>CM028136.1:107482500-108732500 GCA_016271365.2 Neoceratodus forsteri | reverse complement strand
TGTTAAACAATGTACTTGACTCAGACTCCTGCTCGGGCACAAAAGACATATAGAGTTGAGAATCATCAGCATAGCAATGAAAACTCAAACCAAAATATCTTATAATGTCCCCTAATGGGAGCATATACACCGCAAATAACATGGGGGACAACACTGAACCCTATGGCACTCCACAGTGTAGGCAGCGAGAGGTCGAGGAGTAAATCCCCGACACTACTGTCTGAGTCCTACCCTGCAGAAAAGATTTAAACCAGCTGTGGACCACCCCCCTTAGTCCACAGAGAGACCACAGGTGTTCAAGCAGCACCCCATGATCCACAGTGTCAAATGCAGCTGAAAGATCAAGGAGAACCAAGATAGAATGAGTTCTCTGATCTCTTTGCCATCAGGAGACCATTCAGTACACGAACAAGAGCCATCTCAGTACTGTGCTGTTTCCTGAAGCCAGACCGGAGAGAGTCATAGATATTGTGGATGTTTAAATAATCCTCCAGCTGCAAAGTGACCACCTTCTCAATAATCTTCCCCAGAAAGGGAAGATTCGAGATCGGTCTGTAGTTTCCTGGGCAGTCGGGATCAAGGGAGGGCTTTTTCAGGAGGGGACGTACTATTGCCTCCTTCAAAGGATCAGGAAAGATCCCTCTCTCTCCAATGATGCCACTACTATCCCAGTAAGGATCGGTCCGATAACCTCTACACACCCCACAAGTAGGTGTGTAGGGCCCAGATCCAAACCACAGAAAGTTGGGCACAAAGTCTGGACGATTCTCACTATGTCCATGACTACTGGTTGACTGAACGTGGACCAAGTCAAATGGGTAATTGTGTCCCTCGATTGGTCACTGCAAGACCCAATGGGAAGGCCCTGGCTGATTTCATCTCTGATAGCAGACACCTTATCAGCAAGGAACGTTACGAACTCCTCACACTGTAACTGTGATAATGCTCGACTGGCATGAAGACAGACTGGATTGCACAGTCTGTCCACAGTCCAGAAGAGCTGGGCCGGTCTATTCCTTGCTGTAGCAATCTCCTTGGACAGGAACTCTGCCTTCTTATGGGAGATTGCTAACTGGTAGATTTTGTAATGATCTAGCAGTCTAAGCCTGTCAACTTCCAGGCGAGTCTTCCACCAGCGTCTCTCCAATCTTCAGCCCTGTCTCTTCAACCCATGGATCTCTGTGGTAAACCACGGGGACCCAGGGTGAAGAGTACAGGGGCGAACACGGAAAGGAGCAATGATATCCAGGGCCCCCACAACTGCCCTATTATAGGCCAGCACTAAAGACCCTGGATCCATGCTATCCATTGGAAAACCCGAGAAGTCAAGCTCCGTCATTAGGCCTTCTGAAGTAACTCCTCTCAAAGGACGGAACTGTACTATATCCTTAGGGGCAGGCCTCTTTCAGGGGGCCGTGAAACTGAACCTCAGGGCATGATGGTTAGACCAACCGATGGGCTCCACCTCCACATCGGAGACTTCCATCCCCAGATGGAATATCAAGTCCAATGAATGTTCTTCCTGGTGGGTTGCAGTGGTAATAACCCATGTCAGGCCCAATGAATCAGTCAATTGGAGGAGGTTTTGTCCAAAAAGCACGAATTCATCGTCGACCCAGGCATTGAAATCCCCCAGAATTATCCATCGGGGGAATTCCAAAACCCTCTCGGCGATGAAATCCGCCACCTCCCTCAGGAATTCTCTCCCATCACCTGGTGGACGATAAATGAGAAGTATCCTGAATCCTGCACCTGCACCCACAATACATTCAAAGGAGTTGGTATATCCAACCGGCTCCTCCCTGAGGTCCAGTTCCTGTCTAAAACAGACTGCAACTCCCCCGCCCCTATGGTCCACTTTCGGACGGTGAATCACCGAGAACCCATCTGGAACCGCAGACCCCAAAATGGGGCCCGAATTTTCATCAAGCCAGGTCTCAGTGATGCAAGCTAAGTCCACAGAAGCAACAAGATCTGCCACTAAAGCAGTCTTGTTTCTAATAGACCTAGTGTTGCTTAACACCGCCCGAAAGGGACGAGACTCCAAGGATGACTCAGCTTCCTGCCTGATAAAGTCAGTGCCCTTGGGTATGGACGCAAGATACGATGGACCACGATCCTGCATCCATTTCACCCCAGGGCACCTCCTGGTCAATGAGCCAAGGCAGTGGTGACAGACAGTGAGATTATGGACTGTTTAGGGAAAGGTATCACAAACAGAAAAAAGGAAGGCATAATGACACTACACAGGTTATTGTTGAGACCTTATCTGAAGTACTGCATCCAGTTCTGGAGGCCTCATCTTAGGAAGGGCACAGACAGGATGGAGACAGACCAGAGATGGGCAACAAAAATGGGACAGAGCCTGCACCACATCTTATGAGGAGAGACTACAGGAACTCAATATGTACACCCTGGAGGAGAGGAAGGAGAGGGGAGACAAGACAGAGACCTTCAAGAACCTCAAGAGAAATAATGAGGTGCAGGAGGGCAGCATCTTTCAGAACAGAAGCTGCTCAAAAAACCAAGAGGGCATGACATGAGACTGGAAGGGGTAGATTGAGGGACATGAGGAAGTACTTTTTCATGGAAAGAGTGGTGGATGCTTAGAATGACCTGCCTGGAGGTGCTGGGGGCAAACACAATTGGGGGATATAAACAGGCATGGGATCAATATGAGGGCTCCCAAGAGTGGGGAAGGAAAGGCAGGAGCAGTAGACCAAAATGGTCAGTGGCAGCTAATTAAATATAGGTTATACAGGCAGACTGGATGGGCCTGGTGGTCCTTATCTGCCATCAGTTTCTATGCTTTTAAACCTGGAGACCTTGGTTTGAATCCCATCAGCCCATGCTTACATTCTGGCCCAGTTATTCAAAAGGGTTGCGCCCCGGTGCGATATTCAAAAGGGAAAAGTGCACGACACAAATCCCAATGCACCAGAGTGCATCGGTAATGTACGCAGGTGCAGGTAGGGGGGGGACGTGCCCATGCATACCCTGCACAGCCCGATATTCAGCCCAGGATGTGCAGAGCCATGCATGCGCAACCCCTACCTGCGCCAGCACAAAGTTGATCCAAAAAAAAAAAGGAACAACTGATGGCCACCCACAGGTGAGCTGCCACATTGCAGGGCACAACACGGCAGCTTCCACCTGTGGGTGGCCACCCGAGCTCCCGCTGCACCTGGTGGCCCCCCCATGCCCGATTGCGGGCATCTGTATAAAAAAAATTAGAATTCCGTCCAATATCCCTGGTGGTCCAGTGGACTGCTGTCTGCCCGATCACAGGCATCTGTATAAATAAATTAAAAATTCCAATATCCCTGGTGGTCCAGTGGACCGCTGTCTGCCCGATCGCGGGCATCTGTATAACAAATTTGAATTCCGTCCAATATCCCTGGTGGTCCAGTGGACTGCTGTCTGCCTGATCGCGGGCATCTGTATAAATAAATTAAAAATTCCAATATCGCTGGTGGTCCAGTGGACCACTGTCTGCCCGATCACGGGCATATGTGTAAAGAAATAAAAAATTCCAATATCCCTGGTGGTCTAGTGGCCCTCCCTCACCCGCCCACAGCCCCACTGGCCTCCTCCCCGGTCAGCCAGCGGGTGGCAGCACCCATCTGCCTGCGCCCCACCGACTAACACCATCTGTGGGCTGTACGCCCATTGGTCCACAGTGTGAGCCAATGGGCGCAGTACCTATATCAGACCACACATTCCAGATCTGTGAATGAATTAATTCACATATCTGGAATGTGTGGTATGGAGCTGCATGCCCATTGGCTCACGCCAGGGACCAATGGGCGTACAGCCCTACTGATGGTGTCAGTCAGCGGGCAGTGGGCAGCAGGCGGGTGGGTGCTGCCACCAGATGGCTGACCTGGGTGGGAGTGGGGCAGTGGGACTCAGTGGGAGGGTGGGAAGGGGGATGCCGCTAGACCACCAGGGATATTGGAATTATTTATTTCTTTATACATATGCCCGCAATCAGGCAGACAGTGGTCTACTGGACCACCAGGGATATTGGAATTTTAATTTTTTATACAGATGCCCACAATCGGGCAGACAGCGATCCACTGGACCACCAGGGATATTGGAATTTTAAATTTTTTTATACAGATGCCCGCGATTAGGCAGACAGCGGTCCACTGGACCACCAGGGATATTGGACGGAATTCTAATTTTTTATACAGATGCCCGCGATCGGGCATAGAGCAGTCCACTGGACCACCAGGGATATTGGATGGAATTCTAATTTTTTATACAGATGCCCGCGATCGGGCTTACAGCGGTCCACTGGACCACCAGCAGGGTTTTATTTAACACTAAAAATTGATTAGTGTTTTGCTCATAAAAGTGCTAAAACTTTGTGAAAATGCATAGCTCTTGCCTCACTGTGTTTAACAAACACAACACTTCTAGAAAACCTATATAAATACTTTTTGTACAGTTAGTATTGTCCCAAGAAAAAAAAACTGCTAATCAATTATTTAAAACCCTGCACCAGGGATATCGGACAGAATTTTTAATTTATTTATACAAATGCTCGTGATTGGGCAGACAGTGGTCCACTGGACCACCAGGGATATTGGACATAGTTCCTATTGTGTATACAAATGCCCACAATCAGGATGTGGAGCACATTGCAGGCTGCGGAGGGTGTCGGTCCCCAACGGCTGCTGCCTGGCAGGGGGCCAGGCGCAAGTCATCGGGGATCGGCGCACCTGAATGCAAATGGGGCCATAATGACATGCAAATGGCCCCATTTGTGCCTTGCATACATTATGGCCCCATTTGCATGTCATGTTTTGAATATCACAGTTGCTGTGCATAGCGCAATGGAACTTGCGTTAGTGCATCCCCATGCTCCACTCGGGCCACTTGTGCTGTTGCAGTCCCACTGCGCCATGCACACTGCGGGTGGCCAGGGTGCAATATTTAATGATGCTGTGCCATGGCGCAGCTCCGTTGAATATTGCCCAGTCCACACCCCTGCACAGCCAAGTTGTGCTGTGCCCAAGCTTGCACCACAGCCTGGTGCAGTTGGAGTATCTGGGCCTCTGTGTGATCCTGAACAAGTCACTAAACTTCCTTGTGCTCATATTTAAAATGCAAATATGTCACAGTGTTGCCTGTACATGTTTATGCGGACTAGCAGCACACCAAATTGATGTGCTTACATCCATGATTGTTGACATGGCAAAAAATCATCAATCATTTAAATTATTGTTAAAACATACTGCTGCTTTAAGTACTTAATCTGTGTTGGACAGACTATCAGAAACATTTTTTTCTGCCCTGAGCCTGAAATAATAGGTGTGAGAAAAGGTGTGACTTGTACCATTTAGCTAAATGGATAATTAACTGCAAAGCATGCTTTTTATTAGCACACCAAGTTTCTGTCAATAAATACTTTCAGTCTGAATGGGGCTGGAATTATTGTATAGAGTTTACAGTAATGAGTTGTTAATGAGCTTGCTACATCCAGCAGACCTGTGTTTTATTCTCATAGCCTCCACTTGCATTGCTTTGTGACTGTGAGCAAGTCACTTAACCTTCCCAATGCTCCCAGGTTACACATGAAAAAAGGCAGTTGTGCCTAGTGGGCTTTATCTAGTTACCAAAGAATAAATAAATGGAATTTGATTCAAAGGTTGGATGAGTTTGGATGACTCTTCAAATTACACATGAAAACATATCTCTCAACCTCTCGGCATTAAAAATCATAGCACAGGGCCAGAATGTGTAGCACATTCTTAATTTAAAGAATATTATATCTACAGATAGTGAACCCCAAATAGTGATAAGGAATGCTTCTATGAACCTGGTTCAATGATTCATAGTTTGTGTGTCCAGAAATAGCTCTAACATTATGAGGAACATCAGTAAACATGTGATGAGCAAGGGTAAATTTGAATGTGAAAATCATAACGCTATGCAGAATTCATAGCAGCTGAGAGGTATTCATGAAAATGTGCTTTGGGGGTGTTGGTGACAGTGATACATTTCTTGATGGTCTGGCACACTTTCATGCACGCATAAAAAGACAGTCTTGGGTCAGGTTCCAAACAATTATTTTATAATTTATGTACTTCTTTTGTAACAGGGTAAGGCCCACTAGGCACATGTGACTGTTTTCAGGGGTGACCTAGGCACACTGGGCAGTTAAGTGACTTGCTCAGAGTCACACAGTATGCAAGTGGAGGTTATGAGAATCAAACCCATGTTTGATCTGCTGGATGTATCAAGCTCATTCACAACTTGTTACTCAAACCTCAAGGATATACTGCCAGCCCATTCCCAACAGAAAACTATGCTGGGACTTAACGTGCAGCACATGGTACACAACACATTATTGAGAAGCATCATCCTTTGTTCTGCAATTAAGAAAAAAATCAAAATATTCAAAACTTTCAAAATAAAAAGGTGCTTACAGAAGAACCTATAAGAGCTCTGTGGGCATCTGGGGAAAAGAGATGTAAATTCAGCATTTAAAGCTGTGAGATAGCCCAAGTTTACTTTCAGAAAAAAGGAACCAGCCATTTTAGTTTCCCCTCTACTGAACATCGATTGAAGCAAACATACAGCCCAAATGTTCCAAAAATACAGAATATTGTGAAAAAAACACTAGCATCAAAGGTAACCATGAGCCAGTTACAGGCCAGAACTGGGCCATGTTACAAAACTTTATATTACATCTCTTTTCACCAGGAAATGCCATGCAGGGCTTCACTTTCAGCAAATGGTACACCAAACAATTACTCAAAAGTACCAGAATGTGCTCCGAAATGCATTACAACAATCAAGCTTTGCAATAAAAAGGTGGTTACAGACAAACTTGTAAGACCTCTGCAGGCATCTGGGGAAAAGAGATGTAAGTTAAGCATTTACAGCTGTAAGTTGGCCCACAGCTTATGTTCAGAACAAAGGAACCAGCCATTTTAGTTTCCCCTGTACTGGACATCAACTGAAACAATCATACAGCCCAAATGCTATAAAAAAGCAAGAAAAATGTGAAGAAAACACCAGCATGGGCACCAAACAATTACTCAAAAGTACCAGAATGTGCTCTAAAATGCATTAAAAAATTAAACTTTGCAATAGAAGGATACATCTCTTTTCACCATCAGAACATGCAGTGCCTTACATGCCTGAGTACATGGTGCAAGAAAAAATTACTCAGAAGCACCAGACGTTTATTATACCTCTTTTCAACAGAAAATTATAAGAAATATACAAAACTGTTCTTTATATTTTCCTTATATGCTCCAGAATCATTCTTTACAGTTTACCTCTTAATTCATTTTTCTGCCAGACTCCAGACTCCACCCCCCAAAGCTATGTAGACTCCATTTTAAACTTATTTCCCACATGCTTTACTTTTTTTGTATGCCTTTTTAAAAACCCACAAATCATACCCACTTGGGTAAACATACTACAGGTTCTTCATTTTTTCTTTTTGCATTCTCAAACATACTATACCGTACCTTATAATATTGGCCAATGTAAATTTGTAACTTGTTCAGAACTGTAGGCTGCCACTGTTATACTGATGTAACTTTATACAGTCGGAGCTGATTGGGGGTGCAGGACCCCCGACAGGCAACATCGGGTTCCAGTGGGACTCCCATCTTGGCTAGGTACTGTAGTAGCTGTGGGGGACCTCGCTGGTGAAATGTCACTGTGAGGGGGGTAAACATTTCTTTTTTTTAATTTAATACACTTTATTGACATTTTAAAGACACATCTTCCATACATAGCATACCAAATAGCATTAAACATGTCAAAACTAATCACTCTATTTATCTCCCACCCTACCCTCCTCCCTCCCATTAGTCTTATATCTTATTCAGCTAATAGAACCCCCACTACCCTCACCTCCTGGAGAACTGGGACCTAGAAGTCTAGGAGTAGCTAGATAGATAAGAATGACTATCCTTTCATACTACTAACTCTCATATATTTAACTTCCTATCTTCTTGAGTTTCATGCTATCCTATTCAAATGGTGGCACACTCTTCTTCTATAAATCCTTATACCTCCCAGCTAAAAACTGTGAAAACTTCTCCCATCTGTTGTTAAAAATATCTAAAGTATGGAATTGTGATGCAATTGCCTGTTCAGCATGGTAGGCTATATTCAATTCCTTTATCCATTCCCTGATGGAAGGTGGAGTTTCTCTAATCCAATGCCTCACGATTACAAGCAGCGAAACTGCTGCGGTGAGGGCCAGGGGTAAACATTTCTAAAGTGATTCACTCTGGTGGCCAAGTAGTGGAACTGCAGGTAACGAGGGAATATCTTTGGCTTCAATTGTATGCCATGTGGAGTTTAGCCAACCCATGTCAGAAATTATTTGATCAAGTTAATTTTCATGGCTAGCATTGTTTGACCAAATCCAGCACTGCATATCAATGACCGGGGTTGAACACTCTCTCAGCTCCTGGCAGAAAGTATTTAAAAAAATCAAATTAGCCAATTTCCTTTAGTAAGGTGAGGGGCACTGATAGTTTCATATGCAGTGCCATTATTAGAGGTTTCTTGCCAGGTCATTGCTCAAAGTATTTTAACAATTGTATTATCCATATTTTCAATTATGTTGGCATAGACACTACCTGTTTGGCAAGTCCATTCAACAGTTAGAGGAGTTATAGCACCTTGCTACAGAAAGCACATTGAAGACCAAAGCCAGGTTGGATTTTTCTAATCCCCATACCACAGGAAATTTATGAAAGTCATGTCAGCCAGTGATGTGTCTGTGTCAGGTGCTGGTCTAAAGTCAATAGTTAATTTCTATTCCCATTCTTACAAATAGATATCACTCACAATTACTTGACTTTTAATTTTTTTTGCTTTATTAAATTTTGCTCAGTCTCTGCCACTTGGTTGGCCACTCCTTCAGGCTGCTAAGGGCCCCCAACCAGCCCTTTTTTTTATTGGCAAAGCCCTTGCACCTTACACTATATACCTTAATAGGTTTCAGAATCCCAGTAAAATCTAGAAATTAGACTAGCAATAACCAGCACGATAATGGAATTTCAAATCTTGAAAAAATAATGTTATTACTTTTATCACTGTAAACCTGTGCCATATATATCAGGTACAGTATCAGCATCTGAAACCTCAGTGAAGAGGATGCATAGACACATGGGTTGGAAAAATGGGAGAACACAGACTGGAGTATTTGTCTAGTAGTACAAAGATTATTGCATTATTTAATTATTGGCTTTATTTAGCAATGGTCCCAAGTAATTTTATTGCTGCACATCTTTCACCTGATGATAAGGGACATCAATCAGTCAATCAATCTTTATTTAACCAGACTGAGCACCATTGAGACAATTCATTTACAAAGTGGACCTGGGTAAGATAGAACGCAAATACAGCAATATAAAAATAATATGTAGAAAGACAGTCTGGAGCAGAGTACAAGGAAGCAGGTTATACATATGTCAATATTATACGATACATTGAAATTATAGTCAGTCAAAAAGAAAAAAAAAGATAAAGAACTAAAGCAAGCCAGGCAGTGAATAATGTGAAGAAGACATTTCATGATGTAATTTCATATAGATGAGATGCAGTTTCTTTAGAGCAGTGTGTGTCTATCACTTTTAGAATGATGAGAAGGGACTACATGAAACACAAGCTAAAGCATCCTATGAAGATTCATATATAGGTGTAGTTTGAAAGAGGAGTCCAGGCCCGGTCTGTATTTTTGAAGGCTAGTGTCTTTTGCTACACTACAGCTGTTAAACTACTTTTCTCTTATAGTGATGTTGTCAGGATACAATGCAATACTGCAGCATCCTGCAATAGACTTACTGCAGTAAGCATGTCAATTTCAATAGCAGTTAATCCTTTTTGTCACACATTAACTCAAGACATTGCATTGTATCATGGCCTACTCCAATCTGCACACTAATTGGCGAGGAATAATAAGTCATATTTATTACCCCCAACCCCCAGCAATTATGGATGGTCTGTTCTCTAAGGATATAGGGATTATATCATAATGTACACTACCATTAAGTTTATCTGGAACTTTTTTTCCTTTATGGGCATCAGGTCTATCAGGATAATGACCCCCAAAACATGCAGCCTCAACAGAGTTTATTGCTCAACAGGGCATTAATTGGGCCAGAACACCACCAGAGTAAGGCTACAGAATTTCATATTTTGAGAATTGTTACATGTGGCTGATGTACAATAACTATTGTTGTCAGTTTCTACTCGAGGTCCCTAGACGTGAATCTAAAATTGAAGGTATGGCATGCCATAAAAACATATTCATTCAAAGACCAAGCCTTGGATAAAGCAGAAACTCACTGATGGAATAAAACCGTTTTGGAACACACTGAAAAGTGATCACTACAATGTGATATATTGGGCATTTTTAAAAGGTGTTACCAGTTGTGGTTTTGAAAGGAGGGCATGCAACCAGCATGTGAATAAAATGTTTTCTGAAATGAAAGCTATTGTTTTCAAATAAAATAAAACTACATTAATGAATGCATGCTGTATATTCTTGGTAGTGTGTGAAGTGCTATCTGTAATATACAAGTATTACTATATCATTTCTCACTGAATATGTTGCAATACTGTACTGCTTGCATATTCTTTATAAAGTGGAGCCTGACAGGAGACAACACAGAATCCTGCAGAATTCTGTAGTTACTTCAGAAAAGAAGGCAGTATCATACAGGAATCTGTGACAATGAATTGAATCCTGGCAGTCTCCATTGTAGGTGTATATTGTATTTGCTTGTATTACTACATCATTCTCTATTATTTCAATAAAGCTACAATGACTCCCCAATAGTACATTTACACAAGTACTGAGGCTGCCCAGCTACAGCACTGTATAGTACATCCCAAAATATCTTGAAAAAGGGGCTACCTTACACAAGTAATGCAGCATAAGCAGCACCCAACTCACAATTTATCTTAACATATATAATTGTTGAATAACACTTTCAGAGCCTTGGTTTCCCAGATATTTCAGCATATGGTGTTTTTTATCACATCCACGCCTTGTTCTTGGAATAAAATGTTATGGTAAATACAACATGCACAGCCATACACAGATGCTCATTAATATTGAAGAGTGTAAATCTGCCCATTAGTAAGAGGATCTGTAACTATTTCCATAAAATATATATCACAAACACAGAAAAAGACAGAACAACTTGTAAAATAAATGTCTAACATAAATAAAAGATTGACTTCTTTCCCCTGAGGTGAGCCCTCCCTCTTAGACCATGCATGATCACAATGGGGGATAAGAGTTCATGCAATAGAATCAAAAGGCAGAAAGGTATCAACCAAATTAGCAAGGTCTTCCATCCCCCCCCATCAGGTGAACACCCCCTCCCTTAGTCTAAGGTCAATGCACTGTCATAGAAGTGGGCCCTTATTGACCTTCAAAAGGCCAGTGAGTCAGGGTTATAATAAGCAGGCCTTGCTGGCAGGCAGGAGAAATGGTAAAGCAGGAAGTGCCCCATCCCCCGATAGTGGAGTTGACTTACTCTCGCCATTCTTCACACCTAACTACATCACCTAAGCAACATACTCAGCAGACACCTGAAGTGAATGGTCAGTCAATTGTAATCTCTGGATGCAGTTCAACTATAGCATAGTATTGTATGTGTAAAATGATTGGCTATTGCCAGGAGACACTCGGGACTGAATACTCAGTATCACTTTACATGCTGTTGAAACTGTCCATGATTTTTCCAGAATATCTTTGATTTTGCCTCAGAATGTTTTTCTGTCCCTCCTACCAGTTGTGTTTTTGAAACTAAACTGTGAAGATGTAAGTACAAGACAAAGCCAAACATTAGATTTACAGACATGTTCATCTTCAGAAAACAAATTATACATGAAGTCCATTATTCTATTAGTTTCCCAAGTGGATGTCATCAAACTGTAAGTTATGCCCATGACTTTTATACTTTGTCACTGATTATTTTATTTGTGTTATTTCACACATCAATCATAGTAAAGTATTAAAGTCAGGGTTATAATAAGCAGGCCTTGCTGGCATGCAGGAGAAATGGTAAAGCAGGAAGTGCTGAGCAGTGTCAGTGGCTCAGTAGGTAGCACACATACCTCTGAGGCTGGGAGATCAGAGGGCTGTGGGCTCAGTTCCCACATCTGGCACTTGGGTTAATATCCCAGTACTGACACTGTAGTACAGCATGAGAGGGGGGCTGCACTTGTGAGGTGCCATCTTTCGGATGAGATGTTAAACCGAGGTCCCATCTGCCTGGATTGGTGGTAGTTCAGGTGGATGTTAAAGATCCCATGGCACTTATCAAAAAGAATAGTGGAATTTCCCCAGTGTTGTGGCCAAATTTCCCCCAGTCACTAAAAATACCACCAACAGCTTAATCTGGTTCAAGGTCAGTTGGCATTCATCTGTATCCCCCTTCCCCAGGTTGTGCCTGAAAATAGGCAGGATTTGTCTAGTGCACTTACCCGGTCAACAAAAACTAAATAAATAAAATAAGTAAATTATCAGGTAAAGGCCCCTATACTCTACTTATTATAAGGCTATGGCTGCCAGAAGGAATACTGGAAGCCACCAGTTTTCACAGACTACAGACTACTCTTAGTTCTTGATCAGAATTACATGAATGCATCATTTAAACATCTTCAGGATTCTGTAGGAGGGCAAGTGACCTTTTATGCCAGTAGTGTGACCCCCCCATATGGCTGAAGAATTGACAGAGTCAGCAGCTGCACTGGAGACAGTCACTTCATTGTAGAGTTTCTGGGAGACCGGAGGTGGGTCTTTCATGCTGCCACCCATTGTCAGTATTGACTGGCATACTCAAAAAAAAGTAGAGCTTGTACTCTTATTGAGACAGCAATAAGCATAAAATATAATAATTGTTTCTATGTGCTGTTACTGTTAAGCCTAAAACATACACCTCTCGTATCATTGTAGGTTGCCATTAGATTGACTGCTTCTCTCACTGAGGTCCTACCGGGCATCTGGAACTTGCTGTCAGGAACACTGGCCCTTATGAAGAGATGGAAAGCCACTGTCACCAGCTCTGTCTTTGAGGTTGAGAGGAGGGTCAACAAGGATCCTTACAACAGGGAATGGGTGGTAGTCAGGAACCATGTGAGTGTGATTTCAAAGTGTACAGTATCATGATAAGAACAGTACAGTGCATGTTGCTATTCCTTTTTTGCAATATTAAAAGCCTCTTGAACAAATTTGACTTTTAGATGGATAATATCAGGAAGGTAATGTGGACACTGGACCACCAGAGTGGCCCCTGAACCAACTCTCCGTAGGACAGGTCATGGGGTCTTAATGTCACAAAACAGAATACCACAGCAATATACTGTGCTGCCAGTACAGCACGATATATTGCCAGTGGCATTTCTCTATGTTTTGAGGGGGGCTCTGCCCCCACACCCCCCAAACACCCCCAACTAAAATAACCAACTCCAGGAGGTGGTACACTTATATTTCACAAAGTGTGAAAAAAGAAAAACTCTATGCAATTTTGTACCCTGTTGCTATTCCCACTCGTGCTGTCCATGTTGCATAGTTTTAACATACGCCATTTTACATATGGTGAACTAACCCAGTAGGTAGAACAGTAAACCCTGTCCCATGCATCATAGTTATCCCACTCCCAAAAGTTTCATATAATAAATACTGCTATGTACTGCTGCAAGAAAAATGTTGCTTTTATTATGGAAAATTACTTTGCCTTGTTCTTTGTTGCACTACTGTACAATCCTCTATGAATAAACTGTTCTGTGTGCGGTTCAAGTGCTGGCATAGAGCACTGAATACTTTTCCTATTATTGAATAATAAAACTGCAAAGAATCCAGCCACATACGCTGAAGGAAAAAGTGGCTTAGTACAAACATGGTACAGCTCAGTGTGTCACCTACAGTGGCCCCAATGCTGTACAGTGTAATACATCATTCTGACATAATGTACAGCATACTGCAATATCATGCTATTGCTGCTGATGCAGCATAAATACAGTCTACTTACCAGCACACAATAGGAAAGAGCATGCTGTCACTTTAGTAGATGTCTGTAGCTAGTGGACAATGTGTGCACAGAAGGGATTGTTCAGAATGCCACCTCCTGTAAGAAAGGGGAAATATGGTGAAATGCAGATGAAACAATTAAAAGCATTAAATGATAAAATTATAAAACCACCAATGCTGCGACCGTGACACAACTTCCAAGGTAAAGATATGTTCCAATTTTGTGGTCTGGCCTTGTTGGGCCCTGCCCTACCACTGGCCTTGACTGTATTTACACAATCTTACTCAGCAGTTTGCTTTTGACAGATGAGACAATTTCCAGTTTTGCTTGTGTATGCCCAGTTGTCATGGGGTTCTGTTAGCCTATTGCAGAAATGATATGAAAATCAATCATAACACAGAATACATATTTTATTATACCTACTAGCATGTATGTTAAAGTCCTATTTTCATCCAAAACCTTGTTTTCAAATTTTCAAAGAGCTGTTACCTTGAAGTTATTTTTATTACTAGCCATTTCCTAATCTGTCAGATTTACACCAGTCCAATGATGTCATTTAGGTTGCTAGTGTATGAATATTTCTACTCCCAGATCATATGCACAATTATATTTTCAAAACCAGTGCGATGCTAATTAATAATGACATAATCAATTAAAGAAGTTGTTCCTGTTGCCCAGGAAAATGGTTTCTCATGAAATGTTATGTTGCTATGCCATTCTTAGTGTCTGTACTGCAATAAATGGTGTCCCTTCAAACATTTAAAATATATAGTTATTATTAGTTTTGTAATTTATGGGGATCTGCAATAAAGATAGCAACCCTCACCCTTTTTTATACATCTCTGAGGTCTTTCATCAGCTGAAAAAGGCATTGTATATTCTTACAGCAGATATACAGTAGCTTGGTGACACAAGCACAAGCTTATGATCGTTGACAGTACAGTAGTGCTCCAACTTTCAGCTTTATCAAAATGGGCCTGGCAAGCAACCAGGGTCTATTAAAAACTTCAAGAACCTTTATCTTGCAATAGGAATGAAACTAAATGGTTGCATAAATTGGTATCCTTTAATTTTCTGTTTAAAGGGACACTGTCATCTGTACATTAAAATTTCTGTTACTGGGGGTCCAGGGTGTCTGTTGCTATCTACATGCATACAGATTGCAAGTTTGGCCTGTGATCTGCCTTACACATATATTTTTAATATTTTAGTTGAAAAACTGCATTTCATGCAACCTGACCTTGTTGCCTCCTCCTGATGTTCAGCGCTTTCATGTTCCAAAGATGGCCGTCATGACACCTGCAAACTCATGTGTACATGAGTGATGCTTTTTTGACCATGTCAATATAGAAACAAGTTCTAAAATAGGGCATCAAATTGAGTTAACCCATTCAAGTGTAACTACGAAACCGGCATTCAAACCCATATATCACAATTTTGTTTTAATGAAAATATTGAAAATATATGCGTAAGGCAGATTGCATGCCAAACATGTAATTACTGTCAGTGTACATACAGATGGCAACAGGCACCATGGTTCCACAGCAACAAAAACATTTTCACCTAAAACTGAATCAAAACACAAAGGGACATTATCTCAAGTTGAGGGAGGGGCAGAGGTTTAGCATACAGCTTAAGAGGCGCTTCTTCATGGAGAGGGTGATGGTGGTGGGTTATAATGATATTCCTGAGGCGTTGGGTTCATTGAAATGAGTAGGCAGCATTAAGAGAGGCTGGGCTACAGTTGAAAGGACAGTGAGAGTCAAGAAGGGGTAGACAAGGGGAAAGGGATGATTGGGGAGAGGGGCAGGGGCAGTAGGTGAAGCTGAGAAGCCAGCAACTTGACAGACTTGGTAGTTTGTATTTAAACTTCCATTGTATGAAAAGGAAATGGGTCAGAAGTCATTACTTTATCGTGCCTCTTTCTTTTTCATCTCAATTCCAGTTTCACTTTTAAACTGCTTTTCACCACGTACGTTAAAACATAGATTGAAATCTTGGCTCGATAGTACAAATGACTGTCCCTGTAATTCTTTGTTGTATCTAGAGTTTGTGTGTGTTTTAAGTGGCTATATATTATTGTATGTATTAATATTTTTTTTTATGTAACACTCATACCTCTCAAGTGTCCCAAATTACGAGGGACATGCCTCATTTTACCCCTTAAAATTGCTCTGTCCCTCATCTGTCCCTCATGGAAAAGGTGCTGCATACATGGAGAATGTGCTATAAATACAGACTTGAAAACAGAAATTAATAATATGCAAAGATACTGAATCAAAAATAAACGTTGCATAAGTAATGTATCTCCATGTCTTAGCGTGTGTCCCTCATTATGAGAGTCAGTGTCCCTCATTGTCCCTCATTTTGAGTGTCCATGTCCCTCATTTCAGTGACAAAAGGTTGAGAGGTATAGTAGCACTTGACACTTGTGAAAATGGGCAGCATGCTCATCTTTCTCTCAAGAATAAAAATTAAAAAATGGAAAATGAAAATGAAAAGACATAATGGCCTTATTTTGCTGGCTTCTTCGTATGTTCATATGTTTGTATATCATGCCTGTTTCCCATTAACTGTTAAACAAAGTTGTTGGTGGGGCAACTAGCACCTCCCTAGTTCTTTTTGTGCCCTGGAGTGTATCCCATCAGGTCCCATAGCCTTGTCAACCTTCGGGGCTACAACTCCTTTCAGAACTCTTTCTTCAGAAAATTGACTTATAGTAAGTAAGTAAACCATTATTTATTAAGTGCCCATTCATGGGGACTCCCAGCGCTCTACAAAATATCATTCAGTAGATGTAATATAAATATAAATAACAATAGACCATTTAAACTATACCAAAGATAAAACAGACAAAATAAATACTAATACATAGTTAAACAACCCTTAAAATCATGCCAGTCAGTTAACAGATGACTATATAACAAATGCTTCTGTGCGATTTCAGATCCCTCTTAATGGCCTCCACTGAGGGGCATCCCACAGAGATCTAGGAAAGGAGCTCCTCATGGCCAGGCCTGCTACTTCAAAATCCCTGTACCTGGGGGATTTGTGCTGGGCCCTGTGATCTACAAGAAGGTCATCCTTGGAATAAAGGAAAGGGTGGAGGGGGAATGAGGTGTCAGGAGATCACACAGACAGCTAGGGCTCTGTCCATGTACAGCTTTATGGTTCAGCAAGATGGCCCCTTGAAGATGATTCTCCATCTTACTGGCAGCCAATGCAGACCATGCAAAACTGTGATCATGTGGCATGATTTAGGCAGGCCTGTCAGCATCCTGACTCCTGCATCCTGCACCAGCTGCAGGCAATGCAAGACAACCTTCAGTACCCCAATGCGCAGAACATTGCAGTAGTCAAGAATGGAAGTCTCAGAATCATTCCTCTCCCCCTATTCCTGCAGCTCCCTGGTGCTCCATCCCCTTCTTCATCCACTGTGAAGACTGAGAAGAATTACACAGAAGGCACAGAAGCAAAGACATTTTCAGCAGGCATCCCTACTGCAGACTGCCATTGGTTTCCAGTTCTCCATCCACACTGAAGGCACAGAAGCAGAGCCATTTTCAGCAAGCTTCCTACTTCAGACTGCCATCAGTTTCCAGTCCTCCCTCCCCACTGAAGGTAGACTTCCATTGGCCATTTCACATAGGAGGGTGCTTGTAGAGTGTTTATTTTAAATCATTCTTTACTGCTGACTAGCTCTACTTGTATTGCAAGTTATGGTTACCTTAAGGGCTGTTGTCATGTGACCTGCTGTGCTGCGAAAGCCAGTAGTTGTGTTTTAGAGCTGTTTGTATAAATCCTTAGTTTACCAGCCTTTTATAGGCTGCCTGTTTCAAGTATTGTATTTGCTGGTGCTGTTAGTTGGTTGAATTGCTCAGTCACCACCTTCTAAGCTGGCCTACTGGTCCCCTCCTCCCTGCCTTTCTCCTGTTTCCTGTTTCCAGCCTTGACCTCAGGCTGTCTTTTGTCTCCTGATGGACCTCTTAATCCCATTCAGGTTTTAATCCTCTCCCCATTGCTTCCCCAGGCACAGAAGCAGAGCCATTTTCAGCAGGCTTCCCTACTGCAGACTGCCATTGGTTTGCAGTTCTCCCTCCCCACTGAAGGTTGACTTCCATCAGCCATTTTACATAGGAGGGTGCTTGTAGCTCACTGCTCCACCCCGGGTGGGCACTTCCTTTATAGAAGCGGGGGATCATGTGATCCTGTCACATGTGGAGTCTAACACAACACTTTCCCCTTTGATCCTTATTCCCTCTAGTCACTAGGTTCTCCTCTCACTACCCAATCATTAAATCAACTATATGGGACTCCCTGGTATGACTAATTAAACAAGTCACTAATGTGCCTGGTAACAGGAACCAGCAATATCACTCCGCCTCCCCCCTGGGATTTGAACCCCTACAGTCAGGGTTATGACTGGGCCAAAGTCAGCAGAACCATCCTCCAGATGAAACAGCCATATTTCCCTCACCACTGTCTTTTGATCCCCTTGAATCTTGGTTGTCATTAAAGCCCAACTAAACAGAAACTGTGCCCAAATGTCTTTATTTAAAGTGTTCTTTTATTTCACCCCAGCCTAATCCAACTGTTTATCCTTTCAATCTTTAATTTAATAAGTTAACCCCTGGCCAGGCCCGGCGGCACTGAGGGTAGAGGCACTGGATGCCACTTGCTTACATGGCACGACCGGGTTCAGGAATGAGCCTGGGCGTCGGGGGTTGGCAGGGGAGGAGAAGGATCGAGCATCTGTAGGACTGCTCTCCTTCTTCAGGGAGAGGGGCAGGATGTCTCAGTGTCCTAGTGGCCTCTAGCAGTGGCTGGGGGTGACAGCAGGCCATAGGCAGACCTGGGGGGAAGTGCTGTGGCAGACGCCAGGAAGGGGTGCATGTGGTAGCATGCACACTCCTGTCCTTTGGCATCATTGCACACCACAGACGTCACAGGGAGAAAAAGAGAAAATATGGGAACAAGTCATGGCAATATGATAGCCATCTTCAAGGGACTTGCTCAGTGCCGAGGGTGAGCGGCTTTACTGGATCCAGTTCTGGTGTGAGAGTGTGAGGGGAGCTCTCCACCTCCCCGCTGCTGGGGGCAAGCCATGGGGGTATGCCACGGGCCCGAATATGGAGCCAGGGGTCCTTGGGATGGTGGCCGGAAACCTCAGGAGGATGCCTGGATTTGTATAGAGGTAAGCAGACTGGTGGACAGGGGAGAAAAAAGTACCAATGAAAAAATAAATAAATAAGTTAACCCATGCCCATCCCTGTGGTATTTCACCCCCCTCTCCTGCCTTGAACCCCTGTCTGTTCTGGCTGTCTGCTCTGGGGTCAGTTGCACATCCACTAGACAACACTAATCTCTGATTCTGTTGTTACTTTATTGTCTGTATCTCCTTCTTAAAAGAAAAAAAAAACTGTATGTACCCCTAGGCAGGTCTTGAAACCCTGCCTGCTCTGGCTGTTTGCTCCAAAGTCAATTACACCATCCTCTAGATCACTCAGCCCCATGTATTATTCCACTATCACTGCTCCTCTTGTTACTCTATTATCTGTACCTCCTTCTTAAAAAAACCTGCAACTTCACCTACACGCGCTCAAGACTATATAAAAAAATCAACACGCTAATTCAAGCACCCCCCCAGCACTTATCCTTTGTCAGCCCACACCTCCCCCTGCCCCCTTTTATTCAAATATCTCCACAGCTGGGACTTGAATCCCTATCTCTATTACAGAGACCTCACCATAGGCTGTAGCACTAACCATTTAGCCACATAGCTCCTTGGTGTTTCCAAATAGTTAATACTTTTTATACCTCTACTCCTCCCACCTCAAACATGCTCTAGCCCCCCCACCACTTATCATACCCTGCTGTCTCTGCTCTATCCACTCTTCTTTGGACACCCTTTTAGCCTTCCCCTCTGTGACAGGGTTGAATAAGGCTCTGCCCCATTTGTTATGTAGAAAGAGTTTTAACACAAGGGTCAATTCTATCCTCTCCTTTTCTGTCTCTTGTCTGTCTGGTTGCACAACCAAATTTTCTTGTGAGACATACAAAAGGATCACTCTGATGGTTTTGCAATTATCTGCCTTTTGCTATCTCTCTGCCTTCACTTGCTATTTCTGTCTTTTCTTCACTTTTGCATATCTGCAGATATAAAAAATATAAGAGAATCTTTATGTGAAAATATCACTTTCTTTAAAACTGTATATCGTTATATTGTTGAAATAATGGCAAAAAAAAACTATTTGGAACTCAAAGGGTCAACCTGAGATTCAGTTTTAAAGCTTTTTGCAGTGTGTTGTCAATGAGAGGTCTGTTCTGGGACACCACGTACTGTTTTGCTACACCTGCAAGGCATGAAACTGATAAGAACATTCTGTGAGAAGCAGGATGTCAATGAGGCAAACACTTGTTATAAAAGGAGCAGCAATGCTTTTGCTAGAGAGACAAGGAGAGTGAGTGAGCAAGACAAACTTGGAATTAGAGATATCCTCAGATGAAGGACTTTGTTTTCTGTATTTGTACTGCTTTTGGAAATAGTTATACTGAAAAAATTTATCTTTTTTTTATTGTTATGGGAAAAAAGAAAACGCTATTTGAGAATTTTGAAACTGCTCCTGGTTTTCCTGTGCTTCCTGACCTGTGCCTCAATGACACCCTCCCTTAGGCATCTAACCCCCCCATCATGACACATTCACCCTCCCCTCTTATTCTCTTTGTATCATGGCGCACAGTAATTGCTTAGCTCTACCAGAGCTCTTATTAATTCGCTTATCCCTTGAGTGCCCTAACAATCATTTCCATATCTATGCTTGTATAGCTAATGCTACTCTAATGTTGTGTTACACAATTGTCACCAGCTCCTTTCCCACCCCTAGTTATGGTGGGTGGTTCACCTCAGCTAACTACCTCCCCCATCACTGTTGGGACATGGTCACTCACCTAATACCTCTCCTTGTCACCATACCATGCCTTACAAAGCAGGTTACTGGCAGTAACAGTAAGAGAAAAAGCAACTTGATAATACTAAAAAAAACTTTCTGCTTCACCTTGCTTGCCTTGATGTTACTGCTTATCTCTGGTAATAGTCACTTAACCCCACCCCCTAACAGCCTCACAGGTGTGGTAACAGCCACCAATCAATAAAAATTGTGTCTATTAATATGCTTAGCCTGCTGGCCAAATCTGACCTGCTCCAGGTTTGGGTAAGCCAGCACAACATAGAATCATAGAAACATAGAAGTTGACAGCAGATAAGGACCACAAGGCCCTTCCAGTCTGCCCATTTCTTTTTCTACCTTATGAATGTGCCATCTGCCTTTGCTCTGTCAATGGCCTATCTATTCATACTCATCTGTATTGCTCCTTTATGCCTATCCCATGCCTGTTTGAAGCCCTGTGCTGTATTCGTATCCACCACTTCCTGAGGTAGGCCACTCCATGCATCCACCACCCTTTCTGTGAAAAAGAGCTTCCCCACATTACCCCTTAATCAGCCTCCCTCTAATCTCATGCTGTGTCCTCTTGTCCTGCTATTGTTCTTATATTGAAACTTGTTAGACTCTCTCACCTTGTTAATGCCCTTAAGGTGTTTGAATGTTTTGATCATATCACCTCTCTCCCTCCTTTGCTCTAGGATATACATATTGAGTTCTGTTAATCTGTCCTCATATGTTTTCTGATGCAGTCGCTGCACCATTTTGGTTGCCTTTCTCTGGACTGCCTCAATTTGGTTAATGTCCTTGTGAAGGTGTGGCCTCCAGTACTGCATGCAGTACTCCAGATGGGGCCTAACCAGTGTCCTGTAAAGAGGGATTATTACCTCCCTCTTCCAACTTGTGATACCTCTACTAATACACCCCAACATCCCCCTAGCCTTATCTACTACTTTAGTGGTCTGACTGATGTCCTTTCCTTATTGGAAATCTAGCTCTCACCTAAGGTCTTAGATTCTTCCATAGTGCTAAATGGCTACACCCTCTTCAGGCTTAACAGGACTGGGAAAAGGAGTGGTGGATGTGGTATCTATATCAAAGATCACTTTAGGTGCCATACCCTCCCTTTAACTGACACCAGGAACCCCTGCACAGGCCTTAGCTGTTATGCTACTGTTAGGTTCTTAAAGAAAATCATTAACTATAGCCTAGGTTTACATTACTCCTAGAGATCAATCAACAGGTTTACACAGAATCGTAGAGTTCATTAAAGGCCTTAAGCAAAACTGGGAGGTGATAGTCCTTGGGGACTTTAATATAAACTGGTTATCCCCTGAGGCCACCCAAAACAAAGATGCCCTGTCTTGTATTAACCTTTCACAAATGGTTGCTTCACCTACCAGGTTTAACTACTGAACAGGCTCCAGTTCCCTACTACACTGAATCATCATGAACTAACCAGACAGGATCTCCAACACTGACTCATTAGCGATCACTCCCCGATCACTTGGCACTGGACCAACAAGGCCATTAAGCCTCCCTCCAGAATCATTTTAGTCATACTCTCAAATGTGGGCAGCAGAACTCACTCAAGGCTTACCTAATGTGCATAGACTGGTCCGCACTATACTCCGCAGTTGACATAGACCAGGCATTAGATTACTTTATTGCTAAGTATAATGATGCCCATAACAACTATGCTCTGATTAAAAAGTGTAAAACTAAGGAAGTCCACAACTCATCTGTCACCCCACTGTATTGCAACTCATGATCACCAGAAACCATCTCTGGCACAGAGCCAAGTCCACTGTCACAAAGATAGACATGCATAAGTATAGATCTCCCAGAAACATCTGCACCCACAAGATAAGACTGGTGAAATCCCAATATTTCAAAGACTGCCTCACTCATTCCTGGGGTGATAGCAGAAGATACTGGGAAAATATAAAGGACCTTACTGGCAAAAATAGGAAAACCTCACCTTCCATGCTGCTGATGAATGGTCAGATCACACAGGACCTTAACACCATTGTCTGTATCTTTAATAATGCTTTTACAGATCTTAGCGGTATACTGCCAATCGATTCCCCTGAATCATCTGTTGAAAATGTGCCAAGCCCTAAGACTGCACTCGGTGAGTCTCCCTCATGTCCACCCCCTTCTACCTGAAAGCAGTCACCACCCCCAAGGCTAGAAAGTACCTTACACATGTGCTTGGCAAAACCAGACACAGTAGCGACTCACTTTACCTTAAGTTACTGGCCCTCACACTTGAAGAAGTGCTCCTTCCACTAATAAAACTTTTGAACCTATCTCTTCAGGTGGGACAATTCCCCCTTCTTTGGAAGGCCACAGTGGTCACACCCCAGTCTACAAAAGTGGTGACAGAGCCGTACACGTGACTTACTGGCCAATATCTACATTGACCCCCTTCTCCAAGGCATTAGAAAGGATAGTTGCTGACCATCTGGTCGACTATTTGGATAAGTATGGAATCCAATGCCCACAGCAACATGGTTTTCACAAGGAGCATACTACCTCCACTGCCCTGCTGGAGTACTCAGGATTCCTGCCTGAGACTTTAGATAGCCATCAAGTTGCCAGGACAATTTACATCGACTTCACCAAGGGATTTGACACTGTCAACCATATAACACTCCTCACCGAACTCCTCTCTATTTGCCTCTTCACTGAAGTGGTAGGATGGTTCCAGAGTTATCTCAGCAATAGGTCACAATGAGTAAAAATTGATGGTACCCTCTCCAATAGTCAGGAGGTACTCACGGATGCTCCCCAGGGGTCAATTCCTGGCCCACTCTTGTTCAGCCTTTTTATTAACAAACTTCCTTCTGTACACAAAGAATGCATTCTTCTCTGTTCAGACGATGCTGTCATCTTTTCTAAAAACTCTGACCCACATCAACTTGATTCCCATCTACAAAGTGATTTCACAGTAGTGGAAGCCTGGTTCACCAAATACAAGCTCCTATAGAACTATAAAGAATCTAAATCAATGTTATTTGTGAACCCCCACAACAAGTACAGTATAAAGACTTTCAACTGACAATCTGCAATAATCTTCTTATCCCAATAGAACAAGTTCAAACCTTCAGATATCTTGGTGTCACCCTCGACAGCTCTCTTCCATTTGATTAGCATACAGAACAAATAGTAAAGGTAGTATATCCTAGAATTGGCCTACTATATGGGAACTGATACTGTCTGTCCCAAGATGCCATGTCTTTCGCCCTAAAAAGTTCCATTCTGTCTGTCATTAATTATGGTTTAGTGGTTTATGGTGCTGCCTCAGACTCCACCCTCAAAAGGGTTTCTGTTGCCCTAAGTAAATCCTGTTGACTTCTCCTAGGTGCTAACTGCTTAAACCACACCCGTGACCTATATGTGCAAACTAACTGGCTAAACCTTCAAGGCAGAGTACAATACCAAATATGTCTACTCGCGGGAAAAACCTGTCTAGGACTTTACCCCCAGCCATCCAGAAGCTCCTCATTATGGCCCCCGACCCCCACTGCACAAGAAGCAGTACCAGACAATCTCTTATTGTCCCTTTCTTTCTCACCTCACAGGAGCATTGGACATTCATGTACCATGCCCCTTTTTGGCTTAATGAACTTCCCCCAGACATAACCAATCACCCCAAGCTGGGGTCATTTAAAAGAAAACTCCACCAACACCTCACCAATTGGAACAGCTGTGATTGCTGGCCAACCTAAGCAGCTGTGACTGCTTACCCTATTTCCTTTTTCCTTACCCTCCTACCACCCTCTTCTTCATTTCCCCTACTACCCCCCCCCCCGGTAAGCCCTATCTTATCCCACTTTTTACTCCTTGATGTACTTATTTCTATCCATACATCTGTCCTCTCTCCCTGTCCCTCCCTATACTTTGACAATGGAATGTTATTCTGCTTAGTAGTTTAAGTACTGTAGTTCTATTTTCACATTTTATGCAACCCTATACTCACCTGTTTTATTAACTGTTTAAGATTTTCACTGCACTTATATTTTTGTATGGTCCCATTTTTCAAAATTCAAGTACTGTCATATGTTTTTGTTTGAGTTGTCTGTAATTTGTTACT
The DNA here is from genome assembly GCA_016271365.2 of Neoceratodus forsteri. Lineage (NCBI taxonomy): Eukaryota > Metazoa > Chordata > Ceratodontiformes > Ceratodontidae > Neoceratodus > Neoceratodus forsteri. Next base: position 108,707,430 of record CM028136.1, on the reverse strand, counting down.
TTCTACTGAAGTGGAACCTTTGTAAACAAGCTTGCAGCTCAAAGGTGTACTCCTAGATCTCAATAAATAAATACATTTCAAATTTCTGCTTTTTCTTGGTCCCCTTCGTCAAAGTCTTCCCCTCCCACCTTTCTAATTCTTATTGTCCCTCCCCTAGCTTTTCTACACATAAACATACAAATATGCCTGCAGATAAAGGCCTTACAATCTATGTAGTCTGCTCAATTGTGCAGGTTGCATTGTGTTTACAGAGGGACCTGCCCTTTCCCCATTTCCTCCATGCCCCCCAAAATACCCACTCCCTCCACCCCCTCCTCTACCTGTAACTTTCCCTTTCACTGTACCATCCTCTCTTGAAGCTATCCACTATTTTCAGGGAGACCACATCCTCCGGCAATCTGTTCCACTTGGCCACCACCCTCTCAGTGAAGAAGTGCATCCTCTTGTCCCTCCTGAACCTTCACCCCCACCATGTTTTGGCTGTGCCCCCTAGTGGACTTGTCCCACTAAGGCTGAAGGGGCCCTCAGTCCTCACCTTTTTTATACATTTGAGGTACTTGAAGGACTCAATCACACCCCCCCACTGTCCTCAGGAGAGTATATATTGTGCCCCCCTGAGCCTGTCCTCAAAGGTGTCGCACTGCTGCCCCTGGATCATCTTGGTTGCCCTTCTCTGGACTGTTTTCAGCAAGTTGACTTCCTTCTTAAGAGGAGGACATCAACACTGCACAGTGTACTCTATGTGAGATCTCTCCAATGACCTGTGCAGTGGCAGTATGACTTCTGCCTTCTGGCTGGTAACCCCCCTGGCTATGGTGCCCAGCATCTTATTTGCCCTGGCTGCTGCTTTCTTGTTGTGTGCCAAGTGCTTCAGGTCACTTGTCATGATTAATCCTAGGTCATTCTCTTCCTCTGATCTAGTTACCTGCTGGCCACCCATTCATTATCTGGTCACTGGGTTCTTCACCCCAAGTGCATAACCTTAAACTTTTTAACACTGAACACCATTTGCCAAATGCCATGCTACTTCTGTAGTCAGGTCTTTCTGGAGTTCCTGTCTCCCCCTCTTCTGTGCCCACCCTCATAGAAAGCTTTGTGTCATCCATGAAAAGACAGATTTTACCTTTTATTCCTTCTTCTGGCATTGATGAAGATGTTAAACAACGCAAGACTGAGCACTGAGCCCTGAGGGACCCCACTAGTCTCTGGACTAACTTCTAAGAATTCCCACTCTGCTAACACCTTTTGACTTCTGTCTTGCAATCAGCTTTTGACCAACCTAGCAAGCATATCTCCCATCCCATGGTCTTCCAGCTTCCTGATCAGTCTCCTATGAGGCATAGAGGCAAGGTCTTGCTGAAGTCCAGATACAAGACATAAACCCCATTGGCCATTGTCTACTGTCCTGGCCATCAAGTTGAAGAAGTCAATTAGGATAGTCTGGCATGACCTCCCTGATACAAACCCATGCTATCTCTCATCCTGGAGCCCATTTTGCCTCCAGAAAGTTCACCAGTCATTCTTACAGGATGATCTCCATCAGCTTCTCCACTATTAAGGTCCGGCTGAAAGGTCTGTGGTTCCCTGGTTATCCCTCAGCCCATTTATATGGAGAAGCACCCCATGTGCAGTTCTCCAGTCCTTGGGCATACTCCCCGACTCCAGAGAGGTGTTAAACATGTTAGCCAGGGGACCAACCAGTACCTCTGTCATTTCCCTTAGGACCCTTGGGTGTATGATGTCCTGTCCTGAGATGTATCTACCTTCAGGGCCCTTAGACCCATATGCACACTGTCAATTTGTATTACACCATCTATTACTCCATCCTTCCTAGCACCCACTCTCCTGCTCCTTGTAGCACTGGTCTGTCCTTTTCCCTAGTGAAGACAGAGCAGAGTACTTGTTAAGTAGTTGTTAAGTTCCTCTGCCTTCTCTTCATTATGCTGTGTCAACTGTACCCCCTTTTTGTTTTGACAATCTCTCCTTTAATGTCCCTCTTCCTCCTGATATATTGGAAAAAGACCTTCTTGCCTATTTTATACCCAGTGCTAGCTGTACTTCCCTTGCAGACTTTGTCATTCTGATCGTTCTGCTCACCTCCCTTGTTTTACCACTGTAATACTCCCTATCCTCCTCTTTCTGAGTACATTTGTACTTCCAGATGCTTCCTTCATGTCCCTTACCATGTTTGCCATCTCCTTTTTGAACTAACTGGATTTTTGGCCTTAAACATCTTGCTTTTGTTTTGGCATTCATTAGTGACCTCAATAAGTTCCTCCTTTATTATATCACACTTCTGTTCCACCTCTATCTCCTTGCTGATCCCAGCAAGGTATCCTACTACAATTTTATCAGTTTTACTATAGAGGGCCCTCCTCAAGTCCAAAACCCTTGTCTTGGTGCTGACCATCTTTCTGCCATGTCCAGGTGGAACCACACCACATGGTAGTCACTTACTACAGTTGCAAGTTCACCTTTACATCCTGAACATGTTTACAGTTAAACAGGACCAGGTCCAGTATGGACCTCTCCCTAGTAGGCTCCATGACACTTCTTATTTATACACTTGAAGAAAGTCGTACCCCCTTTATGACCCTTTTGGCAATCATTTCTACTGTTTGCACTTTTGCTCTCCTCACCACATTGTCTGCTTCCTTCTGCTTTGCTTGATATACATCCCTGTTCTCCTATTTCATTCCCTTATACACCTTGAATGTCACCTTTTTTTCTTCTACTGCCCTTTCTACTTTCTTGGAGAATCATAATGGCTTCTTTTTCTTCAGCTTTTGCTCGCTTCCTTTATACAGAGGTTGGTTGCTTTAATTTTGCCATTCCTAATCATTCCCCACTGTGCCTTTATTCCACCCTGGTAATCCCCCTTCGAGGTAATTTCTGAATCAGTCTGTCTCCCATTTCTTTAATATCTACCCTTCTAAAGCTTAAGACCTCTGTCTTTATGTGGTTTCTTCTGCTTCTGTCCTTATGTTGAACCAAACTACATGGTGATCACTGGTGCCTATGGTACTGCCCACTGTGATATCTGCAATGCTGTCTCAGATGATAAGTACCAGGTCCAACACTGCTCCATCCCTATGGGGTTCTTTAACTAGCTGTCTGAGACAAGCCAGTTGTAGGGAGCCAAGCATGGCACTGTTCCTTGCAGCTGGAAAGCTCAACTCCACATGTGGCAGATTGAAGTCAGAAGTTAGCAGCTCCTCCTCCTAACTCGCCTGCTGATGATTACTTCCCCATGTGCCTTATCCAAATTCTCTCCTTGTGCTGGAGGTCTATACACTGGATTTTAAACTTTTTAGTGGGAGAAACATGTTGGAACAACTTAAATAGCATAATGCTCTTTGCCATAGAATGCTAGAATGTTTCAATGCTGACAGCTCAAGGTAGAGACAGCAGGGGCAAAACACTAGAATGTACATGTTCAACACTATTAATATTCAGTAGATAATTCTGCACATATTTCTCTTTTGATGCTGGCCAAAACTGGTTGGTTTGGAATGGACAATCTTACCTCTCACATGAGCCTCGAGAAACTGATAGACCGATCTCAAGGATCGAAGAGGACATGGCTCAAAAGACAAGAAGAGGGAGAATCAGTAGATGAGGAGCGCAGTATTCTGGTGCTGGTTTGTGAGTCCTTTTTAATTTGGTAACCAAGTGAGGCCCACGAGGCACATATGCTTGTTTTCAGGGCCAATCTGGGAGCACCGGGGATGTTAAATGACTTGTTCAGAGTCACACAGTGTGCAAGTGGAGGTTGTGGAAATCAAACCCAAGTCAGCTGGATGTATCAAGCTCAATCCCAGCTCATTACTCTATCCTGAAGGCTATGCTGCCAGGCCAGTCCCGAATATACCGGTATGCAGGACTGATTAGTACTGAATGTGGGACATACTTTTATGTCTAAAGTTGGGCATTTGACAGTTTTTGAATATTTCCAATACAGTTAGCCAGCCTGGTGATGCTGAGCTTTGAGGCACTGGATGCCACACCTTGCACCTTTCCAGAGACCTGGGTTCAGGAGCAGATTCAGGTAGTCAGGGGTCAGCAGGGGAGGAAAGGACTGAGCACCTGGAGGACTGCTTTCCTTTCCTGGCAGGGAGGGAGAACATTGACACAACTGTCTGGTTACTCCCAGTGGAGACTGGGGATTCAGCAGCAGTAGGAATCCAGGCAAGGGGGATTGGCCATGGCAGTGCTCCTGTGGGCATGTGCAGTATTGTGCACACAGCTAGCTGGTGCACATTGTAGTGCTGCTGCAATGGGGAGACAGAACAATGAAAAATCCTGGCACCCAATAGACGATGGTGAGAAGAGTGGTTGGCCCCCACACCCAGTGCAGGGCCTTCCATCTTTGCCTCTGGCACTTCCTCCAACTCCCTGGTCACTATATTAGATTTCAGATAGAGCACCAGGAGGAGTCAGCGGTCCTGTCCTTGGGGGGCTCAGAGCCAAGGGCTAAGGCAACTGGGAGATGCAGAAGGAGTTGGGCCCACATCAGAGAGTGGAGTCTGGAGGCTTCAGGAGGTAGGGAACAGATTGAACTGAAAATCCCTGCCGGAGAGAGTTTGGGTAAGCCAGTGACTGAGGGGCATAAAGAAGGTTTTAAAAAAACTGTTTCTATACAGTTGTTTTCAAAATTGTGTAACTATGACATCAGTCAACTTAGGAGCTTTATACAGTCATGGTTGTCTATCATGCTTTTGAATTTGGACTGATGCCATACAAGAAAATGCAAGAAATGCAAAATGCAAGAAAAAGGAGGGAGAGAGGTGATATGATCGAGTCATTCAAACACCTTAAGGGTATTAACAAGGTGAAAGAGTCTAACATGTTTAAATATAAGAAAAATAGCAGGACAAGAGGACACAGCATGAGATTAGAGGGAGGTCGATTAAGGGGGAATGTGAGGAAATTATTTTTTCACAGAAAGGGTGATGGATGCATGGAACAGTCTACCCCAGGAAGTGGTGGCTATGAATACAGTGCAGGGCTTCAAACAGGCATGGGATAGGTGTAAGGGAGAAATACAGATGAGTATGAATAGATAGGCCACTGACAGACCAAAGGCCGATGGCACATTTATAAGGTAGAAAAAGAAATGGGCAGACTGGATGGGCCTTGCGGTCCTTTTCTGCCATCAGCTTCTACTGTATGTTTCCATGTTTCACCTCCCAAGCTTATGCAAGACTAAGGACTTTAAATAGCATATCACTTTATGCATTATATTCTAAAGTGCTGTTACACATTCTGTGCTTTTCATGGTGCCATCCATAAGGTATTTCTCACACTTACTAATTTTTCTACAGTTGGTGTTGGTTTTTCAATCAAAACCAGCCTCCAAGGGCTTGTTCAACTGTTAGAACTTGTTTTGTTCTGTTTATTATCTTGTTATGAAACAAAGTTCCCCAGTTTGTGATCCCTTTTTACAGCAGCATGATGATGTCAGCATGCTGACGAACTGCTGAGAGTAGGGAACTGAGGACTATTTAGCAGGACAGCAAGAGTGTGGTCTCCCATTTAGTAATCTGGATGACTGCATGACTCATATTACTCCACTGTCCTCTCCATTTACCACAGTGGGGTGTGTGTGTGCGTGTGTGTGTCTGCAACCCTGCCTGCAGTATATAGCACTGTTTCTAGAGCTTTTAAATAATTGTGCCTATTAAAAGAGCTTAAGGCAGGAATGGCTATAATTTCTATTGAAACATTTGCATCATTTTAAGGGCATGTAAGATAAATAGCTTTGGAACAGCTAACTTCTATAAACAATGAACAGATTATTTCTTTTCAATGGCACTTCTTTTCCTGCACTCTAGCACTGCATTCCATTGTGTAGTAACATTCCAGTCTGCTTCAGCTTGATTCATCATCACATGATTTTGCATTTAAAGAGTTTGCTCCTATTATGTGCTTATAATTTTTTTGTTGCTGCATATTTACCTGATTCTGTGGTATATGTGTTGATTTCCTGCAAAATATGTATTTAAAATAAAGATATTTATAATAATTATATAGTTAATGAAGTTGGGTGCCTTTTCTGATGTTTTGTTGGTTTCATCTCCCCCTGTTCTCATATTACCTTGCAGTACATTTGAGTCTTAACCTTTAATTATCTTGGTCATTAATCTTCAGCCTTCTTGTGTGCTTTTAAATGCATAGAAGTTAAGATTTTTCTTGTTCAGACCCATAAAGGCACTGTGTTTTTGCAGAACTTTATTTTTTCAAATTCTTCACCTCTTTCATTTAATTTTGCTGTCCAGTGTTCACCTCCACATTTACATTTTTTATTTATATTGGATCAAGCTTCACAGCATGTAAGGCTAGCAACAGTGGCAGCTCCAGCTTCTGTTGGTTAGCAGGGCATTGGCTGGGCACTACAGATGGAAGCCAGGGCACCTATTGAAACTGGAATGAAAAGCATGTGTGCATATTCATACATGTCTGCCTCTTGGAGTATTTGAACTAATGATGAATGTTATGTTTCTAAAATAAAAATGCAAATTCCATTTTATTTTTTTCATGGGATGGTCCTGCTTCTCCTGTGTTGGGAGTGGTGGTAGGGATGGCCTGGCTTCTCTCATCTTGGGATTGATGGCTCTGCTTCTCCTAGCTTGGGGAGGGGGGGGAATGGCCCAGACCCCTGCTTTCTGTAGCAGGAGAAGCAGGACCATCTGACCCAGAAGATAAAGCTACCCCCGAGCCAGGAAAAACAGAGCCAACCCCCCAAGCCAGGAGAAGCAGGGAGGTACCCTTCTCCCAGGCCAAAAGAAGCAGGGCCATTGTCACCCCCCAAAGCCAACAGAAGCAGGTCCCCCCCACCAGGAAAAGCAAAGCTATTCCCCTTGGGGGGCAGGAGAAGTAAGGCCATTCCCATCACCTGAACAAGAAGAAATGGCCATCCCACCCCTTTCCAGCAGATATCCACCTCCAAAAATGATCCACAATAGATTGGTCATCCAGAGTGGCAGGGCCAGGAGATAGAGGGCCATGCATACTCTCCTTTGAGTCTCTCCTCTCCTCTCCTCTCCTCTCCCTTCCCCTCCCAACAGTACTGAGACATTTTCAAATAAACACAGCCACTTACCTTAATGAAAAGACACAAGCAGTCAGAACCCTGTCTCTCTAGTTCTGCAGGCAGTTTCTTTCTTGGCTGTTTTTGCTGCTAGCAGGACTTTTATTTGAGGGTCTGTTTCTGTGCTGCAGCTACTGGCTAGGCAGGGTGGCTAGCTTGTGCTGCTCTCTCCCCTTACTGACCAGACTGTGCTCTAGTATTTTATGAAAAAAGCACATTATAGTACAGCTCTTTTAAGGTTAGCAATTGCTGAGTTGGGGGGGCTTCTGTGCTGCAGCTTGCAAGCAATGCCAATGCAGTCCTGGTTTGGTGGTCACAGCTGGCTGGGTGGCTCCTGATTCAGGCAGCTAGGCAGTAACCAGAAGCCAACCAAAGTGCCACTCCCTGCCCCAACACTGGGTGCCCAATTATGGGTTGGATGGTAAACTAAAATGAAAGCAAGTAGCTACTTGCTGCTCAACCCTGTCGCCACCAAACTTCCCCAATTCAGTACCCAAACCTAGAGTCCGATAGTAAATGAAAAAAGTAGGCAAACAATAACAGCCTAACCCCAATGCTGCCAATCCTCCATTCTAACACTAGGTGCCCTGCCCCAAGGTCCAACAGTCAATGAAAAAAAGTAAGCAGACAATGGGAGCCCATCTCCAGTGATGTTTCAGGAACAAACATTAGTTGTTTTCTGCATTAATCTATTGTAGCATTGCTCCCTGCTATTCACTGTGCTACTGCACATTTGTGTACTTGCCGCTTATACATCAAATAAAAAGCAGCGTTATTCCACAGTCAGCAGTAAAACTTTAACTCGCTTAATAGAAAAGCATATGCAAATTCATAGGATGAATACTAAAAACAACAAAAGTGCAGTAGTACAATAAATATCAAGGAGCAATGCTATACCAGATTGGGGCAAAAACAACTAATGTTCCACTCCAGTAGCAGAGGTTGATCAGAGTTAGTAACTTAATGCAGAAATGCCCTGATATTATCTGGCACTAGGTATGAATAGCATATGTATGAACAGTGCTGTCAATAACCACACTTTACATACAACACTATGCAAAACAGTGGCAGGAACAAATGCCGCAAGTAAAGTCAGTGCCACTATTAGCGGTCACAAAGCACACAGAGGACTGCTAAGAGTCCAAATACTTATTTTAGTGGGTGCTCTGCCCCCCTACACCCCTTAACTAAAATAATCTACTCCAAGTTGGAGTCAGATTACTGGAGAAAAACAACATTTTGAATACCAGGATTAGAACCCTGATCTCCACCACCATTGTGGCCAAGCAGCTCCATTTCTCAGTCATCTCTGGCATGGGAGCAGCTCATCCACCATTTTTGATTTCCCAGCCCTTGTCTTCTTCCTAGTGCCATGGGCAGAAACCTGGGTAGCACTTATTGCACAGCACTGTTTAATCTCGGTCGCTGTCTGTGGTACACCATTCGGGCATCGCTGTTTTTTCCTTATGCTATATTTGTAGCACTGTTGTAACCGGTTATTATATTATCCACCTCCAGTGATGTGTATAAATAAAAAATTCAAAACAACGAATATGATGCATCCTCAGGATACGAGGAGGCACTTATAAAATTACAACCGGCAATTAAGGTAAGGCAAAGTTTAATATCAGACCTGGTATAAACTACCCAAAAGGCATATTTTCACAGTTGGTTAGTGTATGTAATTATTAAAAAAAGCTTTACATATAAACTACAATATCAGGAAATATAAACCATATAGAAATCCATGTTGTGGATGATGGACTGAAGCACTGAAGATATAAAATGGACAGGTATTCATTTACATACCCCTTCTCTTGAGAGTCATTTTCTTTAGGATTGTGAAACCAACAAACTCTGCAGTACAATTATTCCAAATATCAGGAATCTATTCTAAAACATTAGATACAAAGTAGGGTATTAGTATATCAGATGCTCAGCCATAATGGATCTATACCTTGGGGGTCTCGCTATAGGCCAGGTGTGAATGATTGCTCTGAACATTGCACTTTCTGTAAGATTTCTATAGACAAGCTTTATTTCCTGTGTATAAAGATGGCAGGCATACTTCGCAATAGAAGTGTTTTTTTTATTGTATCACAGTATAATTACAGCTTACTTACTTACATACTACTTGCCAGCAGATACAGGCCACATGGTCTGTCATGTCTGCTCAAGTATGCATCTAGCACCCCACTTTCTGCAGCTGCCTATCCCCCTCCCCAGTTACCCCCCACACAGATGAATGCCAACTGACTTTGAACTATGTAAAGGGGATGATGGTATTTTTAGTGAATTGGGGAAATTTGGCAATGATATTAGAGAAATTTCCCCTCTCTGCCAGCAGGGGGCTTGATTTCCTGTGGGCAGAATGGAGGAGCCCATTCCAGGATGCACTGTTGTGAAAACAGGAGGTGTTTCTGATGTGCTGAAGGAGAATCCTGAAGCTGACGGTGTAGAGGAAACATACAGGTAGGGGAACAGGTCTCTTTCCCCACTCTAAACATACAAAACAGGTACATTTAACATGGCTGCCATGGAAACTTCTATGGAAAGTGAAATGGCTCAATTATCGAACCAACCTAAGATCTCCATGATTGAAGCAATTGATACATACTCTGAAGGAGAATCTATAGATAAAGAAAATGACAAACATACAGGTCCAGGTGCAGCTAATGCACCTTCATCTTTTAATACAGCTTCTGAAAAGAAAGGAAATTTATGTTTGAAAAATTGACTTTGCAAAAACAATTGAGACAACTACAGCTTGACAGCCAGTGCCAACCTGACAGCCAGGTGCAGCTGATTGCTGATGCAGGAACATCAAAGGAAAAGTGGCTAGACTAGGCGGAGGCTGTTGCAGACCCTGAAATACAACAAACTGTCAACCAACAAAGCAGAACATCTCACAGCATTCCCAACCCTGCATATCCTCAAAATGAGTCAGAGGTAATGTCTGTAATGGCACAGATGGGACCTGCTAAGTCTGGCTTAAGACAACCCGATTCTACAGCTGGTCAACAACTTCACTCTGAATCCTGATCTGTTGAATCAGCATTACAGGCCACAGGATGGGAACAAAATCAGTCAACAGGAGAATTGGTATCAAGAGCCTCCCCAATACACATCCTAAATACTGAAGCCCCCCGTAGCCTGCCAAAGAGACTGCTTCAATGCTGAGAGCTCAAGGTAGAGACAGCAGGGACAAAACACTAGAATGAACATGTTCAACACTATTAATATTCAGTAGATCATTTTGCACATATTTCTCTTTTGATGCTGGCCAAAACTGGTTGGTTTGAAATGGACAATCTTACCTCTTACATGAGTCTCGAATCATATACCTGTAATAGACTCACTTGAAGTACCTGATGAACTTTCCCTTGCACAAAATCTCACCCTTAAGCTACCACCTGCAAGAACAATAGCTTCGAAGACTATTACAGCTATGGTCACAGTTGATCAACAACCTGGCCCATCTAGGCCACAAACTGAGGCCCCCCTTGAATGTACCTAGGAAAACAACTGACCAACTGTATGCATCTTTATGCAAACTCCCAATCCTGCCTGCTAAACACCACAATGTTGTTCATCTTACCTACTTAGGAGGCATGCTTGAACAACCAGATAGACTGTTTGTAGCACGTACCCTCCTAAAGGACTCAACATTTTTTGCAGACAAAATTTATGCACTGATCCATGTTTCAGGCGAGACAATCTTCAACATAAGTTTTAAATCAACAATAAGCCTAGAATGTTTTTGGGCTAAGTACAATGTGATGAAGAAAAATGCACTATGGACACCTTTCCTAACTACATTCTTAACCAAACCTGCCCATAAAAATGTCAATGTTTTATTTAGGAATGAGGGGGTAGGCTTGCATGATTTGACATACTGGTTAAAACAACAGTGCACAGTATTGGGGGAACCTGATGCAATTCTCGATTCAGATAATATATGTTTGGGGGTGGAAGGTAAAATTCCTGTTATGAAGTTCTGAGGCTGGGGTAAATCATCTCCCTAATTCTTTGTCCCTGGGTAGAGATAGAAGGATCTTGTTTTACCCAAGACAACCTAAAGCATGTTATAGATGTGGATCTGTTACCCATTTGAGTAGTGCATGTGATTAAATTAAATGCACTGTGTGTGGGGAAATGGGACATTCTGGCAATAATTGTTTGAATGAAAATTAGTGTAACCTTTGCAATGAAACAGGTCACTCCTTTCAAAACTGCAAATGGGTGGCTCACAACCACCCAGAGCATGCAGATGGAATGAAACAAAGGGCATACATCACTCTAGCCCAAAAAAACAAATTGGTACCAACAACTAAGGATCAATTTAGTGAGGCTTTGGTAGTGGGAGGGAGGGCATTATAGGTGTCCTTGGTACTACCTGAGGGGGGCCCTCAGGTTGCACTGAGGACACCTATAATGCCCCCTTCCCACTTACTCTGAAGGAGTGATAGAAACCCCCCTAGAAAACCAATCTCAGGCTCCTCTGCCCTTACTCCCCAGGCAGAAGTTAGTGAGGATGTAGGGACATCAATGATGACCCCCCCCATTCCTAGTTCAGAAAAAGAAAAGAGGGTTACCAGGCAAGGAACCAAACTAAACACTCATCTATCCAAGATACACAGGAAAGACAGTCTTCCCCTTTCTAACAAGTATGATATTCTGGTGGACTACTCTGACAACTCAGAGGAAGACTCAGATTCATCTTCAGTGGTATCGTCCCTCCCAGAAAATATGACAAATACAGAGGCTGAGGGGACTGCAACAAAAAGGAAAGCTAGAACCAAACTAAAAAGTAAAGAAAAAGGACTTAGGAAAAGCAGAAGGAAGTGAGGCTCATGCATCCCTCTCATATGATTACCAACTGCACCTATTACACTATTAATGTGAATAGTGTAAAACATCTAGCCAACAGACGGCTAGTTTTTTTCCTTTCTGAAATATCTACAGTTGGGAATTATATTTTTTACAAGATGTGCAGTTTTACTCTTTACAAGAAATTCACTGGACTAAAGCAGATTAGCTCTTGGAGCCCTCCTACTGGTCCATAGGCCCAGAACCATGCTCAGGGGTGGGTATTCTAATGCGTATGCCAGAGATTAAACTCCTGAAATTATATGACTTAGTCTAGTCCCTGGTAGAGCTCTCATTTTGGATGTCCAAATAGAAGGGAATAGGTATAGGTTAATCAGTAGCTATGCCCCTCAAATTAAAACATCCAGGATTAACCTGTTCAAACAAATATAGCCTTATTTGTATACCTCATATCATGTTATCTGGGGTGGGGACTTTAACTGTAGTCTATCTACCCTAGACAGTAGACAACAAACTAAAACACAGAAAATTTTTTGTGATGCCCATTTTCTGACACAACTACTGACACCAGCTAAACTTAGAGACACATACCTAGAAGTCACCAAACAACACACACCCACTTTTCATAAAGGCTGACTCACTACTCATATAGATTATTTCTTTGTCACAAAACTTCCCCTTAAAACATGCACAAGTAAGTCCATCAGAATTTTCAGATCATAATTTACTTCAAATAACAATAGGACACACATCGGCAATAAGTAAAGATCCAGGAACCTGGAAATGTAATGTTTCCTTGCTGCAAGATAAATTATTTTCAAATTCATTAACCCAGTTGGTAGTGGCTAGAAAATCAGTTTTTCTCCTATCTGATAATCCCATGTCATGGTGGGAAGACACTAAATGGGAACTACAGCTCCTGATGAGATGATTCAGTAAATCCTAGAGTCTGAATTCTTGTCTGTCCTACTTAATAAAAAGACAGCACTTACAAAAATTGCTAACAATTACCTATAATACTAATCATAGCCCAACAGATTAGCTTAATCAAAAAAGACATGTCACAATTTCATGCCCAGAAGTCAAACACGTTACACCAACAGCAGAAATTTGGTACTCAAGGTCCATCATCCTCTTTATGGTCACAGAAAATAAACAAAAAAGAAATGAATAGCCTCCACGATTCCCAGGGCACGTTACAGAAACAGAAAAATGATATATTAAGGATTATAGCGAAATATACGGGCAACCTATTTGAAGTTCCAGTTCAGAAGGAGACAACAGAAGCTCAATTTCTGTCAAACTTACATCTCCCAGAAATACCTCCAGACATTTTATTAACTATAAGAAGGCCAATTGATAAACAAGAAGTACTAGATGCCATTTCCACTCCAAGAAATGGCACATTGCCAGGCCTTGATGGGCTCTCCAGTGAAGTATACAAAAAAATCAGCCCTGAGATAATCCAAGAACTAACTGACATGTACAATTGTTAGAATTAATTCCTCTGGACTTTAACCAGGGTACTCTAATTTACCTCCATAAAAATGGGGATTAAACCTTGCTATCAAACTGGAGACCAATTTGCATGCTAAATACTGATTTCAAAATTCTAATCAAAATCCTAAGTAGACGTTCATTACTCCTAGCCCCGATAGTGATTTCCACAGCCCAAACATGCTCAGTACCAGGCAGACAGATAGCAGACCATTTAATTATCTTGAGAAAAGTTATGGAACGTAGCAAGAGAGAAATGTTAGAGGGATATGCGATATCCCTGGATCAGCAGAAGCCCTTTGATTTGGTCAATCACAGTTTCTTATGGAAAGTACTGACAGCATTCAAGGTACCCCAAATTATAGTCCAATGGATACAAACGCTTCACTGTACAGACACAGTAACCCTTCTAATAAACAGCTGGAAAGGACCAATTATACATATTAAACAAGGAGTTAGACAAGGCTATCCCCTCCACCTTATATTATATGTATAGATTCCCTCCTATGACACATAAACAGTGCCCAGAATATCTCCCCTCTCATTACTATTCAGGGTCTCCCCACACTTAAGACATTGGCTTATGCAGATGATGTATGTCTTTTAATGGTGGATGAAGAATCAGTGCAAACAACTATTTTAGCTTGTGAGCAGTTTGGGATCAGTTCTGGAGCATTCCTGAACCTAGCGAAATGTGTAGGATATGACTTGAATCAGTCACGTGATACTTAGGCATCAATAGGTGGTATCCCTCTAAAAAGAGGCCGTATCAAAATATTAGGAGTTCAGTTTGGCATACCTTACATGGATATGGTGAACTGGGAATAAAAAGTAAGTATTGGGACACGGAAAGTGGAGAGTAGGAATAGGTGGAAATTTTGAAAAAAGAAAAGGATATATCTTATCAAAACCTACCTCATACCAATATTTTTATACATTAGTAGTATATTCCCCCTTCCCAAGGCCTTGGAAACTCAGCTTCTCAGCCTCTTCTTCCAAGACTTCTGGGGAAACAGGCTTAACCCCATTAAACAAAATATTACCTATCTAACCCTAGATAAAGTTGGGCTTAATATGATCAACCTGATTCTATTTTTTAATAGAATATTTTTGGAATCAAACTTTAAACCATAATTGTTAAATAAAAATAGTGGGTGGGAACCATGGGTATATGAGACCTGTAAGCCCTGGTTTATACCATGGGAAAGGAATTCCCTATATGTACTATGTAGAACAGCCTTGATCCCTGACTATATAAGGGAGTCCTTTTGTAGAATAAAGCAATGGGGTATCACCACTCATATGATGATCTCTTCTTCCAGAAAAAGTCTATATCAGGATCTATTAACCTCTATATGTTTGGTTGACACTGTATTTGAAAAATGTCCACAACCCTACCTTTCCTCCTTACAGGAGTTATTGAAAAATAAAAGAATACCCCACATATGTGGGACATGCATTGGCTGACATGCCACGAAAGACTAAATGTTAAATCTAATCATAAACATATGCAACTTCCAGATAGAATTTGTAGTAGACTTGGCTGTTATGAAACCATAGAAACTCAAGATCATCTATTTTTTTTCATGTTCTTTTATAGTTACTTTTTGGACCTACATAGCTGACAACTGGTCTGAACCACTGTTCCAAATAGTACCGTACTATAATATTATGTATGGACACTCTGAGGTAATGGGTTAAGTGGAATAAGAATACTGGGGCCAGGATATTCAAACTGCGCCAGGCTGTGGCGCAAGCCTGGGCGCAGCTCAACTGTGTTGCACAGGGGAGTGGCCTGGGAGATATTCAATGGAGCTGCGCTATGGCGCAGCAGCTTTGAATATTGCACCCTGGCCACCCCACTGTGTATGGTGCAGTGGCACTGCACCAGCGCAAGTGGCCAGAGTGGAGTATGGAGATGTGCTAGCACATGTGCCATTGTGCCATGCACAGCACCTGCGATATTCAAAAGAGGACATGCAAATGTGCCATAATTTATGCAAGGCACACAGGGGGCCATTTGCATCTCGTCATGGCCCCATTTGCATGCCATTAGCATGCAGGTGCGCTGATCCCCGAGGACTTGTGCCTGGCACCCTGCCAGGCAGCAGCCGTTGGGGACCGACGCCCCCTGCAGCCCGATCACGGGCATTCGTGTAAAAAGGAAAACCCCTCCTATATCCCTGGTGGTCCAATGGACCTCTATGTGCCTGACTGCAGGCATCTGTCCTGATGATTATGCCTCCCAAGTCCAATATCCCTGGTGGTCCAGTGGACCGCACTGAGCCTGATCATAGGCATCAGTAATAGAACCCCCCCAAGTCCAATATCCCTGGTGGTCCAGTGGACTGATTGCTGCCTGATTGCTGGCATCTGTACCTCAGCAAATACCCCTAAGACCCTTGTGGTCTAGTGTACCCCCCACCCCACCCGGCCACTGAGCTCCCCCCCCATCAGCTGGTGGGCAGCAGCACCCCATCCGCCTGCCGCCCCACCACCTGCCGACTGACAGCTCGGTAGGGCTGCATGCCCATTGGTTCACAGCATGAGCCATGGGTGTGCGGTTTGATATTATTTACTGTCCAGATATGTGAATGAATTCATTCACATATCTGGACTGAGTAGGGTTGCACGCCCATTGGCTCACGCCAGGAACCAATGAGCCGAGTGCAGCCCTACTGAGCCGTCAGTCCATGGGTGGTGGGGTGGCAGGCGGTGGTGCTACGCCGCCAGCTGACGGGCGGAGCGGGCGGTGGGGCTCAGTGGGCGGGTGGGTGGGGGTGCTACTAGACCACCAGGGTTTTAGGGTATTTGCTGAGGTACAGATGCCCGTGATCGGGCAGCACTCGGTCCACTGGACCACCAGGGATATTGGACTTGGGGGGGTTCCTATTACTGATGCCCGCAATCTGGTTCAGTGCAGTCCACTGGACCACCGGGGATATTGGACTTGGGGATTTCATGGATGCCTGTGATGGGGCATGGAGGGCGCCACCAGGTGCGGTTGAATTGCACACCACAGGTGGCAGCTGCCGTGTTGCGCCCAGCAATGTGGCAGCTCACCTGTGGTGGCCATCACTGTTCCTTTTTTGTCACGTAACTTTGTGCAGGCACAGGTAGAAGTTGCGCATGCATGACTCTGCACATCCCGGGCTGAATATCGGGCTGTGCAGGTTATGCATGGCACGCCTCACTTGTGCTCTTAATACATTACTGATGCGCTCCAGTGCATCGGGATTTGTGCGGCGCACTTTTCCCTTTTGAATATCGCACCAGGGTGCATCAGTGGGTTGTGCATGGTGCAACACTGTTGCACCATGCGCAACCCTTTTGAATATCTGGGCCTTTATGTCTACTCTTTACTATTATTAAAGAGGAACTATGGTCACAAATTACTGGCATCGATAAATTCAGAATATGAATCAACATAGTCCCAATCACCGTCATGCCAAAACTGAGACCCCTAAGTTACTTTGTTTAAAAGTCACAAATAATTTTACAACCCTTAATCCTCTGCCCATTCAAAAGAGCCAGTTTCAGTGAAGAGGTGCTAATGATGCCATCTCCTGGACTCACAGTCTAGCCCTCCCTGTCAGCAAGCTTACAGGACCTGCTTCTCCAAAGTTTAAAAACTATGTGCAAATGGTTTTCTCCAGTAAAACAGGAAGCATCATTCAATAAACATCACGTTAAAACCTATGTGTGTTTCAGGTTTTGTAACAAAGTTGACAAATTCATATTTTTTGTGTGCATTTTTTGTTGTTGTCCCTTTCTCCTGGGTTGCTGGATGCTAAGTCACAGCACACTAATGTGAGATTTGCAGACTTGATAGCTCTGTTGTGGAGAAAGGCTGTGATCATTCACACATGTCATTCAATTGAGGTGATTTTTCAGGATGGCACTTTAAATCAATTATTCCATTATCTTGTAAATGGGGGTGGGAGACGTAGTGCTGTTTGTTTTAAAACCTTACTAAGAGGTTCTATGAAGTAGCCAGCTCAATGCCTAATCACTCACTCAATCAATCAATCAATCAATCAATATTTTATTCATCATCAAAGTATGAATAAATGGGAAACTCATTTGAGCAGAGCTCATTTATTGTTTTCTTATTGACAGGCTGTTACTTTAGCTATATTCAGACTCATCTGCATTGAACTCCAGATTACAATGATTGTTTTACCAGGTCTAACACTTCCACCTCTAGTAGGAATTAACACATATAAGGTCCCTATTAAAACATATTGTAAAGCAGATACTGACAAACAGCAGGGCAGTTACCAATATTGCAACACTGTAGCAATACAACTTCCAAACAAACACTGCAGAGTCACTTCACATGGTATCAGCAGCCTGGAGGCATGCTGACTTAGCATCCTGCAACTCTGGAGAAATGAACCACACCAAAAAGGCATTAAAATACACATTTGTCAGCTTTGTTGCAAAACTTGAAACACATAGATTCTATAGCACTGTTTTTAGAATGGTGCTGCCTGTTTTACTTGTGAAAACCATTGCAGAATGATCTTTTAACTTTGGAGAAACAGGTCCTATAAGCTTGCTGACAGGGAGGGCTAGACTGTGAGTTCAGAAGATGACATCACCAGCACCTCTTCACTGAAACTGGCTTTTTTGAACAGGTAGTGAAGTCAGGGTTACAAAATAGCCCATAACTTTAAAATTAAGTAACACAGAAACCAAATGTTTAGTTTGCGATTTATTGGGGGTATGCATATTCTAATTCTGCAATGTAGCACTTTTGGCCAGAGTCCCTCTTTAAATGGCACATTTGGATGACACAATGTTTTAGTCACCTTACAACAAAAAGAAGGTTCTCACCCAGAATTATTGGGAAAGATTGTAAAATACTTACAATTGGTTTATTATAAAGAATGCTTTGCCCTATCAAGACGTGAACTACTTGAACTATGAAAACACATGCCTTGTATCACAGACTCTGATTCCGCTGTTACTTGCCTGATATATTGAGTGTTTTTTGAATGGTGTATACACCTTGATGTTTTGGGATAATTTAATGTTTTTTTTATGATTGTTTCTTTTGTTATGATTATTGAATGTTATGTTACAGTATTTGATGTCTTAATAAAATTACCCCTACTCTATAAATGCCATGGGATCTGTAACATCCATCTGAACTACTACCAAAACCAGCAGATGGGGCCTCGGGATAATGCCTCATCAAAAAGATGGCACCTCAGAAATGTAGTGACCCCCCCCCCCCATGCTGCACTACAGTGTCAGTATTGGGATATTAACCCACATACCAGGTGTAGGAATTGAACCCACAGCCCTCTGACAACCCTCTGA
This sequence comes from Neoceratodus forsteri, assembly GCA_016271365.2. Taxonomy (NCBI): domain Eukaryota; kingdom Metazoa; phylum Chordata; order Ceratodontiformes; family Ceratodontidae; genus Neoceratodus; species Neoceratodus forsteri. Next base: position 108,688,685 of record CM028136.1, on the reverse strand, counting down.
TCTGTCAGCTTCAGAGACAATTGTGCTACCTGCTGAGCCATTGACACTGCTAAATGTGCTAAATGAGCTAAATGAGCATCTGATATAATACTGTCCTGCTTTTTATTGTTTTTTAGAATACATGTCTGACATTTGTATTTTGTTTCACAGAGTTCATTGGATCCACAGTGCTAGAGAAAATGTCTCTCAAGACAAGGAAAATATATGGATGAACACCTAAACATTTTATATCCTCAGTGTTTCACACCAACATGTGCAAAATGGACTTCGATATAAATTTATATTTATTGATATTGTGGTTTATATGTAAAGCTTTTTTTATTACTTTCATCTACCAACCGTTGAAAATATGCCTCGTGGGTAGTTAATACCAGGTCTGATGTTATACTTTTCATTACCTTTATTGCCAGTTGTAACTTTATGAGCCTCCACGTATCCTGAGGATGCGTCACATTAGTATCAAACTGCTAATGTCTCTTTCATATATGATACTGTATGCCATTTTACATGTAATATGACAAATTTTATATAGAACCTTTAACAACAAAACAATATGCTAATTCCAGATATTATGAACATTTACTCAAATCAATTTGATGCCATACTGGCTCTGTCTAGAGTTTGTTTCTCTGTGGGATCTGCAGAGGATGTCTTATAAAATAGCATGCAAAGATCAGGAGGACAATGTAGACCACACTGTAGTTTATGATGGTAAAATGTAATTCAGTATTAGTTACTACTTTTAGAGTGCTAGCCCCTCTTTTTATTTCCTAGACTGTGTGCATTCTTGTTTTTTTTTTCTAATGATTCATTATATCCATTCTCTCCCCACCCCCCAATGTTATCTGTAGTGGGCTGGTGTTTGCCAATGTGCCTTTGTAAGAATGTCATGTACTAGGAAAATGCTATTGATGGATCCTCATGTGTACATTTTTTAAGTGCTCTTTTAAAAAATGATAAATACAATGTTAATAAATAAGCTGGAATATCCAGATGAATTTTTTTTTTTTGTAATTATTTTCATTATCCTGTAATCATCACTACTTTTTTTTTATTAACTTACAGCACTTTTGTAGGTTTTACTTCTGAAATCAAAGGAAGATTAGTGGTAATGAGGATAATTAATGAGACATGTTTATGCTTAGAGCAGCATTAAATGTGGCTATATGTGTTTGAAAATATTATCAATAGTAATTAGATAGGCTGAAGTATAACCAAAAACATGAAAAAGTTTTAAAAGTTTTGAAATTGTTTCTTAAAGTCAAGAATTTGTTAATGTATTTCACATATATTGATACAGCTTTAATACATTGAAATATGAACTGTACATGCACAATATATTTATTTTGCTTTAACTACAATCTCTCATTAAAAAAAAGTTCTTACCTCCTCACCCCAGTTTCAGAGTTATTCCTTTAGAAGAAATTATCTTTCAAAAGGGATAACTTTGAAATCTTCAGGGATAGAAAGTATTTTGTTTTATTTTAAAGGGATACTGTCAACACCATTAGGCCTCAAATTGTCTGTAGATAAAAAAAAATGTTTGCTCACTCTCTGCAGAGATTACGGATGTAGCTGGTAGTTTGATTTAGATTCACTTTTCTTTTTGAAAGTAAAAATCAGATTGCCAACTATACTGGTGTTACCACACAAAAATGTGTTAGTTTACATTTTTTGATCAATATTCACTGTATCTTTCCTGGACTTCGGAATGTCCCTAACACAATGTAGCCACTTATAATGCTGTGGGAGGAGAATAGACTATTGCATCATGAGTGGCTGCACTGTTTGGGGTTCCAGGTAGGGAGTCTTACTAATGTTCAGGATGTATGCAGTAAGAGTAGATTAGTGATTTGAAGCAAAATAATGTTGGGAATAAATGCACCATTCCCATCCATTTCCATTCTACTAAGAAAGAAAGAAAATTAAAACACTAACAACTTCAGTTAGATTCACAGAATGTAAACAATCATAAAATGTGGGTTTTCAGCTTGAAACAATATGATGCAAAAAGGGTTGACAGTGTCCATTTAAATTAAAGTGAAGAAAAAAAGGATTAACTCATATTATGTTGCTGATTGGTTATTATTGTATTCCACCAAAATAAAAATCTGGTGTTTCATGTCAAACATCATGTCACTTCATCGGAACACGTGGTGGTTCCTTCTTCAGATAGTTCTATTTTTTTTGCTTTTCTAGGTTCACATCACTCAACAAATTCTATATTCAATATGAGCTTACTTAGTAACATAGAAGCATAGACCATGCTGGTATAAAAAGACTGAAAGTCAAGTCAGTCTCTCTGTAGTTCCTTATTGGTTCCTGAGACCTAAATGTCATCCAGGATACAAGACCTCACTAACTTCACCCTAATTATTTCCCTGCTATTATTGCCCTGATTAGCTACCATTTTCACTGTCTCAACTGTACTTAAAACCATTTATGGTTTTGACTCTTCCTACCTCAAATGGTAGACTGTTCCAAGGACCCACTACCTTCTCTATAAAATAATACTTTCTTATATCCCTCTTGAACCTTCCTCCTGTCAGTTTCCACTCATACTTCTGTGACCTCAAATATTTGTACTTATTTTATTTATTTATTGAAATATTTCACCAGGAAGGCACACTGAACAACAAGTGGCTCATCTCCCGGTGCAACCTGGGGGAGGGGGTACAATTGGATGAAGAATTAGACATACAGATTAACATTTAACATATCTGAGAAATTAAACATTCAATTACATTTGTAACAAGACATACAGTTAAAAAAATATCACAAATAATCTTACAGTCACATTTGTGACATAATATACAATTAAGTATATCATACCTGTGGAATATGCATTTAATCACAAGTGGCATATCTGATAAATATAGTAAAGAAATTTAATGTAGCCTTGGAGCCAACTCCTTGCAGGATTGGATCACGGTTAAGAAGCAGATTATTTAGCAATTATTGAACAAATGAGGTCCAGTGGGGGGACATCAAGGAGGGTAGAGTGGTAGAAAGGGGAAACCAGCTTGGGGAAGGAGAGGATAAAGATGGGGGGGGGACATTACTGAAGAAAAGTGAGCAAAAAAATCAAATGTGAAGGGCAAGTTAACAGGGCTAGTGCAGTCTGGGAACACCTCAGACAGAACAAAAAGTGTAAATTATTAGCTCAAGTGAACCAATTCCTTTGATTAAGTGCAAGGAGTTGGGGGGCAGGAGAGAGGTGGGGTGTAAGGGATAGGGAAGGGAAGGATGAGTCATACCTGGAACTGGCCCCTTCAGATTGCGGAGATCACTGCCAATGTGGAATGAGGTGAGGACTTAGAAAAAGGGGCAGGAGTAGGCAAGGACAAGTTGGGTAGAGATTATAGAGGTGATGGTAAAGGGAAGGAGGAGGGGTGGGAGAAACTTGCCTAAGACTAGGCCTCTTGAGGATGCTGAGAACCCTGCCAGAAGCAGAGTCGGGAGAGGACGAGTTAGGTAGAGAGGATGGAGGGGAAGGGAGAGGGAAGATAGAGTCATTTCCAAGTGCTGGACCCTTCCAGGATGCTGAAAATCCTGACAGGGGGCAGAACTAGGTGAGGACAAGTTGGGAAGAGAGAAACGAAAGGATGAAGGGAAAGGAGGGAAGAGGAGGGAAAGAAGAAGCTTGCCTAAGACTAGGCCACTCCAGGATACTGAGAACCCTGCCAGAGAGCAGAATCAGATGAGGACTAGTTAGGTAAAAAGGATATGGGGAAGGGGAAGGGGGAGTGAAGGAAGAGTAATTGCCCAGTGCTGGGCCCCTCCAGGATGCAGATAACCCTGCCAGGGGATAGAATTAGGTAAGGACAAGTTGGGCAGAGAGAATGGGGGGAATGAAAAGGAAAGGAAAAAAGAAGTAGGGAGGGAGGGAAGAAACTTGCCTGACAGTAGACATCACCAGGGTGCTAAGAATTCAGGCAGTGGGCAGATTTAGGTGATGACAAGTTGGGTAGAAAGGAGAGAGGGGGGAAGGGAGGGGAAGGAGGAGGGATGCCTAGTGCTAGACCTCTCCAGGATGCTGAGAACCCTGCCAGATGTCAAAACTAAGCAGGGGCAAGTTGGTAATGGAAAAAAAGGTTAGGGGTAGGAGTAACAAGTAGCAGGTGCTGCCTCCCCTTCAGTGAAATTTCTACCTATCTTCCTATGTCCTGTGCTACCTGTTACTTATGTTAAATGACTCCTCCCAGTTCATCTTATTTATGCCTTTCAGGATTTTTAAGGTCTCTGTCATATCACCCTGTTCCATCTGGTGTCAAGTGAGTATATGTTTAGTGCCTTGAAGCCTTCGTCATATTCCATGCATCTTTCTGGTCACCATTTGTTGCACTTCCTCTAGCCTGTCCTTATCCTCCATGAGGTCAGGACTCCAGAACTGAGTGCAATTCTCCAGCTGTAACTTCACCATTGAACTATACAGAGGCAATACTACCTATTTACTTCTACTGTCAATACCCCACCTAATAATCCTATCATCCTAGTTTCCTAGTTGCCTTACTAAAGGCTTTTCTGAATTGGTTTGATTGTTTAAGGGTATGGATAATAATGACTCCTAGGTCACTTTCCTCAGTTCTAGTGCTTAGCTTGACCCCACCCGTCCACATCTTCTCAAAATAATACCTACTGTATGTCATCTCCTACTCCAACAATACATTTTCCTCTTCTCCATATTCCTATTTCCTTCACCACATCCACCACATATACCTCCCTCTTTTGTGCTCTCCCCTTCCATTACCTTACTCTATCCCTGCTCACCCACTAGCTGGATCATTGTTATTTACCTCACTTCGGATAAAGCTCTACTCTAGCAGTTAGCACTTACAGTATCAGGACCCCTTAAGATTTTACTATTAATTTCACTATTAATTATATTTTCACTGCACTTATTGTATACTACTTCTGTAACCTCAGCACTAGATTTTATTGTACTATGTCTATCTGTGTGAATGTTTTTTTTCACCCTCTCCCACAGAACACACTGTGAGATGAGCAACTAGCTGTTCAGTGTGCTCTTCCTGGTGAAACATTTCAATAAATAAATAAATACTGCCATACGATTCTTGCTCTCTAGGTGTATCACCTTGCAAGTTTTGGCATTGAATTTCAACTGCCAGATCTTTGACCACATTCCCACTCTGTTCGGGTCACTCTGCATCTCTCTAATTCTGTCATCACTGTTCACCCTCCTACAGAACATTGTGTCTTCAGGGAAGAGACACAACCTGCCCCAGATTCCATCTCCAGTGTCCCTGATGAACATATTGAAAAGGACCAGTCCCAGAATGAATTCCTGTGGCACCCCACTTATGACTTCCCTCTCTTCTGACTTGATCCCATTAACTGTGATGTTGTGCTGCCTCCCCCTCAGTAAAATTTCTACTTATCTTACTATGTCCTGTGCTACTCCCAGAGCCTCCATCCTTTTCAGCTATCACCTGTGAGGCACTGAGTCGAAGGCCTTGCTGAAATAAAAAATAGGGTAAATCCATGGAATGGCATCCATCCAGTGTGCTCATCGCGTAGTAAAATAAGACTATGAGGCTTCTCTGACAAGACCTCCCTGCCATGAAGCAATGCTGTTTACTATCCTACAGACCATTGCTCTCCAGGAGGTCCACTAGGTCCTCCTTGACTAGTGACTCCATCAGTTTCCCTACTACTGAGGTAAGATTGACAGGTCTGTAGTTCCCTTCTTGCTCCTTGTCCCACCATCTTGTGGAATAGAACCATGTCTGCCATCTTCTAGTCATTCTGAACTAACCTTTGTCTGTTACAAGCTATTGAATAGCCCTATCAGGGGTACAGTTAGTTCCATTGCCAACTCCCTAAACATTCTCTGGCACATCCCACCTGCTCCATTGTCCTCATCTATCTTAAGGGTTGCTAACCCTTTCTGAACACATTTGCTGGTGAATAATGGCTGCCGTATCTCTGGGACCCCCTTTGTGGCCACCTAGATGCCATTCTGTGGTAAGAGTCTGCTGTATTCCCTGGTGAAGACCAAGCAAAAGTAGCCATTAAGGATTTCTGCCTTTTGCCCATCCTCCCCAATTACATTATCTCTCTCTAAATGCCTAAAAATTCCCCCTCTTTTCTTCCTTTTTTCCCTAACATACCTAAAGAATTGTTTTCTCCACTACTGACTCCCTCAGCATTAAGTAGCTCAGTGTCCACTTAGCCTCCCTAACTGCACTCCTGGCTTCCTTAGTTCTCAGTTGGTATTCTGTCCATTCTTCCTCCTCCTGCTTTTCTTTGAATCTGATGAAGGCATTTTCTTTGGCCTGCACAACCTCCATGACCCTTATTGAAAACCACATTGGTCTCTTGTACCTGTTAGTGTTGGTTACTGTCCTCAGGCATGTCTTCGAAGCCTCATGAGTGGCCCTTTTTACTGCCTCATCTCTCCTCTACAACCCATGCTGTCTACCCCAATTAGCTTGTCCTAGACCAACTCCCTCATCCTGCCAAAGTCCACCCTTCTGAAATTTATGACTTCAGCTTTCAGTTGGTTTTTACTCCTCCTCAGTGCCAGCTCAAATCAGATAGAGCTGTTGTAGCGGCTTCCTACTGGCTACAATACCCTCACTGCTTTTGCCATTTTTAAGTTGGTGAGTCCCGCATCGAGGATGGCAGCCTGCCTGTTGGTTCTCTAATTAACTGTACCAGCAGTTAGTCCTCGACTGTATCCTGCTGGGATTGACTTTTGGTGATTCTGGCAGATGGGATGTTGTGGTTGATGTCCAGCAGGTTCAGGTCTCCCGCCACCACCTGCCCTTTTGCCACTCCCCTGACTAATTCTTCCATATGCTTCCTACCCCCCTCCACCTGTCTTGGCAGTCTATAGATCACCCCACCCATATTTTCTTGCCTGAGGCTACTGCTAGCTGGAACCACAGTGATTCTGTCTTTCCATTCCTTCCACTCATGAGCCCATCCTCCCCAGCCTCAACCGACTTGGTCATAATGTTGCATGCTTAGTAGCATACGACATTATTGCTAACCTGGGACAGCGCAGGATGCTAGCGCTACTGGTGTAATACTGTGTATACTACTGTATGTGGTATTGCACCAGTAGCACTTTCCTAGGCAGAGGATAAGAGCTCTGCTGGGAGTGGGTTCCATCAAGCACCTGCCGTGACTCACAGGACTGAGCCACAGCAGTAGGAACCCAGGCACTGCATCTGGGACCGGGTTTGATTCCCAGTCCCAGAAATTTTTATTTTCTTTTGACTTGTGTAGTCCCTGAGTGAACCCCCCCGGAGTTGAGAATCTTTAATGGGGGGGTTCGGGGGCGCAGACCCCCATAACATAGGATGTGGGGGGCAGAGCCCCCCAGAGAAAAAAGACTTATGCCTCATGGCAGAAATCACACTGTATTGGTAGCATGATTTTGCCATGAGGCATAATGTCTTGCAACATTATGACCCCATGCCCAGCCTCAATGCCATCCCTGACATAGAGGGATAACACTCCCCCTTTACCTTTTCCTCTATTCTTCCTAAACATGGTGTATTTTGGGACTGTCAGGTTCAAGACATTATTTTCCCAATTCCCAAGTCTCTGTGATGGCTGCAGGGTTTACCTCAAAATCTGCCATCATCACCTGAAGCTCACTGATTTTATTACCGAGATGTCTGGCCTTGAGGCAGACCCCCTTCCATCTAACATTTGATTGCCTTAGGTTATTTTCTTGTCCTTATTCCTTAATCCTCTCTGGTATTCTTCTTTTCAAGTTGTATAAAAGTTTTGAGATCACTGCCTCCTTGGTCCAGTCCCCCAGCCCAATTTGGACCTCAACCTTATCTTTGCCCACAGTGCCACTACAAGCACCAAAATTCAAGAAGTACTAGCAGGTTCCCCTTCCTCTCTCCTACCACCTTTGTTCCACTAGTCTCAGTTTTCCCTGAGTCAGTTCAACTGTCAGAAAAAAAAGACATCAAACTTCTGACCCAGAGTTCTAGCCCTTCTTTTGTCAAGTGAAGGTTGTCACCTTTGAAAAGCCTCCTGTTCCAGTCCCTCACAAAGTGATAACCCTTCTCCTGACTCCAGCCCTTTAGCCACCTGTTTACCTCCTCTGTTTCCTCCCTCATTATTCTATCTGCCTGCCTCACACAGGGAGGAACTCAGAAAAAGCCAGGGGAGGCCAAGTGTGTCTTCAGTCTTTCCAATAGGCTTTGAATGTTCTGCTCTACCATCTCCACAGTCTGGTTTGCCAGATCAGTGGTACCCTAATGAATCAGCACCCCCAATGCCCCCCCCGCTATCCTCTCACACCTATCTACATCCCTGATGGCTGTTGCCCCAGGAAGGTACATGGCCATTCTCCTCCTCCTCCCATCCAGCACTCCATCCATTATCCTCTCTACCCCCTTGATAATTGAATCCCCAACCACCAAGACTCTCCTAATTTATGTCTTTAGTTGTTCTCCTGGGTGCCATTAAATTGTTGTGTACCTTTCCCCAGACTGACTCAGAGTCTCCCAGTGGAGTCAGGTACCTGAGGCTCCTCCAGGGGTGTAAAGTATACTGTGTGACCCTGAGCAAGTCACTTAACTTCCTCATGCTCCCAGGTTGCACCTGCAAAACAAGCTTTCAGCTTAGTGTGTCTCACCTGGTAAAATAATTGGTTGAAACAAAAAAAAAAGTGATTTGCCACCTGGATGGTATGGGGTTGGACAACTTCCTTGCAGCTTGCCCTGACTCCCTTTCCCCTACCTCTCCCCACCACACCCCCCACCCCTCTGGACCAGTGGGCCTCTGCAGGAGTGTTGGTTTGGGCTGCTGGTTCCAGCTCAGATGGTGATGCAGCAGAGATATCTCACCCCTCACTGCTACCACCTGAGCATGGAATGCTGCAAAGGTTGTGCTGATGGAACAGTGCCCCCTACTCCAGAACACAACACTGAAGAAGATTGCCCCACAGTCTCCACAACTATCCCCTCGCTGTATCCCTTCCCTATACTGAGTCTAGGAATAGGGCTCCATCTAGAAAGGGTGTGCTAGGTTATTTGCTTAGTTAATTGTTTGCAGAAGCAATCTGACAATTACTATAAGTAGAAGCAAAACCCTTACAGAAATATAAGTTAGCTGTGTACATGCAGAATGCATGCCACATGCTTAATTGTGCAATGTTTGCATGCAGTTCGTATACACAAAGTGAACATAAGCGACCCAGGTCCAAAAAGCAAATCAGGTTTGCATGCTACAAGCTTGACATGTGTGCAGCAGGTAATCTGATGTGAACATCTTCTAAAAATCACATCAGGTTCACATGCTGCACTCTTGCCACATGTGCAACAGCTAAGCTGGAGTAAATCAGATCTAAAAAAAACACATCAGTTTCTATTTCTCATACTACTGCTAGCAATTATAACCATTAAAATACACTTTTCATTGATTTCCCACTAAAATTAGGTAAACTCAGATAATTCTGATCCTTTTGCAAGTTGTTTAATGGCTTTTGATTTTTGCCATTAAATTGCCATTAATCTGTAAAGTATTGTGTGCTTACTGTATTAAATGCATAGGATACAGTCAGCCAACATCCCTCATTCCAGATGTGTGAACAGGAGCCTCTGTGTTGTGAAGGCTGACCTTTTTGTTTTGGGTCATGCAAATCCCCTTATGCATAAATAGTGCTACAAATGTGTTTCTTCATGACTGCTTCAGCTCACTTACTTTCTCTTTGTCATTCTGTACAGAGCATATACATTATGGCTATGCTCAGTACTTTTTGTGCTGAGTAGGGTTTTAGAAGCATGCACCTCGTCTCACATTTTGTCATTGAAATGAGGGACATGGACACTCAAAATTAGGGACAATGAGGGACACTAACCCTTACGTTGATCAGGACACATCCTGAAACATTGAGATACAGTACCTCAGAACACAGTGGAAACCACTGAATTTACTTGTACCAATATTAGCACCTGAGAATGAATTTCTACCATAAATCAGGGGTGCCATTTAGGTAGGCAGAAGGGATCAGTTGCCCCCCACCCATACTTGTGCCTAGATTGTTCTTATGGTGTGGCAATGATGGCGTTAAATTTGGATTTTATCTTTTGCACAATAAGTGCCCCCTGGCCTGTGTGCAATCATGCTGCAGGTGCACTCCTGACTCAAATGTGTCTGTATTGCTTTGTCCACTATTTCTACCTATTAGCGGCAGCACCATCACATGTGACATAGAGGAGATCCAACCAAGAAAGAGCACGTGAACCATGCAAGTTCAATACTTTCTTTCCTGCCACAGAGTAGACAGGCTGCACACTACAGCTTGGAGGAGTCAGTGAGCACTGAACTCTCAATAGCAGTGTTGTGGTGGCATATTTTTAATGTCTACTCTTGGTAAGTTTCCATCTCCCCTGGTGGCTGAAGGGATAGAGGGTGAGCTTGAAGCTAACTGGAGACTAGACTACCTACTTAGTCTACAAGGCTCACCTCACAAAAAGAACAGCACAGCCCCCATGGCAGCAAGCCAGGCCTAGCAGCAGCAGTGACAGCAGTGTGGTTGGCCTTATTAGGCCGTGATCAGTGCAGTGTGGCAGCAGTTATTGTTGGAGCCAAGTATGAAGCCAACAACACGGGTTGGGTGGGTCCAGTTGGTGAAGTGACTTCATCACAGACCACATTGGGGACCTGAGATGGTCAGTTCAAGCATCCAGCTTCTGGCAGAAGGACAGAAAAGGAGCAGACTGAAAACTGAGCTGGTGGCACACCAGGCCATGCTGCAGGTCCTGGGCCAATAGCCAGGTAAGTAAAAGTAATTATGTTTTTACAGGTGGATTGGGGAAGGAGAAAGAACTGAAATATTGATTTTTTTTCATGTTTCTGTGCAAGATGGTGGCCATGCTGGGCTAGCCATCATCATCATCAGCAGAGATTTTAGAATTGCTGTTTTAAAAATGTGTTGTTTTAAATACATTAGTTTTAAATACTTGAGTTCAAGTTTAGTTTGGTAACATTATTTATTGTATTATTTTTGTTGTTAGTAATTAGGTAGTTTAGTTTGGGAACTCAGTGAGTTATCTAAGTAATATTGCAGTATCCTCAGGTTAGATTCAGAAAGCTTCCACTTTGTTGTATGGTGCCATAAATTTATATTGCTCTGTTGTTTTGTGTCTAATTAGCGGATCAATCAAAACTACTAAAATATTTTGGTACAGTCTGCACAGCTATCTGAAATCTGCTTACTGATCAGCTCCTGGTCACCGGTTGGAGTTCCTGTGGAAATAGCCAATGGACTTTGAAGAAGACCATGGAATCAATAGAGGTCTTAGGAGAAACTTTGTTGGTGAAGTTGAGCTAACTTTAACATTGCATTTGGCTAGATGAACTTATATTAGAACATCACCAGAGTCCTGACTGGATGGGACTGCTTTATGGAACTCTCTAAGGGATTGGCCATGGCAATTGCAGTGAGTGTGCCCTAAACAGGTTGGAGGTCTATGGGAAGCAGGGATTAGGGGCTTCCCTGCAGCTGTCCTCCTGGGAGATTGTTAGTGTCTAGCCTCAAATGGGAGCCATTGAAAGAGGGTCAACCTAAAGGCTGGGTCTTGCCTAGGTGCCTCCTAGGCCTTCAGGGGGGCATCCAGTGTCAGCTGAGTAAACCCCTAGGACTGTGTTCAGGAGATAATTTGGGCCAGTTTCTCTCTTTGGCGGCAGTTGCTTTGGGAGCTCTCACATGCTCCATGCAGATATCCTAGCATGCTTTCATGTGAAGCCTATGGATTTTTTCCTGAAGAAGCTGCGGAGGTGGCTGTCACCAGGTAGGGCCTGTACTGAGTGGGGTTATTAACTCACAGACTGCAAAGAGGAGTTGGAGGAGGAATGTCCCTAGAGAAGACTTATGCCCAGTTTGGACTTATCGGTCATGCTTCCCCAGATGTCTATGGAGCTGGTTTGGATTTTTTTACTGATTTCAGTAACTTGGGTATTTAAAGCAGTGACAGTGCTTTCCTGTTCAAAGTACATGTTTTATTCTGCCAAACTCTATGAAGCCCCTGTGAGAGCTGGTTGCTTTCTAGAGTACTTGTTTAGTCTTTTAGTCCTTAACAAGTGAGAGTTCGAAAGGATACACATAGGAACTGACTTTATGAGAGACTCAGTAAACTATTTCTGGATGGACATTTAAATATCTTTTTCTCGAGGACTTTTGGCCATATCTTATTGAGTGTTTGGTTTTGTGTTTCATTTTGAGGGTGGGGTTCTGTATTTCATAGACTTGTGGGGTTTTGATTTATATGTATGGTTGTAGTGTGAGAACTGTTGTTTTGTACTGTAAGTTACTGCTGCTGGAAGTATAGGCAGGTGCTGTGTTGAGAGTGTTCTTTGGAGTGCAGGTGCTACTCCTCCTCCAGGCTGAGGAGTCTGCACCCCTTTGATTGTCTCCCATTGTTGGCCAAGGTCTATATGCATTGTCAGGCTTTCGGGATAGTGCAGAGGGGTTGGAGGGGTGGGGGCCCCAGGCCTGGCGGGGGGGTGGAGCGGAGTGGGGCGATTGTTGTATTGTGTTCAAGGATGCACCCTGGGGTGAAATGGATCAAGGAGAGGGTCCTCTCTGCATGGTTCCTATGCCAAAGGGTTCCACTGTTGGTGGGCAAATAATGTGCTCTTCCATGACCACTCATCCAACTTGGGAAGTGTTATGCAATGCCATGTCGATAAAGAACAAGACAGCAGTAATTGCTGATCTTGTTGGAACATCGGACCTGGCCTGTATCACAGACACTTGGCTGGATGAAAATGCTGGTCCAGTACTGGAATCAGCAGTTCCAGCCGGGTACTCGGTGATACACCGCCTGTGATTGGATCATAGGAGTGGGAGTGTAGCCATCTGTTTTAAGACAGAACTGAGCCTTGTAGAGGTACCAGTGGGGGCCACCAGGTTCTTTGAGTGTATCATGAGCACAGGTGTGGGTTGCAGTATTCTCCTCATCTACCGTCCACCCGGAGATAAGAACATTTTCCTGCAGGAAGTTGCAGACTTCATGATTGACATGGTGCTGTAATCCTCTAAGTGGTTGGTCCTGGGGGATTTCAATGCCTGGATTGATGATAAGGTCTCGCCTTTTGGTCATCGCATCCTTCAACTGATGATCTTGTTTGGCTTCACACAGGTAATTACCGCTGCGACCCATAATCAGGATCACTCTCTGAACCTGGTGTTCCTCTTGGGGATGGAGGTCTCTGACCACATGGTGGAATCAGTCAGATGGTCCAACCATCACATTATAGGGTTCAGTTTTGTGGCTCCCTCCAATAGATCTGCCCCTTCAGAGATGGTCCAGTACTGCCCTTTAAGGGGTGTAACCCCCAAGACTCTAATGGTGGTGCTGGACCTATTGAGTAGGCCGTTTGAATGCTTTAATCCAGGGGACTTGGTATTGTATTGTAATGGTGCGGTATCAGGGGCCCTGGATTCCATACCTCCTGTCTGCGTTTTTCCACTCACTCTTCATCTTCAGTTCTCTTGGTTTGATGGGACCTTGAAGGAGCTGAGGCAAGTGCAGCGAAGGTTGGAACAGTGTTGGTGGAAAACTGGCTTGGAGGATGACAGGCTTAGACTAATGGCCCATTATTTGGACTATCAGTCAGCAATCTCCCATAAGAAGGCAGAGTTCCTGTCAAGGGAGATTGCTGCAGCAGGAAATCAACTGGCTCAGCTCTTCAGAACTGTTGACAGGTTGCGCAATCCAACCTGTCTTCAGAATCAGAGAGCTTTTTTACAATCTAAGTGCGATGAGTTCGCTCAATTCTTTGCAGATAAAGTGGCCACCATTAGGTCAGAGTTCTGTCTGACTCATTCAAATGAGTGCTGTAGAGGTACAGGGGAGATCACAGGCACCCAGCCTGTCTGGATGAACTTTGACCAGCTGGCGATCATGGATGTCATGAAGATGGTCCAGGGATTGTTAAAGACTTGCTGTAGTTTGGACCCTGGTCCAACCCACCTCCTTGTGGAGTGCATGGAGGTCATTGGGCTGGTCCTGGGAGAGATTGTCTGGTGCTCATTGGAGTAGGGAGTGTTTCTGAGCCCCTTGAAGGAGGCGGTGGTAACACCCGTTTTGAAGAAATCTTCCCTTGACCAAGACTGTCTTGCGAACTACAGACCAGTCTCTAACCTGCCCTTTGTGGGCAAGGTCATCAAGAAGGTAGTCACGTTGTAGCTTGAAGATTTTCTTACTACCTATGAGGTCTATGATCCTCTCCAGTCTGGTTTCAGGAAGAGGCATAGTACTGAGACAGCCCTTGTTCAGGTACTTAATGATCTCCTGATAGCGAGAGATCAGAGTAACTGTTCAGTCTAGGTTCTTCTTGATCTCTTTGCAGCATCTGACACCGTGGACCATTGGGTATTGCAGGAGCACCTTTGGCTGCTCTGTGGACTGTCTGGGACAGTCCTCAGATGATTCCATTGTTTCTTCATGGGTAGGACTCAGACAGTGGTGTCAGGGATATTTTCCTTGGCCCCTCTCCCCCTGCCCTGTGGGGTGCCGCAGGGCTCTGTGTTGTCCCCCATGTTGTTCATGGTGTACATGCTGCCATTGGGAGACATTATAATGTGGTACAGATGAGTTTCCACTGCTATGCAGATGATATTGAGCTGTACATGTCCTTTGTGCCTCAACAGAATGATGCTGTCTCAGTCTTTAACAACTACTTAGCTGAGAGAAAGGACTGGATGAGTGGCAGCTGGTTGAGGTTGAATCCAGTTAAGACTGAGGTGTTGGTGGCTGACCCAGGTTATCGGGTAGAGGGGTTATCTCCTGTCAGCCATACAGTCTTATGCTGGGGGCCAAAAAGTTGAAGGGGTGAGGAATCAGGACATTGTGCTTGATGGTGAGCTGATTCTTAAATTTCAGGTGTCAGCAGTCGTCAAGTCGTTTTTTTACCATCTGAGGAACATCATCCAGATAAAACACCTTGTTCCACCTGATGATCTTCTAACATTGGTCCACACCTTTGTGACATCCTGCCTTGACTACTGCAATGTTCTTTATCTAGAGCTAAAAGGGGTGGACATTCCTCACCTGCAGCTGGTGCAGAATGCAGTAGCCAGGTTGTTGATGAATTTGTCAAGATCTAGCCATGTCTCACCTGTGCTCTGCGAACTGCACTGGCTGCCTGTGCAGTAGAGAATCACCTTCAAAGTCACTTTGCTGACCTATAATGCCCTACATGGACAGGGACTACATTATTTCTAAGACCGCCTCCGACCCGACTGCCCCTTCCAACCATTCCATTCCTCTGATGAGGGATTTCTAGAGATTCCTAGGGTCCATTTACAGAACTCTGAGGCTAGAGCCTTTTCTTTTGCTGCCCCAACCCTGCAGAATTCTCTACTTCATTGGATCAGAGTGTGCCTGTCCACTGAGACTTTCAAGTCTGCACTGAAAATGTATTTATTTGACTTAGCTTTTGCGGATACTGCTAAATGATAAGTTATTGCATTGCCTATTTTAATTTGTGTGTTTTAATTGTGAGCTTCAATGTTTTTATTATGTGCAAGTGCTTTGGCATTTGAAAAGTGCTTTTTATGTTTGTCACGTGCACCTGCACACAGCAAACATCTTGCTATGATAGTGCCTTTTGAGAGGCGTGATACTGCCCCTCCAACGTGGAGCAGTATTTAATGGGCAAGTCTGTAGCAGACCAATTATCAGCCAGTCTAAATATGACAGAGTTTTAGCTTGGTGGGTGGAAACTGTGTCTACTTCAAGACAAAAAGCCTTACTGTCTTCTTTGATTTACTTTCAGAAATATTACCTTTTCTAGTACAAGCCCTCATGGCTACATAAGAAGATTTTTGACTATCCTAAAGAAAATCTAACAACATTTGGCTAGTGGACTGCTGCCAGTTTTGACCCTGTCCATGAACATCCACATGTGGTCACACAGTTGATAGTACAGGAGGGTAGTGACTTACAAAATCCACTAGCCCCACAGATTTTTCTACTTGCCCAGCTGATCAACTTATTGAAATATTACCTTTTCCAGTACAAGCCCTCATGACTACTTAAAGAGATTTTTGACTATCCCAAAAGAAAATCTAACAGCATTTGCCTAGTGGACTGGTGCCAATGTCAACCCTGTCCATGAACATCCACATGTGGTCACACAGTTGGTGGTACAGGAATGGACAGCCAGGACCACCTTCCCAGTACACACACACACACACACACACACACACACACACACACATCATGGCAAACATCTGGCATTGACAAATGCTTGTTAAAAATAAAGTCCCACTTGACGTTTGGGTGGCTTTATGACCCATATGGGATGGGTATTGAGTGTAATGGAGTCAGTGAAAGAAATCAGGACTTTTGGGGGTCAGAACTTCAGCCATGAAAAAGAAATGTTTCGTAACTGGTTGGGTTTAAGCCCAAATCTGATGCACTGCTCCAGGGTATAGACAAATGAATCTTACACATTTGAATTTCTCCTGATTTGGATATCACTTTTCAGTTACAACAAATAAGTTTTACCTTTTAGAGATGTTCCAGACATTCTAGAGCATGCAACCTAGGGGCTAACTAGCACCTGGCCTTCACTGGTTGTTGGCTCCTCCTGCTGAAATCTGAAATGGAGTCCCTGCAATAAAGTCTAAATTTACAGGACACCCTCTGTGTGAGCAGGATGTTTTCCATGAGGGATAGATGAGGAGCAGAGCAGATTTTCAGGGGTAAAATGAGGGCTGTCCCTTGCATTCAGGGACAGCTGAGTGGTATGGAATGCACAGACTATTGCAGCCCCATTATAGTCAGGCTTATCAACCCCCTCAGTGAAGCTGACCTCCACAACCCCACACTCAGAAATATTATGATATATGGCAAGGGAGACTGCAGGGGCGTGCACCATTGAAATGAATGGGGAATTTTTTTTATTACTATTCTATATATTACTGATGGAGAGTTAGAGATTAATGAAGGTGACTGACAAGGGCCTTATTAGTAGAACAGTGACATTCATTATTCTCCAGCTTGCCATAATAATGTATAAAATAGTAATAAAAAATAGCTCCATTCATTTCAAGGGGGTACACCCTAGCACTCCGAATCATGGACGTCATCTCTTAAAGACTCCTGCCTTTTGCTCCCTAGTACTCAGGCAAGAGATTCTCAACTTATATCTCTACTTGGTGTTGGTTGTAGTAATATAGATAAAATTCTGCTACAGCGTGTGTGATAGAGGGCACTGGCCATATGGGTGGGCGTAGAGTTATTGCTAGTTTTGTGTTTGCCACTTTAAGTCTGTTTGTGTGGAAGCATTCAAAACTATGGAGAGAAAATAGTAGGAGTATAGGCAAGACAGAAGTTGTCATGTAGTTTTTTGGATAAGTAATATGTTTTGAGGGTGGGAAGAATCACATGTGTTTCCATTGGTATGTGTGCTGCAGTTCAGCTGTGCAGTTGAGATGGGGGGCAAGAAAACTAAAGTATAACAGTGGCTATAAACATGCCACATGTGTGCAGATGTATGCAAATTGTACTGAAGTACAAGTGAGCCATATGAGTGCAGCCAGTATAGCTTAGGGGTTAAAGGCACTGAACTACAAACCAGGAGACTTGGAGATGACCTGAAGATCTTAGTTTGAATCTCACCAACCCCCACATGTACTGTATATAGTGTGATCCTGAGCAAGTCACTAAACTTTTATGTGTGCAGTTATCAGTGACCACTTGCTTTTTGCACACATGCCACATGCATGCGGTCTGTTCCAATTTAACATTCAAATCACACTTGCAGCATGTATATCACATGGGTAGTTTTATGTTTGCAGCATGAAAATGTTTCATACAATTATTTCTGTAAGGGATGTCATCAATCAAACGTAATAATTAGCTATAAGCAAAATCAATTTAGTTGATAAAAATATTAATATACGGTAATTGGCTATTAGCAGAATCAGCAGTGAACAACTATTACTTTTTCTAAATAGATATAGGCAAAGCTGACAAATTTTGCTCCATGAAATAATTTGCAAAGTCTGTCAAATTCATGAAGTGTGAAGTGCTGACTTTGCAATGTTTTTGGCAGAGGAAGTGACACTTTTTTAGGTGAAGTTAAGGCAAAGCTAAGGTGAAGTTGCAACTTCACCTTAACTTTTCCTGTCTTCACCTCAAAAAGTACCATTCCCCAAGGAATGCTCAATTCAAAGTGGCAAAGTGGCAAACTGGACAATTCACAAAATTATTTGTGAAGACAAATTTAGCAACTTTACCTGAACTTTGCCAGAAAAGTAAAATTTCACAACAGCTCCAGTCCTAAAGTTACTTACAGAACCTGTTATTTATGTATACCTAGACAGTGTGTTACAGAGACATCTTAGAAATGTAGCAAAACAATTGGCAGGATGAGTCAGAGGCTAAATGGTCTTAAGTTACTGTGATTACTGATCCTGTGCTACAGGTAAACCCAGATATGATGCTTCATAGGTTTCATTGGTTTTTCAAGCCAGAGAACAATATCCATAATGCTTGCCTCATATTTTTGATTTATTAAATATATTTATCATCTGTCATTACTAAATCCAAATTTGTCTTGAACGCGTCCATATTTGTACTTTCCACAATGATTGTAGGGAGATTATTCCATATTAAAATCGATCTTATGCTAAACCAATTTTTTCTCCTTAGTGAATACCATTTCCCAATCAATAGCTGTTTATTATGTCTACGGTTGCTTTGTCTAAGTTCGGATTTAAATAAACCTGTTCCATTTAGAAGTATAGAGTCTTGTAGTAAACCATATATAAGGCATAAGTCTCCCCTAAGCCTTCTGTATTTTAAGGAATACAATTTCAGATCCTTAAGCCTATTTTCATAATCCTTTCCTTTCATTCCTGTTATTATCCTGCTAAATCGTCTCTAGACTCTTTCTATGTTATTAATTTCTTCCTTGTTATATGGGGACCACACTTGGACACAATACTCAAGGTGGGGTCGCACCAGAGCATTATACAATGGCAGCATAACCTCTCTAGTCTTGCTTGCCACATGTCTAAATATGCAATTTAGGTTCTGATTTGCCTTTTTGATTTGTTTGGAACAATGTAATTTGAATTTCATATCCGGGGTGATGATAAGCCCAAGATCCCTTTCTTCCATGGTCTGATGTAATATTTGGTTCACCAGTTTATATGTAAATTTAGGATTATGTTTACCCAAATGCATCACCTTGCACTTATCGTTGTTTAATACCAATTTATTTTCTTGGGCCCAGTTAGTAACTTCATCTAAGAAGTTTTGCAAGGTACTGTTTTCCTTACTATTGTTAACAATAGAACCTATACGGCAATCGTTTGCAAATCTGAGTAGCCAAATCTCATTTAAATTTGATTCTAGGGAGGAAATATAAATATTCAATAGACATGGCCCCAAGACTGATCCTTGGGGGACACCACTAGTTACACTAGCCCAATCTGACAACTCTCCATTTATAGCCACTCTCTGCTTCCTATTACTAAGCCACATCCTTATCCAGTTTATTATATTTTGGTTTAATTTAACTTCTTTTAAAGCATTTATAAGTTCAAAGTGGGGGATTTTGTCAAATGCTTTAGCAAAAGCTATAAACACTAGATCAACTGAGTTACCGTTATCCATTTCTTCCGTAACTTTATTATAAAAGGTCAAGAGGTTAGTTAAACATGATCTTGATTTTGTAAACCCATGTTGATTTTTATCAGTAAGTTTATTATTATTAAGATGTTCCAAAATAATTTCCTTAACAAACTGTTCAAATATTTTACCAATCAATGATGTAAGACTTATAGGTCTAACATTTTCTGGCTTGTTGGTAGGTCCTTTTTTGTGAATGGGTACAACTGTTGCTATTCTCCAATCATTTGGGACTTCACCACTGTCTAACAAATGTTGAAATATATTAGTTAAGGGCATGTAGATTTCATAAGCAAGTTCTTTTATTACCTTTGGATGAATATCATCCGGGCCCGGGGACTTATTAATATTTATTTTATTAAGTTTATCTAAAACTTCTTTGGGATTAATTGTAAATATACCAGGTATGGAGCTATCTGATTCAATTAATTTATCATGTGACTTATTATTAAATACAGATGAAAAATATTGGTTCTGTATATTAGCTATTTCATGTTTATCAGTTACACAACCAGACTGTGTGGTAAATGTGTCTATAATCATAGAATTGCTTCTGGTTTTGTTTATATAAGAGAAAAAGGATTTCTTATTATCTTTTACCCTTGATGCTAATTTGAGTTCAAATTGAGTTTTTTCTAATCTAATTTTAGTTTTTATTGTTTTTAATAATTCCTTCTATTTTGAATTAAGATGTATAAAACCTTTTTGGATTTTTTTATAAAGTTTTTTTTTTTTTATTAATTAGGGATTTAATTTTAGAGGACATCTATCCAGGAGTAGGCTTACCCTTTGATTCATATTTACTTTTAGTTGGAATATTGTTTTTAATAAGGTCCTTCAATTTGTTAGCTAATAATAGCCATTTACCCTCCACTGATAAATTTGTGAACAATGCTTGCCAATCCCAACAACTAATAATATGCTTCATATTTTGAAAATTAGCTTTGGTGAAATTTAAGATTTTGGTTGTACCTGTTACTAACGTAGGTTTACTATTTAATATTTGAAATTCTACAGTATTATGATCACTATTAGCTAAGGGTGCATTAACATCAATCCTGGTTATACAATGAGCAACATTAGTTAATATAAGGTCCAGTACTTTATTACCCCTATTATTTGTTTTGACTAGTTGTTCCAAACCTATTTCATTAAATATTTTCATATAACTTCTGTCTGTTTTGTCTATTGCAGTTACATGTTCCAAATTAACAATGTTCAAATTAAAGTCTCCCATAATTATATAATTTTTTGATGTATCGAGGTGACTAAGAGTATGTAATAAGTTTGTATCATTCTCAGGACTCATGGAGGGAGGTCTGTATACTAAAGCCAAAACAAATGATGGACCTATCAGCAGTTTTATTCTAATCCATAATGTTTCAAGATCAGTATCATCTATAATTTCTTCACTATCAATTGATTGGTGAATGTATATAGCTACCCCTTTCCCTTTCCTATACTTCCTATTTTTGTAATATAATTTATATCCCTGTATATTTTTGTCCCAAGAATCATTATCACCCCACCAAGTCTCAGTGATGAGGGCAATAAATATGTCATTCATCCCAAGATACAATTTAAACTCATCAAATTTATTAGTTAAGCTCCGTGCATTTAAAAGGACCCCATTCCAACCATAATCTTCAGTTGTGTCATAATTACATGAATAATCTGCTATTAAAGGTGTAAAGTATTGGGCTTCACCCCCTTTACACAGTTTAAATGAAACTCTACTAGCATGTTAATTTTTTTAGCCAGTATCCTAATACCAATCTGGCTGAGGTGAATACCATCATTTTTATAACATGTTGTGTTTTTAAAGGTCTGGGTATTATCCATAAATCCTATATTCTCCACCATACAAAAGTATCTTAGCCAGGAATTTAGTTGTTTCATTTGTTCATTCTTATAGGTTTGGTTTCCTATAAGTGGAAGTATACCAGACAGTATAATATCTCCCCCTTTTTCCTTGATCCTTGCAACTATTTTTCTATAGTCTTCCTTAATGTCTATCAGGGCCCTTTTAGTTAGGTCATTGACTCTCACATGTAAAATAACTAGTGGTTTATATGTATTTTCAATTAACCCTTCAAGAAGATTGATTATGTCATTAGTTTTTACCCCTGATAATGCACTCACAGTTGTGTGTTCCTTTCTCCCTTCACAGACAATGGTGTCGATTCCTTTCAATATTGAGTCTCCTATTACTACAACGTCTCTTTCTGTAATCTTATTTTTCCCTGTTTCTCCTAAGTTTGAAACACTATTAATTGTAGCACAGTCTTCAAGAGTTTGGTTTTTAATTTTTTGGGGTTCTATGTATTCATCCGCTAGTACTTCAAATCTGTTATACAAACTAATAGGTTGTACAACATTTTTAAATACTTCACATGGAGTGGATGTAATGACTGTTTGGGTTTTATAGGCATGAGGTAGATTTGTTATTGTGGATTTTGCAAGGATATCATCACCTTTTTTGTTTATGTCATTCACATTTAACTGATATGATATTTGGGCTTGGGGGGATATGTTTCTGGGTGTTTTTTTATTCTGCATTTCAAAATGCTTAATACTTGCTTTTCTAACTGCATTGTCAATAAATTGTTCAAGAAGCGTTATTTCCTTGTGTGTTTCTAATTTTTCTTTTAATTTACAGATTTCTTCTTGTAATGTTGAAATCATTTTACATTTATCACAAACAAATTCAAGATCTGGAGTATCCTCTACATACATTAGGCATTGTATACACACCCTTTTCTTTATACTTCTACCTTTTTTAGACTTAGTTTGTGTCATATTTTGATAATATTCATACTGTTTACATTTTAGTTTACCCAGCTAACTTACCCTGTCAAGGTCACAGCATCTCAGCGGACACAGCAGACACGCGCAGATGCGCAGACACGCATGTCTCTGCATGTGTCTCCAAACACTGTGACTCGCGCCCCGCTCTGCTCACCCCGCTTGCAGTAGGGATCATTTATATAGCCCAGAATACCCCGGAAGTAAAAAAACAGGTTTAGGGCTGTATTGCAGAGTTTTTATTGCAAAATGCCCTGAATATAATCTAAAAGTGCACAGTATTAAGTGCTGACATCTACTAGAGCTGTAATGTGTCTGTGAGCAAGTGTTTAAATGAAACACGATGCGAGTAAAATTAGACCTGTTACGAGGTCTCTCCTCCTGGATACCTCACATGGTAGCAACCAGGGCTCCAATAGTAACTGCTTTAAATGCTAAAAAAAGCACCAGTTTCATTCATAGTTTACACTTTAACAAGGTGTATTCCCCCTTCACATTCATAAGGCAGCTCTCTGTGCTGTTAGAATGTACAGCTGGTAATCGTTTTTTCAGTCGCCCCACTCGCAGCAGGGATCACTTAAATAGCCCAGAATACCCCGGAAGTGAAAAAACTGGTTTAGGGCTGTATTGCAGAGTTTTTATTGCAAAATGCCCCGAATATAATCTAAAAGTGCACGGTATTAAGTGCTGACATCTACTAGAGCTGTAATATGTCTGTGAGCAAGCATTTAAATGAAACGTGATGCGAGTAAAATTAGACCTGTTACGAGGTCTCTCCTCCTGGATACCTCACATGGTAGCAACCAGGGCTCCAATAGTAAATGCTTTAAATGTTAAAAAAAGCACCAGTTTCATTCATAGTTTACACTTTAACAAGGTATATTCCCCCCTTCACATTCATAAGGCAGCTCCCTGTGCTGTTAGAATGTACAGCTGGGATACTGTACACATTTTAGCAACCAGGGCTCCAATAGTAACTGCTTTAAATGTTAAAAAAAGCACCAGTTTCATTCATAGTTTACACTTTAACATGGCATATTCCCTCTTCACATTCATAAGGCAGCTCCCTGTGCTGTTAGAATGTACAGCTGGGATACCATACACATTTAGCAAAGGAAACTAGTAGGATAAGTCAGAGGCCACTGACAACAAAATTATGCTATTGGAGAAACACCTGAGAAATAGCAAAGGTAGATGCTGAAAGTGAATTACAGGTACACCAAGAAAGGGTGCTACTGGAGTACCCTGAGAAAATGTAGCAAAGCAGTCAGGATGGGACAGAGGCTAACTGGTAACAAAACAAGTAACAGCTACTTGGCCCTCATTTATTTCTCATCTTAATTTGTTAAGCTTTGGAAGCCTTTCTGCTATTGCACTTTGAGAGGGCCATCCTCCTCAATCCTTTCTTTTTGCTTTACTATGTTTCATCTTTGAAGGATCCTCAGACACATGATAACCCTAATAGGGCCCACAAGGACATCCTGAACATTTTTTTCATAGCAGTATTTTAAATGAAAGCACAGATTCAGCGCAATATCAAAATGTGGCAGTAATACAGTGTTCATGTATTGATATAAATGTTATTGATACTTGAAAGCTTTATAATGAAAATGTACTGTTATGTGTTAATGAGAACAGTTTTGTATATTATATAGAGAATAATGGCTAGGCGGGTGTGTGTTATGATATTTTTTAACACACCCGAGGTGAGTGATGAGCCATAAACCTCGAGAGCGAAGCTCAAGAGGTTTATGAGCTCAACACTAACTGAGGGTGTATAAAAGAAATATCATGAACACACACCTGCCTAGATTTTATTTTTTATAATTACTGGTGCTTTTTACTTCAGCACCGCAAGAGCAGTTAGTCACGGTCAGTTGCCATTGCTAAAGCCCGATCCAGAGTGCGAGTCCCCAGCGCAAGTACTGCAGGATCAGCCAGATATTTATTTCATTACTCTGAAGGCAGGATTAACTAATTCAATAGTTTAAAAAATACTTTACATTTGTGTTGATTTGTTGCCAGATAGTCAGTGCGGGTGTTCCGGTACCGGAAAAATAGAGCTGCCATGTTGCTCGTGTTGTTTGTCCCACCCACAGCCCAAGTAAAAGCCAATAAGGTGGCGTGCTAGCATAGAGTGCAAGGAACACCAGGGAACAGAAAAGATTTTTAAAGCAAAATGCCGTAATAACCCATTTTTGAGTTATTACGGCGTTTGACAATACCTGTATTCAGGTTGATAAATAGGGTCACCAGTAATTATAAATGTGTAATGTAACTATACATTATATTGATCTTGCTTTATATACTAGCTTTCAAGAAAGTGTAGTGTTAAATATTAATGACAAAATGTTCCTATGTTCCTATATTGATAAAATTATTTGCAAAAAAACTTAATTAATGCAACACTTACTGTAGGATAATTTAATGGTACAAAAGTAGGAAAATGTGGCATTAGGGTTTAACTCCTCACCCCCCATGCCCCAAGCAGCAAAAGAATAAATCATTATGGTTTTGGCTGTCCTGAGTCTTGACGAATCAGGGGTGGGTTTTCCATGTGGTTTTCAACCCTAACACTCACCTCATTCTGATACAGTGTTTAAACATACAGAACTGTGTCACCCCATATGTTGTCAACAACCTGTGGGCCCTTCCTGAAGAAAACAGATCACATCTGACCTTATTTGCTCACAGAATGGGGTGAGCGCTAGGGTTGAAAACCCCAATGATGACCCCACCCCTGATTTACAAAGACTTAGGAATGCCGCAACTGTAATATTTTTTCCTTCTGTTGCTTTGGGGTTGGGGTGAGGAGTTAGGGCTAAAACCCTAATGGCACATTTCCCTACTTTTGTGGCATTAGGTTACCCTAATTGCTGTATTAACAAGGTTTTATGCAAAGAATTTCCTTTCTTTTTGAGATAGTGGAATCATATCATCATTCATGCAGGTAACTTTGGGATCTACATGAGCAGGTAAAGATATGCACGTCCCTTTTGTCCCTATGCCATGGGAAGAGTCCGTCTACCTGCTGAAGTGCAGGTTCTAGTACATTCGCTCTTTATACATTCACAACATTCACTCTTTACACATGCAATCTTTTTTTTTTTATTTTGTCCCCAGATGTTCAAGATAGTCAGTTTATTACTGCCCTTATAAACATAACATGTAACATTTATAGTATGCTGGCTGAAATTTCATTTTGCACCAGAAGTGTGGAAGTGCTTCTCATCCAAGATTTAAAAAATAACACTGATCACTAACTTGGTGATCAAATAATATTTAATCTTTTATCCCTGGGTACACTCTTTACATACATCCTGCTATAAAATCTAATAAGGCTGGCAGAAGTCAAGCAGGTTTATTTACCTTTTTCAAGACTTTTCTAAACTACCAAATAATTGAGCTCACTCATGATTTATTTTTTCTTCTGGCGCTGAAACTACAGAACAATGTTGCTAAAATTATTTTGGTAAATGTTTATTTACCTTCCAGAACCAGTGGAATGTATTCACTAACTGTATGGGAGTAACACACAGATACATTGGATGAGTTGCTAGTTAAATCTGAAGATTGTTTTCTTATAGTTATTGGTGACTTCAGTGCCAGAATTTTACCAAGTGTGGGACCCAATACACAAAATAAGTATAATACTAGATTCAGTATCATTAACCCTATTATTCAAAATACTAGAAATTCCAAAGACAATAAATGTAACCCACAGGGATTGATTCTGGATGAAATAATCACTAATCTGAATCTTATTTTGGTGAATGGCTGCACCCTTGGGGACTCAGAGGGGAACTTGTCTATCAGGGTTCCCTGGGATCTTTGGTCATTGGCCTGGCCTGTGTTAACCAGCTAAGATCCAAAAAAGAAGGTGAGCACTGCAGGACAAGATCCAGTGCTCTGTGGGGGTAGCCAACCCCAACTCCAAACAAATGAACAAAATTAGCAAAGCACACATCAGTGAAGTTTCAGCTAGGCTTGAAATTAAGCAACAAAGTCATTAAAGCTTCAAAGGATTTATTGCTGAAACAAATGCACAAAGTAGCAAAGCATTGTAGCTGAGTAGCCACACAAACCCCTGTGCTTCAACCAGAGGTCTTCCGGAGGCAGTACTCTTTATGTAACTAGGATAACCAGTTAGCTGCTGAAAAGCTGTTGGACTTCAAAATTATGAGTTGTCCAGAGTCTGCTCATTCCCTCATAATTGTTACCTTTTCTTTTCCTGATAATAATTTAGAATTTCTTCAAAACTTGGTGGAAGAAAATACCTTGGAGATTGGTAATTGTAAAAGTAAAAAGAGGCATGCTGATGGTACCAGGTCAATACATAGCTACATTGATAGCATAGAAGAAACCGTGCTGTACAAAGCATGGAATTATTGACAGCAACAGGGGTGGACTAGTGATAGGGAATTAGCACTACCCTTGTCACTGTCAGGTGAAATGAGGAAGGGATCAAGTTGCCATTGGTGCAGTGCCTGGTTGAGCTGCTTCCATGGTGGAGTGGCTAAGGCACTAACACATGTCAGTGTGGGAGATCTGGGGACCATGGCTGGGTTGCCATCTCCTGGTCTTGAGAAAACTTATTTTTCCAAAAAATAAATTTCCCCCTCTCCTGAGTTTCTCTCCATCCTGAAGTCCACACCCCATCAGAGTTGATTATATTTAGTCTGGGGGGTGCAGGGGGCCAGTTTTCTATTTCTACTCTGGTTAAGGAGAGATTGTTAATGTAGAAATAGAAAACTGGCCCCCTCATACCCGTTCACCCCATTCTCCTATGCTATACCATGTCAGCCTGTTTACACATGGAATGGGGTGAGTGTTGGGCCTAACAGCCCCATGGCACACCCCAATGCCTGTTGGTGTGTGGATGATGGGGGGGTGGTAGGATGGGGGGTTTGGGGTTCAACCTTAACATCTTATTTCCATACTTTTGTTGCTTCAACCCTAGTTGATGCATTAATGAAGTTTTTTGCAATGAATATGTATATGTATGTGTGTGTGTGTGTGTAATACAATGTCCATTTATCAATAAGAAGCTTTATTATAAATGCATTAGTAGTAATATATTGTAGTAATATGATAATACAATAAAGTAATATCATTATAAATGTGTTATAATTGTAATATAGTATTATTGTAAACTACATTATGAAAATGTATCAATCAATCAGTCTATTGGTAGGTAAAATTGAGAGGAAACGTCCCTTTTACAGTTGCAATCATAAGCAATCATTTACACAGATATGAAGAGATATAAACAGAATTTCAGTTAGGGGAATTATCAACAAAGTTATGCAATTTATGTACAGCATTCACAGTGACTAGATAACAGTGATGTTAACAGTGCTTTAAATCAGGTCACTGACAGCAAACAAGTTAAGTTTGCCATTTTGTGGAGTTGTATCCTGGCTTGAGGAATTATCACAGATAAAGATAGGGTGCCAAATTTAGTACAAAATTATGGAATGCAGTGCATAAATAAATCATTAGACTTCTGAGCATGACCTTTGTTGTTTTTTACATATAACATAGAGGATAATGGCTTCGGATCAGGTGATAACCATGCTGTAATCGCCTCGAGTGGTTGCTAGGGCAACATGGTAAACCTCGAGAGCGTAGCTCAAGAGGTTTGCTGTAGCCCTAGCAGCCACGAGAGGAGATTTCAGAGTGGTTGTCACCCAATCCCCAGCCATCATCTTTTAGAGTGTATGGTCAAAAAAACACTGTTTTCATTCTATGTGTGAGAATTATGGAACTCTGGTGTATTATGTTTTGTTATGCCACTGTTTTGAAGTTCCGAAGTGTGGTTAACAACTTTTAAAATTCTAAACAGTGCATAACAAAGCAGTGTGACTGCTGATTATGGTGGTTAATAGGCACTTACCATACATTATAAGGTTTTTAGACACTTGGTACACAAGGAGAACTTATAAACAATCACATACCAATGATTTAATCTACTGGTTGCCAATGAAACTAAACCCAAAGAAGAATACAAAGTGCAATGATGAGTCTTCATGGCAAGCTAGTTACAAACCTTAGCAATCTGGATTTTCAATGATCTAACATTCTAGTAGAGCAGTTGAGGCATTTTGATAAATACAGTCTCCATAGTCCAGCTGGGTAAGGAATAATGAAGTCCACTTAAGTAAGAAATAAGGAAGTGTGCAGTTGTTTACAAATTAATAGGTTAACATGTACAGTAATCTGTCAACATTAATGCAGTGTCATCATTTGCCTTTAATCTCAGATCAGATAAAACATCACTATTCTTTCTACAAAACATCATCCAGTGAGTATTCTTAACATTCAGTAGTTATCTCCGACCCAGCAAAGCATCCTGGATCCTGTTGAAGTATTTCTGAACTGCATCATTCACAACTTTTGGATCAGTATGTCTTTCGACAAAGAATAGTGTTATTAACATATAGAAATAATTACATCTGTCCAGAGCAATATTTAAGGAGATCATTTATATACAGTAAAAACAAAAATAGCCCTAACACTTAACCTCAATGATCTCTTCCAAGATTTTAACAGGACTTGACCATAACTTTCCATTTCTAACACATTGTTGACACTGGGACAGGTATGATGAAAATCATAGAAACATAAAAAAAAATTGATAGCAGATAAGGACAGCTTGGCCCATCCAATCTGATACTATAATAAAGATTTGTACAGAAGTATAGATTTGTAGGTGAGGCCGGTATGTCGAAGTCTATTCAACAGTACATTGTAGTCAACTGTATTAAACATTTTGGATAAACCTAAGAATATTGCAGGAGAAAATTATTACTGTCAAAGAAAGAGATCACTCATTATTCTTGAAGCAATGTGAGTGGTATTATGGCCAATACTAAAACCTTACTGATTTTCATAGGTCAAGTAGAAGAAAGTTGTTTGTGAATTCAATGTTCATTTTCAGAGGTTGAGCAGAAAAAGAAGTTGTTTGTGAATTATTTTTTCAAAGATCCTTATGAATAAGAGTAGAATAAATATGGAACAATGAGAATTTGCGTGTGATGTAACTCCTCCCTTAAATATTGGAATGATAAAAGCTGTTTTCTAATCCTGAGGAATAACTGAAGTGTTCAATGAAAAGTTAAATAAGTAGAAGTACTTTGCATTTACAGGTGCTCCAATTTTCTGGAAAACAGTTTCACTCATGTCTTCAGAAGAATATCCTGCACCACAAACCATCTTTTCCCAAATAAGGGCACAGAAACAGGCAATAATATATGCAGACATGAAACATTTTTTGTTGCTTAACAAAAGCCAGGTACATAATGTGTCAATCCCCCATGAAATGCCGGCCAAAATCCAGCACAGCTAATATACAGGAATGCTCCAAACTTTTGTAATATGCTAGTCCACTGTCTTTACCAGTAGAGAGGGTTCAAAGGCCAGATTGGCTACACAGTGTACCCACAGGTTGCCACACGTGTGGCCATTGTAGATATTGTGGGGTTATAAAAATGTGCCGGTCCTTTTGTACAGCCAACAGTGGCAAAGAGTACAGGATTGTCAAGTTTATTAATTGTAACATCCAGAGTGCTATTTATTTGGTGAGCTGTTCCTGCAAATGTTTCTATGTAGGAGGGATGAAACAGGCCCTTAAAGTATGAGTGGGCAAGCATTTGAGCTTGGTTTGAAATGGTGACATACATAATGCCCTGTATTGCACTTACAAATTATCACTGATTCAGCACAACATGAATTTATGTTCTGTGGAACTGAAAGAGTACAGCTGGGCCCAATAGGTGGGGACTATGAAACATTGATTTCTACATACAAATCATTTGGGATTTTTTAGCTGGATTTGCTTAGGCCCCCAGGTCTCAGTGATAATATTAAACTCACTGCTTTTCTAAAATGAAAGTGTAACTGTTTCTGTCATGTGATTGCATGATACCAGTGCTGTAAAGATGTAGGATGGTTATGCATGTTCAAAGGTATTAAATCAGAGGCAGATATGCTGCATAGCATAAATGATATAAAGACAGAGTCATGATTTAGATAATTTCTGTATTACTATCCTAATTACATTATGGGTAGAATACAAGAAATATCCTTGTTTCCTTCTCCCCATCCAAACCCTTCCCTTTTTATGGATGAGTATTTATTAAAAATATTTTTCTATAAGAATAAAATGGTTTGAGATTTTGAGTGGGGTCATTTCTATGTGATATTAATAGACTAATAGATAGGGAACTGTGTATTCCTAGACTATAATACCATTGATAGATTCTGGAGACTACAGATGCAGTGAAATGTAATTTTGCCTGCAAAATTCTGGTAAAATCATGAATTTCACTGTGCAAAATATTTTGTGAAATGTGTGCATTCCACAAAATATTTAATGGGTGCAAAATTCAAAATTTTACCCATGAAACATGGACTTGCACCCAAGAGTGGCAAAATTCCACTGTTCATGGGTGAAATTTTGCATTTTGATGGCAAAATTATGCATTCTGCCTGCAGAATTTCATACCCACTAAATATTTCATGAAATGCACAAATTTTGCAAAACATTTCATGCAATGAAATTTGCTATTTCACCGATCTCTACTGGGGACATTTGAATTTCAAGAATAAAGCTTGAGAGGTTCCAACATGTCCACAGAACATTAAGATTATATTATAAACCAAGTAATCTCAGCACCCTGTTATTTTTTTTTTAAATATGAATCCAAAAATGATTTCAATTGAATGGGATTGTAGGGAGTAGGTACCTGCCAGTAATGTAAAGCTCATAGTCCGGAGTGGGAGGCAACAGGAGCTGCCAGAATTTAAAGTCTCTGCTACTGTGGCCACCTTAGACTATCCAAGAGGCCTTTACAGGCAGGTTGGGGGTGCATGGCAGCAGCAGCATCGCAGGAGATGGGTATGCAAAACTGCACTGCAGTAAAAATGAAAGTACCCAACTGAAATTTTTTACATTCATAAGCCTGAAATTGCAGGAAGAATAATGCACTCCCTGAGGGAATCAATACTGGAAAGCCACACTGTAGCTATATGAGAGAGTGCAGAGGGGTTATGTGTTTGAAAATGGGGGGGCAGAGTGCAGCACAGGGGCTGTAAAACTGCTGTCTTTGTGTTTTTGTGTCCCTGAGCCATTTTCAGATCACTGGTTCTGCCAGCTATGCCAGCAATCAGCTTTTACTGTACACAACGATTACAGTAAAAGCCAGCTCACAGGCAGCTGTGAAGAGTGTGCATTCTGCACCAAGAAGGAGAGTTCTCATGCTGCTGTGAGAGAAGAAGCATTGATAGCATTACAGGATCCTGTAATACTATCACTGAATAG
The DNA here is from genome assembly GCA_016271365.2 of Neoceratodus forsteri. Classification (NCBI taxonomy): domain Eukaryota; kingdom Metazoa; phylum Chordata; order Ceratodontiformes; family Ceratodontidae; genus Neoceratodus; species Neoceratodus forsteri. The sequence goes on along the minus strand of CM028136.1, from coordinate 108,656,912 downwards.
TAAACAATAGTATTATGGGATATCCCAATACTATCGCTGGATTTCATCAATGGTATTATGAAGAAATAATTGTATGACTTTTGATACTATTATTTTCCATAACCATATATTACATACTAACATATCTGTACCCTATTCTCTCTTATGTTTTTGAATTGAGGCCATTACATGGAAATTATTATGCCCATAAAGACCACTTTTGTTTTAGGAAATATGTAGCTTGATACATTGTGAAGCTTATTTTGGTGTATTATAATAATTGCTGCAAAGGTTTTGTGACATTTACTAGTTCTGTACAGACATAATAGATGCCTCTTATAAGCACTTTGTGAATGCCCGAGTTTCATGTATGTAAATGCCAGTGTTCCATGTATTGTTGGTAAGTAGTTTTAGGCCCCTTATTCTGGTAATCAAACATTTTTTGAGTGACTTCTGGTGAGCATAAAGGAAGCATTTATTGTGTTTTTGTATATAACCTTTCCTTTCTTGTTTGTCTGCCTCACTCACAATATACCTGCCCCTTTTTTCCTCTTACTTACACTTCATCACCCACACCACATCACCCCAACCAACAACCACCCCCCCTTTGGGATTTCCATTCATAATATATGATATTATATGAATGTTTTACTGTTATACTATGGTTACATATAAAATGTGTTGGTTGTGCAATGTTTTTAACTTATTGCTATTTACACTTTTGAGAGTTACACATTGTGTTATGTATGTATGCATGTTTGCATATTCTGATACTGTATTTTTAAGAGGCATGCTACTTAAGAGATGAGGAGTAGAACACTGGCACTCCCTTATAACGCAGTGAAGCAAAACTGGTCGGAGGTTTGCTGTGTTCCTGCCATGGTGCCATGAGGGGCTGATACATAATGTACCTGATTTTCATTATGTAATTGCAAAGTTTCACTTTTGCAGATACTATTGGCTGTTTTGGTGCCTTTATTTGGGAAGAGACAGTTAGTGGTGCTGGATTTTCTGCTCTTAGCTGTTGCCTTTTTCAATGTTTATCCATTTTTATACAACTGACAGAGGGATGGCCTTACTTTTATTTCAATCATGTCGTTACCAGAACCCTTCTTACAATCTATGGACCCTATGCACGACTGTGCAGATTGGCTACACACCTCAAATTCATAGAGTGTAGCCACACAGCATCCATTGCATCCTCTTGCACGGGATGCATAACAAGGGGTGCACAACCGGTATGCACCCAATCCTCCAGCCACATGAACAGCAACTCGCAGGTGTGGGCAGGGGCATGCAAACACTACCTGCCATGCACTGCAGAGTGTAGTGCTGCCTGCAGGGGTGCAAAGGAGGGCATAGCTTATGGAATGGACACCCTACCATAACTCACTACATGCCCCCTCATAATTGCCCTGCTGGTTGCATCCTCTGTGTCACCCTAGCCCTCTAGGATGAAGGCAAGAGCTGGGGCAGCTGGGTGGGTGAGTATCAGTACACTGTAGTGCTGCCATGTCCTGTACTGGTGGTTCTGGACATCCCCCAGGACATGGCAGCTTGACCCCATTGAGCCAGGCATACCCCCACCTGTCACCCAGTAGTAACCAGGCCACTCAACCCAACCCTGGGACCCAAGCACCCAGAGTGGTAGCCATCGCCCTATCCCACCCCTGCAGCACCTGTAGCCCACACCACCCCCCTGTCCATGTACCATCTGGTTGGTGCCGTGGTGTCAGACAGCCAGTGGCACAGCCCTCCACATACCTCCTCAGCTGCCAGCCTTCCAAGTAATGCTAGGAGTATGCCCCTATAAATAGATGGTGCACTCCCAGCATTACTTGGATGGCCAGCAGCCAAGAAGGTGTGCAGAGGGCTGTGTTGCTGGCCATTCCTTGCCACAGCACCAAACAGCAGGTACAAAAGAGGGGGGTGTCAGTCCAGCTGCTGGAGGGGCACTATCCACTGACCACCAATGCTGGGGTGGGACAATCAGGAGTGGAGTGGGGGGTAGGGTGCCCATTACTGTGCAGCACCAGGCACAGCCACCATGCTGTGGTGGTGGTGGTAGGGGGTGTTCTAGTGCTGCACTGGGACCATGGACACCATGTGTTTGTGGGGGTTTGCTGACAGGCTCGGGGATGAGGCAGCACTGTGTTGAGCCAGGGCTGCCTCTGGATAGCTGGGGTTGGGGCTGCAGAGGGGTGGACAGTGGACCTCCATCATGTGCAGCAGTGTTCATGGAACTTGACAGGAGTAACTCTTGCGGCAGCGCTGGTCCAGGTTTCTGCTGGTGCTATTCACTTACCTGGACCTGTGCCCTGCCACGCAAGGGATCCACAGTGAGAACCATGGCAGGCATCCCATCGGTTGCCTGAAAGAGTCCGTGACTCCACCCATGGCTGCCCTGTGTGGTCCTGCACACCGGGGGGGATGGCCCACAGACAGGTGGCAGCCATTGATGAATACAGCCAGTGCACACCTGTCTGCAGGTGCTGACCTACCTGGGCAGGATACACACCTCCAGCACATAATTCCTGACCATTGGTGCATAGGGACCTATGTGAACTAATTCACCAAGAACATCTGTGATTTTAAGTTCAGAAAACAAGAAGTACAGACCTGGAAAATAACTGGAGAATAGAGATCTAAGAGCTAAATTTAGAAATGCTTCATCAAATACCAAGTTTGATTTGGCAAACAATTTATTAACCGTACTAACTTATTCATAATGATCTGTAATGATCATGTTATCCGACTGTAGCATAGCTGGTGAAGCATTTCCACCAGTATTCCCTTGAAAGGTTTTTGATATTCCCCCTTTTTTCTTGGATTATTTCCAGAATTCTGGAATTGAGAATGACAATACTTACTTTTTGATTTAAAGATCTTTAAGGTACATTGATTTCTAATTGTTCAAAAATGTTGACCGTCCAGTGGGTCTTCAGTGGCTCTTGCTTTTTTCCTCAGCCATTTCATTGTTTTTTAAAATTGGGCTAATTACATTTTTAAACTAGGTTGAAGACACTGGGTGGATTCTCTTTTTAACATGAGTATGTTTGTTGATCATCTGCTGTAGGGCAGCACAAAAAAAAATCCCATAGACGTACTCGAAGGAGTTCAGGTACTCAGTTCAAGATTACTCAGAAGAAACACTGCAATTGTACTGAAGTATAAATCATTTATTCAGGTACAGCAGATTGTTATTTATTTATTTATTTGTTTGTTTCTTATTTATTTATTTTTTTGTTAACTGAGTAGGTGCACTGATCCAAAGGACCATTTTCAGGCATGACCCAAGCCATGAGCATGGTATATGAGCATACAGACAAATCAAAATTGTGTAACAAACAATGGTGCAGGTGAAATACATGATCACGAGAATATATTTACAAAGCTTAGATCAGAGGCATCAGAAAACTGTAATGCAAAATACCTTACATGTACATGAATGAAGTTACATAATACAAATGCAGCTGTCTAGAGGAAACAGGTATAAGTTGAGCTGGGGTAAATTATGAAACATTCATTGGTGCACCCTTGTAGGGAAGGGATGTGTATGGGCTCCGGAGAGAGGAAAAGGACCCATTTCTTGGGTTAGCTGGTTAATCAGGAACATTTGACTTTGGAAAGAAGCCAGGCTTTGAGGTGAGTTTTAAAGATAAGGTGAGAGACAAGGGAGTAGAGAGAAGCAGGGAATTTGTTCTGCAGAGTGAGGGTCATGATGGACAGGGCTTTGCTTCCCAGTAGAGTGGAAATCCTGGGAACTTCCAGTGGAGGGACAGAGGATTCTTGGAGGTACCTAGGAGAGATCCTGTGTTTTATAAGGGATGAGAAAGGTGATAGTTTTCCCCTTCTAATGGTCTTATCAATGATGCAGTCAAGGGCATAGTCATGACATCCTTGGAGGGGAAGCCACCCTAGAGACCATTCAAGGGTGGGGTGATGGGTGGAGAGGGGTGACAAGAGTTACTGTTGTAGATGGTGGTTAGTTTGGAGTGAAGCAAGGAGGATACATGTGAGTAAATCAGGGTACAGTAATCCAATAGGGGAGATGGTTGACTTAGACAATGGCTAGGCATGCCTCTGGGTACAGGTAGTGTAGTAGTCTAAATCCAGCCCATAGTTTCTGGTTGATCCATCCCACTGTATTGGTAATACATTCTGAGAAGGAAAGAGAAGGGTCAAGGTTGACATCTAGGTATTTAAATCAGGGAACATTCTGCGGTGGTGGGGGGGGTGGGGATTTTGGAGTAAGTACTGTTAGGGAGGAATGATACTTCGTGAGATAGGAACAATAAAGTTATACCCCAGGAGCATAGCCTTAGTTTTTTGGGGGGGGATTAGGAGCCTGTTCGACAGGATCCATTTATGGGCTGCACAGTAGTTTGGGGGTAAGGGTAGTAGATAGAGTTGTTAGGGATTTATCACTATGAAATAATACAAGATTGTCCACGTAGGCTAAGGCCTCACATGTAAGACTATCTATGGGAAGGGAGTTTATAAAGAGGGAAAACAGCAAAGGGCCCAGGACGGAGCCCTGGGGAACACCTGTGGCAACTTACATGGCTGGGATGTGACAATATCGATAATTACTGATTGGGATCTGCTGGAGAGATACCTCTGGAACTACAATTAAGTTTCAGTCAAACAACCAAGGTGCAGGAGGTTTGTGAGAATAAGGGAGTGGTTGACAAGGATGAAGGCCTGTGTCAGGTCCAAGAATACAGCACAAGTGGTGTTCCCCTTGTCCAAGTTATGGAAGACATGGTTTGTGAAATGTGCCAGGGCTGATGTAGTGCTGTGGTGTTTCCAAAACCCGTGTTGCTGTGGGTAAAGCAGGTTGTATTTTCCTGTATGTTCAGCGAGCTGGTGGTGGACAATTTTTTCCCCGACTTTGCTCAGGTGGGGGAGGATGGAGATGGATCTATAGTTGTCAGGAGATGGGGGTCACCAGCCCTAGGGATATGTTAAAAACTCTTGCCTCCACCAATGGCAAAACATTTTTGCATCAAAATCAGGCACTTCATCAGGATGGTCTCTACAAATTGCCTGACTCTGGTGTAAAAATAATTTGGCCATTGATGGAGGGGAGAATGTTTTAAAGAAATCTGCCTCACCTGAATAAATCCAGAAGCAATTGGTTTGATACCTTTTATTGGACCGATTTAGATGTTACAAAAAGAACAAAGTGCCTAAGCTTTTGGACCAACCAAGTCTTCCTCAGAAGCTTATGACAGTTATTTAGAAAATCCCAACTATTAATACCCAGATCGTACATAAAAAAAAAACAGACTTAATTCTCATTAGTTTAAAATACTCATTTAAATGATAACATCAGTTTAAATCAGAGTAATCACATTTCACCAGTTTGTTTCAAACTAAGGAGCCTTTCAAGGTCAAATGTCACCAAAATGAGATAAGGACTCTTCAAGCAGAAACCTACATTAACATAAATTATGAATATCTCAGTGTGCTTTGTAAGCTCAAGTTAATGAAAAGCAAGAACTTTAGATTCAATACTAACTTAAATACATGATAAAATATTTAGTGAGGATGAGACCCTAAATTGTATTTTTTAAGAACTACCACTACTATCTTTTAAACAACCACCTTATTTAGCCAACTTGATTATTAGGAGTAAACTTGGACCAGAACAGAATACCATGACACTAAATAGTACATGACCCAGTAATTAACTCAGATGTAAGATGTGTGCACTCATTTCCACTTCCGATTGTGCGGTTACATCACAAAACAGACAATTCAAGATACAGGGTAATTACGCATGTACATCAAAGAATGTTTATTTCATTCAATGCAAGAGATGTCCTCACACGGGGTATGTAGGAGAGACAATGCAAGCATTCTGCACTAGAATGAATGCACACATACAGTACTATTAATTTGAAGATGACTGAAAACCAGTGGGGTGACACTTCTCTCAGAATGATCAATCACTCACTCTCAGATGTCAGTAATGGTCTTAAAAGAACAATTCAAAAGTACAGAGCAGAGACAGCCTTCTGAGATAAGACCTTTTTCCCTGCACCCTTCCCCTCATCTTCTCTGACTAATTGTCCTTGCTAAAGTGCTTCCCTCTTGCAGGGATCTCAGCACCCTGGAGGGGTTAGTTCTAGCATGCCTTTTCCCCCCCTCAACTACCTACTTTCCGCTCCTTCTATCCCTCTGTCACTCCCTTGCCCCCCCCTTCCTTCTCACCCTTATTCATCGTGCCCAGTTCATCCCCTGGCAGGGTTCTCAACATCCTGGAAGTGTTAAACATAGGCACAACTTGTCCCTACCTCCATCTCTCCCTCACTTATCTCCTCCCTATTTCCTTCATACTTTAATGCCCTTACCTGGTTCTGCTCCAGGCAGAGTTCTTCAGCATCCTGGAGGAGCTAGGTTTAAACTCTGTCCTTCTTCTGACCTCACCTCTTCATCCACCCCCCCCTTTTTGCCTTTTTACCCCATTGCACATATTTACCTGCCCCCTCGTGGCTGTGCCAGACTATTGTCACTCTGTCCTACTAATCTCAGCTCATCCTCAATTGATTATACCTACCTCATTCTTCTGTGCTTAGTACTGGGCACTGGTTATTGTTTTAGCATCCTCTGTATTCTTTGCCTCACTGTCATCCAGCTAGACCCTCCTTTCCCTCCCCCCATTAGCACTTCAGCTGTTTAAATTTGTCTAATTTATTTTTTTTTACCTGTGATTAATTGTAACACCATTCCACCAATGTGGTGGCAATATTGCTGCTTTATTTTCTGTACCTAATCCCCTTGTCTGTTGCTGAGACTGTATGTAATATTACTGTTTGTTATCCACTTGTATCCCCCCAGGATGCACCAGGAGATGAGCAACTTGTTGTTCAGTGTGCCTTCCTGGTGGAACATTTCAATAAATAAATAAATACATTTTAATTCTAAATATGGTGGAAGATGGCATGAACATAGATATGGAGTTTATGTCACATTGTTCTGCTTAAATGTTCACAGACCTTCACGTCAAAAGATGGACATGTAATAGGACTTCAGCATGTCTATTTTTTTTCTTTTTTCTTTTTGATTAGATATGTATAAAGTCCATTTTAACTGGTTATCAACATCCTGGTTTCTCACCAAAGAACTATGTGTATGTGTGGGGAGGGGGTATGGTGTGTGTGTTTTTTTATGAAGGAGCAGATTGTGTATGTGAGGAGAGTATGGTGGGGGGGTTGTGGTTATATCGAGGTGGGCTTATATTCAGGTACATGACATAATGATGGATTAGGACTCTCAGTTTACACACATAGTGAATATTTACTTTCTTCTAACTATTTTTTCCCCCAGGGTGTGGAATTCCATTGAATTTTTATTCAGATTCCTTAGACTGTTGCTTTACGTGTAGCAGTTTGATTATATACTGTCACTTTTTTGAACTGTGAACATATTAGAATGAATGATCTCACTCACTTGGGGGTTCTTTATAGGTTTAATTCCATAGGGTAAATAGTGTAGTGATTGGTATAAATGATGTTGTGTTAGGACTCTTGACTCACATTCATAGTGAATATTTACTTCCTTCTAACTAATTATCCCCACCCGGGGGGGGGGGAGTTATTTCCATTGTGTTTTTATTCAGATTTCTTAGACTGTTACTGTGCATATAGTAGTTTGATTATATACTGTCACATTTTTGAACTCAGTACATATTGGGATTCATGATCCCATTTACTTGGGGGTCTCTGACAGATTGAATTCCATTGGGTTATATTACATTATACCCTGGATGTAAAACATATAGTGAAAAGTAGCGCTCTCATTGGCTGCTTGGCACCTCTGAGCAGGTGTAAATCATGCAATCACCAACGAAAGAGGTGCCACGCATTTTGTTGCGCGAGCCCCCCCACAAGCAAATCACTCCGATTCAAATCTTGAAACGAAATGGCTGCCATCTTTCTTCCCGCAACCCGAAGTCAACACACAAATTATTTAAAACAAATGGAGTCTAGTTTTGAATTAATAAACTCGAGTGAACTTGACTCAATATTTAATTCACTCGAGTCATCCGATCACACAAGTGCAGCAGCTGGCGAAGTAATCTTACTTGAGCGCCCCAGTAGTTCCGCCATTGTCCCGGAGTCCCCAACCACCAACGTGCCATCAGTGGTCCTTCCAGCCATCCTGTCACCAGTCCCAGTGCTGCGACACTCAAGTACCGCTGCCTTCAGCCAAACTGCGGGCCCATCCATCGCTGCAAAAAGAAAACATAAGCGTCACCAGGAAATAACTGATCAGCAAATGGAAAGGCTAGAAATGCAGAGTCATGAAATAGTGAATCAAAAGCAGACTCGATGGGCCACAAATGTTTTTAAAGACTGGTGCACATAAAAGGAGATTAGCATAAATATAGCCTCAATCACTGCATCAGAGTTAAACAACATACTAAGGAAATATTACAGCACAGTTAGAAATGGTGATGGCAATGAATATGTGCTCAGTAGTTTTGTCAGCCTACAAGCAGGGCTAAGCAGACATTTAAATGACCCCCCTCTAAGTTGATCATTCAACATAATGAATGACACCGAGTTTGCCACCAGTAATAATATTTTTAAAGCAGTTGTAAAACATTACAGAAAAGAAGGCAAAGATAGGGCAGAGCACCATGAGCCCCTGACAGTGAATGAGCTGACAACAGTTAGGAATTCAAAAGCAGTTTCCCCAACAACAGCTGTTGGACTAGTGCGCAAGGTGTGGCTAGACATCCAGTTACACGTTGCACAAAGTGGAAACAAGGGTGTCAGACAGCTTACAGTTAACTCCTTTACCATAAAAGTTTCAGAAAATGGGCAACAGTACTTAACAAAATCCTTCAACAAACAGACCAAAAATCATAAAGAGATCAGTGACCCAACCAGACAGCACAGCAGAGGTTGCATGTTTGAGCAATCCAATGATCCTCTTTTCCCAGTAAAAAGTTTCACCAAATACATCTCTAAGCTGCCCCCCCAACCCTCTAGCTTTATTCCTCCACCCCAAAAGATTTTCCCAGGACATACTAAATAAAATGGAGATCTGGTACACACACAAAGTAATGGGTGTTAATTACTTAGGTGGAATGCTGCCTCATATCTGCAAAGAAGCAGAGTTACCAAAACTGTACACAAATCATTCTCTACGTGCCACCACTGTGACATTGCTGAGTGAGTCGGGAATGGAGGCCCGACAGATAATGTCCATAACAGGACACAAAAATGAAGCCTCCCTTCATAGCTACTGGCACCCCAGCCTCGCAGAATATAAAAAATGGGGCAACATAATAGCTGGGCAAACATCCCTTGAGGCAGTAGATCAATGTAAAACAAAAACATCCCAACACGAAGAGAATTTCCAAAATAATGCCACATACCCAAGCACTCTAAACACACACCAGATGGAAGTGTGCAAACCAGAAATAGTCATCACTAGCAGTGAACAGAAAACTACATAACCGATGAAAAATGAGAAGCCTACTTGCTCGGAGAGTAGCCGCCTGAATAGTGCACTTCTCCAAGCTCCAGAAATGGCGCCACAACCACAATGTGACTACTACATCCCAGCAAGCATCCTGACCCACCCACCCATGGCATCTGTTGGCTACCTGATCAATTATGGGACTGTGAATTTCCACACAAACTAATGGGGTAAGATAGAAAACAATAAATAATAATAGAGTGTGGTAAATTCATGGTAGAAAAAAAAACTCACAGCAACTTTTGTTTTTTATCATCAGATGATCTACCCAGAGAGGTCTTCCACCCTTCTTCCAGACTTCAGACCGATTAGCAATGTCAAAGAAAACATCTTAAAGAAACAGTTCCACAAAACACACAAAGCAGTCAGCTTAAAATACAAATAAAAAACAAAGTTAAATGAAATATTAGATATGATTTTAGTGTTTTCTTGATGTGCTTATTCTATGTGAACTGTTAATGAGTTAACTAAACACAGTACTGGTTAACATGGTTGTTCCTCATGTAATGACAAATTTCCAACAAAAAAATTAGAAGTAATATATTTGCAAACTTGATGAGTTTAAATAAATAAATAAAATGTGTGCTCAACAACCTTAACTGCCCAGACTATTTTATGTGGTGTATGTATATTTACATGAAAAATACAAATAATTATTAATTGATCTATAAATAAAAACTTTCTTTTTAAATAAAATAGTCTCTTGTGAGAGTATAATCGCAATACACCACTCCAGGGTGTGGGTTATGGGGGCATTTACCACAGCTGACATAGATTTGACCACTCGGCCTGTGGCCTTGTGGCCAAACTATGCCAGCCATGGTAAATCCCACCATAACCCACACCCTGTCATGGTGTATTGCTTAAGTGATTGGTACATATTAAACCCTTAACATATTAGTATACTTAGTCTCATTTTCTTAGGGGTCTTTGACAGGTTGTTTTTTTTTAATTTTCCTCTTATACTGACAATTGATATTATCTTGTATGATATCATGTTATAGCACTGAAGATCTTAAGCTTTATAGAATATAGTAATTAGCTGAGTCAGTTGCTCACACTAAGGAAACTACTTTTAATCCTCTTTATGCCATATATAGAACAATTATGTTATATATATATATATATATATATATATATATATATATATACTGTATATATATATATATATATATATATATATATTTGTTTGCTTGTTTTAACATACATTAATATCACACTTTAACATGCACGTAAGTTAGTATTAAATCTAAAGTTCTTGTTTTTCATTAGCCTGTATTCGCAAAATACACTGAGACATTCATAATTTATGTCAGATTAGAAAATGGGCTTTTTATTTCCTGGTCCCTGATTGGCTGGTACCCTAACTTTCAATAGACAACCAGTAAATAAAAAGCTCCAGCCCCAGTGCTTTTTCACCCACTGAGGTATCTGTGTGCCCACAGCCTGCTTTGTCATTGGCCAAAAATATCTAACTGAATTTAAAATCCCCGCCATTTTTTTCTCTCGCTTAGTGAGAGATACTTGCTACCCAATGTTCCCTACTTCATTAAACATCTGTCTGCTCAAAGTAAACACACATAAACAACAAATGCACAGTTATTTTTCTCCTCTTTTTAGTATCCCTTTGTCCCATGCTTGGCACTGCCCTGTTACCCGACAACGTGACTCTCAGCGAGCAACAGATTTCCCTCCAGCCCCTGACTCTTCACACAAACACAGTAATGGGTCGGCAGACAAAGTTAGTAACCTCCCCCATCCCCATTTTGACAATTTCTTTTGTGTCGGTAAATGGTAAAAAATTCTAAGCACTGCACTGTCACAAATGAAAAGAAATCCTCCTTCCATCAGCTCACAGCACCTCGCTCCCTTCTCCAGCTGCCTTCTCTGGCAGCGTGTCACCATCAGCAAGAGATACTACACCCTGCTTAACACCAACCAGTATCCCCTCCTGAGAAGCCCGACTGCACAAAATACATTAAAAATGTACTTGTATGCGGTTGAGGAGAGGAAACATGAGCATTTGTCCCAATCGCAGTCATTACACGTTGACAGCGATCTCTTGCCACTTTCCACCACCTGCTTAGCTCGGTCCATCGGCTGCACTCCCCGACGTAAACCACAAAAACCCCACAAATATGCCTGTTTAAACACAGGTACATACACGTTTTAAATGTAGCTCAGTAAAACTCCATAGCCCTGTGTGTTGGGGGGGGGGAGTTACCAAGGCAATGTACTCAAAATTACAGAAGCTCAACTAGGACAAATGTCCTCACCTCAAAACATGGAGGAACTATTTTATTACAAAAAAAACACACTGAGTTTTATCATTCAGACATACACATTATTTTTTTAACAACTATAATACAATGGCCCATTTTCTAAGTGCAATAATACCCTCTAGGGTGGGTGGTATGGGCAATACTGGACCTTCCAGGGGCTATAAGGCCCTCCGCCTGCGGTGTCGGGCCTCATTACGCCCCTGGGTGGTCCGGTATTGCCCAATACCGCCCACCCTGTTGGGTATTATTGCTTGCGTAGCTTTCTGCTTGAAGAGTCCTCATCTCATTTTGGTAACAGTTGACCTTGAAAGACTCCTTAGTTTAAAAGAAATTGGTGAAATGTGATTCCTCTGATTTAAACTGCTGTTATGGTCTAAATGATTATTTTAAATCAATGAGAATTATTTCTGGGTTTTTAATGTATGATCTGGATGTTAATAATGTGGGATTTTCTAAATAACTGTCATAAGCTTCTGAGAAAGGACTTGGTTGGTCCGAAAGCTTATGCACTTTGTTCTGTTTCTAACATCTAAGTTGGTCCAAGAAAAGGTATCAGATCAATTGCTTCTGGATCTGTTCTTACAAGAACCAATACAGCAATTAACCTTAATATGTTTGTTACAGGAATAAAGTAATTATACTTTAGCAGAATTGCAAAGTTTCTTTAGAGTAATCTTGAGCTGAGTAGCTGAGCTCCCATGAGTACAGCAGCATTGGATTTGCTTTTGTCACCAGTGTTATGTCCTTAACCACCTGAAGAGAGACTAAAAAATCCCCATACTGAAGTCACATCAGGAAAAGCACAAATTAATGTCCAGTTTACTTCAGAAAGACCTTTTTAAAAAAGCCTGATCACCAAGGCTCTGTACACACTGTGGTTCTTAAAATGGTTTAAGTGCCTTAAAATGTTTTAAAACCTCTAGCACTTTCTGCATCCAGACTACAAGCCCCTTAAAACATTTTAACAAAAACAATTTTTAAACCTTGCTAGGTACCTAGTCTTAAAACCACTTAAAAAAAAGTTTTAGGGCTAGCATGGTTTTACTCACATGTCTGGGCAGGAGTAAAAATGTTAACTAAAACAGTTCTAGCTGCAGTGTGTACAGGCAAGCATAGCTCTGTGTATTGGAATTAACATGAAATAGTTACAGGGAGAACAGGTTTCACACCAGCAATGTGGTCACACTAAACTGTTATCAAAAATGGTTACTGATCGTGTGGATGCACTGAAATGGTTTAGGTAAACTGGTTTTAAAAACTGTTTCCAAAAACAGTTCTGTAGTGTGTACAGGGCCTAAAAGACTTAAAATTATGAAAAGTAACTATCCACTCAACTGAATTTATCTTAATGTACTGTTGGATACAAGCCACATAACTATAATCACTAACATCTACAGCAAATAGTGAAGATGTATATTTATGAGTTGTTGTAGTAAAACTTACATCAAGAATTGATTCCATGTTATGTTTGTCTTATAAGGCCTTGTAGGAAGATTTTCAATTTTAATCAAATTCAGTGCTGCAAACTGATTTGATAAAGCTAATGACAGATTTACCATATCACGATTTACATTTTCTAATAAAGGTCATCTAGCACTAGTAAGAGGAGAAATTAATGTACTCAAGTTCAGTAATGGCTCTGCAGGTGCAGATGGGAGTCTGTAGCAGGCAGCTAAGTAGAAACTAGAATTATTAGCACACATGACCTGAATCACTAAAAAATCCATAAACATTAATGATAAAACTTTCATATATTGATTAATGAACATAATAACTATACATTATATTGATACTGCTCCAACTACAAACATTCATGAAAAAGTAAAAAATAAGTTTTTAGCCCCTCTGGTTCTTCAGTTATCTACTTTGAATAAATTATCTTTGTCAAGTGCTAATTTTGAAATCATTAGGGACAGACACTTTTTTTAAAATTGAAAACATGGCATCAGGGGTGGTCAGAAAAATCTGGTGGTATTCTGTAAAGAGGGAATCTGTGTTTTTTCTACTTATTATTCTGCATGTCACTGATGCTGCCCCCTTCTGCTGTTACTCTCATTCCCAGCAGCTCCCTTCTCTGGTGCTTACCTCCCACCTCACACCAGCAGTGCAGCTCCTGACCTTTGGTGGTTTATTCAGGGGGAGTTCAGCTGCCTCTAATGGCACTCTAATGTTGTACATAAAATTACCAGTTGGAAAGGGCCATAGAGCACCAGGCATTAACCTCCATGCTTCAGGGTATTTTCCCTTGTTTCCACCCTTCAGATGCTGGTAACGAGGGTACCATGTGAGCATGTTTATGCTTATGCATTGTTGCACATCGTGTTAGCTGGTGTCCTCTGTCCCTTTTAATAGCTCTGATTTCTCTGCCACTTTTGGTCACCCAGGTGGTAGTAGTGCAGCAGAGCCTGCTGCTATTTGTCCTCAAAAGAAGGGAGAACCCTCTGAGACACTCAATCCTCTGTCCCCAGCTTGCCCTCAATATGCTTGGCTCGTACTTAAGCCCATGTCTCTAGTATCATTAGCAGTAGCCCTATTGGTGTGAATATGGGCCAGCACCTTCATTGTTATTTTAATACAGTTATGGTAGCCTTGCCATTATTAACATACTCAACACATTGTAGTCATCATCATCACAAAGTCAAATAAATTAACTAGCAGGTTGTCTCCCTTAGTGCCTGCTACATACACTGTGATAAAATCCAAGCACAATGTGATACCACTATTAATAGTGTTATGGAATGTTTTTGTTCATTTGCCTGCATGATAACATCATTACCCATCATCTGTACTTTTTACCATTGACATGAAACTATCTTCACTAAGATATCCTAATCACTTCTAGCTCCAAGATCAGGATAACAGCTATCTACTTTCAATTTTTATTATCGGAAGAACCCATGAACAAGTACACATTTTTACAAACTGTCCAGTAGAATGCTTATGTAGATACATTCAGACACGTTATAATTGCAGTCAGAGACAAGTTGCAATATATCCAAGTAAACTGTGATATATGGCAATAAATCAAAGGAACTTACAGTCAACTCAATGGGCTTTTTTGTAATATACTGTAATATGTCATGATATGCAGTGGTGCTCAGTGTCATGATTATTCTTTTTTTAAAACTTAAATTTTTATTGCTTTTTCATTTCTCATATATATTCATACGGGAGGACAGGTAAGACATATTTGATGCAGTGCAGGGTTGTTCACATGAGTATACATAGGATAAAGCAAATATGCCACTGATACATTCTGAGATATAGGAGTCCATACATAAGAGAAAATCATGATACATAGACACTGTGGTAGAGCATACATTAAGAAACTGAGGGTGTCTAATCTGTAGCTAACTGAGCACATATCATGTCAATATGTTATCCTGTTTAACAAATACTCTAAGTCTTCTCTATATATAGATTTATTCTTTAGACTGTACATCATATCGGGAAGAGGGGATCTTGCATACATGCATAGATAACCCATTTTCTCCATCTAATTTCAAATGCAGTATCTGGTTTGGGTCCCCTGGAACACAGCTTTTCTAGTGTGATGATTATTCTTGTCTAGTCATGTCAGTTAGTACATTTGGACAGAAACTGGCAAGAATGAATAAAGCCAACACTAATCATTGGTTGATTACTTGCAGTGTTTTTCCGATTAGTATGTCGTGTCATCATTCAGGGTTTTCTGACAATAGTGTCACTACATGATAAGGCAAGAAGGAACATGACACTGAGCACCACTGTAATACATGGGTTAAACTTTTTACTTATAGAAAAGCCAATAAGGAGCCAGTCCAGTGGTGTGGCAGGATGAACGACTGGCTGCCTCACTGTGTGCCACACTAGCAACATTGGTTCTGGTAAGAACCAGGGTCACTTTGTGGCTGGTCAGGGGAGGGAGGATTGAACACCTTTAGGATCACTCACCTCCCTCAGGGAGAGGGAAATGCCTGTCCTACTGTTTGACTGCCAGCTAGAGAAATCTATGTGACACTGACTTGGGACAACAAGGACACCTGGAGTATATCTGTAGAGGTGGAACATGCACACCACATCCTTGCACATGTGTTGGCCCCAAGGGAGAAAATGGAGGGAAAAACCTTCCAACCACAGCATAGTGATCGCCTGTTCCCTCAAAGGCTGCATGCCAATGACTGGTCACCTCTGGCCAGCTCCAGTGGCAGGACATCAGCAAAGACAGATAAATCCCTGAGATGTCAGGTGACAAGGTCAGGGAAACCAGACCAGATGATGACTGGTCAGAGTGGCCAAACCAGAAACACAAGGCAAAAAAAAAAAGAAAAGCCCATAGTGCAGTTCCCTGTATAACATAGCAATTAAGGTCATACACTATGGCAAATGGCGAATAATGTCATATATCACAACAATTAATGTCATTAATGATACCCAGATATATGATATATCATAGTAAGTAAGTAAAAATGTATTTCTTGAGCACCCATTCTCACAGGCTCTGGACGCTTCACAAAGAGGTGTGACAGAATTGAAATACATTTTGCAACAATTAAAATTAGAGTCGGATAACTAATACAAATATTAATTAATAAATAATAATGCTGAAACCCTTAAAATCAGTGGACATCAAATGCTTTTCTGAATAGGTGTGCCTTTAGGCCTCACTTAAAGATCTCCACAGAAGGAGCCTCCCTTAAAGACTGTGGCAATGAGTTCCAAAGGGCTGGTCCCACTACCTCAAAGGCATGGTTGCCCAATGTCTTAAACCTCACCCTTGGAACAGTCAGGAGGCCCTTCGTGGAGGAACAGAGTGAGTGCACTGGGCAGACAGGGATCAAGAGGTCAGTCAGAAAGCCTAGAACTGACCTGTATAGGGCCTTATAGGTGAGCAAGCCCACCTTGAAGGCAATCCTACATCTGACAGGCAGCCAATGGAGTTTTCATGTAAGACTGGGGTTAAATGAATGAACCTCAAAAGGCCTGTCAACAACCTTGCCACCACATTCTGCAATAGCTGCATTCAACTGAGGTTACCTGACCTTGAAGTAAGGAGAATTACAGTAATCGAGCCTAGATGTAGCAAAGGCATGCACCAGTGAGGGCAGGTCACCAGGCGGGATCAAGGGTTTAACCTGGACAACATTCCTTAGAGCTGGTAAAAACTACTGCAGATGATAGCAGACAGCTGAGCTTCAAGTGCAAACTGTCACCAAGCATAACACCGAGATTTCTCACATTAGTGGTCACCACCAGTGAGGCGGCACCCTGGAACAACCCAGTTCCTAATCCGGTGGTGACCATGTCCCGCGGTGACCAGGCTCAATCACCAGGATCTCTGTCTTGTCAGAGTTAAGTCATGGCAAATAAAGTCATATATCATGGTAATAAAAATAATGATGCAAACTAGGATTAGAGATGAGTGAAATCCACAGATTATGCTCCACAAAAATATTTCACGAAATTCATGCATTTCTCAAAATATTTAGAGGGTGCGAAATGCAAAATTCCACAGGAGAAATGTGAATTTCACCCACAAAATGCAGAATTTCACCCATGAACAATGGAATTTCACCACTCGAGGGTGAAATTCCACCTTATGAGAGAGTTGCTGACCCAATTACCATCACCTCTCAAATCTGGGGGACAACAGTAACTAATAGCTCTACTTTCTTTTTTATCTCTTCTCCTCCTTGCCTTAATCCTTCACCCCTTGTTTCCCTTCCTTGCCCTGCCTTATAATCAGATACTAATGCAGCTTGCTCCTGCCTCCCATATATGCTACCTTCAACTAATTTATGACTGTTGCATAGTTGTCTCCCTTGTATGAGCCTTGTGCTCATTGCAATATTTGTATAGTCTATATGTTAATTATCATATTTACCTTTGGCTGTATCTGTATGTACCCTAATATTTGGGGAACTCTGAATTGCTGTACACTAATCTATTCATTGTAATGCCATTATCATGTTTTGTGCACTCCACTGTATACTTTTTGTACTTCCGTGTTACCCCTGAAAAAGGGACTGTAATTGTCTCAGTGGACTTACCCGGTTAACTAAACTCACATAACAAATAAATAATTGACAGTAGATATACTGTATAGCAGCCAGAAGCAGTGTAGTTTCTGGGACAGCTAAGGGTAAAAGATCTGCAGTAAGCCCTTATGCTCCTCTGCTACCATTTTACTCTCTAATCCCCCTCCCACCCAATTCTATCCAGTCATCTTGCAAATAAAATAAAAAAAAGTGAGGTTATTAGTAAAACCTCATAATTATTTGTTGTGTCCTGTAAGTCCCTCTCTTGCTGCACAGTAACCATGGTAAGCCCCTCCCCCCAGAGTTTAGCTTACTTTCTGTTTCAGGTGGTTCAACAGTGAGCACTGGCAGCCTGGCAGCTACCTATGTTTTTGAACCCTCAGCCCTCTCTTGAATATTATTACGACTGGAAAACACAAAAAAATTTGTCAGGCACTTCAAAGCCCCAATTTATTTTCAGCTGACGAGCTGGTCAAGAAGATCATTCTACTGGCCCCCATGAACTCTGCAAACTGGGATAGGAGCTGAGAATGCAATGCAAAAATGCTGCTTCTTCGTGGTGGCCATAAAAGCCACACCTTTTCTTGTTTTTTTCCTTGTGTGTGTCTTTCTCACAGCTGAGTGGGAACATGGTGCACACACTACTCTTACTTTCAAAAGGCACAGAGTGGGATTTATGCAGGTGCTCAAGAGTTTTTCCCCCCACCCCACCCACACAGAGCAATATGGACTGTCGGGGTGAGCTGGCTCTAATGATATTCAAGAGAGGGCTGAGGTTTTGAAAACACAATTGGCTGCCAGGCTGCCAGTGCTGTTGAACCACCTGCGAGAAGGTAAGTTAAACTCTGGGGGGGTACCATGGGTACTGTACAGCAAGAGAGGAACTTATAGGACACAACAAATAACTATCTTGGGCATGACCTCAACTACATAGTCAATGTTGGGTGAATTGGTTCTCCATTCAAGCCTATGCTGCCAAATCCTGCATCACCAACCTCAGCCTTCACCAGTTTATCTCCACACCCACAATGTCAAATTATAAGATGGAGACTAAGTCGCTAATCGATTGGATCATCATCTCCAACCCCTCCGGTATAACCAACTCTGGAGTATTACTGGACTGCATCAGTGATCACTGAACCACCTACTGTCTATGGTCGGCCTCGTGCCCCAACCCCCCCCCCAGTTCATCTTCTCTAGATGCTAGACAAACAACTCCATCAAAAATATTACACACGATCTATGCCTAGTTGGCTGGTCATTCACTGCTCCACCAGATAACCTCGACTCTATCCTTGGCAGATTCTCTATCATCCTCAACAGTGTATACGACAAATACACCCCTCTCAAAAAAATCAGGGTTAGGGAACGTGTTAATGAATAGGAATCATCCAACATCATTAAATTGATGAGGACCAGAGACATGGCCTGGGCCCATTACACCAAGCACAGGGACTCTGCTCAACTCTCCCTTTACAAAGCACTCAGAAACAAGTACAAATCCATCATCAGAAAAGCCCAAATTGACTTTTTCCATAATGAACAACTCAGGTAAACATCCAACCCTTGTCAACTTTGAGTTACACTCAACTCACCACTCGAGAAACACAAGAACACCAAACCTATCACTCTGATCCATAGAGACAAGCAGACCAACGATCCCTCAGAAGTTGCTAACATTTTCAACTCATTCTTTGGTGATCTTGATAAATATAAACCCTACTCCTCCACTCCCCCTCTCCCATCATCCACCCCATAACCCCCCGACCCAATACTACATCTGAGCCCAGCTCCAGTTTCTATTTTAGGGTACTAAAACCCTCAGCCACCATAAAGCTCATCCAAAGTAACAACCCTAAACCCAACAAAAGGGGTGGATGGAGTCAATTTTTAAATCCTTAAACTGGCCAATAATTCATTAGCGGTTCCCATCACCAACAAATTAAACCACTAACTCTGCTCTGGCTACTTCCCTAACTCCTGGAAAACCACCACCACCAAACCATTGTTCAAGTCAGAGTCAAGGAATGAAGTAGGGAATTACCTACCTATCTCCCTCCTTGCTCCCCTCTCCAAAATCATTGAAAACTTTGTTCATACCCAGCTCACCACCTTCCTTAACTTGCTGTCTGTTGCCCAGCATGGTTTATGATCTGGAAATAGCACAAAAACTGCCCAGGTCAGGTTCACCAGTGAAATCCTCAAGGCAAGCGCTAAGGGCCAGTACATAGGCTCTGTCTTTGTGGACCTGACCAAGCCATTCAACCTGTTCAACCATTGTCTTCTCCTGGACACCCTTAATGGTTTGCATATATCTACAAATGTAGTCAAATGGGTTGGTAGCTACCTCTCCGGCAGATATAAAGTAAACGAAAATCAACGTTCATTTTTCTGCTGAATGTCTGATTAAATATGGGGTACCCCAGGGCTCCATCCTTGGCCTGCTCCTATTCTCACTTTTCATCAATAACCTCCCTTCCATCTGTCAAACCACTCAACTAGTCCTTTATGCTGATGACACGTCCCTGTACCGCAATAACACTAACCTAGACATAATGTTCAGTAACTTGCAGGCTGGCTTCAGCAAGCAACATACTTGGTTCTCTGCCAAAGGAATGGTTCCCAGCTCCAAGAAGACCAAGTTTATGCTCTTCTCTGACCAAGAAAAACCCCAGTCATGGGGTGATCTCTCTCAGACAATCTTGGTAACATCATAGAACAAGTCTACTAATTCAGATACCTTGGACTGTACTTAGACATTCACCTGACCTACAATATCCATATCGCCAACCTCATCAATAAAATCCATATGAGACTTGGTCTCTTATACCAAATCAGAATGTTTCTTATCCCCGTCTTCAGGCTATGCCTTCTTCTGCCCCTCCATGATTATTTTTTTTTAATTATACTTTTTTTTTCCTTGCCTGCTCCCCAAGCCCTAACGTGCTTGCCAGGCTCTGACAGTCGATCCCTCCTACTCGGGCTTGCCCCCCCCCGAGTGGGGCCACTGATAGGCAAACTCTGGTGGCCAGAGGGGATGGCAATGGAGCTGGCTCATTAGTGGGGGCCAGGATTTTTGTAGGCTATGAGCCCCATGGGGCAGGGATGTGCAATGATGACCCATATCTGCCCCGCCCTCTGAACGTGCAGTCACTGACTGCTGCGGAACTCCCGGCCTCTGCCAGGGGTCCAACTTGCATCAGACACTCAACCCCACCTCCCACACAGAGTAGGAGAGCAGTCCACCGAACACTCAGTCCTATTCCCCCCAACCAGCCTTATGATTCCCAAGTCAGTTCCTGAACCTGGGTCATCGGCACCACCACAGACGGCGATCATTCCTCTGTGCCAGCAGGCCGGACCCTCCTTGATTATGGCTCTGTTGTTTATTCCCCCCCAACACATCCCTCCTTTTCTCCAAACTCAGGACTACATACAATAATATTGCACGCTTTGTGACTGGCCTCCCCTGGATGACCCATTACTGTACCCTCTATGCCTCCCTCAACTGGCTCACCTTTGAAGGCAGGTTACAACTTAAAATGCTCTCTTTTCTACTCAAAGTTCACTGTAACCTGCTACCAATCAGTGTTAACTCCCTTTCCCCCTTATTGGTTCCCAAGCACAGTAAAAGAGGGGTTGTCTGTTATATCTTTGACACCTCTTTTTACTGCACCAAGCATGCACAGAACTCCATCACATACAAGAGCCCTATGTTTTACAATAAACTGCCCCCTGAACCTCAGGCCTGTAGCTCAATTGGCTCATTCAACTCCTCCCTCAAGGACCACCTCCTCCAATCAACCACCTGTGTCTTCCCTGGTAGGTAACCCCCTGAATGTCCACCAGCCCTTGAGTTAACTTAGAGTTTATATGTATCTTTAAATTGGCTCTATTGTTGGTGCTCTGTATTTTTTTTTCTATTCTAGATGATCCTGTCATGTACACTGTTCCAACTGTAAATACCATAAAATTTTGTAAATATTGTTTTTACCTTTTTCTCTGTATCATCGAATTTCTGTATTACTGGACGTTTGTGAAAATGGACATTTTTGCTCACATACTTTCCAGTATAAAATTAAAATTGAATTGAATTGAACCCATCATAACCAGCTGGTAAAGCCCCACTGTAAAGTGAAAATTCTCCAAATGCATGAAGCCCAGTGCCATCTCAGTCATTACCCGAGACCAGTGATGGTGCAACAATGGTCAGAGGTGGTGAGGAGACAGTGGCACAAGAAGGTAGCCACTGGTGTTCAGTTGAAAGGCACAGAATGGGAGCAGGAGGTACAGTTTCAGTTATACAGTTATTGTCCTTATCAGGTACTTTGCCTCAAGCAAATTAGCTGTACATTGTTTTTGAGGTTTGGGCTCCAGCATGTTGGAGATCTGTTGCTGGAGGAGCAGAGCATAGTAGCTCTTGAAAAGCTCTCTGTCACGGGCGAAATTCTGCATTTCGATGGCAGAATTTTGCATTTCTCATCCATGAAATATTCCAGGTGAAATATTTTGTGGGACGTAATTCCCAATTTTGCCAGAATTTCACTGGCAAAATTAAATTTTACTGCATCTCTAACCAGGATGCAACACAGTGTCTCAGGTTACTGCATAAGAAAATGGATTAACTGTCCTTGAAATTGCCTTGTTTCCTTCAGTATCTCTGTTATAGACTGTTGCAGTATAGCTTTACATCCTGGCAGGATCCACTTTATACACCTGCTACCACATTAATTACAACTAGTAATAATTACCAAACCAATTAACCAATAAACATACCTACTGTAACTAACCAATTAAGACACCTTCCATTAACTTACAACGGTGCCTCACCTAACAAAAACAAAACCAAAAAAAATCTTCAAAAGGCAACTCAAAAACTAAATTACCTCTAACATTAACTTACAAATCCCCTCCATCTCTTATCTAAAAGCCATGTATCTTGTAGCACCAGGAATATTTTACTTCCATTGAGGGAATTTAGACAAAATTATGATTCTGCTTCCATGAAAAATTGAGAACTTTTGTTAAAATGCAATTTACTGTCTTTTTTCCAATGTACTTTCAAAACTACCAAATTTGATACATTTGAGTTATACTATAGTATATGGGAGCCCTCGAATCTACACGGATTTCAGAAGCTTCTGAAAGCTTGTTGTAGGACAGTTCAAAGGTCAATAACATTGTTGTACTATTGTTCTGATGTCACAAAGTTAGTACAACAACTTTTCAGTCTTGACCTGCCAGCTGATTGGTTCACATAATGCAGTGCTGATGGAAAATAGTAGCACAAACATGGTGGTGTGATTTAGCAAGCACCGAGAAGTGGACCCACTAGTTTGGACACGTGGCTCCATGTCCAAAAACAGGATTACTTTTTTTTATTTTATTTAAAAAATAAACCTAGTGGGCGCAGACAGTCATAACTGCCACATGGCAGTTTTCCAGACTGACACAGACTGAGTCACCAGGAGTTGCTGGAGTAAATGGGAGCGGAAGAGGCACCACATTACAGTCAAGGTAACTACCAAATAAAAAAAACACACAACAAAAAATAATCAAGGGCTCAAAAGAGAATTGAGAGCACCCATATACTATATAAAACAGTGGAAGTATGACTATACATAACTAAGGCTGTTTCCATCGAGGGAGTGGATGATGTCATATAGACCTCTTGAGCTTCGCTCTCGAGATCTCTATGACATCAACTCCCTCGATGGAAACACAGCCTTGTTGTGGATGGTCACACACCTACTACTCTATATATGTGATCAATGGGTTAGTTACTAAATCCTGACAAAAAAAATCCCGACATGAAAAAGACTGAGAAAAAATACTGAAAGGAAAAATACTGATATCATAAAATCCCAACACAAAAAATCCTGACATATGTAGAAAACTCTTCCTTTTTAGAAAAAGAAAATATTTTAACCATGTTGACTTCTTTCTTTAAGGCACGTATTTTGGTTTATTGTTTACATGACTCTCTGTAAGAGCGGTGGGTAGGTTTTAAACTGGATTTAGAACAATCTTTTGTTAAAAAAAGCTTATCTCCTGCAGCAGTCTCGATGAACATGAGTATGCTGCTGTTAGGAAACAATTTTTATAAGGTCCTCTCCCAGCATAATTCAAGTCAAGGTAATTATGCTTTGCAAATTAAGGAACTCAAAGTTACAATTTCCAAGTTAAGGTACAATAGATTAGCCTCTATTAATCAGGAACACAGGTACAGATCTATGAAGATTTGACTTTTGAAGGCTCTCTATGCAGCGTGTACAGACAGGAGAAAGAAACTGGTAACTGGTAAGTTGAATTTAACGCAGTACAGGGTTATACAATCAAGACAAGAAATAATATCCTGTATTCAGGATAATATTTTTGAAAAATCTGCATCACATATCACAAGAGTTGAGAAACCAAGATGACTGGCTTTCACAATTAGGGATCCCCTTGCAGTCCAGGTGAAAGAGGGCTTGCTAAGCCCTCCCTTTTCCCAGTTGAGGTCGAGAATGCAATTGAACAGACTCAAATCAACACAGTGCCTGGGGCTGATGGTCTCGCTGCCCTTTTGCAAAATCTGTATGGAGGTCCCGCTCTCAAGATTCTGGCTTATGCCAATGATTCTTGTTTGTTACTACAAGATGAAGCTTCAGTATGTAGTGAGGGTGATCAGTGCTACAGCAGGGCGTGAAAGAAGTGTTTCTACCTTATGGTAAGCAAAAGTTTGATTCTCATCTCTGTGCTGTGTTACAAATAAGATAGATTTTTTATGTTTAAATGAGGATTTGGCATTACAGCAGAACTTGAGAGGACATTGCTACTTCTTATCTGGCAAATGGTGAGTAGGAACAATCTAATTCAAATCAGGATTGTGATTTGGGGGATTTTATGATGTCTGTCTTTTGGAAATTCCTGATTTTTTTTCAGAATTTTTTAACACGGGATTACTGTTGGAGGGATTTAGAATGGATCCCATAATCAAACAGTACATATAATTTCACATCTCTGTCATTAAAGATAGCTGAGACCAGGTCGTCGAAGAACAGGCCAGGAGGAGAAGGATGGAGCATCCCGTGGACAGCTCTCCTCTGGGGGGAGGGTGAGGGGAATGCTTGGCATGTGAAAGACTCCAAGCAGATCCTGGGAACTCCCCACATAACTGGCATCAATAAGATTCAGGAGGTGGGGCAGATGCAGGATGTCATTACATGTCCCCGCCTCCCAGAAAAATGGAAAGAACACTCTAGGGCTCTCTGGATGATGCTGCCCCTGTGCCTAGCCTCCATCGCTCCTCGCTGCACTACCAGCAACTTAATTCCAGTTCCACTGGGCTCCACTCCCAATACTGAACTCTTCCTTGGGGGGGGGGGAGCCAGCAAGGCAATGTTGGGATAAACTGACACCTTACCCATCATCAGCTAGTGGGTTGTGGAGTAGGTGGTCACACCCTGAGGGATAAGCCAGGGAGTATCCCTGGCAGTTGGTGGTCACTGGGGAGTGAGGCAGGAACAGGGTAGTGTGGCTGACGTGCAAGCGTCCATGGGGAAAAAGTATAAATAAAAAAAAAAATAAAGATAGCTGAGTTACAAACAGCCTGACATTCAGAAATGTTTATATTTTGCAAGTACTTGAACTGCACATCCTAAATTCCCTTATAACTTAAGACTAGACAACACAATGTCACCAGTTTGGTACATTCATAGAACCTTAAAAAATGTTGTTTCTGTCAACATTCTTATCTATTTCTTAAAAGATGTTGAAGTTATAGGCAATGAAACATTACAACATAAAATTTGTAATTAAACTGAATTTCATGAGTGTGAAAACTGGAACTGTGTAATGAGTCTGTGAAAGCCATATCCATAAAGGATGTCCAGCCATACAATTGCACAACAGTTTTCTGGAGGAGGAATGCCATGGCTCAGAAGTGTGGTAATAAGGTAACATTCATTGGGGCACCATAGTAAAAGTACAGTGGTGCCTGGCATCAGGTAACTTCCTGTCAATCAGTATCTTGAGTGAAGAATCCTCTGGAATGATCAAGGATGTCACTTTGAACTTGCCTGTTTTCTTGCAGTTTTCCAGATATACACTAGCGATCACAGACTAAATAGTTTGTGGAGGCACACACACATGCACATTATTGTTTTGGTCACCTGCTGGCTCTTTAACAAACCTGCAGAAGACAACTTATTTTTTAGCATTGGAAAACAGTGACACCTAGTGACAACAAGCATCACAAATGTTGTAGTTGTAAAGAAGGACACTGTGGCAGAGGTAGTTAGATATCTTTAGTCATGATGAAATATTGTCTTTGTAGGCCCCATCCCCCCATCTGAACAAAAAGCGACATACACAATGCTATGAAGAAAAATGGCCACAGCCAGTAGGTGCAAGACTGCCATGCCACCACTGGATGAGCACTGTTTCCAGTGCATGACTTCCCAAACACCTCACACTTGTCATCGCTCCTGGTGCTCAGCCCACCATGCACCTCACGCTAGACATTTCTCCACAGCATGTTGCAGGTCAGCAAAAAAAACGATCATATTCTGCGGTACCTGCAAGTCTGACAAGTGCACACTATCCCCAGCATGAAACTGAGGTACAGTACCAACAATGTCAATGTACCTGAGGACAGTCCCACTGACTGAGTCCATAAAACTCCACATTGCCATGTTACTTTCTTGATTGCAGTGAAGTCACTCACATGTTCCTAATGTCTCCGCTAGTTAATGTGTGACCAGTCTACAGTATGTGCAAACCAAACCAGGCTTCCTGAAGCAAAATAGGTCCTCCTCATCTGGTGCAAAAGTTTCAAGGACTTCACCAATCCTAAATTGTTTCCTCCCAGATGTACCGCAAAAATGTTGGTAGGTCCCTGCTGTTGAGTTTCATCCGTAACCCACAGAAGCAAGCCATCCCTTCTAATCCCTCAATATCCCATCTATAGTACTTGCAGTTGCTGAAGGTCCAAGAAAAGGTTCTTGCACTTGGAGCTCTGCCTCATTCAAACAGCCACCCAATGGATGAAAGAGTGCCTGCACAACCAGACTTGCCTTATCTGAGAAATGCCACCTGCCAGGACCAAAACAAGAAAGTTAAAGCAAATGTGGTTGACATATACATTTCAAAAGCCTACACCTTCTATTGGCCAAGCACCTGGATGTGGCAGCCTCAGTGAGAAAGGAATGAGTATTAAATTCTGTCAGATCCAAATCAACCCCCTCATGACATTTTCTAGAATGTGGTGAAACTAGCACACCATTAGTGGGGTCCTGTTTTCATGGTGGAAGAATGTGACACCCCGTTAGCCCTTCTGGCCATGTATTCTAGGACATGTGGAAGTACATCACACTGAACCCCTGGGGAAGGCCTTAGCCTGCACCAGCAACTCCAAAACATCCTTTCTGTTTTGGTCCATTGGAGCTGGACAAACACCTCTCCTGGGTCACTCCCACATCATCATCTTCTAAGGCCAGTGAAAGACCTGGTCTCTTACTCAGTTTTATCAGCTCGGACACCAAGAGGCTCAATAGAAGGCCACCAAGAATGCCATGTAAAACAACTCCACCTCTGCTGGTGAGTAGCACATCTTCAACAGTTTGCCATAGACCTGCTCTATCAGTTCAGGGCTAATTAGCCAAGATCTGGCCATTTTGAAGTGCCACAAGACCATCCATCTAACATTGTGCAGAGGCAAAATGTCCATGTGTTGTTTCCCAACATGGAGGACTTGAGAACCATGAAAGGCCTGTCACATGTTGACCCACTGACCCTGGCAGCATCAGACCTTCTCATTTCATCTACACCAAATACAGCATATCTGATTCACCAGGATTGGCCAAACCTTCTCCCACCCTGGGCCTGCTGAACACTCAGTAAGTTCTCAATGTCCCTCTAGTAGGCCACCCACATGCTTGGTGCTAACAAATTCCTGAGCAAATCTCAGGCTTCTGGATCACCTATTTCCGGAGGTAGGCTAGGACTTTTGTGGACTGCACCTCTGCTTCTGGGGCCAGCTCCAAGAATATCTGCTATTGCAAATGAAAAAGAGCATCATCAGTACAGTTTCCCACACCTAGCAAATATGCAGCTTTCAACTGAATATTAAATACCAGACATCTGAGCACAAAAACCTGCATGAGGTCATATAGAGGGCCCTTGGCCCCTAACTGCCCATTAATGGTGTGGACCACATCAGTGTTGTCTGACCTGAAGACAACCTTCTTATCTCAAAGGTGCTCACCACACACTACCAATGCAAATATGATGGGAAAAAATTCCAACATGTAATCTATGAGGTCAGGCCTTCTTCCACCTAGGATGAAGGCCACTTCCCCCTGCGCATAGGTAATCATAAGAGGAGAGGGACTCGGGAGTAATAGTCAGTAGCAAGCTAAATTCTAAATTCCTCTGTTAAGTGCAGGTGGCAAAGGCCAAAAGACTCCTATGGAACATCAAAAGAAACTTCAGGAGCAAACACCAAGAGGTTATCATGCCACTATATAGAACATATATTGGGCCCCTTCTAGATTATGGGAGTTCAGTGTAGGGCCCAATTAATAAAGAAGACAGTCTAAAGATCGAAAGTGTCCAAAGACAAGCCACAGAGATGATCTACAACTATATGACCAACAATGAACATCTAACTGAACTATATCTGATGTTCTTGGAGACTTGGAGGCTGAGGGGGGACCTCTTGTTATGTTATGATATTGTCCATGAAGATTCTCTGTTTAGTGAATTAGGCTTCAAATATAAAGATGACAGAGAGGGCACTAGAGGCCATCCTTTACAGATAAGACCCAAAAGATTTAACAAGCATAGAAGGAAAGCTTTTTATACTCAGAGGCCTGTGAATCCATTTATTTATTTATTTATTAGCTTTTGTTTACCTGGTAAGCACGCTAGACAAGGAATGCCTATTTTCAGGTACTACCCGGGAGATTACAAGAGCATGGATTACAGAACAGTGCAAGGGAATTACAACAATTTGAAATGCAAGCAGTGAGTAGTGTGATACAAATAAAAGGTACAGGATGAAGAGATAAGCATATACATCATAGGTAAGAACAAGCAAACAATAATTACAGTTTGTGGAAATAATACAAGTGCAATTTGTCTCATTTTGAGGATGGTAAGTGCTGATGTGAAGGGCATGCAGGGTAGTTAATTCCCCTTACTGGATCTCAGATGGGGGTAGGAGAACCAGGGAAGTGGAAGGTGCACAACAGGGTCCAAGCAGGGGTAGAGGATATCAAGGAGCCTTAGAACAGTTACTGGCTGAAGCAGACTTCAGGTGCAACCAGAGGGAGCTCTTCAAGATGGAATGGGTGGGGGTACATCTGATGGTTGCTTATAGGGTATTCCAGAATCTAGGGGCACAAACAGCAAAGGCATGATCACCTGAGAGTGTACGAGTTTCTGGGACAAATAGGGGTTGCAAGTCAGCTGACCTTAGCTGGTATGATGGTACAGCTGGACAAAGGAGTTTGGACAGGCAGATAGGGTGGCATTGCAGATGATTTTGTCTGTGAAGCAGTCCAAGACAAATGAGCGATAATTATCTGGTGACAACCAGTGTAGTTGAGTGTATAAATCACAGTGATGGGTAAGTCGAAAGATGGCGAGTGCAAAGTGGCAAATATTATTATAGGTCACATCTCATTTAACAAGGCAAGTTTTTGTGGCAGTGGTAAAGATTGTCAGTCCATAGTTGAGAGAAGGAAAGAATAAACCTTTAACAAGGGCAAGCCATGCAGCAGCAGTAAGAAACCCACAAGCCCAGTATGTAAGTCCAAGCTTGATATTTGTTACCCTGCAGACATTTTGAATGTGCAGAGTCAGGTCTAACTGGGTGTCAAGAGTAACTCCCGGGTTTCTAAAGAAGCATGTAGTACCAACTAGGACACCATCAAGGCTTAAGACATTGAATGGGACAGGACACTATTTGAGTTTGGCACAGGAGCAGAAAAGCATGAGTTGAGTTTTCTTTAAGTTCAGCACGAGCTTATTTGTCAGGAGTCAATGTTGCCATGGAACAGACTACCCGTGGAAGTAGTCATTAGTAATGATAAACATGAATTTAAAATTAAACTAGATTCATATATATTACAGGGACATTCCCTCTCATATTATGGGTGAACTGCACGGATCAATCATGGACTTACTGACTTTCTTTACTCCTACATACAGTAGTAGTAGAAGTATTAATAGTAGTAGTAGTATGCACTCCCCTTGAAAGTAAGCTTCAGAGCTGAAACCTCTGGATCAGTCCATGAACAGCTCAAGCTTTTGGCTGGTGGTTACGTCCAACCAGATTGACACCCCATTGAAATAGCTCAGGAAAGCCAGCCACACCCCAAGTCATCTATCATGCTCTCAGACACCCAGATCCTATGGTGAGGCTTTTCACAACCCATGTTTGTCTTCAGCAAACAATCCAGGAAAGTTCTCTCTATAGAATTACTTTGTAGGCAAAGTTGAGGTGGCCCAATAACTGCTGAAGCTTGAACAAGGTAATCTTGCATGCCCTTCCTGCTCTGCCTCACAATTACCTCAGCACCACCACCAGCTTATTGTGTGGTAAGTGACACTATCTGGCTACTGTGTCTATTTCAATGTCCAGCAATGAAAGCTTGGTGTATGTTCCCTCTGTCTTGTCTTGTGGTGGTGTACCCACAGATTGATGCATGCAGCCTGGAAGGACACCATTAAATGCCCGCTGTCTCTGCAGCCAGGCCTGCCCACAGACAGGAAGACCTCCAGGTAGTATATTACCTCTGTATTGCCCAGCATGCTTGTGGTTGTCCACAGCAGGAATGAGCTAATCTGTTCAAACACCATGCACACAATGACACACCCATCAGCATGTAGTGCTGCGCGGAATTGAAATATTTTGCATGGTGAAATATTTCATGTAATTCCGCAATTATGCAAAATTTTCACCCAGGCATGAAATTTCACCTGTTTTTCGGTTGCATTGAAGCAGAACTTTCATAAAATGCTTTGTCTTCCAATTTCACCCATTCATGCTTAAACGTTTGCCTTGCGGCAAAAACTTCACAAGTGTAACTTGATTTCACCAGCAAAATTTTGCTCCAAAAGCAAAATTTGCAATCCATTGTGGGTAAATAGGTCAAATTTCACATGCAGCTTGTTTACAGCTCATTCTGCTGCATGTTGAGTTGGAGAGCAGTCTGTTGTGATGCATCAGAGCCAATAAAGCCTTTTAAAACCTCTTTAAAACTTGTTTTTGAGAGCTAATTGCTCCAAAATAGTTTTGTTTCCCTAGTGCTGCTATGGAACATTTTCAAATTTTGTGGATTTTTGCATAATACTTAGCTTAATTAGGTTTTACTTTTGTCCATGTCTTTGAGGGTGTTGAGTGGGTAGGGTAGGAGTGTAAACCAGTGCAAGCTGTTTCTAGCCTTTTACAAACAGATTACTCACAAATTCTGAATTATTTTTTACTGTTATTTCTTATTAATTTTGTTATATCTTGACAATTTTTTTCTCTAAAAAAGTTATTCCATCCTATCTGAGAGTTCCTGCTGCTGTTAGCCTATGTTATATACCATTCTTCTGCTTTTAGTTGTGATTGTGAATTCTAAAGTTTTAAACACACAGAGCTGATCCTTCATTTTATTTTTGCTATTGTTTGTGGTTAGTTCTGTTTGCTGGAGTGTTAACTTGCTTCACTTAAACTGTGAATATCAACAGTTCTACATTGTTTTGTTATTGAAACTTAAGTACTTTTTTGGAAGACTTTAGCCTGAGGTTCAATGGGGGGGGGATAGCTCCTCCCACATCCCCTTCTTAAACCTCAGGCTTACGCTTGCTCAGCTTCAAGCGTTTTGAAAGCGGCTGTGTGGCTGGTCGGCTGTGGGATCCTCCCCGTTTTGTTTGCCTGCTTCTGCATTTTCTCATTGTTTCCCTGTTCGTCTCTTTCCCCCCACTCTGTTCTTTCCCTTTGTGTGCTCTCCCTTGTTCATTTGTCTCCCCACCCACCCTGCTGCCCTGTACCTTCTCTTTGCTCCCATCTTCCCTTCCTTCTTTTGGGCTCTTCTTCTCTTCTCTGCTGGCTGCCACACCACCTCCGCACACCCTGCTGGTTTTACCTCCACTGTTGTTTGGCTTTCTGGTTCTCCCACCAACTGCTCCCAACTGGTTCATCCACCCAGCTACTCTCACCACTATCTATGGCTTCTTGTGGCCTGGCCTCTGTTCTGCTACCTACCCCTGCCTGCGATTCCACCTGTGCTCCTTCGCTAAATTTGCCACGGTTGCATCACCCTTCCTGGCTTGCTACTTTGGACTGCATACTCCTCCACCACTCCTGCCTATTGAACTGCTCTGTGGTCCCTGCAAGTTTTTGCTTCCTTGGCACTCACAGCATTGTACCTGACTGTGGGACTCCGTGATGCAGGCACCTCCTACTGGCCACCGCACTTGCTTCCATTGCCTGGCTTCTCTCATGCTTCCCGTCCTTGCTGTTCAGTTGTACATGCTGACTTTGGGGGAGGCGGTGAACGCTGGCTAGCTCAAACACCAGTGGGATCTCCTGTGATTATGTTTTATTTGGGCCTTGCAGACCCAACAATTCTTTCAGATGTGCTGATGCTCTGGACATTATGTTGGTCTGCAAACCTACTCTACTCATTGCTGTTAACCACTCAGTCATAGTTGGAGAGCCTTGAACCTTTCAACATTATCCACTGGCTGTCCAATGACAGCACGCCCTGCCCCAATCATCCATTGCTGACTTGTTGAAAGCATTTTGGACTTACTCTGCACCGCATCAGGGACATCTCTTCTATCTGAGACAGTCTTAAGGTCTGCTGGTCCATTTCTACTTCCTGTTTTTAGCATCCAGCTATTGCTGGGGTCCGCCATATTCACCCCATGAGGGGGCATCTACTCAGTGCTCAACTCATTTCCATTACTGCAGCTGGACTCTCTTGGGGTTTCGTCCTCATTAACTATGACTATGCTATATTGTGATGGCAGATCGCAAGGGTCCTGCCATTCTCAGTTCATACAAATGCAATACCATGGTGATGGTGCACCACGTGGGGTCCTGTCATCCCAAACATACTTTACTCCATACCATGGTGATCGTGGACTACATGGGGTCCCGCCATCCCAATCATGCACTACTCAGTGATATGGCAATGGCAGTGCTCATGGGGTCCCACAATCCCTATCACCCACTGCTCATGGACTACACAATGGTGGACCACATGGGGTCCACCATCCCAACCAACCACGCCCATGGCAGGACATCAACTCTTGGATCAACCTCATTTTCATTCCTACAGGTGGCCTCATCTCGGATCACCTCCTAAATTGAACTATGCGCTACTGATGCTATGGCAGACAGTGGGGTTGTCCACAATCCGTACTTCAACCAGTGCCTTATTTTGGTGATAGTGGACAATGTGGGGTCCTGCCATCTCAAACATAGGTGTCACTCAATAGGACCTACTCATAGCTCACTTGTATCTCCAAATAATTTCCAGCAGACTCATGGGGGGGTTGTCTTCCTTACTGGGACTATTCCATACTTGACAATGGTGGACCCTCTGAGGTCCTGCCACCCCAATAACGCATGCCCCACAAGGGGCCTTACTTGTGATTCCCTGTCATTACAGGCAGACACAAGTGAAAGTCTTGTCCTCTTACCTTGACCTATTCAAGACCAACAATGGTGGACCACATGGTGTCCCGCCATCCCAACACAGGATCTCATCATTCTTATCATGTATCACATCATTCTGCAAAGATGGCAGACCTGTGGGAAGGTCCCGCCATCCCAGCACTAACATGCCCCTCAATGGACACTTCTTCTTGCTCATCCTATTCATCCTTCCTCCAACTGACCAAAATGGAGGCCACTATACTGCCACCCTGACTCCTGATGATCCAGCTAGCCTATGTGGAGGCCTAGCTCAACTCATTTGCTCAACTCCTCATCAGGCAGACCTACGCGGAGTTCTGCCATCCAGCCAGCCATGTGGAGGCCTTGCTTGACTCATTCGCTTCTGCTCCTCCTCGGGCAGATCTACATGGGGGTCCTGCTGGTCCAGCTACCCTACATGGAGGCCTAGCTTGACTCACTCACTTCTGCTCCTTCCCTGGGCAGACCTATGTAGAGGTCCTGCCAGTTCAGTTCACCTACGTGGAGGCCTATCTTGACTTACTCACTCTACTAATACTCTGGCAGTCCTATGTGGAGATCTTGTCACTCCAACTAGCCCATGTGGGGGCCTAGCTTACTACTTCTCAGCAGATGTCCATTGAGTCCCACTGGTGTACCAACCTGGGAACTTCATAACATGTCAAGTTTAGTGCAACCCTCAAATCATGCAATCCTGTGGCCTTGGCGAACAATAGCACATGTACATTCAACACCTTCCTTGCTACCACTTGCAAGGGTTTCAGTGTCCAGCCTGTCTATATCCATGACAACCTGGCATTCCATTCAACTCATCCAGTCATCCTGCATGGGATTCGCCAGCTCAGCTCAGCCTCTGTTGGAACCTTTGAAAGCTCACCTTTTGTCCATGCTCAGTACTGTGACAGCAGACTCATGGGGGTCCTGCCATCCCAACCAACTCTGCCCTTGAGAAGGCTTCTACTCAAAGCTCATGACTTATTTCCAAACTACAGGTGGACTCACTAGAGGTATTTGCTCTCCTCACATTGAACTCTGTGCTACTACTGCAATGGCAGACTGTGGGGGGTCCCACCATCCTTAAATTAGACAGTGCAATACTGTGTCCGACAATGTGGGGTCCTGCCATCTCAAATATACATGCCCCATAAGGGGGCCCTACTCATAGCTCAACCATACCTAACTCAATTCAGGCAGACTCAAGGGAGGATTTCACTCCCCTTACCTTAGAGCATATCTTACTGTGAAGATGGCAAACCCATGCAGGGGTCTCACCATCCTGAATCCATCATGACCACGAAGGGCATTTCTCATTCCTCAAATGCATTTCCATCTTCACTAAAGCAGACCCACATGGGGGTCTCATTTTCCTTAGACTGACCACCTGAGACCTACTCTATTACTTGAGCATTCGACCGCCATGGAATCCGGACCTAGATGGGGTCCATGCTCCGGTTAGCCCACATCTGGGCATACCATACTTCATCATTCATTCATTTATGCTTCTACTGCAATCCATCTCCCTTTCTGGTCCAGTTCTAACCAAGTTTCTACACCGGACATCTCCATAGAGTATACCTCAGTTCCTTGGACATCTTGGGATGATTCTCCTTTCTGACAAGGTACTCATTCGTACCCTAATGTTTCACTGGATTTACAAAGCTCCATGACAGCCTCCCAATTTTCATAGACTCCTACCCCATCATTGTTCCCTGCTGGGCAACACTCCCAACCATTCATCATCCATGATTTCTACGTCTTCAAATATTTGCAACATTGGCACTCATTCCTCAGCCATGCTGACTGTATATGTACACTATACAGCTGCTTCATTAACAGCTACCTTGGTCATGGAATAACCAGCATCTCTCATCCAGACATCATTCCAAGCTGGATCTCTTCATCTGCTGGAACCTTCATCTTCAGCGTTGACTTTCTGCTCACCATCAACCTCAGAAACAGAACTCTTTGACCAGCAAATAGACTGAATCCTTGGAAATAACCATAACTAACCTCAGCCAACATTTAGGATTATTCTCCTCTTAGCATGCTTAGAGGACAGGCAGGTCAGTAGCAAAGGTTCCTCGGAGGTTTCCCCCAAGGGAATTTTTCCTCTCCTGCGTGCTACTGGTCACACTTTCAAGAGTTGGAAGAGATAATCACTACACTGTCTCTTTTTGGAGCATAAATCTTACACCTAGCCAGTATCCCACAGAGTGTGGAATAAAGAGAAATGTCAAAACACAAGTAATAAACATCAAGCATATACCTTTCAGCTCATAAATATACACAAGCACTGAGCTATGTACCATACATTGAATTCAGTGGGGGAATAGCTCCTCCCATATCCCCTTCTTAAACCTCAGGCTTAAGCTCACTCAGCTTTGAGCATTTTGAAACAGCCTCCATCCTCCCCTGCCTCCTCCTCCTACTCTGGCACTCTTGTTTCACCCTCCACACTGGGGCTTCAATCTTACACCTATTCAGTATCCCCCAGAGGTTGGGATATCAATCAATCAATGAAAATCTTTATTTATCCAGACTGGCACCATTGAGCAATGCTCATTTGCAAGATGGACCTGGTCATAAAAATCATAGTACAATCATGTACATAGTACATAGGATATAGGGAAACATCAAAGCTCAAGTTATAAACACCAAGCATATACCTTTTAACTCATATACACAAGCACTGAGCTATGTACCACACACTGAAACTTGATCACTTGAACTTGTCCGTTTACAGTTTCACTGCCTTGTTGAATTGCTCCCCTGTATTTTATTGCTGGAGCTTGCCTCTGCACATTGTGCGGTGTTCCTCTTTTAGTTGACTTACCTTACCCTTTCTCTGTTACAGTGTTGTTTGTTTAACATCTGACATGCACAGTATAAAAAAACTAAATATTAATATCGTAGTTTTCAAGAGATTGCTTGCTGATCCTTCCCATCCAGACCACTACCATATTGTGGTACTTGCCTTTGATTATGTTTTATGGTTGTCTCTGTCCTTATATAATAAAAAAAATGTAGTATTAACTAAGTAACAACACATTATAGTACTATAGTTGTCCAGACACAGGTGATCTGTATTTAAAGTCAGTCACTTGGGCCCTTTTTGCCTTTGTGTGTGTATGTGTATGTGTGTGTATGTGTTTGTGTTATTTTAATTCCTGTTTGGGGAAAGAAAAAAGTTACCTTTTGGTTTTTTATTAGAATAGGCTTCCTACCATATATGGTATTAGTTGTACTCTAAGTGCTGCTAACTGTACTGATTGTGTTTGGACTTGTAAGGAAGCAAGTACTATAGGTGTGACATGTGAGGTGTTATTCACACCGTTAGTAATACATCCTTTCTTGATATACTCCCAGAGAAAGGCAAAGCTGTGAAGCAGCAGCCAGCAAAAATGCCTGCTAAGAGATGGCCCAGTACAGTACGGGGGGAAACATGGCAGGGCGATGAGGTAGCTAAGAAGTCTGCTGAAAAGAGTACAACTTCATTTCCAGGTCCCACTCCCCATAGCAGTGAAAGCACATGTATGTCTGCATCAGTGTCTTTCGATGTGGGCTCTGGTGGTGCAACAGCTACCAGTAAAGGAGTTGTTGAAAGTACTGATATACCTGTGCCTTACTTAAGTTTAAGGCTCAAACTGTTTCATCCATGCTGGTGGGTGGTGATGACAGTGAGAAGAAGAGATTAGGAGCCACTGACATCAGCACAGGAATAATGGTCCAGGAGGAGGGTGATAAGTCTGTCAGTGTGACTGTCCCTGTTCCTGCAGGAGTTGGTGATGACAGTGTTCAACCAGAGTCTGATAATCCTGGAGACAGGATTAGTCAGTCCACTGAGATAGTTGTAGAGAAAGAAAAAGATGCCATGCTGCAAGAAGATAGCAATAGGGAGGAGGAGGAGGAGGAGGAGGACAAGGACATCATTGCTATTGGTGGTGATGATGATGATGACTGGGATGATCCCACATGGGAGCCTGAGTTAAAAAAGGACAAGGGTGATGTAGGCCATTTACATGCACAGCCCGTGGGTCAGTCTGTCAACAAGCGTATAAGCAAACCTCCAAGCAGTCAAGTAACCCTCCTCACAAAATTTGTCTTATGGAAGTGATGAGAGCAGCCCAAAAAACACACACTTCCACATCTGTTTCTGAATTATCCCATACCCAGAACCATCTGAAGTCCAGAGGTCAAAAGTCCCTAGTTTGGGACTTTTATGTGCTTGATCCTTCTGATGAGCCCACAGAGATATGCCAACTTTGTCAAGCACGTGTTAGTAGGGGGAAAAAGGGAAGCCACATTGGCACTGGTGGCCAACACGCACAGCTGAAAAACAAGCACATCCTGAGATGGCAGCAACACAAGAAGAATGCAGTCAGAGCTGTTGGTGGTATCTCCCTCGGCAAGGTAAATGTAGTAGAGCAAGAGCAGGAGGAGGGAGGGCAGAGTGGGTTGGTGGTGGAGGAGGAGTGTGAGCAATCTTTGATCTCTTGAGTAGTGGACATAGACGTGGAGGTGCCAGTGCCAGTCCCAGTCCCTTGAGTCTGAAAAGTACACCACCACACCCACAAGCAACCAAAATAACTGGTTTCATGCAGTCGACACAACCCTAACAGTCAAGTGGTTACCCTTAAAAAACATTATTGCTGCAACAAGTACAGCATTTTGGTTGAACAGCCCCAAAGATGCAGCCCACTCTGAAGACCATCCTTGAGCGATACACAAAGTACCCCCCCAATCATGCTGCTGCACGAGAGTTAAATGCTGCCACTGCTGAAATGATGGTCATTGATCTGTTGCCATTTTCATTTGTGGAGTAAGCTGGTTTCCATGGGTTGATAATCCGTGCCTGTCTCAAATCGAAGGTTCCATCATGAAGCTATTTTTCTAAGCATGCCATGCCAGAGCTGAACAGTAAAGTGGCTGATTCCATTAGACATGTATTGAAGCATAATGCATCCAAATATGCCCATCTTACTATGACTATGTGGACCTGTGGACAAGCAGTAGCAACTCATATCTATGCGTAACAGCGCACTGGACACAGTTGCCTGGGGTGGTACTTGATTTGGGGCCAGACAAAACCTGCAGAAAGCAAAATTGTTGTGGTAGCAACACACCTGGTATTCGGCAGCATGTGACCTTAAGTATGACAAGTGCTACCAGTTCTTACACAGCTGAGAAAATGCTTAATGTTCTGCTGTCGGAGATTGATGGGTGGCTTCACACACTGTCATTCATAACAGGATTCATCTCAAGTAATAATGGCTCCAATCTAGTGAAGCGCATTAATGATGGTGTTTTTTTCAGGGTTCCCTGCCTGGCACACTACCTTAATCTTGTTGTACAGCAGTTTCTCAACCATGTGGACATTAAGGAAACACTGTTGCACGTCGCATCTGTGTCCATTTTGCCTATTCTGCAAATGCCCGTGACCATCTAAGTGAGTTACATCGCAACAACCATCTCACTCAGCACTGGTTGAGCTTGATGTTGTGACCAGGTAGAACTCCACACTGTACATTCTTGAGCGGCTGTATGAACAGTATAAGGCTGAGTCAAAATATCTTCTGAGGCACACCACCTGTGACAGTGCTTGAGTCTCCATCGCTCTAACAACAGAGCAGTGGTGCCAAATAGATGGGCTAA
This sequence comes from Neoceratodus forsteri, assembly GCA_016271365.2. Classification (NCBI taxonomy): domain Eukaryota; kingdom Metazoa; phylum Chordata; order Ceratodontiformes; family Ceratodontidae; genus Neoceratodus; species Neoceratodus forsteri. The sequence goes on along the minus strand of CM028136.1, from coordinate 108,617,805 downwards.
TATGCATTCTCCATCCATTCAAGCATGCTACACAAGCAGTGAGTGGGGTCTCTGCTTGTATAAGTCAATCCATATCACTCATATGTGTGCTGAGGCAGACACTAGTTAATGTGCAACACCAGATGGAGGCAAGTGGGGATCATGGCAGTTGTCATGTAATAGGTCACATGCTCCACGTGTTGGACACAAATACCCATGTATCCAGTATTTTACAATCAGCTGACTTTGCAATCGCCTCCATGTTGGATCCACGCTACAAATGATGCCTGCCTTCTTTAATTGAAGGAGGCCGTCAGTGGTTACGAAAGTTGACAGAGAACCTCAATAGAATGGTATAAGCTGCACACATGAAAAAGGCATACACTGCAGTGAAAACAGGTGCTGCTACCACCACCAGCAGCTCACAGGCAACCCAATCAGAGAAAGTGGGCAAAGCAGAGCAGAAAACAGCATGCAATCATATTTGGGATGTTCTCTTTCAGGTGGGAGTGGAACCTATGGAGGCAAAGGCGGAGGAGACAGATGAGACAGCTGGACTCAGGGAAGCAGAATGAATGGTGGAGGCCTACCTGGAGGACCCAAACCACCTTGCCATTACTGACAAGCCACTGCTGTACTGTAGCAGTAAAACGGCTGACTGGTCAGCACTAAAATTGGTTGCTGTGGAATATCTGAGCTGCCCACCATCCAGTGTCAGTGTGGAATGACTGTTTAGTGCAGCTGGGGCCATTGTGAGTGACCATTGGACTAATTTGCCACCCAGGAATGTGTCTATACTAACTTTCATCAAAAATGAACGAAAGGCTCATTCCATACAACACAGTGATGTCAGTGGTGTTGCCACAGGAACTCTGTCTAGGTGATGAGGATGATGACAATCCCGTGACTAAAGCATCCACCAGCAGTGAGGTGGATGAAGCAGCAATGGTGAGACAGTACCCACCTGGTGACAACTCCAGTCTTGAAGACTGTGCAGGGTGCTTCTTGGATGATGTGGAAGTGGAAAAAGGCTGAGTTTACTCCACCCCCAACCACTTTCAGCTCAGTATAGTGTTATAACTTATTTTCAGCTATGTATCATTGGACTGGTTATGGCTATGTGTTATCTGCTGCAGAGAGAATCACTTTCATTTGATCACCCTTTGCCGTAAACCATTGTTTGTTCCCCAGTCCCCCAGCCTATATAAAGCAGCAGCAATACATAACCATATACCATAAAGATTTTGCATGATTACAGTTACAATGTTTCATTGCCACAAATATCAAAATTCACGTTACTTTTTATTTTGACTATTAACCCCATCTTACAGCAAGATATGTTGTCTTGATGTCCTTAAAAGTGCCCATGATGGCACATGCCACACTGTCCCCTCTCCTCCTTCTCACACCACCTGACAAACCCATGCACTCCATGTGACCAAAAAAATATGTTCTACCACTTATTATTCATGACATGTTGAAGAACCTTGGCTCCTAATAGAAGCAGCATATAAATGTAACACACTCATTCAGCTGTTAACACCACAATTTGAACAAAATTATGAGAAATGATAAATGTCGGCCATCTTTAATATGCTAGTCATTAATTACAAAAGTAATCATGAAAAGGCTTAACAACTTACAACATCCAATTACCCAACAAAGGTTACTTATGGTATACTACCAGTTCTTGTACTGAAACTGTGATGGTTCAGGGAGGGGTCAGGGGAAGGTAAGGGGAGGTGTATGCTTCACTCAGTTTGGATTCCAAATTTTCATGATTACTGCAGCTGTACCACCTCAGATAATTAGACAACACATTAGCTCCTGACACCTAATTAGTTACTAAACACCATCTCAACCATCCATTTCCACATGTAGTTCCTCCCTGGATGTGGGTGGTGTTTACTCGTTAATGGTATGGACACCAGTGGCCAACGTTGCAGTTCAAGCAACATCCTTGTCTTGCATCTAATAGAGCTACTGTAGGGCCAGGATGGCTGTAGTCATCACACAGAGATAGGAAGAAACCTCAACAGAGGAAAATGACTTAAGCAAGACCAAAGATAAGAAAAAATGATGAATGCTCATCAATCTGCATACCTGGTTTTAGCAAGCAAATTAGAAAAATGTATCCCAAAAAGAGTGTGCACTAGGATGTGGTGCTAGAAAACTCACTACACAGTAAACTGCAAAGGTTCTCTGTACACACTTAACCCAAAAGAAGAGACGACAAAGTAAATTACGATTATAACAAGTACATTTAATATATAAAACACAGACACACAGCACCTGACATGTTTTGGAAAAATGTCTGTCCTTTCTCAAAGTCTGAATAACATCAGGCTAACAGCATACATATATAGATCTAAACTAGGCATGCAGTCATTATGACACCCTGTGCTGAAACACTCTGTGATTAGTGGAAACATTTTTATTTTAAATAAATTGATGTCATTAGACTTTAATAGAAGCTGTGAAACACATACAAGTGAAGCACCTTAAACTAAATAAGTAAACCATCCTATACATTAATTAAGGGTGGTTTAACAGGCCATATGTGAATAAATAAAATATGCAATGCAAAACTTTTGGTTGCATAGAATTCACATGGAAAAGTAAACGAGAACAAAATAAAAAAAAAAAAAGAAAGAAAGAAAGGAGGGAAGGATGTAAACATAGAAGGACTTTGGGGGCGGGGGGGGGAAAGGAAAGGGAAAAAAAGAGGGAGAAAAACACTTTAACCTGTTAACCTATCTTATCTGATTTATATAGTATTGAGCTTTTGAACATCATTTAGGTTAACATGTTGCATTATCTCTAAGTGTAATTGAACATTGGGATTCCCTACATCTATAAAAGTCTGTACTATTGGAACATGCAGGTTTGAGTCCCACCAGAACTGAGTTGTACCAGTTGATCTTTTTGGGTGAACTTTGCTGCTTTTGTTTTAGTAGACATTAATGTTTAACACAAGCTTTAGTTGAAGCCTTCCAAAAATCTGTTTTAGTAATTTACTATATAAAACGTTTTTTCTCCCCCTTTTTTCCCTTTCCTTCCCCCTCGATGGTCCTTCTATGTTTACATTATCCCCACCTTTGTTTCTTTTTTTCTTTTGTTCTTGTTTACTCTCCCTTGTAAAATTCTATACATCTAAGTTGTCTATTCTTCTCACATATGACCTGTTAGTAAGAGTTTTAAACCACCCTTAATTAATGTATAAGCGTGTACAGCATGCCACATGCCCCTGTAAAATCAAATACAGTCCCCCTCCCACAACCCGCGTCCACCCACTGTGCACCCTGCCTCCCCATACCCACCTCACCCCATACTTACATCCAGAGTCTGATGCGATGATCTTTGGTGGACTGGGAACACGTCTGCACTCTTCAAAGCCAACTGCGGACTGAGGAAATGCCGGTAAGCTGTATAATGGAATAAACAAGGTTTTTTCAACTTTGATGCATATCTCACGCATATTTTGGAATTTTGGCACCACATTTTCAACATGGGGTTTTGGGACCCCTCCTCAGGAATTCTGGCACAGTCATGGCGTTATTAGGCCCCAAAAGGTGATTTCGCGGTCACTGTGCAGAATCCCCTTTTGGGACCAATTAATGAAACAACAGTGCCAGGATTCATGAGGCGGCCTCTCAAAAAACCTATTCTGCAAATTTGGTGGGAAAAATGCCCAAAATGACTGTTTTACGAGTGTGTGTTGTGCAGTTGCTACACACGCTCGTAACTTTGTGAATTTGCAATATTTTCACACCAGAGTTTCAACATTGCCATTTTTTCAGACCTCCTTGTGAACAGTATAGCTGTCATTTTCCACATCCTGGCCAAAATGTGTTTTCGCACTTCCGGTACAGAATAGCGCAGTCGGTGTGGCAAATCAGTGTTCAGGACAGATTAAGAAAATGACAGTGGCGTTGTTCATGAGCAGAGGTCCTAAAATGCCTATGTTGAAAATTTGGTGATGATACTCCATAAAATGACTGTGCTGTGAGAGTGTGTTGCACAGTTTGCATGCACGCTTGTAACTTCACAAATTAATAATATTTTCACTCCAGATTTTCAACATTGCAATTCTTCTGCACCTCCATATGAACAGTACAGCTGTCATTTTTCACATCCTGGTCGAAATGTGTTTTTGCAGTTCTGGCACAGAATAGCGTGGTCACTGTGGGAAATCCTTGTTCAGGACACATTATAAAAATGACAGTGACACTGTTCATTAGCAGAGGTCCTAAAATGCCTACTTTGAAAATTTGGTGTCGAAAGTCCATAAAATGTGTGCATTATGAATGTGCATTGTGCAATTTCCACGAACACTCATACCTTCGCAACTTTGCAATATTTTCACTCCAGATTTTCAGCATTGCCATTTTGCCACACCTCCTTATGAACAGTATGGGGAACTGTGAGAAATCAGTGCTTGGGACATATCAGGAAAATCATACTAACTCTGTTCATGAGCAGAGGTCCTAAAATGACTATGTAGAAAATTTTGTGTTGAAACTCCATAAATTGACTGTGTTACGAGCGTGTGTTGTGCAGTTTCCATGCACCCTTGTAAGTTTGCAAATTAGTAATATTTTCACTCCAGATTTTCAACATTGCCATTTTTTCAGACCTCCTTGTGAACAGTACAACTGTCATTTTTCACATACTGGCCGAAATGTGTTTCGTCACTTCCAATGCAGAATACTGCAGTAGCTGTTGGAAATCAGTGTTTGGGACAGATTAGGATCGAGTGACTGGGGGGGGGGAGTGACCGAACTCAACTGAGCTCTGTCAGGACTGCAGATTTCTTTGTGGGCAGGAAAAGGCAACAACACAGGCAGGAGCCCAGTACAAAAGGGCAGCCTGCAGCGGTGGAAGAAACAGAACTAGCGAGTGAGAGAGGGGGAGTGAGCGAGCGAGCTTAATGGAGCCCTATGATGACTGCTGCAGATTTCTTTATGGGCAGAAAAGGGTGGAAATGCAGGCAGCTTCCCAGTACAGAAGGGCAGCCTGCAGCGCCAGCAGAATGGAACAAGTGAGTGAGACAGGGAGAGTGAGTGAGGCCAATGGAGCTCTGTCGGGACTGCTGCAGATTTCTTTGTAGGTAGAAAAAGATGCCGACAGAGGCAGGAGCCCAGTACAAAAGGGCAGCCTGCAGCAACAGGAGAAACAGAATGAGCGAGTGAAACAGGGGGAGTGAGCGACCTCAACGGAGCTCTGTCGGGACAGTTGTGGATTTCATTGTGGGTAGGAAAAGGTGCCAATGCAGGCAGGAGCCCAGTACAAAAGGGCAGCCTGCAGCACCGAGAGAAACAGAATGAGCGAGTGAGAGAGAGGAAGTGAGCGAGCTCAGTGGAGGTGTATCATGACTGCTACAGATTTCTTTGTGGAAAGAAAAAGGCAGCAATGCAGGCAGAAGCCCAGTACAAAAGGTCAGCCTACACGCCTGCAGAAACGGAATGAGAGAGTGAGAGAGGGGGAGGGAGTGAGCTCAACGGAGCTGTGTTGGGACTGCTGCAGATGTCTTTGTGGGCAGAAAAAGCTGACAAAGCAGGCAGGAACCCAATACAGAAGGGAAGCCTGCAGCAGCGAGAGACAAAGAATGAGCAAGTGAGGGAGGGGGAGTGAGTGAGTGAGTGAGCTCAACAGAGCTCTGTTGGGACTGCTGCGGATTTCTTTGTGGGCAGAAAAAGGCAGCAATGCACGCAGGGTCCCCAGTACAAATGGGCAGCCTGCAGCAATGGGAGAAACAGAACGAATGAATGAGAGAGGGGGAGTGAGTGAACGAGCTTAATGGAGCTCTATCATGACTGCTGCAGATTTCTTTACGGGCAGAAAAGAGCGGCAATGCAGGCAGGAGCCCAGTTCAAAAGGGCAGCCTGCAGCACCGGCAGAAATGGAACAAGCGAGAGAGATGGGGAGTGAGTGAGGCCAACAGAGCTCTGTTGGAACTGCTGCAGATTTATTTGTGGGCAGAAAAAAATGCCAATAGAGGCAGAAGCCCAGTACAGAAGGGCAGCCTGCAGCGCCAGGAGAAACAGAATGACCGAGTGAGACAGGAGGAGTGAGCGACCTCAACGGAGCTCTGTCAGGACAGCTGCGGATTTATTTTTTTATTTTTGAAATTTAAACTTTATTCAATTTATTAAACATAACAAAGTACAACATGATGAAAGACATGGTGAGACATGAAGGAACAGGCACTGACTACCTCAACCCTGCCCCTAAACCCCCTCCCCCGGGAGGATGCCGCCACCAAAAAGAAAGAAAGGAGAAAGAAAAGGGAAGCAGAAAAGAAAAGGGAGGGAGAGAGGGGGAGAGAGAAGCATCCAAGGTGAGTCATAGAATGAGGTCATGTCACCCAGAAAAGGAAAAAGAAAAGGGAAAGGGGGAAATAAAGACCCCGTATGGGGTCTTAATAAAGGTACAGGGCATAGAGTTTACCCCATTTTTTGTGAAAGGCAGGCAAGTCATGTCTAGTACTGGCAATCAGCTTTTCGATTTTAAAACTATGTGACATTTCTGCCACCCATTCCTGATAGGTAATTTCGGATTGGTCAACCCAGTGATGAAGGACCAGCCTTTTGACAGCCATCGAAATAAGGGCCATGTGATATTTCCTTTCATTAACCTTGATAGAGGAATAGATGCCTAAGACACAAATCTCAGGCGTAAATAGGTCCTGTAGACCCAAGAGTGGACTCAAGTTATCTCGGATATGTTGCCACAAAGGAGCTACTCTGTCACAGGCCCAAAAAATGTGTAAGATATTCCCCGCCAGTACCACATCTGGTACATTTAGGGGACTAATTTTCCCAAACTTGACTAAGTTTACTGAGGTATAGTACATGTTGTTGACTATATAAAACTGTGTTTATTCCTATCTAAAGAAAGCAATTGGTAAATCTGCCAAACCTAGCCCAAGAATGGAGGCACAACCAAGCAGTGTCCACACCTTGGAACCAGGTAAAGTTTCAGGAGCTTTACTAAGAAGAAGGTGTGAGTAGAGTTTAGCAACGGAATGGGGTTCATTGACTCGGGACTTGAGCAAATCTAAAAGAGGATATATACTAGAAGTCCTTTTCACCGGACCAAAATCGCTAACTATGAGGTGCCTCAGCTGGAATACTTTAAATATGGCCTGAGAGGGAATGTTAAACTTGGACATCAGATCCCTAGAGGAGCCATTAGAGTTCTGAAAAAAGAGGTCATCCACTACTCAATCCCAAATTTGCGGTAGCCAGGAGGGGAGCAGCCAGTGTGAACCTAGCTTCACGTTGGGGTTAAGAACCAGCGGTTGGGCGGGGTCTTTGGCATTTTGTATTCTAACCGAGGTGCAATACTGGTTGGAAACCTTAATTGAGGTCCCAATTACAGACTCACCTATTGGGGTGGGAAGAGATGAGAGATTACAGTAAAATGCAGAGTGAGGATCTATATTATGGGACTTCAGCAGATTAATTTCGAGCTGCAACCAGATAGGCCGGTAAGTATCTGGAGAAGGGGAGAGCCATTTGCCCATTTTCGACAGGTGGCTAGCCCAATAATAAAATTTGAAATTGGGCAAACGAAGACCACCGTTGGCCTTGGGTAAACATAGCTTGAAGAAAGCTCTCCTTGGTTGTTTACCTTTCCAGATGAACTGGGTAACCGAGGTATGTATTTTTTGGAAAAAGGCCTTAGGTAGCCAAATATTTAGCAGGCTTAGGGGATAGAATATACGTGGAAGTATATTCATCTTGATTATGCTTATTCTACCACCTAAAGACAGGGGAAGGTTTATCCATCTGTTGAGGTCGCCTTGAATCCTGTCTAGCAAGTCATCAAGATTGAGTTTCCTAATTATGTTAATATCACGGGCTAGGTAAATACCCAGGTATTTAAGGTGGTCGGGTGCCCATTTCATCCCAAAATAGGCTACATCCGCATGAAATAAGAGGGAATTCAATGGGAATATTTCAGATTTAGTCAAATTCAACTTGTAGTTGGAAACCTCCCCAAATTGATTGATAATTTTCAGAGCTTCCTGAATGGAGCAGACTGGATCCGATAGGTGTAACAGGATGTCGTCTGCAAATACCGACATAGTAAGTATTTGTTGCAACAAAACAACCAGTAATGGCAACGTTGGATCTGATACGGACTAACAAGGGTTCCAGATAAAGGTTAAATAAGTAGGGTGAAAGAGGCATCCCTGACGAGTACCGGAGTATAAAGGAAATCTAGAAGAGAACACCCCATTGCAATACACTTTTGCAGAGGGGGAACTGTAGATTGCCTTAATCCACTGAATAAATTGTGTTGGAAAACCCATCGTATTCAAAGTAGCCCATAAAAATTCTCAACTAACTCGATCGAATGCCTTTTCGGCATCTAAGGCTACTAAGGCCATGGGGGATTGAGAGTTTTGGGCGCACAAAAATGTCAGAGAGTTCTTATATGGTCAGATGCCGATCTCCCTGGACAAAGCCTACCTGTTCTGTACTTAGAGTGTTTGCCAGACTTGTTTGATTCTAAAGACAGAATTTTGGTCAGGATCTTAATGTCATAATTAAGTAACGAAATTGGTCTGTAGTTAGGCGGATCTAAAGTTGATTTATTAGGTTTAGGTATTAGGATTATAACTGCTTCCAGAAGTGAGGGATCTAAGGGCCCTAAAGTAAGGATATAATTAAACAGTTTTAACAAAACAGGGCAAGTTCACTACGAAAGCTTTGTAGAAGTTTGGGAGAACCCATCTGGACCAGGGGTCTTGTCCAGGCGAGACCATGGATAGCATCTGTGATTTCCTCTATGGTAATGGGAGCAGTTAGAACCTCACACTGACTAGCATGAAGCTTAGGCAGGGGGATATTCTCAAGGAAATCCATTATACTGGGAAGCTTGAGGGAGAGGTAATGGTCCGTATAGGTTCTTGTAGAAAGATTCAACCCCAGCCGATGTCCCTCAGATTAAGTTTTGATAGAGCCATCATTGGCAGTAATTCCTGGGACTAATCTTGAGCTCTCCACTTCTTTAAGTTTAAGGGCCAGCAGTCTACCTGGTTTATCTCCCTGATCAAGGTATTTCGTTTTAGTTTTCAAGATGGAATATTCAGTTTTCTCCTGAATTAAACCTTCATACTCATCTTTAAGCCTATAAAGATTTTTGAACTTATCTTGGAAGAACGAGTTAGAAAGATTCTCTTCGGCCGATTTGATCTGGTTGGCTAAGGAGTTGGCCCTCTCCAGCCTTAATTTTTTCCTTCTAGATGATTCCTTGATAAATTCACCCCTAAGAAAACATTTTAGCGAGCACCACACCAAATCAAATCTGGAAACTGAGTCTTGGTTAACCGCTAAGAAAGATGAGATCAGAGCCTTGAAAAGCGAGACAGCCTGATCATCTTTCAAAATCTGGTTATTAAGTTTCCAGGTAGTGTCACCCTGACCTGGAGGCCCTGGTGCAAGCCTAACCCAAGTCATAGATGGTCTGAAATAACAATTGGCTCGATATTGGTAGAGGAGACATTAGACAAAAGGCTGGTGCTCACTAAGATGTAGTCTATCCGTGACCAGGAATTATGGGCTGGAGAGTAGAAGGTATAGGATCTAGTGGAGGGGTTTAAAAGTCTCCACGGATAAACTAGTTCCAACAGTGAACAAAAATCTGCTAGGGCTAGCTGAGCTGACGACGTAATTCTGGTATCGTTACCAGACCGATCCAGTGCTTGTGCAGGAGAGATATTCCAATCCCCACCCAACACAAAGTTAGATGGTAGAAAGGTAGTCAGTAGGTCAGCCAGTCCCATCAGAAATACGGAATCCCCCCCCCCACTGGGCCATATATAGAGCCTAGGACAACCTCGGAGTTGTAGAGCATTCCATAGGCAAAAACGTACCTACCATTTGTATCCTGAACACATTTCTTCAACAAAAGGGATATTGTGCTTAACTAGAATAGCAACCCTTTGCTATTGGTGGACTGACCAGCAGCAAAACATGTGAGAAACTCTGAATTTCAGTAGCTTAGATTCCTGTACCATAATGTGGGTTTCTTGGAGGAAAAGAATATCTACCTCCATTAAAGAACTATTAAGTAAAATTTGACCTTTCTTGGACGCTTCTCTCAGCCCCCTCACGTTCCAAGTAGCGAACTTAATGTGATTTAGTGTCATTGTCCCCAGAAGGAAGTAAGCACAAGGATAGAATTAAAGGATGGCATCCCCAGGGAAATCGATTGGTGGCAGCAAGCCCCTTCCCCCCAAAACCGATAGCCCCGACTAGCCCAAAACGTCTGTGAATCATATTATTAATAGGTTCAACACACAAAGAGATATAAAGCCAACTGAGTAGACTCCAAGTCGTCAAAATCTTAGGCCGGGGTAGCCATAACACAAAAGATGATATGTCAATTTTAAGCCCCAAACCCCCTCCTTGAACCCCATCTTTAACCCACATAACTATGTACAACTTCCCCCCACAGCAGGTGGCAGAATAAAACTCTCAAATTCGCAACTAGATCTAGGAACCCGCCCCTGCAATACCATGGCCTACTCCCTGATGAACTAGTCATGTACAAAAGGGCTATATACAGCAACCAAATGTTCAACTTAACTGACCAATGGTAAAGACAGTTAGGACCTAAGAAAAGGAAAGGCCATGGCATCCATCTCCCCCCATTACAGTCGTGAGGCAGGATCAGACAGCAGATATCACCTCCCGACCCCCCCCCCAACAACAACCAAAGCCTTCAATACCCCTGCAGAAAAAACATTTTAAACAAGCAACTAACTGGGAAGGGGAAAAGGTAAATCGTCTAAGTATCAACACCGGGAGAATAAATCACCAGACCGGTGGCAGCTGGTTCGAATAGCCAAAAGGCAGAAAGGATGAAATTTACCTTAGAAAACGACCCCCAAGATGAGGTGGCCCAAAAGAAATCTTCCATGAGGCACCGGCTCTGAGATGGGCTGGACGGGAGGAAGCGCAGGTCGGAAGCGACCGGGACGGACCTAAATGGTCCGAGCGTTAATCGTTCCTTCCAGAAACACAGCCCTGCACTAGAGTTACGGACTTCAACATGGAGCCAGCACGCGAGGAGCCTCAGGAAATTGGGCCTGCTCAACCCCATAGGCCACGCAGCCTATATCGGATCCCACTACCAGCCACCCCAGGTCGGACGAGACCCCAACAGGCCAGGTAAGACCAAACCTTGGCAGGTCTCAAACGGGAAAAGGTAAAGGGAGAAACTAAAACCGGGAACCCAAACCAGGCTATAAATTAGTTTGAGAGCAGGTTTCAGAGCCTAAGAGACATCCAATAGCATCAGTCTCCTTTAAACAAATTAGGGAGTCTCTTGGTAAGGTCAGCCAGGGCATGGTCCGGGTCTTCAGAGGACTGTCCAACGCCATCCAGGGTGACCACTAACTTCGCTGGATAGACCATTTTAAAACGGATTTCAGCAGCAATAAGTTTTTTAACAACTGGATGGTAAGCGGCCCTTCTTTTGCAGACTTCAAATAGTAAATCTTGGGAAATTCTCAATTTGACATGGTTCCACTGGAGGGAGTCTATTTCTTTAACTTTAGCCAGGACGTGTTGACGCTCAATGTAGCTCAAAAACTTAATTATGAGCAGGTGAGGAGGAGAATTCGGTGGGGGTCTGGGCTTCAGAGATCTATGGGCCCGTTCTATATGATAAGTTTGATTGATCGGGGAAGGACCAACCACTTTATTCAGAAAAAGCTGGACAAACTTAATCGTGTCATTTCCTTCCTCAGCCTCCAGGAGCCGCAGAATAAGGATATTGTTCCGCCTGCTCCAACCCTCAAGATCCTCCGTTTTAGCCTGCAGTCTCTGTATTTGTTGTTTTAGTTTGGTAATCTCCGGGTCGGTTTTATTCTTCCAGTGGTCCAAAGATGTGACGTTAGTTTCCAGATCCCCCACTTGCCGTGATAGGTCAGAAAAGTCTTTTCTGATGGATTTAATTTCACTAGATATCTCCTCTAGAGTTTCTCTAAAAGGTAGAATTTCTTGCAGAAAACGATCTTCAGTCAGCAGGGTACTTGGAGATGCAGAAACAGCTTGTTTGGAGGAACAAGAAGGGTTGATGTTTCTAGCTTTCTTGGAGGCCTTTTCAGGCGTCGTTGGTGGAGTGTGTCTCACACTGGCTGACTTCATGTCAGCTTCCATCGCTGTAACACCGCTGAACAGGCTTCAGGCGCCCTAAAAATAAGCTTAAAGATGCTAAATGAAAACAGCAAGCCTTTAGGGTCGCTAATATAGAAAAGGGTGTTGATTTTCCTGATAAAAAAGGTTGTTTTTGAAGGTGAAGGAAGGGAGCCAGGTAGAGAGCTGCTCTCAGCCACACTGCATCACGTGACTCTCCAGCTGCGGATTTCTTTGTGGGTAGGAAAAGGTACCAATGCAGGCAGGAGCCCAGTACAAAAGGGCAGCCTGCAGCACTGGGAGAAACAGAATGAGCAAGTGAGAGGGGGAATGAGCGACCTCAATGGAGCTGTGTCGGGACTACTGCAGAGGTCTTTGCGGGCAGACAAAGCCAGCAATGCAGGCAGGAACCCAGTACAAAAGGGCAGCCTGCAGTAGCGGGAGACACAGAATGAGCGAGTGAGGGAGGGGGAGTGAGTAAGCTCAATGGAGCTCTGTTGGGACTGCTGTGGATTTCTTTGTGGGCAGAAAAAGGCAGCAATGCACACAGGGCTCAGTACAAAAGGACAGCCTGCAGTGGTGGGAGAAACAGAATGAGTGAGTGACAGAGGGGGAGTGAGTGAGCGAGCTCAATGGAGCTGTATCATGACTGCTGCAGATTTCTTTGTGACCAGAAGAAGGCGGCAATGCAGGCAGGAGCCCAGTACAAAAGGGCAGCCTGCAGTGCCAACAGAACTGGAATGAGAGAGTGACAGAGGGGAAGTGAGTGAGCTCAATGGAGCTCTGTCGGGTCTGCTGCAGATTTCTTTGTGGGCAAAAAAAGGCACCAACAGAGGCAGGAGACCACTACAAAACGGCAGCCTGCAGCACCAGGAGAAGCAGAATGAGTGAGTGAGACAGGCAGTGTGAGTGATCTCAACAGAGCTCTGTCGGGACAGCTGCGGATTTCTTTGCGAAGAAAAAGGTGCCAACACAGGCAGAAGCCCAGTACAAAAGGGCAGCCTGCAGTGCTGGGAGAAACACAATGAGTGAGTGAGAGAGGGGGAGTGAGCGTGCTCAACAGACCTCTTTCATGACTGCTGCGGATTGCTTTGTGGGCAGAAAAAGGTGACAACACAGGTAGGAGCCCAGTACAAAAGGGCAGCCTGCAGCACCGGCAGAATTGGAATGAGCGAGAGAGGGCGAGTGAGCTAGCTCAACGGACCTGTGTCAGGACTGCTGCAGATTTCTTTGTGGGCAGAAAAAGTCACCAACAGAGGCAGAAGCCCAGTACAAAAGGGCAGCCTGCAGTGCCAGCAAAAACAAAATGAGCGAGTGAGAGAGGGGGAGTGACCCACCTCAACAGAGCACTGTTGGGACAGCTGCAGATTTCTTTGTGGGCAGAAAAATGTGCCAATGCAGGCAGGAGCCCAGTACAAAAGATCAGCCTGCATCACTGGGAGAAACAGAACGAGTGAGTGACACAGGGGCAGTGAGCGAGCTCAACGGACCAACACAATCAACATTCGGCATTGACAAATGCTTGTTCTTATATTGAAACATGTTAGAGTCTTTCACCTTGTTAATGCCCTTAAGATGTTTGAATGTTTCGGTCATATCACCTCTCTCCCTCCTTTGCTCTAGGCTATACATATTGCACTCCATTAATCTGTCCTCATATGTTTTCTGATGCAGTCTCTGCACCATTTTGGTTACCCTTCTCTGGACTGCCTCTAGTTTGTTAATGTCCTTGTGGAGGTTCGGCCTCCAGTACTGCAGGCAGTACTCCAGATGAGGCCCAACCAGTGCCTTGTAAAAAGGGATTATTACCTCCCTCTTATGACTTGTGATACCCCTACTAATACACAAAAGAGCAGAAAAAAGCACCTCCCAGAGCTCTGGACAAAAAACAAGGACATCAGGAATCATGTACTTCAGTCCTTTATGAAAAGAAGCCTAGCAGCATGCTAGGTGAAACGTCAGTTATTTAATTGCTGTAGCCACTTTGGCCAGTATTTGCATTTTGGCACTTTTCATAAAGGACTGAACTACATGATTCCTGATGTCCTTGTTTTTTGTCTGGTGCTGTGGGTGCTGCTTTTTTCTGTTGTTTTGATTTTAGATTGCTGAGAAGCACCACCGCATTCCTCCTGGTGCTCTATGTGCTTCCTGTGCTCCCTACTAATACACCCCAACATTCCTGTAGCCATACCTACTGCTTTAGTGGTCTGGTTGGATGATTTCAGGTCATCTTTGATGATGATGCCCAAGTCTCTTTCTCCCCTTGTGATTGCCAGCAACTCCCCTCCCAACCTATAGGTAACATCAGGGTTTCTCTTCCCTATGTGCATGATCTTGTACTTTGCGTTAAACCCCAGTTGCCACTCTTCCGACCATTTTGCCAGTTTACCCAGATCTCTTCTCATTCTGCCCACCACATTTGGATCATCTACTCTGTTGCAAATCTTGGTGTCATCTACGAGCAGACAAACCTTAACCTCCAGTCCATCTGCAATGTCACTGATGAAGATATTGAAGAGGACTGGCCCCAGGACTCATCCCTGAGGTACCCCACTTGTGACTTGAATCTCTTCTGGTTATATACCATTTACCACCACTCAAAAGGCTAGACAAGAAAAAGAAACAAGAGGATATAGAAAGAGGAAGAGGTCAAAAGATTTTATTTTTGGTTCTTTTTTTATTTTTGATGTTTTTTGTTTTTTGTGGGGTTGCAGATGAGTGAAGAGTGATACTAGGAAAGCAAGGACAGGAAAAAGAAAAGAAAATTCAGCTGCTATGCTCACTGCCTGCCTCACTTACAAGCACATTACAGATCACATTATTACATGGAGCTGGCACCAGGCCCCGATTCTGCCCTGCCACCACCACTGCCTTGACAAAACTCCACCAGGAGCTCCAAAATTTTATGTTGGTCCTCCATCAGTTTCCTTATGACCCCCCTGACTTCCCGGTGGAACTCGTCAAAATCTTGGTGCATAGCTGATATCTCTTGCTGCACAGCTGCCAGGTCTTCTTGGCCCATGGGAGTCACAGGAGGACCAGCTAGGGCTGATGCAGGCTGTCCATGTTCACCTTCAGCATGAACCTGGTGCTGCCACTGGCTAGGGGGTGAGGTAGATGGGGGTACTGCTGTTGCTTGCTGCTGCTGATTTCTCTGGCGCTGGCGGCCACGTCCGAGCTTTTGTTGAGCCCTGTCCATTTCCTCCTGCTGGCTCCCTTCCCACTGGGCCCCACTGCCTATTGCTGCTGCCAATTCATCTTGCTTTTTGAGCCACTCTGCAGCATGGTGGTGCTGCAGATGGCCCCTTTGGCCACCAGTTCCAAAATGGACCCCTTGCTTGCCCCTTCGCACAGATCTGCTGCATAACTCACAGATCACAGCACTGCTGTCAGTGGTGTTTATGGTACAAAAACACAACATGGCAGACCCTTTATGCTGAGGGGAGGTGGAGGGCACATGCTCCTGCTGGGGGCATTACTTTGTGGCTGCTGTTGTGGGGTGGGGCCACATGCTTCTGCTGCTGCTGCTGCTGGTCCTGGGGGGCTACAGGAGGATTCTGCTGCTTGGTGGTGGATGTGGAGGGGGCCACATTATCCTCACACTGCTGTTGGGGGGGCAACAGGCTCATGCTGCAGCTACCACTGCTGGGGAGTGGTGGCCACAAGCTCTTGCTGGGAGGGGTCCTCGGCTAACCTAAATACCCGCCTGTCAAGAAGGACAGTGGGTGCCTTCCTCCCAGTCTCCTTGCCCTTACCGTTCTCTTCGATCATTTTACAAAAAAAAAAAAAGTTTCCTAACAGAAAAGGAGAGAGGAAGTTACACACACACATACATGCACACACACACAATCTATTCTACTCAGACACCTAAGAGAAATTGTCAACAAACAACACAAACACAATCAAAATATATTATTTATAAACAAAAAATTTTGTAAAAAACACACACAATGGAACCAGACTGACAGGCTCTGTTGCTGACTGCCTGCTTGTCCTCCAAGTCTCCAGCTACACAGAATTAAAATGACTCACTCACTTCCTGCCTGTATATAGTCACCCATGTGACCTACAGAGAATAGGTCATGTGAAAAGCCCAATTTCACTGGATTTCACCTTATTTTGCCATATAGAAACACAAGGCAAAACCTAAGGTGTAATTTGCAGGCGAAATTTCACCAGAACAGCATAATTATGCGAAATATTACACTTGGCGTGATTTGCGATTCGCCGGCAAAATTATATTTCACATCTCTATCAGCATGCAGTTGTTAATTTACCATCAAATTTCATCCTCAATAAATCCCTACCCTCTGGGTGAACTGGCAAAAGATGCATGTCTGCTTTAGCTAACAAGGCCCCCATCCAACCACCTGGACCACCTCTACTGCCCTATCAAACAGCGCATAAGCACCGCCGTTAGAAAAGATCAGTGTGGCCACTGACCAAGTCCCCCTCGTAGTAAGACAAATGATTTATTTATTTATTTTATTTATTTCGGATTCGGAATTACAACCTTTGAGCCCAAATGGCTCTTTTACAAAGGCTCCAAGTCAATAGACAGAAAACACAACAATACAAGACAAATAGTAAGGATTTTGACTAGGACGGCTGTTACAATAACTCAAAAAAACAAAACAAATGTACAGAAGACCATGATTTTCAAACAGATATTCATATATAAAGCAATAAGCCATTGTCAAATAGACATGTTACTAAGTGCAAGAAGTTGGGAGGTAGCAGCCAGGAATAGCTTTGTCAAAGAAGAGTGCATAAGGGGTGATAGGGGATAGGAGGTGGGAGGAGAATAGGGGAAGACGAGTGAAGAGAATCCAGGAGAAGTGAGGAGGGATAGCCAGGAAATGGCTCTAACAAGGGAGGTGGCACGTGGGATGATAGGGGTTAGGGAGTGGTAAAAGGGTAGGGGGAGACGGGTGTAATAAGCCTGGAACAGGATGGGGTAGCAGTCACAGTGGTTGGTTTGGGCAAGGAGGACATGAAGGTCTTTTTATAAGGGCCAAGTCTTTCATGCTGTTGGATGGAGAGGGGTAGGTAGTTCATCCACTGGGGCCCCCGATAGGAAAGTGACCACTGAGAAAAGGAGGTTCATTTAATTGGGACATGTAATACACCCTTGACTGATCTTCTGGTAGTTTTGGAGGTTGTTATATTGGAATAAAGTGTCAGTAGAGTCAGGTGCTAGTCCTAGGAGGGCCTTTTTACCAATTAAGCATGCTTGATACCTGGGCCCAGATATTCAAACTGCGCCAGTTTGTGGCGCAAGCCTGTGAGCCGCTCAAAATAGTTGCGCTGGGGTTTGGCCAGGGCGATATTCAATGGAGTTGCGCTATGGCGCAACTGCTTTGAATATCGCCCCTTGGCCACCCCCACTGTGCATGGTGCAGTGGAACTGCGCCAGCGCAAGTGGTCAGAGTGGAGATTTGAGATGCGGTGGCGCAAGTTCTATTGCGCCATGCATAGCACCTGCAATATTCAAAGGGTGACATGCAAATGGGGCCATAATTTATGCAAGGCACACGGGGGGCCATTTGCATCTGATTAGGGCCCCATTTGCATGCCATTAGCATGCAGGTGCACCGATCCCTGACGACTTGCACCTGGCGCCCTGCCAGGCAGCAGCCATCGGGTACCGATGCCCCCTGCAGCCTGGTCGCGGGACGTCCCATAAGGGACAATGAATGTCTCCAATCCCTGGTGGTCCAGTGGACTGCGATTAGCCCGATTGCGGACATAACTGTAATTCTCCCCCTGAGTAGCCTGATCGCAGGCATAACTGTATTCCCCCCCCATTAGCCCAATCGTGGGCATCAGTATCTCCCCCCAAAGTCCAATATCCCTGGTGGTCCAGTGGACTGAATGGAGCCCGATTGCGGCGGCATTCCTCACCCCAAGTCTGAAATCCCTGGTGATCTAGTGGACTGACTAATGCGGTATGGGCTGCACCCATTGGCTCATGCTCCGAACCAATGGGCGTGCAGCAGTACCGAAGCTGTCAGTCAGCAGGTACGGCGGGCGGCAGGTGGATGGGGTGCTGCCGCCTGCCGCTGACGGGGAGCGGGTGGTGGGCTCCGGTGCGGGTGGGTGGGGGTTCCACTAGATCACCAGGGATTTCGGACTTGGGGTGAGGAATGCCACCGTGATCGGGCTCTGCTTCGTCCACTGGACCACCAGGGATATTGGACTTTGGGGAATACTGATGCCTACGATCAGGGCATGGGGGGCACTGCCAGGTGCGGCGGGAGCAAGTCAAGGGCCACCCACAGGTGACAGCTGCTGTGTTGCGCGCTGCAATGCGGCAGTTCACCTGTGGGTGGCCCTCGACTTGTTCCTTTTTTTTTTCAGCGTAACTTTGTGCAGGCGCAGGTATGGGTTGTGCCTGCATAACGCTGCATGGCCCGGGCTGAATATCGGGCTGTGCAGTTTATGCATGGGCACGTCCCCCCTAACTGTGCCTGCATACATTATTGATGTGCCCCAGCGCATCGGGATTTGTGCGGCGCACTTTTCCCTTTTAAATATCGCACCGGGGTGCATCAGTGGGTTGTGCATGGCGCAGCACCGTTTTGCCATGCGCAACCCTTTTGAATATCTGGGCCCTGATCTTTAGGTGAAAGGGGAGCCAAACAGTGAAGGAATATAGGCATGATTAATCATTTTGAACTCACTTAGCAGCTTCTTGGGAACTAGGCAAATGGGTAACATCCTGAAGTGCAGTTGGGTCAGTGCAGCAAATGGTCTGCTAATCCTCCCTGCTACAGTCTCCTTTGCCATCTTGGCCCAGGCCACCTCCAGTCTTTCCCTGGCAGACATCAGGCTCTCAGCCTCATATGACTTTTGTGGGCCATCATATGGTGTTCTACCTTTCCCTGTATAATAACATTATGGGTCTAGTCCCATTACACAGATGACTGTATCAACAGTTCACAGGTTATGGGCAGACAAGATGGTCCTTATCTGCCATCAGTTTCTATGTTTCTGTTTCTAAAACCTTCACTGATGCCACCTAAAATGCATGATTGGCCACCTGATACATGCAAATTCTCAACCAAGCCTCAACAAGATGCACACTTATTGGCAATGGAAGGATATTATGCCACTTCTATAAGTGCTGGGGAATGGTAATTATGGTTTGCATAAGTTAAATGGGTGTGGTTGCTACACACCATGCACTCAGGCTTGTTCTTACATTGGTCTACCCAATATATCTTGATTTAAATAATAATAACACTCCACCCCTGTTCCTTCCCACTAGCACTCTGTCCTCCTTTTCTTGGTCACAGCGGCCATCTGACTGGAAAGCTACTATCAGTGTGTTGAACCCACCTACTGAGATCAATGGTCCACAAAAATTGAAGATCCAACATGTCCCAAGTCCTGGCTGCGTCATTTAAGCAATAATCCAAAACAGGGCATGTGTCATGCTGGGATAACATCATGTCTTGGGTGGCTGGGCAAGAGGCCGCAGGCCAAATGTGTCCAGCACCTGAGAAGTGATATTATCCCAGCATGACAAACACCTTGGATGGCATTATTGCTATTATAAAATGGTTCGGTTGCAAACAAAAAACAAAAGCAAAATAACATTAAAATATATGTTTAAAATAGGTTTTTCCTTCATATTTGGTCAGTGTAGGAACATGCTTAGGAAAAAAGGTCTGCTGTTTCTGTTTTGCCTAGTTGATGGTGCTGCCAGTACACACTGTGTTCTGTTTCTGTCTCGCAGGTTTCTCCATGTCCCCAAGCAGAGGTGTGAGTCTCTGCTTGTGTGTCGCAGTGTTATTATGGATGCTGGGACCTGTGCATGCCTGTAATATTTTTGGGAGAATTGTGTCCAACATTGAGCCCTTTATTATGTCAGCTGAGGTACAAGGCTTGCGATCTGATCATAAGGACCACAGTGGCTGAGCTGATTGTGACACTATCAGGATGACAGCTAGTAGAGGTACAGCTTTACATTAGTTATGAGCAGGGCAGGGATGGAGGATGTGTGCCACTTCAAAAACAAAAAATAAAGTGAATTTTTCATGGCAGTTTTTTTTTCTATGAAGCAAGCAGTGTCAGTGAAGCACATGATCAGCAGTTATGGTCTCCAGGATTCACAGAAGCCACTGGGTTCAGGGAAGAAAACAGCTATGAAGATTACATTTATTCTGTAATCTTTGTGTGCTGCAGGAGATCAGAGTGTCACTTGCTGGGAGGGAGGGTTTTTATTTTATTTTACACTAAAGGACACAGGGACAGGGAAGGTGGCTTGCAAGTAGGAATCAGAATGAGTGTTCAAGTTCAAGTTTATTGTGAAGGGATAACTCCATTGAGCAAGCTCATTTGCAAGGAGGTCCATTGGGACAAACATACATCAAGTACAATACATAGTGCAATACATGATAAAGGATAACAAATACATAGTGCAAAAACAGCAAAAAAGATATCAAGTTTTTCAAAATACAAACCACAAAATACAAAACATATCAATAAACAATGAATAGTAACAAGTGTGAAGGAGGAACTGCAATAACATTTATACACCTAAGAACACTGCCAAGATCTCCTGTCCTACTATAAGCTCAGAACTAAATTCTATCCCCCTCCCACCAACCTCTCCCCCTCCCATCACTAAGGAGAAAATTAAAACTAAAAGGAGAAAACACAGTTCCGAAGTAAAGAAAAACAAGCAGTAATAAGGGAAAAATATAAAACTAATTCTATATAACGAAGGATAAAATACAGTAAGATACAATTTTCAATATACATACATACTCCAGGTAATGGAAACCTCCAACATACAAAAGTTACAAGAAGGTAAAACAAAATTATGAACCATATGGAAGGTAAAGGAGCTGCCTTAGTTATATAGCCATCCCCCCCAAGTGCAGTCAAGAGAGTGTAGTGTTGGTCAAATCAGGAACCAACAAGGTGTAGAAAGGCTCTCAAGTCCTCCTGTACCTAACCAGATGGTTATATAGACTGGCAATGGTGAAAGATATCAGATTCTAATGGCTATTATTTACAATTTATATAATAAGTAGCCTGACTATAATACTGTTAGGAAAAATTTACAAGCAAAAATGTAATGAGTGTAACTGAATGTAAACAGAGAAAGGGTGGATATCAAGTATAGTAGGTAGATACAAGCAATAGTGGTTATGAGGGGAGGGAATTCAGAGGGACAGACAGTAATGATGAAGGTACTAAGGTGGTGGAAGTGAGGGGAATGGTAATTATAAGGTAAAGATTTAGTAACAAAGGCAAGTGTCTGTAGTAAATTTGTTCATAAGGGATTTAAATGCATTTAATGGGATTAGGGTGCGAAGATTAAGCGTAGCTTGTAGCTTGTTCCAGGCTGTAGGAAGTACGTGGCTGACAGCCAATTTGCCATACCGAGTAGAAATTTGGGTACATCCAGAGAGCTGTATGAATTTTTTCTTAGAGCATATGAACTTTGGGAGTGATGAAGGAGATTAGCAAGTAAGGGGGAAGTTTGTTCAAAAGTCCTTTGTATACCCATAAATGGGTATGTAGTAGTCTCCTGGAGGCCAGGGAGGGCCAGTTCACATCTTTATACAAAGTGCAATGATGGGTTCAGTGGGTAGCATTGGTAAAGAAGCAGATAGCTCACTGTTACAAGATGTCCAACTTGTGCAGGTAGGTGGCTGCACAGTTATTATAGATGATGTCTGCATAGTCCAAGAGAGGCAAGAAGGTGGCCTGGACTAATCTGAGTCTGGAATCCTGAGAGAACAAGGATTTGTTTCTGAAGAAGAAAACCCAACCATAACTTCATCTTTTTGATTAGTGCTTCAAGATGAGAGGAAAAAGAAAGGTTAGAGTTTAGCAGGAAGCCTACTGGTAACACTTAAGTCTGTCTACTACTTTGAGCATGTCACGCAGTAAACTTGTGATAGGTTGAGGAAGATAGTGATTTGGAAGGAAATTTGAAGAGTTAGGTTGATGGAAATACATTACTTTGGTTTTATTAGGATTCAGTCAGAGTTTAGAATAAAGTAAATGTAGCTGTAGTTGGTTAAAATCTGCCTCGAGCTCAGAACAAACTAGTGCAAATAATAGTTTGAAAGTATAGAGCACTGTATCATCTGCGAAGAGGTGAATTTTAGAGCACATAATGTTGCTGCTCAAGTCATTGACATATAGCAAAAACAGCAGAGGGCCCAGGATAGAGCCCTGGAGGACTCCTTTTATCAGAGGAAGTAGGAAGGAGAATGTCCTGCTTGCCTTGATTTGTTGCTGTCTGCCAGTGAGGTAATTGGTAAACCAATTTACTATAGGGGTTTCAAGTCCATATTCCTTTCATTTTTCCAGGGCAAGGCCATGGTCGACCGTATCGAAGTAGTGTAGCGGGAGCCAAGCCAAGTTCACTGAAGTAGGGTTCATGGAGTGATTCTGTGAACAGTTGATGCAGTTATTTGTGTGCCGGGACTAGACCCATGATGTTATACTGGGAAAACATCACAGGTCCAGTCCCAGAGTGACCAATCAGAGGCTAGAATTCTTTCACGCCATTGTATAATTTGCTTTCTGCAATGAAATTCTTCCTCATACTCTGGCCAACTACCACAGGTTTGTTGGCATGCATGGCCATCAACTGAGGTATAATAATTCCATAAGCAGACTAATTCAAACAGGTTAACCTCAGTCAATATGCTTGCAAAACTGCAAAATCAACTGACCAATTTTCCCAAGTCCAGAGTACTGTAACCCTTTCCTTAACTTCCACACCTTTGTCCTTGTCCTTTTTTTTTTTTCACATCCTCTGGCACTTAGGGCCTATTAAACAAGGTGAACACATCCACATATTCCCTGTTGCCCATCTGCTGCCTAACCTTGTCAAAAATGTGTCTTCAAGTAACTTGTGGCGATTAACCGCAGCAAACCTTGTGCTGCCAGTGTATGAGGTGAAACCACTGCACCCAGCACCAGCGTTGTCACTGACCCCTCCCCCGTCTAGTGTTCTGGTTCCTTCTGTTCCTGTGCCTCAAAGAAGGCTAGAACCATATCGAGCATTTTCTGAGCAGCACCCATCGGGTGCAGCCAGCTGGGAAGGACTGGGGGTGAGGGGCTGTGGCCTGTCAGCAGCTGGGGTTGAATGGGGGGCAGAAGCACTGGTGTAGAGGGAATGGTCTGCACTTCAGGCTGGGGATCCACTTGTTTATGATCCTGGGCTCCCTGGACTTCAGTGAAGACTAGCACCCTATGGAGCTTTTGCTCGAGTTTCAATGGCTGTGTATCTGTTATGCCTCTTGGCATGATGAAACTGCCAGAGACTATAGAAGAGTTTGGTCTGCTGATTGCTGGGGTGATGACCAGGGCTGGGACCACTAGCTGAGGGAGGTGGTTTAAATAAGCGCCTCCAGCAGGACTACTGGCTGACTCATTTCCCCCGACCCCCCCCCCAGGCCTGCTGGGGGCTGGACCTGTGACAGGGCACCTGAAGGGAGTTAGACCCCCCTATCTTGGTTGGCCTCTTCCTGACACCTTCTCTGGAGCTTAGGGCCAGGCTTTACCCACAAGCTGCTGCGACCATCATAAATTCAAATTACCAGTGCCCTCAATTAATCATCTCTCCAATTTTCAAAATTCAGTCTACCTCATGGCAGATTTGCCATGCTGAGCCAGGCCCTTCCAGTTTCTGGAAGCAGGCTTCCCACCATGCCTTCAAATTTACCTGGGCTAAGTCCACCAGCTGTCTCTTAAAGTCAACCACCACTGCCTTCCCTTTCTTGGGTCCTGGACCACTCTGTAATCTATGAAAACAGAAGTACAAATATCAAAACCCCTGTTTGTGGTATCCATTTCCATTTC
Source organism: Neoceratodus forsteri (assembly GCA_016271365.2). Classification (NCBI taxonomy): domain Eukaryota; kingdom Metazoa; phylum Chordata; order Ceratodontiformes; family Ceratodontidae; genus Neoceratodus; species Neoceratodus forsteri. Next base: position 108,593,836 of record CM028136.1, on the reverse strand, counting down.
CATTTCCTACTACACCACTGGGTTGTACAATTTATCTCTTTTTTTTACCAAAGGATGGCCCCCTCATTTTTTCCCTACCATGCCCTTCCCCCACCTATCAACTCCTTTATTTTATTTTAGCGGCTATACAAAGTATACCTGTCCCCCTCGGCCAGCCATCCATTGAATCCAAGCTCGCTGAGGGATGGCTTTGCTATGGTAGCCTGGTTTCTCTACACTCCCCAACATACAAGTTACCAGACTCTCCCCATAGACCAATAGCCCCTATGTCCGACTCCAAGGGAACACCTATTGTGAACACAATCTGAAGCACAGAAGGTAGGTATTACTCAGGTTTTAAAATTCAGTTTCTTATTTTAACCAATTTTTATGTCCATGACCCTTCCAAATCTACATATCTGCATAGACATTTCTTTTACTTTGATGTTCTTCTTTAAGAAGCAAACTGAATTAGTGACCCATGCAATTTATTTTTTATTCCATGTAGTAGCACTCTGCTGCGCTTCATTATTAATAGTGAGAATTTTCTATGCATCACCCACACAGATGCAGAGTCTTTCTTCAAACAGGCCTGCATGCCCATAGGCTATAGCAAGGCTGTCTAATGTTGATCTGTTGATTTAAACTGCATTAGCAACATTGCTGTTGTCCACACGCAAGCCCAGAATTTGGGAAAAATCCATTAGTGTATGACAGCCAGGAATAATTTCACACAGGCAATTTGTAAAGGGCAATGATCACTAAAGACCTTGACAAACTTTGCCAGTTAATGCAAGATTGCCTTGTCAACCATGTTATTTTATTTTTTTGTCTTCATAGTAAAATTGGCACACTGGAACGCTCAGCCTTCAAGCATATGTTGTTGCTCTCCGAAGGAACTTACAGGTTACAAGTATACATCATATGAATTTTGTGGGGAAAAAAACTCAGATGTTTTCTTCCCCCACCAACAAGCACTAGGGTGTAAAACTGCATGGTTCCAGAAACAAAGAGCAACCAAGCGGGGCTGGGGGACATGAGGCCTATCAACCACATTTAGTAGACAATAGCCTGTAGTTAAAGCAGCCACTCCCCAGACAAGGCAAGTAGGTAATTCTGCTTGTAAATTCTCCAAAATACAAGCCTGAACTTACAAATATTTAAATATTAACTACAAATACACCCAACAGTCTTAACTACACTTTTGTAAGATCCCAGAGCTTAGCCATCTGCATAATAGCATGCACAGAGTTGAGAACTAAACCAAAAGCAAATTATTACCAGTTGTAGATCTCATGCTTTAAGTTTGTCACTCAACACAAAAGAAAATGCAACATTTTTCCAGTTACAGAGCCTCCATTTCCAGCTTACTCCTCTAATCCCACAAGCATGCACAAAATGTTGCCAATTACAGCCCCTATATTTCCAGATATCCCTTTAACAATAAATCCTGCACAAGATTTCACCAGTTACATATACTATATTTCCTGTGTTGCCATCTACCTAGAACTCTTCTCCTAATGTTGCCAGTTACATATCCTTTACTTCCAGTAAGCGGTCACAGGATTATAAAATAAAAACACTGAAAATTGCAAATCAGACTTCTGATGTCATGATCATCGGATCAAGGTAACTGGGTTCTCTCCTGTAGATGCAAAAACAAATTGTCAGTAATCTGGTGTTAAAAACAGTGGGCTAGATTCACAAAGCTGTTTGGGACTGAGTCCTACCCTGCAACTTCATTTGCGTACCAAAATCCCCACAACTGCGGAAATTGCTATACACATTGCTGCACTTGAGACAGTTGTTATGGCTCCAGTCCTTCCGGCCATAACAGTTTTCCGTAGCTGCAGGGATTTCCCTGACAACACCACCCGGAAGCTGCCATATATCATGGAGCTGGTCATAATCCAGCTCCACCTTTGTGAATACAGTACCTGCAGCTGCGAGAAAACTGTGGCAACCTGCAGATCCACAAGTGGCAGCCCACCTGTGCCATTTTTTTTCCACAGCAGTGGGAAATTCTGATGTTTTGTTAATCCTGTCCCATATTTTTAGGTCTAAGCTTACTGTTATCTGTAAAGGACATGGTTATGAAGGCATCCAAATCCAAATTAGTCAAAACTGGTACTCTGATGGGGAAACATAAGCAGCTCTTACTTGACGTAGGCATGGAGGGATACGCATGCTGAGTGGCAGCTTCCCGCTGCAGATTCCCTCACACTCTTCTCTTGATCTTGATATAGATCTAGAAGAATACCACCCAAAAATGTCAGAACTAGCTATACAAAAAGTTCTGCACTTTGTTAACAAATCTGAGTCATCCATCACTGATCTGCTTAAGAGCATAGAGAAATCAATGATCATCAATGAAGTTAGGGAGAGATAGAGAGCACAGATACTCAAGAGGCCCATATTTACCTGCTGAAACAAGACAGGGACATGCACTCTTGGCTGGAAGTTGCTAAGAACTAGTCACATCAAAATAAATGTAGAATTTGCAGCATAAAAGAAGGTGCAGAGGAAGGATTTGCAACCGCCATATAGTATTTTTGACATGTGCTGTGGACCACCCTGGTGCTACTTGCTGGTAACCTCTCTGGATATGGAACATGCACATTGCTCACTGATGCCCAAGCCATCAGACCTAGAGGCAAGACCCCCCTTTCTGAATTATCAAAATGCTCAGGATCATGACAAAGGAAAACATTCTTGCAGAAGCCTGACACCATAAGGATATGAGGTTTGAGAATCAAATTATTGTACCAAGATTTCTTCTTGAACATGCAGGCTAAAAAGCAGCTAGTGCACTTAGTAGCCTGAAAAATCAGAGAAAAGTTGGCGTGAAGGTGAAACTCAATTTTCCAGCCAAGTTAAAGCTTCATCTTGAAGCAGGAGCTAAAATATTTGACACCCTGCTGGATGTCTTACTGCAGCTGAAGGACTGGAAAATAACACTCCTGGACATGCATGTGGAGGACCTGGAGGCAACATTTCTCAGAATGGCATTGAGTGCTGCAGGCCCAAACATGAAGACAGTCAGAGCTGAAGCAACCCTCCAGAAACATCTCACTCTAGAAACTGCTGGCTTAGTTAAAAGGCTTTGGAAATAGACAAAGCAGAGGACTCAGACTAAGCGGGACAAAAAAAAAATGTAACTGAGGGGCATACACTGGGTACATGTAGCAATAACTGTGCTAATACCTCATACAACTGCTTAACATCTGAGGTGGTCTGGTGAGACCTTTTGAACAATTGTAAGCTTATCTGATTGAGATCATTACATTGTCAAATTCTGAAATGTATTTCTTTTTTCCAGCGCCAAAGTGTGAGCCATACACAGTTTAATACATAAATCTGTTATGTCTGGCATGGGCAATAGCAATGTGGGTAAAGTTGGGGTAAAGTAACAGCTGGGGCTGGGGTACTTGGGCTGATCTTTTAGGACTGCAGCACATTACAAAAGGAAGGGTTAGACATTTACCAAATATATGGAGCCATTGATTATGGTTGTTGGAATTCCCCCTGAAATCGGGGGGGGGTATCCTGGAGGATGGTGCTCTCCTGATAGAAGAGTGGAGAGAAGCACTGCACTAAATATTCAGATGCCAGGTAACAGCAGCTGTGTAGTCTGTCCCAGTCACCCCCACACAATGATCCTCCGATGGTACTGGCAGCAAGCTAAGCAAGTATTTCTGTTGAGAAAAGCCTTAGAGATTTAGTTGGGTCTGATCTGAGTGAGTAAACAAACTATATTGCAAAAAATGACTGTGAACATTGGGGTTGTGGAGGACAGGGTCCCTCACAAGTGAGGCAATGGCCCTTTCTGATCACCATGACCACGGTGAACCATAGTAAATGGCCCAAACAGGTTCTTGTGATGATAATGCTCCCTCAAGCAACAAACCCAAAGACTTGTGGGGGGATGGCTGCAGAGAGCTATGACTGCACTGTAACTTCAGAAGTTTTTTTCAGTGCAGTGCCACACATACAGGGCTTTTTTGGTTAAATTATGCTCTTCAAGAGGGATTGGTGCTGGGGGCCAGGGGGTTGCCTGCTCACCTAGAAAAGTGATATTGTAGTAAGAGGGTCTCTCATGATGGGGCAGTTCTAGGTACACAAATGCTTAAGAACACTTTGGCTGGAATGTAAATATGAGCTGAACATAGAGGGACAGCAGGGGTTAAGGTGCAGCAGTCTGAGTTAAGGAATGCTGAACGGTAAGTGCCAGCCTTAAGCCAGGGGTCAGCCTGAGTGTCCATCTCAACTCACCGTAAGATCTGTAGCCTGACACCCAGCCCTGTTTGACCACTAGATATAGGAGCTGTGGACCATGTGAGGAGGTAGCTATGCTTTACAACACAGGTCTCCTTTATTTCCGTAACCTGTGCTCATGATCACTGAAACTACCCATCTCCTTGACAGGGATGGAGGGTATTCCTCTGTTATCTATCTATATTGAAAAGGTGGTGGTGTGATCCCTCCCTGGTAAGTGGGCAGAAAAATAGCCCACCAGGTGCCCTCAAGGTACTATCTGGAAATAGCTGGCAATGTCTGTAGCTACTACTGTACAGTTACCTGGGAATAATAAAAATCCATGAGTATTGCTACTGATATCCCCCTGCAGTGTAGGTGTAGGGACTGTTGTTATTTTATGTTGAGGTGTCACGATATGGATAAGGCACACAGTTTATAATATAGTGTTGTTGCAAACTCTTCACATGTGCTTGACTGCTATATTTAATAAAGAGTAGGACGTCTGGGGCAGACATTTTTTTATTCACCTTAAGTAACTTATAGGATCTCTTAAGACACAGCAGTTTCACTGAATGATACGTGAATACATTTACCAATGTAGTGCACCAGAATTGTTACTGAGTTAAAACGTCTGAACAGTGATATCTCCTTCATCCAGGAGATGCATTTATCACCATGTGAGCATTTTAAATTAAGACATATGTGAGTGGTTAGGTAGTGGCTGCATCCCACCCCAGTGATAAACAGATTTTAGCCAAAGCCGATAAGGTTGTGAAGAACTACCAAATGACCAAAGTTACACATGTGCATAGAAATTATTCAACTCCCAGGTGTAACTTGACCATTTTTTGAAGGTGTTGCTCCAAATTTTCAACATGGCCTTTTTTCGACCCCTCCTCATGAAGAGTGCCAGTGTCATTTTGTTCACTTGTCCCAAAAGGTGATTTTACAGAGCAAACATGCTCTTCTGCACCAACGGTGTGGAAACATGTTTTGGGCAGATTGTGGAAAATGACAGCTGTACCATTTTGAAGGGGGTGTGCAAAAATGACAATGCTAAAAATGTGGTGTGAAAATATTAAACATTGGCTAAGTTAGGAGCGTGGGTAGAAACTGTGCAAGGCATGCTCATAATGCAGTCATTTTTTGGATTTTTTTCATCAAATTTGCTACATGGACTTTTTGGGACCCCATCTTATGAACAGTGGCACTGTCATTTCATGAATCAGCCCCAAAAGGAGATTCCGCGCAGTGACTGCAAAATCACCTTTCAGGACAGAGTAACAAAATGACAGTGACAGTTTTCATGAGCTGGGGTCCCAAGAACCCCATGTTGAAAATGTGGGGAAAAAATTCTAAAAAAATCACTGAGATATCAGCATAAGTTGAAACCCCCATTGAATGGCATTATAGCAGGTTTACCTTTAATTTTCTGATTTGGTTTGGGGCTGAACATTGAAGCAGCAGGAACTGCAGGAGTCTCCTGGGTTTGTGTGAGGCTAAACTAAAGGGAAGTTTTTTTTATTTGTTGTGTGTTTTCCTACATTTGCTTTAGTCCAAATAGCTTGTACTGGGAGTGGGATATGTATTTGGGTATTTAAAATGTACTATTTGTATAAGGGCTATATTTTGGGTGTGTAAACAGGGCTGTATTCTGGAGTTCAATTCTGTGTCAGTTGAAAGATAGGAAGCTGCAGAGATAGACTTGGGGGAGGGGCAGGAGATTAGCCAGGGCTATTAAAAACTCTTTCAGTTTCAGGTTGAAAATTGAAGCAACGGGAACTGCAGGAGTGTCCTGGGTTTATGTGAGGCTAAAATAAAGGGAAACAGGTTTTTTTTGTGTTTACCTTCATTTGCTTTAGTCCAAAACAGCTTGTACTGGGAGTGGGATATGCATTTGGGTGTTTGAAATGTACTGTTTGTATAAGGGCAGTATTTTGGTGGGTGAACAGGGTTGTATTCTGGAGTTCAATTCTTTGCCAATTGAGAGACAGGAAGTGTTTGCTCCTGTCTGATGATAGGGGCTGAGGTGTGCAGTTGTGTGAGAGGATGACAGACTCACACAGGAGTGGCAGTGGGCCCTAATCCCACCATCTCCTATCCCTCCCTCCTCGAGCTTGTCCACATTTATTGTAGGGGTGCTGCAGTGGGACTGGTGGAAAGCACTACCAGGTGCATCCACTAATGTGCCCTAAAAGAGGGAATTGTTCTTAATGTTATAGAGTGATATGTAGCTCTGGTTAAAGAGGTAAAAAATTACAAACTTATAGATAGCACTGTGTTTTGTACTTGGGTGTAGCACCTCAAGCTTTATGTTGCTGGGAAACATATGGATGGGATAATACCCTAGTTAGTAGTGTTTTATGCTTCTCTGCTAGTGGAATTAATATTGTATTTTTAAGTAGGGACTGGGCTGGTTAGAAACTTATAGATAGAACTGTATTATGTAGTTAGTACTGGTATCATGGGTAGGATAGTGCGCTGTAATGGATGTGGGGCAGCAGTTTGGATTAACATATTGTGGAGACTAGGAGGGTGTCCAATCTGCATCTGGTTGAGAAGGCTGGAGGAGGAAGTGCTGTGGCTTGGTAGAGAGCTGGAGAGGATGGGAGGAGGGGAAGGGGCCAGGAGGCAGGAGGGTCACATCCAGGAAATAACATGAGGACATTGAGGGGGATGAACAGTGGCTCAAGGGAAGTGATGGCAAGGGATTGCAGGAGTGGAGCAAACAAGGGGCCTAGCATTAGTGTGAAAGCAAGACTTAGGGGTGGGGAAGCAGAGGCACAGCCAGGCAGGATTCGCAGGAAATAGGTTTGCTGAGCTGGCGACACTGGTGGAGGGGGACTGAATGAGTGATCACCAGGGGTGAGCAGACATGGGAAGAAGAGGCAAACCCACAAGGGGCAGGAATCAGTCAGAGGAGGGCAACATGGGTAAAGGGGAGAGAACCACTGCTGGCAGGGTGGATGACAGGGGAAAGTAGAGGAGGGGGACAGGGAGGAGGTGAGGGATGTGGGGGATAGGAAGGGAGCAGTGAAGGGGCAGGGGACAGGATGGGGCAAAAAGGGCATAGAGCAGTAGGGAGGAAGGGTGAATTTAGTGAGCTGGCATGCTCTAAGAGTGGATACCAAGGGAAAGGGGTGGGGCCAGAGACAAGGAATGATGAAGGGTGTTTACTAGCACTTGGTGATTCCATACTTAACGGGATCAGATGGGGCAGCAGGGGAGAGAGGCATTGTAGAATATGGGTGGAGGCTATACCTGGGCTAATGGTGGACAAGGCAGGGCAGGTGGTTCTTAAGTACACAAGGAGAAGCAGGAAGAAATCGCATGTTGTTGTGCAAGTGGGTACTAATTACCTGGCAGGGGAGATTGTGGAAGTAGTGAGGAGGAGGTTTGAGAAATTAGGAGGGCTATGTGAGGAAGTGGGGGAATCAGTGACCTTTTAGAGGTGCTCTTGGTACCCTGCATGAGTACAGGAAGGAAAGGGAGGATTGGGGAGTTCAACAAATGGCTGGGGGAATGGTGTCAGTCTAAGGGGTATGGGGAATTGGGGGACTGGGGCAATACCTGGGAAAATAAGGATCTTTATTCAGGAGAAAAGCTGCACCTAAGTGGGGAGGGGAAGGGGGTATTAAAGCAGAGGTTGGATGGGTACATAGCATCAAGGATAGATTTAAACTAGGTGGAGGGGTGGAGAAAGGACAGCAAGTAAGCAGGGATCCCAGAGGGGGGATGCAAGCATGCTAACTCCTCAAGCTATCCAAAAGGTATTTCAGGTGGGGACACAAGGAGAGATTAGGAGGGAGAAAATCAGGGTGGAGGAGAAAGACACAGGTTGGAGGGTGGTCTCACTAAGTGCGAGAAGATTAGGTAACAAATCAGATGAACTACAGGCTCTCTTGGCTGTAGAGAGGGTGGACATTGCAGCCATCACAGAGACATGGGCCACCCAGAACCAGGACTGGGATATGATGATCCCATGGTACAGGATATTCAGAAAGGACAGATCTAGGGGGAAAGGGGGTATGTGGCAATCTAAGTAAGGGAGGGGATAAGGTGTAAGAGAGAGGAGGGCATGGAGAGCAGGACAGAGGCCCTATGGATGCAGTTTCAAGTGTCTAAAAAAAGACACTGAGGGTGGGGGTAGTGTACAGACCATCAGCTCAGGAGGATGACCTGGAGAGGGAGTTGGCCAAGCAGATTAGAAGAGTCTGTAGGAAGAGGGACACCATAGTGGTGGGGGACTTCAACCTCGCTGGGCTGGACTGGAACACCTCTAGCACCACACATGCAAAGGAGCAGAGATTTCTAGATGCATTTCAGGACAGCTTCCTGGTGCAATTGGTCTGCAAGCCTACTTGAGAGGGTAGGACTCTGAACCTGGTATTAACAAAAGGGGAGGCTATAAGGGATCTGTTAGCGGAGGACCCCATGGCTGGGAGCGACCATCATACAGTGTGGTTCACACTCAACATGGGAAGGGTAACAGGAGGAACAGGTACCAGGGTGATTGATTTTAAGGGAGTGGACTTTAAAAGGATGGGAGAAATTTTGGTTGAGCATCTGGTGGGAATTAAGACATGCATGAGTGCCAGCCAAAAATGGAATATCATTAAGAAAGGGCTGGCAGAGGCTACTGAGACCTGTATCAGGATACAAAGCAAGAAGGGGAGAGCAAAGAAGCACAGCTGGCTGACTCGGGAGGTAACAGAAGGGGTGAGGGCCAAGAGAAAAGCATTCTGGAGGCTTAGAAAATCAGGAGGGCAAGGGGACAAAGATGAGCACATGAAGAAGTCCAGAGAGGTTACCAGGCTAGTCAGTGGCCAAGGCTTCTGGAGAGCTGAGACTGGCACAGAGAATCAAGAACGGGGAAAAGGACTTCTTCAGATACATTGGCGAGAGAAGAAAAAACAATGACCAGATTGTGAGGTTTAAGAAAGATTGGGGGTGGGTTGAGAAGGGGGAGGACCAGGCAGAGGCACTGAATGAGTACTTCTGCTCTGTGTTCAAGAAGGAAAGGGGGGGCAGATAACCCATGGGAAGGGGGGAGTGGGTGGGGGGTGGGGGTGACTGATATCAGAATTATGGAGCACAGGGTGCTGGAGGGACTAAGGGCACTGAGGATGGACAAGGCTCCGGGGCTGGATGACATTCACCCTAGGGTACTTAGAGAGCTAGAGGAGATCCTGGCAGGACCACAGGCAGACCTGTTCAGTACATCACTGGACACAGGATGCATGCCACAGGACTGGAGGCTGGCCCATGTGGTGCCAGTTCATAAAAGCAGCCCAAAGGATGATCCAGGTTACTTCACACCAGTGATTCTCACTTCAATCATGGAGAAACTCATTGAGCCAATCCTAAAGGAGAGACTGGTGACTTTTCTGGAGGAATATGAGCTCCTCCAAGACAGCCATCATCATGGTTTTGTGTCGGGCAGATCCTGCCAGACAAACCTAGTTGAGTACTATGACTGGATTACCAGGGAACTGGACAGGGGCCATACAGTGGACATCCTATATTTGGACTGCAGCAAGGCTTTTGACTCAGTGCCACATGGGAGGCTGGGGGAAAAACTGGAATACATTGGGGTGGGATCAAAAATGGTCAACTGGATCACCAACTGGTTGAGGGGTAGGCAGCAAAGGGCGGTGGTGGGGGGGGAACTCTCATCACCAAGGGACGTTATCAGTGGAGTGCCCCAGGTTTCAGTACTGGGACTGGTGCTGTTCGCAATATTCATATTCGAGATCTCAAATGGGATCCAGAGTAGGATCAGTCTGTTCTCAGATGATACTAAGATCAGTGCAGTGGTAGATGACATAGAGGGGTGAAGAGGGCTGCATGAAAATCTGACAAAACTACAGGAATGGTCAGAGAAATGGCAGTTGGGGTTCAATGCCAAGAAGTGCAAGGTACTGCACTTCAGAGCAAAGAACCAGGGGAGGAAATATCAGATGGGAGGGGTACAGCTGGTAAGCACAGAGGAGGAAAAGGATCTAGGGGTACTAATAACGGGTAGTATGAACCACTCAGTTCAGTGCTGGAGGGTGGCTGCAATGGCAAACAAGATTCTGGGGTGCATAGGGAGGGGAATCTTCTCCAGACACATAGAATTGATCCTACCCCTGAACAGGTCACTGGTCAGACCGCACCTGGAAAACTGCGTGCAGTACTTGCATCCATTCCTGAAGAGGGATATCAGATTGCTGGAGGGGTGCAGTGTAGGGCTACCAAGATGATCCAGGGACTTGAGCGTAAATCCTATGAGAAGAGGCTGGAAGAGCTGCAAATATATTCCCTGGAAGAGAGGAGGGCCAGGGGGATATGATTGAAATTTTTACATACCTAAAGGGTATTAACAGGATTAATATAGAAGGGATTCTTCAGATCAGACAGGGGAGGGACACGAGAGGGCATCAGCTGAGATTGAAGGGGGGATATTCAGGAGGGAAATCAGGAGACACTTTTTCACAGAAAGGGTGGTAGATAAGTGGAACACTCTGCCTGAGGAGGCGGTATCATGTAGAATGGTGGGAGGATTTAAGGGAGGGTGGGAAAGAGTGAGAGGGGTAATTATGAGGAGGAAAGGGTGCGGAAGCTGCAAGTTGAGGGGCTAGCTGCATAATCAGACAGACTTAATAGGCCATGAGGTCTATTTCTGCTGGCATTTCATATATGTCCGTATGTTCGTATGATTCTTAAGTTCAAAGTTTGTCTTTGAAGAGTGCAGATGTGTGCTCGCCCAGAGAGGATGACAGTGCCAACCACCAGAGGTGAGTATGGGGTAAGGGGGTGTGTGGGGAGGTGGGAGCTCAGTGGGAGGGTGGAGATGGGGGAAGGGGACTGCAGTGACATCAAGGGACAGTTTTCTTGTTTACAGGGAGAAACAAAAAGGCTGGAGCGATGATGAGGGACCTTTTTCTGTTTTACAGAAACAAAAAACATTTGGGCATACTGAGGTTGGCTCCCAGTGTGCCGCATGAGTTTGGGGGGGACACAGAATGCCACGGAGCTGGCAGTGGTGATGCAACTGTGACCACTCTCACATGCGCAGTTGTGGTGAATGGCATTTTCCATGCATGGTGCCGCCAGCAGAACTGCACATGTGCACGAGTTGCGCATGCACATGCGCATTTCATGCCACAGAATGTGGAAGTAACAGACAAACAGCACGGCTGTTACTCAATAGCGGCTAATCGTGGCAAAGGGTTTTAAGCTCCATTGGGCTTTTGGAAGGATACATCCAAAAGTCCAATGAAAGGTTCCATGATTGGCCATTTTTAGAGCTACAGAGTGATCGCAAAACAGCTGTAGTCTGCCCACAGCCCTAAAAAGTGGGTACAGCCATACTAAGTAGAAGTAGTTGCCCCCTTGAAATTGTTTCCTCACAAACTGGAATCGAGGGGAGGCTAGTGATATTTGCTGGCAGTCTTCAAGGGGAACTGATCCACTTTGTAAATGTATCCACACCAAATGATCATGCAGGCCCTTTCTTCCAGGAAGTCTGTGGCAAAGTTACAATTACTAAAAGCACCACCAACAGCTTAATGTCATTTAGTTTCAGTTGGTTTCCATCTGCCCCCCACCACCACCGGGATGCAGGCAGAACTGCTCAGCCCTCCTTTCCTGATTAAAAAAATAACTAACTAAATAAATAAAATGGCAAACTTGTAGGAAGATCAGATCACCGTAGGAGGAGACTTGAACTGTGCCCTCTCTTCAGCAGAGGATCACTCCTTGGAACATCTGGGCATGAACCGGGTAGTGGCAAACAAAACTGAAAACCTTAGTAAAAGAACTAGGTTTGGTAGACATTTGGAGACATATGCATAAAGTGGAATGAGACTTCACTCAGAAAACCCACGTGCATACCTGTGAGTCTGCCATATAGAGTATTATCCAATCTGATCATGTGTGGGTTTGGGTGGTGATAAGTTGGGGACAGTGGACAAGAAATCTATTTTGAGATTAAACACATCACTGCTTAATGACCCCAATTTTTAGACTAGAGTTAAAACCTCACCAACACGTATGACGTTAACCAGGACCCCAGTGTAACTGAAGCAGCTGTGAGGGACACAGTTAAGGCAGTAGTACTGGGTCAAATTATTAGTTATGCCTCAGCTAAAAACAAACAGAATAAAGCTGCACTTGAAAAACTAGTGGGCACCATTGTAGACTTTGAACAAAGTCATAAGGCAAATGCAGGGAATAAAAGGGTTTTGGGAGCCCTGACAAAAGCACATCAACAGCTAAAGGAGGAAGAGGAGAGGATGGCAGAGGAGAGGATGGCAGAGGGGTATCATAAATATGCTAACCATAAATACTATGAGGTAGGTGAGAAAGTCACTAAGGTATTAGCTTATCATTTGAAAAAAATGTCTGCAGGCAGAGTAGTACAGTACCAGGGTTTCATAGGTATCATAGGTAAATTCAAGCAGAAGACTAATGTCCATATTGCTTGCCATATACCAAAATTAAAATTGAATATTTATCTTGCTAAAGTGTTGAACTAAGTTGGTTATAAAACTATTCATACTCAGACTCTCAACAACAACTGATGGGAGTTCGTTCCAGGGTACCACCACCCTTTGACTAAACCAGCTCTTATGTTGTTTGCAGTTCCATTTAGAATGAAGAAGTTGACTGTCATGCCTCCTAGTACTACACCAACTGGTCTTGTGCTGGATACTAATCTCAGCCTGAAGCTTGTCATCTCCCGTAATTCTGTATAACAAACACAAGTCTCCACAAAACCTCCTGTACTGAAGGGAATACAGGTTGAGGGATGATTATCTCTCTTCATACAGTATGTTCTTTAACCCCTTTATTGATCTAGTGAATCTTCTCTGAACTCCCTCCACTATGTTAATATCTTCCCTATTCTGCGGGGACCAAACCTGCACACAGTACTCTAGATGGGGCCTCACCAAGGCTGCATGAAGTAGAATCATGACCTTTTCATCCCTGCTGGATATATGTCTAAGGATGCAGTTCAGATTCTGGTTTGCTTTTTTCACCTGTGCCCTACAGTGGGAACCAAATTTAAGATCAGCTGTAATCATAATCACCAAGTCTCTTTCCTCGTTAGTATCTATGAGTGTTGTATTTGCAAGTTTGTAAGAGTCCAGACCATTGTGTTTCCCAAAATGCATAACCTTGCAATTAGCAGTATTCAGGACTAGTTTATTTGATGCTGTCCACTCCGAGATCACATCAGTTGCACTCTGTAAAGATGCAGCATCTGCTTGATTGTTTACTACTGTCCCCAATCTGTAATCATCTGCAAATATGTAGAGCAAGATTTTAGGGTTGTTTAGTTTAAGGGAAGATATGTAAATATTGAAGAGACTTGGTCCCAGTACAGAGCCCCGGGGAACCCTACTAGTGATTGGTGCCCAATCAGAAAGCACCCAATTAATGGTTACCCTTTGTTTGCACCCCTACAACCATGCCAATACCCAGTTGCAAATATTGCTGTTAAGATTAATTTCCTCCAACAAATTTAACAGTTCCATGTGGGGCAATTTATAAAAAGCCTTAGCAAAGGCCATATAAACCACATCCACTGAGTTCCCAAGATCCAGCTCTTTGCTGACATTCTCATAGAAGGCCAAAAGATTTGTTTGGCAGGATCTAGATTTTATGAACCCATGTTGCACAGGATAGACCAGTCCATGAGTCACTAGAAAGTCTGAAATTAAATCTTTGACTAACCCTTCCATAATCTTCCCTAACAGAAAGGTTAAACTCACAGGCCTAAAGTTGTCAGGTTTGGACTTGGGCCCTGTTTTCAAAATGGGGAGTATTATAGCAGTTTTCCAGTCTAAAGGTACCGATCTTGTATCTAGAGAGGCCTGGAAGATGCAGGTAATCGGTGATGGCAAAACATCTGCTAGTTCATTTAGGATTCTAGGGTGTAAGTCTTCGGGGCCAGGTGATTTATTGATGTCTATCTTTATGAGCCGATCAAATACATCTTTGGGGTTAATAAAGATTTTCCCATGAATGAATGCGTCCTTGCCAGCATGTAATACTGGGTTACTATTATTGTAAACTGAACAAAAATATCCATTCTGGATATCAGCCATATCCGAGGTAGTAGCTGTCTGCCCTGAATCATTCAAAAATGGGCCTATCATGCTATGGCCTGCCTTCATGCTACTAATATAAGAAAATAATGATTTTTTGCTATCTTTCACTTTATTTGCTAACTCCACCTCCAATTGCGCTTTTGTTTTCCTGATTTTTGCTTTGACGTCCTTGACACATTCCCTATAGGCCTGATGATTCCCAGAAGTGTTGTTTAGTTTTAGTTTTTTATACATTCTATTTTTCCAGTTTATCATTCTCTTAATTGGCACATTCAGCATCCAGGGTTTTTTCCCTATTAGTATTATATTTTGGAACACTTGGTATATATTTTTTAACAAGACTTATTACTTTGGGTAGTAACAGTTTCCACATGCCCTGTACGGATGACCCCTTGAACTCTTTCTTCCAGTCCCACAGTGAAAGCTGATTTCTGATACTTGAGAAATCAGCTCTACTAAAGTTTAGCTTAGTTGTAGTACCTGATGTTTTGGTAATTAAAGATTCCCTGATGTTAAAGTGGACTGAGCAGTGGTCACTGTTTCCTAAAGGACTGTTAACCTGGACTTTATTAACTGAATTACCCATATTGGTGAGTACTAAAGGATTCTAGTTCCTCTAATGCTACTTAGGACTATTTGTTCAAGTCCCATCTGATGGAAAATATCCAAGTACTTCTTTTTTTTATCTTCCTTTGATTTTTGCACCTTTGCAGCGCACCGGCAGGGGCATCCAGCCGCCGGCCCCCACTGACGCGGAGGACACAGGCTCACTCATACGCGAGGGTCCCAGCACAGCTGTCACCAGACCCCCAGACACAATTCCACGACAGGCCTCCAGGTCGGCGGGTGCACGGCCATCAAGCTGCTCAGTCGCACTCAGCCCTGTTTTCCACCTGAATTTTGTCTTTGGAGTCGGCAGTGCAATGATGCGCTGTGCATATGCAAGCGTCCTGCTGAACTCTTCCCACTGCTGACGCCATGCCTTGTGCTTCTCCCAGTCTTCACCAGGGGCCGCTCAAGCGCGACGCAACCCCACGAGCCCACCCCAGAGGAAGTAGAGCAGTACTGGGATGCTCAATCCAACCTCGCCCCTGCCAGTCCCCAGTTGCCCAAGTCTGTTCCCAAACCTGGGTGACCGGCATTGTGCGAGGTGTGGCATCCAGTGCCTCAACCCTCAGTGCCACCGGGCCATATCCAAGTACGTCTTGTCCATGTTACTGCCTCCTTGCCCCTTCATCTAATCTATACTGGGTAGGTTAAAGTCCCCCTCCAACAGTATTCTATCTGTGGGTTCAAATCACCTATCAGCTTTAGTAGTGCCTCATCATCATCTGGTGTCCTGGAAGGTGGCCTATAGAGTAATCCTAAAATGATCTTGGTACCTTTGTGGGGAAGCAGTTTTTCTCATAGTAACTCTAGAGCACCCATATCCCACTGTATCTCTTCACATTTATTAGATTCATGTATGTAAGGACAAGCAGGACCCAAATAAATATTGGGCTACCCCTAGTAAAACTGCTCAGTAATTTGGAGAATTTTACACAGATCTTTATGCCTAGCCCAAAGAGACAGAAGAAGTGCAAAGGTGTGCTACACAGTTCTTGATGGGCCTCTTCCTGAATTCCTTCTTCACAGAGATGACTGCTAATTTAGAAAAACCCATAATGGAGGACACAATTACTCAGGTGACACTTGTATCCAAGGCAGAGGGTAAGGCACCGGTTAGAGATGTTGCAAAGTTTAAATTCATCGCTGAAGTTAAGGCAAAATCACCAAATTTGTCTTCACAGAACAATTTGCAGTGTTTTCCCATTTACTTGAAAATTTGCCTTGCCAGCTTCACCTGTAACTCCACCTTTTTTGTGCGTTGGAAGAATGTTGCTCAAATGAGGCTTTTGGTAAACAAATACCTGTAGGTCATATGGAAACAGCTTATGCAGGTCACATGCTACTTCTCTGTGTAAAGTATAAGCCTTAGTTTTGAGATGCAGTCAGAATGAGTTACTGGAAGATGTTAAATCTGCTGCTTCCAGTGACTTATTTATCTTTATTTGCTTTTGTTGTCATCATCTATTTACTTAGCAGTTTCTGAGAATTTATTTAGTTGTTGCTTAGGTGTATTTTTCTTTATGTTCCCCATTTCTTTGTGTTCTAGTTTTCTTCCTTCTATTCATTTTTACTCTCTTTTTTTCCAATTAAAATGAGTTGGACCGGTGAGGAGGACACTTGGAGGACTGGGGCCAGGAACATTACCAGCAATCAGAGGGTGATGGAGTCAACAGATGAGAGACACCATCCCATCCATTGGAAGAAGCAAATTGTGGACCAGGAGCACTAGGCATTAGAACTTACCATGTCCCACAGCACAGCACAAGCAGCAGCATGTAGTGGAGGTAAAACCATCACCAGTTGACCCTGCTCATGTGTGTACTGTACCTGCTACAGCACCTGTCCCTGTGCCCCACTGTGGTTGTGCCACCACCTGAGCCCCATGAGGAGGAGTCCTGCCCTGGATCATCTCTCTCCTCCAACTGGCAGCAGCAACTCCCATTTTTTGGGACTTTGTTGTAATTGATGTCACTGACAACAGTGAAACAAGTTGCACATTGTATTACATGGTTGTTCAGCATGGGAAATGGTGCAGCCATTTAGGCACACATGACCAGCACACCCTCCTTAAGACGAGGCATTGCCAGGAGTGGAGGTGGCATGTAAGTACTCAGAGAAAGAATGAGACAGCTGAGAGGGGGGGAAGGAATGGTACACCTACTGTTCCTTCTGTGCCATATGGTGGTCAGCAGAAAAACAGGCATCATGGTGGGTCATCACACAGTGGACAGGTCCTACAGAAGG
Organism: Neoceratodus forsteri; assembly: GCA_016271365.2. Lineage (NCBI taxonomy): Eukaryota > Metazoa > Chordata > Ceratodontiformes > Ceratodontidae > Neoceratodus > Neoceratodus forsteri. The sequence goes on along the minus strand of CM028136.1, from coordinate 108,576,647 downwards.
ACACAACGCAGACAAAGCAGAGCAGGAGAGTGCGGCAGGTGGATTTGGGTGCTGGGTTCACCCAAGAGACTGGCCTCAGATCCTTCTAACTACATCCCTCCATACAGAAGTGGCGCAGCTGTGTCAGGAAATAGGAGAGCTCTCCTGGAAAGTTACCATAAAAGAAAGTATTGAGTTGTTGCTCCAAAACCAATGGAGCACTCTCGAGGGTCTTGCAGAATTCAGTGGTAGCATTGCACCCTCTGTTTTCAGGCCATAGCCTGATTCTTTCAGTCTTTATTCTCCTTTATTCCAGCTATGTTATTTCTCATACTGTCTCCATTATTCTTATCTTCACATGTTGTAAATAAAAATAGAAAAAGTAAAACCAAAAATAAAAAAAAAACACAAAAAGTTGTAAATCTTAATTTCTCTCTGTCCTGATTTCTGATACTGCTTCTTTCTACCTACCTAAAATTTTTGGTCAACTATCTTCTTCCTTCACCTTAGCAAAAAATGATTTCCTCTATATATTGTTCTTTCTTGAGCAACTGCTCACACTTTACACTATTCTAGGTAATGTAGTAGGTAGATTAGACAGGCAGAAGGCATTTGCTCATATGGTCTGTCTCCCCTTGCAGGGTTTAACAAACCCTTCATGGCAATAGCAGGAAATCCTCCAGTCTTCTTTGGAAAACCTCAACAGAACTTGATTCCACTACTCCAGCAGGGAGTTGATTCCATAGTGGAATTATCCTTTGAGTGAAAAATGTCCTTCTGCAGTTTCTTTTAGGATACGTTAGTACTAATCGTTGATTATGGCACCTGAGGTTAATTTCTCGGGTTATGTGGTGTAGGTCAAGATCTTTCATGAGAGCCTTATCATGACTGATTTTGTACATAAACAGTAAGTCTCCCCTTGTTTGTCTTAATTCTAAGGGGTATAGGCCAATACCAGAGATTCTCTTCTCGTATCCCAAATGACCTAAGCCAGTTATCATTGTTGTTAGTCTCTGCAGGACTCTCTCCAACAGGTTGAATTCTCTTCTATAGTATGGGCTCCATAGGGGACTACAATCATTCATCAATGGCCTCACTAAGGTTTTGTATAAGGGTATTAAATAAGCTCTATGTCTTGTAACGAATGACCTTTTAATGGCTCCAATGGTCCTATTTGCCCTACCAGTCACTTCAATACAGTGGCTGGTAAATGATAGATCATTGTAAATATATACACCCAGATCTCTCTCTTTTTTAACTGTATTTAGCTTTTTATAATTGAGTGTATAATCCCTGCATATGTTGTTTATTTCAAAGTGCATAAATGCACATTTGTCCATATTAAATTCCATACCATTCCTAGATGCCCAATCCTGAATTTTCAATAGATCCTGCTGTAGTGTTTCTCCTTGAGAATCATTGTTAACTTCTGAACTTATTTTGGAATCATCAGTGAATTTTATATACCTACCTGTTATATTTGTCCCCATATCAGACATGAAAAAAGAAAAGAGCAAAGGTCCTAAAACTGATCCCTGAGGACCCCACTGGACACTACACCATTCCCAGACACATGTCCCCTTATCCTTACTGACTGCATTCTTTCTGCTTACCAATTTCTAACCCAAGTAATAATTTTCACATTAATCCCCAACTGTACCATCTTGAGAACAAGGGCATCATGTGGTACTTTGTCAAAAGCTTTTTTGTAATCCAGGAATATCACATCCACAGACTTATCATTATCTAACAGCGCACTAATGTTATCATAAAAAAAGTCATCATGTTTGTTAAACTTGAGGATTGTTTTCTAAAGCCATTTTGTGCTGTATCAACTCTACCTATAGTTTTCAGATCGTCTTCTAGTTTTCCCCCAATTAATGATTCCAGTATTTTCCCCAGGATCGAGGTCAGACTTATTGGTCTATAATTTCCCAATGCTGCTCTGTTACCCCTTTTGTGTATGAGGGTGGAAACTGCTGATCACCAATCCTGGGTAACCTCGCCAGTGTTCAGCAACTGATTGAATAACCTATGCAAGGGTGCCAACAACCATTCCCTAGTCTAATACAATAGCCTGGGATGGAGCCTGTCTGGACCCGCTGATTTGGAAACATTCATCTTATCTAATTTATCCTTGAGCTCTGCTCTGATATCAATCTCACTGTTGTCTATTGGGGTAGCTGTAGGGACTACTATCCCTGAACAGGATGATTTATTGAAAACAGAACAAAAGTAGTCATTGAATGCTTCAGCAATCTCTTCTGGGGCTGTTATGTCATTATCATTACACCTGCTAGGACCCAGTGTCTGTCAGTAGATTTATTATTAATGTATGCAACAAACGTCTTACCTCCATCTTTTAAATGTGCTATCCTGAATTCTATATATTTTTTTCCTATCTTATTAGTGCTTTAGTTTTCCTCATTTGGATTTTATACCTGTGAACATTGTACTGGTTACTCTCTCTCTTCATAATTCTATGCATTTTCCTTTTTTGGGTTATATTATGCTTCAAGAAAATACAAAATCACACATGCCCCCACACTGCAAAGCACCATGGGCTGCATATGCAAATCACCACAGAATGTTATGCTGGTCCAACTTTAAGCAGAATTGCATGGTGCCAAAAGGCCTCTCACACAGTTTGCAAAGGGTGCTAACAGAAGACATAGACACATGTTTCGTCCTACCAGGACTCATCAGTATGCCTCGTCTGTTTGACACCTCAGTGGAATGGACCAGCTACCCCTAAGGCAGTGTGCCTGGGATATATTATGGTGAACCCATTAAAATAAAAAAACATTTAAAAGACAAAGAACCTCTGTGCATAAACACTGAAGCAAGGATTACCCCAAAGGGCATTTGGCTGGGAAGCCAAGTTTCAAGAAAATACAAAATCACACATGCCCCCACAATGCAAAGCACCATGGGCTGCATATGCAAATCACCACAGAATGTTATGCTGGTCCAACTTTAAGCAGAATTGCATGGTGCCAAAAGGCCTCTCACACAGTTTGCTGCATATGTAAACCAGGGTGGTAGTTTTCTCTTCTTGTTGTATAAGGCTTTTTCAGGGACATATCTATCGTCTAATTCCAATATTTTGGTTTTAATTTACACCCACAGATCTTCTGTTGATACTTCATCATTTGGCAATTCCCATTCATGCAATACTGAATGTATAGAACCAAAATAAGCCCTATTATAGTTTTTAACTATTGTGTTACCATACAGTGTTTCAGATGTACGACAGAATGGGAAAAATACAATTTCATGGTCGCAACCTAAGAGGGATTCTAATATTTGGACCTGGCCCAATGCTTCTACCCTGTTTGTTAAAACCAGGTCTAATATGTTGCTGTTTCTTGTTAGCCTATCTACAATTTGGTTTAATCCATTACTCAGGCACATATCCAGTAAATATTGTTCTTGACTATTAGATGCAGTAGAAGAGTCCCAACAGATTCCTGGGACATTAAAATCACCAAGGAGCAAGACATCCTTTTCAAAGGTGGTGCTGTGGATGTTATCTACCAGCTGTTTATGGTCATCAGTTTTAATACCAGGTAGTCTATATACTTCACCAACCCTCAATTTTTTTCTTTTAGTTATAATCAGTTCAACCCATAGGTTTTCACTGTAGTTTACGTTATTTGCTGTTTCAGTCATCAAACTGCAATTTATATTGTCTTTGATGTACAGCATGACCCCACCACCACTTTTACCCTCTCTATTATTATTAAACAATGTATACCGATTGATGTTATTCCATTGGGGTTGTTGTTAGACCACCAAGTTTCTGTTATTGCAGCTAAGTCAATGTCTTTTTCTCCCCTAAGGATTTCTAATTCAGCCCTTTTAATTGCATTTAGACTCCTAGCATTCACTAGTAGTATATTTAGTGCATTTTTGGATCCTGTCTTGTTTGTCCTTTTGATGGTGGTTTTGTTGGCATCCTGTTAGTCCCGTCCCCGCGCCCCCTTGCATTCATTTTTTTGAAATACTGTCTTTACTGTTAATAGTATCATAGAATTTGAGTCCCAACTTTCTAGTTCCTAATTTGTTCATGTGGAGTCCATCATAGCTGAATAGATCCCATCTGTTGTAAAACTCCTCATAAGCAGTAATACAGTTTACCCCATTCTCCAAACACCATCTTCTCAACCAGTTGTTGCAAGCCTTAATCCGATTGGTCCTAACCAATCCTGCTCTAGAAATAGGTAAAACCTCAGAGAAGATGATTTTGGAATGTCGTCCTTTAATGATGTCATATATTTTTTTAGTGTGGTTTATAACTTCCTCTAGTGATCCCTGTCCTAGATAATTTTTGCCAATGTGTAAGAAAATGTTTTTTTCATCCTGATTGGTCCTCAAATTAGTCAGAATCATACCAGCACTATCTTGAATATTAGTTCCCTTATAACAGCAACTTGTGATGTTCTACTTGTTTCTCCTCATGGAGTAATGGTCGGTATATTTGATTGTAGAGTCACCCAAGATATAGAATTGTTCATTGGATGTACAGTCCACTTCAGTTATTGAGCCCACAGTTAAAATGGCAGTCGCTTACTTCGGGCAAAAGTAAAAAAACAAATACCATTTCCTATTGTTAACATTATTTCCCCTCCATTTACAATGATCTAGAGACGCCTGCTATTGTGGGCATTTCAGAGCTTGGTTCACACCTCTAAATAGTTATGTGCTCTGTCTGTTCATGCTAATTGTGATCAATTAGCAGCCAGTTTTAGCTCTTTAGTGTAGGTAAAAGAAGTTCACGACTCAGCTCTCACTCGGTTATCATTCAAATCATCTAAAAGTGGCCAGTTCGAATTTCAGCAGTGCAATGATGGCAAAACACAAGGCACTCACTCTCAGTAAAAAAATTTAACTTTTAGCCATATAGATGTGCTGCCTAAGATGAGCCAGCACGACCTGTTTGCTCAGCTTTCCCTCCCTAAATCAACAATTGCAGATCTTATTAAGCAGTGAGAGCAGTTGTTTACAGAATGGCATCAAAATCAAAATCCTGATCATAAGTGCAAGAGGGATGGAAAGGATGGTGATGTAGAGAATGCCCTACTCAGGTGGTTCCAAAATGCTAGTGGCAGGGATGTGCTTATCAGTGGTCCACTGCTAGCACAAAAGGCACAACACTGTACCTGGACTGCGGAACATACGGATGGTGTTGCTCACCCCCAACACAACCGGCCTCATACAGCCCCTAGACATGGGAATAATTTATAACTTTAAACACTTTGTGTGTGCCATGCAGGGGAAGGCTTTAGAGGAGTTGGACACAAATTAAGAAATGAGTGCATTGCACTGTATAAAGCAAATTTACTGCTGGATGGTGTGCGTATGTTAAAGCACTCCTGGGACTCCTGGAACATGGTTGCAGTGCAAACAATTGAGCAATGTTTTAAAAAGGCAGGCTTTTGTGTAATAACACAAGAAGCTCTGAATGTGGCCCCAGATATCCTGCCAGAGAATGGCATCTTACCTGCTCCAGAAGAACTGTCTGCCGAGGAGTTTGAAGGTCTCTGCCACCTAGGAGACCACGATGCACTGCCAGAAAGTGATCTGGATGACATTCAGAAGGTGATTGGTGCAAGTCAAAGTGACATGGAACAGGAAGAGCCAGGAGACGAGCATTATTTTATCATTATATTGGTTACAGCGACCAACGCCTGTAACGGGCAAATAGTAGCAAGACAAATGTGCCTACTATAAACGGCTTTGACTGTACCTTGATTCTGGGGCAGGTTATCATACCTATTAGGAGTATCACTGTCTATCTATTGCCCTTGATTGTGTATGCTAGTACCTTGCATACTGTCTACGGATGTACCTTGATTCTGGGTTGGGATATCAAACCTATTAGGATTATCACTGTCTACCTGTTGCCATTGATTGTGCTAGTACCTTGCATACCATCCTCCCCATTTGTGTTCATCATTTCTAGAAGGTCAGATGTTTGCAACTCAATGTTGTCCATTAGATTTATATATGGAGCAAACTTATTTGTATTCTCCGGTATTGAGCCTAAAGCCCTATGCCTGTATTTCTTTGCTCTAGAATTTCCCTCAACGAATGTCCGCTCTTCTAATAGATCTTTCTCTCCCTCACTCTGTGTCCTGTATCCCTTGGTGCTATTTCCCCCACTGATAATGTTTTTATTAATTGTGTCCCTATAAGTTTCAAGCTTTGATTTCAGTTCCTCATTGTCCTTGTATTTTAGTGACAGCAAGTGTTTGAGTCTTCCAACCTCTGCACACTTCCCACATGTAAATATTTCAAAGCATGAATCAGGTGTGGTGCTAAACATGTCACACTCAGAACACCTACTACCTATTTCCCCTGTGGCAAGGCTAACATTGTTGGCATCCATTTGTATTTCATTGTACTACAATTGGAAGTAATTAATTGGACTTACACTATCTGGGTCCTTCAGCAAGCATCTCCGCACACAGCTGCCACACACTCGCCTGCCCTGAGCTCACCCACTCTCTCTGGTCGGCCAGCTGTATGTTCCTTGGCCCTGAAGGACCCCAGGATACGTGGCCATTTCTACCAAGCACTGCCTTGGAGCAGCCCTAAACTGTTAAATAAAATCAGCCCAAGCCCTTACAAGGGCTTCTATAGGCCTAACAGATACCCCAATTGTACAGTGCCCTAAAAGGCAGATTCCCCTTACCACAACACACTACTGTGGACAACACTATCCAGATTGCTTCCTTCTCTTAGCTCAGGGCGAGCACCAGCAGAAACACCCAGATATCCAGAAATGCAAGCGATGCTTACTGCTAGACCTGTCTCACTCGATAAACCAGTCACACAATATGTAGACAGTGAGATAACGCACCAAACACTCTGGTCAGATGGCTTTATGTTTCACAGCCCGGAAGTACCCCAGGTCACGTGGCTGTTTCTACCAAGCGCTGCCTTGGAGCAGCCCTAAACTGTTAAATAAAAACAGCCCAAGCCCTTACAAGGGCTTCTACAGGCCTAACAGATGCCCCAATTGTACAGTGCCCTAAAAGGCAAATTCCCCCTATCAGCCTGACTTGTAGTCCACAACACACTACTGTGGACTACACTACCCAGATTGTTTCCTCCTCTTAGCTCTGGGGAACCACCAGCAGAAACACCCAGACATCCAGAAATGCAAGCGTTGCTCACTGCTACACCTGCCTCACTGGATAAACCAGTTGCACAGTATGTAGACAGTGAGATAACGCACCGCTCACTCTGGTCGACCAGCTTTATGTTCTGTCTTCTTCTCTCAGAATTTTTTTCAACTACCAAAATAAATATATCGTGCTGCTGATTTCCACTACAAGGTGGTGCACTATGATTCATTTACCCAATCCAAGTTTATTTTACAAACTTTAGGGGAAATGCTCAACACTTTAGAGAAATTGTGAGAAAAGTCAAATATATCTAAATTCTGTGCTCCTAGAATTGTTTCTCAACTATCATAATAAGTATCTTGTGCTGCTGCTTTCTACTACAAGGCTGAGCATTATAGATCAAAGGAGAGCTCCTGACCAATTGGAGTGCTCCTTTCCCCTGCATGTGAGGCACGCTTATTCTGTGAAGAGAGTCTCAGGTGCAGATGCCCTAGAAATGGGCACATTCTGGGAAGTTATTTTTTTTTTAAATATACTATTGATCGCTCTTAATCAATAATATATTGATATGTCCCCAGAGTCACTCGTTGCTGAAAACAAGTGGTTTAATTTGCCTTCAGCTTGAGCCAGAACATCTCAGCTTCACTTTGCTGTTCTCGCTTACCTGAAGGCATGTGAAACCACTCATTTTCAGCAATGAGTGGCTCCAGGGGACATACTAACACATACTATGTTTCAGTCCCCCACCACAGTTCTTGTTTTCTTCTTTGCGGGAAATTGTGAGAAAAACTCAACACTTCAGGGAAAATTGTGAGAAAAGTGCAATAGACATGCATTTTATGCTCTCAGAATGTTTCTCAACTACTGCAATAAATATTTCAGGCTGCTACAGGTAGTACTACACAGTATTGCACTGTGTATTTTTACTGCCACAAACACTGCTCTTGTGACTCAGTGTTAACTGTGCATAAGTCACAATTTACATAAATTCTTTTCACCCTGACTTTTTCTTAAGTGCGCCAAATATTTTGACAGGCTGCTACATGCTGCCATACAGCAGATCACAGTTTTTAACTAGCCCAAACACTCTTGAAATGAGATGTGTTCCCAGAAATCATATATGCTGCTGCTGCTAGCTGGTGCTGTACGAGTCTCCACAACAATTGTCACTATACTGTATTCTTTAGTCTAATAATGAGTAGAGTGACATTGTCACAACAAATTTTAGGCAAAATTATATCAGGGTAACTACATGATAATTCAACAATCTTTAACAACATATGAGTGGGTTACCTTGTTCTTGGATTCAACAGCAAATTGCTTGGAATGTATTAAAAGTATTCTTAAAGATCTAGAAAATAAACATATCCCTCTCATAGAAACTCATAACAACAGAGGCAAAATCCCCCCTTAGTTAATCCCTCAAAAGGCTAATTAAAAGACAGGAGAAAGCTTTTAAAAATCTAAAAAATAAAGAATGATGAAAAATCAAAGTATGGGAGTGGTTGGGAAAGGGTGGGTGGGGGAATGTGTGTTAGTAATGTTTATCTGTTTCATACTTTTGTATTGTATGTTTATTTGAACACAAATAAAGCAATTTCAAATAAATAAACAAGGTCAAACTGCAAGGTAGCACTTAGGAAACAAAGCATATTATGAAAAAAGAATGGATGAAACTAGAATTTAAATTAAGACATACAAAGGACAATCAAAAAAGATTTTTCACATACATTGATGGGAACAAATCCAGAGACACCACAACTGGACCAGCTATAGATAATAATACGGAAATACCTGATCTGGAGAGTATGGCTAAGAGTTTTAACAAATGGTTTTGCTCAGTATTTAACTGCAAAGGCATAGATAAAATTATTGTCCAACCAGATCCACCTAATTGTAGGCCATTTACTCACGATGAAGTTAACTTAGCCATAAAATCTACAAAACCCAAGTCTTCCTCAGGTCTTAATGGCATTGATTCACATTTGTTAAAGAAATGCGCTGACCCATTGACAATTCCCCTCACAATGGTTTCATAGGTTTCATAGGTATATCAAGCTATAAGGACATATGCCCATGAAGCTTGCCTTTAACAAATCGGTTTAATAATTTTGAAACTTAAACCTGTCCCTGATTGCTAAGTCAAGAGTCATTTTAAATAAATCCATATTAGAGCATTCCACTACTTAGAAACATAGAAACATAGACTTTGATGGCAGATAAGGACCGCTAGGCCCATCTAGTCTGCCCATTTCCCTACCTACAGGATAGGCCTCAGATCCTAGTTAACCAACAGCCTATTTCTTCCTACCCCCCACAAGAATTGCCTTATGTCTGTCCCATGCATTCTTGAATTCTCCCACAGTTTTAGACCCCACAACCTCATCAGGAAGGCTGTTCCATGCATCCATTACCCTCTCTGTGAAATAATACTTCCTCATTGCCCTGAACCACCCTCCTTCTGTCTTTAAATTGTGTCCCTTGTTCTTGCACGCCTCTTTTCTGAAAGATGCTACCCTTTTGGACTTTGTTGATTCCACTGAGGCACTTAAAAGTTTCTATCATGTCCCCCTCTCCTTCTTTCCTCAAGGGTATACATATTAAGCTCCTTTAGTCTCTCCTCATACGGCTTCTCTTGCAGACCCTGCACCATTTTAGTTGCCCTCATCTGACTGCCTCTATCCTGTCTATGTCCTTGCAGAAATGGGGTCTCCAGAACTGGACACAGTACTCCAGATGGGGTCTCACCAACTGTCTGTACAGAGGGATAAAACTTCCTGTTTTTCTGCTGATGATGCCTCTCCTATACATCCCAGTATACCCCCAGCCCTCCCTACTGCCTTCTCACATTGCTTGCCAACCTTAAGGTCATCTGATATGATTACCCCCAGGTCCCTTTCCTTTTTTGTTGTTGTTACTACCTCCCCACCCATTGTATATTCTTCCCCTGGGTTCTTGTTTCCCAGGTGCATTATTTTGCACTTCTTTGCATTGAATCCTAGCTGCCATACTTCTGACCATTCCTCCAACCTTGCCAAATCCTTTTCATCCTTTCCATGCCTCCTTGTGTATCAACCCTGTTGCAGATCTTTGTCATCTGCAAAAGGCATACTTTTCCTTCCAGTCCCTCTGCAATGTCACTGATGAAGACATTAAAAGGACTGGACCAATCACTGAACCCTCAGGTACCCCACTAGTAACCCCCCTTTCTTCAGAGTGGACTCCATTTAAAATTACCTTCTGTGTCCTGTTGTCCAGCCAATGTTTTATCCAGGCTACCACCCTGGGACCCACTCCCAGTCTGGTTAATTTGACTATTAATCTTTTGTGTGGGACTGTGTTAAATGCCTTGCTAAAGTCTAGGTAGGCCATGTCCACAGCCCTCCCGGTCTACTACTTTGGTCACCCAGTCAAAGAAATCTATTAGATTCATCTGACATGACCTTCCCGCTGTGAACCCATGCTGCCTTGGGTCCTGTGCTCCACTGGCCTCTAGGTACTCAACTATTCTTTCCTTCAGAAGTGACTCCATCACTTTCCCTACCACAGAGGTCAGACTGACAGGTCTATAGTTTCCTGCCTCTGTCTTGGTCCCACTTTTGTGAAGGGGAATCACATCCGCCTTCCTCCAGTCCTCGGGTACCACACCATCCTCCCATGATTTATTAAAAAGAGTAGCCAGTGGTTTCACTAGTTCCTCCCTTAATTCTTTTAGAATTCTGGGGTGAATTCCATCAGGACCCATTGCTTTGTCCACCTTCAGTTTTAGGAGTTCTTGCAGAACCCTTTCTTCTGTGAAAGGACTGGGATTGACTCCCTATCAAGAGTGCTTCTGTTAATTGGATTAGGCACTTCCCCTCCTCTTTGTGAATACTGAGCAGAAATATTCATTCAGTATTCCTGCTTTTCACTGTCCCCTCTGCCCACCCACCGTTCATTCTATTCAGCCTCACTATCCTCCCTTTTTCTTTCTACGCGCTGATGTACCTATAAAAGGTTTTATCCCTTCTTAACTGAGTTGGCTATCTTTTCCTCAGTTTGGGCCTTTGCTATTCTGACTTCCCTCCTGCTTCCTTCTGCCTTAACTGGTACAGCTCTCTGTCCTGCTCCTTCTGTGTTTCTTATACTTCTGGAATGCTATCTTTTTCTTCCTGACTTTCACAGCCACCTCTTTTGAGAACCATAGTGGCTTTTTCTTTCATTTTGATTTGTTTATTTGCTTCACACAAAGGCAAGTTGCCTCTGTGATGGCAGTTTTGATAATTCTCCATTGTTGCTCCACACCTCCTTCTAGCCTGTTTGCTAGTGCTTTTCTGAGGCACTCTCCCATCTTGCCAAAGTCAGCCCTCCTAAAGTCCAGTACCCTCACTTTTGTATGGCTTGACTCTGTAGCTGAGTTTAACATGAACCACACTGTTTGATGGTCACTTGTCCCCAGATGGCAACCCACTTCTAGATCTGAGATCCTCTCACTGCCTCCGTTTGAGAGTACGAGGTCTAAGATTGCTCCCTCATGAGTGGGTTCCAAAACTAGCTGTCTAATGCCTGCCACCTGTAAGGCATCAAGAATGGCCCTGCTCTTGGATGTAGCTGCAGCAAATGTGCTCCAGTTAACATCTGGCATATTCAGGTCTCCCATCAACAGTATCTCCCCTTTCTCTGCCATTCTAAGAATGCCTTCTATCATATCCTTGTCCATTCCTTCCCCCTAACATGGGGGTCTGTACACAACCCCTGTGCGGATTGTGGTGCCCTTTCCAGTCTCCGAGGTGACCCACATTGCCTCCTCTGCTCCCTGTTTACTCATTTGTTCAATTGCTTTTATCCCTTCCTTTACATAGAGAGCTACTCCTCCCCCTCTTCTCCCCTGCCTGTCTTTCCTGTAGGTTATGTACCCTGGTATGTTAACATCCCAGTCATGGTTCTCTGTGTACCATGTTTCTGTGACTGCTACAATATCTAGGCATCCCTCTTCCATTAAGGCCACCAGCTCAGGGAGCTTGTTGCCCAGACTACGGGCATTGGTACTCATTACCCTCCATTTCCTGATGGCCTTACTCCCTTTTGCACCATCCCTGTCCTTCTTGCCTTTGTCACTTTCTCCATTTACCCCTTCCCTTCTCCCTATTGACACCTCTATGTTGGTGTTTGCCGCACTTACTACCATGATTATTTGGGAGGGCAAGGATTTTCCTGCTCCTTTCCAGTGCCTCCCCCTTGGCTAGTTTAAAAGCTTGCCACTGAAGCATTTAAACCTATCACCTAGGATCCTGGTTCCCCTCCCGGACAGATGCAGCCCATCATGCCAGTATAGGCTTGCATCACTCCAGGTGGACCCCCAGACCCCAATGAAGCCAAATCCCTGAGCTCCACACCAGTTTTTAAACCACTGATTGAATCCCATGGTGTGGAACACCCTAGCCTCTCCTATGCCATAGATGGGTAGCACCTCGAGAAGGTTACCGTGCGTGCTACTTTGGCTAAGGCCCTCCCCAATTCCACAAACTCTTCCTGCACTTCTCTAATCCCTTTCTAGCCAGGTCATTTGTCCCTAGGTGGACAATGACATCCAGCTCCCTCCTGTGCAGCTGCTCCAGCAATCCTGAGGATTCTCTCCCTGTCCCTCCAAGCCATGGTGCCAGGCAGGCAACTTACCTCCCTCTCCCCTTCCTCCCCCAGTTCTACCTTCCTAACAATGGAGTCCCCCACCAGGAGTTGTTTCCTTCCCCTGCAGGGTCCCCTGCCACCCTCCTGTGGGTCTCCTTTGTGGAGGTTCCCAGCATCCTCCTTGGTCTCCACTGTGGGTGCCTCCATAGAGGAACCACACTTTGCCAGAATGGCATAGGAATTGTGGAGAGGTACAACTGGAGGGATGCACCTCTGTTCCACCACCCTCACCCTCCCTGAGCCCACTGTGGTCCAACTGCTCCTCTTTCTTGGCAACCTCTGAGGCAATGGCAGTGGCACTGGTGGTCCCTGGATGGAAGAGGAGGTCCCACAAATCCTGACCAACTCAGCCTGGAGATGAGCAACCTCCTCCCTCAGCCCAGAGAGGTTCCTGCAGATGGGACAACACCACATCCTCCAGAACATCTCCCGGAGAACTGCTGCTCCACAGCCACTGCACTGCACCACTCCAATCATGTCTTATTTCTGGCCCCTTAACTGTTTGCAATCCTTACTCTTTCCTCTGTTTTTTTTCTCTTTCCTTACTTTCTGCCTGTGTGCCCTTTAAGCTCCTGATTGTCCTGTTCTGAGACAAGAATATCCTATATTTCTCAGTAGACCACTTACTTGCTAAGAGGCAGACCTCCAGCAGCTAGAGGGGGCCGGAGAGCTACTCTTGCCCTTCTAGGATGGTGGGTCCTTGGTGGTTCTGTGATCATTCACTTCCTGCCCCTAAACAGGAAGTTCCTGTTGTCAGTCAAATCCTGTGCCTATAAAAATAGAACTAGCTTAGGGTGGGGGGGTGGAGGGGAGGGAAGGAGGGCAATATAGTCCCAGCAGAGAAGTTCAGTCACACAGTTGTCCTTTCTTCTGGTGTCTTCTGCCAAGCCATTAGCAGAATCTTTCTAAGGCAGTCTTTAAATGTAGCTTCCTTCTAGCTAAGCCACTCCCCCTACTTACCAGATCTTTCTACAAGTAATTTAAACCTCACAGCAGTTAAGTCCTTTCAGTCACCTGAGATTTACACCTAGATAACTCTTCAGATACCCATTCAGTTCAGTTAACCCAAACACACACTTTTTTTTTGTTTTGTATGTTAGTTTTTTTTTACCCTAAATTAAAGGTCCAAGTACAAAAGTTCTTCTACTTTAGTCCCAGCAGAGAAGTTCAGTCACACAGCTGTCCTTTCTGCTGGTGTCTTCTGCCAAGCTATCTGCTGGGAGCTGGTTCCATGTTGAAACATCCCTGTGGCTGAACCAGTACGTCCTACGTAACGATTTCCATTTGGGTAAATATAATTGACATGCCCTCTGGAGTTAAACTTTTTATAAATTTCAGCAATTCCTAGTTCATTGGTAAGGGTAGTATCATTTAATGCTCTAAACACTAAGCACATATCTCTCCTTAATCTTCTACATTGAAGTGAGTATAAACCAAGTGACTTCAGCGTAATCTCATAAGTCTTGTTTGACATACCCACAAGGGCTTTAGTAAATCTCAGTTGGACTCTCTCAATCTTTACTATATCCTCCTTATGGTATGGCGACCAGACCTGGGCACAATACTCAAGATGTGGTTGCACCAGGGCAATATACAAGGGGAGTAGTACTTCAGTCATTCTACTGGACATGTGCCTAAGTATACAGTTAAGAATTTGGTTAGCTCTGTTTATTTGGGTCTTACAGTGGGTTCTAAATTTTAAGTTAGGCTTTACAGTTATCCCCAAGTCTCTTTCCTGTTCAGTTTCCATTAAGACTATGTTCCCTAATTTATATTTATGATGCTTGTTGAGCATTCCTAAGTGCAGAATTTGATCTAATAAATCACTCAAATATGGAAACATTCCAAGTGACTGGAAGAGCGCCATAGTTTTACTAGTCCACAAAAGGGAAGCAGACCAGATGCAGAGAACTATAGACCCATTAGTCTTACTACCATAACTTGTAAAATCATGGAAAGGTTCCTTTAAAAGAGAATTGACAACGATGCCCAAAGCATAGGTTATATCGACAATAAACAACATGGTTTTAGGGCTGGTAGATCTTGTACCACCAATATTATAGCTTTTATGAAACAATTAGCAATAGTCTTAACAGAGATATTTCTCTTGACGTAATTTACCTAGATTTCAAAAACATGTGCGATAAGGTCCCACACATCGATATAATAAAAAAATGTGGTGTAACAGTTTTAACAAATGTGTCATCCAATGGATCCAAGAATTTTTGTTAGATAGAACATAACAGGTTAGGATAGATAAAACACTCTCTGGGGAGACACCTGTTACTAGTTGCAACTCTCAAGGCTCTGTCCAGGGTCCCACACTGTTTGGAATATTCATCAGAGATCTCAACCTTAACATCCATAACAATATTCTAAAATTCACTGATGATACAAAAATTAGTAAAGAAGTGGGCAGTGAAGCTAAGTACCATTCTTTAGTCAGCGATCTATCTAACTTAGAGGCATGGGCTAAAGTTAATAATATGACCTTCAATGCTGACAAATGTACAGTCCTACACATGGCAAAAAAATAACAAAGAAATTGCAGTCTGAATGGTATGGACCTAAAGTCAGTACACAATGAAACAAATCTTGGAATTATAATAAACTCAGATTTTACGATTAACAACCAATGCAAAAAAATCCACACTGACAGCTAATAGACTTATTAAAGCTATTCAATGGTCCTTTATATCCAGATCTGAAACATACATTATTCCCCTATGCAAAACTTATGTCTGCCCTCACCTGGACTATGCTGCCTCCTTTTGGCCTCCACATTTGGTAAAAGACATAAAATTGGTGGATGGTGGTCAAAGAAAAGTCACCTGTATGATTTCAAGGTTAAAAGGGATGACATATACTGAGAAGCTTATTGCTCTTAACTTGCAGGACCTTCCACTCTGAGGGGTGTTTTAAAGGATGAATAACTATCTAAGCAGTTTAACATTGATATGTTGTCTAGACCTTCATGCCTTAGATGCCACAATAGACAATTGCAGGTGCAACAAGTACTAACAAATAAGAGGGACAATTACTTCACCATATGGGCAAGCAAATTGTGGATTACATTACCACAAAACCTGGCCAATATTAATGATTTTGATTAATTCAAGTCAGAAGTTATTTGGATCCTAACTAATATACCCACTAGGAGTGGGAGGCAGTCTTGATGGGCCTAATGCCATCTTATACCTAAAAATTATGAGAAACATGCACTTTAGTACCCAGAAAATAAATGTTAATTCTCATGACTGGAAAATGTCTCAGGATCCCCAGAAATGAGGTGTGCTCCTAGAAATCATATATGCTGATGCTGTACTTTGTGACTAGCCAAGTCCAAAAAGACTGGAGCACTCAAGCCCATTTAAACACCACCCAGGCTCTTCAAAATATATAGCTAAAGTTAATTTTTATTGCATTTTAAACAACATGTTTTATGTCATTTTAAAATGCAATAGAAAGTAACTTCAGCTGCATATTTTGAAGAGCCTGAGTGGTGTTTAAATGGGCTTCAGTGCTCCAGTCTTTTTGGGCCTGATTTTTTAATTTTGTGACTGTTAGAGCACCAGTTGCCCTAGTGTGCACTTTCTTGACAGACTGTACTTTGTGAATGTAATCTACAACAACTGGCTCTGGATTATGATCTTAAACTTGAGTATCAATTTGTAGTGACCTACCAGCAAAGCTACAGTAAGCATTTTTGTGTTTTTTTTTTTGTTTGCGGGGGTGGTGGTGGGAGTTAAAACCATTGTATCTCTAACCATCTTTTGTAACTGTTAGTTTATTTGCAGGTATTTAACACTAGGGTGATTGAATCCTGTTGCTGCAAGGGTCTTGCCCAGTTCTGGTTATTTTATTTAGGAGTGTTTCCTACTATGGAAGGCAAGAATCTTTTTTTACATTTTTTTCTATAATGTTATCTGTATCCGTATGTCTCTGTATAACTTTCGTCTGCTCATATTTCTCCTGTTTCAGGAATTTTCCCGGTGCATGACAAATTGTACAATTGGAAAGGCTTTGCCTGGAGTTCAGTGGCCAAGCAGCCAGCCACTCCCACTTCCTGAGCTATATAACAGTTCCTTTCACCCTCATTGTGAAGCATTTTTTCTTTGCAGCCAAAGGCTCCCGTCGGTTTGTCCTCTGAGCTGCTTGGGCCTCCCTGGCTGGCTGGGGTCTGCCCCCCCCTTTTGCTTCTCCTGCTTGTCTCTGCTATGCTTCTGTGTTTATTTTCCTGCTTCTGGTTTGTATTTTGCCTTTGGATGTGTGTGCTTTCTTCTTTTTTGGGGGGGAGAGGGGATTTCTTTCTAAGCTCCAAGCATACTGCTACTCAGAGCTCCTGCTACTGCTTTCAGTTACCTACAACCCCAGCCACTGCTGCTGTTTACTTTAACTACTATTGTACCCAGTGCTTGTGTTTTTACACTGTGCTCACCATGCTCAAACTACTGCAATGCAACTGCAATCATTATCTGTGTGTTTCAGCTCAGCCATAGCTGCTGCATGTTGCATTCTCAGTTATTTTCACCTGACACAGTTTACTCTGGCCCTAGCTGTGCTGCTCATTCCTACTGTCATTCTACTTGCAGCTTCATTGTGCTGCCTGGCTACACCTGCTTTCAAGCATTGTCTCCCTGTTTTATTGCAGTTACAACTCTGAGGTCAGCCAACTAAGCTCCTGCTGAGGCTGTTAATATAACTTTGATATTACAATTTCCTCAATGCTAAAAAGTCCTCAGAGTATTTGCCACCTTGATTTAGCTATTCATTTCTGGCTGGCATGCCCCCAATTCAGTGCTGTTAATGCTATACAGTATGTTATGCAGACCTCCGTGCAGGTCCACCTATTACTACTACTACTTACTGACGTACTTGCAGGTCCACACTTGCTTACGCAACCATTGCTCCTTGCTTACGCAAACCATTGCTTCATGCCTACTGCCATCCCTCAGCTTCAGCCTCTTGATTCTGTGCACTCAATCTGCATTCGACCTTGCAAGGTCTCAGCACTCGATGCTCATTACGATCTCAGCACGCTGTGCTCATTCAGTTCACCAGCTTTTAAGATCTCAATCAATTTCTGGGGAATGCCAGCCATTCTATTCTAGTGCAGGGTTCCTGCAGCCGATGATCTCATTCCACATTTAGTCCATATCTTGAGCATGTCCAGCTTGGGGTGGGATCCTTCTCACCTGGCCCATAGCTGGGAATGTTCTGGCCCCGGGCTTGGCTTTAGCTGCCTGCTATGTGACAGCAGCTCCTAGTGTAGAATTTAAGACTAGCAGTGAAGGGTAGAAAAAGTTACCTCCTTTGGCTCTAGTGTTCCACTATAAGGGCTAGCCATTGACTTTAGTAGTTTCCCTAGTGAGGCACCTTCACCACATCCTCCCTACAACTGCCTCTGGTTCATCTGGTTTGATTTAGGATGGGTAGGCCAGGTGAGTGCCTCAGCAGTTGTTGCTCTCCTCCTGCACCTTGGATGCATGCATTGTTGCAGAGTTTTCTTGCAACCTTCCACGGCATTCCCACTAGAGGGTTTGAGTGAGAGCCTTCCTCCAAATTGGAATATTTTCCACCTCCCTTTAATTTGGTTTTCCAAATTGCAGCTGCAGAGCTGTCACTAACTAAACTATCCCAAGCCTGGAGGGAAGGTGACCTAGGCTTTGGATCCCCAGAGATTTCCTCCTTATAGGTTTTTTTTCTGTTCACCGTTGCCTCAGGTCATAACACTTAGTCAGCATAGTTGTTTCTTCTAGTTTCTTTAGGTAGGTTCTGCTGTTGGATGGAGGTGGAGGATGTCCTGCCTTTCCCTTTGTCCTTATGGGATCCCTAATCTCAATGCAAATCATCAGATCATGCTATGCAAACCTGTGTATTCAATACATTATCCAACTGAGCATCTCATTGCATTATCAAACTGCCTATGCTTCTTCACTACTACTGCATTACAGTTACTGCTCCTATGTCACTGTTACTGATTGCTCATATGCTTCATGAGGCCTCCTTTTTGGGGATGATACTACATTTCTTTTGGGGATTCCTAAGGTACCTTTAGCAATGGGAATCATCCTGTGACACCTCTTGGGGTGGAACCCTCTTCAAGGGTTCCTTGATGTCATACCCCTACATGGGCATAATTCCTCTGGAATAGAATGCGAACGACCAATACCAAACTAACACAGTTGCACAAGCATAACACTAAACTGGCTGCATAGGTCCGTGAATTGGAAAGGCTTTGCCTGGAGTTCAGTGGCCAAGCAGCCAGCCACTCCCACTTCCTGAGCTATATAAGCAGTTCCTTTCAGTCTCATTGTGAAGCATTTTTTCTTTGCCCCACCATCCTCCTCTCCTCCAGTGGCAGCACTCTTTCCTTAGGGGGATTCTTAAGGTACCTTTATCCATGGGAATCACCCTGTGGCACCTCTAGGAGTGGAACCCTCTCCAAGGGTTCCTTGCCTTTGTACCCCTACAAGGTGGTAATTTCTCTGAAATAGAGTGCAAATGGCCAAAACCAAACTAACACAGTTGCACAAGCATAGTACTATACTGGCTGCATAGGTCAGTGAATGAGACAACAGCATCAGCTGGAGGACTGCTATACAGTATATGCTTGATACGGAGGATGTGTTCACTTGAACATGACCACATGCAGTGGTGGAGAACCTGGAGAAGGTCTGAGCATTAGTTAGCAAGGTTAAACACATCAACAATCTGATGGAGCCTAGAAGATGGCAATGGTTTCTGGCTTGCTTGCTGTAGGAGGACAAGGAAGTCATCTTGATGACAGAATGCAAATAGACCTAATGTGAATACACGATATAATTACTGCAGTATGCTCTGTAATGGATTACAGTGCACCTGTGAAAGGAAACCAACATTAAAAAATGAAATGAAAAGAGAACTCTTTGAAAGGACACCTACAATCACATTGGTAATGGCACAACTGGAAATGGAATGAAGGTGCCCCAGAGAGTGGATAGAAAGGAGATGGAGGAGGAGTCTTGCTTCCAGGATGAGAAGACAGCAGGACTAGAAGAGACCTGTGAAGACAAGAGAACATTATGTGGAACTTACTAAAATAGCCACTATGGGTAACTAACCTCATAGAGAGTATATACGTTGTCTTTTCCAAGTCTTTCTATACATGTCACCTGTGAAGAACAAAAAAATTAATTTAGCCTTAGTTTGCCTTCATTGTGGCTGCAAAATATATCCATCGTCCAATCCCACTCTTTCCATACCTGTCACCTGTTATGAAAAAAGACATTTTGCCTGACTTTGCCACCATGGTGGCCATATGGTATACCCTTTGTACACTTTCAGTTGTCACTTGTGAAGACAGCAGACAAATTATTTTTTTCTTAGTTAGCAATATGGTGGCCATATGTTATATCTGTTGCCAGTCTTATAGTCTTACTGACACTGCTGTCACCTTTCAAGACAAGACTGAAATTATTGTTCCTCTCCTCAGTTGGCAGTCCATGGCATTAACTCTTGTTGTACCTGTGAACAAAGAACTAAAAAGAAAAAAAATCTTACAGTGACACTTACCATCACATAACTGATGGCCAGGTCATGTAATGGCACAATGGTGCCTCAGAGGAGGAGGTGGTGGCTTGCTAGCTGCTGAGGATGAGGCAGCAGGAGAGGAGACCTGTGAACGCAAGCTTGAAATTATTTAAAGTCTAACCCAGTCTCTGTGTTTTGTACCTCTAAAAGGAAAATAAAAATAGAAAAGGAAAAAAGAAAAAAAATGAATGATGCTTACTTTCACATTAGTGATGGCCATAATGTAAAAGCACAATGGTGCCTCATTGGGATGGGAGGA
This sequence comes from Neoceratodus forsteri, assembly GCA_016271365.2. Lineage (NCBI taxonomy): Eukaryota > Metazoa > Chordata > Ceratodontiformes > Ceratodontidae > Neoceratodus > Neoceratodus forsteri. The sequence continues at coordinate 108,556,037 of CM028136.1, read as the reverse complement.
AGAATGGGCATCTTGCTGGCTGGAGGAGGCAGCAGGACAAAAGAAGCAGGTTCACACAGTAATATATGTGTCTGGCTTGTACATTGGGTCTAGAGTCTGGATTTATTTGGAGGCATGAGATGGAGGAACAGGAGGTGGCACATATTGTTCCTGGGTGTGGAGGACTGGAAGACTGGAGGCCAGAGTGCAGAGCATCATCAGTTGTGTCAGGCACGGCAGCAGGTTCACATTGGTCTGATATGTGGCATTTATGCTGGACTAAGAGTCTGGGTTTACCTGGAGGCATGAATTGGAGGAGGATGTGGTGATGGATGTTGTTCCCTGGTGAGAAGGACTGGAAGACTCAAGACCATAGTATGGAGCATTATCAGAGGAGGCAGACATGCCAGCAAGTTCACATATGTCTGGTGTCTGGCATTTGCACGGGGCCAATAGTCCAAGTTTATCTGGAGGCATGAGATGGAGTAGGAGGTGCTGCATGTTGTTCCCTGTTGTGGAGAACTGAAGGATTCCATAGTGCAGAGCATCATCAATGGTGGTAGGCATGGCAGCAGGTTCACGTTTGTCTGGTGCCTGGCATTTACACTGGGCTGAGTCCAGGAAAGTGTGATGTGGCCCAGGCCAAGTGGAGGTCCTGGTGTATGCATGGGTGCAGTGGGTGATGCAGTTGAAGGTGTGGGTGGGGCAGGTGTGGGGCTGTCATTTGGCAGTGGTAGCATATTCACACCATCTGTTGAGTCATAATAATTGTTAGCACTGTCTACTTCAATTTCAACTTTGATTTTATATAGTTGTAATAGTGTCTCCTTCTTTCAGTTTGTTGTTCATAGCAGAAGAGCAAGCAGTCAGAGCACCCGTGTTGCACCCCAATTTCCAGAAATGATGCCTGGTTTGCATTTATTTTTCAGGGAAGAATAGCAGGCAGGGCACTCATGTACCATGCTCATTTCAAGATATTATGCCTGGTTGGCAAAGCATCTGCACCCCCCCCCCGGTTACTGAAATTGTGTCTTGTTGGCATTTGTCTTTCAGGGAACTATAGAAGGTGGAGCTGCAGTGTTACACCCCTGTTCCAGAAATTGTGTCTGACTGGCATTTGTCTTTCAGTGAAGAATAGCAGGCAGAGCACCTGTGTTGCAACCCCAATTCCAGAAATTATGGCAACATCACTCAGCAAAAACGAGGAAGTGGAATTCAGTCATAGCAGAGCAGCACAGCAGGGTACTTTTTCAGGCAGCCTCCTCAACAATGATAGGAGAAGATGATGTGCAAGCACAAAGCAGCAGCAGAGAAAAGTCAGGTATCTGTCTGGCATACCTCACAATCTCCTGCCCCACAAGTCAAGGACAAAGTCTAATCAAATCAGGACAGGCATATGCATGGAAAATATTCTGAATTAGAACATATCTGAGAAATGAGAACATTTGATTTCCAAATGTATCCTACACACACCACATAGCAACAGCAGCAGCTCTGCAAAAAATTATATTTTTCACTTAACATGAGTTTAAGTTTCTTTTACTCATGTCCAAAAATGCTTTCTTGCAGCAATGCTAGGAATTCTCCTTTGTCATCTTCGATGAAAGTTAAAGAAAGTGCTGTAGACCTGGAAGGGTCTAAAGTGTATGCAATGCAACAAAAAAAGGGTAAACTGGATGGGCCATGTGGCTGTTATCTGTCATCAGTTTCTCTGTTTCAATGTTTTGAATGTCAGAATGTTCTCTTTCAGGGAAGTCCTTCTCCATTTCCACCATGCATACCTCTGTTTGTGCTGAGGATGATGACCCCATTCCTCTCTGCAGTTTTCATATCCATGAGTGTGAGTGGTGTCCAAACTGATACTGTCTTACTTGGTAGAATATGATGATGATGATTAATTTTGATAAATGTCAACATACTGATACTGGCGTGGGAAAGGTTGGTGCATCTGTCCTTAATAATGGTGCCTGCTGAGCTTAAGACACATTCACTGCTCATACTAGGTGGGGGACAGCTCAGATATTTTAAGGCTACTGCTGACAGTTATGGCCAATCTTTCACCTTATTCTGACATTAAAGAAGTGGTTCTTTATTAGTAGCGAGATGTACCTGATCAGCCATTTATCCCTCAACTGCTGTCATCACTGCCTTTCCTCATCAGCAGCTTCCTGTGACTCATGTTTAGCAACCCTGACCTGCAACAGCACCACCCAAAGTTTATTGGATGATGCCTGTGCTTTTGCTGTCTGCAGATGCACTGCTGCAATATTTACCCTCCACTCAGATTGCCTTTCCAAAGCCAGGTGCTCCTTTTGCCTTCCTCTGAGCATCCGCTCATGCTGCCTTTTCAAAACAGATAGCCAATGTGCCTTTTTTGTGAGAAGCTTTTGAAGATATAGGACCTGACTGAGAACCACCTACACTTGAACTGAGGGTCCAGCATGCTTGCAATGCAAAATTCAGTTGATGTTAGTATACTGTTCAAGTATTTGTTTTGGTCTAGGACTTCCAGCAAAGTGCTCAACCAATGAAAGAATCACATCACTGCAAACTCCATGTGGGACAGAGGGCTGTACGGCAAAGATATTGGGTGCAGCTGCAGTCGGGGATAGAGAGGCATCCGGAGGCACTGGTTGGTGAGCGGAGACCAGAGAGAAGTGTGCAACTCGCCTGATTGTATCCAGCAAACACAGGGAGCACCAGAAACCCACATCTCTGAGCCACGGCAGGCACCAGAGTGTAAGACAGCTGACCCAGGTGCTTTGGAATACTGACACAATGCAGTGCAGCCACAAACTGACTTGGGGTGGCTCCAAAGAAGTACAAAGGCAAACTGAAGTTTTCTGACTTTTATTTGTTTGTTTCAGGCCTGAGCAGCAATCTTGAATGGGTTGAAATATGTTGTTAGCAGTTACATTGTGGATGAGCGTGTGTAGAAGGGGTTCAGCAAATCAGGTTAAAACTGTTGTTTTCAGATACATTGCTAAAAAAAGGTTTGCTGTTTCCTCACTCTAGCTAGGATTTTGTGGGGATTATTGGGGTCTATTTCATTCTGTTTAGCTCTGCATATTGTATAGGAAAATGTGCAGAAAGGGGTATTTGAACTGTGTATAGTACTGCATAAGGGAGAAATTATCAGTCTTGGACTGCATTTTTAGTCTTTGTTAACATTTGTATCTGCTTGTGAAGGTTTATTTTTGTTTCATTTTTTCCTCTCTTTTTGTCTGTTGGTGTTGCAAGCACTTCTGTCACAACTACCAGTAACTGGAGTTGAGCAGAGGAAAGAGCACAGTATTTAAATCACTGATAAAAGGGGATTAGAACAATGGAGTCCAGGACCACATCACTGTGAACTCTGTGTGGGACAGAGGGCTGCACAGTAAAGCTATTAGGTGCAGCTGCTGTCAAGGATAGAGAGGAATCCGGAGGCAGTGGATGGTGAGTGGAAACGAGGGAGAGGTATGAGACTGGCCTGATTGTTTTCTGTAGACACAGGGAACACCAGAAACACCTGCCCACCCTCCCCAATCTCACCCACACAGGGCTTGTCCTCCTTAAAATAGGTGCAGATCTCACAGTAGATTGCACCTTCTGGTCTCTAAACAGGGAGTACTGATTATATTGGGCATACTACTGTGGGCAACATTCATAGTACGAGATGAAGAAGAAAAAAAGTTACTGAGGGGTCAAATGCAACTATCTGTTTAAAACAGGGGCAGTGTGCCTAAAGGAAAGGCTGTGTACTGCAGCAATTGTGTCTCCTCTCCTACCCAGAAATGACCGAGTCAATGCCCACTGCCTCAGTGGATGCCAGAAATGAGGGGTGGCTGGAAAAAATGGAAGGGTGAGGAAGGCAGAGAAGATATGCATCCAACCTGAGGTTCCACTCCACAACTCCTATGTCATTCTGGCAGGGTGGGACTGTCTCTTGATGACACCCAAAGTGAGGGGACAAGGTGGATGTGGGGATCCTCCACAGGGAGACTCCCAGGGGGTGGCAAGGGACCTCAGAAAAGAAGGAAGCAACTCCTGGTAGGGGATTCTATTATTAGGGGAGTAGACCTGGGGGTGGAAGAGAAGGAGGTCAGGTTCCTCCCCGGTGCCATGGCTTGGAGGGATGGGAAGTGAATCCAAATGATTATTACAGCAGCAGGAAAGGAGGGTGAGCTAGATGTCATTGTCCACCTGGGGACAAACGACCTGGCTGAGGACAACATGAGGGCAGTGCAGAGGGATAGATAGGCAGAGGTCATGGTACTCACCAGTATGTACAAAAATGCAAACAGAGACTTCCAAAAGTTTCTGCCTAAACAGCTCTCCATTTAATGGCTTGACAATGATTACCAACAGTGATACTGACCCTCCTGGGGCAGAGACAGGAACACAAATGAGCTCTGATGTTTCACATACATATGCTTTTTCAATCTTTCTTGGGAAAGCTTTAAAGGGAGAGCTGTTAAGCCAGAAACTTTTGGAAGTCTCTGTTTGCATTTTTGTACATGCTGATGAGTGCCGTGACTTCTGCCTCTCTATGTACCTTTGTTGTCACTGAGCACTACTGTTCACTCTGGTGTGGATCTGTTCTGCTCTGCTGTACAGAGGGAGTTCATGGAGTTAGAGAGGACTCTAAGACAGGTGGCATGCATGGTAACTTTCTTGGAAGGGGAAAGGCCAGGGTACTCCACACCAGGCGATTCAAAGAATGGTTGAAGAGCTGGTGCAGAGCTGAGGGATTTGACTTCAGTGGGGTCTGAGGTGCCACCTGGAGAGATGTAAGCTTATGTGAGGGGATGACCTGCATCTATCTGTGGGGGGGATCAGGATCCTTAGTTAGAGGTTTAAATGTTTCTTTGGCAAGCATTTAAACTAGCCAAGGGCGGTGGCAGATGTAAGCAGGAAAAAAACAACTGCCCACCCTCATGGGTTAAGGTAGACAGATGGAAGGATACTAGGGATGAAGAACCAATGAAAAGGAACCCCAAATGGGGATAAGGACAGTGCAGGCATACAGGGAAGGCATAGAGATAAAGGGGAAGCTGGTACAGGAGAAGACATCAAATCATGGACAGTCATGTGTACGAATACTCACAGCCTGGGAAACAAGATCCCAGACCTAGCGGCCTTGATGGCGGAGGAAGACCTGGACATTGTCGCAGTCACTGAAATATGGTACACAGGTAACCATGACTGTGATGTTACCTCACCAGGATACACAATCTTCAGGAGAGATATGTAGGGCAAAAAGGGGGAAGGGGTGGCTATCCACAGAAGGGAAGGGATCAAAGTAACTGAGATAAAGGGAAGATAGGAAAGGGAAGAGGCACTATGTGTCACCTTAGAGATGGAAATGACACCACTATCTGTATTGCGGTTGTCTACAGACCTCCAGTGCAGGGGGAGGAAATAGGGTATTAGTAGAAAACATCCACCAAATTGCAGAGAAAGGGGAAGTTTTGCTGGTGGAGGACCTAAACATGCTGGATGTTAAATGGAATATCTATGCAGCAGCCACTACCAGGAGTAGAAACATCTTGTATGCCCTGTAGGGGACGTGCCTCACACAGCTAGTGAAGGAGCCCACACAGGAGGGAGCAATACTAGACCTGGTTCTCACCAATGGTGACAGAATAGCAGATCTTTCAGTAGGCATTCATCTAGGATCCAGTAATCATCATACAGCATGGTTTAAGGTGAAGACAGCAGTAGAGTCAAGCCACATAGAAACATAGACTCTGATGGCAGCTCACCCAGTCTTCCCATTTCCCTACTTTTCGGATAAACTGCAGATCCTAGTTAACCAACAGCCTACTTTTCCTTACTCCCAACTAGAACTGGCTTATGTCTTTCCCATGCATTCTTGAATTCCCCCACTGTTTTTGACCCCACTACCTCCCCTGCATCCACCACCCTGTCTGTGAAAAAAAATACTTCCTCACTTTGCCACTGAGCTGCCCACCTCTATCTTCAAATTGTGCCCCCTTTTTCTTGTACATCTCCTTTTCTGAAAAATGCTACCCTTTTGGACTTTATTGATTCCCTTGAGGTACTTGAAAGTTTCTATCATGTCCTCCCTCTCCCTCCTTTCCTATGGGATATACATATTAAGCTCCTTTACTCTCTCTCCATATGGCTTGTGGTGCAGACCCTGCATCATTTTAGTTGCCCTCCTCTGGACTGCCTCCATCCTGTCTATGTCCTTGCAGAGATGGGGTCTCCAGAACTGCACATAATACTCCAGATGGGGTCTCATCAACTGTCTGTACAGACGGATAATAACTTCCTGTTTTCTACTAGTGATGCCCCTCCCTATGCATCCCAGTATCCCCAGCCCTCCTTAGTGCCTTCTCACATTGCTTGCTTACCTTTAGGTCATCTGACATGACTACCCCAGGTCCCTTCCATTTTTGTTGTTGTTAGTACCCCGCCCCCCATCCCATTGTGTACTCTTCCCCTGGGTTTTTGTTTCCCAGGTGCATTACTTTGCACTTCTTTGCATTGAATCTAAGCTGCCATACTTTTGACCATTCCTCCAACCTTTTCAAGTCCCTTCCTCATCCTTTCCAACCCTCCTTGTATATCAATCATTTTGCAGGTCTTTGTGTCATCCACAAAGAGGAATACTTTTCCTTCCATCCTCTCGGAAATGTCACCTATACAGACAGTACTGACCCCTGCAGTACCCTGCTAGTAACTTCCCTTTCCTCAGAGTGGACTCCATTTACTATTACCCTTTGTGTCCTGTTGTCCAGCCAGATTTTTACCCAGGCTACCACCCTTGGATCCACTCCCAGGCTGGCTAACTTGTTTATTTATCTTTTGTGCAGGACTGTGTCAGAAGTAACACACAAAAGTAAGGGTCCTGGATTTCAAGAGGGCCAGTTTTGCAAAAAAGGAGGGGAACACCTCTAGAATATCCTGGCAAAGGTGGAGCAAGAGGGGGAAGTAGAGGAACAGTGGGACAAACTTAGAGGAGCCATAGCAGAGACAACAAGCCTCTGTGTAAAGCTAGTAAACAAAGCAAAAAGAAAGAATAAAACACTATGGTTTTCAAAAGAAGTGGCAGGAAAGGTTAGGGAAGAAATAGGCATTCAGAAAGTACAAGGAAACACAGACAGGGAACTGTATCAGGCAAAACAGAAGGAGGTGGGGAAAGCAGTCAAATGTACAATGGCACAAACTGAAGAAAGAATAGCACAATCAGTAGAAGAAGGAGACAAAACCTTCTTCAAGTATATCAGGGAAAGGAGAAAGACCAATTGAGGGACTGAGATGCTAAATAAAGGGGGAGAGGAGTGTGCAGAGGGGGACCTAGAAAAAGCAGAAATTCTAAACAAATACTTCCGCTAAGCATTTACAAAAGAAGGATAAGGGGAGGGACCAAAATTAGGTGAGAGAAACACACAAGGAGCAGAGGTGAACACCATTCCTTTCACAGAGGAGTGAGTCCTAAAGGAACTCTCAAAATTAAAACTGGACAAGGCAATGGGGCCAGATGGGATGCATCCCTAATACTGAAATAACTCAGGGAAGTTCTCGGGGCACCACTGACAGCCCTATTCAACAAATCACTGGAGGAGGGAGTGGTACTGTACCAAAGGACTGGAGAAGGACAACAAGGAATTTGGAGGGATGTGACATTTTATGGAATGACACAAGTGAAGATTATGGCAATGATGTGGCAGGGGGTGCCAGACATATGCTGAGTGATATAGTTTCTTGCACATCTCTTTTTCTGAAAGATGCTACCCTCTTGGACTTTGTTAATTCCCTTGAGGTACTTGAAAGTTTCTATCATGTACCCCCTCTCCTTCATTTCCTCAAGGGTATACATATTAAGCTGCTTTAGTCTCTCTTCATATGTCTTCTAGTGCAGACCCTGCACCACACCATTTTTCAGTTGCTGTCCTCTGAACAGCCTCCACTCTGTCTATGTCTTTGCGGAGATGGGGTCTCCAGAACTGTACGCAGTACTCCAGATGGGGTCTCACCAACTGTTTGTACAGAGGGATAACAGCTTCCTGTTTTCTACTGTTGATGTCTCTCCCTATGCATCCCAGTATCCCCCAGCCCTCCTTACTGCCTTCTCACATTCTTAGGAGAATGTGCTTGAAGATGAAAGCAAGGATGATGACCTTGTAGTCAATGCTTCACGGGAGCTGGAAATTAAAAAAAAGGATGTGGATGCTGTTAAAGAAAAACAAAACCAATGGGTGAACTCTCCCTCAAAAAAAGACAATTGTTGGAAAATGTCTGCCTGCCAAAATGGGGGCACAATTTGAAGATAGAGGGGGGATGGCTCAGAGGTAATGTTATAAAGTATTTTTTCATGGAGAGGGTTGTGGATGCATGGAACAGCCTTCCTGAGGAGGCTGTGGAGTCAAGAAGAGTGGGAGAATTCAGGAATGGGACAGACATAAGGCAATTCTAGTGGGGGGTAGGAGAAAGTAAGCTGTTGGTTGTCTAGGATCTGCAGCTTATCCATAAGGTAGGGAAATAGGAAGACTAGGTGTGCCAAGCAGTCCTTATCTGCCATCAAATTCTATGTTTCTATGTTTGCTCTTCCTCACTATCCTGCACTTTTTCCACCCCTCTCATCTTGACGGTCTTCCTTCTGCTCCTCAGCATCTTTTTCCGTAGGCTTCACTTCCAGTGCTGTGGTTCCTCTTCACCTACACGTTCAACTTCATCCATAATATTCTCCAGTTCCTTACACTCAGATTTTTCTCTTAGCTTAGTAAACAGTAAATCAGGGTATTATATAATTTCTTGGCTTTCAGTCTGACTATCTCTAGCCTCCAACCCCAGTTCTATGTTAACAAAAATGTTGGCCACCTCATCTCCTCTAATTTTTTTAATACCACAGATTGCCTCTGCCTGCTGCCTTCCAGCTGCTTGTCCCTTTCATGCTTCTGACTTACCACCAAGAGCCTTTCCCTTACCTCTGCCACACACTGTACTACTGTTCTAAGGAAATATTGTCTAACACAGTGCTAAAGACCTGCCTGTTTCTGAAAGGATTAAACTTCAGTTTGTTTTTATTTTACTTTTTAGGGCAAGAAAACATGCTCTGAGTGAAAGCTCCTTCCAACATACACCAGAATTGAAGGGAATTTGAGGGACTTGATCAGGTTCATGCAGTATTACAGTGGTGGCTATGGGATCTAAACCCAGGCCTCAATTATTCTATTATGAACCAAACAAAATAACAAATATAGCTACTGCTGCTACTGCTACTGCTGAGGATTTGAAAATGCACAAAAATGAGATAACATTTGAAGGTACAGTCAATTGGCCAAAGGAATTACAGTAGTAAAATAATGTTGATTGCCCTTCCCCCAGTGAAGCAAATGTGCTGCAGAGTGAGAATAGACTACAGAGCACCACAGACACAGCATACGCTAAAACATCAATTAACAAGCATTTGTCAATGCCAAATGCTGTCTCACTTGCATTGGCATTGGTAGTGCCAGAGTTAGAGATGCATAATAGGAATGGCAGTGAAGTATTGAAGTGACGTCGACCCCATCCCCACCCTGTAGAGACTGACAGGCATGGGGGTGTGCCTTTGGGTCATCAGCTATAACACTCATGCCATTGTACCTCACCCTACCCTGTAGACACTGACAAGTGTCGTGGTGTGTTTTGGGGTCTTTGGATGTTATACTTACCCCATTCCAAAAGGAAATACACTGAGGTGGGTGCAGTATAGGAGAATGGGGTGAACTTTGTGGCCAAACAGTGCAAGGCACACCATGGTGCCTGTCACTGGCTGCAGGGTGGGGTTGGGGGTGGAATGGCATGAGCATTACAGCCGATGATCCCAAGTCACACCCCTGATGCCTGTCAGTCTCTACAGGGTGGGGTGTTACAGTTGAAAACCCTAACACCTTAGGTGTGTGTTGGTATTTTCACTCCAAATTTTCAAGATGGGCTGTTTGTTAGCCCACCTCATGAAAAGTGGCACTATTAGTTTGTTAGCTGAAAAGTGGTTTTGCACAGTGGTTATGCCATTTGTCGACAAAGGGATGAAAACACATTTTGAGCAGGATGTGGAAAATGTCATCTGTATTGTTCATGAGGAGGGTTAAAAAAATGGCAACGTTGAAATTCTGGAGTGAAAATATGAAAAATTGGAGAAGTCATGAGCATGCATAGAAACTGCGCAATGCACATCTATAACCCAATTATTTTTGGGAGTTTTTTAACCACATTTTTAACATAGGCATTTTGGGACCTCTCTCATGAACAGTGGCTCTGTGATTTTGTTAATCAGTCCCAAAACTTGATTTCCCACAGCGACCAAACCATTGTGCGCCACAGGTGTGGAAACACATTTTGGGCAGGCTGTTAAAAATGACAGCTGTGCTGTTGATAAGGAGGTGTGAAAAAATGCCAGTGTTGAAAATCTGGCATGAAAATATTGCAAATTTGCAAAATGTTACAAGGGTGCATGGAAACTGCGCAATGCACGCTTGTAACACAGTAATTTTATGGACTTTCGGCACCAAATTTTCAACACAGGCATTTTAGGACCTCTCCTCAAGAACAGTGTCAGTGTCATTTTCTCAAACTGTCCCAAAAACTGATTTCACACAGTGACTGCACTATTCTGCACCGGACATGTGAAAACACATTTTGGCCAGGATATATAAAATGACAGCTATACTGTCCATAAGGAGGTGTGGAAAAATGCCAATTTTAAAAATCTGGAGTGAAAATATTACAGATTCATGAAGTTACGAGTATGTGTGGAAACAGCACAATGAATGCTCAGAAAACAGCCATTTTGGGAATTTTTTTCACCAAATTTGCAACATAGACTTTTTGAGAGACCCCCTCATGAACAATGGCACAGTTGTTTCACTACTCCATCCCAAGAGGTGATTCCACGTAGTGACCACAAAATCACCTTTCAGGACCAAATAACACCATGACAGTGACTGAATTCATGAGGAGGGGACCCAATAACCCCATGTTGAAAATTTGGTGCAGTAATTCCCAAAAATGGCCGAGGTATGCACCAAAGTTGAAAAAAACCTAATTATGCCATTATGCAGCTTACCAGCATTTCTTTAGTTTGTGGTTGGCTTTGAAGAGTGCAGACATGTTCCCAGTCCACCGAAGATCATCGCTCCGGACTCCGGAGGTAAGTATGGGGTGAGGGTGTGTGGGGAGGCAGGGTGCACAGAGGGTGGGCGCAGGTTGTGGGAGGGGGCAGGGAGACTGCGAGGGACCATTTTCTTCTTTTACAGGGGTAAAAAAATAAATAAATTGTGGGATGGTTTTTCTTTTTCAAGGGATTTGGCATGCTGGGGTGGGCTCCCGGCATGCCACCTAAGTGTTTTGGGGGTGCTGTAGTCAATGGGGGATTGGGCACCCCCATTGGCACACAACAAACATGGGCGGGCAAGATCCGAGGGGATGGGCACCCCAGGCACATAACAAATGGGGGGTGCATGATGCCACGGGAGGGGCTCCTCCACCGGCAAATACATTGGGTCAGAGCATGCCAACAGGGGGTATTGGAGGCACCCCAAAGTTGGCATTATGGCAGGCAGTGTGCACCGTCAGCATTTTTCACCAGAGCAAGCTCGTTGGGAGGTGCCGCAGCATATGACAAGTTTGCTCTTAATGCGGTGGACCTTTCGTTAGATGTGATCACCACATTATGTATTCATGGTATGGAGCCAGCATGCAGGCTTATTGGGAAATGAGGGACACACCTGCATTCTCCCAATAGTGACCGCGCCTCCAAATTTGCTGCTACCTCAATATGTTGGCTGCAAATGCGTGAGCCAACATAGAAATGGTACACAGCTGCAAAAAAACACTTCAAGAAATGTCTTCAAATTAAGCTTAATGAATGATCTATATGATTTTGAAAAAAATGAAAAACATTTTTGAGGTTTTTACACCAAGAAGCAAGGTCTCTGTCAGAAAACTCCATACAGATCTTGGGCTCAATTTTCAACAGGTGGTGCAGGGTTTGCTTCAAGCCGTGTGTCAGCCCTAAACTTTGATGCAGCTGCACCAATCTCCTTTTCCACAACTGTGACCGATTTTGGTAGGTCGAGTGCAGTTGCAACAGTTTACCCGATTTATGGCAACTTGCACCAAATCTTTGGGACAAGCACCATAAAACGGATCCCTGGGGTTGCCACACGCTAGAGTAGAAAACTTGGTCTAATTTGCAGTAATTGGTGCACGAGAGTGAAATTCCCTGTCGCCAACCGGGAGATTGCTGAAAGCCTTGCATACCATATTGTCAGCACACCTGGGCTTGCAGCAAAGGTGAGGCTTTGAAAATGTAGCTCATTGTCTCCTCACACACACTGCTAGGACTGCACAGACTGCTGCTCTCCCAGTCAGTTGCCTGTTGCAGAGATACCATGTGATTTTCTCACATAGTACTGCATGAAATCTGAGAACTGTACCTGGAGCAAATTTCACAAAGTCTCATACTTTGCAGCTTCCCATAGGACTATATAAGCTGTGAAGCAAAGAATTTCACAAAGTTTCTGAACTTTGTGAGGCTTTCTGGAAGGCAGATTTTTAAACCTTGCATACCTCTAGCACAGGAATGCTAATTTTTATAAAACCTTTTTAGTGGCGTTAACTCCTATCCTAAAGTGAGTCTTTAATGCCTGTATGGAAATGGAAATGCCACTCGTCTTTTGGCAGGAAGCCTTAATCACAGTTCTTCTCAAACTGGGAAAGGAGGAAGACAGATGTGCAGCCTCTAGGCCGATGTCTCTCTTAAAACAGGACATGATGCTCTTCACCAAAATCACAGCCAACAGATCTCAAAAACTGTATGGAATCCCTCCTACATCCAGATCAGATATGGTTTATCCCCAAAAGGCATCTGCACAATAATATTAGGTGTCTATTAAACATACTCTCTTATAGCACCAACCAAAATCCACAACCTGCTCTCTTTTGGATGCAGAAAAAGCATTTGGTCACTTGAATTGTGCGTCTTTTGCAAAGGGAGAGGCAAGCTATGGGGTTTGGGGGAGGGTTTCTTGACCTGAAGAGGAATGCTGTACTCTGTTCCAACTGTGAGAGTCGGGGTTAATGGTACAATCTTAGAGGCCATCACAATTCAACAAGGCATGAGATAGGGCTGCTCCCTGTCTCCTATCCTTTGAGAGCCCCTTGCTGCCACAGTGAGACAGGCAGAGGCTTTCTAGTACATTAAAGTGAATGGGCATGACAACCATATATCCACGTAGGCTGCCGATACCGATCTACCTTGGAGACCCCCAGCAATCTGTCTCAACTTATTAAAGAGATGACAAACATTTGGAGAGGCCTCTGGGTTCAAGGTTAGACATGATAAGACAGATTTTAATTCTTAGTGTCTCTATGTCAGACCAGTTCAAACATCAATTCCATTTAAATGGGTGCATGATGAAGTCAGATACTTAGGCATACAAATCCTACTGTGTCTGAACAATTTGTATCATGTGAACTATACCTTGCTCAAATAGGTGGGTTACTCAGATCTTAACAGGTGGAGTTTGCTTCCCTTAACCTTTTCAGATAGTCTAGAGACACTCAGAATGAATGTGTGACCTAGATTTTTATTCCTGTATTCTGCCTTATCTATCCATTTGCCACTGGGGGATTGGAAAGAACTCAAAAGAATGCTTTCCAAATTTATCTGGGGAGGTAGTAGGCCTTTTATCCAATTTGATGCACTCACTAAATGCAAATGTACTGTAATGGAGGTATGGGGCTGCCCAGCTTCTTGCAGTACTATGAAGATTCCCACCTAATACACATAGCAGAAATGATCTGGAACTTGGATGAAAATGACTGGAATAACTTAGAACAAACAGCACATACTTACAAACCCCAGAGATGCTTACCTTGGCTGGTTAAGCAAAGAGACATTTTAAATACTTGTAGTATCTGGACATGACATAATACAAAACTATGACTTAAAATTAAAGAAAAGCAGCAAACCCCTAAGACCATTTGGAAAAGAATACCAATACATCTACCACACTTTCTCCTGCTTAACTAGATGATGGGACTGTTGGATGGGCAAAAATAGACCTTCACTATGTAACACAATTTGTCACAGAAAACAACAATATTAAAAGCTTCCAGCAACTAGTCAAGGAGTTTGGGCTGCACCAGTGGGACTACATAATGAAGGGTCCAAAGGAGGCAGGCGTACAAGCTGTACTACTGTAAGTGGTGATTTTACTGTTGGGCAGATTGAAACAAGAAGAGCAAAATCGGTTCATTCTGCAAGCCTTACTGATGGGAGAAGGGGGGAGATCAGCTATAGTGACAGTACAAACAACCACGGGGGAGGTGGCAAGTTTACAGCTTTTACTAGAAAGTCTGTCCAAAATATGACAAAGGATACAGCGCACAATGTAATTGCTTTCCTGGTGAGTATTCAGCTGGAAGGTTGTAGGAAGATGCTTTGTAATGCCAGTGGTGTCCAAACACTATGGTAAAGGGATCACAGACCTCTGCTGGAAGGGTTATTGGATGAGGGGAACATAATTTCCTATTTTTGTGGGGCACCCCTTGCTGAGGCCATTTTGGTCATGCAAGCAATACAATACAATACTAGAGCTTCCCCTTAACCTTATGTTTGAAAATCTTGTCCTAGGCCTATCTCTTAGAGGGGCCTGCTCTTGTCATAGAAGTTACCCATTCCTGATTGTGGTAGCTGCAGCTGGGAAATCCATTACCCACTGTTGGTTAACTAATAGCTGTCCAAAACTGCAGCAGTAGTGCAATAATATTCAGAGGATTAAAAGCATGGATGCCATCACTGTTCTGCTACTGCTGCAGCAGAACAAATACAGTGTAGATGGCTCCCATTATTTCATTAATGCCGCAGTGCTAGAACAGTTATTTGGATAAGCACATTCAGTTATCTGTCTTAAGCATTTAATCCTGGTATAGTCATTCAATATAAAATGAAAGGCAGAGCACATTGTTTTGTTGTATCTGTTAAGTGTTCTATTACAAGTTAAAATTTAAAGTTCATGTGCATACTGTGCACCTGAGAGGAAAGACTAATACTTGAAGAACATCTATTTTAATGAGCCCATCTCAACCAGCAGATGGTACCAGGAACAATCGACTAAAATCAATGCACATTGTCCTCAGTCATGAGCTATATGTAACTCTCTTTGCTGTTACAACAGGAGGCTTGCAGTATTTTTGGTGGTGCAATCTGTATTGTATTCAATAAACTTTGCAAGTTTAAAAAACAATTGCAAGTCAAACTGAGATAACTTTAGGTGACTTCAAACTTTCCTCTGCCAGGAATGGAGTTGTGGCAGCACATGGCAGGACAAAGATAGCTTCAGCTAAAAGCAAAGGCAATTTAATGGCTAGCTAAGTGAGGGAGAGGACTTGCTCAATAACTCCAATTAGCCAGAAAAGCTTGTAACAGGCTGATCTTGGCAACCAAAAGTAGCACTATTTAAATCAATGATTTGTGCTATGGGACCCCCCCCCCCAGTCTTCTTGAAGCACAAATCTTACTAGAAATATCTGAAAGGACACTGAGCCACTGCTGGATACACAATTCTGGCTGAAATGGACAGAAAAAGGAGCAATTCCTGCTATAGAAAGGGAGATCCTGATAAAGTACTCACTTCTCCTCCCCTCCAGCCACAAGACCTTTCACCGGGAATCTCTTCCTGCTGCCTAGCCTCTCCCCAGTGGGAGTTTTCCTACATACCTTTCCTGACCTGCCAGCCCAGGTGTCAGGGGGAGAAATGGCCACAAATAAATCCCTGTCCACAGCAATCGTCCCTTGGCTATTATGCTGGGCACTGCTGTAGCAGGAGTTTTGGAGGGGCTTTGCAGGATCATGAATCTGTGGCAGGTTAGGTCACTTTTTTAAAATATTTCACCATGAAAGTCATACTGAGCTGCTAGAGCTTATTCCCAGATGTATCCTGGGGGAAAAGGGGAATGGAGAAGGCTAAACAGTAATGACAATATTATAAATACAAAAAATAGGAGACATATTCAGTAATACTGTATCCCAAAGCAGCATAATTACATGTATTAAAGGCAAATTAGTAAACAAATACATGCAGTAAATAAAACATAGATTATATCAGATGGGGGAACTACTCATATGGTTATAGAATGGGAATGAGGGGACATAATGACCAGGGCAAAATAAAAGTAGGTAATGAAGACAAGAGTAAAGGGATCATGGATAGTTGCAACTAGGAGAAGAAAAGTCTTGAAGAAGAGACTTTAGGGAGGAAGCAGAAGAGGTGGAATTAACTAACAGGGGAATGGGAACCATCATTTTGGAAAGTGATATGAGAAAGTAAATTGTCCAACAGTAGATTTCTTAGAAGGAATGACAGGGAATTGGAAATTTTGTTGCAGAAAGGGTAGGAGGAAGAAGAGGGAGAGGACAACAAGGATTTAAGACAGGAAGAAAGGGAACCAAAACAGAATGTGGATATAAATGAGGCACAATGGGAAAGGCACCTAGCATCAAGAGCAGGAGAGAAAGAGTAGAGTAGAGTAGAGTGAGCAGTGGTGGGTACAAGGGGGACAGTCTAAAGCAAAACAACAAAAAGAGTGAATGAGGGGGGTCCAGTCTGGCAAGGGAGGATTTGAGAGCTCCACTATAGACTATGTCACTATAGTCATATTGTATGCAGTACAAGCCACATAAGTGCCATTCGTAGCCAAGTCAAGGTGGATTATATTTCTACCAAGAAAAATGGGGTATGGTCATGTCAATGGAAAGGTAGTCAAGGGAGTTAAACTAAAGGATAGGAGAGGAAACTAATGCAAGGGTCATCAACATAAGCAGTTAAATGCATGGGTTCACCAAGTGAAGGGAAGCAGAGATAAGTATTACAAGAACAGTAAACCCTCAACTGGAGGAAGGAAGCATACAGGAACGAGTCTCTCTTAAATGCATATTATATGACAATCACACCCAGCAAAATTGATTGGACTGAGATCCCAATGAACTCAGAAATCTGGAATTAATAGGCACTCACAGAGACCTGATGGGGAGAGAAAATGACTGGGCCATCATAAAGGAGACCTTCCAGCTATTCAAAGGGGATAGATCTGACAGGAAAAGAACTAGGATGCTCTCTTTTTAAGTGAGCATGTCTGTACAAAGCAAAGAGGAAATCAGTATATCAAACAGATCCAATGAGTCAATCTCTTAAAGCTCAGGGAAAAAGCAGGGAGGGACAAAATAGCTCCCCAAATAGGAACTACAGCACAGCTGAATAGATTCAGTGGTGATAAGTGCTCTGCAAAAATTAAATTCCAGAAGTGGAATTCTAATGGCATTACCTAATACACTTTCATGATATTTTGAGCAAACATTGATCGTTAGTACTTTATGGTATTACTCCTCTAAATTTTAAACTACTAAACCAAATCTTCTAGCATTGTTAGATTTCAGGAGTCATTGACTCTGGGTATGGATGCAAATTTCCAGTGTATACCTGCAACTGCAGCAGAGCAACAAATGTCCAGATTTTTGAAAAAATAATCGCAAAGTTTCATAAATAATTAAACTGCAAACTATGATCACCTGTAATTTATAATTCATTTAACCAAATCACTTCAAATGTAATAGGTCTGTAAACCTTTCCAATAAGCTTATGTTTAGGTATCTAACTTAAAAGGCGACCAAGTTGTGTGTAGAACAAATATTTTAAGAAAGGTTCACATAAAAATAAATTGCCAGCTTTTATATCCCTATAAGTTAAACACTGCACATGAAAATGACATTAAATTTGGCATTTCATTAGCACGTCTTATAACTAGTAATCATGCTATTTTGAAGGTCTCCAGCTGCAAGAACAACTGAGGTATGACTAAATAAAAATTATTGCAAAATTATATTAAATTCTACAAAATTGCATGAAATTTGCAGAATATTTTAAACAAAATCTGAGAAAGCAGAATTTATGTAGTAGTATGATTTTGGGTGATCTGTAAGGTTTGCTCCCATATTACTAGGTCAGTAATATGGATTGTTGCAACACCAGCTTTCCAGTATTAAAATCTGGACAGCTGCAGTTAGGGTACAGAAGCTCTATTTTTCAGTGAGTGCTCATGGGTGTCTTATTGATGGTTTCACTGTTGTTCAGCTTTGACCAAATCTACAGGTAATTGTATCTTTGGATATTGGGAATGAACATTTTGAAAAAGTGCCCTGTTGTTGAATACACTGACTTTTGTTTTAGTGTTGCTCAGCATGAGGCAGTTGCCATTACCCAATACTGTGATTAGTCAATAGCTGTGGTTGTATTATGTTTGTGTCAAAGATAAATGACTTTAGCATTAAGGGACCTTTTTAATGCCTTTAGGTTTCAAACTTGCCCCAGTTCAAAAAACACAATTTATGATTCCTGTCCTGCTGCAGAATTCATTGATGTAGCACTTTGTTGTGAATATGGCTCATTTTTCTGAAGTGTGAAAAGCTGTCATTCTACTATATTGCTACATCCAGATAGAAATTTATATGTTTACAATCCTCAGTCCACTCACATTGAATCAGTCCAGATCATTGGGAATGGCCCCACACAGCAGAGATACCCATGGAGTAGTTGGAGGTGACTACCGAATCATGAGTGCCTAGTCTGTTTGGAAATGTTCCTAAAGTTCTGCAAATACACAGTATGCACCATAAATTGCAGGAGTTTAGATATGATTACAGTAAAAGACAGTTTTCACATTTACTAAGTACATAGCATAAAATGCCTACATTAGCAGGTTCTAAAAAAGATATTGTGTATATAATGTAACATATATGTGCTGTATATATATAGTTAAACTTTAACATTTCAAAGTTGAAGGCATTGGCAGTATGATTTATATATTTCTGAGATGTTTTTACTATTTTAAGCATATCCCAGGTGATTTTCTAAATCTCCTACATCACTAATGTACCACTCCTGCATCTGCTATTACCTTAGTGTAATAACTATTGCTCCTATATTGTAAGCACTGTATGTGTATCTATTGTCCACAACAAACTCTCTTTGTACAAGTCCAGTCTGTAAATGAATAGAATTTATTGTTGTACTAATTCTCCTCTGTAATCTTCCATGTACTTCTCGGTACTCGGGTTGCACCTGGAAATGAGCCTTGGCTCAGTGTGCCTTTCCCGGTCAACAAAGTTAAAATAAAAAAAATAAATAAATGAACAATTTTTAAGTATTTCAGTTTCCAAAACTGATCTCTATCTGGATATGAATAGCAGATGTAACAACAATTAAACTCAGGATAGGCCAGAGAAAAACTGTTATACAGGACTCTTTCAAATACTAGAGAAAATAGGAAGGTAAAGAGGGCAGTTGGAGGGGCAAAAGCAGACACAGAGCTGTGTATTGTGGAGGGAGTCAATAGTGGATAACAACTGTTCTTCAAGGAAGAAAGGGGGAATTGTGAGGCTAACTGAGTGGGATAGAGTGATTGAGGCAGACAGGCAAAAGGCCACTGTCCTTAATAATTACTTTTGCTCAGCCTTCATTAGGGAGGATGTTGGGCCCTTGCCATCAAAGCAGCCACCATGTGGGTCCTGGAGATGAGGTAGCCAACATTTACCAAAGAAAGGGTCCAGAAAGGGCTGGCAGCTGTATTGATTCATAAGGCCCTAAAACCAGATGGGCTGCATTTGAGGATACTCAGGGTGTTGGAAGCAGAACTGAATGATCTCCTGGCAGGTCTATTCAAAAGCTCTTTAAGGATAGGATTGGTTCTGAAGAAGTGGAAGGTGGTGGATGTAGTGCCACTCCGTAGGGAGCAGACAAAGAACACACAGGGAATTTCAGACATATCAGTCTTACTTCTCTTGTAGGAAGAGGCAAGAGGAAGGAGGATCCAGATTTATTTCAGTGCAGTACAGTAACTGCTCATTGCTGTTTTTGTTTTAAACCTAGATTTGTGTGGTTTTAGTAGTGCTGTTGTTTCTTTGCTGTCTTTACATGAACTTGTTTTGGGGCTGTTGAAAATTTAAAGCCTGGTTTTGTGTTCTTTTAGTGGTGCTGTTATTCCTTTGCTGTCTTTACTTGGAATTGTTGTGGGGCTGTTGAAAATGTGAAACCTAGTTTGGTGTGATTTTAGTGGTGCTGTTACTACTTTGCACTCTTTACTTGGAATTCTTTTGAGGCTGTTGAAAATGTGCAACCTAGTTTGGTAAGCTTTTAATTGGGTTGTTACTCCTTTGCTGTCTTTACTTGGAATTATTTTGGGGCTGTTGAACATTTGAAACCTAGTTTAGTGTGCTTTTAATGGTGCTGTTTTCCTTTGTTGTCATTACTTGGAATTGTTTTGAGGCTGTTGCAAATTTGAAACCTAGTTTTCTGAACTTTTATTGGTGTTGTTTTCCTCTGATGTCTTTACTTGCTGCAAATTTTGTCTTGTCTTGTCTGTCTTGCCCTGTAGTTTGGGGGAGGGGTGCTAATTGTCTTAACTGAGGCCTCAGCTACATGATAACTGGAGGTGGAGCTAAGTCAAATTTGAGGTAGCAGGTTGATTTCTGGTTTCTCAGAAGAGGAAGGATCCAGATTCATTTTGGTGCAGTGCAGTAACTGCCCATTGCTGTCTTTGTTTTAAACCTAGATTTGTGTGCTTTTAGCAATGCTGTTATTCCTTAGCTGTTTTTACTTGGAATTGTTTTGGGTCTGTTGACAATTTGAAGCCTAGTTTGCTTTGCTTTTAGTGGTGCTGTTATTCCTTTGCTGACTTTACTTGGAATTGTTTTGGGGCTGTTGAAAATGTGATGCCTAATTTGGTGTGCTTTTAGTGATGCTGTTATTCATTTGCTGTTTTTAATTGGAATTGTTTTGGGGCTTTTAAAATGTGAAAACTAGTTTGCTTTGCTTTTAGTGGTGCTGTTGTTCTTTTGCTGTCTTTACTTGGAATTGTTTTGGGGCAGTTGAAGTTGTGATACCTAGTTCAGGGTGCTTTTAGTGTTGCTGTTATTCCTTTGCTGTCTTTACTTGAAATTGTTTTGGGGCTGTTAAACATTTAAAACCTAGTTTGGTGAGCTTTTAGTGGTGCTGTTATTCATTTGCTGTCTTTACTTGTAATTGTTTGGGGGCTGCTGAAAATCGGAAACCCTAGTTTGGTGTGCTTTTAGTGGTGCTGTTATTCATTTGCTGTCTTTACTTAGAATTGTTTTGGAGCAGTTAAAAATTTGAAGCCTGGTTTGGTGGGCTTTTAGTGGTGCTGTTATACATTTGCTGTCCTTACTTGGAATTTGTTTGGGGCTGTTGAAAATTTGAAACCTAGTTTGGTGTAATTTTAGTGGTGCTGTTTTCATTTGCTGTCTTTATTTAGAATTGTTTTGGGGCTATTGAAAAATTGAAACATAGTTTTGTGTTATTTTAGTGGTGCTGTTTTCCTTTTCTGTCTTTACTTTCTGCAGATTTTGTCCTGTCTGTCGGTCATGCCCTGTAGTTTGGGGGAGGGATACTAATTATCTGACCTCTGGCCTGTTTTATTTTGCTGTCTTTACTTGCCACAAATTTTGTCTTGTCTGTCTGTCTTGCTCTGTAGTTTTGAAGAAGGGTGCTAATTGTCTGACCTCTGACCTCAGTTACGTGATAACTGGAGGCAGAGCTGTGTCTGATTTGAGGTAGCAGGTTGATTTTTGGTTTCTTAGAAGAGGCCGGAAGGGGAAGGATCCACATTCATCCAGTGCAGTGCAGTAACTACTCATTGCTGTTTTTGTTTTAATTCTAGAGTTGAGTGTTTTTAGTGGTGTTATTATTTCTTTGCTTCTTTAATTGGAATTGTTTTGGGGATGTTGAACATTTTAAACCAAGTTTGGTGTGCTTTAAGTGGTGCTGTTATTCCTTTGCTGTCTTTACTTTGAATTGTTTTGGGGCTGTTGAAAATTTGGACCCTAGTTTGGTGTGCTTTTAGTGGTGCTGGTATTCCTTTGCTGTCTTTACTTGGAATTGTTTTGGGGTGGTTGAAAATTTGAAACATAGTTTGGTGTGCGTTTAGTGGTACTGTTATTTCTTTGTTGTCTTTACTTGGAATTGTGTTGGGGATCTTGAACATTTGAAATCTAGTTTGGTGTGCTTTTAGTAGAGTTGTTTTCCTTTGCTGTCTTTACTTGGAATTGTTTTGGTGCTGTTGACAATTTAAAACCTTGTTTGGTGTGCTTTTAGTGGTGCTGTTTTCCTTTGTTGTCTTTACTTGCTGCAAATTTTCACCCACCCTTCCTCCCCTGCCTCCCACTCTTAATTAAATGCCCTGTTAAATCTGATTGACAGGAGCCAATCACAGGGAATAGCAGGGGTTGTGTAGTAGGAGGGACATAAGGGGGAGGAAGCCCACTCTCGGCACAGTAATTTTTTTGACTCATTTGTTGTTGTTGTTTCCTTCTTTCAAAAAAAAAGTATCTGAGGATCAGTGGCAGGATTTTCAGGATAGTAAATTAATAAAGAGGAAACTAGGAGTGTGTGGTCTCACATGTATCAAGATGGCAGCTTACTGTAACCCAGTAATAGAGCACTACAGCACAGGGAATCTGGGAAAAAATATCCATTCAAGCCAAAAACCTGAAACAAAAGAAAGGTGCCTGTGATTAGTGAAAGCCTCCGGTTTTGCTACATACCTTTCTTGAGAGAGACAGAAGATCATCCATTGGCTGGGACTGGGTGGTAGCTCCTTGCTCGGGCCTGCAGCATGGCTCAGCAAAATGACACCCAAATGAATGCAGGGGAAGAGGGGCAGATGTTCACACAGCTGCTCCAAAGAATGGATGTCCTCACCCTAACCACACAACACGTTACCAATGCCTTACAAAAAGTAGAGAGTTGATTGGACCATATAGAACAGAACTCCATTGCCATGGGGTAAGAAATTGAAGCAATGCAAACCAACGCCAGGGATCAGTAGGCCATCATATGAACTCTGCTAATGAAGGTGGACTTGGAGAGCCACAGCAGGCTGAACAACCTGTGCCTGTTGGGTTTTCTGGAGGGGTCAGAATGTAAAGACACCCTCTCATTCCTTACCACCGTGCTCCCTGATATCTTGCATCTGGCACTGAGGTTCTGCCTAGACATTGAATGGGTGCACAAGATGCTGGCGCTGACACTGGGTAAGGGCAAAGACCCTGGCCAATCCTTATAAAACTTTAAAATTATAATACATGGCAGCACATTCTGGTGAGATCTCAGGAGTTGTGTCATCTCAGTTGGCATTGGCACCCAGTCTCCATTTACCAGGATTTCTCTAAAGACTTGTGGGACAGATGCAGGGAGTACACAGCTGCATGAAAAAGCACACAACAGTTTGGCCTCCACTACTCTGTGTGGTATCCAGCCACAATGAGCATGGTCAACAATGGAGTGTCCAAGTCCTTTGAATCCCCTGTAACCCTGGAGGAGTACCTAAACAGTATCCAGACAGAAAGGGAGGGCAGACAAAATCAGCAGACAGGGGGCCGCAAGAACCATAAACTGATCATCTGCCCGGATCGTATAATGAGAAGAGAGGAAGACCACATGGAGACTGAGGAACTGTGCCAGCAGGGAGGAGACAAGGCCCTGCTGTGATGCAACAGAAAGAGATCTTCACAAAACAGCATTGGAAAATGGGTCCCTCCCCTAGTCAGAATCAAGTCCAGTGAGCAGCATGAAGAACACGAACTCCAGAGCAAAGCATCTACAGCCCTGGTTTGATACATGACCCAGAACAGGTATGAGGCCCTGAGAGATCCTTCACCAGAGGTGCCAAAGATGCCCACATGACCTGAGGGATCAGAACATCAGGATCCTGCAACTCCCCTGGGAGAGATCACTGAGAAGAAAGAGGAACTCTGCATCACGATTACCACAGATGGGAAGACTCCATCAGAGGGGACCTCAGAATTGCCATTTCTTCCATCAGTCCCCCCATGATGAACAGATAGCAGCAAGAAGAACTTTTGAGCAGGGGGGTTTGCTCAGATAAGTAGACTGGGGTACTGAACTGCCCAGGATGGGGAAGGGGGGCTGAGAGGCTGATGTATGTTGGGGGAAGAATAAAAGGGGAAAAATATGTGTTAACTCCATAGGATCAGACAATGGTTTAACCTATGCAAACCACAAGGCAGCACAGGCTTGAGATGCCACCTCTGGGGAAGCCTCAGGGGATCCAGGGGGAAGCCTGTAATGACTCATCTCTGGAATCGCAGTCATGTATAACATACCCCCCCTGAGATGGGGGGCAGGGGGGGAAAGCCATTACCAGGGACATGAATGAGAGTTCAGACAAGCCCCCACCACATAGATACCCTTGATGTGTGGTCTGCCCCCCTACAATCAGAGGAAAATGAATACAGGTATGGACAATCACAGGGAGGGGAAAGAAGCCAGGCATCAAGGGGTGTACGAAGGGAGTTCCATGCTACAGCCAGGCATGGGCCTGTACTTGCCCAAGGGAGATCCCCCCTGGTATGAATAGAACATCCACAGCCCCCCCACCCCGGCATGTTATGGAACCATGAGAGGTGGATAAGGGTGAGGGAGACAAATCCCAGCTGGAGGAGGGGTGTCTGGCTCCCAGGCTACAAACAGATCAATGCTGGGTTAAAAGCTGACCATATTACCCTGTGCAAGGGGTAGCTGCCTCCACCCCAGTTGCAACAGTACTTAGATATGGGGACAGAGTTTGCAAACATAGCCTCAGGTAAATACACTTCCTCAGGATTCAAAGGGTGTACCTTGGGCTGCAGCAGACTGTAGTCAGCAGCAAGCACCCAATGTATTCAAATGTGCACCACAGTGCATAATGTACATAGATCTACAGGGATTTGAATGCTGAAATCTATAAAGAAAATGCTTCAAATAATGCCAAGAGAGTTATACCCACCAGGCAGAAGGGGGTCACAGACACCAAATCAGGGGCTCAAACTGTAGTATAGTCAGATGGCCATACTCCATGGGGGGCACTGTGGCATGGTCACCTGCAAGTTGACACCTTCTCCCTCACTCACCAGCTGTGGAAATATCTGACATATACTGTCATAGCCAACTTGCAATATGGCTAATCTAACCTGTATATCATGGAATGTGAGGGGAATGAACATGCAAGGGAAGAGGAAGAAGGTGCTAACATATTTAAAAAAACAAAAAGTGCAGATGGCCATGCTACAGGAAACCAAGCTCTACAAAAAGGATCAAGAGCTCCTTTAGAGGGATTGGGTGCAGCAGGTAATGCATGCCTCTGCCCCAACAAAGAAGTGAGGGGTTGGAATACTGCTTCATAAACAGCTGCAATGGTCTCTCATCAAGACTCAGTCAGACCCAAAGGACAGGTAGGTACTTACCAGATACCAGACCCCCACAGGGACTATCTTGTATGTAACTTATACATGCCTAATGAGGACGACCCAGGTTTTTCCACTCAGTTGCACAAAATCTACTGAATATGATAGAAGGGGACACCCCAATCATACTGGGGGGGTGGAACTTCAATTTGGTGCTAAAGCTGATGTTGGACAAAAGCTTGGAAGCGGGAGTCATGCATCTGAAAGGGAGAACTGCCCTACAAAGTCTAATGAGGGAGCAGGGCCTAGCTGATATCTGGAGGCTGCTACACCCCCACATTAAGGATTTCTTCTTTTATTCACCTATCCATGAAATTTACAGCCACATTGACCTCTGGCTCACATCCCCTCTAATTACACAGGTGTCCATAGTTGCAGGACTGCTTCCCATACTTATATTGGGTTATGCCTCAGTGCTGCTTAACCTACTGTGAGGACCCCTCCCCCATCCACTCTGTGGGGACTAGATCCCCTGTTTACCAAAGACCCCAAATTTCTGATCTGGGCAAGGAGGGAGGCTGAGATGTTTTTTCCAGAGAACCCCATACAGGACACCATGGCAGGAAACAAATGAGAGGCTGTCAAGACCACCCTATGGTACAAGATTATCACATTTGCAATGGCCAGAAGAAAGCAGCAGGAAAAACAATTTAAGGAACTTGAGGGGGAATTGAAAGAGGTGGAGGAGCAGCAAAAAAAAAGAAGCTTGGCCTACCACACATCGACCCCTAGCAAGGAAGGCCATGGGACTTAGAATGGAGATCAATGTGCTTCTGATCAGAAAGGCTGCAGTAGCGATTCTCTGACTGAAACACAAATATGGGGACGGTGGGGAGAAAGGGGAAAAGGTGCTTGCTTTCAGACTTAGAAAGCAACAAATGGAGCAAAACATAACAGGACTTAAATACAATTAAAGAACTGTGCACATGCTACAGAAGGGGGTGAACTGGATCATGGAAGCCTTTTACACCTCCCTATACACTTCCTCAAGAATTGGGGATCCCCTAGCCACTAAGAGATTCCTAGGCTCCATTACCCTCTCCACCATCACAGTACAGCAGGCAGAGGGACTTGATGTGCAGATCACCAAGGAGGAGGTGAAAGCAGCCCTGCTCTCACTCAAGCCTGGGATGGTACCAGGAGGAAATGGACACACAGTTGAGCTTTGGCAGGCTCTTGCTGACATACTCTCCCTGGTGTTACAAAAAGTGTCCCAGGAGGTGGAAATGGAGGGTATCTTTCCACCTACTATGAGGGAGGTGATCATCACGGTGCTGACCAAGAAGGGGAAGGACCCTACATCTTCTGGAAGCTGCTGTCCCATATCCTTAATCAACATTGCTAGTAACATTTTTCCCAAAGCTTTAACTCAGAGACTAAACCCCCTCCTGCCCCAACTCATACATCCAGCTCAGGTAGGATTGTTCCTGGGTGGTACAGCACTGATCATATCAGGATGTTGTGCAATCTAGCCAAAAGGGCAGGGATCTTGGAACACCTGCAACTTCGGTGGCCATAGATTTTGAGAAGACTTTTGACTCCCTGGAATGGGACTATCTCTAGGCTGTTCTAGAACACCTGGGGATAGGACACAGATTCAGGGCATGGATCAGTGCCTTATATAGATCCCCAGCAGCAGGACTGCTCACAAATTTCACCCTATCTGCCTCAGTTCCAACTGGGGAGAGGCACCAGACACGAATGCCCTGTATTCCTCTTCTGTTTGCATTGGCAGTGGAGCCACTCACAGCACAGATCCAGCAACATCAGGACATCTAGGGCATACAGATAAGGGACACAAGTTACTCCACCATTATGTACGCAGATGACCTGTTGGTAGTGGTGGCAGACCTGCCTGGGGTCCTCTCTCCCCTCTTACAGACCCTCATGGCCTTCCACAACCTGTCAGGCAGTCTACATCTAAACCCAACAAAGACAGAGGTACTCCCATTGAACTCAAAGTGCACACCTGGAGTGCTGGGAGACACAGGCCTAAGGTGGGCTGGTGAAGGCATCACCTACCTGGGCATCACTTTCATAGTGGACCTTTAGAAAATATGGGACTGTAACTTCCAGCTTTTGATATGGGAGGTCGTAGATGACAGGAACATGTGGAACAAGCTATGCCTTAGCTAGTGGATAGGATAGTGGCAGTAAATATGATTATTGCACCCAAAGTTTTCTATAAACTAGTGCATATACTCCTAGATCTACCCCCTACAGTAAATGGTACCAAAGAATAGACAAGGAGGTGGGCAGATTCCTGTGGGAAGGTAAGCCTCCAAGAAATAGTAGGAATAAATTGAGTGCCTCCTGAACAGTAGGAGGAAGGAATGTGCCATGGTTTGAGGGATATAAATGGGCCTTTCAGGTATTCCAGACCCTCCACTGGTTTAGGTCATCAGAGGAAGGGCACCCCCAGTGGGTGGATATGGAAAAAGTGGTCAACCAGAGGGCAATCTTGGCCCTGTTAATTTATAATCCCCTGGGATGTATATGAAGAGCCACCCCATGATAAACCCCTCCCTAAGTTACTGGTCCAAGGTGGAAAAGAAGATGAGGACCAATCTTTCACCATTAAGAAACACACCACTATAGAGGAATGAGCATAGACTTATAGATAGGAGTTCTATAAGATGGTCCATTTGGGAGAACAAGGGGATAGAATAGTTGGGGGACATAATGGCTCAGAGAGGGAAAGGGATAGGCACCTTCACTAGCCTGTTGGCTAGGTGGGGACTCCTGAAAGCTGAGTTCTGAAGGTATCTGCAGATCCCTAGTGTGGCTCTAGCTTACCTGAAAATTGCAGTTGAGAAAGTCCCCACTACCCCGCTACCACACTGGCTAGCCATGACTAAGGGGATAGCGAGTAAGATCTATGCAGAGGTCAGGGATGCACTGCCCAACCATTCTGAGGTGTCCAAAGGGAGATGGGAGGAGGCCCTCCGGTCCTGTATAACCAGTAAACAGTGGAAGGAGTGTTGGGTGGGGGCCCACAAGGAAGTTGAGGATGTGAGAAGTAGACTGATACAGAATAAAATCCTGCACTCCTGGTACCACATGCAAGTAGTTCTAGCAAGGGGTGGGGTCATTAGCTCAGATCGCTGTTGGCGATGTCAGAGGAAGAAAGGGGATCTTCTACATATCCTGTGGGAATGCCACCAAATATAAGGGCTGCAGGAGCATGTATGTGACCTAGGGGCCTTAGGGGCCAAAGTTCTCCACAATGCCATCCTCAAGTCAGTTAAGCTACTCCTCCTAGGTATGAATTCAGAGGCACCTCACATCAGGGGCAATGAACTCAGGTGGCCGTCTCTGCTGGCAATGCAGGTCAAACGTTTACTCCTCTTTAGGTGGAGATCCCTGGAGGTCCCCACAACCCAGGAGGTTATGACCTCCCTGCTTCAGATAGCTTCCTTGGACTGACTGACACATCTGGCAAGTAACACAGAGGTACAATATGAACTGTGCTGGGCCCCCTTTACAAAGTATGTATCCCCCAAAGCTGGGATAAGTTGAAAAGTTACAGAAAGGGCAAAATGAACACCTCTGAGATATATGTCACATGAAACTGACTTAAAGTTGATTTTCACTGAATAATTCCTGATTGTATATAGTTTATGTTATGTAGTGTTTAGCTAGTATAGTGGTTCTTTGTTTTCTGTCTGTATAGTGAGAAGGTCACCATGAATCTCCGAAACTCTTTTAATGGCAGTTGAAATTCAAAGAAGTGCAAGATGATGCATATGGGGCACAAAAACTCTGGAATAATAGATCAGTTGAGGGGTGAGGATATAGCTTGCACCAAGCAGGAAAGGGACATTGGGGTTATGATCTCTGATGACCTCAAGGTAGTGAAACAGTGTGACAAGGCAGCAGGTAAAGCAAATAGCATGCTGTGATGCATAGGCAGCGACATCACCAGGAGGAAAATGGAGGTCATATTTCCACTATACAAGACACTAGTGAGGCCCCACCAGAGGACCTTACGTACATAAGGACATAGACAGGGTAGAAAAGATTCAGAAGAGGGCAACAAAGATGGTACAGGGATTGCATCACAAGTCCTATGAGGACAGGCTGAAGGACTTGAATATGTGCTCCCTGGAGGACAGGAGGGAGAGAGGGGATATGATAGAGACACACAAGTACCTTACAGGGAGGAACAGGGTGCAGGAATACACTATTTTCCAATGAAAAAGATGTTCCAGGACTAGAGGGTATGTGATGAAGCTGGTGGGAAGGCGATTCAGAGGAAACGTGAGGAAGAATTTCTTCACAGAAAGGGTGGATGAAAACTGGAACACCCTGACAGAGGATGTGGCGGGGGCTGACACAATCACAGGATTTAAGAATGCATGGGATAGACATAAGGTAATTCTGGAGGCCAGGGATAAGGGGCAACAGATATCTAGAAAAACATAAACAGAACTTACAAGAACAAATGAGCAGACTGGGTGGGCCACAAGCCCTTACTAGCCGACAGTGTCTATGTATCTATGTATAAAACTGATAGTGTCACTGGTCAAAGATGATCTTTTGGACTTCCTGAAGAGCAACAATCCCTAGGATTGTAATCAGCATTGATTCATGGCAGGGAGGTCTTATCAAACTAACCTGATAGTTTTCTTTAACTGGTTGACAAGGGAATTCTATAGGGGCCACACTGTTGAATTGATTTACTGCAGGGAATAATTTAACTTGAATACCAGCTCCTGGTCACATGATCATGTGGGGAAGCTAACAGGATGGAGGTTCAGGAAAGACACGAGGAAATATTATTTTACAGAAAGGGTAGTGGAGCTGTGGAAGAGGCTGCCAGCCAAGGTAGTGGGTGCAAAAACAGTGGTTTTAAGAATGGCTGGGACAGAATGAAGGGTACAGTGGTTTGCTCTAGGCATCAGGTTAGAGGAGGAGGAGAATGGGGGTGGGGAGGCTTAGGACCCTGGAGGAACACTAAGCCCCAGGGCTAAATAGTGAACTGGGGCACACTGGATGAACCTTTGTTTTTTTTCTGATGTCACTGTCTATTCTTCAGTGAGGCTACACAACAAAATGCACTTAAATCCCCTTTCAGTTACCTGAACTGTGACACAGTGGTGTAATTAGGAAAGATCATTACAACTCTTGAAGCCAGATGTTTCCAAAATAGAAATTCATGAGGAGATACAGTAGTTCCTGTCAGTGGAATAGAATGCTCATTTTATGGCAGTAGTTCTATTAAACACTCAACATATTTTTTCATTAAAGTCTACATTAACAGAGTTTACCATGAGGCACCCTAGTGTATTCCACACAGGCCAATAACAGTTTCATTCTGATATGTGCAGCATAGAAATTAGAGTTCAGGAAAGTTTCACAATTACATTATTGATGCAACCCCACTTCTGTTCTCAGTAAGTAGATACTGTACTGTATTTCATTCCTGACCATAAAATTAAGCAATGTTTGATAGCAAAAGGCACATTCACGGTACTTGCAGTATGCTTGTTTTCCGATACAGGTCTTAACAAAGTAAAATGTAATGCAGATGGTTAGCATATTGATTTTCCTGCCCTGACATTAACCTAGTCATTCAGACAGAATTAGTTTAATTCATATCATACCTTCAGACACTTTGACATGGGACTCTGCAGAAATTTATTTTGAACTGAGAATTAAAGGATCACCTAGTGACTGTAGAAATCATTATCACAGGGCTGGCAATGTAGCTTAAAGGTTAGAGGAACGAGCTGTGAATGAGGCTAGTACACCAAGCAGACCTGGATTGGATTTCCACAACATTCACTTAAACATAGAAACATAGAAACATAGAATTTGACTGCAGAGAAGGACCGCTTGGCCCACCTAGTCTGCCCATTTCTCTACCTAATGGATAAGCTGCAGATCCTAGTTAACCAAGAGCCTACTTCCTCCTACCCCCCACTAGAATTGCCTTATGTCTGTCCCATACATTCTTGAATTTCCCCACTGTTTTTGACTCTACAACCTCCTCAGAAAGGCTGTTCCATGTATCCACAACCCTCTCTGTAAAGAAATACTTCCTCACATTACCTCTGAGACGTCCCCCTCGATCTTCAAATTGTGCCCCCTTGTTTTTGCACATCTCTTTTTCTGAAAGATGCTACCCTCTTGGACTTTGTTGATTCCCTTGAGGTATTTGAAAGTTTCTATCATGTCCCCCCACTCCCTCCTTTCCTCAGGGATACACATCTTTATTTCCTTTAATCTTTCTTCATTTGTCTTCTGATGCAGACTCTGCATAATTTTGGTTGCCTTCCTCTGGGCAGCCTCCACCCTGTCTACGTCTTTGCGAAGATGGGGTCTCCAGAACTGTACATGGTACTCCAGATGTGTTCTTACCAACTGTCTGTACAGAGGGCCAACAACTTCCTGTTTTCTACTGGTGATGCCTCTTCCTATGCCTCCCAGTATCCCCCCAACCCTCCTTACTGCCTTCTCACATTGCTGACCCACCTTTAGGTCATCTGATATGACTACCCCGGGTCCCTTTCCATTTTTGTTGCTGTCAGTATCTCACTCCCCATTGTGTACTCTTCACCTGGGTTTTTGTTTCCCAGGTGCATTACTTTGCACTTCTTTGCATTGAATCTAAGCTGCCATACATTTGACCATTCCTCCAACCTTGCCAAGTCCCTTTTCATCCTTTCTGCCCCACTTAGTGTATCAACCCTGTTGCAGATCTTTGTGTCATCTTCAAAGAGACATACTTTCCCTTCCAGTCCCTCTGCAATGTCACTTATAAAGACATTAAAAAGGACCGACCCCAGTACTGAACCCTGCGGTACCCCACTAGTAACCCTCCTTTCTTCACTGTGGACTCCATTTACTATTACCCACTGTGTCCTGTTGTCCAACCAGTGTTTTACCCAGGCTACCACCTTAGGACCCTCTCCCAGGCTGGCTAATTTGTTTATTAATCTTTTGTGCGGGACTGTGTCAAATGCCTTGCTAAAGTCTAGGTAGGCCATGTCCACAGCCCCTCCCTGGTCTGCTGTTTTGGTCACCCAGTCAAAGAAATCAATTAGATTTGTCCGACATGACCTTCCTGCTGTGAATCCATGCTGCCTTGGGTCCTATGCCCCACTGGCCTCTAGGTACTCAACAATTCTTTCCTTCAGAAGTGATTCCATCATTTTCCCTACCACTGAGGTCAAACTGACAGGTCTGTAGTTCCCTGCCTCTGTCTTGCTCCAACTTTTGTAAAGGTGAATCACATTCACCCTCCTCCAGTCCTCTGGTACCACCCCATCCTCCCATGATTTATTAAAAAGGGTAGTCAGTGGTGTTACTAGTTCTTTTAAAATCCTGGGGTGAATTCCATCAGGCTTCACTGCTTTATCCACCTTCGGTTTTAAGAGTTCTTTCAGAACCCTTTCTTCTGTGAAAGGACTAATATCAACCCCCCTATCCAGAGTGCTTCTATTGGCTGGATTAGGTATTTCCCCCTGCTTTTCCATTGTGAATACTGAGCAGAAGTATTTGTTCAGTATCCCTGCTTTTTCACTGACACTCTCTGCCAAACCACCTTCCTCTTTGTTCAGCCTCAGTATCCCTGCCTTAGTCTTTTTTTGCTCCCTAATGTACCTATAAAAGGTTTTATCCCCCTTCTTAACTGAGTTGGCTATCTTTTCCTCGGTTTGGGCCTTTGCTATTCTGACTGCCTTACCCGCTTCCTTCTGCTTTAACTGGTACAGTTCTCTGTCCTGCTCCTTCTGTGTTTCCTTATACTTCCTGAATGCTATCTTTTTCCCCCTTACCTTCCTGCCACTTCTTTTGAGAACCATAGGGTTTTTTTTCGTTTTGATTTGTTTATTTGCTTCACACAAAGACTTGTTGCCTCTATGATGGCGGTTTTGATGTTTCCCCATTGTTGCTCCACCCCACCTTCTTGCCTGTTTGCTAATGCTTTTCTGAGGCACTCTCCCATTTTGACAAAATCAGCCCTCCTGAAGTCCAGTACCTTCACTTTTGTGTGGCTTGACTCTACAGCTAAGTTTATCATGAACCACACTGTTTGGTGGTCGCTTGTTCCCAGATGGCTACCCACTTCAAGATCAGAGATCCTCTCTCCATCCCCATTTGAGAGTACCAGGTCTAAGATTGTGCTCTCCCAAGTGGGTTCCAAAACTAGCTGTCTGAGGCATGCCCCCTGTAGGGTATCGAGAATGGCCCTGCTCTTGGATGTGGCTGCAGCAAAGGTGCCCCAGTCAACATCTGGCATATTCAGGTCCACCATCAGCAATATCTCCCCTTTCTCTGCCATCCCAAGATGCCTTCCATCATTTCTTTGTCCATTTCCTCCCCCTGAGATGGCGGTCTGTATACAACACCTGTGCAGATTGTGGATCCATTTCCAGTCTCCAGGGTGACCCACAGTGCCTCCTCTCCTCCCTGTTTACCCTTCAGTTCTGTTGCTTTGATCCCTTCCCTTACATAGAGAGCTACTCCTCCTCCTCTTCTTCCCTCCCTGTCCCTCCTGTAGATTGTGTACCCTGGCATGTTGACATTCCAGTCATGGCTCTCTGTGTACCATGTTTCTGTGACTGCCACAATATCCAGGCATCCCTCTTCCATCAAGACCACCATTTCAGGGAGCTTTTTACCTAGACTACGGGCATTTGTGCTCATTACCCTCCATTTTTTTATGGCTTTATTTCTTTTTGCCCCATCCCTGTCCCTACTGCCTTTGTCTTTTTCTCCATTTACTCCTGCCCTTCTCCTTATCGACTGCTCTATTTTGGTGTTTACCTCACTAATTACCCTGATTTTTGGGGGGGGCTAGGATTTCCCTTCTCCTCTTCAGTGTCTCCCCCCTTGGCTAGTTTAAATGCTTGCCACTGAAGCATTTAAACCTATCACCTAAGATCCTGGTTCCCCTCCAGGATAGATGCAGACCATCACGCCTGTATAGGCCTGCATCCCTCCAGGTGGAGCCCCAGTCACCAATGAAGCCAAATCCCTGAGCTCTGCACCAGCTTTTCAATCAGTCATTGAATCCAATGGTGTGGAGTGTCCTAGCCTCATCCATGCCATAGACAGGTAGCACTTCCGATAAAGTTACCATGTGTGCTACTTGTCTAAGGCCCCTCCCCAACTCCATAAACTCCTGTTGCACTGCTCTGATCTCATTCTCAGCCAGGTCATTTGTCCCTAGCTGGATAATGACATCCAGCTCCCTCCCACTTGCATACTGTATGACTCTGAGCAAGTCACTTAACCTCCTCAAAGCTTTCTGGTTGCCTGTGAAAATAGGCACTTGTGCCTAGAGGGCCTTGCCTGGTTACCACAGAACAACAAAAAAATTTACTTTAGCACATTTGTTCACAACAGAGTTTCACTTTATTGTTATAAGATTCCTGATAAATGTGTGCTAGTTGTCAGGTAAAATGAGATCCTCCTTCACTTCCACTGGCAGAGTCCATGCCTAGGAATGGTAGATTCCCTGGTTCAAATATTATGTCAGATCTGTTGCTATTTTATTTCTTCATGTATGTCATTAAAATGTGCTGCTATTGGCCAGGCCATTGATGTAGTAGTAGTAGAGCTACAACTTGTGATGCTGGTGAGCCAGGTTCAGGCCCTGAGCCTGGGTCATCAGAGGGCCGGAGGGGGGAAGAATCAAGGATCCAGGAGGATGCTCTCCTCCTCTGGGGATGGAGGTCAGCCAGCTCTAGTGACCTACTGTCAACTGGGTGACCACAGGTGGTAGTGTGCCTGGAGATACTCAGAGAGAAGGAGGACATTAATGATGACGCACTCAACAGGTTCAACATACCTGTGCTTGCACACACCCTCACATTGGTGTTCAGGAAGGAAAAATGGGGAAAATACTGGCAAGGATGAGTGACTCTCTGACACCTCACAGGCCCAGTACCTGTGGTGTGGCTCGTCCCCTACAGAACCAGTTCCTGTGCACTGCAGGATAGAGGGAGAACCTGCTGATCCTGTTTGGGGGAGGGTAAGTTATGACAGTAGAATAGGGAGTGATGGTAAGCTCACGGAAAGCCGGGTTATGGAACTAGTTGGGTGGGACCAGTGGAACAGCCTATCACATAAATGGAGAAAAAAATAGTGAGCTGCCATTACATTATAAATTAAACTTACCAGTGAAGCTTCCCAGGGCTTTCATAGATAAACAAATTATTAAAAAAAAAGAGGCATCAACCCATTTGTTACTTGAAAATACTACTACTGCATTATCTATGACACCAGCCACAGTGTGTGATACCTGGTCTTGGGGCACGGCTGATAAGGGCTATAAACTTAATTAAAACATAAGCAAAGTTAAAACATACACCCAGAAAGTTAAATATAAACCGCAGATTAAGAGGGAGTACTGTGATTTAAATGTTGGGAAGATAAGGTAATGGGAAGGGGGGGATAAGCTGTATGAACCCTTTCATTCTTGAAAGGGAAATGGGAATCACTCAGCTTAAATAACTGAGTCACTTGAGGCCAGGTTCCCATTGTGGACCAGCATGATGACACAGATTGAAGGGGGGTGTTCTCTGATTCATGGAGGGTATCCCTGGGGGCTGGGGAAAGGGTGAATACCTGATTTACTATACCAATAGACTAGGCTAAAGTAGAATCACTGTAGGAGGATGATGCTGGGTGGCTCAAAACACACGATGTGCAAAGTGCCTTTGCTAACCATCAAGTTAGGCTCCACCCTGTTGGATAGTTCTACCAGACAATAACTTGGTCTCTCGTTACAGATTATTGAAGTCACCAGGTGAGGGTAATACCCTGATCCTGTTTTTATAAACGTTATTGTTACAATTACTGTTGTTTTTTCTGACTGTTCTGGGTGTGGCTGTTGACCCTCACATGCTGAAGTTTATTTTTTTGTGGGGGAGGCTTCTGCTTATGATGGATGGTAAGGTAATAACCTACAATGTTAAAGGACTTAACAGTCCATTGAAAAGAGCTCATATTTTACAAGGAATAGAAAGGAATAAGATAATGATTTCACTATTACAGGAAACCCATCTGACTGATTGCAAGCATTCGAAACACAGGAGGGCATGGGTGGGGCAGATGTATGCAGTGCCATATGTGGCTCATCCCCACAGAAGAGGTATGGCAATACTGATTCACAGAAACTGCAAACTGGAAGTCATGGTCATCATACATGATCCTGAGGGCAGATATGCGTGCATTCGTGGCAAATATGGGTCCACCCCATGCACCATACTGAACATCTATGCACTGAACTCAGAGAGGGAAAATGTTGAATTCCTCAAAGAAACATTTCTGAGCTGCATGCCAGATTCAATAATATTGTTCATGATCAGGGGAGACTTCAATGGGGTTATAAAACCCCAGCTGGACAAGTCCGGGGCAATCACTTCAATCAGACTAAGGTAGGCCAATTCATTAAGAGAGTAGCCAAATAACTAGGTTTGATCAAAGTGTGGAAATTTCTCCACCCCCATACCTGGGACTATACTTTCTGGTCTCATTCAAATCATGTCTATTCCTGGATAGACTTTTTCTGGTTTCCATGGAGTGGCTGCATTGGTAGAGAGGTGTAACAAGGGATCACAACTCTCTATGATCACGCTCCATTAACACTGGAGATATCAATTGCCCACAGGTTAAAATCTTGGTGTTGGAGGCTCAGTGTCTCACTCTTGAACCACTCAAATTTTGAGCACATGATCGAGGAAGAAATTTGAAGCTATGAAGCCCTGAATACCAAAGGAGAACTATCTGGGCTGTGCCAGCCGCCAGCTGGGGAAGGGGGGGTGGGAGGCCACTAGACTACCAGGAAATAGGAAATCATTATTTATTTTATAATGAGCGGGCTACTAGACTACCAGTGATATGTACAATGAATATTATTTCATACAGATCAGGGGGCCACTAGACTACCAGGGATGTAAAAAAATACACATTGAGGGGGCCACTAGAGACTACCAGGACATTACACATGATTATATATTTTATTATGATGTGGGGGGCACTAGACTGCCAGGGATATTGAATACATTATTTTTGTTATTCAGATGGGTCAGAACTAAGCCCCCTGAGCAAAACCCAGCCTCATTTAACTTTGTAGGACACCCCTGGGCAGAGAGAAAACATTTTCAAATTGAGCCATCTCGTCCCTCGCTCTTTGTTCGTGAGCGAGCAATTTCTTTGATCGCGAGCCTGCAAATTCTTTGATCGCGAGATTCTTTGATTATGATGGTGCATCATGAAGGTAGAATGAGATGGCCGGATTAAAAAATCAATTTTCTCAGTCCACAGGTGCCCTAGGAAGCCAAATGAAGGTGGGTTTTGCTCAGGAGGCTTCGTTCTATCGAACCATGGTGGTGGTTTGCAAGAATTCTTTACTTTTTTCTGATTTATAGCATTTTTTTCTTTGTTCTTGAGCCTGCAAATTCTTTGATCATGACCCTGCAAATTCTTTGATCGTGAGATTCTTTGATTGCCATCTTTGATCTTGAAGGCAGGACAAGATGGCCAGATTTTTTATAATGAAATAGGGATTTTTTTTTTTTTTTTACTTGCTGTTTTTCCTCCTCCTCCTCTCTCTGGAGCCCACTCCTTCCATCCTACTCCTTCCCACCACACTCCACCTCCCTTGGATCTGCCCCTAGAGTGCCTCCTTCCCTTACCTCCTGCACAGTGGGGTCTGTCCTTTTCTTGGTGGTCTAGGGTGGATCCGGAGCAGATTTCATCTAGGGCTACCAGAGAGGTTATTTTCTCATTTCTCCCTCATAATCCCCTACCCTGGGACATCCAATGCTAAGACATACGTCCCGAGAGGAAGGCGATGCTGACACCACGCTGGACACTCTCATGCTCCGCTGGCGGCCACCCTCCCGACCCCCGACAAGTGAGCCTCATCCCCTTCCAGTTGTCGGGTGCTCTCACCGCTGCGTTAAGGGGGATGAACGAGATGTGCTCTTGCCCCACCCCTGAGAGAGGAGATCATCCGCTGGGGACGCTGATCCTCTCTCCCTGCCGACCCCGCCACCCAAGCTCATTCCTGAACCCGAGTCGCCGGCGTGGGAGGTGTGGCATCCAGCGTCTCAACCCTCAGCGCCACCGGGCCGGCAAAATAGGGAAATTTTACCAATGTTTGACATTGAATGTCTCGGAAACGGTTTGGTCTTTTTACTTGAAATTTGGAGGGTGTTTACAGCATGTCCTGTGGATGTAAATTACAGTGACAACATGTCGAAAAAATATATTTTGTGGAGATATGGCGTGGTGCAGTTTACGTTCTGCGGTCAGCGTTTTGCTTGTGGTCGTGCCTTGAAATTGATAGTATACCTAGCCTTAGTGTCATGGATGTAGTTTTCAGTTGTTGTGTGTGCTAAATGTCATCAGGTGTGGAACTGTGCCAGTGTGATGAATGAAAATTTCAAACTGTGACATGTTGTATCTCTGACATGGTTTGGTACTTTCACTTGAAATTTGGTGAGTGTTGACAGGATGTCCTGTGGATGTGAACTGCAGTATTTACATGTTGGACAATTTATTTTTTGTGGAGAGATTGCGTGGTGCAGTTAATGTTTTGTGGACAGCATTTTGTATTTTTCTACTACATTAACATTTGTTTACTGGCTGGTTGTGCTTTTGTCAATGTACTTTTTAGTCATTAGCTGTATAATGTGGGGCAATACTTACAAGTTGGTGGGATTGGGCCCCACGCTCCCACCAACTTGCAAAACTTTTAATTTTTCTATTCTTTCTTAAAAATTAAGGAAATTAAATGCAAAAAACTTTGTTAATGCTTCAGTTAGGGTTATTCTACAATGACAAAAATGAGGAAATTTGACATTAGGGTTCACAGCCCTTGCACCCCACCCTGCCCCCACCAACAGGCATTGGGGTGTGCGTTGGG
This sequence comes from Neoceratodus forsteri, assembly GCA_016271365.2. NCBI lineage: Eukaryota > Metazoa > Chordata > Ceratodontiformes > Ceratodontidae > Neoceratodus > Neoceratodus forsteri. The sequence continues at coordinate 108,516,858 of CM028136.1, read as the reverse complement.
GTCGTCAGCCCTAGCTCTCACCCCATTCTCCTGCTCTGCACCACCTCAGCTTGTTTGCACTTGGGATGGGGTGAGAGTTAGGGCCAATGACCCTAATGCACACCTCAATGCCTGTTGGTGGGGGCAGGGTGGGTGGGGACAAGGGTGGGAACCCTAATGTCGAATTTCTTCATTTTTGTCACTGTAGAATAACCCTAACTAATGCATTAACAAAGTTTTTTTTATATTTATATATATATATATATATATATATATAGAGAGAGAGAGAGAGAGAGAGAGAGGAGAGAGAGTGCTATCTCTGGTTGCATAACTGTGTTTGAGGGGAGTGGCACTTTCTTTGTTTTCTGTACTGCAGACCAACATATATCTGAAATACAGAAACTGAAGAAGGTTCCGCTGGACTCATACACAGTAGCTTTACCAGAGATACCGCACAATGAAACCGATCAGAGTTAACTGCTTTTGTCATTTCCTTTTTAGCGGTCATGTTTCCTCTGTGCCTGCTATGTATTTTTTTTTCTTTTATGCTAAAAAAAAGAAAAAAGAGACACTTGGGGGGGGGATGTTGGCCAACCAGGAACTTACCCGCTAAGTGGGGGGGGGAGAATGGTGTTATGTCATTTTGAAAATTTGGGGTGCCCAACGATACCAAAAGTAATGGGGCACCCTGAATTGGCACTCATTCTTGACAAGACTCTATTGAAAAATAAATGCACTCCTAGTATGTCCTTTCGGCCAATCAGATTGCTTTATTTTTCAAGCCATTTTCTAATGTAGCATAAAGGTTTTGGGTAAATCAATGCCTATTGCCATTGTTGTTTGCTAAGGACAATCTAACTGCTGTATGCATTTAACTAGGGCTGGGCAAAATTAACAAATCTGAATTTCTGTGAAATTTCATGAAAGAAATAATTTTGCAGGAGTCATCTGATACCCTCATCTGGATAGCAGTTCTTCCTTCATGCGCTGCTCTCCTCCACCCTTTTTGTTAATAAATATATAGACTTTTTAGTATTTCTTTTTACCTGGCTACAGAGGTCCATCTTGTGATATCTCCAGACTCCTCTAAAGAAGTTTCACCTTGATCCTTGCAGCCATGTCCAAAGTTGAGATGTGAGCAGCCCCACTGAAGCACACCCAGCCTCAGACCCTGGATAAGCAGTCAAAACTATCAAAGAGCCAGGGTTCGGACTCCGGTTGCTCTACTACCACTACCACAGCATCCGTTCCCTTGAATGAGCAGTGTTTTCTTTCGGAGTTTGAGCCTTTCCATGATGCCATTTAGGAGCTTATGGAGCAGCTGAAATCCCCAAGAGCCAACATCGGGGATTTGGGCAGGCGAGTGGGAGACGTTGAAGCCCGGGCCTACTCCCTTGAGACTTGATCAGCTAAAGCTGATTTAGATAATCCTCACATGTGGTTCAGGATCTCCAAGCTTGAGGCAAAGATTGAAGATTTGAAGGGGAGAAGTCGCCGCAGTTATTTGTTAATTTTCAGGCTCCCCGAGAGTGAAGAGGGGTCCAATACAACCCTAATTTTGTAATGACTCAAAACTAGTCTGCAGACTGCACTGAATTTCTGACACAGAGCTACAGGAATAATAAGTAATTGTGTCATCCATGTAGAGATGGTAAATTACCCCCTCTAGGCTCTTACCAATTTCATTTAAGTAGATTAAAAAGAGGAGTGGCCCTAGTACTGATCCCTGGGGCATGCCACTTACAACTTTCAGGGGAGAGGAGTCTATACCATTAATCCAAGTGAACCGATACCTATTACTTAAGTAGGAGCAGAACCAGATCAGAGTGTTTCTGCTTAGTCCCAGCTCTGATAACTGTTATAATATGGACTGGTTATCAACCATGTTGAAGGCCTTGGATCAATAAATCAGTATGGTACCCATATAATACTGCAGATCATTTGCCCTACCGATGTCATCCAAGACCCTCGACACGGAGACCACCGTGCCATGTAACATTTGAAATCCAGACTGATATTCATCGTATAGATTGTTCCTTTTTCAATAATCAACCAATTGCTCAGCCAAGATACTTTCTAAAATGTTACTTACAATTGAAAGTAATGATATGGGTCTATAGTTTTAGAGTGAGCCAGGGATGCCACCCTTAAATATAAGTACAACCATGGTGCACTTCCAAGCCTGGGGAAAAATTCCACTGGTGATAGACCAATTAAATAGATATGCCAGGGGTGGGCTATATGTAATGCTGAAAATGTCATCATTGTGGAAGAGGTTTCATCAGGAACACAACTTCCACTAGTCTTAAGCCCCTACAGTTTCTCCAAAACTTAAGAATAGTCAATTTCTTTAAAAGAAAAATACATTGAATTACTTTTATTCAGATTTGGCATGTGCAATGAATTTAATATATCATCAAACAAATTGCCAGATTCACTAAAGAAAATATTAAACCGATCAGCAACATTAAACTCTGATGCTTATTTTTCTTCATGAGTTAACTGGATAGTATGCTTATATGTAGCAGTACCATTTAAGTCTTTAATTAGTGACCAAAATTTGGATGGATTACACTTAGTCTCCGAGGTTTTTGTTCTAAAGTAACTTTTTTTGGCTACCGTAATACCCATGACATATTTATTTCTAAGTTTCTGGTATTTCTGCCAGTCAGACACAAGACCTGACTGTCGAGCAATTTTCCATGCTTTATTTTTCTCCCTCTTTTAGTTTTTGTAGTGAGGAGAACCACACTGATCAGTTAACTTTCACTCTTTTTGTTTTTACCGGCATATGGCTGTCACCAACCCTAATCAATTCATCCTGGAAGTATTCCCATGCCAAATCTAGATCCAAGATCAAATTCAAATGTTCCCAATTTAGCCCCTCAAGATCTGCCATAAACTTAAAATAATCAAAATGTTTTAATGATTGAGATGTTGGATATCTAGCTGGTCCCTTTATTATTTCCCCTTATACAATAAACCATATTATGGTCACTACACATGTATAAAGTAACACCTGCTTCAGTGTAGAAATGAGGACAATTAGTTAGAACTACATCAAGTAAAGAGGAATCTTTAAGATTCTTTATGTTAATTCTAGTGGGTTCATGAACTAATTGAGATAGTCCTAAATTCAACACCATAGTTTTTAAGTACTTAGATTTAAGAGGACACAACCAATCTGCATCAAGATCACCCAGAAGTAAAAGTTCATGGGTTAGGAGAAAAGGTGAAAGAACAGCAGAAGAGATAAAAGCTGCTGCATCGGAAAATATGGTGGTCTACATCCACCAAATATTAATAATGGTTTCACCATATGAAATTTTACTTCTGCAATCAAATATTCACAACTGTTTGGGCCCAACTCTAAAAAGAGACAATTTAAAATACATTTGTCTAAATAATACAAAACGAACCCCCTTCCCCTTTTATTTCTATCTGCTCTTATTACGTTATAACCCTGTATATTTATCATTACATAATCAAATTGTGTGCACAACCAGGTTTCTGTAAACAGCATAAAATCTGGGTCATTGTCTACCACAAAATCCTTAATCGTGTCCATTTTTGGATAAATACTCCTCACATTAGCATGTAAAAAAGATATACCCTTCTTGTTTTTAAAACAAATAGGCAAAGGCCCAGGATTTGGAGAGATATCACCATTATATAGTAACCCCAATAAAATACAAATCCTGGAAGGTAAACATGTTGCAAAGTTATATAGGACAATACAAGATTTATCACACATCACAAAGGTTTGATCCATATACCATCCCGATCCTGTCTTTAAATAATATTTCTTAAACAGAGTCACTAGTTCAGTGTAATAGTGAGCCTGGAAATGTATCAGGACATTATCTAGAGTACAGCAATGGTGACTGTGGATTTTTAAATGATAATCAGTGCTTAAGTTTGGCTTACCTAACACCAACACCAACCCGTTTAATTGCACATCCCTTGAAGTATGGGTGCTGGTGGCCTGCCATGGTATGAAACTAAGCACTACAGCAATAAAAACAGTACAAAAGCACCCACACATTTTCTCTAAAAACCAAAACCTATTTAAAACTTCCACCTCAACTTACCTCAGATGTGAACTGTGCAAAATATTTCTCATGCTCACGCCCAGCACTTGCGCTGTAGAGTGGCTCAGGGATTTAAAAAGCCCTTCCCCGGGAACAAACCCACTTACTGATTGGCTTACCATCGAGCCCCCATGTTCCACAGGAAAGTCAATGCACAGACCCTTTCTGATGGAGTTTCAATATACAGTGTGCCCCTCAAACACAAATTGCAGTCCAGCTAGTCAGTTATTCTAGAGTTCTTAGTGATTTCAGGAACACTCACACAGCAGTGTAGACAAGTTGAATAATGTCCGATTTCACTCCCTCCATGATGGCATTCAGAGCGATCTGTTGTAGAACTGTCCTGCACACTCACAGCAGATGGATCATGAGTGCTGGCAACTGGCTTCCTCTTCAACTCTCACTCAGTAGGAAAGCAGGGCCACAGGTGGAACACAGGTAGGAGACAGATCTAGGGGCTGTAGCACAGCTCAGGGATTTAAAGAGACAGAGCCCCTCCCCTGGGAACAAACCCACTTAATGATTGGATCTGCACCGAGCCCCCATGTCCCACTGTAAAGTCAATGCACAGATCCTTTAGGTTGGAGTTTCATTATACAGCAAGGCTCCCAAACACAAATGGAAGTCCAGGTAGACAGTTATTCTAGAGTTCTGAGTGATTTTAGGAACACTCACACAGCAGCGTAGACAAGTTGAATAATGACTGATTTCACTCCCTCCATTATGGCATTCAGAGTGATCCATTGTAGAACTGTCCTGCACACTCACAGCAAATGGAACATGAGTGCTAGCAACCAGCTTCCTCTTTGACTCTCACTCAGCAGGAAAGCAGGTCCACAGGTGGAACACAGGTAGGCAACGTTTTTAAATGTATCGATCACTTTGAAGGGTGGGGGCAGGGGAGGGCAGGTTGATAAGTATTGCTATACTCAGTGTGAGTGTCATGCACCAGATAAATGGTTGATATGGGGTGGTTCATTGTTGGGGAGATATCATTTTTTGAGGGTGGATTTATTTGGAATTATTATACTGTGTATGGTTTTTGACTTTTCATGAAAGGGGATGGCTAGGTTTTTTTTTTTTTTGAGGCAATCCTTAATGAAGTAGGGGTATGGGTTTGGGGGTCTTGGGATCCTACTCCTGGGACTGACCAGTACACAGAATAGACTTTTCTACCTTTGCCACAGAGGATATGCTTCCACTTTGATCATCCTCCATGTTTTTAAAAATTATGGCGCATAATTTTAAATACTGTTTGTGGAATGTTGAAGGGGTTCAGTCCCCCATGAAATGTTCTAAGGTACTGTTGCACCTGTGCAGGATGTAAACTGATGTAGCTTTTCTTCAGGAATCCCACCTCCTTCTAGCCCAGGTTATGTCCTTGCAACGTTCCTGGATTCGGCAGATTTTCAGCTTGGGGATGGACTCTCATAGGAGGAGTGTGGCCATTGTGGTTGCTAGATCCATTCTATTCCATCTCCTCCAGGAAGTTAATGATCCTTTAGGTCATTATGTTTTTATGAGGGCTTTCTTGGTGCACTTGGAGGTGATTTTGGGTTCTGGCTATTGACCTAAAGTAGAAGACCCCTCCTTCTTTTTCCATCTCACCTCTATTTTGTCCCCATAGGCCTTTCTCTCAATAATTATTGCCAGGGATTGGAATCTGGTGATGGATAATGATCTAGACAGATCTGTGAGATGCTGTGAATCCCTCTCCTTGAGTCAACTGACCCTGCAAGACTTTATGGGCTCTCTGAGGTTGGTGGACCCCTGGAGAATTTTACACTCAATGGAGAAGAAATATTCATTCTATTCTATTCCACACAATTATTTTTCCCACATTGACTTTTTTTGTTGAGTCTTGAAGCCTTACTGGGAGTTGTCTTGTGCCACTTTGGGGCCAAAGTACTGTCTGATCACCACCTGGCAGCATTACAAATTAACCTAGCTCCTTCGGTGGACCGGGACAGGTCTTGGCATCTCAGTAACCAATTACTGAATTGTCGTGATATTGTTGACCAGCTTCAATATTTTTCCCTTTATTTTTTCACTTAACTCACCCACAATGCCTAAGCTTGATATCCTATGGGGGGGCCTTCAAATATTCTGTGAGGTGGGAATTTATCATATTGGCCACTATCCATAAAAATAAATTCTCTCAGTCTACCTCCCTCCTTCTGCAACAGATTAGAAATTGAGGATTGCTTCCTCTTCCCCACAGACTGATTGGGAACATTTGGAAGCCCTTCAGGCTCAATACAACACTTTGTTGGGGGAAAAAGCAGAGTACCTTCTTCTTCTTTAGACAAAAACTAAATATTTCGATCAAGGGGAGAAAGCGGGAAAACTAATCGCTTTATGGTTAAGGAATCAGATAATAGACTGAATCATTTCTTCTATCCAATCTGACACCGGTAACCTAGTCACATCCCGCCAAGATATTGTGTCTCTGTTTCAGGCTTTTTGTAGCTCTCTGTATGCTGCCCCCAATCTCCTTGTGATCTTTCCCAATTTGAGACCTTCCTGCAAAACTGAACCTACCTTCTTTAGGGGATTTGCAGGCTGACTCAAATAAGGCTCCCTTAACACTTTCCAAGGTTCATCAGACAATAGACTCCAAAGCTCCAGATAAATCCCCTGGCCCCAATGTTTTTTCTTCTAACTTTTATAAAAAATGTAAATAACTTCTTGCCCAAAATCTTTTGGATATGTATTAGTATGTTTTCTCCCACAGTCTATTTGATCTTTCACTTACAGTTGCCATCATTGTGATCCTCCCTAAACCAGGTAGAGATCCCTGCATCGTGGCCAATTACAGACCTATTTTCTATCCATTTCAACTATAAATATCCATACCACCTTTGTTTTTTCTTTTCTTTTCTTTTCTTTTCTTTTCTTTTCTTTTCTTTTCTTTTTTTCTTTTTCCTCTTTCTCTTTCCCTTCTTCCTTGGGGCTGTCTCTGCTATAGGTTGTCCCTAATGCATTAATTAATGTTTTTTTTCTCACTACTCTTCTACTGCCTCTGTTCCCTTACAGCTCCTGCTCATCCTGATCTGAGACAGAACGTTCCTGTATTTCTCAGTAGCATCCTTCTTCCTTTCTCAGAGTTAGACCTCCATCAGGTGGGGGAGGGAGAGCTACTCTTTTCCTTCAAGGGCTGCGCGTCTTATGTGTCTTGGTATTCTGTCCCTTCCTGATCCCAAACAAGAAGTTCCTGTTGTCAGTCAACTTCAGTGCCTATAAAAGTGGAACTGGCTAAGGGTGGGAGGGTGATATCATTTAGTAGTAAGGTACTAGCTCCTTAGTCAGCTGCCTTCTTAGCCCTGCTCTAATAGTAAGATTCCTCTCTATCAAAAGCTAACTAGGAAAATTTAAATGCTGACACCTAGTTAACTTCTACCTACACCATCCACCCCAATTTACAGCTCTCCTACTCGCCTAGCAAACTGCAAAGATGAAAAAAGTTACCTTCCCCAACTCAGCCAAGCACACTAATTCTTGTTTTTTTTTGTTAGTTTTCGCATTAATTGAAGGTCCCAATTTATCTTGCAGACCCTCTTGTCTAGTAGTAAGGCTCTAGCTCCTTAGTCAGCTGCCTTCTTTGCCTTCTTAGCCTTGCTCTGATAGCAAGATTCCTCTTTGCCAAAAGCTAACTATGGAAGTTTAAATGCAGACACCTGGTTTACTTCTGCCTAAGCAACACCCCTCCCATTTACAGCTCTCCTACTGATCTAGCTAACTGCAAAGATAACAGTTCCCTTCCCCAACTCAGACAAGCACACTAACTTTTTTTTTGTTTGTTGTTTTATACCCTAACTGATGGTCTCAATTTACTGTGCAGACCCTCTTCTCTAGTAGTAAGGTTCTAGCTCCATAGTCAGCTGTCTTCTTAGCCTCGCTCTGATAGCAAGATTCCTCTCTGTCAAAAGCTAACTAGGGAAGTTTAAGTGCAGACACCTGGTTTACTTCTGCCTAAGCCATGCCACTAATTTACTGCTCTCCTACTCACCTAGCTAACTGCAAATATGATAACAGTTCCCTTCTCCCAACTCAGACAAGCACACTAACTCTTGTTATTTTGTTTGTTTGCTTGCTTGTTTGTTTGTTTTGGTTTGTTTTTACCCTAATTGAAGGTCCCAATTTACCTTGCAGACTCTCTTCTCTAGTTGTAAGGCTCTAACTTCTTAGTCTGCTGCTTTCTTAGCCTTGTTCTGCTAGCAAGATTCCTCTTTGCCAAAATCTAACTACAAAAACAGGGAAGTCACAAGCTGAGCACCATGAGACCAAACATCAACTGAAAAGTTGATAGGATCACACAGCCTCCCCCCCCCATAGAGGCAGCATATGTAAGCAAATAACAGTAGTAGCAGGAGCAACTGAAGCAGCAGGCGGCATGCAGCGAGAAACACTGAATTACATTTCAAATGAAAACAGAGCCAGCTGAGGCAGTAGTAGAACAATGAGCAGATAAGGAAGTGAAGCAAAACAGCAGAGCCATGCTATTCAGCTAGAAGGCAAGCAGGGGAATGAAAACTCAGTGTTGAAGCTGCTGAGTGAAGCCAGGCACTAAGCGGAAGCAGGTGTAAACAATTAAGGATATGTTGACACAGAGACACTGCAATAGGCAGGAAAACAGCAGTGGAACTAAAAGGCACACAGATAAATTCAAGTAAGCTGAGGGATGCTAAAGAAGGATAAAAGTAAATGGGAAACAGTAAATGTAAGGAATAACAATATGTATGCCTGGAAAGCACACACAGGCAATTGGGACACAAAAGCTAGTAGTAATTAGTGATAGCTTCCAGCAGTTAGTAGGCTGAACAATTGAACAAACATAGGAATTGTAGACAGAGGCACTAATGCAACGAAAAACAACAGTAATAATTGATTGGTACAATTGCATGTAATCAGGTTGAATCCCATGGAGAAGTACTATAGAACTGCATTAGACTCCTGTTTGACTCCTACTGAGTGCAAATAAACATGTTTGAGTAGATTGAAATCTCCAAAAGGGTTATATACAAGTTGAGCACCATGAGACCAAAAAGCAATCGTGACTGTGAAGCAAGTTAATGACTTAAAGGCCAAAAGAGTTAAATTCAGAAACATACTGCAGAAATAGCTATAGCTTGAAGCTGAGACAAGGCAGCTAAGATAATAGTGGGAAATTCCAGTGTAGCAATTCAGCAGCTGGGCCTGGCTATGCAAACACTGAATAAATTGAGCAGAGCACACTGAACTCCCTTACTGAATGAACTGAATGAACTGAGCTAGCAATGAGTAAATCATTAGCAGGAGTAGCTGCTAGCTGAGTAGCAGCACCAGGACTATGTGCAATCAATAAAAGAAGAATCCCAGGAGGCAGCAATAGCAGAGTAACCTGAAACATGCAGCGGGAGCTGAAACAGGCAATAACAATTGCTGAAAAACTGAGGGCAGGTAGGAACCTGCTGCACAGACAAAAATAAACACAGTGCAAAGGCCAACAAAATGCTAGGAAAAGTAGAAAGCCCCAAAAGAAAACACAAACAGGAGACAGAAAAACAAGCACATAGGGAAACACACAGCAGTAGCCGGAAACATAGAAACATAGACTTTGACAGCAGATAAGGACCGCTTGGCCCATCTAGTCTGTCCATTTCCCTACCTACAGGATATGCCGCAGATCCTAGTTAATCAACAGCCTATTTCCTCCTACCCCCCACAAGAATTGCCTTATGTCTGTCCCATGCATTCTTGAATTCTCCCACAGTTTTAGACCCCACAACCTCCTCAGGAAGGCTGTTCCATGCATCCACTACCCTCTCTGTGAAATGGGTAGTGGATGCATGGATACCAACCAAGGCAGGAAAAGACTCAAACAGAACTTAGCAGAAACCAAACAGAATCCATTTCATCAGAGGGCCAGCTCGGGGAGAAGGATAGAGCATCCATAGGACAGTTCTCCTTCTACAGGGGTTGGGGGGCTCTTGTGTCTGGTGCAGGAGTGACACCTAGCGAAAGCTGGGTGCATCGCCTGGCACACTGATGCATGGTTGAGGAATCTCTGGGGTGGAACAAACACAGGCATCATTGCACATCTCTTCCCAAGCCTGTAGGGATAAAAGCCCTCCATGCCAGGCCGTCTCTATGATGCTCTGCCCCCAGACTTTAATTAGCCACCTGGCCAAGGGCACTCCCAACTAGATATGGATACATGGCACTGATAACTGCCGCAGTGCTGTACCCCACCTCCTGGGGTGTAAGCCAGGGAGTAACCGGGAGAGTGAGGGGCTCAACTGGCAGTGGAAGTTGCAAGGGCACCGTGACCAGGGCGGAGCTCTGGCAGCTAGATGGGAGGACATATAGTAAGATAAATGTAAAAAAAAAAGAAACCAAACAGAATCTAGAGCACAAGGAAAGACCCAGAGTATGAACTATCCGGGGGGGGGCTCACCGATTGAATTAAAGGCATAGACTTTCAAGAGTCTGGTACCTAAGCTGGATGAGCTGAGAGCCTGGGTCACTGTCGACAAGCCTAATATTATTGCATTGTTGGAAATGTGGATTGCTGTCACAGCCAAAGACATGATCAGATATTTCCTGAAATTTCTGTGATATTTCTAGAGAAGTCTCCTGCTTAATGTATTTTCACAGTATGGGGCAGCAGAGAGAAACTCTGGAAATGTTACAAAATATTTCGAAATATCTGACCATGTCTGAGGCTATTACTGTAACTGCAGAATCCCTGATTCATGCATCCATATACAAGGATAATCTGTGTACATACAAAATTGAAACAAATGTGGAGGAAGAGCTGCTCTTTATATCATGGACAATCTAGTAGTGTTTGAGGTAGTAGGGGACATGCCCAAAGCCTTCTAGAAGGAAGCACCCCATAACACTGCCAGTGATATACTAGTGGCCCCATTTATATACCAGTTATGGGGGCTCATGTTTTTTATATCATTATAGGTGCACTGGGCTCTAGTCTTTGTAGGTACATCCATTAGATGTTTCTGCTCTGTGACCTAAACCTCAGCTGGTTGGGAAAGGACTCATTTAAATGCAAACATGCTCTCTCCAATTTAAATATCTCCTGAATCACTTCACTAATCATGAAACTCAGCCATGCCAGCAAGAACCATAGCCTTCTAGACTGGGGTCTTGTTAACCACCTTGATAGAATCTCAACTGCTGGTTTACTTTTGGATTGGTTCATTCATTGTCCCTTCACCTTCTCTGTCAGGAATTTCATACCAAAAAATCCCCAAAGAAAATTATCTCAGCTCACTTGTATTGGCACGTCATACTGGAGGATGTCTACACAAATTTTCACTCCAAAAGATGGGACCTTTTCAACATTATTCTCTCAGTAGCTGAGGCCTTGGAATTCTTTTCCAGTGAATTTCTCAATGTACATAACAAGCATGCACCACACCTATCATACATGGTCAATGACACCATTACCTCTGAATCTCTAAGAGGCTTGTTGAATTGTTTCTCACAAAAGGATGTTTCTTGAACCAGCTTTAGAAAGACCAGATATGTCAATGAGAGGCAGTATTATAAAAAACAATGAATCTAAGTAAACTGGCATTAGCTAAAGCAGAAGTGAACAGTACCTACATAGATACATAGACAGTGTCGGCAGATAAGGGCCTATGGCCAACCCAGTCTGCCCATTTGAGCTTGTAAGTTCAGTTTGTTTTCCTAGAAGTCTGTTGCCCCTTACCTCTGACCTCCAGAATTCCTTTATGTCTATCCCATGCATTCTTAAATCCCATGATTGTTTCAGCCCCACACTTCCTCTGGCAGAGGTGTTCCACTTGTCCACCACCCATTCTGTGAAGAAATTCTTTCTCATGTTTCCTCTGAATCGTCCTCCTCCAACTTCATCCCATGCCCTCTAGTCCTGGAACATCTTTTTCGCTTAAAAATAGTGTTTTCCTGCACCCTGTTCCTCCCTGTAAGATACTTGTATGTCTCTATCATATCCCCTCTCTCCCTCCTCTCCTCCAGGGAGTACATGTTCAGTTCCTTCAACCTGTCTTCATAGGACTTGTGATGCAATCCATGAACAATCTTTGTTGCCCGCCTCTGAACTTTCTCTAGCCTGTCTATGTCCTTACGTAGGTATGGTCTCCAGAACTGTACACTGTACTCCAGGTGGGGCCTCACTAGTGTCTTGTATAGCGGAATTATGACCTCCCTTTTCCTGCTGGTGACGCCCCTGCCTATACATCCCAGCATCCTATTTGCTTTACCTGCTGCCTTGTCAAACTGTTTCCCTACCTTGAGGTCATCAGAGATGATAACCCCAAGATCCCTTTCCTGCCTGGTGCATGCTATATCCTCACCCCCCAACTGATATATTGTGCCAGGGTTTTTGTGCCCCATATGCATTATCTTGCACTTCTTTGCATTGAATTTCAACTGCCAAACCCTGACCATTCTTCAAGTTTCTGCAGGTTGCTTCTCATTCTGTCTACACCTCTGGTGTGTCTACTCTGTTACAGAGCTTTGTGTCATCAGCGAACAGTGAAATTCTGCCTTCTAGGTCCTCGCAATGTCACTGATGAAGATGTTGAATAGGACCGGTCCCAGCACTGATCCTGTGGTACCCACTGTCACTCTTCCTCTGTGGAGTGACAGCCATTTACCACCACCCTCTGTGTCCTGCCACCCAGCCAGTTACCTACCCACCACTACTGTCCTGCCCACCTATATTCCCCAGTTTGTGTAATAGTCTTCTATGTGGCACAGTGTCAAAGACCTTGCTGAATTCCAGATAGACCATGTCCACTGCTCTCCCCTAATCCACCTCCCTAGTCACCCAGTCAAAACATTCAACGAGGTTGGTCTGACATGACCTCCCCCTGGTGAAACCATGCTGTCTTGGGTCCTGTAGTCCATTGACAACCAGATGTTCCACCAATCCTGGTTAGAATAGTGCTACACGAATAACAGCAGTCTACATAGTGCTAGTTCGTGTAGTGCTATCACGACAATGAGAGAGGATATGCAGTGCTTTCAGTAAGCACTCCCCCCCCGGTCACTGTCCATGGTGCTGTAGACACACAAGGCACCGGAATCCAGGAGGCTGGCCAAGCTGCTCCCATGGCATGGAGGGCTGGTGCACAGAGACGCTCAATCAGCAGCGGTGGAGACTAGGGTACTAATTATGGTCTCCAAACATTTTTGCACATTGGGAAGTATTTTTTTTAACATGGGGCCATGGAACAATATTTCACAGCCCTACAAATTCCACTCTCCCCCCAAGTGAGAATCCCTCAGTCCAGGGGGAGCAGGAGGCAAAGCCTCCCACAGAAAACAAAATCAGCACTATTTTTACCACACGATTCATGACCGCGCTATTGTGAATGGTGCTATTCTGACCCAGTGCCAAAGTGAATTACTATTACACCTTCTAGGAGGAATATAAACATCAATACAGCAAATTCTGGTTAGGGGCTAAAAACATATTCGAAACAGAGCTAAAGAGCAAATTAATAAAATCTGCAACTCCTCTGGATACCTTAGGCTCAATTTTCAAAGGAGGGGGCACAGGGCTCATGTCAAGCCCAGCATCAACCCTGTTGTTTGATGTAGCTGCACCCAGTTTTAGTATATTGGGGCACAGTTGCAACACTTTCCACACTTTATGTCAGCTTGTGCTAAATATTTGGTGTAAGTCCCATGAAATGGGTCCCCTTTGTGGCATGTGGCCCTTGGGATTGAAAATCTCAATCGCCAGCCTGGAGAATGACACAAACCCTGTGCACCAAATGATCAGTGCACCATGGGCTAGTAGCATTCTCAGGGCTCTGAAAATCATGTCCCTTGTGTTCTCCATTTCAGACATTGTGGATGACTTTAGCACCCACTTCACTAATTTCAGAATTACCACCAAGCTCCTGAACTCCTTGGTGCTACCTATAATTGATCTCTTATCAGAAATCCAGAGCTTGACCCTCATGATCTCCCTAGCCTCATCTTCTGACAAATTGCTACAGCAGAGGTCCTCAAAACACTAAAGTGCCTTAGCCCTATCAAGGGTTCTGGTGATGACTCCCATCATGAAAATCTTCTCTGCCTTGAGGAGCATCATATTTGTGCCCCAATTACCATGCTCTTAAACTTCTCCGTTGTCTCTGATGCGATGCCTACTATCTAAAAATATGCCCAAGTTATACCCCTCATCAGAGGATGCACTAAAGAGCATGTGTACCAATAAAGGCTTATTTTAATCTTTCCTTGCCTCTCATATGTTCCTGAAAAGAACATTTACTCACAGATGACTGATCATCTTAAAGGGGAACACTTGTGTGTAAAGAAAGATGACAATATTGTTGCCAGGGGAAATATATTACAAATGAGCTATTTGTCTTACCTTCAACTATTTCAAGCCCAAAAACATGACACATTCGGTTCCCCTCCCTTTTGCAGCTGCAGGCATCCAGTTTCTACATCACTAGCACAGCAAATGAGGTCGGAGAAAGGGAATAAAGAGAGGAATACAGTGCTGCCAGTATTTCCTAATGAAGATTTTCTGATACCCACAACTCTCAGTTTCATTTTTAATAACTTGTGCTGATGGCATTTTCAGGCACCAGCACTCCTGCAGACTTGCAGATCAGTAACACACTGTTTCATTGAAATACATTTTGCACCATTGTGAGAAATGTATAATAGTGCCAGTGTCATCAGTTTCCAAAACATCTGTGTTTCAATTGCTTTGCATGTTTTGTGAATCCCAACTTAGTGAACAGCATTGTGCCTGTGATGTTTGCAAAATTGTATTTTGCTAGCACTATCTTAAATCATTTTTGTGTCAGTGCCATTTTGCATATTTGTTTCCAGTGATGCAGTTTTCTATACTTTGTTGTGCTGGCATCGTGTTATATAACAGGCAATGTGGTCTAGGGGTCAGGTCACTGGCTTGAAAACTGGAAGGTCACAGGTTCAAGCTTCAGCAGTGCCAAATGGTCACTGTGTGACCTTGAGCAAGTCACATAACCTCCCAGTACTCCAGTTAGTCCAGCTCTAGAAATGGGTAGATACAGGATCCCATTAGAAATGATATGATAGCTCAACTGGGCAAGCCTGCTTCAGTAAGCCATAAAATACAGTAACTGTTTTGTGGTGACATTTGATAGGATCCCTAATGCTGATACAAGCAATTCTTGCAGAGCTTAGAACAGAAACACAGCTCATCAGCATTATCTATCCTATCATGAAGACTGCTTGCAAACAATGTGAACTAGCATAGCAGATGTCTCACAGACAGGATAGGTAAAAGAAAAAGGAAACCCTTTTATTATTGTTGTTTCTTTGTCCCTGAAAATGTGAATTTTGGGATGATATGTAAAGGGGTTGAGCCAATTGCTATGCTGATCAGAAAATGCCAGCTGCCAAATAATTTAGTGACTACACCTGCATAGGCCAGTGAACCAAAAAGGTCATGTCTTGGAGATGGGGGATGCTCTACATTTCATACTGAAAAGACAGACTGAAAGGATCTAGGAAAGAAAAAAGCTGCAAGAAAACCTGCTGTTTCATTTAGTTTAATCATAGAAAGCTTCTTTTATCATAAAGTGACAATGTTCAAAGAAAGGCTTTTAATTTTGAGGCTTGAAAAGATTTCTCAATTCAGCGTTCCCAGAATTGCTTATACCAGTCAATTACCCTATCACACATCATCATGAAACAGTTATTGTATTTTACAACCTACTAAATCAGGCTTGCCCAGATGAGATATAACCTAATTTCCCATATGGACTTGTATCTCCCCAATTCTACAGCTGGATTGCCTGGAGCACTGGGAGGTTATGTGACTTGTTAAGAGTCACACAGTGACTATTTGGCACTGTTGAGGTTTTAACCTGTGATCTACCATTTCTCAAGTCAGTGATATAACCACAAGACCACACCACTTCACATTACACAAAACAATGCCAGTACAACAAATTATGCAAAACTGCATCATTGCAAACAACTAAGTAAAATGGCACTGGCACAATAGACTATTGCTAGAAGAATTAAGCTTTTCACTAAATGGGGATGTTATAAAACATTATGAAGAGCAATTGAACCACAGATGTTTCAGAAACTCTGGACACTGGCTCTATGAAACATTTCTCACAATGGTTCAAAATTTATGTTCATGAAGCAGTGATTTATAAATTTGTAAGTTCACAGTAGTGTTGGTGCCTGAAAATGGCATAGGCACAAGTTAATAAAAATGACATAGTCATGGGATCAGGAAATCTTTATCAGGGATTACTAACAACACTGTATTGTACCTCTTTATACCTCTTCTCTGATGTCATTTCCTGTGCTTGTGATGTAGAAATGAGTACCTGCAGCTGTAAATGGTGGTCAAACTAAATCTGTTATGTTTCTGGCACTAAAAGAGTTGCAGGTTTGGCCAGTAGCTGATTTGGACTACACTTCCCTCGGCATTACTACTGTCAGTTTTCTTTGTACACAAGTGTTCCTCATTAATATGTACAATCGGTTCTTTTCCATGCAATCTGACTTCAGGAAGGAGCATTTCAACATACCATATCTGCACTGCCTTAAGTCACCAATGCTATCCAGATGGTCATGTATAATGGTCTTCTGACTGGGGACATCTTCATTAATCTCTCCTAGATCTTTGACATGGTGGATCATGCAATGCCCTTGCTCCAGCTCAGGAGCCTAGATCTCAATCAAGAACCATCAAATGGTCTGAAAACTACCTGAATAACCAAATTCAGTTACTACAGCAACAAGGCATTTATTCAGGCTTTACTAACTGAAATCTTTGGGGTTCCTCAAGGTTCAAGCCTTGGTTCTCTACTGTTTTTAATATTTGTAGATGATCTCCTATAGCACAGCAGGATGTATCATCTACATATCTATACAGCTGACATCATACTCTACTGCAGTGCAATGAAAACATCTGAGGTTAATTCAGTGCTCTAATCTGATTTCAGCTCAAGCTCCTCCTGGTTCATTAACAACTGTCTGACCCTAAAGGCAAAAAAAAACTAGTCTATGATGTCTGGATCCAAGAACATGCTAACTTGTTCAGCCGATCCACTTGCAATCAAAACACCAGATGGCCATGGCTACACTATTGAACAAGTCATCATTTTCAAATATCTAGCAATCTGACTTGATACATCACTTACACAATGCAGGCACATTGGTCTCATGTTAACAACTGTAAGACCCAATGCTAACTTTCCCTTCAGGTCTACAAACTGTCACTGTGCTCTGCGAAACTGGATAGTCTCCCACTTACTGCTGGTTCCATGTCATAATGGTGAGTGCTGTATGGGGACCCATGAAGTGGGCGCAAATCCTTCAGCGCGATGACCTGGAACAAAGCTGTTTCTTGTGTGGAGCTTTGCCCCCACACCCCCCTCTGTTTAATATTCTGACTCAAGGGAAGCATACCTTGGGGATGGGGAAAACCGAGGGTCATCCAAAACTGTCAGCGCTGTGGTTCGGTTGTCCTCTTCACTGGCCACCATTCCACAGTCACCGTTTTGATAGGCTACCCTTCCTGCTTCCTTCCATAGACTATGTAGAAATATGATATCAATGTGCAAAACAACCACCCTGCTGCCCATTATGGTTTCTACAACAATTTGTGCAGGTTCATCTTCTCCTATGAATGGTCTACCTATCATTGTCTACTGTATGGCCAGCTGAACTAGCCAAGTCCCACAAGCAGGACTGACTACCACTGGCTTTTTTTTCTGAACAACTGTGCACCAGGAAACTCTCCTTATTATCTCACCTCATACAGTCAAGCAGTGTCTACTCAATCGTTTCAACAGTGGCACTTACCTTTTTAGTTTCTTAGATGAAGTGTGAAAGTAATAGAAAAACCTTTGTATTTGCATCACCAGATACCTGGAAAAAAGCTTATGCACCAGCTGTGGAATTCATCTAGAATGCAAGTCTTCAAGACCAATCTTTTTAGCTACCTTAGAACCCTCATATTTTTTTTGTCTTGTAGCCCCCTCTCCCTGACTATGACCATGTTCAATAACAATGCTCATGCTCTTTATTTTCTGTAGCCCCATGTAACTTGCTTTACAAAATGGCAAGTAAAAATCTTGAAACTTCATTTGCCAAAAGCCATCACCTGTTTATGCATGGAATCTCTATAAATGCACGGAAATGTGCCTAATCTCACCTCACCCCCAACAAAAAACTACTTAGAGAAATTGTGTAAGTGTAATAAGCCCCACTAAGGTGTATATCATGGAATTTAATGAACCTCCTTGGGGCATAAGGGCATGAGGCTGGCATAAGGGCTCTTGGCCTTTAGCCTCATATGTTACTACACCACTGGGGTGGGAAACAAAATCCTGTACTGCACACCTTGCTGTGGCTTACTACTTACTTGATTACTGCTTGGATGTACTTAGCTTTACAGATTGTTTTTTGCCTGGTACATTTTAGCCTGTATAAAACTATTCCTGCTAGACTAACTTAACTTGTTTGCTGCTGCCTTCCCTGGGATCCCCATGGAAACACAATTCTGCATCTCATGTGGTTATTTTAATGTGAGTAAATTCAAATAAATACTAAAATAAATACATTTGCCATTCATGGATGCCAGAGCACCAGATGCCCATGGCCAACTCCTAAGGGAATTAGGATATTTCCTGGGTCAGCACAGAAAATCATGACAGGTTCTGGAGTAACCAGCAGCTGCGTTTCCAGTTTTCCAATTGCTTTAGCTGCAAGTGTATTGTTCTGAACTGGACAATCTACTGTGTTATATATTGGCATCACAGAAAGGAGCATGGGTGTGTTTGTTGTTCTGTGGGTTCTTCCCCTTGCCTATATGTGTCACTCCATACCTTGCTAGATACATATTGTCTCTGATTACTGGCTATTTTGGACTACTGTGGACTGTGCCATCTGTGCAGTGTATCTGTGCTGCATAGTTGTGAACCAGACATGTGTGGCATTTTGTATAAGTCATCAACTTTTGTGGATTGGGCCCTAAAACAAAAATATGGACTCAGTCCCTGCCGGGACTACTACTTTCTAAGTCTGGCCCAGTAACATGGAACATAAATTGCCATGATGCCTACAAGGTAAAGCTTCAGGGAAGGAAAGAACATCTAAGGAATTCAGTTTTATATAGCACCATGTATACATACTGTATCCAAAATTGCTTTAGAAGCCAAGAAAGGGAGGGGAGACAATGTTGATACCATTTTCAGCACACAGTGGGGTTAAAGCTTAGGTACCTATATTTCATTTCACAATTTAACTACCCAGGATAGCCCCACTGTGTTGCAATATCTCCTTTCCGGTGAAGTCCCTTTTCTACCTATTTCTATAGCTGGGTGGACTGAGACAATGGGAGGTAAAGTGATTTGTGTAAGGTCACACTTTGAGTATTTTGCCTCTAGCTGGGACTCAACCTATAAACTCCAGGTTCCCTGCTCCTGGTTTACAAGCCAGTGCTCAAACTATTATACCACACAGTCTCAAAGAGAGAGCCTGGAGATGTTGTGCACAGGGAAGTTAAATGACTTGCTCTGGGTCGCACATTCAGTTTGTGGTAGTTGTGAGACTCAAACCTAACTCTTAAGGCTTTCAGCTCTGTTTTTTAATCACTAGACCTAACTGCTTACCTGATAGGACATACAATGTGGAGGTGAACTCTTTCAGCTCAGCAACATAATACACACCTTAAGCTGCCAATTTGACCTTACCAGCCAGATTCAGGAATTTAAATAACTTCACTTTTGTCAATTCCAACTAGGTGTAAAGAATAATCACACAGTATATGTAAAAGACTTGATATTAATATAATATCATTACAGAACAGGGTTTAAGAGAAGAGGCATACATTCAGTATGAGATTCAGAGTCCCATATATAATAAAAGCTGTAATAAGCAGCCTTCAAGAGGTTTTTTGATTAAAAAGCAATGATGAGGTATAATATCACTAAACCTTAATAAGTTCTCTGAAATATTCTACTAATCCTCTTTTTCCAAATGTGAAGCTTCAATTATCAACATGTAGCCTATGCGGAATACGACAAAGTACATATCAGCTAAACCTCTCAGAAAAATCTCCAGGCATAACATATTTGCATCACACCCCAGATTTTTCATTTCTCAGTGTTGAGAAAAATCTTTCCTTCAAACCCACATATGGCTCATTCCCTCCTTTTTAATACTGAAGCCTTCTCAATTGCACCTAGGAGCCATTTTAATGCAGATAATTCAATTTCAGTTAATTGTCCATCTGGTGCACCAGATTGGTCACAAGTGCTGATGTAGGAGGCATACTATTCATTTATGCTGTAGTTGCATTTTGCTTGGTATTGGCAATGGAGCAGATTGTAGTGTTTAAAGTGAAATGTCACGTACTGTAATATCTACTCAAAAAACAGGCAAAACAAAAGAATTGTTTTTATATAACTTTATGCTGCGGTGTTTTAATCTGGCAGCTTTTTTATTATATTTTATATTTATTGTGAATTTAAATCAGTTAATCTTTTTGAGCTGGCTAAAAATATTGTAATAAATTCTGACTGAACAAAGTTCTCTTGGCACAATACTTGCATTCATTCAAAGCATTAGTATTCTATTCAGTATATCTTTGAAGCATATTAAATAAGCTATAGTTTTTTTGCAACAGATGATAACAAAATAAAAAAAAATGTTTTGCTTTTTTTTGTAAAACCACTTTTAGGCACATATGGAAATAATTTTGTAATTAATTGGAGTTAAGTGGAAAACAAGACTCCCTGGATACAAATCAGTAAGAATCACTGGTCATATTAAGAAATGTCTCATTGTTAATTTACCATAATGGAAATAACCTTTTCCGGCCCTCATTATAGCTCTGAAGTTCCTTTTATCTTGTTTTAAATTATTGACACTCAGTCAATCTAAACAGTGGAAATCAATTCTGTAGCAGAAGGTAAAAACATACAGCTCACCTTTTACACATGCAAGATCATTAAACTTGTATTTTTCCGATCCCAGCCCCTTGGTAATGGTTACCAATTTGCAGCACTTTGAAAATACTAAACTTTTCATCCTACCTGAAAAATATAATTTCATGCTAAAGGGGTTAACTGACATTATAAAATGGATAGAAAAATATCTGAAAGCTGATTGTTGAGTCAGTTTCACCCATGTTGTTATTCTAGCCCAACTTCACAGTTGAAACTAGTGCCCACAAAACAGTCTACTTACAACTGAAAACACATTAATTTCATTATCACAATAAGGTACTTCAGAGTGTGTTACTGGGATAGCATCACTTCTCAGATAGAAAAAGGCACTCAGCCTTTGGACTTGTGCCACACACTACACACAAGGCCTGACGTTATCCCAGCATGACATATACCCTGTTGTGCCTTATTGCTTGAACATCTTAAATATACTTAGCTCAGTTAACATGTTTTTCACTAGGCTTTTATTACCATTCATGTAAAAACCTTTTTTGGGTGGAGCCCAAGTATAGTTTTCCGCTGTGAAATATTTAAAAAAGGCAGTGTGGTTCAATATCTACAGCATCAAGTTGAGAACCAGGAGACTGCAGGTTCAAACTTCAAACCTGCTAGTGTCAGATACTCATGGTACTTTGGGCGAGTCATAACCTTCCAGTGCTCCAGCAATGGGTAGAAGCAAAACTACATTGTAAACTAGGTGTTGCATCTTAACTGGACTATCCTGACTGGATGGATATATTGTGTACAGCATCTTGATGCCACACAGAAAATGTATTTATGTTAGTCTTTGATAACCAGGTAAGGCCTTCAAGGCACAACCTGCACAACCTGCACAAGGCACAACAGGTACCTGTTATCAGACGTGACCTGGGAGCACTGGAGTGGTTACATGACATAGAAACATAGAATGTGATGGCAGATAAGGACCGCTTTGCCCACCTAGTCTGCCCATTTCCCTAATTGATGGATAAGCTGCAGATTCTAGTTAATCAGCAGCTTACTTCCTCCTACCCCCCCCCACTAGAATTGCCTTATGTCTGTCCCATGCATTCTTGAATTCTCCCACTGTTCCTGACTCTACAACCTCCTCAGGAAGGTAGTTCCATGCATCCACAACCCTCTCTGTGAAAAAATACTTTCTAACATTACCTCTGAGCCACCCCCCATCTTCAAATTGTGTCCCCTTGTTCTGCACATCTCTTTTTCTGAAAGATGCTACCCTCTTGTACTATTAATTCCTTAAGATACTTGAGCGTTTTATCATGCCCCCCCTTTCCTCAAGGGTATACATATTAAGCTGCTGCTTTAGTCTCTCCTCGTATGTCTTCTGGTGCAGACCCTGCACCATTTTGTTGCCCTCCTGAACCGCCTCCACTCTGTCTATGTCTTTGTAGAGATGGGGTCTCCGGAATTGCACACAGTACTCAAGATGGGGTCTCACCAACTGTCTGTACAGAGGGATAACAACTTCCTGTTTTCTACTGTTGATGCCTCTCCCTGTGCATCCCAGCATCCCCCCAGCCCTCCTTACTGCCTTCTCACATTGCTTGCTCACCTTTAGGTCATCTGATATAATTACTCCCAGGTTTCTTTTGATTTTTGTTGTTGTTATTATCTCACCCCCCTCTGTGTACTCTTCCCCTGGGTTTTTGCTTCCCAGATGCATTACCTTGTATGTCTTTGCATTGAATCCGAACTGCCATATATTTGACCATTCCTCCAACCTTGCCAAGTCCCTTTTCATCTTTTCTACCCCACCTGGTGTTTCAACCCTGTTGCAAATCTTTGTGTCGTCTGAAAAGAGACATACTTTTCCTTCCAGGTTCTCTCCAATGTCACTTATAAAGGCATTAAAGAGGACCGGTCCCAGTACCAAACCCTGTGGTAACCTGCTAGTTACCCTCCTTTCTTCACTGTGGACCATGTTTACTATTACCCTTTGTGTCCGTTTGTCCAGCCAGATTTTTATCCAGGCTACCACCTTGGGACCCACTCCAAGGCTGGCTAACTTGTATCCTTTGTGTGAGACTGTGTCAAATGCCTTGCTAAAATCTAGGTACAGTAGACCATATCCTCAGCCCCTCCCTGGTCTACTACTTTGGCCACCCAGTCAAAGAAATCTATTAGGTTTATCTGACATGACCTTCCTGCTGTGATGCCATGCTGCCTTGGGTCCTGTGCCCCACTGGCTTCTAGGTACTAAACAATTGTTTCCTTCAGAAGTGATTCCATCATTTTCCCTACCACTGAGGTCAAACTAACTGGTCTGTAGTTTCCTGCCTCTGCCCTGCTCCCACTTTTGTGAAGTGGAATCACATCTGCCTTCCTCCAGTCCTCATGTACCACCCCATCCTCCCATGATTTGTTAAAGAGAGTAGTCAGTGGTGTTACTAGTTCTACCCTTAGTTCTTTTAGAATTCTGGGGTGAATCCCATCAGGTCCCATTGCTTTTTCCACTTTCAGTTTCAAGAGTTCTTTCAAAACCCTTCCTTCTGTGAATGGACTGGTATTGACCCCCCTATTCAGAGTGTTTCTCTTGTTTGGATTAGGTACCTCCCCCTCCTCTTCCATTCTTCTCTGCTTAAAATCACACTGTATGCAAGTGGGGGTTGTTGGAATCAAACCCCGGCCTCCTGGATGTACCAAGCTCATTCACAGCTCATTACTCTAACTTCTAGGCTATACAGCCAGCCACATACTGCCAACATTCTGAAAAACATAATATTTAGACAGAACTTCACTTATAATTTTAGATAGTTCCTATACTTGCAAGCCCTTGTTTGTTATTACAAAAGACAAATGCATGAAAACAGTATCTCTGTTACTTGATCTTAATTAGAGTTGTTCAAAATTTCAAAATTTCACACACCAAAATATTTCATATAATGTGTGCATTGCGCAACATATTTCAAAGGGCAAAATGCTAAATTTAACCCCTGGAGTATGCAAAATTTTGCCCACAAACTGGCAAAATTTGCCACTTGCAGGCACAATTTCACACCTGCAGGTGAAATTTCATCATCCATGGGTAAAATAAAAGCTTTACAAAGTTCTCCCTGGTGTCTAATGGCCCCCCCTGCCTCCCCCCTGTCAGCTCACTGGTATAATTATTTTCCCGGTGTCTAGTGGTCCCCCTGGCCGATTACTGGCTATAATTGAATAAGCCCCCAGAGTTACCCTGGCCCTCTCATGTCCTTTGTAAAAAAAAAAAAAAATGAAACCTACACTCCCTGGTGTCTAGTGGTCTGCTCCCATGGCAGCTCATGGCAAAAATTCTTCTTCTAAGTAACTAGTGGTCCCCCCAGCCAATCATCATCCATAATTGAATAAAGCCTCCTCTCACCCCAGTTAACCTGGTCCCCTCATTTCATTTTATTGAAAAATAAATAAGTAAAACCCACACTCCCTGGTGTCTAGTGGGTCCCCCACACCCCACCCCATCATCATGAGCTAGTGTCCACCCCACTCCCCCCAATACCCTGATTGGGCCACTGGCACAGCCTTCCACTCACCTCCATGGCTGGCAGCCTGACTGAGCACTTGAATGAATGAGCATGTGCTTGTACAAGCACGCACTTATTCATTCAAGTTGTGAGTACTGCCGCCATGAGATGATGATGAGCTCTACCTGGTGTGGCCCAACTGGGGTACCAGGGGAGGGGAGGGCACTAGCTCATGATGACAGGGTAAGGATTCCACTGAACACCAGACAGTGTGGGTTTGATTTTTTTTTTATATAAAACAAAATGAGGAGGCCAGGTAACTGGGGTGGGGGCTTTATTCAATTATGGATGGTGATCAGCCGGAGGGGGGACCACTAGACACAAGGGAGAGTTTTACATAATGGGAATGGGATATGCAGGGTGGGAAATTGCAGTGAGATTTCACCATTTCTCCACAATTTCATGACAAATTACACACAGCAAAATTTCCAATTTTGCGGCAGTTTCACCGGGAAAATTTTATTTTGCAACATCTTTATTCTTAATCTGCTCTTACTGCTGGTCAAAAAGTGGCATTATAGTTTTCTGCTAATGACATTAAGGTTAGTTCTCTAGCAAACAATTTTAATTCTACAAACAGTGGATTATCATGGTACCTGTAGACATGGAGCCAGAGCAGACAAAGCCCAAGTCGAAAAGATAATTTTGTTATGAAAATGCCATAATAAGTAAAGTACAGTATAAAAGTAAATCAAGAGCATCTGGCACACTGGCACAGCGGTAGTGCTACCAGTCACAATGCTGATGACCCTGGTTCAGAGCATGAAGGGTTCCTGGTCTCTGCTGCAGTACCATCACCTGGAGCGAGGGTGCAGGCTAGAGCCAACGGTAAGGGAGGGGGAAATTGTCACTCTGATGCAGTCTGCATCAAATGCACTGCCTCCCCAATGCTATAGGTTGGGGAGAAGAAGCAAAAAAAAAAAAACAACCACGTGTAATGCTTTTCACTGCCTACTGCAGGTCCCACAACAATGACCTGATTCTTGCCCATACACCGAACTTTAACTCTTTCTGAGGGTATGGGGTAGCCTTCAGCAACCCTTTTCATGGGGGGTTATCCATGGGGGACAGGCAGTGACAGGTAAGTCCCAGGGATGGCAGGTGACAGAACTGGGCAGAGCAGTGGACCAATGTGTGGGCCAGTTAGGAGATGGGGAGAAAACACTATAAATGCAAAAAAAAAAAGAGGAAGCTAAGAATTTATGATACAGATAAATAATGTGTCTCAATATTAAATTTTTTCCAAATTGTCCTTGTGGTGTTCAAGGCTTTTTCTTTTTTTTTATCTGTTTACCACCATTGTGTCTGTCTTTAGATGGTGCCTTGCCTCCAGTTCCTATCAAGGGTCTCCTTCAAGTGATATCAATGCTCCATTGACAACAGCTCCTTTCCCCACCAGATTACTCTCCCTGGAGAAGGGTCCCCTTTACAGCCATCTCCCTTATGTGGTAATCTGGTAAACACAGATCACCATGATGTAGTCTCCAGAGTCCCATCCTTGCAGAATGCTCAGTGGATGTAGCTGATGATAGGTCCCGCTTATCATCCTGCCACCAATTGGAATTTTTCTCCATTTTCCTCAACCCACCTCCTTCTGCATGTGTGTACATGCTCATGGTGGACCTTTGGGGATGCCAGGGAGCATGTGGTCACCCACACTGCCAACAGCCCATCCATCTTATGTCACTCAGTCAGCTGAATGGCACTTGCTCTCCCCCTAGGAGGAGAGCATCTAAGATGATGCACTGCTTCCTTCCGTCAGTCATCTGTTTCTGACATTCCAGGCTCAGGGCGAGAATCCAGGTCACCAGTGTATCAGAATTGTTCCTCACTTCACAACACCATGGAGCAGGTGATTTTGGAGGATCTTTAAAAATCACACAAAAAATGGAGGGCTCCATACTCAGTCACAATAACAGGTACATTGACGTTACTGCAACCACTTACAGTATAATTTACATTAAACAGTTATGCCAATGAGTTGGATTTGCTTTCATTTTAAAGTCAGCAGTGCACCAACAACTCATTTTGTGTTTTTTTACACTTATCTAGTTCAACAGCAACTTTCACTAATTTTGTAACATCTCAACTGGAACATATTTGCATTTCAGTTACAATACAGTGCAACACAGAGTTGCAACTGTTGTGCAACAGTTTTCATGAGGCTTTGTGCTGCATATAGATAGTTATGAAACTCACTGGAAAATGCTAAAGAATCTCATTATTGTGACATTTTAATGCAAATTGTACTATAGTGGCACTCTTGAATTTGCATCCCCCATTGAGCCTTGCTCATTGCTTCTGACCATGTGAGGAAGGGGGCAACGACCACCATATAACCATTCACAGATAACAAGATTTCCAATCTCTGTCACAAACATCTGTGGCCCTCCCTCATATGTAGAACAGTTACTGAAAGGGGGTCTGACAGTGCTGTGACAGGAATCAACAAAACAGGAGGCAAAGGTGTTTCTTGGGGAAACAGAAAATTTGGAATTTTAAAGTTATAAATGAGAAACTTTAGCATCACACTGAGGCTAGTGAAAGCCACATTCCACTACCTGCCAGGAATTTGGTGACATGTCGTGCTGTGTGTTTGGAGGCCACTGGTCAAACAGGGTGATGATCATCGGTGGTCCTGGAGCATACTACATCATATGGCCCAGAGGGGCACAAAGGTATGAGTGAGAGAGTTGAGGAGAAGTTTGGATGCCAACTCTTGGTTGCAGTAAGATGGTGCATGGCATAGCATCATTCAACTGATGTTTTCCCATGCTAAAATGCCAACTCTGTGTGAAGTGCAGAGCACCATGACGGCTCATACATACTTGTTTGCACCCATGAACATCTGTAAATCTCATTGGAAAAATGACTTCCCCCGCCCCCTGGTGACTGCTGTG
Organism: Neoceratodus forsteri; assembly: GCA_016271365.2. Classification (NCBI taxonomy): domain Eukaryota; kingdom Metazoa; phylum Chordata; order Ceratodontiformes; family Ceratodontidae; genus Neoceratodus; species Neoceratodus forsteri. Next base: position 108,489,412 of record CM028136.1, on the reverse strand, counting down.
TAGAGCAGTGCAAAATGCAGAATTTCACCAGTGGAATTTGTGCAGAAATGCAATTTGACTTCCCAAATGCTTTTTGGAATTTTTGTGTTAATTCTAGTGAATGGCAAAAATAATTTCTATGTAAACCATGAAATAGTATTCTGAAGATTACATATGCCACAGAATATTATTCTGCAGTTTCTAGAAACATAACCAACACATTACTATTATTATTACATTACAGTGGAATGCAATTTCATGGTTAACATTCCACTTTCAAAAGGAATTAATTAATTGATTTAGTTATTTCTTTATCAATTTCAAAATTTTTACAGGGAAAGACATCCTGAGCTGGTAACAGCTCATTTCCAGATGTGTCCAGGGGTGGGGGGTGGGAGAAGGGAAATAAACAAGGCAGCATGGGCAACTGAAACAAAACATACAGTAAGGTGCAAAAGTAATAAACAAAATACAACGCAATAAAAAATACAGTATTTACAAATGAACTGTAAAATACATTACAATTGTTCAATCATGGTGTGTACCCCTCAAGATGGTATTTCATGAATTTAGACAGAATTCCTGACATGCAACAGAAGTGAAATTAAAAAAATTCCACTCAGCTGTACCACTGAGATCATTTGAAAATCATGAAAAAAGGGTGATGAGAGGCTATAAGATCTCAACATGTACAGTACTCACTGGAAGAGAGGTGAGCAAGAGGAGACATGATTGCTCCTATAAGTACCTCACAGGTGTAAACAAGGTGAAGGTGGGTGGCTATTTCAGAGAAAGTAAGACACCAGAACATGGGGAAATGCAATGAAGCTGAGGAGGGAGTTTAGGAAGGATGTGAGGAGATATTTCTTCACTGAACAGGCTGTGGACAACTGAAACAGCCTGCCTGAAGAGTCTGTGGGGGTAAAGACATTGTAGAGCTTCAAGCATGCATTGGACAGACACAGTTGCAAATTAAATTTAGGAAAGGGAGGGGAAGGGGTACTGGGGACCAAAAAGAGTCAATGGTGTCTGAGTAGGCAGGGAAAACTTTGGGCAGACTGCATGGGCCAACGGTCCTTTTCCATAGATACAATCTATTTTTGTATTTCTATGTTTTGTAAACAAGTATAAAAGATGGCACTGCACAACACAGTAATTTGTGCAATAAATCAAAATAATAACAAAAGTGCCATACATAATCCTGATGTTTTATCTGATGTCCACTTTTGCAGATATATTTCTGAATTTGGGGATGTCTGCCTGTTATAAGGCACATAGGTTGCAAATCATCTCCATTGACTCCTTGGATGCCTTGATTCAGTCCTCTAACTCCATATTATATGCACTTTTTATCTCATTGCTCTGCAATAATTAAAGTGAAGACTAAAAAAAACAAAGAGCTTCACAAAAGAGAGGATATTTGTAGGATGTACAGTGTAGAAATAAACTGCTCTACACAATAACTTATGGCAAGTGGCATGATTATGCAATGCGGCATGACATAACGAGAAGCCTCAGATGGCCCACTCGGGGCCAGGGTGGGGGTCACTAAATGACAGGGTGGGGATTCCACTGGACACCAAGGATTGAATGACTTTTTTTAATATTGTAGACTCGTACACAGGATGGAGTCGGACAGCAATTGATGGGAGAGGGGAGGAGTGGCACTAGACACCAGGATTTATTGTGGCCAGGATCTGCAGTGGGGGCAGTAGATACCAAGGAATCAGGAAAGGAATTTCATGAAAAAAAAAAAAAATTATACTATCTGTGAATTGCAATCTGTGGTGATGGGGAAGGGGCACTAGACACCAGGGTTTTACAGTGAAAGGTAGTTTTTATGTGCGACGTGTTGAATTCCGGCCACAAAATTCCACACTTTGCAGATGATCCCTCCACTCCACCAATTGCGAATTTTCTGTATTGCTCTTTGCGCATTGAACAAAATTTGTTAAATATTTAGTGGAGCAGATTTTTCTGATTTCACACATCTCTAATAGGGAGGGGCATCACCATCAGAAGGAGGGAGGTGGCATTGCCTTTGTATATGTCACTGACAGTAACATAGACATAGAATCATAGAAGGTGATGGCTGATAAGGACTAGAGATGCAGCAAAATTTTATTTCACCAGAGAACTTCCAGTGAAATCGCAAATTTCGCCATGCAACATATTTTGCAAAATTCCATGCATTCCATGAAACATAGCAACATAAAAACATAGACTTTGGTGGCAGATAAGGACCGCTTGGCCCACACAGTCTGCCCAATTCCCTACCTATTGGATAAGCAGCAGATCCTAGTAAACCAACACCCTACTTCTTCCTAACCCCCACCAGAATTGCCTTTTGTCTATCCCATGCATTCTTGAATTCACCCACTGTTTTTGACCCCACAACCTCCTCAGAAAGGCTGTTCTACGTGTCCACCACCCTCTCCCTGCAAAAATACTTCGTCACCATGTCCTCGAGCCATCCCCCCTCTATCTTAAAATTTTACCCCCTTCTTCTTGCACATCTCTTTTTCTGAAAGTTGCTACCCTCTTGGACTTTGTTGATTCCCTTGAGCTAGTTGAAAGTTTCTATCATGTACCCCCTCTCCATCCTTTCCTCAAGGGTATACATATTAAGCTCCTTTGGTCTTTCTTCACATGATTTCTGGTGCAGACCTTACAACATTTTTGTTGCCCACCTCTGGACTGTCTCCATCCTGTCTATATCCTTGTGGAGATGGGGTCTTCAGAACTGCATATAGTACTTCAGATGAGGCCTCACCAACTGTCTGTACAGATGGCTAACAACTTCCTGTTTTCTAGTGGTGATGCCACTTCCTATACATCACAGTATCCCCCCAGCCCTCCTTACTGCCTTCTCACATTGCTTTCTTACCTATAGGTCATCTGATATGACTACCCCCAAGTCCCTTTCCATTTTTTTTGTTGTTAATACCACACCCCCGTTGTGTACGCTTTCCCTAGGTTTTGTTTCCCAGGTGCATTACTTTGCACTTCTTTGTATGGAATCTATGCTGCTATACTTTTGACCATTTCTCCAACCTTGTCAAGTCCCTTCCCATTCCTTCCCACCCCTCTCACCGTGTATCAACCCTGTTGAAGGTCTTTGTATAATCTGCAAAGAGGCATACTTTTCCTTCCAGTCCCTCTGCAGTGTCACTTATAAAGACATTAAAATGGACTGGTCCCAGTACTGAACCCTGCGGTAAATCACTAGTAACCCCCCCTTCTTTGGAGTGGACTCCATTTACTATTACCCTCTGTGTTCTGTTGTCCAGCCAATGTTTTACCAAGGCAACCACCTTGGGATTCACTCCCAGGCTGGCTAACTTGTTTATTAATCTTTTCTGTGGGACTGTGTTAAATGCCTTGTTAAAGTCTAGGTAGGCCATGTCCATAGCCCATCCCTGGTCTACTTCTTTGGTCACCCAGTCATAGAAATCTATTAGCTTCATCTGATATGACCTTCCTACTTTGAATCCATGCTGCCTTGTGTCCTGTGTCCCACTGTCCTCTAGATACTCAACAATTCTTTATTTCTAAAGTGATTCTTTCATTTTCCCTACCACTGAGTTCAAACTAACAGGTCTGTAGTTTCCTGCCTCTACTTTGCTCCCACTTTTGAGAACGGGAATCACATCTGCCATCCTCCAGTCCTCAGATTCCATACCATTCTCCCATGATTTGCTAAAAAGGGTAGTCACTAGTTCTCCCCTTAGCTCTTTTAGATTTCTGGGATGAATCACATCGGGTTCCATTGCTTTGTCCACCTTCAGTTTTACAGTCACAGCCAAAGACATGGCCAAATATTTCCTGAAATTTCTGTGATATTTCTAGAGAAATCTCCTGCTTTCTGCATTTCCACAGTATGGGTAGCAGAGAAAAACTCTTCAGGAATTTCGCAAAATATCTGACCATCTCTGGCTACTGTAGAAGTTCTTTCAGAACCCTTTCTTCTGTGAATGGACATGTATCGACCCCCCCCCATCCAGACTGCTTCTGATGATTAGATTAGGCACAACCCTCTCCTCTTCTTTTGTAAATACTGAGCAGAAGTATTCATTCAGTATCCCTACTTTTCACTGTCACCCTCTGCCCACCCACCCTCCCCATTATTAAGCCTCACTATACCTCCCTTGGTCTTTCTTCAATCCCTAATGTACATATGAAAGATGTTATATCCCTTCTTAACTGAGTTAGCTATCTTTTCCTCAGTTTGGGCCTTTACTATTCTGACTGCCTTCCCCACTTTCTTCTGCTTTAACTGGTATAGTTCTCTGTCCTGCTCCTTCTGTGTTTGCTTATACTTTCTTAATGTTATCTTTTTCTCCCTAACCTTCCCCGCTACCTCTTCTGAGAACCACAGTGTTTTTTTCCTTCATTTTGATTTGTTTATTTGCTTCACACAAAGACTTGTTGCCTCAGTGATGGCAGTTTTGATGTTTCCCCATTGTTCCTCCACCCCTTCTTCTTGCCTGTTTGCTAGTGCTTTTCTGAGGTACTCTCCCAGTTTGCCAAAGTCAGCACTCCTAAAGTCCAGTACCCTCACTTTTGGATGGCTTGACTCTATGGCTGTTTTTATCATGAACCACACTGTTTGGTGGTCACTTGTTCTCAGATGGCTACCCACTACTAAATCTGAGATCCTCACTCCATCCCCATTTGACAGTACCAGGTCTAAGATTGCTCCCTCTTGAGTGGGTTGCAGCCCTAGCTATCTGAAGCATGCCACCCTGTAGGGTATCAAGAATGACCCTTCTCTTGGATGTGGCTGCAGCTAATGTTCTCCAGTTAACATCTGGCATATTCAGGTCCCTCATCAACAATATCTCCCCTTTTCTGCCATCCTATGGATGCCTTCTATCATTTCTTTGTTCATTTCCTCCCCCTGAAATGGGGGTCTGTATACAACCCCTCTGTGGATTGTGGTGCCATTTCCTGTCTCCAGGGTGACCCACAGTTCCTCCTCTCCTCCCTGTTTACCCTTTATTTCCATTGCTTTGATCCTTCCTTAGATAGAGAGCTACTCTCCTCCTCTTCTTCCCTCCCATTCCCCCTTTTAGATTGTGTACCCTGGTGTTGACATCCCAGTCATGGTTCTCTGTGTACTATGTTTCTGTGACTGCCACAATATCCAGGCATCCCTCTTCCATCAAGGCCACTTGCTCAGGGAGCTTGTTACTCAGACTACAGGCATTGGTACTCATTGCCCTCCATTTTTTGAAATCCTTAACTGTTTTAGCCCCATCCCTGTCTATACTGCCTTTGCCTTTTTCTCAATTTACCCCTGACCTTCTCCATTTTGACTACGCTATTTTGGTGTTTACCTCGCCAACTACCCTGTATTGTTGGGGGGGAGGCTGGGATTTTCCTGCCCATTTTCAGTGCCTCCCCTTTGCTAGTTTAAATACTTGCCAGTGAAGTATTTAAACCTATCACCTAGGATTCTGTTTCCCCTCCTGGACAGATGCAGGCCATCATGCCAGTAGAGGCTGGCATCCTTCCAGGTGGACCTCCCAGTCCCCAATAAAGCCAAAACTCTGAGCTCTACACAAGTTTTTAAACCAGTTATTGAATCCCATGGTGCAGAGCACCCTAGCCTCACACATGCCATAGACAGGCAGCACCTCCGAGAAGGTTACCATGTGTGTTACTTGTCTTTGGCCCCTCCTTAACTCCACAAACTCCACCTGCACTGCTCTGATCCCATTCCCAGCTAGGTCATTTGTCCCTAGGTGGACAATGATGTCTAGCTCCCCCCTCCATGTAGCTGCTTCTATAATCCTGAGGATTTGCTCCCTGTCCCTCCAAGCCATGGCACTTTGCAGGCACCTTACCTCCCTCTCCCCTCCCTCCCTCCCCCAGTGCTACCCCTTAACAATTGCATCCCCCAACAGGAGTTGTTTGCTTCCCCTGTAGGATCCCAAGCCACCCTGCTGTGGGTCTTCTTTGTGGAGGTTCCCAGTATTCTCCTTGGCCTCCACTGCAGATGACTCCATAGAGGAACCACACTCTGCCAGAATGGCATATGGATTGTGGAGAGGTACAACTGGAGGTATGTGCCTCTGTTCTACCACCCTCACCCTCCTTGAGCCCACTGTGGTCCAACTGCTCCTCTTTCTTGAGGCAGCAGTCGTGGCCCTGATGGTCCCTGGGTGGAAGAGGAGGTCCCCTGAATCCTGGCCAACTCAGCCTGGAGACGAGCAATCTCCTCCCTCAGCCCAGAAAGGTGTCTGCAGAAATATTTACTGTAGCAGATGCGAAATGTGAAATTTCACCCATGAAATGTGGAATTTCACTGGCGAAATACTGAATTTTGCCCACGAGCAGCAGAATTTTCACTTGCGAGTGTCAAAATTCTGCAATTCACAGGCAAAATTTTGCTGGCAAAATTTTGCATTTCAACAGCAGAATTTCACATTTCACATTCGTGAAATATTTTGAGAAATGCACAAATTTTATGAAATATTTTGTGGAATGAAAGTCCTCAGTTTTGCACAACACTAATAAGGACCATGTGGCCCACCTAATCTGCCCCTTTTCCCTATCTAATGTAATACAGCAGACCCTAGTTACATAGAAATATAGAAACATAGAATTTGACGGCAGATAAGGACTGCTTGGCCCACCCAGTCTGCCCATTTCCCTACCTAATGCATAAGCTGCAGATCCTAGTTAACCAACAGCCTACTTCTTCCTACCCCCATCCCCTAGAATTGCCTTATGACTGGCCCCTTGCATGCTTGAATTCCACTACTGTTTTTGACCACACAACCTCCTCTGGAAGGCCTTTCCATGCTTCCACTACCCTCTCTGTGAAAAAATACTCCCTTATGTTACCTCTGAGCTGCCCCCATCTTCAAATTTTGTCCCCTTGTTCTTGCATGCCTCTTTTTCTGAAAGATGCTACCCTCTTGGACTTTGTTGATTCCCTTGAGGTACTTGAAAGTTTCTATCATGTCCCCTCTCTCCCTTCTTTCCTTTTTATGCCTTTGCAGAGATTGGGTGTCCAGAACTGCATGCAGTACTCCAGATGGGGTCTTACCAGCTGTCTGTACAGAGGGATAACAACTCATTGTTTTCTACTGGTGATGCCTCTCCCTATGCATCCCAGTATCCCCCCAGCCCTCCTTACTGCCCTCTCACATTGCTTGCCCAACTTTAGGTCATCTGATATGCCTATCCCCAGCTCCCTTTCCATTTTTGTTGTTGTTAGTATCTCACTCCCCATTGTGTACTCATCCCCTGGGTTTTTGTTTCCCAGGTGCATTACCTTGCACTTCTTAGCATTGAATCTAAGCTGCCATACATTTGACCATTCCTCCAACCTTGTCAAGTCCATTCTCATCCTTTCCACTCCACCTTGTGTATCAACTCTGTTGCAGATCTTTGTGTCATCTGCAAAGAGACATACCTTTCCTTCCAGTCCCTCTGCAATGTCGCTTATAAAGACATTGAAGAGGACTGGTCCTAGTACTGAACCCTGTGGTACCCCACTAGTAACCTCCCTTTCTTCAGAGTTGACTCCATTTACTATTACCCTCTGTGTCCTGTTCTCCAGCTAATTCTTTACCCAGGCTACCATCTTGGTACCCACTCCCAGGCTGGCTAACTTGTATATTAATCTTTTGTGTGGGACTGTGTCAAATGCCTTGCTAAAGTCTAGGTAGGCCATGTCCATAGCCCCTCCCTGATCTAACACTTTGGTCACCCAGTCAAAGAAATTGATTAGATTCGTCTGACATGAACTTCCTGCTGTGAATCCATGCTGCCTTGGGTCATGTGCCCCTCTGGCCTCTAGGTACTCAACAATTCTTTCCTTCAGAAGTTATTCCATCATTTTCCCTATCACTGAGGTTAAACTAACAGGTCTGTAGCTTCCTGCTTCTGCTCTGCTCCCACTTTTGTGAAGTGGAATCACATCTGCCCTCCTCTGGTCCTCAGGTACCACCCCATCCTCCCATGATTTGTTAAATAGGGTAGTCAGTGGTGTCACTAGTTCTACCCTTAGTTCTTTTTGAATTTTGGGCTGAATCCCATCAGGCCCCATTGCTTTGCCCACCTTCAGTTTTAAGAGTTCTTTCAGAACCCTTTCTTCTGTAAGTAGACTGGTATCAACGTCTGTATCCCGAGTGTTTCGATTGTTTGGTTTAGGTACCTCCCCCTCTTCATTTGTGAATACTCAGCAAACATATTTGTTTACTATCTCTGCCATTTCACAGTCACCCTTTGCCTACCCCTTCCCCTTTATTAAGCCTAAATATTCCTCCCTTGGTCATCCTTCACTCCCTGATGTACCTATGAAAGGTTTTATCCCTCTTCTTAACTGTGTTAGCTATCTTTTCCTCGGTATGGGCCTTTGCTGTTCTGACTACCTTTCCAGCTTCCTTGATCTGTGGCTTTCCATCACTTCCCTATTGTGTGAGTACTCTTATATGTAGCCCATGCATTCTTGAATTCTCCTTCCAATTTTTCCCCCACCACCTACACAGGGAGGCTGTTCCAAGCATCATCTACTTTTTCTGTGAATAAGTACTTTCTCACATTGCCTCGAGTCTATCCTCCTCTAGCCTCATATCATGTCCCCTTGTTCTTCTACACCTTGTTTTCTGAAAGATGCTGCCAACCTGTATCTTGTTTATACCTCTGAGGTACTGGAATATCTCTATCATATCCTCCCTCTCTCTCCTGTGCTCCAGGGAATACAATATTGAGTCTAGAGCAGATCTACAGTACTGTGTCCAATTCTTAAGACCTCATATCTGGAAGGCCACAGACAAAGTGTAGCCCGCCCAGAGGAGGGCAACTAAAATGATGCATTGTCTGCATCAGAAGTACTACCTAAAGAGACCAAAGGAACTCAAGTAGTAGTAGTAAAAATCTTTATTTTTAGACAGGAAAATTGATGGTGTATTCTCATCATTAGGACAAAGTCCTATTTACAAGATGGTCCTGTTAGTATTTAGTTACAAAAAAAATGACAAATCACATACTACGTCAGATGAACATCCAAATTGCTAAAAATGTCATTTTCTATAAATACGTATACCATTAAGCAACAAGTTTACAAGACACATTATGGTATACAATCCAGTTTGTAATACAATGTACTATACTACTGTGGGAAAACCTTTTCCACATGAATATAACCCAAATATATTCCATATTGGCAAGCATTGAAAGTGCCATGTGTCAGATGGATATATCTATCCATAGCACTTACAATGTACACTTAGTTCCAATTTTAGATCTGTTGTGAAATATGTTATGTCTTTGTGTATTCTATTAACTACAGATCTAATATAATTCCATAATGTAATTGCAATCATTGAAAACCTCAAAATACTGTACTTATTTTTAAACTCAATACTGTACTGTGTGTACACAGTGGAAGAGAGGAAGAAGGAGGGATTTGTTAGAGATGTTTAGGTACCTCATGGGTCTAAATAAGGTACAAGAGTGGAGTATTTTTCATGGATCTGAAAAAAATGGAGTAGTGATCAAGTGTATACAAGTTGGTTTTATTGCAAAAAAAGTGCAAAATATTGCACTTGAGCCATAGAAACCTATAGGCAGAGTGCAAAATGGGGTGAGTGATACTGACAAAAAACAAGCAGGAAAGAGACCTGTGGGTAATCATGTCAAATGACCTAAAGGTGGACATGCAGTGTGACAATAATCAGGAGGGCCAGTGGGATGCTGGGGGTGCATAGTTAGGGGTATCATCAGCCAGAACAGAGAGGTGGTGTTGCCTCTACATAGATTATTGATAAGACCCCACCTATAATACTGTGTCCAGTTCTGGAGACCACATCTGCAGAAGGACATAGACAGAGTCAAGGTAGTCCAGAGGAGGACAGCTAAAATGATGCAGGGTCTGCATCAAAAACCCTATGAAGAGAGACTAAAGATCCTCAATATGAGGAAGGTGGTAAGACAGAGACCTTTAAATACCTCACAGGGTATATAAGGTACAGGATGGAAGTACTTTTCAGATGAAAAGATGCTCAAGAACAGGGGGACATGCTATGAAGCTGGAGGGGAGGGTAAATTCATCATAGCTATGAGGGATGCTTCTTCACAGAAACAGTGGTGGATGCCTGGAGCAGTCTTCCATCATCAGTTTTGGTGGTGAGAACAGTTATGCATGTGATAGTCATAAAGGAATATTACTGAAAAAATAAAGGGGAGAAGAGGGTGACAGAGACCAAGTATGGTCTGTTGTGACATTGTAGGAAGCAAAAGATTAGCAGGCTGGGTGGACAAGTGGCCCTTATCTGATGTCAAATGCTATGCTTCTAAGTTCATAAGGGCTTTCTGAAGTCAAATCTAACCAGGTCACGTCCTCTACTCAACAGCACCCTTATTTATTTTTCTGGTCGGTTAGAATAATCAATTGCAGTGTCAGTGGCTCAGTAGGTAGCACACTCGCCTCTGAGGCCAGGAGATAAGAGGGCTCTGGGTTCAGTTCCCACATCTGGCACTTGGGTTAATGTCCCAGTACTGACACTGTAGTGCAGCATGAGAGGAGTGCTGCACTTCTGAGGTGCTGTCTTTCGGATGAGACATTAAACCAACGTCCCATCTGCTTGGATTGGTGGTAGTTCAGGTGGATGTTAAAGATCCCATGGCACTTATCGAAAAGAGTAGGGGAAAGTTTTATTGAGACAAAAATCGTACAATAGTACACAAAGCATAATACAAAAAAAAGGAAAAACAGGATAACTATTATACAATCATTCAGGCAACTGCAAAATCAGAGTCTGTGATCCAAGGAAGAGCTTTCCAAAGTTCCAAAAGAGTCATATCTGAGTATAGAGTACGTTCATGCTCATAAATTTATTTTAAATCTTGTACAATCTTTTTTCGAGCTCCAAATAGGAGCAGTCCTTTTGCTGTAAAGAAAACATGCAATGCACCATCCAAATATTCCATTTAATGCAGACAAAAACAAGGTTCAAAGTGTCATTGTGCCATTTTGACCACTGGGGAGAAAAAAAACCATATACAAGATTCAAATAAGTAACTTACTGAAGCAAGGGGGTATCCCATGCCTGTGCCAAAAAGGACCACCAATTTTTGATAAAGGAAAAGTCAAAAAATAAATGAGGGATAGTTTCAAGTTCTGTAATACATAATAAGCAAGAACACATTCTATTTAGGGACTGCTTATGTTTATGATTTGATTTTACATTAATCTTTTCATGGTGTGAAAGCCAATGAAAATCCTACATTTTGGCTGGAACCCTCCTACATCTCCACAATAACAAAGAGGAAGGGAGGTGTTGACCAGGACACTTATCAAAGGGTACTGATACAGCACAAACCGTCAGGAGGAAATTCTTATATAAAACTTTGTGTGAATGGTTTAATAACATCTGAACAGACATCTTCCATTGTTTGAGACGTAAAAACATATGTTTTACGTAAGTTGGTATACCAACAGTTTGTCTTAACACAGTTAAGGAATTAGTTTCCCATTGATGAAACCAAATCCTGCAAGAGTCATAAAACCAAGGTTACCACCCCCTTTGGGCATGAATCAACAAAGGCCTAAGGTTTGCAGTGAAAAAAATACAAGAAAAAAATAACAAAGGGTTAACGATACAAACGCCACCCTCAGGGATAGGTAAATAAGTGATATTCTGCTTTATCAGGTTTAACCTACTACCCCAAAGAGCCTGAAAAAAACAGGCTAAAGACAGCAGTTTCTAGCTGTCGTGGAATAGGGAATACATAACTCAGAAAAAGGAAAGTAGAGATCAAATAGTTTCTAATTAAGAAAACACGTTTCTTTTTCCCTATCTGCCCCCAGTTCCAGGAGGCCACCTGAAGTTTACTTTGTTGCAGTTTAAAGGGATACTGTCAACCCCCTTAGGTCTCAAAGTGTCCCAGGCATAAAAAACACATTTTATGATTGCCAACATTGTGTAAAGATTGTTGATGTAGCTGATAGTTTGATTCTGACTCTTATTTTCTTTAAAAAAGTAAAAAACAGACTGCCTAACATATTGGTGTTATCACACCAAAACTGGTTTGTTTACATTCCCTGATCAACTCCAAATGCATCTTTCCTGGACTTGGGAACATCCACAAAACAGTATAGCCCCTCATAATGCAGTGGTAGTTTAGGAGGCTACTGCCTTATGAGTGACTGCACTGTTTGGGTGTGTTTCTAATGCTCAGGAAGTATGCAGTAAAGAACAGAACCAAGATTGTAAACAAAAACAAGGTTGTTTATAAATAAACATTGCCATGCATTTCAGTTCTACTAAACAAGGAGACAGACAAAGCAAACAGCAACATCAGTGAATTTTAGAGAGGGCAAACAATCATAAAATGTGGGGTTTCAACTAGAAATAATATGATGAAAAACAGGTTGACAGTGTCCCTTTAACATTCCAGTTAAAAAAATCTGAGTCCTGTGTCCCCAAAAAAATTCCCAAAATGCGAATAGGGCCCTCAACTAAACGTAACGGGCCAATACAGTCTGAGGGGGAGGTTACTGAACCGACCCGAATAACCAGACTTTTAGTGTAATTTAAAACAGCACCAGAGAAGTTTCCAAAAATAGAGCACTCATGGAGAGAACGAACCACTGAGGTTGCATCAGCTACAAGAAAACAAACATCATCTGCATATGCGATCGCCTTATAAGGCAAGCACAAGGCACAACTAGAAATAGCCCGAATCTGAGAATTAGTATTCAACCGACTGAGCAAAACATCAAGAAAAAATACATATAACAACGGGCTTAAAGGACAGCCCTGACAAAGCCCCCTTTTAATGGGGATCATGGGTCCTATCCAACCATTCACTACAGGCACAACAGTAGCCGTTCTATAGAAAGCACGAATTCAGCATACCATAACATCAGGTACATGCACAAAACAAAGTGCTTCCCATAAAAAATCATGCCTAACCAAATCAAAAGCAGTCTTCTGATCTAGGGAGACAACAAGTCCCGAAGCCAGACCTGCTTGTAATAATTCTTGTAAAATAATTCTCGTAAGAGGATCAAATGATCAGAAATTCTCCTTTGAGGCACAGAACAGGATTGGGTGGGATGAAAAACCACCTCCGCAATCCTCACCAAATGCTTCACAATAATTTTCGTTAAGAGCTTAAAGTCGGTGTTCAACATACATAAAGGTCGCCAATTCTCTAGAGAATGGATATCACCTTTCTGTTTATAAATGTAAATCAAAGGACCCTTAGTAAATTCCAAAGGGAGAGATTCACATGTTAACAGAGAATTGAACACAGATGTAAGTTCTGGGGCCAAATGGTCACCCATCACCTTATATAAGCCAGCAGGGAGACCATCCGGACCAGGAGTTCTCTGTACAGGTAATGAAGAAATAGCCAATGTCAAATCCTGCTCCATGATAAGAGAACAAGCCTGGTCCTGACATAGCTGTGAGGGAGCTGGGATATCAAGGCCACTATACAAAGTCGCACTGTTACCAGCCACAGAGGGGGGGAGAAAAAAGGGCTGTAGTATACTTTGTTACAATATGAGAAATTTCAGTTTGTGAGGAACATAAGGTCCCTTCTGAATTTAGAAGACATGTCATATTTTTTCAGGCGGTCTGACGGGAATTAGATTCAAAAGGACAAATAACATCACGTGTTCCAACAGTACAGAATTTATGTTGGTAATAAAGTTGTTGTGATTGCCGTAATTGGAAAGTCAACATATCATTCTGTAGGACTTTTATTTGTTGAGAAAGGTCTTGCCCCGTCATGTACGCTATGGTTAATAATGACTGAAAAATGTACCCTCTTCTGCAAATAGTCTAGATATTCCCGTCTACATTTTAAATGACTGTAAGTTTTTAAAAAAGTGACCAGATCATGTTTCATGTCTAACCACCACTGAACAGGATCTTCATAACAAATAAAAACAGATTTACGGGCTTGTATGAAGGACAGAAGGGACTGCATAAACATCAGAATCTGCAATAAAGATGTGTTGAATTTCCAAATATCTGGACCTTTACGGAAAAGAGACAGAACCAAAACCAACAGAAAGCAGCTTATGATCAGAAAACTCAACCGCTTGAACTTTGGCAGAAATAATTGGTACTGTAGGAGAGGAAAACACATAATCAATACGTGTGGCTAGTTTACCCTTTTGGAAGGTAGGAGTGTGTTCTGTAGTAATGGAGAGATAGGAGTCTGTTAAGTGGGTGACTCAAACCAATTTACCCAATTCGTGGGAATCACAAAACAGTTTCTTTGTAGCTGCAAAGGAGCTCTTATCTTGAAGACTCAAGCCACAATTAAAGTCACCAGCAAACAATACCTGAAAGGAAGTGTGCAAATAAGGACGAAGCAAAGTAAATAAAGCTATGCGTTCAGTTTTGATTTGAGGGGCATAAATGTTTATCACCCGGTAGGGACAGGACCCAATGACAAAATCTATAATGAGCGCCCTACCAGGGGCTACATCAAACAATTTAAGCAAACGGAAGTCTGAGATATTAATTAAAATTCCCAGTCTCGAACAAGAGTCCTGACCAATCGACCAAAGAGAAGGACCCAGTAACCAGTCCTGTTGTGCTTGTCGGATCTCGTGTGTAGTATGAAGTCTAGTATCCTGTAATAAAATTAAACCCAAAGGCAAAACCGTGAGAGAGAAAAAATCAATCTCCTTTATTGACACGCCTATACTATTAACATTAATAGTATGGCAAACAAAGTGAAACATAGCACCAAAAAAAGGAAAACAGACAAAAAATACATTTTACAATTTCCTTTTCCCAATCACCTTCTTCTCTTTAAGTTTTACTCTGGCCTTTCGCTTCTGAGAAAGGCCAGTACCAAGTTGCAACTCAGAGATGGTGCAACCAGAGGGTTATTTCTCAGTGACCTTCTAAGTATAACACTTGTAAGCACTCGGGGAGGGGGGCATAGTACTTGGACCTGGGACCGGGTCCTGAACAGGAAAATTAGACTGAGCAGGATCAGCGACAGGAGAAATCTCAAGCAAGGGGTCATCCGTGAAGGAAACTATTTGAGGTACGACCTCAGAGGATACAACAGGCACTGAAGCCTACAGTAAGGACTGGGCTGCCTTAGGGGGAGGTACAGCCAAGGTGGTCCGGAGATGGGCCTTCTGCGCCTGTGTAATAATAAAGCGCTGGTCAACTCCACCATTGTGAAATTCCTGGTTATGCGCAGCCCATTTACAATTCTGAAAGGTGTGCCCCTGTTCATCACAGAGGTTACATCTACATTCATTCAAACAGTGTGCCACTACATGGCCCAATTCCCCACAGACATTGCATTTCATTTTATCACATACATTTCTAAGATGTGCAGGGTCACTACACAGATAGCAAACCTTCAGCTTGGACCCCTCTATCTCAGCCTATGAAAAAAGAGTTAGGCAGATGTACAACCCCAGAATCATTAGATCATAACAAGACTTTAAACTTCCAGCTCCTAGTCCAAATGTTCTCAGTATCCAAAATGGCTTCAGGTTGTCCCTGGATGTCACAATGCTGTTTCAGCCAATACACAACATCCTCCACCTCGACTCCCTCATTACAAAACAGAAGAGTAATTGTCTTAAAAGTAGGTTTAGAAAGAGGAATAGCCTGAAATGAGGTCCATAATGCAGTAGTCCACAGAGAATTATACTTTGACCAAAAACACTCCAATCCCCTAGATGTTTGGAAACTAATGTCAAACGTGGTTTCACCAGAGATATGAATTAACACATATATTTCATGGGAAAAGAATTTTAAAGAACCCTTTATAACCGTATGTGCCACATAGACCCGATCAGGTGGCTCAGCTAACCCCCCCAGGTATGCCAAGTGAACAGAGATGTGTCTCTTAGCAGCCTGGATTGGAAATTTAAAAAAAGAAGAATATGAACGGCTTGGTCCCGATATTTTTTTGGGGGGGGGCTGCGGTGGTAGGGGAGCCAGAGCCTCTATAGAAATAGTAGAAAAAGGAGCCTGGGGTGGAGAACCCTTCAGATAATCCAACACAGGGTTCTCTATAAGCTCCAGTTCATGAGAGAGACACAAGGGGTCAGTAGTGACTTTTGAAGCACCTAAAGTGCTCTGTAGCTCCGAAAAATCTTCAGGGCGGGGGGACTGTATTGGAGATGGACCCCACTTCCAACTTCCTGGGACAGTACCCTGAACCCAGCCAACACCTCTAAGCACCGATTCAACAGTCCAGGTAGGCACTTTATTAATATTGACTGTAGATGATTCTTGTACATGTAGGGAGCTCTACGATTTAATGAAAGCAGGTAGTGAAAAGGAAGCTGAATCCATTTGAACTGCAGGTGGCAGGGGAGCATTTACTGTAGAGAAGTCTTGTCCATGTGGGGAACTCTGCGATGTAATGGAAGCAGGTTCTGAGAAGGAAACCAAATCTGTTTGTACTGCAGGTGGCAGGGGAGCAGGCAGTAGGGCTTCAGCTACCGACACACAGGTTGGGTCAGAGTCTGTCACAGCAACAGGCAGGAAAGGAGACAAGTCAGGTAAATCTTCAAGAGCTTCCACCTGAGTGGAAGATGCATCTGTGCTGTCGGTTCTCAGGCATTGCATATCTCTATGCATTTTCAGTTTTGCACTAGCAAAATGGCGCTCCACCATTGCAAAACGTTCCTTGATCTCTTGTGCTGTCAAACAGTGATTTTCAGAATCAGATTAAGTAAAATCCTCTGGTAAGTTGACTGTAGACGCGCAAGTCAGCAAGTCAGTTCCATAAGAAGCAAGCAGAGGGCTAGGTATAGCAGCCTTAGTATGAGCAGCAGAACTTAAAGTTGTAGTAGGAACATCAACAGCATAACATCAGTTGTTGGCATCGTGGTCTCCATTTGGTCAGAGGTAGGAGCAGAGACCAAATCTCCCACCTCCATAGCTTCCTCCTCAGAAGGCAGGAAAGCCGCTATCTTGGACAGAGGTTCCCCCTCTGACGGGTAGGGGAATTTTTTATTGCAGAAACCAAAAAAACATCAATACAGGGCATTCATAGTAAACAGAAATAATTATAAAATGATAACTTAAACATCACTGTAGAAATATCAAACAAAAATAGCAGAAAAATACAGAAGAAAAAACAGACCATATTAAATCCGGTAGACATGCTTCCAGTATTCGTGGAATAAAAAAAATCAGAAAATGATGGAATTCAAAGTCCTTTTGTATCCGTAAAGCCGATTCAATATGACTTATCACCACCATAGGTAAAGTATAAGTATGCTGTATGGAAAAAGAACATCTCACCTGCCAGAGATAAAACTTGATGCAAGCAAATATCACATTAGAGTACTAGGATGAAAACGGGAAAAATACCCTGAATAGTCCCCCAAAACTCAAATTTCATAGGTAACCTGACATGCCATCCCCAACCCCCACTTAACAGACAAAGTGGACCAAAACTGTACAGTATACGAACAAGTATGAAAAAAATGAGTCTGAGTTTCTTTAATGCCCACACATTCAAAACGAATACAGTTCCGTTCTGCAAAAGCCTTATGTTTTAAATTCCCCTTAACCCCTAACCTCCCATGACAACTTAACCAAGATATGTCCCACATCCGGCCAGGAATCCTCCCGTCCGTCAGCACCTTTAGGGCTAAGTGTACTTTGTGGGAAACACCTGGGAAAATCAACCTGCATTAAAAATTCATAGACATTATACTCTGATATATACCCTTCCGGGAAAGCCGATAAACCTCGTCTTTAGCCACGCTCCACATACGAAGTTTAGCTGCCACTACTGGCAGAAAGGAAGGCACTTTATAATTGGATTTCACGATAGGTGCTTCAGTGGACCACCACAACAAAAAATCTTGAAGCAAAAGCAGAGTCCAGGCATCCCAAGGATGAGAGTGATTTAATGACATCTCTTTAAATGTAGCTTTAATAAAAAAGGAAAATTAAAAAACAACCGGATTAATCATGCCAAGACCACCCGCCTTAATTGGAAGATATGTGAAATCCCGCTTAACCGGGTTCAATCGGCTTCCCCACAACATTTGAAAAAAAATACTATATAAATGGGTTTCCTGATGCCTAGGTAAAGGAAAAACCGAACTCAAGTAAAGAAACAGAGGAGGAAAACTTTTGATTATTAAACACACGTTTCTGTTTAGAAAAAGACCAGGTTTTCCATAATTGTACCTTCTTTTCACCCAGCACAATGCGAGGTTGCCAGTTAAGATCATTTAAATTTCCCATCCCAAAGAAACAACCTAAGATCTTAATAGGCCCTGTAGAGATGGTTATCCGCCTGATCATGGAATCAAAAACCCCCTCCCTTAAAAAACACCAGCACATTTTTCATAATTCACTGATGTTCCTGAAAGCAGACCAAACTGGGCCACGACATGTAACACAACAAGGCCTTCAGCTGTATTGCAAAGAAGAAAACACATGTCATCTGCGTAAACTGCCAAGCACTGTGGCGGAACCGCAGGAGATAGAGATAATCCCTCAACGTGAGGATGATGAAGGAGTTCCCAAACCGAAGGGTCCAAAACAAAAGTATATAACAAAAGACTAAGTGGGCAGCCCTGGCGCACCCCCCTACAAAAATCAATCCCTCCCCAACTAATCTATTAACAAGGGGAAAATTTAGGGCATTACTATATAAAAGTGCCACCCAGGTTCTTAGTTTCATGGAAAACCCATACCACCGTAGGACATCAAATAAAAACCCATGTGCCACCTTATCAAAGGCTTGGGCCTGGTCCAAGGAAAGTAAATAACCGGACAATTTCCCCAACCGTCCAAGCTCACACACACATTCCGTAGGGCCAAATTTTGGTAGATGTGTCTACCCGGAATTGAACATGTTTGAACTGGATGTACTAAAGAAGAAGCAACATGTTGGAGCCGATGGCACAAAATTGCAGAAAAAATCTTATAATCTGTATTCAGTAAACAGATCGGTCTCCGATTTTCAATGCGATGCTTAACCCCTTTTTTAAACAAGAAAATGGTCAAGGCATCCGAGAATTCACATGGCATTCGTGAAGATTCTAGAATCTCATTAAAAACAGAAGTCAGGATGGCACTGATATCATCTATCATGATTTTGTATTATTCATTAATTAAAGCATCAGGGCCTGGTGAGATCCCAGACTTCAAGAGAGCTACTTCTGATTTAACCTCATCCAAGGAAATGGGCCTATCTAATAAAAGGGAATCAGAGGAAGAAATATTAGGTGGAGGAAAAGAAAACAAATCCTCCCATTTAGTAGTGGGCTGGAAAGCCCTTCCATGTTGAGTTTGCAAAAAATCCCGGACTATGTGTAGCATGTCAATATCAGCTGTGTGTAGTACCCCCCTGTGATCATAGAGGCCATCCATAAGTTTACTGTCCAAGGCTTGCTTACAAGCCGAGAAAGGATCTGAACTTGGTGAAGATTTAAGCCCATAAGACAATTCATGATGAATTTTACAAGCCTTCCCATAATGATAATTCCTCATGCTGTGTCTTAGCACAGCTAATTGCTCCTGTATCTGAACATCGGAGACAGAGGGGGAGTGACATTAATTTATAAAACGGTGCTCTTTGTTTTAAATATGCAAGATAATCTGCTGACTGGGTACTAAAATGATAAGCCTTGGAAGTCATTCGAAACTCTAGTTTAGTATCCATCCACCAATCACCCCAGGAATCGTACATCCCAGCTACCGAACGCCTCCTGTCCAATGCCTGAGATAAACATAACTGAAACCGCTCTGTAGCAAGAACAACTGGATTCATTGTCCACTGAGCCGGCAGGGCAGGAAAAGACGGTGGAATTATAGACAGTGAAAATCTTGCCTTCAATAATAAATGGTCTGAAAATTCACAAGGGGTCAAGAAAAAAAGCAGAAGGCAGTAAATATCTGGAAGTAAAAATAAAATCAATCCGAGTCGCTAGACTGCCATGTTTATAAGTGGACCCTGAATCGGAATGAAGTGCTCTATAAGCATCCGTCAAGGAGGCCATCTGAACTAGTTTGAACAAAGCATGGGAATCACAATATACCTTACGCTGCATCTGATCCTTAAATCTGACATCCAGGCCACAGTTGAAATCACCACCCCAAATAATGTGTCTAGGGGTAGACAGGTACTGCTGTATTTCCACAAATAAAGCAATCCTGGCTGATTTAACCTGGGGTGCATAAATGTTAATAATACGGAGGAAAAAACCTCGGCAGACACAATCCAGGAGCAACACCCACCCAGGAGCTATGTCTACCAATCCAGTAACCTGAACAAAAGGATGGCAGAATAATATCCCCACCCTGTCTGTTGCATCAGTACCAAAAGACCAAAAAGAGGGTCCAGAATGCCACAATTTCCTAGTATAATTTGTCTGTAAGAGTAGAGAAATGCATCTCCTGCAGTAAAATAATATCTGCAGATAAGGATTTACAAAAATGTAAAAGCCCGAGGCATTTTTTAGAATTCTTGAGGCTACAAGAATTCAGGGAAACTACCGTTAAAGAAGCCAAAGAGCAGGACTAAGACTTGTCCTTCTTACGCTTCCTTCCCGACTTCTTCTTGGATTCCAGCAATTCAGAACCTCCTTCATCATCACACTCCATCCCAGACAAAAGCCCAGAAGCAACTGATAGATCAGATTCAGAGTCCCCATCTGCATCCTGCAAAACCTGACAAGTGTTATGCGTGGGGGTGATAGGTGGTATCCCAATCTTTTTAGCATGAGACCAAGTCACACGTCTCGGATGAGGCGCCTAAAACTCAGGAGCTGGGGGGGCTAGAATGGGCATGATAGGAGCATTGAGCCCCAGACCTTCTAGCAATTGTGCAACATCAGAGGGCATACTAGAGGAGCCAGATACCACTCCCTCAGGAGGAGTTGAAGCTGGAGGATCTGGACCAGGAGGATTAGGGTCGGGGGGGCTGTCTCCTCCGTAAATGGCCTAAATCAGTCCTGAGCATCCGAGATCAAGGTTTCCTTATCTAGGCCCCCCAAATTGTTTTGACCTGCATATGGCCATTGGTGGTAAGCATGCCCCTGGGTATCACAAAGATTGCAGTGAAAAACATTGCGGCAAGTACCACTGTCATGATCCAGTTTTCCACACAAAGCACATCTGATTTTATCACACGCACTACTGAGATGGTGTGGGCTCCCACATTTATAACATGCCTTGGGTTGGCCTGGGTAAAAGCAGACACCTCGATCCCTCCCCAAGAAAAAACTATTTGGAACATGTTGAACCAAATCCCCCACAATATGTGTTTTACCTTGAACTTCCAACTGTCTGTCCAAATACCCTCCCCATCAATAACTGGTTCAGGAGGCCCCAATACAGTGCATTTACTCTCCAGCCAATACAGAATGTCCCCCACATTTACCCCTTCATTCCGAAACATAATATGCATAGTTTTAAACAGTGGTTTCGTGATGGGGATAGCCCAAAATGGAGTCCATAAGGGAGTAGCTTTTAAAGAATCATACTTCTGCCAAAATTTATCAAGGCCCACAACGATTTAAAACTAATATCAAAAGTTTCTTCCCCGAATGTTAATCAGGGCATAAATGTCTGATGCCTGAAAGTTCATAGAACCTTTGAAGCCTGCGGTCACAAAGAATCAATCATGCTGCTCCTGAAAGCCCCAGTACCTGAGACGGACAGCATTCCATCTGGGGGCCTGTTCCAGGTGATTGTTTCTAAAGAGGTCTGAAAAGCGAGGACCTGTGTGAAAACATTCTCTTCTAGGAGAAGAAGGAGGGGAAACATGCGATTTCCCAGAAGAGGCCCCCAAGTCTACCCCTGCAGCAAAAGATTGTAAAGTCTCACCAACGGGAGCATCATCTGCCCCCACCAGCAGCTCCAAAGACTGTACCCTCCCTGAAGACTCCGTAGCAACCGTATCCTCTGTCGAAATAGAAACCCATACGGAATCAGGTATCCACCTGCCATCCTGCCTCATCCATCCTGCATCCAGCAGGGCAGTTTCTTTGCTCCAGTCCCTGGCTGGAAAGCTATTCGATGTCACCTTTAACTTCCACATGGCTCCACATTCCTCCTCTGGTTGGAAAGGCATCCTAGCCACACCAGGAACGAGTGAACGCTCCTCCTCCTCCTCCACGATCAGAGGTTCTGTACACCACTTGCCATCCTGCAAATCATCCGGGCCACCAACTTCCTGATTCTGAACTGCAACAGCATCCATAAGCTCCATGTTGTGTTTTGTTATGGCTTCTGCCTCTCCCATAGCGCGGTATTCTCTGCAGCTTTCTTGAAAGTGCTCCCGTGGTGTGCATACAGCAGAACTCTTCACCACTCCATTCTCAGTATCCATATCAGTAAGGATAGCTCCCCTGTCTTCCACAGAATTTCCACCACCTCCACCAGGATCTAGAACAGCAGCCATCTTGGAGTCACCAGCAAAAGGGTCCGTTCTGCTCACAGGATGCAGAGTAGGGGAATTTCCACGGTGTCCTGGCCAAATTTCCCTCATTCACTAACAATACCACCAACAGCTTAATCTGGTTCAAGGTCAGTTGGCATTCAACTGTATCCCCCTCCCCCGGGTTGTGCCTGAAAATGGGCAGGATTTGTCTAGTGCACTTACCCGGTCAACAAAAACTAAATAAAAATAAATAAAAATTAAAAAATAAATAAATAAAATTGATCAATCAATCAATCAGTCAATCAGGTTCATCCAACATGAAAGCTTAGCCCTTCCCACCCCCATGATTCCATGCTGCCTCTGTTCTTGTAACAGGTACAGTTCAATACACCATAATATTCAAGATCATTACCACATGCCACATCTTCACATAGTGTTGTGGAACAAGTACAAGTTGCCTGTGGTCTGAGGGGTGGGAGAGTACTAAGAGCACCATGGACTGTTCTCTCTGGGGTGGGGTGGTCATTAGTTGAGATACAGCAAATTTAAATTTCGCCGGCGAAGTGCCTGCAAAGTGGCCACTTTGCTTTGTCATTCCACTGCGCGAAGTTGTCAATATGAAAGGCTCACTTCACCTTGTGATTATTACTTTGTGTTGTCATTCTGCCTTAACGCAAAGTAAAGGGAAGTAACAACAATATTGGCTGCCCCCCACATATCACATGGCTTTCAGTACTGAAAGTGACATACTTTAGCCAGGCATGAAGGAAGTGACTCATGCAAGAAGATACTTTCCATTTCTCCTGTGCAGAAGGAGAGAGAGGAGGCAGTGAGATTGTGAGAGCAGCTAGAAGATTTAAAGAGAGAGACCCAACAGCTTTTTTAAAAGCTACAATTGTTTAAACAGTGTCAGTGGCTCAGTAGGTAGCACACTCGCCTCTGAGGCTAGGAGATCAGAGGGCTGTGGGTTCAGTTCCCACATCTGGCGCTTGGATTAATATCCCAGTACTGACACTGTAGTGCAGCATGAGAGGGGTGCTGCACTTCTGAGGTGCCATCTTTCGGATGAGACGTTAAACCGAGGTCCCATCTGCCTGGATTGGTGGTAGTTCAGGTGGATGTTAAAGATCCCATGGCACTTATCGAAAAGAGTAGGGGAATTGGCCTGGTGTCCTGGCCAAATTTCCCTCATTCACTAAAAATACCACCAACAGCTTAACCTGGTTCAAGGTCAGTTGGCATTCATCTGTATCCCCCTCCCTCGGGTCGTGCCTGAAAATAGGCAGGATTTGTCTAGTGCACTTACCCGGCCAATAAATAAATGTGTAGACTCTTTTTTTACTTAATTTGTTACTGCAAATTTCTTTTTTTCTTACTTTTATAAGTTGTTGTTTGTCTGTGTCTGACAGTGTGTGTCTGTGTTGTGTGTGTCTCTTGTGTGTGACTGTTTTGTGTCTTTGTCTGGACCAAGGGAGGGCAGTCAACTGAGTTGAGTGGGTTCAGCAGAGATGGAACAGGGTCAGGGAATATCTTGGGTGGGGGCAGTTCTGGGACCTCACTGTGGCAAGGGAGGAGTGTGCATATGTGGGGGGCATGCCTGATTCATGTTGGAACAGACAGAAATCTTGCGTGCTCCCCCCAGAAGCAGGAACACCACCTTCTCAGGCAGTGGCACCAGCACCACCACCAGCACCAGCTCCAGCTCATCCTGTGCCTGTGCCCCTGGCCCGAAGTGTGCAGCCACCTTCAGCACTGTTACCAGGCTGCCAGTGCATCTGGCAACCCACCACCTGTGCCTGGTCCTCCCTGCACCTCCGTGGTTTGGGTGTTTTTTTATTGTGTTTGAGGGGCAGCAGCCTGGTCAGGTGCCGCATTTGCAGGGTGGAAGTGAGCCATGGCCCCCCCCGGGGGACTCACCTTGGGACTGGGGTCCTGTGAACCCACATGATCAACCACCTTCAGGTGGAGTGGCAGGCTGCAACAGAATGGGCCAGAGGGTTCAGCAATGTGTGGCCCTAAGAGGAGGAGGGTCACAGCAGCACCTGTTGCTACACCAACACTACCCCCACCTCCACCACCAGCAGCTGCAGCACCTGCAGACCCCAGAGAACTGCCTGTAAGTCAGGCAGACATCACAGTTCTCTGGAGTGCTGTGGACAAGATGAATGAGAAGGTGAATGCTGTTGAGCAGCAGTTCGACTGGACAGAGGGCCATCAATTGTAGATTGTGTCCATGCTCCAACTGCTGCTGGACCACCATGGGATCCTGCACTATTTTTTTTTTCCTCTCACCATGTGCCTCCCCACCCTCCCTGCTGTGTCATAAAAATGTATTCCCCCACCACCCCTGTATCTAGTTATGCACTTTTTTCTTGTCTTCTGTATGCGTGACACTTTGTATCATGCCCCCCTTCATTCTATTAAAGTCTAACCCAAATTTGAATAAGCATATGTTATGTAGAGTGTTTTGATGTGCATGTAAAGTCCCTCTCCTAGTGTGTCCTTCCCTCTGTCTGCTATTAGGAGTTTTTACTAAATTAGTAAATTGTGTCATCATGTTA
The DNA here is from genome assembly GCA_016271365.2 of Neoceratodus forsteri. Lineage (NCBI taxonomy): Eukaryota > Metazoa > Chordata > Ceratodontiformes > Ceratodontidae > Neoceratodus > Neoceratodus forsteri. Next base: position 108,464,501 of record CM028136.1, on the reverse strand, counting down.
AATCACTTTATTGCCTTTATCACTCCAACAATGCATCCTGTGTCATGTGACAGTGATGTAGCATAGTCCATTGATTTACCAAATGCACAGTTCACAACAGCAGAGCTGTGTAACTGACTAGCAGTTTTCATACAGAAACCCCACTCACCTAGGTCTGAGGTGCATTAACAGTTGCCATTCAGTGTCACTGCATAAGAACAGTTACACAGCTTTTCTGTTGTGCATATGATAAATCTATGAGCTATGTTACATCACTGTCACATGACACAGGGTGCAATGTCAGAACTATGAAGGCAATACACCGATTTTATATGAAGAAGATCCACAGGGCTCATAAAACTACCATAAATGTAGCAGGCTAATTTAGTAAAAATTCCTAATAGCAGACAGAGGGAAGGATGCAGTAGGACTTGACATACAAATCAGAAGTGCTCTGCATAACATGTTTTTTTTCAAATTCTGTGCTGACTACTCCTTTAACAAAACCAGAATGCCATAACTCCACATGAATACCTACCACTAAAAAAGTTTCACTACTACTGCAACTGTATTTATGACAAAACAAGGCACACAGTAATGAGCCTTGCGTTTTGCCAATTAGGCCTTCAATGCTGTGCCTAATGAAGGCTTAAGTGGCAAAGCGCAGTGGTCATTTGTGTGTGCCTTTTTTGCCAACGATAAAGTTGCAGTATCATTGAATGTTTTTTTGTGGCATGTATTCATAAATATTTTGGGTGCCTCAGCAATTTTTCATGTCTGTTGGGTATGGTTTGTTGAAAAGCAGGAGTTTTTTGTGCTATTATCTCCTAAAAGTCATATGTGCACTGTGTCTGAGGCACACACTGGCCCAAGACCTCTGAAAACATATTATATAATTTTGTCCGCTGCTGCTGATGGTACAAATAAAATATATGTTCTGTATTCTTATCTTTATTGTTTATACCATAAATACTTCAACAAGTAGGCATATCTATGTTTACAAGAAGTTGGACAGTGTCTGCACACACGCGAAAGTACACTGACTGCACACATGCAGTTTAAAACAATATAATTGCACACCAGTATTCTGAAGGGAAGGCAAACAAACAATTGTGACTTAAGTTACAGATATAGACTGAGCCCTAAGGAAATGCACAGACAGATTAAGATTGCGCTGCACACTCAAGAGATAAAGATGCAAAGGCACAACAACACCTAAGTAGTGCTCACAAGTCACAAATACAAATCTGGAAAAGAATATCTTTTGCCAGTTGGGGGAGAGGTAATATATGACAGTAACAGTCCACTACCAGTAAAGATACCACAATGCAGTACAAACATATCATGCAGGTGTGGTGGATAGCAGGTTCACAGTGCTGCAATTACTGTGTGGCATAATAAAAAGTGTCTGATTTGATGGCACACATCACACACACACTAACGCTCACACACACACACACACACTAATGCTCACACACACACACACACACACTACAAGTAATGCACTGCAAATTGAAAACTTTGGTAATATAGCCACATTTTTTTAAAACATCCCTATATTCAGCCCAGGATATGTGGTGCATCTGTTAGCACAATGCAGAGATGTGCTGCATACCTGGCCTCAAAGTTGAGCCCTTAGAAAATGGCTCAAGTGCCCACCACCCACAGGCATGAAGTCATTCATTCACAAAGATGTGAATATTACAGTATACACAGCAAGCCCATTGGTCCACAATGTGGATCACTGAGCTTGCAGCTGCTACTGTAATCTGTCATTCAGCGTGCAGCCATGGTGGTATGTGGGTGGATCTGCTGCCTGCCAATGACTGGGGGGGATCTGGGTGGCCTGGATATCTTGTGTGGGTAGAGGTTACCACTGGACCACCAGGGAGGCATTGTTTTATTTTACAACAGCAATTGGGGATTCGGCCAGGAAGGGGGAGACTACTGCACCACCAGTGATCATTATTACATTACAGCACTGGTAATTGGAGGGTTGGGATGGCGAGGGGCATACCACTAGACAACCAGGGATATGGCCATATATTCTAACACAGCAATCACCACTATGGGAAGAGTGAGGGTACCACTAGACTACCAGGGACTTGGCCATATATTCTACAATGGCGATCACTGCTATGGGAGGGTTGGGGGGTTACACTAGCTACCAGGTACATGGGCAGTAATGCCTACAAGGTGATTGCGGCTATGGGCTGGGGGGTGTACCTCTGGACCTCTACTGCCAGCAATGCATGGTGTACAGGGTGCCAGGTGCATTTTGCTGGCCAGCCCTGTACAACTCATGCAAATGGGGCCATTTGCACGTTGCATGCATAATGACCCAATTTGCATATAGGTGTCTGAATATCAGGAATATGTGCATGGTGCATCTCTGATGCACTGGCGCATTACCCATTCTTGGTATTCAGACCTGTCTGGGGGGTATGCGCCGGTGCATTGTATTTACGCAGGGTGCATTCTTTGCCACATTCAGAAGGGACGTGCTATGGCACATTTCTTTTGAATATCTCCCTTAGTTGCTCCAACACAACTCAGTTGTGCTGCACACCCACTTGCGCTATTGCCAGATGCATTTTTCAATATTGGGCCCGTTGTGTATACTTAGACTAATGAGAACATTCAAACAGCAGAAGTTTTGGGAAATTAGTCCAGGGACTCTTAGATCAAATATGTCAATTTCATTCTGATGCTAAATCAACTAGTTAGATCAACAGTCAAGTTGCAAAACTATGAATTTGTTTTGGAATAAAATACCAAACATTTGCCTGCCATCATCATTGTAATGCCTACCCCAGAATCAGTTAGGTTAGACCATCATTCATCCTAGTTAATTTTAAAATGGTGTTTCATTTGGCATGCATCTCTTTCTTAGGAGGACACATTATACTTTCTAATAATGTCATTACTAATTTATATTTAGTTTGAGCAAACCTACTCTAATTAAAGATGTCTCTTTCTCAATGAAATGAATAATACTTTATGTGGCTTATATAAACCAGTAACCATTATAATATGAATTAACATGTGCTGTTAAAGTTTTTTATTTTGGAAATTGTATATTAAAACTAGTTATGTAAAAAAAACATATTTTTTAAATAATAAGAAACCAGAAAAACATGTAGCTTGTATATCCCTGTGGCAGTGAATTTTATCCTTTGGATATTTTATGTGTCATATTTCATCTCATTGAAAGTCTTGGCCAATTTGCTAATACTGTCAGTAACATTTTAATTCTGTTATCATATCAGTACAGGAGAAGCACATGTAGTTTCATCAGCCTGGAAGTCTTCCTTTATAGTGTTATAAATCAAATATATGGTCTCACCTTTAAATTACCTACACTGTTAATTATTGGTTGTATATACAGTATGTGGTTGACAGTCTAATCTTTATTGGCCTAGTGCACACTTTGTTCTTTGTTCTCATTTGTAGTGTGAGATAATTACAGACGGGAGAGTCAGGGCAAAGAAATGAATATAAATTATGACATTGTTTTTTAGGTCAGACACTGCCTCCCATATTGAGGGTGATGTACCACAGAGTTACTTGTAGACGTCAGCTAGAAGATCCTGTAGATACAATCTTATTTTTTATATTAACCATAATTTGTTTTCAGATCATTAATAATTTTTCCTTCCATAGTCAATTATTAAAAAGTGCAATTGGTAAATAACTAATAAGTCTCATTAATGTTAAGATTCTGATAAATTCCATTCCTAATCTTAATATATTAAACATGGGGCTAACTATTGAAAATGAGCAAAGGTCTGGTGCAAAGGTTTGCATTGCACCTGTGCCTGGCTGGGAGGCTGCTATATTCAGTTGGATAATGGACTGCTGTCCGATTGAATATTGGTCCATGTTGGTGCAACACTAGGTCAATCAGCACTGCCTAGTCATGGACCTGGGCTGTATCCAGTCCATAAGGAATTGCGCCCCAACTTAGATAGTGCTGGGAACCATGGTGTGATATACAGTTGCAAAATGCAAATGAGATTGTTTGGCATGCAAGGCACTAAGAGGCCATTAGCATGCCCATTGTAGGCTTACTTGCTTTAGAAGTGGTAACCCATTTGAACCCATCTAGAGGGTGCCTGTCACATCATCCCAGGTGGCTAGCAGCACTGGCCTGCACACCCATCCCATCAATATAAATGTATTCCCTGGTGTCTAGTGGCATCCCCCTTTACACCCATCCCATTGATGGCAATATTGTCTATGGTGTTCAGTGGCACCCCCACACATCTGTCCCAATGACATGACTATTACCCTGGTGTATAGTGACACTCCACTCCCCAATCCTCATCCCAGTAAAAAAAAAACATATTTCCTGGTGTCTATTGGCACCCCCACCCTCCAATCACCCATCTCAGTGACACATAGTATTCCCTGGTGTCTAGTGGCACCCCTCACTTTCCAGTCAGTCATTGTGATTATCCTGAACATTTCCTTGGTGTCTAATGGCACCCCCAATGCCTGATCACCCATTCTGGAGCTATATACAGTTCTACTCGTGTCCAGTGGAACTCTCCAACCTCTGGGTACCTGGCCCATGTCTCTTTCACTATCCCTGGTGTCCAGTGGTACTCCCACCCCTGCCTTCTGAATGCCAGTCAACACACACAGACCAGCCAACAGTGGTGGTCCTGCAGTCCCCCACACCACTGAACACCACCTATCTACCCCCCTTACAGGCATGGCAGGGGACATATGGTACATCCCAAGATGGTGACTGGCATAGCCATCCACTAACCTCCTCATCTGGCTGTAGAATGATGTGAAATGAATACACTTACCATTTACTTTATACTGTATGATCATTCCCTGCAGCTCATACAGTGGCCAACAAGTAAGTGGGAGGAGGGTTGTGCCGGACACCATCTCAGGATATAACACATGTCCCCGACCATGCTGGAAAGGGAGGGTGGATGGGTGGTGTTCATGCAGTGTCAGTGGCTCAGTAGGTAGCACACTCGCCTCTGAGGCCGGGAGATCAGAGGGCTCTGGGTTCAGTTCCCACATCTGGCACTTGAGTTAATATCCCAGTACTGACACTGTAGTGCAGCATGAGAGGGGTGCTGCACTTCTGAGGTGCCGTCTTTCAGATGAGATGTTAAACCAAGATCCCATCTGCCTGGATTGGTGGTAGTTCAGGTGGATGTTAAAGATCCCATGGCACTTATCGAAAAGAGTAGGGGAGTTTTATTGAAATAATAACATAGACACAACACAAAAAATTCAATCAGTATACAAGGAAACTGCAAAACACAAGGTGCCTATAATAACAATAGTGATCAAAAGAAAATAGGAGAGAAAACCAAGATACAAAAGGGAAAAAAGAAAAGAAAAAGAAAGAGAAAAAAAACACATTTCTATATTACTTAAACTTTATAAAGTGGAGGAACCCTTTCCACCACTTTTGCAATTCAACAAGAGCAACTTTTCGAGCATCCTGAGAATATATTCTAGACAGCTCATTTGAAACTAAACTACTAAAACAATAAAATGGCATTTTCCTTTGGTAGAGAACCATTGACATCTAGTTTGCCACAAATAATATCTTAGACAACAAAAAAAATAAAGATAAAGTCTCTTCATGAAACCGGGAGAAAGTTGCCGGATATATTCCCAGAATCAGTATGTCATAAGATATAAAGGTAAGCCATTTAAGACCCCATAGTGTTGCTAAGAAGTCCCACAACCCCTTCAATTAGGAGCATTGCAGAAAAAAATGCTCCATTGTTTCCTCCACATTAATGCACTCTAGGTAAGGACAATTCCTTTCTTCCATTACTTTATATTTGGCATTCCCCCGAACATTCAATCTACCATAAAAAATCAACAATTGGACTTCCCATTGAAACTGAGGCAATCTGTTATTATTTAATTGAGCCAAGATCTTAGGATTCTGGGTGGACGGGCAATTTTTAAAGCAAGGGTTCTGTGGATATAACTGCCCCATTAACAGTGAGTAAAATCCCTTTACTTTATTATTTAAGATGAATTCTTTAGTAATATTCCATTTATATAATTTTTGGACAGCAGGCCAAAAATATAGTGGAATATGCACACGAGGATTTAATTTAGGTGCTAAGGTATGTCAAGTGGCAAGGTATTTGCCCAACGCCCGGATAATCCATCTTGTCCCAATATCTTCAGATGGGGTCAACCTGCACTTAATGGAACACATAATAAACAAGGAATGTAAAAACACCACTGGATCTACCAGCCCTAGTCCTCCTGATTTTGTGCTTAAATAAGCATAACATCGTTTCACAGGGTTTAGTCGGTTGCCCCATAACATCTGAAAAAACACACTATATACTTTGGTTTCCAAATGAACTGGAAGAGGAAAAATCATGGCTATATACTGTAAACTGGGTAGAAACATTGTTTAATAATATGAACACGTTTCAATTTTGAAAATTTCCAATGATTCCAACGATTAACCTTAGCCTCAACCACCTGAAGCACTGAATCCCAATTTTCTACTGACAGATTCTGGGGCCCAAATAAAATACCCAGAATCTTAAGTGGGGATCGAGAAAAAAAATACCCTCCTGTATCATATCCACTGGGCCAGTTGCTCCAAGAAATAACCCTTTAGTTTTGTGAATATTCAACTTGGCATTGGAAACCCTAGCATAAGTGTCAAATGCCGCCAAACATTTATACACCTCAAACTGACTAGAGAAATAAAGCAATAGGTCATCCGCATAAGCCTGCAACATCAAATCTTTATCTCTAGAAACCCTATCTGGAATTCCAACCCAACTTTGTGAGGCTATTACATTTTGCAACAAGAGATTTAGGGAAAAAATGTAAGAAGAGGACTCAATGGGCATCCTTGGCGCACTCCAGTCCTTAAACAAAAGCTATGAGCCATATTCCCTTTTAAGAAAGGAAAGACCATGTTATATTCATAAATCAGCTTAATTAGATTAACAAATTGTCTAGGGACTCCATACCATTCTAAAACCAAACACAAAAAGGGTAAATGCACCCTATCGAAAGCTTTCTCAAAATCAGCCACTACCATACAACCTGAAGTTCCGGATAAAGACAAATGTTCAATGACATCACGTATAATCATTAAAGCCGATTGAATTTTTCTCTCTGGAATCCCACAGAATTGATAAGGAGATATCTCCAGTCTAGCATAATTTTTCAAACGGGTATTCAAAATACTTGTAAACATTTTATAATCGGAATTTAATAATGTAATAGGCCACCAATTCTTAATGTTCTGTTTATCCCCTGATTTAAATAAATGAATCAATAAACCCTCTGAAAAAGAAGAGAAAATGGTGGAACTTTTGTTAAAATATTGAAACAAAAAAAGCAAACATTGACTCAACTCCACAGAGAAGGCTTTATATAGGTTATTTGAAAGACCGTCTGTTCCAGGGGAAATATTTGTTTTTAGTTTCTGAATGACAGCCTGAATTTCTGTTTGAAAAATGGGCTCCAATAATGCTGAAGTCTCATTTGTCCTTAAAGGAACCTTAATGAAATTTAAATAGGAGAGCACAGACTCCTCTGTAATAGGCAGGGAAGGTTCCAATGAATGGTAATTATATTTAATTAACTCCCTGATTTGCTTGCTTGAGGTAATAATAGTCCCATCCATTTGTTGTAATAAGTCCATAGAAGAAGAATCTTTCAAAGTTATACAAACTTCAAAAGGATCCCCAATAGGAGAGTTCTTAGTCCCATTAATGAGAATAGCTTGCAGTGTTTTAGCCCTGTCATACTGGAAAGCTTTCATATCATTTTTTTAGATTATTTATTTGTGCAGAATAATCATACCGAGAGTCATGCGCCAAAGTCATGAGTCTCTGAAGCTGTTGCCTCGATGAAAAATATTTCAGAAATTTATGATTTTTAGTCTTACTTCCTTGTTTTTTAAACCAGGTACTTAAGTCTGACTTAGTCTGCCTCCACCAATCCCCAATGTCAGAATAAAGAAAAAACACTAATAGTCTAGCCTGTAAGATAAATTTAACCCCTGACTGTATGTATGGAAGCTCCAGACTAGAAGCATTCAATTTCCATCGTACCTTCTGATATTCTGGGAGAACTCTTAAAGGCAGATAACATAACAAAAGGGAGTGATCAGAAAATTCACTAGGAACCATCCTAAAGGTGTTTATTTGTACAGAAGGGGAGACAAACATATAGGGCCAGATATTCAAAACTTTGCCCAGGGGCTAAATTAGCACTGCCCGTCGGGCAAACTTAGCCCAGAGCACAGAGCAAGCTATATTGAAATGGAAATAGCCCGGTGCTAATCCTGCTAAATATTGCAGTCTAAGGAAGCCGGGCAAACTGGTCTGGGTGTGCAGGGCAAAAATAGCCCGGGAATAAGACAGCACTGAATAAAGCAACCAGGAAGTGCAACCCACAACAACAACACAGTGCACAGCAATGTAAGGGCAGGTACAGACGAACTACATGGCCAATGTGTGTGCCAGCAAATGCATGGACTCAGTACAGCTGCAGGAAGCAGCAGATGTGAAAGAACAGTGATCAAAACTGTATATTATTCACCGTACCGTTAGCACTGCGCTAACACATCAGTGCAGCATTAGCACAGAGCTAAGCAGTTAGCCCGGTGCAAACAAGTTTGCCCGGAGCTAAAATGTGCCATATTCAAAAGTGCCATGCAAATGAGCCTACTTAGGTAGTCTCTGGGCAAACAACTGGATTAGCATCTCATTATATCCTGATTTGCATGCAGTTTGCCCAGCGTTACTGCAGGGTCCCACAGAGCCACCTGTAGGTCAGTCTGGAAGTACAGGGGCTGACCAGGTCCAACCGCAGCTCCACCTGTAGGTCAGTCTGGCAGTGCACGATGATAGCTGCAGGCTACATGTAAACAGTACAGCATAGCATAGCATAGCATAGCATATTGTACCCAAGGGGACAAGACAGCATAGGCACAGGTGGTGGTGGTGCTGCATGCAACTGTCACACTGTAGGGCATGCTACAGTGCACAGCAGACACTACAGTAGCAAGGGGGCCAGTAGTGTGAGGGACACAGCACTGCCTATGGTGTGTAGGGCAGTGATGATGACTTCACTGTACACAGTGACAGGCCCAACCTGCAGGTGTTTACTGACAGTGGACATTACTGTTACACTGTTGTGTGACCCACAGATGCTGTACTTGTGGCATGGGATGCTCACAGTGACATGTACATTTCTGGCTTTGTGTGCTGTGGCAGTTGCACAGCTGTGTGGTATGTGGCTGGGGGGGGCATATATTATCCGAAAGGCACACTAGTGTTGGGGTATTCCCAATACTGGCCCATGTGCACTGCATGATGTGTCCCAGCCTTGTGGCCACACAGCCTCGCCACCCATACACAGTCCCCTCAACATCCTCCATGCCCACAGTGCTGCATGTGTGTGCTGGCATCTGTTCGTGTCCACAGATGTGTGGTCTGCAGGTGTGTGCTGTATGGCCACACTGCCATGCTGTCCACTGGTGGCAGGGTCACCACTTACTGCCCGGCATGGCTGGGACTGGTGGCAGATGATGGCATCATTGTGATGCCATCAGTTAGCAGCACACTTCCTCTAAGTTTGGCTTTATCTATGTGTCATATTTATTTGTTAGGGTCACGCAAAACCCACGCTAAACCCACGCAAACACCGTGCAAAGCCAAAGTGTCACGCAAAGCTGATTGCCCAGAGTTACGACAAGCTTTTCCTGGGCAGTAATTTGCACTGCGCTAAGTGTCACGCTAAGTCGCGCAAAACCACTTAGCGTGGCGCTAGTCACTGAATATAGCATTGCACCTGTATTCATGTCAGTTTGCCCCTTGCATACATTATAGTTTTGCCCGGCACTAATGCAGTTTGCCCATGCTATTTGGTCTTTTGAATATAGCAGACCCGTGCTAATCCCGCGCTAAACCTGCGCAAACATTTTTTGCCCAGCGCAAAGTTTTGAATATCTGGCCCATAGTCTATTAAAGAATGAAATTTCCCTCTTGTGTAAGAAAAATGTGCTCCATAATCTGCATAAGCCATGCAATTACACAGTTCTGCAACCTTAATAATATGTGCCAGAGAATGGGAATCACAATATACTTTTTGATTTTTCTGTGAAGGTGAGTCAAGAATTGAACAATTAAAATCTCCACCCCAAAGCACCTTGATTGATGTCACTAAAAAAGGTTGAACTGCCTTCAATCAGGCCACTCTATCCGCCTTTGACTGGGGATTATATATATTAATGAAACGATAACACACGTCATGCCATTTCCCATCTATTATCAAAACTCTACCTGGTATTAAATCAATTTAATTATGTAAAGAAAAAGAATTAAACAAAATGCCTATCCCATCTGCCTTATCCATTCCAAAGGACCAATAAGATGGCCCCCAAACCCAGTCCCTTTTAAAAGAGGTTAATTGTTCTACAGAGTGCAACCAGGTTTCTTGTAGATAACATACTGAAATATTCTGCTCATGAACATAATGGAACAGTGCTTGCCATTTGACTGTGTTCAGCAAGCTATGGACATTTAATGAACCCTAACACCACTGCATAATAAATCAGATACTGAATAACCTTTAACTATCATTTCTTTCTTTTTTTTCTCTTTATAATTATCAATTGATTGTGAGATGGTAGACAAAGAAGATTTCTGGGAGTCTGAATCTCCCAACTCCATTTCTGTATCACCCCATGGGATAAACAGTGCTGCATAAGAGTTGCTAGTCTCTACAGCAGGGACAGAAGGTGGAGATTTAGGGTACACATTCCTAGCAGATCTACGTCATGGTAGTAGTGACCCCTGAGCCAAATCTTTGACGCTTGACTCTGGAGCACTAGGAGGCACATCAGTGTAGCACACTGGAGGAAGATCCAATATACCCGGGGAGCTGTTGCCGGGCTTTTTATCTTTAGGTGGGCCTGAGCAAATAGTTTGTGCTACCTTATCAGGCTCAGGTGAAGAACACCTAACAACAGGATCCAGATGATTAATCTCTATCTGTTTTTTGGTAATAGTCTGCGAAGAGGGAGAGGGAGGGGGAGGTTGTGCAGGAGGAGGAGGAGGTGGAGATTTAGCAGCACTCTGGGCCTTGTGTATCAAGAGATCTGGACTTATGCAAAATGCTTTATTTTTGGCCACCCAAGGACACTCACGAAACACGTGACCAGACTCCTCACAAAGATCACACCTAGAATGATTTGCACATTGCATTGTTATGTGCCCCACCTCTCCGCAATTATCACAACGTGGCTGATCACAATCGCTAGAAAGATGAGTCCTAGAACCACATTTGTAACAGGTCCTTGGTTGCCCTCCATAAAAACAAACCCCCCTGTCCCTACCTAACAAGAAGGAATTGGGGATATGATCCACCCCGAATCAGATTGCCTTAGTTTCACTTTATATTTCCATCCCCCAGTCCAAAATTGCTCTGAATCTAAGATGGGATCAGGAGCACTCAAAACCTCGCATTTCTGGGATAACCAAAAGGTAATATCCTCTTCATGGACCCCCTCATTCCTAAACATTACTGTTACAAATTTAATTAATGGTTTAGTTAAAGGTATTACCAAAAAGGGGGTCCATGTAGGGGAAAACTTCACCTGACCATACCGCTCCCAAAACAAATCCAAAGCATGAGCTGTCCGAAAGCTAACATCGTAGTTGTCCTCCCCCCGAAATGTTAATAAAAGCAAAAACATCATTAGGGGTAAAATGAAGTGACTCTTTTAATAAAGTTTTCCCCACATAATATCTGTCCGGCCTGTTCTCCAGTCCCCCTTTGTAGCGAATGCAGACTGCATTTCTACGAGGAGCTGCTTCCCTTTTTGCTGAGGAAAATAAGTCAGACATTAAAGGCTTCTGCTGGGGGGATTGTTCCAAAGAAGGATTCTGAGTAGATGCACAAGTGTCCACCGGTGGGGGATCAGAAATGGATGTTTGGGGAACAGACGGGAGAGACTGTTCTTTAGAGACCGTAGTAGTAGGTAAAGTCGGAATTGCAGAAGGCAAATCCATGTCCCCTGTAGAACCTTCAGTAGAAATTACAGGTGGTAAAACAGGTTTCCACATTGGGAAATATTGTGAAAATGCAAATTCTGTGTCCCAGGCTGGATCAGGTGTCCATACACCTGTAGAGGCCTGTTTCCATCCTGCCCCCTTAAGGGCTACTCCTGGTGACCAATCTTCAGGTCTGTCCCCCGAAATAGGGAGCAAAACCCTGGCCTCTTAATGTTCCCTGGTGTCATAACCGGAGTTTTAGAAACAGATTCAGAAAAAAGAATTCAGTCACCCCCAGTTTGGGAGACTGCCGTGGATTGATAAACCATGCTAGGCTGAGTATGAGGCTCAGGCTGTTTAAACAAAAACCTGTCACCTTACTAAGCGGAGGTGACTCATTAGCAAAAGGCTGTCCAAAAGGCCCTCCATGACCAGGTGACCAAATTGAACCAGGAACAAGCTTCAGAGGCAAAGTCATTTTTGTTGCAGGCTGTAGGCACTCGCCATGACTGGCGTGAAGATTGCCAGTCTGAGATAAAGTAGTTAATTCATTCTGTACATAAGTACTTGAGGGATTCTGAAGCTGCACCTTTCCACTTTCTGTAACACTGTCAGCAGCCTTAGTAACCATGGCAATGGACACCGCGCTGTGTTTGCAGCTGTCTGTGCACTGAGCTGCCCCTCCCAGTGCGATACCATTCTCCTGGTGTTTTTGCAGTGCGATAGGGTTAGTCTCGAGCTCCGGTGTTGCAACATGCAATGCTGACAGTTTAGGAGTTTGTAATAAATCCCCTGAAGGCTTTAGGCAGCTGCAAGAAATCGCGTAACACTGCCAGCCTGCAAAGTCGTAGGGGAGCCATGAATATAGCACATATTGCTTGAAAAGGAAAGGATACACTCACCGCTCTCTGCGTGCTCTCCCACCTCTGTAGTTAGTTCTGTAGAAATGACAGCAGCTGCCGCGCTGCTGACAGTGGTAACTGAAGTTGTTACTGGATGTATAGCACTACGTCCTGCCGCTGTTACAGGCAGTAAATCCATCACAATAACTGGGTTGTTGATAACATTGCAAACTATTGATTTTTCACTTGAAGAGCCAAAAATATCCAAAGTGACAGACACATCGTGGAATTCCAAGTTGGAATCAACATCTACCGACTGTAAACAAGTAGCCTCCGCGTTGCAAAGGATGGGAGCCGAGGCAAGCTCTCCCACCAGACAGACATCCTCCTCCTGCAGCGTTGTACTCTGAGTGGAGATCCTGGCCTGCTCTCCTGTCTGCAACATTTCCACACCAGGATCCATGGGAGTCGCCATCTTGGTCCCACAGGAAAATGGGTCCCCCCTGCTCATAGGAAGCAGAGTAGGGGAATTTCCCCTGTGTCCTGGCCAAATTTCCCTCATTCACTAAAAATACCACCAACGGCTTAATCTGGTTCAAGGTCAGTTGGCATTCATCTGTATCCCCTTCCCCCGGGTCGTGCCTGAAAATAGGCAGGACTTGTCTAGTGCACTTACCCAGTCAACAAAAAATACATAAAAAAAATAAATGGTGCAGGTGTGGGGGCTGCTGGACCTCCATTGTTCACAGGTCTTGTGTGTTGACTGGTGTTTAGGGGGTGGAGGTGTCACTGGACACCAGGGATAGTGTAAGGGGTATAAGAAGGGTACTCAGAGGTTTGGGAGTGCCACTGGACATCAGGGAAACCATACACAGCTCCACAATATGTGACTGGGTGGTGAGGCTGCCACTAGACATGAGGAAAATGCTTAGGATAACCAGGATGGGTGACTGGAGGTTGATGGAGTGCCATCGGACACTGAGAATTGTTCTGATACCAGAACAGGTGATTGGGAGTGCCACTGGACAACAGGGCATACTTTGTTTTCATGGGAAGGGGGATTGGAGTGTGGGGGTGCCACCATACAACAAGGAAATAATAATTTCATTGGGACCGGTATGCAGGTGGGGCCACTGGACACCATGGAACAATATTACCAGCAATGTGATGGTTGTGGGGGATGCCACTGTACACTAGGGAATACAATGTATTACCAGGACTAGGGATTGAAAGGTAGGACGTTCCACTGGATATCAGGGATTCTATGCACCATAGGGGATGGGTGATTAGTAGGGGGGGCAGGCAGCTGCAGTACACCTGTCCAGCCATTGGTGGAGTGGGAGCATGGGCTTTGCATCCAGTTAAGTCAGAGTTTAGGGAGGCAATAAATAGCACCCCTTTGGGTGCTATTTGCCACCAAAGCAAACCTTTCAAATTGCCACTGCACCCATATGCAGGAGGGGAACCCTCATTTGGATGGGCACAGCATTATGTTAGCACTCAGGTGCTATCGAGTTTAGCCTGTGCTAGAGGGGTCTCTGAATATAGACCGCACTGCATATCTGGGCACAAATCCTGGATAGCATGGACGAACACCTGTTAGTGCCTGCGGTAACTTTTGTATACCTGGCACAAGATGCTGAATCTGTATCTCTGTTTAGAAGAGTATACTGGTCTAACACCTGTAGTCTTAGAAAGTGCACTGCAGCTTCTTTGGCTGGAAAAATAAATTAGCAAATGGCAAAAGCCACAGGGGTTTTCAAAATAGTTAAAAAGAAGTACTGTTCATTTATAGTTTAGAAACAAATTATGGTCAGAGCCACTACGGCTGCTAACACATTAACTTGATAAGGGTGTTTCCTGGGCTTAAACATATGATGAATTGCTGTAGTCAGCACCAAATGTAAATCTCATTTTTGGTAAAGGTATCATTTATCAGGTTGAGCAAGGAAGCACCACATCAAGGCCTTCATGTAATGGTAGAAGGAATGGTGCAGGGAGGAGAGGTATGTCTATGGGGACTGTGAACAAACATGGAAGGGCAAGAACCTATACCGATGTAATGGCCTGCTTTTATTCAGGAGGCAACCACAGTCTTCAGTGGACGATTCAAATGTTACTTCAATGGACATTTAAAGTAGTTGAGGGGGTTGATGGAAGAAAAAGGGGAAGCAGAAAGTGGGCCACCACAAGCTGAGATAGAGAGTAGAGAGATCACAAGGGTAGAGAGTACCACCATGATGCAAGTTATTCAAGGAAGCAGGTATTAGCAAAGCAAGAAGGGGGGGAAAGAGCAGTCAAAGGAGAAAGGTGTGGAAGGTGAACAATTTGAAAAAGGAGAAAGTGGCAAGAAGGTGAGGGCTGTCAAAATAATGCAAGATCTGCATCTAGAGCCCTATGAGGAGAGACTGAAAGAGTTCAATATGAACATCCTGGAGGAGAGGAGGGAGAGTGGGGGTATTATGGACATCTTTAAATACCTCTTGAGGGTTAATAAGGTACAGGAGGGGACTATATTTCAGAAAATAAGGTGCTGAAGAACAAGGGGTCATGATATGAAGCAGGAAGGAGGTATATTCAGGTGAGATGTGAGGAAGTATTTCTTCACAGAAAAGGTGGTGGATTCCTGGAACAGCTTTCCATGGGAGACACTTTTAAAGCCTTTGACTTGTTACAAACAACCAATATCACTATCAAAATAACTACTTTTTATTTTCTTAAAAAACAATGGTCAAAACTAAAGCAAAAGAATCCCACTTCAGCCACCCTTCAAACACCCGACTATATACCACTTCTATTGAGTACAGTCAGCTATCACTGCAACAGGCATTGCACTTGTTACCTTGCATTCTGAACATAAGACTCTGCCCCCCCAACAGTGCATCACACAGTCAGACATACAAGGCAGCGAGAAGGGCACACATACACCAGCCTAGATGTGCATGTGTCTGTCACACAGCAGACACTTACACAGACCATCCATTCCAGAGAATTGAACTGATTCACAGGATCCAATGGATGGTCCCTCAAGGCCCAACATTGACACAGGATGTATACCATGTTCTGAATGCTTTATGTGCATGTACCCTGAACTGAGACAGTTGGAGCAGGGAGGGTAAGGCTCAGCAGGGACAGCTGCATGAAATATATGGCATATACAGTGACATCACAGTCCACAGGCTTGACATGCAGCAAGAGTTCCACAACCTGTGTGAGACCTCGGACAATGGGGTGACTATAATTGTCACTGCTCTACAGTAGGATGATGTTTCCCATTCATATCCAGTGCATGGCAGCCAACTCCCAAATCCCCATACTGTATGTCTTACACCGGAACCAGAACATCATCACATACTCCAGCACAACCCACACATGACAGCCAACCTGCAGTGGTGCACAGCCAACTGTAACAGATGATGACCTTATGCCAAACACATCTCATGGCATGTACACTGCCCAGTCACATGGCAAGAGAAGGGGGCAATGCCAGTGGTAGGCTCATCCCACCCTAAACAAACACTCAGAAGTCATCCCAGACATCAAAGCCAAAAAAACACAAATGACCTAATGCCTCATCTTAATGCAGCACAGACTTTAATGTGAAGAACTGCCATCCACCATCAGATGTATGTGGACTTCAATTCCTGGGTTACATGCTCGCTACCAGCGGAGGATGGGAGGCTGCAGGCAAGGGGCAAGTTGGGGGGTAAGAGAGATCACTCAAGTCACTGGATGCAGTCCAGCCCCTCACCATCAGATAAGGCCATTCAGTACAAACAAAATTATTAACACAAAACAGCACGTTTACCTCTGCACGGAGTCATAATTTCGCAGGACATTATGCCACATGGCAAAATAGCGCTGCCAATACAGCGCGATTCTTGTCATGCGGCATATCTGTTTTTTTCTGTGGGGGGCTCCACACCCCCACACTACCTGTTATGGGGAGCTGCACCCCCAACCCCCCCCCCAATATAGATTCTCTAGTCCGAGGGGGGAGTTTCAGTTGAGGAGAGCACAAAATTAAAAAAAAAAGAAAAAAAAAAGTTTCTGGGACCAGGAATCAAACCCAGTCCCAGAAGCACTGCCTGGATTCCCTGCTGCTGTGGCTCAGTCCATTGAGCCACAGCAGCTGGTTATGAAACCCACTCCAAGCAGACGTCTTATTCTCTGCCTGGGAGAGTGAGAATGGTGCAATGCCACGTACAGCAGTATACGCGGGTATTGCACCATTTGTTCACTGGTGCAGCGCTGTACTGGGTTAGCCATTATGTCGTACGCTATTAAGTGTGCAACATTATGACCCAGAATGGTTTATCTCACTGCCCCTTTTATGATAACGTCAGGCTGGTTATTAATTCATACTGTTTTGTTGGCACTGACCATCTAACTCACTCAGTCCTGGCCAACTCCCAACTCCCATGTAAGAATTAATCCCTTACAGGCTCACATGGTGTGACTAGTCAGCTGCTCCCTGCTCCTTGCTCACATTTTGCATAGTACCTGCAACATCTCCAGTCCCTCAGGTACAGCTAGACGCTTGTTGGATTAGAGGATTTCTGCAGGACATTCCCCAGATTGCAGATTCATCTTTCACATGAACAAAAAGTGCCAACTTCAAGACGAGAACAAAGTTGTCACTGCCAGGTTATTAAGTAACTAATCCTTCATGGAGAAGATATTTAAACATGCACTACTACTTTGCCACATTAAATAAGTCAATTAAATAAATAAGTCTACTATACTGCTCTAGTCTGGAAAAATACATAGTAAAAGTTGGACCCTACTGAAAATGAGAAACTGCTACTCACTTGGGCTAGCCTGGGTAAATGCCTTATAAAAATGCATAAAAGGAGATCCCCAGTGAAAAAAAAAGATCTTGTATCTCCACTGTACTATCCTGGAGAAATACAGTGTAAAATCAGGTTCAAACAGAACCCCACTGCAAACAAGATAGCACAACTCAGCTAGGCTGTCTTGTGTAATATAAAAGCAGGACCCTACACCAGAACTCCCTGAAAAACAAATGTTGCATGTAAGCTGATCTGTCCTGGAAAAATACATTGTACAAGAATCCAGATCACCCATCTTGTAACTGTCTAGTATATTCTGGGTGCTCTAGTAGTCCCCCTATAAGGGCATCTAATTCCCTTCTGACTCACCATCTTTGGCACCCCCAGCCCTGGTTACATAATGCAGACTACAGCAATAGTGATGACTGGCACAGCCCTCTGTTCACCACCTCAACTGGTTTCAACCTGACAGTCTCTGAGCAATCGCGAGTATTGTACAAACACCTGTTTCTACTGTACTCATGATCGCTCGCTGACAATCAGACTGTGACCAACCAAGGTGTTGAGCACAGGGCTGGACAGGTCACTGTCACTATTGCCATACTTCAGCTTTGGTAATCTGAGTGGGAGGAGGAGTTGGGAGAGGAGGGTCCTGAGCAGGAGGGTTGACAGAGGATCAGATGCCCTTATGAGGAGGGGGAGACCATTAGACCACCAGGAATATTCACGACAGCTTCAGGACAGTCAATTGGTGATGTAGGAACAACTACACCACCAGGAATATTTGAGACAGTTGCAGGACAGATGATCGGGGGGATCACTAGACTACCAGGAATATTTAAGCCAGCTACAGGATAGTCAATCAGAGGTTACAGAAACCACTACACCACCAGGAATATTTGAGACAGCTACAGGACAGGTGAATAGGGGGTGGAGGGACCACTAGACCACAAGGAATATGTAAGACAGCTACAGAGTGGGGCCGGGGGCCATACACACATGTTAATGGTCCTATAATGGGCATTCAAATGGGCCATTGTGCCTTCCATACCCAAAGGGGTCATTAGAATGCTACAGATAAATATGGCCCACAGGAGCCCTGCTGCTATCCTGTTTAATCTGAGCTACCTCCGTTGTGCTCCTGTTAACCATATTCAGTTTGGGCCTGTGTCAGCATAGCATATAGTCACTATGCACTGTACCGACATGGCCCCATATTTAGACAGTTTGCATGCTCCAGTTGTAGTGAGCTAATTGTCTGAATATTGCCCCCAAGCAGGCTGTGCGCAAACTGTCACAGACTGCACATGGCCATCTCTGAATATGGGTGCCTACACTCCTTAGCCCAGTGGAACCCAAAGTCCATGAAACAATTGCTTATGGGGGTAAGAAAGGCCTGCCTACAGCCTCAAGATGCTGTTGTTCCAACTTGTAACAGCATGAAAGCAAACATGTTTGGCACTGACTTACTGTATGCTTGTTTGTTTGGGCTGCAAAACATACATAGCAGTACCATGTCAGCCAAGTGCTTCATTTAATACAAACAAAAAAATATCACACAAGTAGATATGTAGGAGACAATATGACAAGTCAAAGCAGAGCAGAGCATTCAACTCCAGGGTCTGTGACATAACAAGTGCATAATTATTCACCACCATAGGGAAGGTAACAGCTAAGTGTAATCTCAGTTTAATTTCCTAGTTACCAATACTCTGGCTTACTGTTTACATGTTTGATTGTAGTACTAAGTAGAGAAGACTCTTGCTAAAAGAAGAAAACTGAACTGAAGACTCAGCACTCCCCTTCCCAACCCCTCACCCACCAGTGCTATTGGAGCTTACATTACCTTGCAAGTCCCAGAGGTAAGTTAGCAATTAGACACAGGCACCAATCAAACTGTCACTTTATTATCAATTAAGCAGTATGTAAGTAATAATACCCGACAGAGATGGCATTATTGAGATATAGCGGACATCAGGGCGAATATTCAACGCCGCAGGGCAGAGGGCCTTATAGCCCTGAAGTCCATTATATCCCATAACGCCCACACTGGAGGGTATTATTACACTAAGATAATGGGTTAGAGATAGTATTTTTGGGAAGAACATATAAGAAAAAAATTTATATATAAAAAAATAATTAAGAACTAAGTACAAGTAATGTTTGTTGTAAAATAGTTCCTACAGTGTGAAGTGCTGTAATCACCACAGGAGGTCGCTGCTGCATATTTTTTTATGCTGTTTCGAATTAGCATGCCCTCCTGCTTTGTGTTTCTCTCACAGACTGACCCCGATTGAAAACAGTTGTCTGAGAACAGGAGACATGTACAGTGGTCAGTTTTTTTAACATCACTTTAGTTTTCATTTGATATGGGTTACAAGTTGGCACGAGTCTGTAGATGGGTTTAAAACTGAGCAGAGGTTTCACAGGGAGCGCGAC
Organism: Neoceratodus forsteri; assembly: GCA_016271365.2. Taxonomy (NCBI): domain Eukaryota; kingdom Metazoa; phylum Chordata; order Ceratodontiformes; family Ceratodontidae; genus Neoceratodus; species Neoceratodus forsteri. Next base: position 108,444,419 of record CM028136.1, on the reverse strand, counting down.
AGTGAAGGGAAACGGAACACGGAAGACTGGTATGTTTACCTTACGAGAGGTCGAGCGAGCTGGCAATGTAAGCAGTTAAAAATCACTGTTTTGTTTTTTTTTCCGGTGCTGAGGAGGAATACAGTGAGTTTAGAAGGCGGTATCGGGCTGTCGCTGGCATTTTACTTAAGTAGTATGGTGCGGTTCGGGTTGTGACTGCTGTCTCAGTCATTGGAGAATACAATGGCGGCTGGCAAGTTTCTGTTGCAAATGATCGAGCTGGCACTTTTTCTGAGCAGGTCATTGTTAAGAAATAACGGCCAGGGTGCCAGGCTCTTTCAGCCAATCAGGAAGAGAGTTTGAATTTACCCATTATCTAATTCCAAATAGACTCCTTACAAATGCAAATAAAGTACAACCACCCACATTCTTCTACTGGATTGTCAATTCAAAACCTGGACAGCAGGTTACTTAATCTTTACTTGTATGTATGTATGTATGTATGTTTATAATAATATCTGTTGTATTACATGTTGTATTATTAATTGATGTTTGATGTATTTTGATACTGTAACTTAACTAGGATGTACTAAAGGCCTCGCCGGAAATGAACTTGTCTCAGTCGAGTTGTTCCTCTTCACTGTTTATTTCAGTTGAATACAATTTTTACTACTACTGTACTTACTTACCTTAGTAGGGGAAGTAACTTTAACTTAGTAAATAAACAGATTTATTAAAAAAATGAGACTGTCTGTTTTACTCAATTTGAGGATCATCAAAATGTCTGTCTGCCTGTCCCAACCAAGTGACCCAACTGCCACAAGCCAAAACCTGATCTCAAATTAGCTTTGCTCTAGTAAAGTCTGAGAGGGGAAAGATCATGCAAATGTTTGAGCTGCTGACTGCAAGCAGTATTAGATGACTCTCCTTATCATTCTGTTTTTTCAGTATAAAATGTCCATAAGATTGGAAAGTACTGTTTCAAACAGAGAATGGCTGTCTCATGGAATTTGTTAGCTTTTGTCAATGCCATGTAGCAAGCATAACAAAAAAGACCCTAATTCCCTTCCTTAACCACAATACTATGTGAACAGATTACTTTGAACACATCATTGAGTGAGCTATAAGTGAACAAGTTAATTATACATTTTCTTTTGTGACTAAGTTTATATCCTACCAGTGTGTAGTGATGTACATACTTCATATATGCCCACTTGGCCACATCCCCACCCCATCCTGACCACTGTTCTCCAGGTCTACCTGCTCAGGTAGCATTGCCCATAGCTTATCCCACATTTTGGGGCTCCCGGTGGAGGATGAGGGGGTGAGGCCAAGATCCCCATAGTCCCAGCTGGTCATTCTGACTTTAAGAAAAATGGGTGAGTCAAGAGCAACCAGCATCATTCAGTACAGCAGGTCACTATGTCGTTACCCAGGGGAGTGGAAGTGGAATGGTATGAACAGAACCCCATGAGAGCTTCTGCATAAGGTGCATAGATGCCAGCCACTCCCCCACACCTTGTTATGGAGTTCCAGGTTCCCTCATCTCCAGGAATGCTAGAGGTCAGGTGATCACCGAATTCTGCAGCCTACCCTCCACGGAGGAGTAGAGCATTCCAGTGGACACTTGATCATCCTGCCTAAAATGGCCCTCTGACCTCTCCAACCACAGTCCTGAACCCTGGTCTCTGGCATTGCAAGTGATAGTGTTACCGCTGCACCAGCTGGCCAGCTACAGATATTGTTTTTCTAATCAATACTTTTGTAATCAAGGAAAGCAGCTGCTCATGTTACTCCATTCAAGAAGTGTAAGTATATAATAAGCTACATAGACAATCTTAGGACCTGGTACATGTGAATTGCTAGCACCTCATTAAAAGAAACCTGCAAAGCCAGCTCCATGTTATTGAGTGGTGAGGCACCCACTCAGCATGCTAGCAACAAGAGAGGGAGGCATGATAGAGATGTATATGTTCCTAAGTAGTATAGAGTAATATGTGAGGACTTTGCTTACACCTGTCTCCACCAACAAAGTTAATTTCCTTTCATTCATTTTTATTTTTATAGTGAATGATCTGTGGGCTGAAAGCCCATTTTCACAGATGTCCAGTGTAACAAAAACATACGATATACAAAACACACACATTGTACAAAATACAAAAAACAAATTAATACATGCAATCATCTAAAAGTCAATTATAGCATTTACCGACCGACTCTGTAAGCATATAACTCCCTATGGTTTATTAAAATTAGTCATTTTAGGACAACTAACAATCATGCTAGGGAGTTTATTATAGAGAATGATAGGTGAGAAGGTTAAGGAGTTCTGGGTAAATGTGGAATGATGCAGAGGAACCATAAATGAAGGTCTACTTTTCATTCATGTATTACGTGGTAATGAGTGGTTATTTCTAGGAAAAAAGGTGATAATACTGCTAGGAAACAGATCCAAATGAATTCTGAAGTTGTTTGTGATGTATATGTATTTTATTTGATGGCACTGTTATCCCTGAATCCAACACTGTTATGTTATGTATTCATTTCTATATGATGGCACTTTGTATACTTTTCTAAGTCTGTTGTTCTGCACCCTTTATGTACAGCACAATCCTGTATACCCTGTTATTGTTCCTTTTGTCTGTCTATAACTGGACGCTTGTGAAAACGGGCACATTTTTCTCACATGCCTTTCCAGTATAAAACAAGCATTTGTCAATGCCGAATGTTGATTGCTTTGCTCTGCTGAGCTTGCTCACTCCCCCTCTATCAGTCACTCATTCTGTTTCTGGTGGCGCTGCAGGCTGTGCTTTTGTACTGGGCTCCTGTCTGCATTGGCAACTTTGTCTGCCCACTAAGAAATCCACAGCTGTCCCGACAGATCTCAATTGAGGTCGCTCAGTCTCCCTTTCTCACATGCTCATTCTGTTTCTCCTGTCCCTGTAGGCTGCCCTTTTGTACTGGGCTCCTGCCTCTGTTGTTGTCTTTGTCTGCCCACAAAGAAATCTGCAGCAGTCCCGACAGAGCTCCATTGAGCTTGCTCACCCTCCTCCCTCCCTCTCTATCTCACTTGCTCATTCCATTTCTGCTGGTGCTACAGGCTGCCCTTTTGTACTGGGCTCCTGCATGCATTGCTGCCATTTTCTGCCCACAAAGAAATCCACAGCAGTCATGATAGAGCTCAGTTGAGCTCGCTCACTCCCCCTCTCTCAGTTGCTCTTTCTGTTTCTCCCACTGCTGCAGGATGCAGTTTTGTACTGGGCCCCTGCCTGCATTGCTGCCTTTTTCTGCCCACAAAGAAATCTGCAGCAGTCTCAACAGAGCTCCGTTGAGGTCACTCACTCCCCTCCCTCATCCACTGGTTCTGTTTCTCCTGGAGCTGGAAGCTGCCCTTTTGTACTGGGCTCCTGCATTGGGGCCTTTTTTTGCCCACAAAAAAATCCGCAGCAGTCCTGACAGAGGTCAGTTGAGCTCGGTCATTCCCCCCCCCCCCACTCGCTCGATCTTAATCTGTCCCAAACACTGATTTCCCACAGTGACTGTGCTATTCTGTGGCAGGAGTGCAAAAACATATGTAGGCCAGGATGTGAAAAATGACAGCTGTATTGTTCATAAGGAGGTATGAAAAAATGCTAGTGTTGAAAATGTGATGTGAAAATATTACAAATTTGCAAAGTTACAAGGGTGCATGGAAACAGTTCAATGCATGCTTGTAACACAGTCATTTTATGGACTTTCATTACACAATTTTCAACATAGGCATTTTAGGACCTCTGTTCATGAACAGTGTCACTGTGGTTTTCTTAATGTGTCCCGAACACTGATTTCCCACAGCGACCACACTATTCTATGCTGGAAGTGTGAAAAATTCATTTCAGCCAGGATTTGAAAAATGACAGTTGTACTGTTCATAAGGAGGTGTGGGCGTATCTACTCATTGCTTTGTCTCCACTCCACAGACTCTGCTGTAATATAGGACCACAGAGGACACTGGGTGGGAGGGTGGGCAACTCTAAAGTTCGGCACAGCTCCATTGAACTTGCTCACTTCCACTCTTTCACTCGCTCATTCTATTCTCCTGACGCTGCAGGCTGCTCTTTTGTACTGGGCTCCTGCTTGCATTGGCACCTTTTTCTGCCCACAAAGAATTCCGTAGCAGTCCTGACACATCTCCATTGAGTTCACTCACTCCCCCTGTCTCATTCGCTCATTCTGTGTCTCCCCGTGCTGCAGGCTTCCCTTTTGTACTGGGCTCCTGCCTGTGTAGGTGCCTTTTTCTACCCACAAAGAAGTTCACAGCTGTCCCAACAGAGCTCCATTGAGCTCATTCAGTCCCCCTCTCTCACTCACTCGTACTGTTTCTCCCACCACTGCAGGCTGCCCTTTTGTACTGGGCCCCTAACTGCATTGACACCTTTTTCTGCCCACAAAGAAATCCACTGCAGTCCCAACAGAGCTCTGTTGAGTCCACTCACTCCCCTTCCCTCACTTGCTGTCTCGTTCTGTTTCTCCCGCTGCTGCAGACTACCCTTTTGTACTGGGCACCTGCGTTGGGGCCTTTTTCTGCCCACAAAGAATTCTGCAGCAGTCCCAGCAGAGCTCACTTGAGCTCGATCACTCCCCCCTCTCACTCGCTCGATCTTAATCTGTCCCAAACACTGATTTCCCACAGTGACCATGCTATTCTGCGGTAGGAGTGCAAAAACATATTATAGCCAGGATGTGAAAAATGATAGCTGTACTTTTCATTAGTAGGTGTGGGAAAATGGCAATGTTGAAAATCTAGAGTGAAAATATAAATCTGCGAAGTTATGAGCGTGCATGCAAACTGCGCAATGCATGCTCGTAACACAGTCATTTTATGGAGTATCTTCACCAAATTTTCAGGATAGGCATTTTAGGACCTCTGCTCATGAACAGTATCACTGTCATTTTCTTAATATGTCCTGGACACTGATTTCCCACAGCGACCACGCTATTCTGCACTGGAAGAGCGAAAAGACATTTTGGCCAGGATGGGAAAAATGACAGCTGTACTGTTCATAAGTAGGTGTGGGAAAATGGCAAAGTTGAAAATCTGGAGTGAAAATATTATAGTCACAAAGTTATAAGCGTGCGTGCAAACTGCACAATGCACTCTCATAACACAATCATTTTATGGAGTATTGTCACTAAATTTTCAACATAGGCATTTTAGGACCTCTGCTCATGAACAGTGTCACTGTCATTTTCTTAATCTGTCCCAAACACTAATTTTCCCACAGCGACCAAACTATTCTGCGCTGGAGTGCAAAAACACATTTCGGTCAGGATGTGAAAAGTGACAGCTGTACTGCTCACAAGGAGGTGTGAAAAAATGCCAGTGCTGAAAATCTGGCATGACAATATTACAGATTCACGAAGTTATAAGCGTGCATAGCAGCTGTGCAATGCACACATAAAACAGTCATTTGTTTTATTTTTTCCACCAAATTTGCAACATAGGCTTTTTGAGAGCCCATCTCATGAACACTAGCACTGTCATTTTGTTAATCAGTCCTGAAAGGTGATTCTGTGCAGTGTCCACAAAATCACCTTTTGGGGCCGAATAATGCCATGACAGTGGCAGAATTCATGAGGATGGGTCCCAAAAACCCCATGTTGAAAATGCGGTGCCAAAATTCCAAAAAATGCCTGAGATATGCACCAAAGTTGAAAAGAATCCTATTTATGCCATTATGCAGCTTACCGGCATTTCCTCAGTTCGTGGTCAGCTTTGAAGAGTGCAGACATGTTCTCAGTCCACCAAAGGTCGTTGCGCCATACTCCACAGGTAAGTATGGGATGAGGGGGGGTGTGGGGAGGAAGGTTGCACAGAGGGTGGGTGCGGTTTGTGGGAGGGGGCAGGGAGACCACGAGAGACTGTTTTCTTTTTTGACAGGTACAAAAAAAAAAAATTCAGGACTTTTTTTTTTTTTTAACAGGGCCATTTGGCACACTGGAGTGGGCTCCCAAAGTGCCAACAGAGTGTTTGTTTGGGAGGGCAGCTGTAGCCGATGATGGATTGGGCACCCCCTTCGGCAAAAAAGGGGGGGCACAAGAGCCAAGGGGGATTTGGCATCACCTCGGCACAACTGTAGACCATGTTTTGGGGGGAATTATGCCAATGGGGAGTGGGATCCCCCATCGGCAAATGATACTGGGGGGAGGGACATAATGCTGATGGGGAGTGGGCTCCTCCATCGGCATCATCAACGTTAGGGCATTGAAGCCGACGGGGATTGGGGCCCCCGTCAGCTAACAAAGACATTGTGGATTGGGCACATTGCTTCATATTGTTTGTGAACATGGTGGCAAGCTGCTGCCATGTTCACAAACAATATCACAGTAACAAGGTTCCACCCAGCAATGATGGGTCGCTCCCTCATTGCAGCGGAATGGCTTACACTGCAATGACGAGGTGGCCCCTGATTGCAGTGGCTGAAACCTTACAAGGTTGTTTCATGCTGGCTGAACTAGTGTCAGCAACAGTGTGCCACCCCATTGGGAAATACGGGCCAAGCATCCAAAGGCTGTGGGAACATTGGCCACAACAGTGCCTCACCTCCACGACCTGCTTCTGGAACAAGCTGCCGCAATATGTTTCTTGCGCATGTGCACAATCAACATAAAAATAAACTGAAACTGATTTGTTTGTTAGAAATACAGATGCAGTCATTGGGGGCATGATTTGAGACTGGTATGAGATAAATTCAAGAAAGATGTGAGAACATTCTTTTTCACTAAATGTTGTAGTGGAGCCTTGGCACAGATTACCAGTGGAGGTCATGGGGTGAAGATCCTAAATGGGTTCAAACATGGGTAGGACAAGGCAAAGGGACTCATAGTCCCACATTGGGTGAACTGGTGGGGGAGGCAGCAGAAGGCATCAGGGAGTGAAAAACTCTCCATTACAGTGGGTTGTGGGGTACAGTAAGATAATAACGTATGTGGGCAGACCTAACGGGCTGCCATCAGATTGTGAGCAGGCTTTACAAAGAAGATGCACCCAGCGCATCTTAGATGCTCAGGCACAAGTCAGATGTGCCAAGCCCAGGCGGTGGCATACACAAAAGGATGCACTGTGCCAAGCAACAAGTGCAACACCACTGTGAATCACCGCAGGACACAACGGTGCAACCACAGAAGCGCCGGTGCATTCAGAGATGCCCCAGGGCAGGCAGGCAGCCCTGCAGCCACACAAAGGAACAAGCAGAGCAACTGAAACAAAACAGCTGGGCAGGAGGAGCAAACACAGAGCCGACACAAACAGACCCATGGACACAGGTGTAGAGTAAAACATGTTTATAAAACATAATGGCAATAGAAACTGTACAGATCAAATACCAGAAAAGGACATCATCAACAACAACATCAACAACGACATCCATAGAAGGGGATGAGGGGCAGCAGGGATGGGTAGGAGGATGGAAAAAGGGACAGAAACAGGGAAGAGGGTAGGGCAACTATTTACACAGGAAGGTCCCCAGCTGGTGGCAGGGGAACACTAGCGGCACCATGCTCTGCCAGGCAGCACCCTGGCATGGCCCAGAAGGTGCAGCATGATGCCCCACAGGACAGCTGACAGGCATGAACAGTCCGAGTAAGAGGGCGCAGGGCCGTCTGGATGGCCACACGGATCCTCTGGTCCACATCCACTGGCACAGCGCCACCACCATCACCATCTGGAGCAGCACGGTGATCATGGACACCTACAGAAAATGAAAGAAGGAACACACACTGAGGGCCAGAATGTGGAACACAACCCCGCCCACCACAGCCTGCACAACACCAGAAAGACTGCAACCATGTAAAGCGGTACTCACCCACCCCTGGAGGGCCACCAGGCCTGGCACCCATGTATCAGTGATGACGCAAATCAGCAGCATCTGCGGCATGTTGCCTGGCCCCTGGACCTGCAAAACACAACACACAGCACCATGAGCAAACACTGCCACAGTGCAGGATGCAAGTCCCCAGCCACCCCACCCTGCCGGCACGTGGCCATGCAGCAAACAGCGATGGTCTGAGGTAGGTGGGTGCACACAGCCATGCCTGTCCCCCCCAGCAACAGGGCAAAGCAGCACAGGAGCACCATGAAGGCAGTGATAGACACACACAGCATATGCCACAGAAGGATACAGCTGGAGAACACCTACCTGGCCTTGGCAGTACACCCCTGTGTACACGGTGCCACAGTCATGCCAGCCTCTCTGGGTCCCTCCTCTGAAGGTCGCCATAGCAATGCCTACACTGCTTACCTGTGCTTGGCATGCCAGTACGCTGCACAATCCGTGAAGCAATGGTGGCCCACTACCCTGGCCCTGGGCTCATAGAGGTCCTCCAGTTCAAACAGGCAGCCATCCACAGCCATGACCTGTGCCACTAGGTGTAACAGCTGCAAATGTGACCAGTTCATGGCTGTAGGCACCATTCTCCCAGCTCCAGGCATCCTACACTGTGTACATACAGTGGCAAGGTGCAATCAGGGAATGCGCTGTTCACCGACCGTTATGCGCCATGTGCAACAGTGATACACGTGCAGCACACCAAGCACTGAACATGAAGCACTATTAGCCGCTGCCTATGGAACCACGCATGTGCATGCCACCACGCAATGGCGCCGCACGGCAAAGACACGATCGCGCGTGCTGGCGCCATGTTGCGCATGGCATATGCCAGTAATGTGTACTGTGCATAGTCCGCAATCCGTGGGGAGGGATGGACATTGCAGCCTGGGCAGCGCATTGTGGGATAAGCTGCTCGCTATGGTACATGGCACCATGATCGTCAAGCACGCTATGGCACACTGGACAATGGCATAATGGCACAAAATGGAATATACACCATATAAAATGTACAAAGCATGCATGGGGGATGTGCCATGTGGACAGCCCAAGGCCATGCAGATGCGCCACCCAGACCATGCATGGGCTGGCAATGCATTGTACTGTCACTGGCGCATCACACAGATGCTCCATGCAAAGTGAGATGAGCTGGGAGCAATTATGCAATTCAGAGACAATGCGCCCCAAGCAGCCTCATCATCCATGCAAGGGCATCTTAGCCGATTAGCATCTCATTAACAGGTGCTCAGGCCTCATTTGCATGCCTTGCTCCATAAAGGCTCCAAATTCAGCAGGCTGAGACCAGGGTACTGAGAGGAGTCAGTGCCTACAGGGTGAGTACACTGCCGCAGTCACAGGGCTATAGCACACACTGGTGTGCCTGCATCGGAGTGTGCACTGCTGATGGTGCCCCAGTACACAGCATGTGGGACCAGACCACCATCAGGTGGGCACCACAGCAACATGTGATGTGCAACCGCAGGAATGTATCCATGGGGTGACAGTGGACAGGTCTCTGCCGAGGCCACAGCAGAGGACCATGTCACTGGGACACACACAGCACAGCACGCGTCGGGCACCGCTGCATGGTGGATGGCAGCGTGCCGTGGTGGTGGACTGCTGGAGGTGTGCAATGTGTATGGATGACAACATATAGTACACAGGGACACAGGGATGGTACGGATGGCTGGGGTTGGACTGCACTGTGAAGTGCAAGCAGCGCCATGACACATGTATGTACGCCTCACAGTGCAACATCTGTGCAGGTACAGTGTCAACACTGCCAGCATGCACTCCACCACTGCGTATACACTGCATGCCACATGGCAGTGCCCCTCTGCCCTGCAGCCAACACAGTGGTGGCATCCAAGTATGATGGTGCACCATGGTGGTGGGACACACTCAGCAGGGGTATTGGGCCACACACATATGGCTGATGGGTCGGTGTCACACACCCTGTGGTGGCTACATGGTACCCTACTTGTGTCCTCATTGCCATGTGTGGCATGTACGCTATCCCTCATGGACCGCACACCATGGTGCATGTCCACCTGTGCCAGGCAGCCCACGCATGGACCACAGCAAAGACCACTGGCAGCACAGACCATGGTGAGCCTGCAGACAGTGGGAGCTTGGTGCGGGACTGTGTGTACACCTGGGCGGGTCTGACACAAGGTTGCTTCTGCCCACAGTGTATAGAATGTCCAAGGAGTCAGGTGCCACTGGTAGGCAGTGACCAAACTTCACACAGGATGAGGAGAGGGCACTCATCGAAGCATGCCATCTACGTCTGGATGTACTCACTGGCAGGGGTGGCAGCAGGATGATGCATGCAGTGGGCTGGGAGGAGGTGGCCCGGCATGTAAACGCAGTCGCACCATACAACCGCACAGTGCAGGAGTGCAGGAAGCACTGGAATGATGGGTGATGGAGGGCCAAGGAGAGGGTGGCCAGCATCCAGGCCTCCCTTCAGTGGACAGGGGGTTGACTTGGCTCGGTGGCACCACTGAGACCCAACGAGGCCCTCCTAGCCGCCAGTGTGTCAGGGACATCCGTGCATGGCATCCCTGGGGGTGGCTTCCAGACAGGGGGGGCAGCCCATCACAGCATGGTGAGTAGCTGTGCACCCTGTCCGCACCCACCATGGACAGGCTGCATACCCAGCGGTTTGTGGCTGACTGTGCATTGTGCCATGTGTGTCCTGTGCATTAACCACATCTCACTTTCTGTCTTCCACAGTTCCATCGTGACTCCATGGCATGGCGTGGCTGATGGCGCAGTCCCCATAGACAATGATGTGGGCCCATCCCTTGGGACAATTGTCAGTGACATGGTTGTGTCGACACTTCACACACCACTGGTCATGACACCTGTGGTGGAGGGCCCTGCAGAGCCCTCCACCAGCGATGGCGGTATGGCAGGTGGGTACATCACATGGTTGTGGGGCCTGGCTGGGTTGTCTTATTTGGTGACCCAGAGGATGTGGTGGACATAGCAGATGCACTCATCGTGCTTGCCAGTGGCATGCAGGGTGAGGGCATTAGCACTGACGCATGTTCCACCATCAGCAGCGCCACTGCCATTGGTGACTGCAGTGCACACATCATGGGGCCACCTGTGCATGGGACCCTGGGTGCCAACGGCATCCCCACTGTGCTGGACACCAGTACAGTGGTGGCACATATGCCTGGGGCTGTGTGTGCCATGCCCCCTGCACCGCTGCCCATCACAGTGCTGGCAGCATCAGTGGCATCCAGGCAGGGCACCAGTGGGCATGCACCCACTACAGTGGGACCACAGGATGACATGCATGGATGGCAGGTAACCATGCCCAGCCAGATACACACACAGCACAGCCTGACAGGGTGTGTCCACTGCCTGTGGATGACTCTGGTGAGGCTGCCCATTCCCCAGTTCGGCAGCACCTCCCATATGCCGGATCGCCTGATGATGACATGGGTGTCTATCTTGACCTGTTGCGGGCAACTATGGATGGTCATGAGGCACTCCAGGCAGAGTTCCATAGCCATTGGGCTGTCATGGTCCAGAAGCATGAGTCCGCGGCAGCGTGACATGCTCAGATGCTGGCTGAGACATGCCTCATGCAGGTGGGCATGACTGCAGCCATGGAGCAGATCGCAGCCGCTGCGGAGGCAGTGGCTGCATCCACAGCACGCCACGGTCAGCATGCATCTGGTCAGATGCCCAAGAGCACATCCCGGACACCCCATTGATAGGACCAGGTGGGCCCCCTGCTGCTGACCCCATCGCCACTGGCATCCACCTCCACCGGCCATGGCTCAGCAGGAGGGCATGGTTTGGCCACCCCACTGAGCACCCATTCACAGTCTCAGTGCAGCACCCCTGTGGGGTCCCTGGGGACACCTCCTGTGACTGGTGGTGGTACCTCGATCACCAGCAGCTGTGGCAGAGGCTGGCCGCGTGTCTGTGGTGGTCGCAGGTTGGCCCTGTGATGTCCATTCCCAGGGGCCTGTGGTGGTGGGTGGCATGGTGGTGCACACTGGCCACCCTGTAGGTGATGCCAGTGCTGCTGTGTGTGGTGGTCTCCAGCCACACAGCTACCATGGCACTCCCCTGTGTCCCCTGTGCTTCTGCACCTGTGTGTGTGTGCGTGTGTGTGTGTGTGTGTGTGTGTGTGCTGCAGTCATGCCATGTGTCATGGGTATGATGAGTGTGTTACGGTGCATGCAGTGCCCATGTGCCGGCCTCAGTGCACACTGACCCGTGACGGTGTGGGCGTGGCCTGTGTGGTCCTGATGTGGTGCATGAAGTGTGTGTGTATGTGTGTGTGTGTGTGTCCCACCATGTGCATGCGCCTGCATGTGTGCCCCGGTGTGGCATACGGTGCCTGCCTTGACTCGCCATGTTGTCCCCTACACTGTGGTGCCCACACTGCACAGTACCAACCTGCATACCACCTGCATGTCCCAAGTGTTCCTCCACCACTCTAAGGCGGTATGCCTGCTCTGGCAACCAGCCTTGAATCCCTGCCCATGTCCACTCGCCGGCTCCATGTTCCTCTGGTGTGTCCCTGCCGCCGCCCCCTCCCCCCCTCCTCCCCGGAACTGTTGCCCTCGCCAGTCTCGGCAAGTATCCCATGATCTTGGGCCATAATGTGTAGCATACAACAGGCCAGGAATATGCCACAGGCCTTCTCAGGGCTGTACTGTAGGGCACCGCCTGACCAGCACAGGCACCGGAAATGCATCTTTAGCATGCCGAAGACACGCTTGACGATGGTGCTCGTTGCAGCATGTGCCTCATTGTAGTGTTCCTCTGCCACTCTTCTGGGTCGTCGGAAGGGGGTGAGGAGCCAGGGACGCAATGGGTATGCAGCATCACCTGTGGGGGTAGATGTGTCTCCATTAGTTAACGGTGTTACACTGCGGTGTGTGACCTGACCCCATCTCACCCTGTGTTGTGCGCTCCTGTCCTGTGCCCCTGCCCATGCTGCCGCATGCCTGGCAGTCCTGCTTCCCCTGCCCCTGCTTACCCTGCCTGTCCCCATCCATCCTGTGATGCACACTGGGACCATTCCACCCTGCTGGTGCCCCAGCGCCGTTCCACATCCCTACTGGCCCAGTGCCCCCAAGCCTGCGATCTCCCTCCCATGCCCACCCCAGGTGTCCCAGGTATGGTGGCCCCTCGGGCTGCTGGCGCACAGTCACCTGTACCTAACAGGTGTCCAGATTGGATGTCCCCAGCCTCGAATCTTGCACAGAGCACCGACTGGTGCCATATGTATGCATCATGTACGTTCTCAGGGTGTGTAGTGCAGACATTGGTGATGCACCCTGTGGTATCACACGCCACCTGGCAGTTCACTGAGTGGTACCCCTTCTGATTCACATATGTGACACCCTCCTCACCAGGTGGTGTGCGGATTGCCACATGGGTGCAGTCAATGGCCCCTATGACACCTGGCATGCGTGCCACCCTGTGGAACCCCTGCATGGTTTCTGTCCACTCTGCCTGTGTGCTGGGGAATCTGATGTATTCTGACGCATGCGGTAGCAGTGTGGTGAGGATCTGTGTGAGGAGGCGGGATGTTGAGGCCTGTGATATGCCAGTGGTGTCCCCTGAAGGCCTCTGGAAGGTTCCTGTGGTGAGCAGGTACATGACCGTTATCACCTTGGTCTCCACCGTGATGGCGTGTCCTTGTGCAGTGGGTGCCTGCATCACATCATGGCACAGCTCACATAGCTGCCTCAGCATGGCCCTGTTGAGGCTGTATTGCCTGACTGTCTCCACCTCTGTCAGCTGCTCGAAGGACAGCCGGGCACGGTACCGCCATGGGGCCGGCCACCTACGGTCACTTCTGGCGCCCTGCCTCCTCCTCCTCATTGGGGCACCAGCAATGGCAACTGCTGCTGGGTTCATCCCCTCTGTTGCTGTAGCCCTGTGGTGTGGCTTGCTGTCCATGCCTCTCTCTCTCTCTATTATGACTTCCCCTCTGTGTATGTCCTGCTGTTTTCGTTCCATTGCCGGCCTGCTGGTGTGCTGGACTTAAGTCTCCTTCTTTTGTACTTATCTTTTTAGGGCGCATGCTGGCTTTGTGCTGGAGTTGCTCCATTGCTGCTCCTTGGTTTTGCTCTGTGGATAGGGATGCATGGTGTATGCATAGGTATGCCCCCTGTACATGAGCCTCATGTCATTATGCTGCACCTATGGCTCATGTCTTTCGGCACAGGACATTTCATTTGCACCAGCGCTTCCTCCCTGTGCCTGAATCACCGTCCGGCACATTTCCGACTTGCACCGGCGCATCTGTGATGTGCCAATTGCATCTGTTTTGTGAATCCTGCCTGGTATGTTTCAATGTCAACTGTAACAGAATTTAAAAAATAATTAAGCCTACCCAATGTTGTTAGAAATCTTTGTTGTGTCTACTGCATCATTTTAATTGCGATATTTCTGGTTAGCGCATTATATTTTAATGTGTTTTATTTCATGTATTTAATTTATGTATTACAGTACAGGCTGCATCTTGTTTATCAATACCTTGTTTGACTGTTAAAGACACCACTGTAAATGAGTCTCAGTTAAATGGGTTTTCCTTTGTGAACTACAAATAAACACATTAATTGATTTGGTGTTTTTGTGACTGGATTGCTCTGGATTTTTAATATCTCACCACAAATGCCTGTGTATCTCTTCTTGTAGTCCTAGGAGTTTGATAGTCTATTTGATAGGATACTGGACTTGTTAAGGGGCTAGACTTTTACTGTAATGAATGCCTTATCTTTCAAGTGTCCATGATGTTTTGGAATGTCCCTGATTCTGCCTTAAAAATTCCCTCTGTCCCTTGTAAAATTATTGTTTCTGTCACTGAAGAGTAGAGAATTGAAGCATAAAATAATGTAACACAGTCGTTTTACAGTGTCATTCTCCATAAGAGATGTGCAAAGTGTAGAAAATGTGTTTTGTTGAAAACAATTTGCAAAGTTTTCTGCACCTCACCAGATTCTTTTGTTTTGTGAAGCTGATACTTCTCAGGAAGAAAAATTGCATTCTGCAGGATTTTTTTTTTTTGTGCAACAGTTATTCCATTGAAAAATATGTCACATAATGCCATTTTTCTCCAATGTGCAAAGTACTTACATCACAAGTGTAGAACTTTGCAGGAACTTTGCCGGCACTGCTTAAATGTTATGCATCTCCATATGAACATACAAAAAAGCCAGCAAAGGAAGGCCATTTGGTCTAGCGAGTCTGCTCAGTAAGTGATGTCAGGTCCATGACTTACACCACTGACCCTGCATCCTCCCCCTGTGTCATGCCTTCCTTACTTGCTACTCCTCCAGGGTCCCATGGGTTCCCTTTGTGCTTGTCCCAGGTCCTCTCAAAGGATCCCACCATCTTTACAGAGACTATATCTTCTGGCTGCACATTCTATATGGTCGCCACCTTCTTTGTAAAAGAAAACACTTCCTAACATCCTTCCTAAACCTTCCCCAAATCAACTTCAAACTGTGCCCCCTCGTGGTTCTGTTATCACTCAATTTAAAGAGACCTTCTCTTTCCACTCTGTTAATTCCCTTCAGGTATCTGAAGGTCTCTATCATATACACCCTTTCTCTCCTCTCTACCAGGGTGCACATCCTTAGGGCTCTCACCCTCTCTTCATAAGATCTATTCTGCTGACCTATGATCATCTTGGTTGCTCTCCTTTGGACCCTCTCCAGCAAGTTAATGTTTCTCCTGTGATATGGATAACCATACCTTACCCATATTTCAAAAGTGTTCTTACCATTGACCTGTACAAGGGCAACATGACCTCACTCCACCTACTACTTGATCCCCTGGCTATATATATCAACATCCTGTTTGACTTTGCAGCTGCCTTCCTGCATTGCATGGAGTGTTTCAGATCTCTAGTAATCAACACACCCAGATTCTTTTCTTCCTCTAACGCAGCTACTCGGACCCCCACCCCACCAGGTAATATTCTATCTACTCTATCCTAGGATTCCTGGCCCCAATGTGCATCACTTTGCATTTTTTTTTGAATTGAAGCCAAGTTGCCAGATTCCTGACCATATCTCGAGTTTACCAAGGTCCTCACACAGGTCCTGTATCCTTTCTATGTGTCCACTCTCCCACAGACTTTGATGTCATCGGCAAACAGGAACATTTTGCCCTTAATACCTTTCCCAATGTTGCTTTTTAAGACATTGAACAATACTGGCACCAGCACCGATCCCTGCGGGACCCCACTGGTGACCACCTTGGTGCTGGATAACTCTTTGTCAATGACCACTCTGTGGGTTCTTCCTCTCAGCCAGTTGTCTACCAACCTTACCATTTTCTCCCCCCCACCCCTAAATCTGTCAGTTTCCTGATCAGCCTTCTATATGGTACAGAATCAAATGCCTTCCTGAAGTCCAGTTATATGAGGTCCACTGCCTTACCTCCATCCACTGCTCCAGTGACACAGTCAAAGAATTCAGCCAGATTCATAGAAACATAGAAACATAGAATTTGATGGCAGATAAGGACTGCTTGGCCCACCTAGTCTGCCAATTTCCCTACCTAATGCTTGGGCTGCAGATCCTAGTTAACCAACAGCCTACTTCCTCCTACCCCCCACTAGAATTGCCTTATGTTTGTCCCATGCAATCTTGAATTCCTACACTGTTGTTGTTCAGTTCATTTGACGTGATCTGCATGCCATTGATCTGTGCAGCCTCTCTTCCTGAAGATCATTTTCTTCTATGTACCTCACCAGCCTTTCCTTGAGTATGGTCTCCATGAGTTCATGCACCATTGAGGTCTGACTGACCAGCCTATTGTTTCCTGGGTCATCCTTAGGTCCACTCTTGTGGAGAGGTACCACATGTGCCATTCTCCAGTCCATCAGCACCACAACTGATTCCAGGGATCTATTGAAGAGATCCACCAGCAGCCCTGAAAGCTCCTCTGCTAACTTTTAGCATACTAGGGTGTATGCCATCTGGTCTTGGGGATTTCTCCACCTTCAGTGCCAGCAGCCCTTCCATCACTCTTTCAACCTCTATTACCATGCCTATTTTCTACCATCCCCTCCCTCCTTCTCCCCCTGGGTGGCACCAGCCCATCCTTTTCCCTTGCAAAGACAGAGCAGAAATATTCATTCAGTATTTCCGCATTGCTCACTTCTTCCTCTACTCATCCATCCCCCTTCCTTAGGTTAACTATTCCATCCTTTTTGTCCCTCATTTCAGTTATGCAGTGAAAGAAGGCATTCTCCTCCTTCTTGATCCCTTCAGCTGTTTGAAGCTCTTTCTGCACCTTAGCATGCTGCACTGCCCTTCTTGCCACTTTAGGTAATCACAGGTACTCTTCCTTATCTTCTTTCCCTGCAGTTCTCCTGAATTTTCTGTAGGCAGACCTCTTTTCCTGCACTGCTCTGGCTACCTCATAGTTAAACCAGATGAGTGATTTGGCCCCCAATTACTTCCCTCTAAGACTGATACAATCCACTGTGGCTGCTAGAATCACCTCTCTGATTATGGCCAATGTTTGGTCCACCCCCCTGTCCTCTTTATTGCCTACTAGGTGTTACTTTATCACCTCTACCATCATCATGAAATTAGCCCTCCTGAACTCCAGTGTTTTGGTCTTGCTGGGGATGTTATCCCTGCCTATGTCCAAACTAAACCACATCATATTGTGATCGCTACCACCCTGAGGTTCCTTGACCTCAATCTCCTGTATATGCTCCCAACTGGTGAGCACTAGGTCAATGATTGCCCCTTCCCTGGTGGGCTCAGTAACACCTTGTGTCATGAGCCTTCCCTGTATTGCATTTAGTATCTCTTGACTTCTTGCACAGGATGTGGCCAGTATAGCCAGTCCACTTTGGGCAGATTAAAGTCCCCCACCACTACCACCTTCCCTGTTCCTGCTACTTTCAGCATCTGCAAACATACTGTAGTTCTCTGTCCCTTTCTTTGTCCTGCTTAGGCTGTGTGTAGACCACCCCAGCCTGATCTTCCTCCCCTTGTTAGTCTGTAGTTGGATCCATAGTGCTTCTACCTTTCCCGGTTCTTTATCTTCCCTCATGCATGTTATTCTCTCCCTGATGTAAGCTGTCGCCCCCTCTTTGCCTAGTTCTCTATCCTTTCTGTAGAGTTTGTACCTAGGGATCGTGAGATCCCAGCCATGGTGTGCTGTAGCCCAGATCTCGGTAACTGCTGCTATGTCTACCTTCCCCTCCACTAAGAAGGCCTGCATGTCTGCCATCTTATTGCTGAGAATGAGAGCATTATGTGATACCACATTCTACCTCAGCTCTGTACCTCCTTGCCTCTTTCTTGCATTTGCTTTGTCATGTCTGTCCCCCATACTCTCCTCCTCACCTCCATTCTTTGGCTGCCCCCTTTTCCCTCTCCTCTTCCTCCTACCTGATTGCCATTGTTTGTGTAGGTGGGAGGTCCACTGATCTCCCCATCTTGATGTTTTTTGGTCCTCTGGTCCACCCCTCTTCATAAGAAAATGTTTTTCATATTAATCCACATATTACAGGCATCTTCTTGAGCTGATGTTACCATTTGTTAAGATTTGTCACCGATTTTATTAATTTTTCCCTGATTTTTTTAAGTAAGCTTTGTCCCTCATTTGCAAGGCAAGAGATTGAGATGTATGAATGAACCCGACTTCAAATCTGAGCTCACGTTATAATTCAAATGAATTTTCTGATCTCAGCCCTGTTCCCAGTAGACAGGCATTTAAAAACCCACAGTTCACTTACAATGGTGCAGGATTTTATTAGAAGTCTTTGTTGAATGGACTTCATCATTTGTTGGAATTTCACTGGTCAATATACCTGGCCTGTTAAATAAATATTTTGTGTCAGTTTCTAGTGCTAACAATGTCACATTTTTCAGGAACTATACGTTTATCATGATTCTTATTTGACAAACTATTTCAGTGACATCTTTATAGGCAGACATATATATATAAATAGGCAGAACAATGGATAGATAATTGTGATACAAATTGCTGATTATAAGAGAACTATACTAAGTAGATCTTATTAGCATACCTTAATTGGATTTATGCAAATGCATAAGCACTTAAAGTATAAACATTAAACCCAAACCGCATTGTAGTTATTGCTTTTAGCTATCAGCATAAAAGTTATTAATAAGTAAAACAGAACATACTACTGTCCAAATAACAGGTACGGATGAAGCCCTCTTCTCCAATTAGGCTAATTGAGTTCAGATTACATTTGTTTTTAGTGTATTAATTGCAATTAATGCATTTATTGTTGGATTAGGCAATGTAAGCCTGCTTTCGGAAGAAATGAAAAATGAACTGGCCTAAGGTGTCCACAAAATATGGATTTGTATGTACACAGAAATCCAGGTTAGTGGTACAAAATTTGTTTTCATTAGCAATCATTTTTTTATTGACAAATTTTAAAACATCACTTGTTCCTATATTTATTCATAAACAAAAACTATCAAATAATAAAGTAGCTGTGCAATGAACAATTATTTTTCTAAAAAACCAAAAAAAAACAGTTTCAGCTACAATTAAAAATATTAGCATACTGTACCTATCAGATCTGCTTTTCTAGGAACCTCCTATACTGTCCACTATGAACTTTATTTTTTTATATATTATGTTCCTAACCCTAACCAGGACTACAGTCTCATTTCTAAGTCAGATTTTGAGGCTGTTATTCCTTCTTGAGGAAAAAATTCATAAAAGGCTCAAACTGTGTTAAACTAAAACATTTTACCATCAAATAAAACTGAAACATGCAAAGAATATTTTAAAGAGAAAAAAGAAAGGTTCAGAATTTTCACCCAATTTCCTACACTGCTGCTTTAATTAGATTTGTAAAGATACAGTGAAATCTGTCTATTAAGGACACTGCATATTAAAAAATGTTGCAATATTACAGACATTTCTTGTAGTCCTTAATGCAATTTTTTTAATAATGTGTAACTGGCATATAAAGGAGGAACTGATATTAGAGTGAATGTGTCACTTTTGGAAAACTTTGATAAATGTGTCCCTTTTGGAAAACATTGATAAACATTTCATTTGACTCAATTTAGGTTTGTTTGTAACAGTTGTAACATCCTGGAAATGTATATTTATATTTTCTTATATCTCCTCTCCTTGCAAAATATCAGGGTGGATGTGGAAGTTATATAAAAACTAAAACTTACATTATTCTGCAGCCCAAGCCTCTGGACACTTAGCTAAGAGGGGATTTTGTTTAAGCAGTCTTTTGTCCTCAGAGTACAAACAAGTTGGATGGGGGGAGAACAAAAGTTCCTTTCTAGTAAAGGCTATTTGCTTTAATTAAACATCAAGGGCTGAGTCTATTAA
Source organism: Neoceratodus forsteri (assembly GCA_016271365.2). NCBI lineage: Eukaryota > Metazoa > Chordata > Ceratodontiformes > Ceratodontidae > Neoceratodus > Neoceratodus forsteri. Next base: position 108,424,224 of record CM028136.1, on the reverse strand, counting down.
TCTAAAGAGGTTATCTTTTGACTAGAAACAAAGACTGCACCCACTAGGCCAGGAGCTGGAGGAACAATGGAAGCTAAAGGCAAGTCACAAAACCAGTTTGAACAAGTTCTTGGAAGGAGGTCGTCCTCAGTGATCTAAAGAAGTTCCAGGATGTGATGTCAGAAAGGTAAGTTTGATTATGTGTGCATAGTGGGCTGGCCAGCTGAAAGTATTTCTGTTGTATATGTCTTCAGAGAAATCAGTTATGTCTGGGATTTTGAACTTGTAACATTGTGTGTTCAAGTCTGCTATAAATCACCATTCCCCAGTTGGGGTAAGCTACTCTACTTAGAAATTTAGTTAGCTTTGAGGTTTTTTTTTATGTGTAATCTTTATCTTTTCAAAGGTTAATTCTTTTCATCTTTGTAGAATACTGCATTCCCCATAGTCTTAAGTGTGTATAGTCTTGTAACATGTGCAAATATCATAGAGTATTACTTTTCCTTTACATACTTCTTGCTTTCTGTGACTGAGTTTTTCAAGGTACAGATACCTTGGTGTAAACTGGTAAGTATGTGATCCATTTCTGAAGAGACAGGCTACTGAACTACATATCTAAAGTAATGTGTTCTCAGCTGTGACTGAAGGGGTGGGTTGTGTGCCTTTTGGGGAAAGGGCACTGTACTGTGTGAGTAGTGGCTCTACTGGGATTTGAACCTAAAGATATCCTGACTGAGAATCCAGAGGAGTGGCAGCAGCATGCCAAGGTGACAATGCAGGCATCTGAAGGGTTGTGAAAACTGGTAGCAGTGCAGGCTGAGTTCTGGGAAGAACCAGTTTGTGACTTTTTTCCTTTGATGCTTCACTACTAGGTTCTTTTACATGGAAACAAGGTCTATGCCCCTTCAGTTAATCTACTAATGCTTTACATTCTTTGCTGAAGTCATAACCCTCTGTTTGTGATAGCATAATCATTTGCATGGCAACTAGCTGTGATGTCACAAAAAGGATTATGACTTTAGCAAATGGCTTTAGATCAGAAGTATATTGATTGCAGGGGACAAGGATCCTGGTTCCATGCACATTAACGTACACATAGTAATAAAGACTAGAGGGAAAAGAAATGCAGACTGTATATAAAATATAAGGAGAACTGTGACTAAATGTTTTCATTGTTTTCTCAAATGTTACAAACTCAATTTAAGGACAGATTCTTTGGTTCTGAAGGTGTCCTTAATAGGTAAGTTCCATTGTACTCCAAGCACTTTCAGATAGTTTGATTAGTGTCAACTATCTGATCAAAAACATCAGGCAATCCATGATCAAACTTTATTTGTGCATCTATCAGATGGGAAGGGGAAATTGTTGATCTGCACACACCTTGTTAAGGTACTGTGCATTTCCATATCTTGGGGGGGGCTCATAATGAGGGCCATCATTCCCGCAGAGACTGCAAAGATTCCCATCAAAATATTGCTTTTCAAATGGAGGCAGCACTGTATAAGGATAACTTAGTGCCCTCTCTTGATTAAATTTGAATTGTGTTGCCCCTAGAAATCATCTTGGCATGACATCCCTGCCTAAGGTTGGTGAGAGAAGTAAAACACCAAGATATCATGTACCAGATTGTGGAGTTATCTCATAGAATACTGAACAAATAATAATATATACAGTGTATATATTGTAAAAAACCTCATTAATGCATCAAGATTAAAGCAACAAAAGTAGGGTAATGTGGTGTCAGAATTTCTAACCCTAACACCCCACCCCCTCCCTGTAGAGACCAAGAGGCATTGGGGGGTGGCATTGGGATCATCAGCCCTAACTCTCACCTCATTCCATTAGAAAATAAGCTGGGTGGGGACACTATAGGAGAATGGGGTGAGTGCTAGGGCTGACAACCCCAATGCCACCCCCTAATGCCTATTGGTCTCTCCAAGGTGGGGGTGGGGTGTTAAGGTTGGAAACCCTAATGCCAAATTTCCCAACTTTTGTCACTTTAACCCTAACGGATGCATTAACAAAGTGTTTTGCAATTTATTTCCTTATTTTCTGAGATAGTATAATCCTATCTTAAGTTGCTTGTGGGGGGTCCCTGTGCTCCCATTCCTCCATAGATGCATATATGTACATAGCTGTGGAAGCTTAGGGCCTTCAGGGCCATGCGTTTCAATTTATAAGACAAGAATGATGAAGCTGTTAGCATATCCATGTTATTATCCCACCTGATCTACCCAGTACAGGAAATATTGAAATCCCCACTGAAACATAATTCTGTGCAACTGCAATGCCATTCCGCACCACAGGTGCGAAAACACATTTCAGCCAGGATTTGAAAAATTACATCTGTGACAGACATTTGGTAGGGTAATAGCATGTCTATGTTAAAAATTTGGTGCCAAAAATATTTTACATTTACGAAGTTATGAGCATGCGTAGCAAAATTGCAACAAATGGTCATAACTCTGCCACTTTTTGAGATTTTGACCCCAAATTTTCAACATGGCCTTTTGGGAACCACACCTTATGAACAATGTGACTGTTGTCATGCAAATCCTGCCCAAAAGGTGAATTCACCAAGCAACCACAAAATCACATTTTGAGCAAGAGTTGCATAATCACAGATATATTGTTCATAAGATGGGGTCTCCAAAAGGCCATGTTGAAAATTTGGGGTAAAAATTTCAAAACAAAAAGGCTGAGCTATGCAAAAAAGTTGAACTCCCCATTGAAATGTATTAAACCACATTTACTTTAGTTTCTCATATTGCAGTCACTAGTTCCAGCAGCAAGACTTGTCTTCAATCAGGAGAGCAGATCTCAAACCTGGCACCTCCTCAGGTGAGTGAGGGTGTGTGGGGGTGTCAAGGGGGGTCTGGGGAGGTGGGTGTACAGTACAATGTTTGGTGGGGGTGTGGGTGTGATTGACAATGGACTTTTTTTTTTACAGGTTCAAAAAAAGACATCGAAGGACAGTTTTCTTATTTACATTATTATTTTCTTTTTTATTATTATTTTAGTCTTTGGTAACCTGGTAAGGCCCACTAGGCATAAGTGCCTGTTTTCAGGGGTGACCTGGGAACACTAGGTGGTTAAGTGACTTGCTCAGAGTCACACAATATTCAAGTGGAGGTTGTGAGAATCAAACTCAGGTCTGATATGCTGTATGTACCAACACAGAACATAGAAACATAGAAGCTGACAGCAGATAAGGACCGCAAGGCCCATTCAGTCTGCCCATTAAAAAATGTTTTTCTTTTTTTTTCTTTTCTTTTAAAGCCAGTAGGATCATGAGGCCCCACTTTCATGGTCTATATTCATACTGAAAATCAAGATCAAGCGAGCTTTTGCCCTTCTGCTCTATGGGAGGTTTCTATCCTCCCTGAGCTCACCTTAGGACACCTGCATTACACTTTGACAGGTGTACCACCACAGTCAAATTCCCCACCTGACACTGTCCCCAGAGTGGGTTGCACCCAGAGGCCCGGGTACTTGGATCCAGAAGGGAGAGCCCCAGTGGGGCTTGGCCCACCGCCTCACACAGGGTAAGTGAAAAAATGATAACACCTCGTTCCTCTAACCTCTAGGCTATACTGCCAGCCGACCACCAACAACAATGAGAAATGGACATCAGAGGGTGAGGGGGTACTACTCGACACCAGGGATGAAGCCAGGAGGATGATGGAATGCCCATAAACACTAAAGAGGGCTGGGGGATACAGAAATTAGCCAGTTGTTTCTATATTTTTTATGTTATTTTATTTTAATACTTTTTTTTATTACTTCTGTAATTTTTCTCTTTAGTAGCAGTCTGCTGCTCTGCCAGTTTATCTGTGATGTCTAGTGATACCCCAACCCTCAATACCCAAATGTGTATTTCTTAATTATATTTTTATACATACTTTTTATATCCCCAGCCCCCTTTCATGTTTACTGGTAGTCCATTGCCCTCCCAGATTTATCCCTGGTGTCTAGAGGTACCCCCACCCTCCGATGCCCATTTTTCATTGTTGTTGGTGGTTAGTGGTATCCCCCCACCCTCTCACCTTCATTTCATCCTATAAATAAGAAAACTGTCCCTCAATGTCTTTTTTTGAACCTGTAAAAAAAGTCCATATCCAATCACAACAGCACCCCCACCCAACCTACCATTGTGCACACACATCCCCACATCCCCATGACACCCCCACATGCTGATCCAATGGAAAAATGTTGTCTAACACTCTCCAAAAGGAGACATGTTCCGAGACTGCATAATAAACAGCTTGAAGTAAAAACTTATAAAATCAGCAAAAGGGGAAACTTTTTTCCAATAACAGCATCTATTGTATGGAACACCTTGCCACAAGAATTGGTAGAGGCAACTAGTGCCACCATCTTTAAAAATAAATTAGATGTTTGGGTGAGGGCTAATAGATAAATAATGTCCCACGTAGTGTGGGGAACAGTCTCAATGGGCTCTGGCCTTCTTCTGTTCTTTCATACCAAGTAATACCAAGTAATAAGTAATACACTCTCACTCAAATGAAGTGGTCCCAGGTTCAAGATCCAGTCTCCTGATCGAAGACACATGTTGCTGCTGAAACCAGTGATTGCAATATGAGAAATTTACTTTAGTTTCTCATATTGCAGTTGCCGGTTCCAGCAGCAAGACGTGTCTTTGATTGGGAGAGCAGATCTCAAAACTCAGACCTCTTCTGGTGAGATAAAGTCTATGGGGGTGTCATGGGGGTGTCAGGAGTTGGGTGCACAGTGGGAGGTCAGGTGGTAGGTATGGATGTGACTGGTGATGGACTGTTTTTACAGGTTAAAAAATAATAAAAGACAAGTGATGGTTTTCTTATTTGTAGGGAAAAATGGACATGGGAGGGTGGGGGATGCCACTAACCACCAAAGATCAAATAAACAGGCACTGGAGGGTTGGGAGTTACCACTAGACATGAGGAATAAGGAGGTGGGGGTTATAAAAAAATAATGACGTAATAAATAATAATATATATAGTTATACCATGGGGGTGAGAGCTTTCTCAGTAGAATATATGGTGTTATTTCCACTGGAGTGAGGATAAATCCTGATGACATCAGCAGAATGAGGATAAATGACATTTATCCACACTCTGCTGATGTCACCAGAGTGAGGATATCTTCACTGCAGCCTGCATTCTAAATGAAACTGCTTCAGAAAACAGTTTATCTTTCTCACTGAAGCCTGCAACCATCTCAGTAAGCATTGCAAAAGACATTTACCTGTGTCCCATAGTGCTTCTAAAACTCCTAGCCCATTACTGTGCTGATCTCAGCTTCAAAATAACCTGCATTCTAAATGGAACTCCTTCACAAAGCAGTTTCTCTTTCTCAGTGCTACCTACAACAGTATCTCTTTCTCACTGAAGCCTACATCTTACTCAATTAGCTTTGCAAAAGACACTCACCTGTGTCCCATTGTGTTTCTGACTCCCAGTCCATTCAGAACAACACACACACACACTCACGCCACACACAAAAAGAGCAGAAAACACACAGAAACAGAAAAAGAACACAAAAGAATGTTCCTAAAGCTCTCACCCCCATAGTATAAATCACACACATGATGTACAGATCATGGGATATGGAAAATATTTTCAGTCCTGCAGAGTGACCTGTGCATTTTCACTCATGCTGAATACAGAGCTCACTCTGCAGGAGTGAGAATATTTTCCATATCCTCCTGCCATCATGTATCCCATATGTTGCATATATATATATATATATATATATATATTAGAGCAAAAATCCATTTAATGCATCAGTTAGGGTTGTTCACAGTGACAAAAGTGAGGAAATTAGAGTGTTGGGGTTGAAACCCCTCTGAACCCCTCCAGCCCACCCCCCCAACTGGAATCAGGGTGCGCATTGGGGTCATTGGCCCTAAGTGTCACCCCATCACATGTGGAAAGAAGCTGAGAAATAGGAGAATGGGGTGACAGATAGGACTGATGACCCCAATGCACACCCCGATTCCAGTTAGGGGTGGGCTGAAGGGGTGCAAAGGGGGTTTCAACCCTAACATCGAATTTCCTCGCTTTTGTCACTGTGGAACAACCCTAACTGATGCATTAAATGGATTTTTGTGCCTCTAATTTCCCTTCTTTTTGAGAATGATAATGAGAAATAGTGAATGTAATGCAGCGCCGGGAGCGCGGGGTTGATGTCTTGTCGCATTTTAACATTGTGCCTGCAAATGCAAATCATAATTAATGCGCATGGTGATGCAAAGTGAAACAGAAAGAGTAACAGTACTGTAGACAGAAATGTTAAAAACAACGAAAACGCAACCGCAAATGAAAACACAAAGGGTAACGCACATGGTGGCGTAAACATGAACGGTAAGTGAAACGGGTACAGAACCGCAGGCAGAAACGGTAATGGTAAGAGTAATGTAAGTGCACAGGCTGGTTTTCCCCAAAAGCTGTATAGAGAAAGACAGTGAGTAGAAAGAATGTATGCAAAATAATGACTCTCGGAACACAAAAATCAGTAGTTGTAATAGTAAATTGCTTATATCTCAGTAACTGTATGACATAGAAAAAAAAAATTTAACAGTCATATGTATTATCACTTTCCTGGCTAGTTTTATATGTAGCCCAGGGGGCTATAATTTTTTGACAAAAACTCCGTATCTCGCACCGTTTTCGAGATACGGGCCCTCAAAGGCGCGGCGAACGCCATAATGTTATCCTATGGGGAAAAAACAGAAGTTCGGACTGCCATAACCTTTGAACAGTTTAATATTTTTTTATGAAATCTTCAAAAGGCACATAGAGGACCCTGGCCGCATGTTTCCTGAAGATTTCTGGCCGGTCGCACAAACCGTGTGACCTGTAGGCGAGACCGTAGAATTCCAGAAAAAGCATAAACGCATGCGCAGATCATGCTTAATAACTCCACAGCTGTGTATCTGACCAGTACAAAACTTGACAGATCCCCAAGGTGTATGGGTCTTGATCATGTATTCCAAATTTCAGGCAAATCCATCAAACGGTTGCAAAGTTATTAAGGTGCAAAATTTTGGGTTTAACATGTAAATGGCTCCTCAACCCTAACTATGGTAGCACTACCGTGCTGCCATAATATATATATATATATATACATTTATATATCTATATATATTTCTATCTATATATATATATATATATATATATATGTGTGTGTGTGTGTATTCAGGGTGGGGGTGCCCAGTGCACTCCTTCAGGTCAACACCCCGATGGCGAAACACAAAAATAGTCCATTATGGTGACATTCGCTGTAATGGTCCTTTTTGTGGTGCTTCACTTTCGGCCAGTGTTCTGCCCCCCAGACTAACTCTGACATGGAGGTGACAATCTTAAAGTCCAGGGGGTGCAGCCTCCCAAAGAAGACACTTGCTGCATGGGCAGCACAATACCGACATCGGTGTTGTGCCATCGCTGTGGGGGAGGTTGGCATTTTCACTGTCGACCTCCCTTGTTGCTTCCAGGGGGTGCCATTAGACACCAGGGATGTTTATGGGGGGTTCCACTGAGAATCCATGTAAAATATATCCTTTTTTGACATTACAAATCCTTTTTCACCAATCATTTGCTGTTGTGGCAGAAAAAGATTCTGTCTGGTGAATAAGGATTAGGGACTTAGTTGCTGTACTAATTCTTTTCCACCAGGCCATTTCCTTTTCCGCCATCCCTTTTCATAATAGTGAAAAAGGAAATCAGTTGGCAAAAAAGGATTTTGAACTTGCACTTTTTTCAATCCTGTTTTGCCACCATGATTTCCCTTTTCACTGTCCTTTTTCATCATGGCAAAAAAAGAAAGTCAGCTGGCAAAAAATGATTTAAATGCTTTTTTACCAGACAATTCCTTTTTTGTCATTCTTTTCCATTATAGCAAAAAAGAAAATCAGCTGGTGAAAAAGGATTTCAGACTTAGACTTTTTTTAAACCTTTTTCACCAGCCAATTTCCTTTTTTGCCATCCTTTTTCATCATGGCAAAAAAGGAAGTCAGATGGTGAACAGGATTTCAATCCTTTTTCATCAGTTGATTCCTTCTTTGGCATCCTTTATCGTCATGGCAAAAAATGTAATTGGCTGGTGAAAAAGGATTTTGGACTTAGACTTTTTTTAATCCTTTTTCACCAGCTGATTTCCTTTTTTGCCATGATGAAAAAGGACTCACAAAAATTTAAATTAATGAGTGACAAGAAATGATTTGAATGCTTAAAAAAATAATATTCTGACCATAGAACTTTAACAAAATACAAAGTAGAGCTCAACCACTCCCAATGAGCAACATACATGTTTGGATGTTACTAAAAGACATCTCTGGGAAGAGTTATAAGGCATTGTTGTGTGGAAAAATAAAGAACAAGATTGCGACTCACAAAAAAGGAATTTTTTTCTCAAGGAAATGGATTGGCCCCTCACAAAAAAGAATCCTTTTCGTGAAACCAAATTTCTTTTTTGTTCCAGGAATCTAATTCAAAAGACTGAACTGAGCATGCTCAGAACCTGACATTTTTCATTTTAATAACTTTGGAACGGATTAATATTAGTTCAACAAACCAATGCAGGCTTGTTTTTTGCGGCAAACTCTTTCAACCCCGAAAATGTCTCACTAAAATTCCAAACTGTTTGGCTGCAGTGTGATGTCAAACAAAAAAACCTGAAAAAAAGACAAATATTTACATTTTTTCACTATGCACAGCAAAAAACTGCCAATCCAACCAAAATGAAACTTGGCATGTCAAGAGATCTTCTCTCAGGAGACTGCACTTGCAAAACATCATGCAAATCCATTGAACGGTTGCAAAGTTGTTAAAGAGTCCCCAACCCCAAATGGAGTGGGCCATCAGCACAGAACTCAACTCTCCTTCACGGCCGGCAGCCCACTGATAAGTCAATGAATGAGCATGTGCACACACAGCATGCATTTATTCATTGACTTCTCAGAGGGCTGCCAGCCATGGAAGAGAGTGAAGGACTGTGCTGGTGGCCCACTTCGTATGGAGTTGGGGGAGAGAAGGGTGGAACACTACCTGTCAGGGTGGGGGGAGGATGCAGCAGGGGCCACTAGACCACCAGGGAATTAATTCAAAAAAATACCATATTGCAGAGAGGATGGGGATATGAGGATAGGGATGGGGTTTACTACCACTAGACCACCACCCAAAAAAATTATAATAATATTTCTTAATACTGGGTATAGGGAGGGCAGCAGCTGGAGGTGGTGCACCCACCCATGTCCCTCCAAGTATGGTCTGTTAACCCCACCCCCAGCTGCTGCCATCCCTGTCCCCAGTATTAATGGTATGGGGTGGAACATTAGAGCTTCTCAATGATTTTTTCACTTACTTGAACAGCTGTGTTGAAACACTATCTTTTACAATAGAACACAGCTTAAGAAAAATACCTTACCTTTATTTATTAGTGATAAAGGGTAGCAGTTGACTTTTGACTAATCAATATGAAAAAAAAATTGAGAGATACTCTGTTACATGCCAATGATTACCACCCATATAATATTAAAAGAAGCATCCTGTATAGCCAATTTCTCTGTTACCAGAGAAACAGTGATGTTAATGGTAAATTCAAGAAAAAACAGCAAATAATGAACCAACAAGTTTAGAGGGAGTAGAATAAATAGTGTTAAGTAAAATTATAATAATTTATTTTGGTAGTGGTCTAGTGGTAGAAAAACCCCATCCCTATCCCCGTATCCCATCTCCACTGCAATATGGCATTTGTTTTTTAATTAATTCCCTGATGGTCTAGGGGCCCCTGCCACACCCTCCCCCACCCTGATAGGTAGTAGTAGTAGGTTTTATTGTTTGGCTTATAAGCCATTACAGTATACTAAAAACAAATACAAACTTAGCATACAGATAGACAATGTAGATTGGACATTGCAAGCATTTCCAAAAGGCAATCATTTAGAACATTTCCATAACTAAAATATTCATATAGAAAATACTGCACTACATTATATAAAACACAGCATGAATATTGCAAAGTACACAAAAACACAGCACTTTAAAATGTTTACATCTTTATCAGGTGGAATAAATATTTAGCAGATCTACATGTAATCCAAGTCCATCATGTAGACAACAAATAGCAACAAAGGGCTTCTATCAGTTTTCATTGGTCTATAAATAATCTAAGAGACATATTTGACACAGTTTCTATAAATGAATTGATTTCTCTCCCCCATTATCTGTAATTTATTGCCTTAAGTGATTTTAATCCAAGGCTAAGAGGGGCCCAAGACAACAGAACACAGAGTCTGAAATGGGATTCAAATCTAACTTATCCAGAGGGCCATCCTACACTCGAGCTACAATCACTCCATTTCAATAAGCCACCACAACTATATAAGAGACCAATCCGAATCATGTAAATCTAGCTATGCATTGAACACCATTAAATGGCACAGAACCTACTCTGTCCCTTGTATCTCTTTAGCAGGTCAAAGCCCCCTTATCTGGGTTGAGCCACTTGTACCACCAGTAAGCTCCATCCCTGGGTCCCAGCAGAAATACCTCACAGTGCATGCTACCCCATATTCCTCTTATATGGGTCCCTGGGTCAGGTGCATTTTATTGGCCCGCACTCAGTCTTGCTACTACCATTTCAGGAGCTCTTAGCCTACAGTCGGATACTAGGTCATTTCATTTTCTGGCATCATTCATAGTTTCAGTCCTAGGCACCATCACTCGACTCAGTTCAGTCAACACTATTCTGTTGATTATAGCTGTTCAGGAAGATAAGTAACCAACTAGGATAGCTTTCCCTGGATTTTCCAAATAATTGTCAAAATCTGTCTAGCATTCAATAACCTGGTTCCCATCTATTAATTTCCTGCATATGCCAAACTCTAACTTTGTCTCATATTAATATAAGCAATAGAAGTAGAAATATTTTCCTAATACATGAGAAAACATTTAAATATTTGTCCCATGTCTCCATTTAAATATGTTACGCAATCTTAAAAAAAAAATTAGACCAATTAGACTAACACAAAACTAAGACCCCTTAATACGGGATCACTCAAAGGTCTGTGGTTTAGTGTTTGAGAAAGAGGCTCCACTAACATTCATCGATCCAGACTAATAAAACAGAACAGACAATCAAAGATAATATGAGAAGTTAAAACACAAAGCACAATTCAGTAACACCTTTTAAAGATACATTTACTCCCCAGCTAAATGGAGCTTTAATTAATATACGAAACTTCAGTTATTGAATGGAGCCAAGCACCACACAGACAGCTCCAACTCTTGGATTCCTTTGCCCTTGATAGCTCCATGTTGTTTATGCCTGTACTTAGAATGAAGGTAGAATCAGTACCTTAAAGAGAGTGTGGGGAACTCTACAAAGACACTGTTCCAGTAGTCACTAAAGAAAAATGTCTCTTACCAGGAGAAGCCATCAAAAAAATCTCACATAAAGTTATCCTCCAAAACTTGTATTCTGTTGACCAGAAACCAGACATCATTCCATTTTCAGGATTTCAGGACTCGATCTCAGCCATGAGCCGTCTATCTTCCTCCTTTATTTGGCCCAACTCCACGAATGTAGAGGCACTGTTAAAAGAAAATTAGAGATAACGCTCCCCAAAGCGCAATAAACACAGGCTTTAGATAAATAAATGCAAACAATCCAGCCCCCTCAGACAACCATGGCATAACTGTTAGAGGCTTAGGAAACACCTGTAATCAAAATGTGTGCTGTATTTCTTCCATCGCTTCCTTCAGTTTACTTCAACAATTTATCCTGCTGTTAGGGCTGAGCGATTTCTTCAGTCAAATCCATAAATGCATGAATACCTCAGATCTACTTAAGTCCATTTCTTTTATCCAATAAAATCAAAGCGCTTCTCTCAGAGTCCAGCTGATTACGGGGCACAGTACATCTGAGGATATCAACAGACCTCCTCAGAATACAAAAACTTTAATTTACCAAAAATGGGCCATGACGGGCCAGGACAAGCCCATTATCAACAGCACTCTGGCAATAGTGCTAGTCTTATCACCACAGTACTAAGGTCTGATAATTCATGTGAAACTCACAGTTTGTCAGCTGATTAAATACAGCCAAACAATTTATGCTTTCCTTTTCCAGACATACTTCAAAAATGCCAAACACCAAACACAAACAGCCACCGACTGACTGCAAAGGCATTCTATATAGCATGGATGGTACACAGGCTGCAAAATTATATCAAAATAGAACCTGTTTCATTTATGATCTGGCAAAAAGATACTTAATAGACTAGAAAAAAGAACTTCAAATGAAAAGTGTTCTCCTGGCGTAGTGAGGGACGAGGCAGCAGTGCAGCCATCTTGCCAGTCTGTCTCCCCCAGGAGGTGACCCAGATGGCCCACGGATGCAAGTAGCAGCCGTGAAGTAGAAGTTGCAGAGCAGACCATCTAGCCCTGGTGATTTCCCTCTTCACCCTGACAAGTAGTGTCCCACCCTTCTCTCCCCAACCACAAATGGAACAAGCCACTAGCACAGCCCTCCACTCTCCATGACTGGCAGCTCCCTAAGAAGTCATTGAATGAGTACATGCTGTATGTGCATGTGCTCATTCATTGACTTCTCAGTGGGCTGTCAGCCATGGAGGAAAGTGGAGGTCTGTGCCAGTGGCCTGCTCCATTTGGGGTTGGGGACTCTGAAGAGAAGGGTGGACACTACCTGTTGGAGTCAGGGAGGGTGTGGCAGGGGTCACTAGATCAAGGAATTCATTATAAAAAATATAATATTTGAGCGGAGCTGGAGATACAGGGATAGGGAGGGGGTTTACTACCACTAGACCACCACTGAAAAAATTAGTATATAATTTTACTTTTAAAACTGGGGTTATGGAATAGGGATGGCAGCAACTGGGGGTGGGGTTAACTGACAATATTTGCAGGGACACAGGTGGGTGATTGGGAGGAGGGAGGGACCATTAATCACCAGCGGGTTTGTTCTTTCAAGTCCACGTCAGACAGGTGGGTGATCTGATGGACTGTTAACCACTGTTTTGTTTATTATTTTTTACACACACACACTCACACCCCCCCCCATAAAGTAGGGTACATGGTAGGCAGAATTTCTGTGAAAGTTCAGAAATAGATTTCTGAACTTTCGAAGAAGTGAAAGTCAGACTTTTGTTTAAATTCTGCCTGCAGAATTTTTTCCGCACATGCCTACTGCATCTATTAGCACGCGCTGTGTCTTTACCCTGTGCTATCCCCAATAAAGGAAATTTCTCTGTGAACTGCCCTGTAAGTTTCCTGTCCTTTTTTTATAACTTTGATCTTTTCATATCTTGTTTTTCTTTTTTCAGTTCTCATCCTCCTCCCTCCCCTCCTTCCTTCCTTACTTCCTTCCTTCCTCCCTCCCTCTTTCTTTACATAGTAACATACACAGTAATGGATGGTAGATAAGGACTACTGAGCCCACTTAGTCTGCCACTATTTCCTGCCTGCATCAGTGCTTGCTGACCCTGTTTGGCCATTGTTTTTTGCCTGTGTTTCCCACTTCTAGGGTTCCCTTATACCTATCGTATGCATGTTTGAATCCCCTAACTGTGCTAGCTCCTGCTACCTCCTGGGGTAGGTTATTCCATGCATCCACCACCCTTTCCATGAAGAAAAACTTCCTCACATTCCTCTTTATCCTGCCCGCTTCCAATCTCATATCAGTCACCGGCAAGGATTCAGAAAACCTCCTTCTCCACCCAGGGACCACCAGAGCTGCTACCGCTGCCTCAAAGGTTGCCACAACAGAGGAGCAGTTGGACCACGGTGGGCTCAGGAAGGGTGAGAGTGGTGGAACAGAGGAGTATCCCTCCAACTGTATCTCTCCTCAAATCATGCGCCATTCTGGCAGAAAGTGGTTCCTCTATGGAGGCACCCACAGTGGAGACCAAGGAGGATGCTGGGAACCTCCAAAAAGTAGACCCATTGGAGGGTGGCACGGGACCTCACAGGGGAAGGAAACAACTCCTGGTGGGGGACTCAATCATTGAGGGTAGGACTGGGGGAGGGAGGAGAGAAGGAGGTAAGGTGAATGCCCGGCACCATGGCTGGGAGGGTCAGGAGGTGAATCCTCAGGATCATGGGAGCAGCAGTACAGGAGAGGGAGCTAGATGTCATTGTCCATATAGAGACAAATGATCTGGCTTGGAATGGGATCAGAGCAGTGCAGGAGGAGTTTGTGGCATTGGGGAGGGGCCTTAGACAAGTAGCACACAAAGTAACCTTCTCAGAGATGCTGAATGTCTATGGCATGGGTGAGGCTAGGGTACTCCACACAATGGAAGTCAATGAATGGTTGAAAAGCTGGTGCCGAGCTCAGGGTTTCAGCTTTATTGGGGACTGGGGTTCCACCTGGAGGGATGCAGGACTATACTGGCATGATGGTCTGCATCTGTCCAGGAGGGGAACCAGGATCCTAGGTGATATGTTTAAATACTTCATTAGCAAGCATTTAAACTAGCCAAGGGGGGGAGGCATGAAAAGCATCAGGGAAATCCTAGCCCCCCCCACAAAACAGAATAGTTATCGAGGTAAACTCCAAGGCAGAGAAGTCAATAGGGAGCAGGATAGGGATAAATTGATAAAAAGGCAAAAGCAGTAAGGACAGGGAGGGGGCTAAAAGGGGTAAGGCCATCAAAAAATTGAGGATGATGAGTACCAGTGCCCATAGTCTGGGTAACAACTAGTACTAGTACCTGAACTAGTAGCCTTGATGGAGGAGGGACACTTTGATATCTTGGCAGTCACAGAAACATGGTACACAAAGAACTGTGACTGGGATGTCAACATACCAAGGTACACAATCTATAGGAGGGACAGGGAGGGTAAAAGAGGAGGAGGAGGAATAGCTTTGTACATAATGGAAGAACCAAAGCAATGGAACTAAAGAGTAAACACAGAGTAGAGGAGGCACTGTGGGTCACCCTGGAGACAGGAAATTGCACCACAATCCCCACAGGGGTTGCATACAGACCCCCATCTCAAGGGGAGGAACTAGACAAGGAAATGATAGAAAGCATACTTAGAATGGCAGAAAAAGGGAAGTTATTGTTGATGGGGCACGTAAGTATGCTTGATGTTAACTGGAGCACCTTTGCTGCTACCACATCCAACAGCAGGGTCATTCTTGATACCCTACGGGGCATGCCTCAGACAGCTAGTGTTGGAACCCACTCAGAAGGGAGCAGTCTTAGACCTGGTACTCTCAAATGGGAATGGAGAGAGAGGATCTCATATTTAGAAGTGGGTAGCCATCTCCGAACAAGCGACCACCAAACAGTGTGGTTCACAATAAACACAGCCATAGAGTCAAGCTATACAAAAGTGAGGGTATTGGACTTTAGAAGAGCTGACTTTGGCAAAATGGAAGAGTACCTCAGAAAAGCACTAGCAAACAGAAAACAAGGAGGGGTGGAGGAACAATGGGGAAAAATCAAAACTGCCATCACAGAGGCAACAAGCCTTTGTGTGAAGCAAATAAACAAAACTAAACACAGTAAAAAACACTATGGTTCTCAAAAGAGGTGGCTGGGAAGGTTAGGGAGAAAAAAATAGCATTCAGGAAGTATAAGGAAACACAGAAAGAGCAGGACAGAAAAATGTACTATTTAAAGCAGAAGGAAGCAGGGAAGGCAGTCAGAATATCAAAGGCCTAAACCAAGGAAAAGATTGCCAAGTCAGTTAAGAAGGGGAATGAAATATTTTATAGGTACGTTAGGCAGTGAAGGAAGACCAAGGAAGGGATAGTGAGGCTTAATAAAGGGGAGGGGGCAGTGGGTGACAATGAAAAAGCAGGGATACTGAATGAATACTTCTGCTCAGTATTCACTAAAGAAAATAAGGGGGAGGTACCTAAGCCAAACCATAGAAGCACTCTGGATAGGGGGATGGATACCAGTCCATTTACAGATGACAGGGCCCTGAAAGAACTCCTAAAACTGAACATGAACAAAGCAATGTGGCCTGAAGGGATTCACCCCTGAATTCTAAAAGAACTAAAGGGAGAACTAGTGACACAACTGACTACCCTTTTTAACAAATCATGGGAGGATGGTGTGGTACTGGAGGACTGGAGGAGTGCAGATGTGATTCCCCTTCACAAAACTGGGAGCAAGGCAGAGGCAGGTAACTACAGACCTGTTTGTTTGACTTTAGTCAATCAAAATCTTTATTTATCCAGGTGAAACATCATTCAGCAGAACTCATTTTCAAGATGGACCTGGTTTGGTTAAGCTGTTACAAACATATATATATATATATATATAAAACCAGACAAGGTAATATAAGAGGTTTAAAGATTACAAAAACATACAGCAAGCACGGATAGGTATACAGAGACATTATTTACAAATGTGATATCAATCAATTGAACAAGATCTTTAATTGTCCAAATGGACACTAGGTCACATTCATGGCAACTCAAGGGGCAAAATTTTAAGACCACAAAAAGGGGGCACTGGTTTAGTGTTAGAGTTATTCCAGTATGGAATAACCTACCAGAGGAGGTAGTCACTAGTAAGACTACAGTGGGGTTTAAGAGGAAACTAGATAAGTATTGTATAACTAATAAAATGGGGGGGATATAAATTAAAATAATCAGCGAGCACAATGGACAAATGTCTTCTTTGCTCTGTAACTACCTATGATACCTATGACATTGTTGCTCAATGTGTATTTGCGAAATGGACCAGGGTGGAGCATGGTGGCTATAACAAAACAAGGTAATGCAATTAAATACAGATGTATATTGAAAACAAGTCCATAGGAAATAATAGAACATACAAGCAACCAGTGTTCAAGGCAATAATGTAAAAGGAAAACATGTGCATATATTCAACCTGGGCACAGAACTGAGGGAGACAAAAAGGGAAGAAAGTGGAGGTGAGAAAAGGAGCAAAACTGAAGGGACATGATAGAATGAGAAGAGAAAGAGCAGCAAGTAAACAGAATAGAGGAATGTGGAGGGAAGAGGAGATAGCTAGGGATACGGGGGGAGAGTAGCAGGGGAGTGGGCACAGAGATAGTCTCAACCAGAGAATACAGGCGATTTCTATCCTGATAATGGGAGACAGAGGCTGAGTGGAACATGGGGAGCAAGTGGGGAAGAGGTGGGGAACAAGGGGATGGAAAGACTAAATCTTAAGAGGTCAATGGACGGTAGGTCAGTGGTAGGGAAGATGATGGAATCACTTCTGAAAGAAAGAATTGTTGAGTACCTAGAAGTCAGCAGGCCACAGGACCCAAGGCAACATTGGATTCACAGTGAGAAGGCCATGTCAGATGAATCTAATAGATTTCTTTGGCTAGATGACCAAAGTAGTAGATCAGGAAGGGGCTTTGGATGTGGCCTACCTAGACTTTAGCAAGGCATATGATACAGTCCCAAACAAAAGATTACTAAACAAGTTAGACAGCCTGGGAGTGGGTCCCAGGGTGGTAACCAGGTCAAAAAATTGGCTGGACAACAGGACATAGAGGATAATAATAAACAGAGTCCACTCTGAAGAAAGGGGGGTTACTAGTGGGGTACCACAGGGTTCAATACTGGGACCAGTCTTTTTGAATGTCTTTATAGGTGACATTGTGGAGGGACTGGAAGGAAAAGTATGTGTCTTTGCAGACGACACAAGGATCTGCGACAGGGTTGATACACAGTGGGGGGGTGAAAAGGATGAGAAGGGACTTGGAAAGGTTGGAGGAATGGTCAAGAGTATGGCATTTAGATTCAATGCAAAGAAGTGCAAAGTAATGCACCTGGGAAACAAAAAACAGGGGTAGTGTACACAATGGAGGGGAGGTACTAACAACAACAGAAATGGAAAGGGACCGGGGGTATTCATTTCAAATTATCTAAAGATAGGCAAACAGTCTGAGAAGGCAGTAAGGAGGGATGTGGGGATACTGGGATGCATAGGGAAAGGCATCACCAGTAGAAAACAGGAAGTTCAGAGTTCCTCTGTACAGACAGTTGGTCAGACCCCATCTGGAGTATCGTGTGCAGTTCTGGAGACCCCATCTCCACAAGGACATATGATGGAGACAGTCCAGAGGAGGACAACTAAAATGGTTCAGGGTCTGCACCAGAAGGCATATGAAGAAAGAGACTGAAGGAGATTAATATGTATACCCTCAAGGAAAGGGAGGGAGATGGGGACAAGATCGAAACTTTCAAGTACAGTACCTCAAGGGAATCAACAAAGTCTGAGAGCAGAAAGCAGCTAACTAAAAGAAGCTACATTTTCTTATTAATTTAAAACTTATATCTCAGGAGGAGTCAGTGTCTGTTGAGATTAAGCAGACAGATACTTTATTAGAAGTAGAAGGGGTCTTATTTAGGGTTAAAAAAAGAAAGAAAAGAAAGAAAGTCAGTGTGTGTTCTGTGCTGGGAAGGGTACTGTATCAACTTACTTTGCTAAACCAGTAGTAGGAGAGAGAGCTTAACTGGGAGTGTGGCTTAGACACTATAAAAGCAGGTGACTCAAATTACAACTTCCTGTTGCTAGCCTTTTTTCTTACTAATTGCCCTCCATTCCCACCCCTCCACCCACCCACCGTAAGCCACTTCTACTTTTATAGCCACTGGATTTGACTGTCAACAGGAACTTCCTGTTTGGCAGCAGGAAGGGAAGGATCATAGAGAAACACTAGTTTTGTCAACCCTAAAGGAAAAAAGTAGCTCACTCCCCCCACCCGGTGGTGGTCTGACACTAAGCAAGGAAGAAGGAGGCTACTGAAGAATATAGGAAGTTGCTGTCCCAGAACAGGAAGGGAGAGAGTTGTAAGGAGAGGAAAGAGTAAGCATACAGAGAAACAGGAGAGGGGACACAAAATAAGACATGATAGGAGTAGTGCAGTGCAATGGCTGTGGGGCAGCAGTGTTCCTGGAGACATTCTGGAGGCTGTGATGCTGCCCTATTTGCAGGCACCTCTCTGGTCTGAGGGATGAGGTTTCCCGTCTCCAGGCTGACCTGGCTAGGATTCGTGAAACCTCCTCCCCCACCCAGGGACCTCCAGGGCTAATGCCACTACCTCAGAGGTTGCCAAGAAAGAGGAGAGTCTGGACCAGGGTGGGCTCAGGGAGGAAGAGGGTGGCGGAAGAGAGTTGCATCCCTCCAGCTGTACCTCTCCACAATTCATTCACTCTTCTGGTGGATAGTGGTTCCTCTATGGAAGCACCTGCAGTGGAGACCAAGGAGGATGCTGGGAACCTTCACAAAGAAGACCCACAGGAGGGTGGCATGGGACCCCACAAGGGAAGGAAACAACTCCTGATGGGGGACTCAATCATTGGGGGTAGAAATGGGGGAGGAAGGGGAGAGGGAGGTAAGGTGCCTGCCTGGTGCCACGGCTTGGAGGGACAGGAAGCAAATCCTCAGGATCGTGGGAACAGCTGCACGAGGGAGGGAGGGAGGAGCTGGATGTCATTATCCACCTAGGGACAAATGACCTGGCTAGGAATGGGATCAGAGCAGTGCAAGAGGAGTTTGTAGAGTTGGGGAGGGGCCTTAGACAAGTAGCGCATACGGTAACCTTCTCGGAGGTGCTGCCTGCCTATGGCAAGGGTGACGCTAGGGTATTCCTCACTTGGGAATTCAATAAATGGTTGAAAAACTGGTGTGGAGCTCAGGGTTTTGGCTCCATTGTGGACTGGGGAGCGACCTGGAGGGATGCAGACCTATACTGGTGCAATGGTCTGCATCTGTCCAGGGGGGAACTAGGATCCTAGGTGAGAAGTTTAAATGCTTCATTGGCAAGCATTTAACCTAGCCAAGGTGGGAGGCACTGAAAAGGAGCAGGGAAATCCCAGCCTCCTCCCATAAAACACGGTAATTAGTGAGGTAAACACCAAGGTAGAGAAGTCATTCAGGAGAAGGACAGAGGTAAATGTAAAAAAAGGCAAAGGCAGTAAGAACAGGAATGGGGCTAAAAGGGGTAAGGCCATCAAAAAGTGGAGGGTGATGAGTACCAATGCCCGTAGTCCTTGTAACAAGCTCCCTGAGCTAGTGGTCTTGATGGAAGAGGGTTGCCTGGATATTGTGACAGTCACATAAACATGGTACACAGAGAACCATGACTGGGATGTCAACATACCAGGATACACAATCTACAGGAGGGACAGGGAGGGTAAAAGAGGAGGAGGAGTAGCTTTCTATGTAAAGGAAGGGATCAAAGCAACAGAATTAAAGAGTAAACAGGGAGCACATGAGGCACTCTGGGTCACCCTGGAGACAGGAAATGGCACCACAATCTGCATGGGGGTTACATACAGACCACCATCTCAGGGGGAGGGAATGAACAAGGAAATGATAGAAGGCTTCCTTAGAATGGCAGAAAAAGAGGAGATATTGTTGATGGGGGACCTGAATATGCCAGATGTTAACTGGAGCACCTTTGCTGCAAGCACATCCAAGAGCATGGTCATTCTTGATGCCCTACAGGGGGCATGCCTCAGACAGCTAGTATTGGAACCCACTCGGAAGGGAGCAATCTTAGACCTGGTACTCTTAAATGGGGATGGAGAAAGAATCTCAGATTTAGAAGTGGGTAGCCATCTGGGAACAAGCGACCACCAAACAGTGTGGTTCACGATAAACACAGCCGTACAAAAGCAAGAGTATTGGACTATAGGAAGGCTGACTTTAGGAAAATGAGAGAGTGCCTCAGAAAAGCACTAGCAAACAGGCAAGAAAGAGGGGTGGAGGAACAATGGGGAGTAATCAAAACAGCCATCACAGAGGCAACAAGCCTTTGTGTAAAGCAAATCAACAAAACACAATGAAGGAAAAAACGCTATGGTTCTCAAAAGAGGTGGCAGAGAAGGTTAAGGAGAAAAGGACAGCATTCAGGAAATACAAAGAAACACAGAAGGAGCAGGACAGAGAACTTTATCAGTTAAAACAGAAAGAGGCTGGGAAGACAGTCAGAATAGCAAAGGCCTAAACCGAGGAAAGGATAGCCAACTCTGTTAAGAAGGGGGATAAGATCTTTTATAGGTACATTAGGGAGTGAAGAAAGACCAAAGGAGGGATACTGAGGCTTAATAAAGGGGAGGAATGTAGGTAGAGGGTGACAGTGAAAAGTAGGGATACTGAACCAATATTTCTGCTCAGTATTCATAAAGGAAGAGGAGGGAGGTACCTAAACCAAACAAGAGAAACACTCTGAAGATGGGGGTCGATACCAGTCCATTTACAGAAGAAAGGGTTCTGAAAGAACTAATAAAACTGAAGGTGGACAAAGCAATGGGGCCTGAGGATTCACCCAAGAATTTTAAAAGAACTAAGGGTAGAACTAGTGACACCGCTGACTACTGTCTTTAACAAATCATGGGAGGATGGGGTGGTACCTGAGGACTGGAGGAGGGTGGATGTGATTCCTCTTCACAAAAGTGGAAGCAGGACAGAGGCAGGAAACTACAGACCAGTTAGTTTGACCTCAGTGGTAGGGAAAATGATGGAATCACTTCTGAAGGAAAGAATTGTTGAGTACCTAGAGGCCGGTGGGGCACAGGACCCAAGGCAGCATGGATTCACGATGGGAAGGTCATGTCAGACGAATCTAATAGATTTCTTTGACTGGGTGACCAAAGTAGTAGACCAGGGAGGGGCTGTGGACATGGCCTACCTAGATTTTAGCGAGGAATTTGCTACAGTCCCACACAAAAGATTAATACACAAGTTAGCCAGCCTTGGAGTGGGTCCCAAGGTGGTAGCCTGGATAAAAAATTGGCTAGACAACAAGACGCAAAGGGTAGTAGTAAATGGAGTCCACAGTGAAGAAAAGAGGGTTACTATCCACAGGGTTCCGTACTAGGATCGGTCCTTTTTAATGTCTTTATAAGTGACGTTGCAGAGGAACTGGAAGGAAAAGTATGTCTCTTTGCAGACGACACAAAGATCTGCAACAGGGTTGATACACAAGATGGAGTAGAAAGGATGAGAAGGGACTTGGTAAGGTTGCAGGAATGGTCAGATGTATGGCAGCTCAGAATCAATGCAAAGAAGTGCAAGGTAATGCACCTGGGAAACAAAAACCCAGGGGAAGAGTACACAATGGGGGGTGAGAAACTGACAACAGTAAAAATGGAAAGGGACCTGGGGGTAATTACATCAGACGACCTAAAGGTGGGCAAGCAATGTGAGAAGGCAGTAAGGAAGGCTGGGGGGTTACTGGGATGCATAGGGAGAGGCATCAATAGTAGAAAACAGGAAGTTGTTATCCCTCTGTACAGACAGTTGGTGAGACCCCATCTGGAGTACTGTGTGCAGTTCTGGAGACCCCATCTCCGCAAAGACATAGACAGAGTGGAGGCTGTCCAGAGGAGGGCAACCAAAATGGTGCAGGGTCTGCACCAGAAGACATACGAAGAAAGACTAAAGGAGCTTAATATGTATACCCTTGAGGAAAGAAGGGAAAGAGGGGACGTGATAGAAACTTTCAAGTACCTCAGGGGAATCAGCAAAGTCCAAGAGGGTAGCAACTTTCAGAAAAAGAGATGTGCAAGAACAAGGGGGCACAATTTGAAGATTGAGGGGGGACAGCTCAGAGGTAATGTGAGGAAGTATTTTTTCACAGAGAGGATTGTGGATGTATGGAACAGCCTCCCTGAGGAGGTTGTGGAGTCAAGAACAGTGGGGGAATTCAAGAATACATGGGACAGACATAAGGCAGTCCTAGTGGGGGTTAGGAGGAAGTAAACTGTTGGTTAACTAGGATCTGCAGCTAATCTGTTAGGTAGGAAAATGGGCAGACTAGGTGGGCCAAGCAGTCCTTATCTGCCATCACATTCTATGTTTCTATGTAAGAGAGTAGCATATTTCAGAAAAAGGGATGTGTAAGAACAAGGGGACACAATTTGAAGACAGAAGAGGGATGGTTCAGGGGCAACATGAGTAAGTATTTTTTCATGGAGAGGGTGGTGAATGCATAGAACAGTCTTCCAGAGGGGGTAATGGGGCAAAAAACAGTTGGAGAATTCAAGAATGCATGGGACAGACATAAGGCAATTCTAGAGTGGAGTAGAAAGAAGAATACTGTTGATTAACTGGGATCTGCAGCTTAGTCAACAGGTAGGGAAGTGGGCAGACTAGATGGGCCAAACTGTCCTTATCTGCTGTCAACGTCTATGTTTCCGTATTTCTATTCCCCCTTGTCCTTGTAAAGCTCCTATGCTAAAAGATGTCACCCCACCTGCACGTTGTTTAAGCCCTTAAGATACTTGAAGTTTTCTATCATATCTCCTCACTCCCGCCTCTCCTCCAGTTTATACATATTGAGGTCATTCAATATCTCCTCATATGTCTTCTGGTGCAAGCTTCATACTATCTTACTTGCTTCTCTCTGGACCACCTCCACCCTGTCTATGTCTTTGTAAAGATGTGGCCTCCAGAACTGTACTCCATATTCCAGATGGGGCCTCACCAGTGTTTTGTACAGTGGCATCACCACTTCCCTACTGCTAGTGATACTCCTTCCTGTGCACCCTAACATTCCACTGGCCCTTCCCACAGCCTTTTTACATTGTTTGGCCACCTTTAGGTCATCTGAGATGATTATACCTAAATTGCTTTCTTCCCTGGTGACTGTTAGCAAATCCCCCCACCCTGTAACTCTGCACATGGTTTCTATGCCCCAGGTGCATGATTTTGCATTTCTTAGCATTTAATTTTAATTGCCACACTTTGGACCATCATTCCAGCTTACCTAGGTCCCCCCCTCATTCTTTTGACCCTCTCTGGAGTGACAACCCATATGCAGATATTGATATCATCTGTAAATATGAACATACGAACACGCAACATTTGCTAGCAGATAAAGGCCTAGAGGTCTATCAAGTCTGCTCGAATGTGCAGCTAGCACCCCTTATTCTGCAGCTGCCCTTCCCTTCCACCCTTCCCCTTCATTGACCCTCCCCCTTGTCCTGTCCCATCCCCTTTTGAAGCAGTCCACTGTTCTACTGGATTTCACTTCTGCAGGTAACGCATTCCAGCCAGCCACCACCTTCTCTGTAAAAAAGTGTCTCCTCATCTCCCTCCTGAACCTTCCTCCCTCCAGTCTCAAATCATGGCCCCTGGTGTCCCTCCCTTCCCTTACTTTGAACAGCCTCTCTGTACCTGTCTTGTTTATTCCTTTCATGTACTTAAAGGTTTCAATCATGTCCCCATCCTCCTCTCCTTCAGCTGAGTACATGTTGAACTCCTCAGCCTCCTCTCGTATGATAAGTCCCCCAGCCCTTTGATCATCTTTGTCACCCTGTGCTGCACCCCTCCAGTAACTTAATGTCCCTCTTCAGATATGGGCACCAGTACTGCATGCAGTACTCCAGGTGCGGTCTAACTAATGACCTATACAGTGGCAGAATCACCTCCTCCTCCTCGAGGATATACCCCTTGCAATGCAACCCAGCATTTTGTTGGCCTTTGCAGCTGCCTTCCTACATTGTGCTGAGTACATCCACCACTGCTCCTACCTTGGTATCATCAGCAAACAGACTGATCTTGCTCCTGATGTCCAATGATATGTCTTCAATGAATATCCCAAACAAGACTGGTCCCAACACCGAGCCCTGTGGAACACCACTTGTCACTACCTCGGGTGTGAGAGCTCCCCACCCACCACCACCCTCTGTTGCCTTCCTGAAGCCAGTTCCTACCCATCTCACCAGTTTTGCACCTCCCCTATATCTACTAACTTACTTGAGCCTTCCATGCAGCAGTGCGAATGCCTTACTGAAGTCCA
Organism: Neoceratodus forsteri; assembly: GCA_016271365.2. NCBI lineage: Eukaryota > Metazoa > Chordata > Ceratodontiformes > Ceratodontidae > Neoceratodus > Neoceratodus forsteri. Next base: position 108,399,469 of record CM028136.1, on the reverse strand, counting down.
GATACAGGACATCCACTGCATGGCCCCTGTCCAGTTGCCTAGTTACCCAGTCATAAAACTCCACCAGGTTGGTTTGTCAGGATCTGCCCCATATGAAGCCATGCTGTCTGCTGTCCTGTAGTCCTTTGGCCTCTAGAAGGCCACCAGCCTGTCCTTGAAGATAGTCTCCATTAACTTACCCACGATGGATGTGAGGCTCCCTGGTCTGTAGTTTCCCAGTTCATCCTTGGGGCCACTCTTGTGGAGGGGCACCACATGAGCCATCCTCCAGTCCTGAGGTACACACCCAATGTAGTAGGCATTAAATAGGTCTGCCAAAGGTCCTGCAAGGACCTCTGCCAGCTCCTTCAGTACCCTGGGGTGGATGCCATCTGGGCCTGGTGCCTTATCCACCCTCAATGCCTTCAAACCCTCCCGAACTCTGCCCTACATGATTTCCCCATTTGTCACCCCCTCCCCCCTGTTTCTGCAATTTCTCCTCCCTTGGGTGTCACCCTTCCCCCTCTTCTCTTTAGTAAATACTGAGCAGAAGTACTCATTTAGTGCTTCTGCCTTATCGCACCCTGCTTCCGCCCACCCCCCCTTCCTAGTCCTTACTATGTGGCCCTTACAGCTCCTTTTCTCCCTGATGTACCTAAAGAAATCCTTCTCCCCCTTCTTAATGCCTTGTGCCAACCTGAGTTCCATAGATGCCTTGGCTCCTCTTACTGCCACCTTCTCCTCCAGCTCTTCCGAAATGTCACTAATGAAGACATTAAAAAGGACTGGCCCTATGACTGATCCCTGAGGTACCCCACTGGACAACCCCAGTTCTTCAGATTTAATCCCATTTACTATCACCTTCTGCTTTGTGTCCCTCATCCAATTTCTAACTTAGTTATCCACTTTGTGGCCCATCCCCAGGCTACCCAACTTGTTTACCAGTCTTCTGTGTAGAACGGTGTCGAAGGCCTTGCTGAAATTGAGGTAGGTGATATCCACTGCTCCTCCCTGATCCACCTCCTTCATCACCCAGTCAAAAAAGTCTATCAGGTTTGTTTGACAGGACCTTCCTGCTGTGAGTCGATGCTGCCTCAGTTCCTGTGCTCCACTGGATTCCAAGTGTTCCACAATCATTTCCTTAAGCAGCATCTCCATAATCTTGCCCACTACTGAGGTGAGGCTGACAGCCTATATTTACCTGCTTCCTCCCTATTTCCACTCTTGTGAAGAGGCACTACATGTGCCTGCTTCCAATTTTCTGGAACCACTCCAGTATTGAGTGACTCACTAAACAGGACTGCCAGTGGTGTTGCTATCTCCTTCTGAAGTTCCTTTAGTATCCTGGGGTGTATACCATCTGGTCCCAAAACTTTGTCCACCCTTAGTTTTGTGAATTCCTCCATGACTCTCCCTTCTGTAAATGGACTAATGCTTACCTCTCTCCCCCCAATGTTTCTGTTATCTAATTGTAGTCCCTGTATTTCACCCTCTTTAGTGACTACTGAGCAGAAGAAATCATTCAGTACAGATGCTTTATCTAAGTCCCCTTCCACACACACCCCTTCCTCCTCTATGACTTTTACAATTCCTCCCCTCCCGTGCCCTTCCTTCTTTCACTAATGTACTGCACCTATAGAACGTCTTTTCCCCTTTCCTTATTGTCTCTGCCGATCTTTCCTCTGTTTTCACTTTTACGCTTCTTACTGCCTTCCCTTCCTCCGTCTGCCTGCCTAGGTACTCCACCCTATCATAATCCTTCTGTATCTGCTTTTATCTTCTGAATGCCACCTTTTTATCCCAAACTTTCCTTGCCACCTCCCTTAAGAACCGTAGTGGTTTGTTCCTTCTTCTCGCTTTCTTCTCAACCTAATGTAATGATTTTTCACCTTCAATATGGCTCCCTTTAGGTGTGCCCACTGCTCCTCAACCCCCACCCTGCCTTCTTTTTCACCAGGGCTTCTTGGATGCCCTTCCCCGTCCCATCCTTGCAAAGTCCACCCTCCTGAAATCCAGGACCCTTGCCTTTGTGTGGCTCACCTGCAATGTTGTACCTATCTTAAATCACACTGTAGGTGACCATCAACCTGAATTTCCACAATCCTGTCCCCATTGGTCAGTACAAGGTCCAGAATCACCTTGTCCATGGTGGGCTCCTGCCCCTTGCAAGTAATCTATGATGTTTCAGCTCCTGGCTGAGGTTGCCACCAGGATAGTCTAGTCCACGTCTGGCATGTAAAAATTGCCCAGCAGTAGTATCTCCCCCTTTGCTGCCATCCCATGTATGTCCTCTTCTATTGCCCTATCTAATGTACAGTACCTGTAGATCACATCTGTGTGAATTGCTCTGCCATTGCTTGCCTCAAGGGTGACCCACAGTTCCTTGGCCTTCCCTTGTATACCCTATACTTCTGTTGTTACAATACCTTCCCTGATGTAAAGGGCCACCCCCCCCCTTTTGTCCCTCCCTATCCCTCCTGAATAGAGCATAGACTGGTACATTCACCTCTCAGCCATGGCTTCCAGTGTACCATGTTTCGGTAACCGCCACTATGTCCAGTTTCACCTCTGCCATTAAGGCCATCAGGTCTAGGATTTTATTTCCCAGACTGCTTGCATTTGTATACATGTCTGTCTATGTTTCACTGCCTGCCCCCTTGTAATTCTGCTATTGCCTTCTTGTCCCCTCTTTCCAAATCTGATTGATTTCTTTGCTGCCTCCCTTCCTCTGTCATATCTATTTTATTGAGATCAGGAATATTTGTCAACAGCTTTTTCTCCAGATCTTCCCTACTAGTTTCTCTGACCTGTAGAGGTGGGCTGCTTAAGTCTCCCTGCTCCCAATTGCCCCCCCCCCCCACTGGCTAGTTTAAATGCATGCCAGTGAAGCATTTAAACTGTTCATTGAGGACAACGGCCCCCTTTCTGGATGGATGCAGACCGCCCCCCTTGTACAGGCCCACATCACTCATGGTGGGTCCCCAGTCCCCATGAAAGCCCAACCTCTTTTCTTCGCACCAGCCCTTCAACCAAGTGTTGAACTATCTTATGCAGAGATTCCTAGCTTACCCCTGCCATGGACTGGCAGCACCTTCGGGAATGTTATGGATCCTGCTACCTCCCCAAGATGCCTACCCAACTCCGTAAAGTCCTCCTGCACCTGATGTATGTTCACCTCTTCTATGGCTAGGTAATTTAATCCCAGACAGACAACAACCTCCAGGTCCCTTCTCCTTGCTACCACTGTGGTAATCCTCTGGATTTGCCCCTCTTCCCTCTGAGTTGTTCCTCCTGGAAGGCATTTGACCTCCCTCTCCTCCCCACTGCAGGTGCCTAGCTCCATTCCTTGGACTATTGAGTCCCCCACCAGGAGTAGCTTCCTCTTCCTCTGGGGTCCTCTACATCACACCCCTGGGTCTCCCTTCAGGGGGGCCCGCTCATCCTCCTTGGTCACAACCTTGGGTTCCCTTGTGTGACTTGCCTGCTTCTCCATGACAGCATGGGAGTTTGTGAGTTGGACTGATTGAGGGATTTGCTTCTGACCCCCCTAACTCAACCTCCCCAAGCCTGCCATAGTCCAGCCAGCTGTCTGCCCGAGCATCCATTGTTGTAGCGGTTGCAGACATGGTGACCTCTGGGTTGGGGCAGAGGCTGCCAATACTCCAGCCAGCTTGGCCCGGAGACTGCCAACCTCTGTCCTCAACCTAGAGAAGTGCATGCATATGGGACAGCATTGCAGTATCCAGAAAGCTCTCCTGAATATTGCTGCCCTGCACCCACATCACTGCATCACTCCCTGAATCTTCCTTTTCTGTTCTGTCAATGTTCCCTCCTTCAATCCTATGTAAACCCTTCTGCTGCTTTAGTAGACATTTGTTTTTCTTTTTCCTCCTCTCTCTCTCCCTTCACCCTCTTCTTTTGAGTTGCAGTTTAGTTTTGTACTGTTGAAAGCTATACCAACTGAATTGCTGTTAATATCGCTGAGTGGTCTCTTTAACTGTGCTTAGCCCACTTTCCCTTGCCCACAGGAAGTTGTCCCATGCTGGATGTCTATTTAGGTGTATGAACCCCAGGGTGGGTGGGAAGGCCTTTGCTTCCGGGTTCTGTGAAGAACAGTCAGCTAACTTTGTATTTAGGACTGAGTAACTCTGCTAGTCCCTTCCTCCCAGAGATGCTGTTCTCAGTGTTGTCTGCTCCCTGGTTTGCTGCCCTTAGAAAGGGACAAAATGCTGAAGGGGGAAGTGGGAAGCTAAGCATTTATAGCACCAGAAAAAATAAAATCTTTGTAAATTATTTATTGTTTAGCTTGCTCCCAACTCCCTTCTCTTAAGAAAAAACAAACAAACGAACAATAGACAAGAACTAAGATGCAATATAACCAATATGCAACTCCTCCTTAATCTCAAAGAAATGTACTCTGTAACAAAAGCAGCAAAATGGCACCATCAAAATCTGTAATAAAAAGAAACAGACATTCACTGTAAAACCTGCCAACAGCTTCTCCATGTGGTAGTTTAGTCCCCTAGCCTCACCTTTTCCCCTGCCCTCTATGGAGAAAGGTGTGTAACTGGCATGTTCCCAATAGGGTTACCTTTAAATACCTCTGCTTCTTTGTTTGAATTGGCACCCTTTTTCACATCTTCCAATTGGCTCCTGACATTCCTTCAGTGTCTAGGTTTGGAATTCGCCCCTCCAGCAGACTCTGGGCTCTGTTTAAATAAATCACAATCGGCTCCTCCTGCACGCTATAGGTTCTGTGAAGAACAATCAGCTGACTTTGTATTTAGGACTGAGCAACTCCATTACTCCCTGCCTCCTGGTGCTGCCATTTTCAGTGGCTTCTGCTCCCTGGTTTGCTGCTACTAGAAAAGAACGAAATGATAAGCGGGGAAAGCAAGCAGTTAAGCACCAAGGTTTATAGCACCAGAAAAAAAAAATCCTTGTAAATTGTTTATTGTTTAGCTTGATCCCAACCCCCTTCTCCTAAGGAAAAAACAACAACAGTAGATGAGAATTAAGGATGCAATATAACCAGTATATGACACTCCTCCGTAATCCTGAAGAAATTTACTCAGCAATAAGAGCAGCAAAATGACACCTTTCATAATCTGTAATAAAAAGAAACAAAAATTCACTGTAAAACCTGCCAACAGCTTCTCTGTGAGGTTGTCTAGTCCCCAAGCCTCTCCCATTCCCTGCCCTCTGTGGAGAAAGCTGTTGAACAGGTAGATACTTTCAAATATCTAGGAGTACCTTCGGATAACACCTTATCTTTTGCACCCCATGTTGACAGAGTTCTTTCTTTCTTTCTTTTCTTTCTTTCTTTCTTTCTTTCTTTCTTTCTTTCTTTCTTTCTTTCTTTTCTTTCCTGGGTAAAATTCCACTGGGACTGATGCCCCCTTTACAGGGATGGCCAGGTCATATCTGGCACATAAAATACATGCATAGCCATTTGATACACAAAATATATCACAGGATTATACAATTAGCATTGTTATTCTAAAAAATTACAATAAAAAAATAAGTACAGATAAACTTGTTGTGTGAAGAATAAAAAATACATATTTTAAAAGTGTGTGTATAATCTCCTCCTACCAATGGTCATTCTCCTTAGGCCAGTCTTCTCTAGAGCCCTCTAGTACCAACATGCCAAACAGCATATCCTAACAGTACCAGGAACCATCACTTGTGACTAACATACTATTTGCCAGCAGATTAGGCCTTACAGTCTATCGAGTCTGCTCGAACCTTAGATCCTTAGTTGGGTGCCGAGACCCTCCCATCCCTTGTGCTCCAGAAACCCGTATCATCCATCCCAACCCCCCTGGGACAGGCCATCATCTGATACATCCACTTTCTGTGTCTCCCACCCTCTCTTGAAGCCCTCCACTGTGGATCTCTGAACCAGCTCACCAGGTAGTGCATTCCAAGGGTCCACCACTCTCTCAGTGAAAACCTCCTCCTCTTTTCCCCTCACCCTTCCACCTTCCAACTTCAAACCATGCCCTCTGGTGATACCTCCTGCTTTAGTCTAAAGATCCCTCCATGTTTACCCTATTTATTCCCTTGAGGTACTTGAAGACCTCAATCATGTCCCCTCTGTCTCCCTCTCCTCCAATGAAAACAGGCAGAGCTCCTTAAGTCTGTCCTCATCGTCAAATCCCCTAGCACTTCATGTATCATCTTTGTTGCCCTCCTCTGTACCCTCTCCAGGAGCTGTATGTCCCTCTTCAAGTGTGGTCTCCAGTACTGTACACAGTACTCAAGGTGTGGTCTAACCAGTCCATTGTACAGTGGCAGAATCACTTCCTTGCTCCTAGAGGTGATCCCCCTTATGATGCATCCCAACATCCTGTTTGCCTTGCTAGCCACTCTCCTGCACTGCTCAGAGTTATTCATACATGCATCCACCATGACCCCTAGGTCTTTTTCCCCTATTGAGGTGTTTCTGCTTATCTGTCTGGCCCATAATTTAGTGAGATCATCTTCATTGCCCTGTCACGGACGGGAGGGAGTGAGGGGTTGACCATCTGTGATGTCTATCATATCAATCCCTTGCCTACTTTAGATGCACTAATCTTGTAGATTGAGCTAGTACCCTGCCTCTGATGTCCCCAAGGCCTGAGAATGCTATCTCTGTAACATTCCATTGAGTCTTCCAGCCCAGTGTTGGAAGTCACAGTCATGGTACAATCCTGGATCTCCGACATGGTATGTGATGTGCCACACTCAGTACCACTGGATTTCCCACATGGTATGTGATACTCTACCCTCAGTTCCACTGGATCTCCCATATGGTATATGATGTGCTACCACTGTACCACTGGATGTCCCATGTGGTGTATGATGTGCTAGCCACTGTACCACTAGATTTCCTATCTGGTATATGATGCTCTACACTCAGCACCACTGGATGTCCCATGTGATATATGATGCTCTATCCTTAGTACTCATGGGCTTGACAAATTGTCTAATTAAAGCAGCCGTCCATGTTACAGTGAACATGTTGAACCTTTAAGTTTCATTTTTTTTATTTCACTCTTCTCCTGTCTTGTAAGAGGCTATTTTGCCTTGTTTTCAGTATGCTTTAGCAATTTTGTTTTATTTAAACTTTGAGTGCTTCTTTAAATCTGGCTATCCCCAGGATTTATTTTCAGTGTTTTTATCTGTCTTGAACACAGCTTATTTAACATCACTTATTTTGTGACAAAGATAAACTAGCATGTAGCAAATGTTGCTCCATCACCCTATGGGACAATACGTGTTCAAACAATAGCTGAAAATATTGATTATAAACTTAGGGATAATCATATTAAAAGCTCTCCTTTAAATTATTTCAAATCTAAAAGAAATGTTAAAACAGACTCAAATGGGAAAAAGGGCTTCTTATAAGACAGGAGAAAAAAGAAAATCTAAAATAGACTTAAACGGTATTACTAGGTTCAACATGCTCACCCTAACATCCAATGCTGCTTAAAATGGGATTTTCTGATCAGTCCAAAGTAATTACAAAATGCAAACACAGATCAAGTGTATTAATCTGTAATGGTTTGTGATATGCTGTGTAAACCTGTGATAAGACAATTGTCAGAATATGATTGCCTGGTATGGCATTCAGTCTTGGGAAAGGAAATTATAAAAAGTTAGAAGAAATCCAAAGCAGAGCTGTAAAATGGATCGTAGTCCATGACAAACATGATGATAATTGGAGTAGGGTGTGGGATATAAAACCACAAAGGAACGTTGATAAGCAATTTATTCTTTATTTTTTTTAGGCATATGACCAAACCAAGTAAATTACCCTCATTGATATGGAAGGAAATGAGCAAAGCTGATACCAGACAAGGAATTGAAAATGGCACCTGTTGACCTTGACAGCTTTACTGCCGCTCTCCAAAGTAACTTTAGGTCACGTGAAAGATTTTTCTCGAACAACAAAAAATGTTCATTAATTACAAAACAAACCATAGACTATGCTCTTCTCTAGCATCCCTCAGAAGAGGAGAGTTCCATCTTTTGTCATCAGAAATGGTCAAGAACTTCAGCCGGCCCGGTGGCGCTGAGGGTTGAGGCACTGGACACCACACCTCACTCCACGCCGGCAACCTGGGTTCAGAAACGAGCCCGGACCGTCAGGGGTCAGCAGGGGAAGAGAGGGATTGAGCGCTCAACGGCTGCTCTCCCTCTCTGGGGAGGGTTACCAGTCTGTCCCACTGCTATATTGCCACCTCCTGGGTGAACCTGGGAATGGCGATGCGGGTTGGGACGCACAACAGGAGGGGCAGTGCTAGCCAAGAGCCCAGGGAGGAGCAGCGTATATACGTGTGCCTCCTCATTGGCTCTCTCAGTGTGCCGACAACTGCATGGGATAGGGCAGAACAGGAGAAAAATGGAGCCCATCACTCCTAGGTGATGACTCCTCCAATGCCAGTCCACATCACCGGCGCTCACCAGGGCAGACTCCAATGTGAATCACCAGCTCCACCGTTATTAGGGGGAGGATCGGGCGGTTCCTTCCCTGCCCCGCCCGTGGGGTGTACTGGGATACCTAAGGAACCTTTGAGTGGGCGACCACTCTAGGAACAGACTCCTAGGGGTACCATGGGATGTGTGGAAAGTGAATTGAGGGTGTCTGATTGAGTGGAGGGACAGTGCGGTAAGAAGAAATAAAGATAAGGCTGAAAAAAAAGAAATGGTCAAGAACTTAACCTTGAACAGGTAGAGACTTTCAAATATCTTTGAGTAACTTTGGATGACACCTTATCTTTTCCACCCCATGTTGACAGTCTGGTGGCCATAGTTAACAGAAGACTGAGTGCCCTGTACCCTGTAGGAAGAATCTCTCTGAGGATGCTACATGCCTTATTTTGGCAAGCTCCATTCTATCACTTATAGACTATGTGCTCCCAGTTTAGCAGCTGCCTGTGACATGGTGCTAAACAGAATCATGCTGATCTGTAATAAGGCATGCTGCTTTGTATTTGGTGCTGACAACCACATTTATACTGTAGTCTGTGCCCTTTATGCACTCACTAACTGGCTACCTTTATCCAGCAGAATAAAGCTTCATACCTGTTTGCTAGGTAAAAAGCACTCTTGGGCCCAACACCCCCTGCTTTAACAAATAGCTTCCCCACTATATTCAACCAATACAACACCATGAACATGGCCTGGAATGCCCATAAGCCTCCTTTCAGGTGTACTGAACTGGGCAAGAGGTCATATGCTGTCAGGGCCACTAGCTCATTAAACACATTTTCTGATACACTGCTGAATTTCTGTAAACATAGAAACATAGGCTTTAATGGCAGATAAGGACCACTTGGCCCACCTAGTCTGCCCATTTACATACCTACAGGATAAGCTGCAGATCCTTGTTAACCAACAGCCTATTTCTTCCTTCCTCACATAAAAATTGCCATATGTCTGTCCCATGCATTCTTGAATTATCCCACAGTTTTAGACCCCACAACCTTCTAAGGAAGGCTGTTCCAGGTGTCCACCACCCTCTCTGTGAAAAAAATACTTCCTCACATTGCCCTCCCATCTTCAAATTGTGTCACCATGTTCTTGCACATCTCTTTTTCTGAAAGATGCTACCTTCTTGGACTTTGCTGATTCCACTGAGGTACTTAAAAGTTTCTATCATGTCCCCCCTCTCCCTCCTTTCCTCAAGGGTATACATATTAAGCTCCTTTAGTCTCTCCTGGTATGGCTTCTCTTCCAGACCCTGCACCATTTTAGTTGCCCTCCTCTGGACTGCCTCTATCCTGTCTATGTCCTTGTGGAGATGGGTCTCCAGAAATGGAAGCAGTACTCCAGATGGGGTCTCACCAACTGTCTGTACAGAGGGATAACAACTTCCTATTTTCTTCTGGTGATGCCTCTCCCTATACATCCCAGTATTCCCCCAGCCCTCCCTACTGCCTTCTCACATTGCTTGCTAACCTTAAGGTCATCTGATATGATTACCCCCAGGTCCCTTTCCATTTTTGTTGTTGTTACTACCCCCCCCCCCACCATTGTGTAATCTTCCCCTGGGTTTTTGTTTCCCAGGTGCATTATTTTGCACTTCTTTGCAAGTAAGTTTAATCAGTTTATGAGATCTTTGTGGTCTGCCTTTGCAGTCCAGTTGTGGCCCTTAAACAGTTTTATTTGGTTACTCTTTGAACATTACTTGTGACGTTTTATACAATGATCTATACTGATTTTTTTTTTCAAAACTGTATGTAATTATACTGTCAAACACTTTGAGTCTGAGTGGACTGCATTTCCTCTGAAACTGCTTGTTGTACTTGAAATGTTTTTTGTGACTACGTATTTGATGTGGAACCTTTGCAAATGAGCACTTGTGCTTAAAGGTAATTTCTGAAATTTTCAATAAACAATTAAAAACTGGACAACAGAGAAATGAAATGAAACAGTTGGTTTAATCAAAGGTTTGCACTATGGTCTGTAAAAGAATTTATATAACTAATGACTATAGTACTGCTGCATTCCATTTAAGTTATTATTTTTGATGGTAGTAAATTATCCTGCATAGCCACTATAAAAGATAACTGGGAATCAAGCTTCTACCTTGGAGTTCTCTAATCATTTGATGAAAATAGTTTTATGTGTTCTCTTGTACTATAAAAACCTAATGATTAAATATCTTAAGCTAAAGCATCAGTTGGTTGTTGAATTGTAATTATCCTTGGCCCCCATATTCAGAAGCGGTCAAGTGTGCTATGCAAAGCATAGTGCTGTGTGCGGAATAGGACATGGTCGTTAGGGAGGCATATTTGCACATTCAGTGCAATCTTGCCTGGCGCATACTGCATGCAAGAATATTGGGCTGTTGCTGCACTGTGAAATGAGCAGAGGTGCACCACACCACTGCCACCTGCTGGTAACAGGCACCCATAAGCAAAAGGGGATAGTGTCTCACAAATGTGTGGCACCTTTTCTCCTTGGTGCCATTTTCACCTAAGGCATGAATGATGCTAAGAAGCCATTTGAATGCTATTATGTGACCATTACCAGCTCTGCACAATGTCCCAATGCATTTGTAATGCATGTATGGAGGCAGTCAACAGAGCAGCTGAAGTTGCCCCAACTGCTACCTGAAGTTCTACAGAATTACATATCCGGTGCCAGTTGTTTTCCCCCCTCTTGCTCTGATCCCCACTGTATTAAATTACATTTTATTTATGTGTTTGTTTATTGATTTAAGTATTTATTTATTTTTGTATGTATTTATGTTACCATTCGTTAAGCTGGTAAGTACACTGTTCCCTGGGACCATTTTCAGGCATGACCTGGGCCATTAAGATGGCACACATCAGCATGGGTACACCACAATAATGAGTATAGGTATAATATTTACAAAAAAGAAAATAGTAAGTTAAGCCAGGTGATCCAAGGTTACATGGAATACAGAGAACCAAAGCTTAGTAATACAAAGAAGAAGTAAGGCAAACAAAAACATGTCTATACAGTTCATTAATAAACATTACATTACAGTTTTATTATAGGTATAACAACACAGGACTAAACCTGTCTCAATGAAACATGTACTGACAAAGCAGTTTGGGGAGGGGGGGGGTCCACTTAGTACTATAGCCATCCACTTTGAAGATCCAGGAATAGAGAAAACAACATGGGTTGCCTTCATCCAGAATACTGGCATACAGCATTGGCTGGAAAGGTTCCCAGCAATAGTGTTTTGAAAAGAGAGGCCATGACAAGGTAATGAATGAGAAATAGCAAATCATTCCAGAGCCTGGGGTGGCTCTTGAGGAAGCCCTTTCTCCTGTATGGGTGTCCACCTGGGGATATTCAAGGAGAATATTGGAGGAAACCCTAGGATTGTGAGTGCCAACTTTGGGATCAAGGAATGCCAATAGAGGGGTGTTTGCCCTTCCCTTAAGAGACTTATCAACAAGACAGCCCAAAAGGTACTCATGTTGGGCCTGTGGGGAGAGCCAGTCCAGCCTCTGTTATAGGGAGCAGTGGTGAGTGTTAAAGGGGCCAAAATGGCAAATCTGCAGATTTTGTTATAGTTGGGGTTGAGCCTGTAGAGGGTACAACAAGAGATTTGTGAGAAAAAAGATGAGCAGTAATTAAGGAGGGGGAGGAGTGTACCTTTGTCAATAGCTAGTCATACCTATGGGGTCCTGAAGTACCTTAACCTGTAGCAGACCTCTAGTTTCTGGTTTGTACACTTCACTGTTATCCCTATGTGGTCAGAGAATGTAAGTGAGGGGTCCAGTGTAACCCCCAAGTAATTAAAAGGCATTACCTGCTCTGGGGAGACTTCTCCTGTGTTAGAATGTTCAAGGAATTCTGAGTACCAGGTCCTGCAGCCCAGTTTGTTAGATTGGGTTTGGACCTGAAGAAGATCATCTTTATATTTATTTATTTATTTATTTTTGATGTTCACAAGCAGCTTATTTGAAGTGAACCACATCTGGGTGGCATTTTTACACCTTGGAGAGAGAGGTAGATAACTCATCCATGTTACTGGCGCTATGGTAGTTGATCAGATCATTTGCATACCTGACCATGCAGCAGTCATTGTTTTCCTTAGGGAGATGGTTCACAAAATGAGAGAACAGAATCAGTCCGAGAATGGACCCCTTAGAGATCCCTCTATCAATCCCCTGAGAGGTGGAGATGCCAGCTCCCATTCAGACCTCCTAGGTCCTCCCTGAAAGGTATGTGGTTGCATCTGAGAAACCACAGTGCTGCAGCTTGTCAAGGAATATGTTGTGATCCATAAAACTGAAGTCTTTTCATAAGTCAATGAAAAGGCCCCTGTTAGTTTCTCATCATCCATGCCCTTAAGGACATAGTCAATGAAACAGGTCAAGACCAAGGCAGTGGTGGTGCTATGGCCTTTTCTAAAACCATGCTGGGGGGGACTGGTTGTGGTTGGACACATGTTAAGTAATTTCCTGAAGCATGATTTTCTCCAGTATTTTGCTAAGATGGATGATGGACACTGGGCTGTAATTGTCCACAGTCTGGGTCCCTTGACTTGAGTATGGGTGTTGGCCTGCTTCCATAGTGATGGGATGGTTGAGGAGGACAATGACAAATTAAAAAGTGTGTCTAAGGGTATGGCAATAAGGCTGGCCTTTAGTTTGAGGTATCATGGGCAGAGACCATCACTACTGGTGCTCTGTGATTGGGGAGAGCCATTACAAGATGATGGATCTCCTTAGGGGAGGTAGCCTTGAAATAAAAGTGAAAGGTTTCTGGGCCATCTGAAATATGGTTTTGTGACAAAAGCAGTTCCCTTGGGTGGTAGTTTATTCAGGTACTCAGTCAGGTAGTCAATCTGTCATTTAGAGCTTGTGCCACCTGCTGGAGATCAGTAAGGGTCTCTGCTAGACTGCATTACTTGATTGGACTTTACTTGGCCCCTGGTATAATTAAAGTACTTTCAAAGGCCGAAAACATCTTTGGGTCACCAAGGTTACTGGCTTGTATGGTTCTTTATATAAGCAGCCTTGAGTGATTTAATTTCTTGTTTACACTGGCTGAAGAGCCTCTTGTAGTTGTTCCAAGCAGTAGGGATGGGGAAGATTCCTGAGCCTCCCACAAGGTGTCTCTCTTCAATGTGCTTACGAAGCTCCTTGGTGAGCCACCTTGAGTTCCCATCTCTGAATCTCCAGGTGGTAAAAGGGAAGTGTTTGTCCTGGATGGAGGACAGTGCACCCATGAGAAACCCCAAACTGGACTTCATGTCAGGTAAGGTGTGGAGTACTGACTAATCCACAGGCCTGACATCTGAGCATAGCTGAGCAGGGTGACGTTTTGAGAAATCTTGGAAAGAGAGGATTTGGTAGGCAATGTGCTTACAGGACCAGATGCAGAATGTAGGGGAGTTATCACTGATGGAGTCAGCCCAGACACTGGCCTGTAGTATCCTATCCTAAGGGTTTGTGAGAATCCAATCCAAGAGGAAGTGGTTGGAAGACTTAGAGTTGAGGCAGGTACAGGTAGAAAAGAGCTGATTGAGGTTTTCTTGCTTCAGCAAATAACACAGTTCTAATAGTGGCTGTCTAACCAGTTGATGTTGAAATCCCCTAATAAGATGATCGCAACATTGGGGAACAGTGGCCGATGCTATTGAACAGTTGAGTATGGCCAGTTAGACCTCTTTTGGGAGGACTGCAAGCACAGCCCATTTAGACTTTCTTGGCAGATCCCAGAATCAGTTCTGCAATAAGCCATTCACATGCAGTGTCATTTGTGGAGCTTCCCAAGATAAGGAAGGCACTTAGGGAGTCTCTGTAATAAAGAAGGACTCCACCTCTTTTTTTTTTGCCCTGTCTGTCCTAACTATATGGAAATAATTGATGTGGCAGCAGAAGTAAGGGGTGGAGGGCCTTAGCCAAGTTCCATTGATTCCATTATATAGCCGGGTTTAAGAGGGTGAACCACACCTCTAGCTATCTTGGACAACAGACTAAGTACATTCAGGTGCACTATACTAAGCCCATTTTTATTAGTGTAGAGTGGATTCATATGATGAAATGAGGAGAAAAATGTATTTATTTATTTAAGAGTTTTACCAGGAGGGCACACTGAGCAGAGTGCTGCTCAATTCCAGTTGTGTCCTGGGGAAGGGGGAACATAGAGAAAAGCCATATAATACATAAAAGTACAATATTGCAACACAAAACACGGAGGTAAGAACAAAACATAGCTAAGCTAAAGTACGTTAATTCATTAAGTACATTAATTAATTCATAGCAGCACTTGAGATACAGTAGTTATGAAAGACAATCAAGGAACAGTATCAGTGTCAAACTTATCAGAAAGCTGGTGCGAAGCTGGAGTAAATGTACTGTTTTCAGGCACTTCTAGCCACGTGCACATGGTGTGGAGAAGTGCTCATTTATGAAGTGACTGAGGTTTTGGGATGGGGCATTAGCCCTGTGCTTGCAGGGAGTTAGTTCTATAATTTAGGTGTGCGGTGTCTGAAAGCTACTTGTCTTGACGACGAGGGCATACATGGTACCGACTGGAGGCGAGTGTCAGCATTTCTCAGAGAATATGCAGGAGGAGTATGGGTCACGAGCACAGCCTTGAGGTACAGAGGCAAGGACTGCTATCAGTACTTTGCCGTGAGCTTGGCATAGTGAGACTGTCGAAGATCATGGAGCATGGGCAGATTTAGAGACCAATAGAGGTCACAGTGGTGTGAGGAGGGTGGGCTGTCAGTGGCGAATCTGCAGAAAGAGTGGAAAAGGGGGTCCAATCTGGCTAGGTTGGACTTGAGAGCGGCACTGTAAACTACATCCCAGTAGTCAAAGATGGGGAGAATCATTTTCTGTATGAGTGCCCCACAAACTGGCAGGGGGGTGCAACTATGATTGCGATAGAGAGCACCCAGTTTGGGGTGAAGTTTTTTGTGGATAGCATCGACATGTACAGAAAAGTCAAGATGCTGGTCCAGCCAGACCCCGAAATATCTAAAGGAGAGGTAAGCCTCCAGAGTAGTCCCTTACAGGGTGTGGAAGAAGGGGGTGGTTTTAAGCCAAGAGGGTCTCGCCTTGTGCCAAAGGTCATGGAGACAGTCTTCTTTGCATTGAGGAATAGCTGGTTTGTGCAAAACCAGAGCTAGACTTCATCAAAGTCCTGCTGCAACCTGGTTGCTACATCAGCGGTTGAAGGGCCAGAAGCATACAAGGCCATGTCGGCCGCATAAATATGTATGGATGAGTGTCAGCAGGTGGTGGGCAGATCATTTAGGAAGATGGAAAATAGGATTGGGGCGAGGACCGAGTCTTGGTGGACTCTGTTGGTAACTAGGAGGGAGGGCAAGGTGGAACCACTGATTTTTACAGATTGGGATAGGCCTACCAGGTACAAGTGGAACCAAGTGGTGGCCTTGGCAGATAGCCCAGCAATGGAGAGCTTATCTAGCAGGAGAGCAGGAGAAACCATATTGAATGCCTTGGCCAGGTCGACAAAAATAGTGGAGGTGATGTGACACTTGTGCATGCCATCAAAGATGGAATCAGTGATCCACAGGAGTGAGGAGGCTGTGAAGTGGGACTTCCTGAAGCCAGTCTGGTAGGGTGAGAAGGAGGAGGAGGAGTTGAGAAAGGAGCAGAGTTGGGAGAGAACTAAGTCTATTAAAGCTTCATCAGAATGGGGAGGAGGTAAATAGGACGGTAGTTGCCAGAGACAGAGGAGTCACCTCCCTTTGGGAGCAGGATGACAGTAGCATGTTTCCATTCCAAGGGAATTGAAGCTAGATAGAAAAGGAGAGGTTGTAGAGATCAGCCGGGGGGCAGCGAAGAAGTGCATCTTTGAATCCAGCCTGTTGGGGCATTTGCCTTTTTCAGGGTTTAGGGAGATCAAGGCTTTTAAAACTTCAGAGGGTGAGACTTGACAGAAGAAGGAAGAAGGAAAGGGCAGAGGTGGAATGGGCTTGTGTGGGGATGGCTGAGGTGGGGGGTTAGGGCTGGAAAGGGGGGAGTGCAAACAGCAATGCCAAGGTGCAGCTTGTAAAATAGGAATTAAATTCGGATGCTACTGCTAGTAGGTCCATTACAGCCATACTGCCTACATTCAATGCAGGTGAGGGAGGGCTGAGAGGGTGGGGAGACGAGGGATTTGACCACTTTCCAGAATGTTGATGGTTGATTTATGTTAGCCTGGAAGAAAGATTTAAAGTAAGATGCCTTAGCCTGCCTGATTTGCCTAGTGCAGGTGTTGCGTAAGGATAGGTATTTTGGATGGTTAACAGGGGAACTTGAGTCCTTGAAAGACTTCCATGCTTGGTTTCTGGCTCTGGTGAGGGACATGATATCAGCAGTGATCCACTGCAGGTGGGCACCCCTTTCTCGAGACTGAGTGGTGCATGGATGTCCCATGCAGCTAAGAACTTGAGTTTGAAATAGAGCCACACATCATCAATAGAGAAGGCCCTGTGGTTGGGGGACCAATCAATGGCTGTCAGTTTGTTTATGAGCGAAGCAAGGTCCAGGGATTTGAATGACCTTGAGTGACTGATCCTGGGAAGAGGGGCTTTGGGCTGGAAAATTTTGCAGATCAAGTAAATCATATGGTGAAAACTTAGTGAGTCATGTAGGGTGCCTGAGGCAATTATGCGATGCCGGTGGGAGTTAGTAAGGGCCCAGTCCAGAAGGGAGTGGTTTTTCAACTTCTTGTTCATTCTAGTGGGTTCAGAGATCAGTTGCAACATGTTTAGTGCAGCAACTTGGTTATGAGACTTGGAGGTGGTGTTGGATAGCCAGTTTAAATTTAAATCCCCCAGGATATGGAGCTCACCACCCTTGGTGTGAGATTTCAGGGAGTCCAGGTGTTCCAGGATAACTGGTATTGTGGATTTGAGGAGGGCTGTAAGATCCTGCTATAAATAATGGAGTATTATGGGGGAGGAAGAGTTTGATTAATAGTGCATTTATCGAATGAGAGAGCTTTGGTAAATTGAAAGGGGTGAGCTGGATGGCAGAAGAGATATACATAGCTAGTCCTCCTCACCTCTTGTTGCCTGGTTGGTCATGCTTGATAGCAAGTAGCCTGGGATTCAGATTTCGAAATCCTTGTTGTGGGGCTTGAGCCAGGTTTCGGAGATAATCAGGAAGTCGGGTTTTAAATAGGTGATAGTTGGCTGCAGCAAGGTTATTTTATTTAGTAGGCTGCAGATGTTTAAATGCATCAGTTTTAGGCCACGAGGTAGATTGGAGGGGGGGGTGGTAGTAGATGGCCCTGTATTTGGGATGGTAGATGGCCCAGGATTTTCCTCAACATCCCTGGAAAGTAGCAGCAGGAGAGTCACTAAGAATTTGTAATAAGGCATGGAGCTCTGAGGTTTGTGGGTAGTGGACCTTGGATGGTCACCAGTGATGGGTGGATTCAGTGCTGTAGAGTTTAAGGCTATGAGGCCAGCATGGAAGGAGGGTGGCAGGATAGAGGGTCTGACCAGCCACATAAGCAATGTCAACCTCGGGTACAGCCCAGCGTGGGGAGTGCAAGAGGGTGTCTGCCAAGTGGGCATTGTGTAAGCTGTGACATTTTGAACCAGCTCTATTGGGAAGTTGAAGGGGGGAGTGTCACTAGAGGGAATAGAGGAGCAACAATGGTGAAGTAGAGGAAACATGGTGGAATACCTGTGAGGGACATACTGTAAGTTGAAAAACAGTGGTGGCCTCAAGTGGTGAAAGAATATAGGCTGCTAATGGGAAAGACGACTGATTGACTCAAACCTACACATGAGAGATAGTATAAAAGAAAGCCAAGGCTGGTGGTAGGGGTGGGGGGGCAGCCGATGCAAAGCATCAGCGGGGCAATCACAAGAGAGCCATATCTCGAGTCAGAACGCCGTTCGTACCTTGTTGAGAAATTCAGGCAGGGCTGCTTCGGCAGTGCACACGCAACCTCCTCATGGGCTATGGAGCGAGATGTGGCGACAGGATTTTAAGAGGTGATCTAGAAGCAGGGTAAGGCTAATTTGCTTAAGAATTGGAAGCACCATTGAGGAGGAGCTCAGCTCAGCACAGCTTGCACTTTAAATTAGCTTTAAAATGTGTTACGAAATGCTGACTGCTTATCTGGAGCTAAATTTAGTCGATGTAAATTACAATTACTGACTGAGAGTTTAGTAGCTTTAACAAGGAGCTCCATTTGCTACAGCATGCACTTTAATGTAGCTTAAAATGAGTTACAAAATGCATACTGCCAGTAATAAATCTGGAGCTAAAACCTAGTCAAATTAAATTAGACTTCCTGACCCACAGTATAGCAGTTTTACAAAATACATACTCCAGTAATAAATCTGGATCTACTGTAAGAACGTAATCAAATTAAATTACATTAAATTACCTAACCCAGAGTATAGCAGCTTGAGCATTGGTAAATTAAATTAATTTCTTAAAGTTACCCCACAAAATCCAGTGCAACAGTGGGGCTCAACCCTCTTAGGTAAGTGACCAAGACAGCAAGGCAAACAGATTTTGGTGTCGCATTAAAAATAAAATCCCTTAAAGCAATTATCACTTAAACAATATATATTGAGTTGCTTGGAGAACTTTGAGGCAAAAAAAGCTATCTGTTGGAATGTGCTGACATTTAAGGCTGTTGCAGTCCTATTGCAACATTTTAAACTGAGTCCTGTTTCGAATAAAAATGGTGCCACATTTAAATCACAAGACAGCCACATCTCGAGTCAGAACGCTGTCCATACATTGTTGAGAAATTTAGGAAAGGGCTGTTTTGGTAATGCCCTCATGACCTCCTCTTGGGCCATGGAGCAAGCTTGTTAACAAATTTGGGGAGGGCTTTTTTTTGGCAGTGCCGTCACGACCTACTCGTGGGTCACAGAGTGAGCTTGTTGAGAAATTCGGGGAGGGCTGTTTTGGCAGTGCCTTAATGACCTCTTCACAGGCCATGGAGTGAGCTTGTTGAGAAATTCAGGGGACAGCTGCTTTGGTAGTGCAACGAGCAAGCTGGGCTTCGGCTGGGTTTGGCGAAACGAGCTTGGGTTGCTCTCAATCCTCCCCCCCCCCCAGAAGCAATAGCAAAAAGGCAACCAGGGGGTTAGAGATCCTGAATAATTGTGGGGGCATACTCACCGAACCTTCTGGAGTAGATATATGCACCTAGGAGGCAGACATGTCTCTTGTCTCTTGTCCAGTAGGGCAAGATGGTATATTAGGTGAGACTGGGCATTGCTACTGGCTAGATAGTCCCAGTGGGATTACTTATGAAATGCAATAAGTCAGCTTGATCAGTTGCCAGCACATATCCCTGGCAGTCCAGTAGCACTCCTTCCTGCCTTTATCCCATTTGTATTAAGTTATGTAAGTAATAAGACATGATGAGGTGTGATTTATGGCCTGATAAGAGCACGCCCCAGGTTCATAATGAAGCATGGGGCACTTGCACCGAGTGCTTTCAGCACCTGGGAAGTGATCTTATCAGGCCACAAATCACAACTTGGAGTGTCTTATTCTGCTTATAAAATGTCTCCCCCCCACAAGTAAAAATTAAAGATTAAGAAAAACAAATTTCGAAAATGGAGGAAAAATAGGTTTTTACAGTTAAAATGGAAAAAATAATTCCCCTATTTCTTATTTTTTTAATCTACATTTTATGCCCTAGTATTGCTGGAAGTTAACAGGCAGCAGGCTCTGGCCCCTCCATTCAGGGGATTTGCTTCTGGCCTCGGTTGGAGACCCCATCACCGGAAATGCCACTGGCACTGTAATGGAGCCCGACTGCTTCTTGTTTCTCCCTTCCCCTACTATGGTCACTTGCACACGTGTGGAGTCATGCAGATGTAGTGATCCACAGCGCCTTCCCTATTCATGCCAGTCTTCACCTGCACTACCCTCAGGCTTCCACCTGCAGGTAGCCATGTGGTGGGAGCAACTAAGTCCCTTCCCAGGAAAGGAGAGTTGCCATGTGGCTGCTCAATTCAACTCCCGCCTTCCCCACAGGCCAACCTCAGATGACCCAGGCTCATTCCCGAACCTGAGTAGCCAGTGCAGTGTGAGGTGTGGCATAAGGGTATCAACCCTCAGCACCATCGGGCTGGCTTACTTCCCCTATTTCTATAGTGTAAAATGCATTGTACTTTGTCACCAGTAGGGGTCCCCCTGCCTAGCAGAGCTGGACAACACTCTCTCCCACCAACAAAGACACACATGCACTGGACAACACTCCCTCTCCACAAACAAAAGCACACAATATCTGTTATTCACAGTTCAGCATTACATTGAAACAACTGCAGTTTCATATTCCGAGCAACTTCACAGGAAGTGAGTGTGTCCCCCCACAAATAAAGGCACACACGCACTGGACAACACCCCCTCCCCCACAAACAAACACATATTGTGTCTTATTCATACTTTCGCCTTACATTGAAACAGCTGCAATTTTATGATCAGAGCAGTTTCACAGGGAGCGAGCATGTTCCTGTTAAGCCATAGTACTGCAAAGTATTTTTTTTCCTCTTTTCAGCACATCTTTCAAATGAAAGATGCTGAGGAGCAGTTGCAGTGCATCTCACCAAGCATCATGTCACAATCTGTGAGGGGCAGCGGGGGTGAGAAACGGAGTGGGGAATGGAGATTAGATGCAGGGAGAGAGTGCCGAGCAATGCAGGGGGTAATGTAGATGAACCACAGGAAGGACAGTTGGGGGAGCCATGGAATGTTGGCACAACAGTCTCTCTAGTGAACATTCCCAACTGGCTAAAGAGGTACCGGTCTCCAGAATATGTGCTGATAAACATAGAAACATAGAATTTGATGGCAGATAAGGACCGCTTGGCCCACCCAGTCTGCCAATTTTCCTACCTAATGAATAAGCAGCAGATCCTAGTTAACCAGCAACCTACTTCTTTCTACCCCCAACCCCCTAGAATTGCCTTATGACTGTCCCATGCATGCTTGAATTCAACCACTGGTTTTGACTCCACAACCTCCTCTGGAAGGCTGTTCCATGCATCCACAACCCTCTCTGTGAAAAAATACTTCCTTACATTACCTCTGAGCCCCTCCCATCTTCAAATTGTGCCCCTTTGTTCTTGCACACCTCTTTATTTGAAACATACTACCCTCTTGGACTGTTGATTCCCTCAGGTGCCAAAGTTTCTATCATGTCCCCCCTCTCCTCCTTTCCTCGAGGCTATACATATTAAGCTCCTTTAGTCTCTCTTCATATGTCTTCTTGTGCAGACCCTGCACCATTTTAGTTGCCCTCCTCTGGACAGCTTCCATCCTGTCTATGTCCTTGCGGAGACTGGGTCTCCAGAACTGCACGCAGTACTCTAGATGGGGTCTCACCAGCTGTCTGTACAGAGGCATAACAACTTACTGTTTTCTACTGGTGATGCCTTTCCCTATGCATCCCAGTATCCCCCCAGCCCTCCTTACTGCCTTCTCACATTGCTTGCCCACCTTTAAGTCATCTGATATGACTACCTCTAGGTCCCTTTCCATTTTTGTTGTTGTTAGTATCTCACCCCCCATTGTGTACTCTTCCCCTGGGTTTTTGTTTCCCATGTGCATTACCTTGCACTTCTTAGCATTGAATCTAAGCTGCCATACATTTGACCATTCCTCTAACCTTGCCAAGTCCTTACTCACACTTTCCACCCCACCTTGTGCATCAACTCTGTTGCATATCTTTGTGTCATCTGCAAAGAGACATACTTTTCCTTCCAGTCCCTCTGTAATGTCGCTTATAAAGACATTGAAGAGGACCGGTCCTAATACTGAACCCTGCAGTACCCCACTAGTAACCCCCCTTTCTTCAGAGTGGACTCCATTTACTATTACCCTCTGTGTCCTATTCTCCAGCCAATTCTTTACCCAGGCTATCATCTTGGGGCCCACTCACAGGCTGGCTAACCTGTATATTAATCTTTTGTGTGGGACTGTGTCAAATGCCTTGCTAAAGTCTAGGTAGGCCATGTCCACAGCCCCTCCTTGATCTACTACTTTGATCACCCAGTCAAAGAAATCTATTAGATTCATCTGGCATGACCTTCCCGCTGTGAATCCATGCTGCCTTGGGTCCTGTGCCCTCTGGCCTCTAGGTACTCGACAATTCTTTCCTTCAGAAGTGATTCCATCATTTTCCCTACCACTGAGGTTAAACTAACAGGTCTGTAGTTTCCTGCTTCTGCCCTGCTCCCACTTTTGTGAAGGGGAATCACATCTGCCCTCCTCCAGTCCTTGGGTACCACCCCATCCTCCCATGATTTGTTAAAGAGGGTAGTCAGTGGTGTTACTAGTTCTACCCTTAGTTCTTTTGTACCCTTAGTTCTTAAGGGTAGCACCCTAAGGACATGGCCACAGGTACCTGTCAACCAATCAGGACACAGAAAACTCCTGACCCATTTTATAAATGTGCATAACAGTCCAGTGGTTCTTCTCCCATTCCAATCAGTATTGTACTAAATTATGTATCCATGTTAGTCAAGTGGTACCACTCTCCCACCCTGATTCATACTGCAATAATTTATATATATATATATCCCCCTGATAGACCAGTGATCCCCCTCCTGGTAACCTCCAACCCACCATGCCAAAACTCTTCCAGCCTAGCCCCATTGTGGCTGGCCCTTACTTACTGCATTCCTCCCTGTCCAGCCACCGTCTGACAGAAAAGTTCTGTAGTGATATACAGAGCTGTACAGTGCTACAGAAGTTCTCCAAAAATAATTAAACTGCCTCTTGCATGCCTTGCTATGGGGGAAAACACCACTCTGTCTGCTAAGAATTAAGTTTTGGAAGCAGTACATAGCTCTATTTCTGCAGCCTTTTAGAAATTCCAAAACCCTCTCAACTTTCCACTGCTCTCCGTATGCAAGAGGGTTCCCTCATTTGCAATGGCATAGGGGTGTATGTAGCCAATCACACTATCCATATATAGCACTACATTACGGGGCCCTATGAATATAACTTCAGGCATTTTCAAACACAATATGTCCACTTAGCATGGTCTACTCCTTTTGAGTATGGGGGCCTTAGTGTCTTAATAGCTTTGTATATTAAATATATTGCCGACTTGCAATACGTTTTTGTGGTCCTTACCGAATTTAATTATCATATGGTTTAATTATACAGTATATATATATATATATATATATATATATATATATATATATATATCAAAAAACCTTGTTAATGCATCAGTTAGGGTTCCCACCATCAAAAGTCAGGAAATATGATGTTAGGGTTTCCAACCCTAGCACCCCACTCCCACTCAGCACACACCAACAGGCATCGGGGTGTGCCTTGGGATCATCAACCCTAACGCTCATTTATGTAATGCCTTTTTAGATTTCTTGTTTTGGTTTTTTGATTTTTGGTGTTTCATCATGCTTTTCCTAGTAGGTTGGGACACTAGCATGGTTGCTAGGGTCCCTACCTATGTCACTTGCTAACATGGCCTTTGGTTGTCTGGTTCTTATGTGTGGGCAAACTGAACAGATTATTTAAATATGGCGGTGGCAGCTCCCGGTTAATGAGGGAGAGAGGTTTTGGTTCTGAACTTTTTTTTATTTTGTATTTTTCTTTTAAATGTTGACCATCTGGTTGATCTTCCTTTCTGTTATCAAGGAGGATGTTGTGGGCCAGCAGAAGCACTGTTCACCACAGTAGGATGTCCCCAGCTGGCCGATACTCTAAGAGCCAGTGATAGGTAGGGAGTGGAAGTTCTGGGTGGGAAGGGATGGAGTTATTGGCTGCAACATTTTGGGGTTTTGCCAGGTTGCTAGACTTTTTGGAGGCAATTTTATTATTTTTTTCTGAAAAAGAAGAAAGTACCTTTCAGTGTGAATGCTGGTATCACTCTGAAGAGGTTCAGAGTTGCAACTTGCAGGTGATGCATGGGTGAACTCGAGGCTGTACTGAGCTGCAGTTTGAGTGCAGTTTTTTCCTGTCGTGTGGTTAAGTGCAGATAGTGCCTCTTGGTGACCTACTACTGTTTGGATAAATGATCAACAGTGAAAACAAATGAGATATCCTCACTGTAGATCAGACCACCCTGCAGATATCGAAGATACTTGTCAAACTTTATCCACACTGGCATTACGTAAATAGATATAGATATAGATATAGATATAGATATAGATATAGATATAGATATATCTTGGTCATATTTAATGTGAGTGCTGAGATTGCTCACAACCAATAAATATAGAGTAAAGGATGGGGAAGTGTGTGATATGAGAATTTAATGCACACCCAAGGTGTGGTATGCTACATAAACCTCGAGGGGTTTATCAATGCATCCAACTGCAAGGGTGTTCATTAAATTCTCATATGCACACTTTCTCAACTTTTATTTTATATAATTGATGGCGAGCAATTTTTTCCAGCACAAGTGCTGAGACTGATACACACACACACACACACACACGCGCGCACAAACTCACCACACACAGAGTCTCTTTCTCTCTCTCTCTCTCTTTCTCTCTCTCCTTTTTTTCAGTAACCCCCCCCCCATCCCATGGTACCTTCAGTATACCTCTTTGGGGCATACTCATGCACTCCCACATCAGCCCCAAATGCAGCAGCAGCTTCCAGCCCCCCAGCTCCCACTACAGATTCACCAGCTGTGCAGCAGTCTCCAGTCACTCTCTCTCTCTCTGCATCTCACCCCACAGCAGCCTAAACAAAGCACAGAAGCTTTGCAATTTAATTCTTTTTTTCCTGTTTCACAGTTGAAGTCACGATTGCTACTTACCTCTTCATGAGGGCAGTCAGCGACAGACCCATTCCCACTGACAGTGTGAGTTAGCTGAGGGTGGCTGGTGAACTGCAAAATCAACCAGATACTTAAAAAAAATAATGGTAGGATTATCCAGATAGATAAATAAAAAAAAAATGATTTGTGGAAGATATGGATGCTGTTGTGGCGGCTCCTCACTAACAAAGTTTCAGAGCCACTGTGTTTTAAGAACTGTTTAAACCACCCACACACAGACAGGGATCCAATGAAAAAGTGCTCCCTTTTGATTGACTGAGCACTTGAATGCCATAATAACTGACTGATTATTATGTTAAATTCAACTGGTTGAGCCCCAAGAAAAAATTGCTCACCAGTAATTATTATGAGTTAGTCATCAGAGTCAGGGAAACTGGCATGGATTGCTAACAGTCCCTCTCCCAGTCAAGATCGTTCAGGGGTTTAGATATAGAAATGTGCCTGTTTTTCATCCCAAGAGGGGAACTGCATAAACTGACTGATGGTATATCAACTGTGTGCCCTCCCCAATGTAGATGACAATAAAATAATTTCATATGCACTTGTGAAAAACACAGTCTGGGTTTTGTTCATGGCTGTGTTGCTTTGAATGGACACTGCCAGCACCTTAAGTGTAATATTGTTTCAGATAAAGTAAATGCATGTTGTGATAGCTTATGTTCTGTGAAATATGTTGATACTATATCACTGTTTTGTTTTAGCTGCTTCTTAGCAGAAGTGAAAGAATGCTTTTAGTCTAATGATATCAAAACAGATTTTATTTTAAATCCTTCTGTGTTGCTTTCTTAATCATCAGGAATGCCCAAACAAAGCTAAGCCACTCATAATGCATCTGCCTTCTCCCATTGCTTCATGAGTGGGTTATGCTGCTTGTGGGGTGTTCCCGGTTCATGCAAATATCCAAGGCTATGTATGGATATTGCTGTGAGATATAGCTGCCACTACACATTCAGTCACTTCACCACCAGTCTAGCATTGCTTGTAAAGCGCTTTGGAATACAATGCATATAAAAAGCACTATATAAATGCTGATTCTTCTTCTACTTCTTCTTCTTCTTTTTCAAAAGCTTCAGTAGGTATCTTTTATGAGTAATTCAAGGGATATAAACAAACAGGATTAGTATGGTGACCCAAATATGGTGGAAGTCAATTTCTCACTTTCATTAAGAAAAGGAAATCAGATACAAAACAACAACCTACATTAATGAATTCCACAGAACATGGGCAATACACAACTGTGCTTACTGTAGCTTGGGAAAACCTGAAGCCTAAGGAAGACTGACAGTATCCCTTTAAACAATGAAGGTGCACTAAGGGCATTCCATTTAAAATTACTCGTACTATAATAATAAATTGACAAGGTGGTGTACAATCTGTCAAAGTAACCATTCAATATTGTAGCTGTTGGGCCAGTATTAGATATTTCCAGAGTGACTAACTACTGCACTGTAAGGATGTGCCCCTGCTGTACTAATAATACCCTCTCAGACTTAACCAGCAGCAAGCAGTGCCACAAGGTACCAGTCAGAATCTTATATTTTTATACATTTCCTGTCGCAGAAGCACTGCTCAGAGCTTAGCATGCAGAACAAGCTCCAAACTCCAGTAATAGTGTGAAATTATCTGCTGGTCATTTCATTAAGGGACAGGCTCAAAGCTCCAAAGTTGGGTCCCATAGGTAAAAGGCCATTGATTCAAGGCAGCCTGTAAATTCAGTGACTCACCCTGGTCCTTTCTTATTAGATTATGTTCGGTCCACTGGATGAACTGATATTGAAAGTGCAATTCTATGCTGCTGGTGCTGCATTACAACAGATTTCCTTGTAACAATGTCTGCAAGGGTGAAAGATCTTTCAGGTATTTTTGATGGGAAATTACAGTCTGTAATGTGTATGATGTGCCTAAGCAAGGGAAGAACATATGTTTATGTCTGCCTTTCCTTTGCATAAAAGTTATCAGCATTGCTAGCTAACATGAAATTTTCATTTAAGCAATGCCAGGAATCATTTTTAAAACAATAAGTCAGAATCTTATACTTTCAGACAGTAAGCATTCTGAAATTATTCCATGTTGCCTACTCCAAGAACACATAAATATGAATTATAGGTTAGGACTATGAACAGCTAAGGCATGCAGTACACTGCCTTTTTTATTTCAGTCCAATTCAGCTGCTGTCACTGAAATAAATGTATTGTTTGAAAACAGTATAAATATGTATTATCGTACCATATAATGTGGGTAACTTGTAGCAGGAAGGTTACCTGGACTGGAAATGGTTTCTTTTAGTCCCTTGTACTGTATGTAAACATATGAATAACACCTTTGATAAAAAATTGATATCTTAAATTCTGGAAAGGTATTACAGTGTATTTAATGCATACATGCAGTTAAAAAGGCACTTAAATAATAAGAAAATATTATCACTTTACAAATCAGGAAACTAAATTTCAGTTGGATCATTACACAGAACTGACACAGTGTATCAGTTATATAAAGCAAAACACTATATATGAAGCCCACTGTCATGGAGAGATAAGCTGAAGCATAGACTGTCTCACCTCCAACAGCACCAGTGTCCCTGGTTCAGGAACAGACCATGGGTGCTTGGCGTCAGAAATGGTCAGGAAAGAGAGGATTAAGTGTCCCTAGAACAACTCTCCTCCCTTGGGGATGGGGATTAATGTGTCCTGCTGTTCACCTGCAGCGAGCAGAATTTGGGAGGTAGCACAGTGGGACCATATAGTGAAGTGACCCTACTCACAGGTACCAGGAGGGTGTCTCTACAGAGGTGGAGATTGGGCATTGCACCATTATACAGAATGTATACAAAGGGGAGAAATCAGAAAAACACCCCAACCACAGGATGACAGCCTGACCACTCACAGGTCCAGCAGCAGCAACTGAGCACCTTCACAAGGTCGGTGACAGAGGATGACGGAGTCAGGAAAGCCCTGGAGAAGCCAGATGATGGGGCCGGAGGGGCTGGTTGGATGGAGGCAGTCTGGGCAGCAGGAAAAAAAATTGAAACAAAAAGCAATGTTATTCCCAATAGTTTTCTACATAAGCAATAAGACACAACAGGGTGTGCATGGAAAGTACAGTTGTGTAAGAACTTACCATAACAGTAGATCTTCAAGAGTATCTCTTGCAGCAGGTCATAACATGTGGGGGATATCTGCCACAGGCATCATTTACTCCAGATGATGTCTCAGCAGTAAACTCTGGGACCTCTCCCTAACATTACCAAGTGGTGTCAGTAAGGCACGTATAAAAGGGGGATGCCCCAGCTACTCCTCAGTTCTTTTCCATCATAGCAACTGAATGAGAAAACATTCTGCAGGCATCCGATAGGAACTGAGGAGGGAAATAAGGTAGCAATTCATGCAGTCGTGAAAGAACAGGAGCAATGAACCCTTCTGAAGTAACAGCAAAGGGGAAGGTGGGTGGGCTGCACGACCTGCAGCAGGAGATACTCTTGAAGATCTACTGTTATGGAAAGTTCTTATGCAACTGTACTATCATCTTTGAGACAATCTCTTGCAGCAGGTCATAACACATGGGAAGATTCCCAAGCAGTTATTTTGCCCAGGGGAGGAGTTAGTGAACCATTAGAACTTAGGACAGGAGGCCTTGTAGAATGGCCGATCCAAAATCAGTCCACTTCTTGGAAGTGATGTCTAGACTGTAATGTTTCATAAATGTATGTACAGTAAACCATGTGGTGGCATCACAAATTTCTAAGGCAGAGATGCCCTGGAAATACACCATAGAGGCAGCCATGCCTCTGGTTGAATGGGGTTTCAAAACCCTTGTGAGAGGTTTTTCATATTTTGTATAGATAAATGAAATGAAGTTGGCCAACCATGTGGACAAGTACTGCTGTGAAACTGGAACATCCTGGTTTCCCCGGGGCAAAAGAAGCAAAAAGTTGCTCAGTTTGTTGCAACCTTGAGGTATGGAGCAGATAATGTCTCAATGTTCTATGCACATTGAGAGTATGAATTAGGGATTCCCCTGGATTCTCAGGCTTCACATAGTACATTGATAAGTGGATAGCCTGATTTAAAGTAAAATCAGAAACAATCGTTGGCAGAAACAACAGGTTTTTTCGTAAAGACACCCTATAATTATGGAATTACAGGTAGGGAAGTTAGCACATTAGTGCCTGTAAAGCTGAGATACATCTACCTGCCATAAAGGCAACTACAAATATAGTTTTCCAAGAAAGATAACAAGAGTTTTCTGGAGTCAGTGGGCTCAATATGACTCAGTCATAGTCAATTTTTCAATCACAAAATTCACATCTCACCCTGGGACTTGATCCAAGATCGAGGGATGAAGGTGTCGAATACTTTTTAAAAAGGTTCTGGGGCAATGATTTGTTTCCCACAGGTAAATGAAATGCAGCAATGGCTGAAAGGTGGACTGTCACAGAGGAATAAGTCAGTGCACCCTCCAACAAGAAGAGCAAATAGTCTAAGATGCTCTGAGGGGAACAATCATAAGGGGCTAAGTCCTGTGTAGATGCCCAAATGGAGAAACATTTCCCCTTTATAGACTAGGAATACCACATAGATGGCTTCCTAGCAGCCCTTAGGACTTCCGCCACCTACAGGAACACCCTGAAGCACACAAGGACTATGTCCTCAGGAGCCAGGCATGCAGGTGTAGGGAGTGAAGGTCTGGATGTAGCAAGGAGCCTTACACTAGGGACAACAGAGCCCAGCAGATTGGTAGAGCTAGGGGATCCAGTTCTGAGATCTGTAGAATCAGTGGGGACCAAATCTGTCTTGGCCCAAACAGTGCTATGAGAATCATAGACACCCTGTCCCAGACCAGTTTGAGTAGTACTCTCTGAATGAGAGGAAGAGGTGGGAAGATGTAAAGAAAGCTTCCTGTCCAGGTAAGAGATAACATGTCCTGCCACACAGTTCCAGGACCTTGCTCGAGAGAGAGCAGGAAAGAGCCAGTTTTGCATCATGTGGAGAGCAAAAGGTCTGACTCCAGGCAGCTCCATTGGTGGAAGATGTCATTGAGGATGTCCAGTAGGATTTCCTGCTCATGGGCCAGGGCAGTGGATCTGCTTAAGGCATCCGCCAGGGTGTTGGACACTCCGGGGATGTGGACTGCCAGACAGATGGATGCATCTCAGGGTTGTCCAGTACCAGACCCTCATCAATTCTCTGCAGAGAGGGTAAGAAAGGGTGCCACCTTGCTTGTTTAGGTAGTGAACTACTGTAGAATTGTCTGATTGCTCTGAAGGCAACCTGGGGGATGGAGAGTCTTGAACACCTGTAAAGTGTAGAGGACTGCCCTCATCTCCAAGACACTGATGTGGAGACCTACCATGCCAGTTGTTGGCTCAACCTGCATGGAAGATGTGGCAGAAGAGGTCTGAGGAGGCTCAGGGTCTTGATCCATGTCGACATCACCATCCAGGGCAGAAAAAGCCCTTACCCTTAGAAGAGGTTCTCTAAGTTCCTCTCCATTGAATGTAAACTTGGAAAAAACAGGAGAAGAGCAGACCATCCACAAGGTCAAGGAAGGCCTGGAGGGAGCAGAGGCATGGACCTCTGCCCCACCAGTTGTGATGAGGGGTGATGGACATCAACCATGGCCAGCTGCCCTGTGAACACAATGGAAACAGCATGGACAGAGTGAATGGGAACCACTAAAAGAACAGAAGAAGGCAGTGGTGCCAATCTAACAGACCCGGAAGAGGGGTGAGTATTCAGTGGTGTTGAATAACAATTGTACCTCTACCACGCAAAGACTCAGATTTTGCGATCGACGAGGGAGTCAACATTGAGCTCTGAGAAACTTGGCCAGACATCGACAGGACAGAAGCACAGAGGTAGCGTTGCATATCACCACCATGCAAATACACTACCCATTGTTCAAATGCGCAACTAGAGATGCAGCAAAATTAAATACCGCTGGCAAAGTGAACGTGAGGTGACCACTTCGCGTTGTCGCTCCGCTCTGTGGAGTGGCCAATAGGAAAGGCTCACTTCGCCTTGTAATTATTACTTTGCATTGTCATTCTGCCTTAATGAGAAGTAAGGCAGAGTGACAATAATATTGGCAGCCCCCAGTGCCCCCCCACACACACACACACAGTCGCCAGAATTAATGTGCATCCCCAAAATGCTACTGTCTTGTGTCCAGAAAACTCCCCAGTGCTGATGAGAGCGTAAAAAGAAATGCAAAGTCTCCCAGAATTAATGGTGTACTGCAAATGCACAAAGTAAGATTGTGCTGTGAACTCAAGAGATGCAGAGTCAGATGCAAAGGCACAACAACACCTAACTAGTGCTCACAAGTCACAAATCCAGATCAGGAAAATAATACCTTTTACTGGTTGAGGAGGGGGGGTAGTGCACAACATTAACAGTCCACTACCAGTAAAGATACCACAAAGCAGTATAAAAATTCATGCAGATATGGTGGATAGCAGGTTCACACTGTTGCAATTACTCTGGCACAATAAAAGTTGTTTGATTTAATGGTACGCATCTCACACACTCTCGTACACAAACTTCAAGTATTGTGCGGCAAATTGAAAACCTTTAGCAATATAACCAAATGTTTTAAACAAACTGAAATTATACTCTGCTGCACCACTACAATCAACAAAAAAATTTCAAGAATTACTGAGAATATTACTGTGTGTACATTAACACATTTATACTGGAAAAATATAACCAAAACAGAAAGACTGCCTTTTTCTCCCAGTTAATCTACCTACACCATAGATACGCCCCTCCACCAAAGCACACTTCACAGTACACAGACTGACTGTTCTAAATTAACATTCTAAATCCACACACAAACAATAAACACTCGATGATATGAGTACAGGAGGGTTTCCTACAATCGATGCACTACATTTTGAGCAACAAAATGGCTCAAAAAAGGCTTATTTAACAGCTTTTAGAAGATTTGAATCACAGAGCTCTGAGAGGAAACTGTCTCCATTTTCCACTACACACACACTACACAGAACTGAGGCTGTGCAAAACAATCTAGAGCCCATATGACCTGTAATCCCATGAAGCACTACAAATTCGCCGTGGAGCTCAATAACAAGGCAACATGATGCGAAGTACATTGATTTCAATGTACTTCACCTTAAAATTGGTGGAGAAGTAGTTTGGGGAAGGCAGAATAATGCAAAGTCATTGGTTTAAATGGACTTTGCATTCTCCATTATGATGCAAAGTACTCCGCTTCGCATTGCGGAGCGCTTTGCGGATTCCGTGTTACTACATGAATCATTCAGCTGAGCGAATTTTGGCCACTTCGCCCACCTCTATGCACAACCCCTTGAAGAACAGGTATAGCACTACTGCACAATTACTCGTGGTGCACGGTAATACAGCATACATTAGCGCAAGTACCACTGTATGACTCCATCGTCGTTGACACGGTAGGTAACAGTGAGCTCTCTGATACCAGGCCGATCGTCGATGAAAGAATTGTTAATGGGCAAGAAGCCAGTGATGGAAGCCACAGGAGAACCCCTGAATGCTCTGTCGATGGAGGAGCCATTGACGGAGGTAAGAGAGGAGCCAGCAGTCATTGACAATGTAGAAGACAATATAATAGTGGCTATAGTCTCAGGTCAGGTACTTGTCTTTTTGGTAGAGCTTGGGGGGCTCTCGTCATCTA
Source organism: Neoceratodus forsteri (assembly GCA_016271365.2). Taxonomy (NCBI): domain Eukaryota; kingdom Metazoa; phylum Chordata; order Ceratodontiformes; family Ceratodontidae; genus Neoceratodus; species Neoceratodus forsteri. The sequence goes on along the minus strand of CM028136.1, from coordinate 108,366,571 downwards.
CGATGAGGACTTGGAAGAAATGTGCATAGTCCTGCTAGCAGGGTTCTCACCAGGACCTAAGGTTGTCAATGAGGATGGTTCACCAGGAGAGTGGTGAGACCCCGAGGAGGTCCTGTATTGAACCATTTTCAGAAGCACAATCTCAGGGGCCTTACAGGGCTAAGGCACTGAACAGATATCCAGGAGGTCCTCTGTAGCAATTTGTTTATCACAGGAACACATTAGGAATAAGGGATCCAAAGGCATTAGTAGCTGAACCCATTTAGAATTAACATTTGGTCGGTGGAATTCTTCCTCGATGACTGATAAGCAAAGCTCTGAAGGAGGACTTGTTGCATGTAGCTTGCAGTTGAAGAGAACTGAGGAGTAGCTGGGACCTCCCCCTTTTATACATGTCTAACTGACATCACGTGGTAACATTAGGGGGAGGACACAGGGTGGACTGCTGAGAAGTCATCCGGAGGAAATGATGCCAGTGGCTGATATTCCCATGTGCTATGACCTGCTGAAAGAGATTGTTCAAAGATGATCATATTTTACTAGATGGCCGGGGGTGTAATAAGGCATGAGGCTGCAGGCCACAACATTCCTCAAAGCATCGATGTTCCCTTCCCTCGATCACTGCCTCCAACTTGCATGGCCACCTGTGGTCTCTTAGGTGGCAATCTCACAGCAGAATCAAGGCATCCTCCCACCCCCGAGGAGTTGAGTGTCAGCAGGGAAACTGTACCACTCTTCCATGGCTGGCCCTCTGACAGCTAATGAGAAGAGCAAGTTTTGGACCTAAGCTATGCTTGTAATTCCTAACTCTTCCTGAGTTCCAGAATGTCATCTATTAGTGCTGAAGAGGCAGGGGTTTCAAAGCTAATGTTCCAAAGGGTCAGTCTCAATGCAGTTCAGTTCTTACAATCTGGGTCACAGGCTGTGGAAGGGTGGGCTCACTAATGTACCAACTGCTGAAAGTAGGTCATCACTCAGGGAGTCCACCTACATCCAGCAATCTAAAGGGGGATGAGCATGAGGATGCAAACAGCAGATCAGGGGGAGATCTCTGGACAAAAATCCTTATGAATAGGAGACCTTGCTTCAGGAATTGGGAAGAGTGCATGATGCACTAACAGAACTGCATTTGACAATGTACGGATTCCAGTTGTATGTGGGGGGATGTGGACTAGTACTGTAGGTCAGGTGACATGCATTAGTGTGGTGTGATTAGATCTGTTGCAGGGGGGTGTTGGTTGATGGGTTCTATATCAGTAAATAGGAGGACCTGGTGACTGCACTGGATGATTCAGTGACACTGCAGCATCAGTATGTCATAGCAAAATCAAGTTTTGGAGGTATCAGTGATGGGACTGTCACTGGATACCGGGGAGTTCTTGGATGTTCTAACTACCTGGGGATGTGGGCCTTGCAACATAGTTACTCTACTACTGTTTTGCATTGCAACATTCATCAAGCACATTATAGCACTACAGAGTGCTGCATCAGGAGGCATACTGCATCCAGTTCTGATCACTACAAGATAAAAAGGATAATTAAAAGAGGTCAGGTGGGTCCATGATAGTGCCACCTAGCTATTAGGACTTAAGAGGCAAGAGATAAGGTTGGACCTACTCAAATTATTTTGCCTCGAGAAGAAAAGGCTAGTGGAGGGGGAGGGACATGGTGTTCTGAATATTAAAAGGGTTAAGGAGGGTGCAGCATGTACAGATGTTTGAGCTATTGAAGACTTCAAGCAGCACTAGAAGGCATGCCATCAAATTGATGAGATCAGGGTAAGGGAAAACTTCAGCATGCACTGCTTCATTCACATGCTGGTCAGTGTCTGGAAAGGTCTAGCCAGAGAGGTAGTGGATGCAAATGCTGTTCATCATGGTCATACTGTTGAGCTGAGGGGGCCACCAGCAATGCCAGTAGTTGAGGCTAATTGATTTATGAAGTTTGAAAAATTCACCTCACAAAATGTGTAGCAGGCAAATAACATTTTGTGTGAAACATTTGCTCACTTTGAGTAAACTTCACTTTAAACCATCTGTATGCCATATACAGTTTCTGTTTATTTTAATTTTGTAGCTTGTTTTTAACTTGCAAATAGGCCTCGTTATAGCATGTATTTTTATCTGCAGGTTTGCCTCTCATTGATTGTGTTCTTTAAAACACAAGGACACTTGCAATTAAAGTTGAAAGCTCCTCATCTTACACGTAATTAGGGAGAATAGTATCCTAAGCTTTAGTTATCAGTAGTCTGTTTTCTTGAAACATACAGATACATTTTAAAATTTGTGGGAGTAGAACTCTCTGTTTGTTGCTATTTTCTGATAACCTTTGACCTTCAGACGCTTCTTAGTTAAAAGCATACTGGTGTTAATTAGCTTCTCTGACATAATCCTGTTATGTTTCAAATGAGTATGTTAAAACAATGAGAATTATTTCTGTTTTTAGTTAATAGTATGGGATTTTCTAAATAACTGTCATAAAGCTTCTGAAGAAGTAGTTGGTTGGTCCGAAAGCTAGAGCACTTTGTTCTTTTCTTGTAACATCTATGTTGGTCCATGCTTCTGGATCTGTTCTTACTATGGCCAATATGGCAACTACACTATTTGTTTTGTCGGTAGGCAAACTGACACTTTTTTCAAGGGAAATCATGCTAATTCACTGGTGAAGTTGTAACTTTGCCTGACTTCACCTGGCTTTCCCTGAGAAAGTGCCACTTTGCCAGAAAAAAGCCTTGTAAAGTAGCAAAGTGGCAACTTAGTAAAGTTTTTAGCAAAGGCGAATTTTGCAACTTCACTGGCAAAGTAAAAGTTCAGAACAGATCTAGTTTGGGCCCAACTGGAAAATTGGAACAGGGATCCCAAGGTTAGCACACTAATATTTTAAGTAATTGTAACAATAGCAGTATCCTCTGCCTTGTACCCAGTAGGAAAGTCCTGGGTCAAAGGTCATTCAAAGACATGATAAAATAGGAATAGTGCAAAATGGAAGAAGGCACATCAGTGTTCATGAACAATGAACCATGTTTGACATATAACATAGCAAATATAATACTGTATAGGTGTATATATATATATATATATATATATATATATATATATATATATATATTATAGGGATGCGGTCACGCTTATATTTAGGTTATGAAGCCACTTCTATGTTAAACTCCAAAATGTTGCATGTTAATAACTTTGGACCTGTTCAACGGATTTGCATGAGATTTGGTATGCGAGGTGGGACATTATTGATCTCTTGATTTGCCATATTTTGTTTCAGTTGGACCTATGGTCTTTGTGCACCAAAACGCTGACAAATGCACTTTTCGCCAGTTGTGTGGGCAGTTTTGGGGATTTTGTCTGTGATGCTTCGTGGCCATCCTGTGGCATGCTGCTCTTTGAGTTGACTCATCTGAAAGAGCTTCAATCAATGAACATTCCACTTTTTGTTTTGTGAAAAAATATTAATCCATTCAAAAGTCATTGTAGTTTTAAGTTCCCATTATAAGTCAATGGGAAAATTTATACGGTTATTTTACGAACAAAGAATGGGGTTTTGGACATCTGGTCCCTCCTCATGATCAAAGAATTTGCAGGCTCACGGTCAAAGAATCTTTGACTCCAGGAATTCTTTGATTGCGATGACCACCATCTTGTTTTAAGGTTCTGGTCTGAAAAAACTCAAATATCTTGGCTCAGGATGACTCCTGAAGTAAAACTTGGTTGGGTTTTGCTCAGGGGGCTTCGCTCTATCGAGCCATGCCTTTGGTTTTGTTCAAAATGGTCAAAAAATATAGTTTCACATATTTTTATTCTTTGATCGTGACTCGCTAATGATCTTTGATCGTGAGCCTGCAAATTCTTTGATCACGAGATTCTTTGACCGCGATCTTTGATCGTGAGCGAGGGACAAGATGGCCAGTTGAAAAAAGCAAATTTCTCAGCTCAGGGGTTGGTTATTAACAAAATTAGAGTGGGTTTTGCTCAGGGGGCTTTATTTTATCGAGCCATGCTGGTAGTTTCATGCATTTATGTCTAAAATTTGAATTTCACCATTTTTTATTCTTTGATCATGAGCCTGCAAATTCTTGGATCATGAGGATGGTGATCTTTGATCATGAGGGAGGGACTAGATGGCCAGATTTTAATGCAACAGATAGGCCAATTATAACAATTTTTAACTTTAAATATCTCAGAAATGGTTTGGTCTTTTTACTTGAAATTTGGAGGGTGTTGATGGCATGTCCTGCAGATGTGAATTACAGTGTTTATGTGTCAAACAACACATTTTCTGCAAAGATATTGAGTGGCATAGTTTACATTTGGTGGACAGCATTTTCCATTCTTGTACTGGCTTGAATTTTATACAGTAGCTAGCATTAATGGCATGGATCTACTTTTCAGTCATTAGGTGTCTAAAATCTTAACAGGTACAGAACTCTGCCACTCCAACGAATGAAAATCTCAAACTTTCACATGTTGTATCTTGGAAACAGTTTTGTCTTTTATAATGAAATTTGCAGGGTCTTCAGGTGATGTCCTGTTCATGTGAATTATGGTGTTTAGGTGTTGGAAAATTAATTTGCTGCACACATATTGTGTGACACACTGTATGTTTTACGTATGGCATTTTGCATTGTGGTACTGGGTACACATTTATAGGGTGCCTAGTGTTACTGCCATGGAGATAATTTCCGGTGGTTACATGTCTGAAATGTAAACAGGTGTTGAATTATGCCACTCTGATGACTGACACTTTGCTTTCTTTCAATGTGGTGGGAGCTTTCGGGCCCCATGCTCCCACCCATATGTGCTTCCAGCAACACACATGATATTCAGTACTTGTAGTCTTATCTAACACAAAAATTTATAAGTTGGTGGGAGCACGGGGCCTGAAGGGCCTGTGCTTCCATCAACTTGTGTTACTTTTCACTTTTAATGAATTTGGAAGTAGGTGGGAGCGGGCCCCACACTCCCACCAACTTCTGTGACTTTTTACTTTTATATTTTTCTCAAAAAGTAAGGAAATTCTATGCAAAAAAACTTTGTTAATGCATCTTTTAGGGTTAAAACACAAAAAGAAAGGAAATGAAACTTTTAGTGTTGACCTCTCTCCCCCTTGGACCTGCCCATCATCCCAAGCTTGACAGCTGAAGGGATGTGTCCTTGGGGTTGTGAGGCCTAAATATCACCCCATTCTTCTTTTCTGTGGCTTGTGAATATGATTACACATGGACTGGGGTGAGATTTAGGCCTCACAACCCCAAGGACACACCCCATCAGCTGTCAATCCCGGGATGATGGGCAGGTCCAAGGGGGGGAGGGGTCAACCCTAAAAGTTTAATTTCTTTACTTTTTGTGTTTTAACCCTAAATGATGCATTAACAAAGTTTTTGCATAGAATATACCATATATATATATATATATATATATATATATATATATATACACACACACACTGTATATGGATGCAGTTGCTCCCCTATACAGTAGTTAGGGTCAGCCTTCACTTCTATGTTAATCCCAATATTTTGCACTGTTATAACTTTGCTACTGTTTGACCAATTCACAAGAAAATTTGCGTGTACTGTTGGGGACCAAGGATCTGTTGATGTGGTGAGTTTCAACCCAATTGGTTGTGCAGGTGCAGAAATGCAGAGTGTCAAAATATGTCAAAATCACTATTTTTTGTGTAAATTCTTTGTCACACCATTTCACAGAAACAGCATGGAGTTTAGTCTGATGGGAAAAGTTAGATGTGCCATGCAAAACAACTGCCTTGTTGCCACCAAAGCTGTTTTTATCATCACATATGCGAAATGTACTATGGGGATTCCACCATCCTCTTTTCAGTTAGTGAGGGAAATAAATTTAAATATTTAAAGTTTATTTTATCAGTGGAGATTTTACTGCCACAAGCTGTGACAGAAATCCACACTTGTTTTGTGAAAATAGTGCTGCAATTTGTGGCAGTAAAACCTTTATGGATAAAATAAACATATTTCTGCTCATTTTGGGGGCCAATGGACCACAAAATCCCATTCCTTGGTCTCTGATTAGGTAAACACAACTGTTAGTGTTTACTATTTCTAATTAAATCTCTGCAGATAGCATTTCCTCATGGTCTAATGTCCCTCCTTCCTCAATCCCTTATGTTTGTATTACATTATTTAATTTAGTAGTTCTGGTGGTCTAGTGACCCTCCATCCCTGATCCCCAATATTTGTGCAATATTTTTTACTTCACTTTTCCTGGTGGTCTTGTGGCCCTCCTTCCTTGATCCCCAAATGCCCATCTGTTTATTTCATTGGTATCTAGTGGCATCTCTCCACCCTTCCATTTTTGTATACTGCTGAAAATAAGAACACAGTCCCTCCATGTCTTTTATTAATTGTTTTATCTGTAAAAAAAAGTCCAATGCCAATCACACCCACAACCCCACCTGACCTCCCACTATGCACCCACCCCCCGACACCCCCTTTAACACTCCCACACTGAGGTCCCAGGTTCGAGATCAATTCTCTCAATTGAAGACATGTCTTGCTGCTGGTACCAGTGACTGTAATATGACAAACTAAGGTAAATGCCCTTCAATGTATTTCAATGGGGATTCAACTTTTATGCATAACTCGCATTTTTCTAGATTTTGACCCCACATTTTCAACATAGCCTTTTGATACCCCACCATATGAACAATGCAACCTGTTGTTATGCATCACCACCAGAATGGTGATTTCATGATCAGTGGGCAAAATCAACTTTTGGGTAGGATTTGTGTAATAACAGTCATTTTCATGAAGTAGGGTCATAAGAAGGCTGTGTTGAAAATTTGGGGTCACAATTATTTAAAATGACAGAGTTATGACTTATGTTTCAGCTTGGATTTGAAACTTTTTAGTACAGGGTAAATCAGGTGGGGTAATAACAGCAGCCCTGTGTGGTCTAAAATGAAGCTAAGCACAGGCTGCAAGTGGTTGTAACTTGTTTCAGTTAAAATTATAATCTGAGTCTAGAAACTAACAGAAAATTGAATCATAGTTGTTCTAATGCTAATAATGAAAACATTTATTTAGGAACACATGATCCTAAGCTTCTGAGGAAGCCCAGTGTTGGGTGAAACTTTGGGGGTACCTTGGGGATCATGGTGTTCTAAGAAAATATTACAACAAACTACATTTCTTATGATGAACTGAGTAACTGGTCTCTAGATACTTTTTCTCTTCTACATTTAGGTAAACCATTCAACCAGCCCCAACAGGAATAGTTGGACTACTTTATATAAAGGGCACCCACCCATGTCCTCTTCCTTGGCAGCTTTTGGGGACCCCACCTCATGAACAATCTGACTGTTGTTACGCAACTCCCATCATAAAGGTGAATTCACGATCGGTTGCCAAGATCACCTTTTGGGTATGATTTGTGTAGCAGCAGTCATATTGTTTATGAGGCGGGGTCATGAGAAGGCTATGGTAAAAATTTGGAGTCAAAATTATTTAAATGTATTTATTTATTTTATTTTGAATTTTGGTAACCAGGTAAGACCACTGAGACAATTATAGTCCCTTTTTCAGGGTCAACCCGGGTAAGACAACAACACAAATACAAGGAAATTACAGCAAATTCAGGAAGAGACTGATTACAGGAGAAGTATACTATGGGCTGGATATTCAAAAAGGTTGCCCCATGCGCAATAGGGTTGAGCATGCGCAAGTCTGAAATTGCACCATTCTGCGATATTCAGCAGGAGGCAGTTGATCCACCGAAAACAGGCTGAGCAACAGTGCAATGCAAATGAATGCATGCTGAACTGGAGGGGGAGGAACCATACATAAACTGCACAGCCCGATATTCAGCCGGGCTGTGCAGAGTTGTGCAGGCGCAACCCACAACCTGCGCCTGCACAACTGTGAGCCAAAAAAAAAAAGGCTTAAGTTGAGGGCCACCCACAGGTGAGCTGCTGCATTGCAGGGCATAACACAGCAGCTGCCACCTGTGGCTGGCCTCAACCCACACCCTGTGCCCCCCTGCAGCCTGATAATGGGCAAAGAGAGTAATATCCCCACCACCACTCCCCACTGGCCCAGTCCTGCATAGCTTAATTCCCCCACCAGACCGATTGCAGGCAGCAAAGTGTCTCCCCAACATATCCCTGGTGGTCCAGTAGACTGAACATCCCGATCGTGGAATTGAGTATTACCCCCCCACCTCCCAATTATATCCCTGGTGGTCCAGTGGACCAAACATCCCGATCACGGAATTGAGTATTAACCCCTCCACCTCCCGATTATATCCCTGATGGTCCAGTGGACCGAACATCCCGATCACGGGATGGAGTATTAACCCCCCCAACTCCTGATTATATCCCTGGTGGTCCAGTGGACCAAACATCCTGATCGCGGGATGGAGTATTAACCCCCCCACCTCCTGATTATATCCCTGGTGGTCCAGTGGACCAAACATCCTGATCAGCGGGATGGATAACCCCACCTCCAGATTATTTCCTGGTGGTCAGTGGACCGAACATCCGGCTCAGCGGGATGGAGTGTCAACAACCCCCAAAACATCCCTGGTGCCTCTGTGTCTCCCACCCCACCCACCCGTAAGTCTCCCCACCGCCTCCCCCGCAGCCGGGCGAGGCATCCCACCTGCCTCACGCCCCAGCCGCCCCGCTGACTGACTGCTCCGGTAGCTGCATGCCCATTGGTGCAGAGCAAGAGCTAATGGGCGTGCAGCCGATGATTAAAAGACAGTCCAGTTTTGTGAAAGGACTCATTCACAAATCTGGACTGTCTTATCCAGTCGGTATGGGCTGTCACGCCCATTGGCTCTTGCTCTACACCAGTGTGCAGCCCTACCGGGCAGTCAGTCGGGTGGGTGGGGGAGGCAGGCGGGTGGATGCTGCCACCCCGCCGCGGGGGAGCCGGGTGGGAGGCTTCTGTGGGTGGGTGGGTGGGGACACTGGGCACCAGAGATGTTTTGGGGAGGTTGTTTGCACACTCCATCCCGCGATCAGGATGTTCGGTCCACTGGACCACCAGGGATATAATCAGGAGGTGGGGATTACTCCAATCACGCGATCGGGATGTTCGGTCCACTGGACCACCAGGGATATAATCGGACGTAGGGGAGTTAATACTCCATTCTGTGATCAGGATTTATGGTCCACTGACCACCAGGGATGTCTTGGGGGGGACACATTGCTGCCCGCGATAGGGCTGTTGGGGGCCGGGGTTCAACTATGCCCACGATCGGGCCACTGGGGGGTGGTGTGGGGATCCTACACTGTTTTGCCCACGATCGGGCTGCAGGGGGCGTTGGTCCCCGATGGCTGCTGCCTGGCAGGGCGCCAGGTGCAAGTCCTCGGGGATTGGAGCACCTGCAAGCTAATGGCATGCAAATGGGGCCATAATCAGATGCAAATGGCCCCCCCTGTGCCTTGCATGAATTATAGCCCCATTTGCATGTCACCTTGTGAATATCAGGATTTTGCACATGGCGCAATGGTACTTGCGCCACCGCAAGTTGAATGCTCCACTCTGTCAACTTGCGGTGGTGTTATTTCCACGTGCGCGATGCACAGTGGTTGTGGTTGGGTGATAGTCAGCGAGTTGCTCAATAGCGCAACTCCTTTGAATATCGCCCCAGACACACCCCTGCACAACTATATTGCGCAGCGCAAGGGCTTGCGCCTAAGAATAGCGCAGTTTGAATATCCAACCCAATGTATATAAAGTTAGGTAACAATGAAAAAATAATGAAAAATCAATTATATACAAGATATACATTGCATAACTATGCACAAGTGAAGGCACCCTCAGCAGTTAATGCTAGCAGGTATAAACTGATTGATAAAATTTTATTTTTATACAGGATTCATTTGTTGGGGAGTAACCCGCATTTTCAACAAAGACCTGTGAATGCACAAATCATTAGGCAAAAAGAGAGATTATCACACATTAGGGCATATACAATGCTTATCTATGTTCAAGTGTAGGCGCCATCAGCAACCACTACCAGCAAACAAGTAAATAGTTAGGGAGGGGGAGTCAGATAACAGTGATAGAAGCAAAGGCAGAAAGGAAGGAAAGTGAGAGGGACTAGGGGAACAGAGAAGAAAAAAGGAGAGGTAATGGCTATCTGAGGTGCAAGGAGGTGATTTAATCTGCAGATTTAGTAGTGACCAGCCAACAGCCTGCGGTCACAGGGGTGAATAGTGAACAATGGAAGCAAGTGCATTTTGCAGAGGAGGCATGAAAGGCAAGTAAATTGCACTGGAACATAGGAAGTGATGTGCAATACAGGACTGAGGGGGGCAGTGCATTCCAGTTGGCCTACTACTGCAAAGGAGAAGACCTTATGTTCAAAAGCTACAGTAGCCACAGATCAGGTCTTAGGAGAAGAGGGAGGGAGGGAGGTTGATCTGAGGGCTCAGGGAGCTAGTCTCTGGTGGATAATCTCACTGAGGTGGGGGGTGTATTTGTGGACAAGTTTGTGTATGAATTTTAAGGTGGAGCTGGCAGAGTTATGACCATTTGTTGCAATTTTGATATGCATGCTTGTAACTTTTGGGAATTTTAAATATTTTGACACCAAATTTTCAACATACACTTCTCATTACCCCACCAAATGTATGTCATAGCTGTCAATGTTCAAATCTTGGTCAAGATGTGTTTTCGCACCTGTGGCATGGAATGGCTTTGCTATTGTGTGGACTTATGTTTCGGCTAGATTTTGAACTTTTCAGTACAGGGTACATCAGGTGGGGTAATAACAAGACTATGCTGACAATTTAATCACACTTGCCCTACAAATGTAAGTGCAGGACCCTCCTGGCCCTGCACTTCCACAGCTCAGACACAAAGGGCAACCCTAGGAGGCATAAGGCCAAGTGCGGTCCAGCCCCTAGTCTTACTGTCTGCTGATTTTCACTGATCTTCACCAATCTTCACCAGCTGGGGGAGAGAGAGACCAATCACAGAGTGAAGGCAGACTCTGACAGGTGCAGAAGCAGAGATTCCTTGACAGCAGTTCTACCTGGCTGAATCCCCCTTGTAGTGCACAGTCCGGGCTCCTATGTCCGCTGAGGTGACTTCTCTCCTCGATCCCTCTGCTCAGACCCAGTCAGCAGCTGCTCTCACAGTATAAGAAGCAGTTGGAACACTTACACAGAATTCCTAGCTGCTGTATGTAAATCAGCATTAGTACTGCTGTACCACTACTGAAATAGTGGCCGACTAATAGAAAGCTCTCAGCTGAAAGCAACTGCCCAGATGCAAAGGGCACCCCTAGGAGGCATATGGCAAGAGAGGTCCAGTCCCTTGCCTTACTGTCTGCTGTACCCACTACTAAAATAGTGGTCAGCTAATAGAAAGTTCTCAGCCAGAAACAACCAGAAGCAACAGCTCACACACAAAGGGCAACCCTAGGAGGCATACACCAAGTGCGGTCCAGCCCCAGCCCCAGCCCCCAGCCCCCAGCCCCAGCCCCTAGCCTTATTGTCTGCTGATCTTCACTGATCTTCACCAACTGGGAGAGAGACCAATCATTAAGTGAAGGCAGACTCTGACAGGTACAGAAGCAGAGATTCCTTCACAGCAGTTCTACCTGGCTGAATCCCTCTTGGAGTGCACTGTCCAGGCTCCTATCTCTACTGAGGTGACTTCTCTCCTCAATCGCTCTGCTCAGACCCAGCCAGTGGCTGCTCTGTCAGAATAAGAAGTAGTTGAAATACTTAGCCAGAATTCCTAGCTGCTGTATGTAAATCAGCAATAGTACTGCTGTACCACTACCGAAATAGTGGTCAACTAATAGAAAACTCTCTGCTAGAAGCAACAGATCAGACACAAAGGGCACCCGTAGGAGGCATACGGCAAGAGCGGTCCAGCCCCTAGCCTTACTGTCTGCTCTACTCACTACTGAAATAGTGGTCACCTAATAGAAAGCTCTCAACCAGAAACAACCAGAAGCAACAGCTCACACACAAAGGGCAACTCTAGAAGGCATACGCCAAGTGTGGTCCAGCCCATAGCCTTACTCTCTGCTGAGCTTCACTGATCTTCACTGACTGGGAGAGAGACCTCCTCTTCTCCAGTCTCTAGTTGTGCTACTAAGTGACAGACCTTAACAAACAGATTGTTTTTTCAGCAGGAAGGAGAAACAAAGGTTCTGCTTCCACCCTACCCCCAATCCCACCCAACCTGGGTCCTCTTCCTATATAGGTTCTACATGTCATCATCCCCTACCTACCTGAACTGAATAGAAGGCAAAAAAAAAACCTCACTGTTCTGTTTTCTTTTTTGTCCACACTTCCTGCAAAGAAACAGGAATCAGCACTACCTCTCAACTAAAAAAAAACAATAAGAAATGTTTCAATTGCAAAAGCTGTGGTGCACTGTACAATAGGATCTACAAATGGCAACCAGGACCCTGCCATGCATGCTGAGCCATAGCAGATCTTGCAACCCTACTACAGGATGCTTGGACTATAATATATGGCCTCCAATACAGGGAACTCTATAGCACACCTCCTCAACCCCCCACCATGAGTACCAGCATATCAGCCTGGGGCCAGAACTCAAGGCAGTGCCCAGAGACTGGCTGGTGGTAAGAAAAAGAGGCATCATAGGAGGCCCAGGACGGACGCCAATAACTGGGAGCATTTCCCGACTATCCAAACCAAAAACAGGTTCACTCCACTGCTACCAACCCCAGACAAAGTAATACAAGGTAAAGAAATCAAACCACCAAAAAAGGCTAACATGCCAGTTAAAACCAATGCAAACTATGATAAAACCAAAAATACTAATACTCAAAATAAAACCAACAACAATACCAAAACCAAATGCAATGACAACAAAAATACTAAAACTCAAAATAAAAATTACACAAATATAAACAAAAGCAAAATTCTCATAATTGGAGATTCCATGATCCGAGGAGTGGAACACCACCTAACACAAAATGTTAAAAGTGACACCATGGTAAAGTGTCTACCAGGAGCCTCTGCAAGTAGGGACACTAACCACATAAAGACAATTGTGCAGGAATCAGGGGATGTTACACATATAACAATGCACCTTGGTACCAATGACTTGGCAAATCACACAGTTCAGGAGGCCAAGAAACACTTTGAGGACCTGGCCTACAAACTTTCTTCCCCTCCATCCAAATTAGCCTTCTCAGAAGTGCTGGCAGTGTGAGGAAAAGGAAAAAGCACCAAGCAAGTGAGAGAGTTTGAAGTAAGTGAATTCAACTGATGGCTGTGTGATTGGTGCCAATACAAGGGATACCACTACATAGGGAACTGGCACAACTTTTGGGAAAGAGCTTTTTTTAAATACAATGGATTGCACCTAAACAGAGAAGGTGTGTGAGCACTCAGACAAAAATTTGATGTCTGTACAAGTAGTTTAAACTAAATAAAGGGGAGTATGACACAGATCACACCTTTTCCATTGGTGGGCTGGTCATGACTCCCCAGAATGCCAAATGCACACATACATCCTCAGAAAACAAATCAGAGCCAACATACACTTGAACCAGCAACCTCCATAATCTCTTGGCCAGAAAGAGCAAACTGGAGCAGTCCGGGAAGAGGGTACAACCTCACACCAAACAGGACATATGAACATATGAAATTTGCCAGCAGATAAAGGCCTAGAGGTCTATCAAGTCTGCTCGAATTTGCAGCTAGCTCCCCTTATTCTCTCTCTGCCCCTCCCTTCCACCCTTCCCCTTCATTGACCCTCCCCCTTGTCCTGTCCCATCCCCTTTTGAAGCAGTTCACTGTTCCACTGGATACCACTTCTGCAGGTAACGCATTCCACCCAGCCACCACCCTCTCTGTAAAAAAGAGTTCTGTATGCTTTATGTCCTCCCAATTGTAAATGGTTGCCATTCCTGGAAGACAATGCTTGCAAATACTAGGAGCCTAACTAACAAACTTCCTGAACTCACAGCCATCTTGGAAACAGAAAGGCTGGACTGGCTGGCTGTAATAGAAGCATGGTTCACAGAAATCCACAGATGTGATATAGCCATTCCCGGCTACAATCTGTTCAGGAAAGATAGGCAGGGCAAAAAGAAGAGGGGGTGTAACCATTTACAATCAGGAGGAAATAAAAGCCACAGAAATAAAACGGCAACCTGGGTATTTCAAGTCACTGTGGCTAACAGTAGACATGGGCAAGAGAAAACCCTTCACAATCAGCATTGTGTACAGGCCCCCAAATCAAGGAGATAAAGGAGACAATGACCTAATAGAGGAAATCCACAAAATGTCTGATAAAGGTGAAATAATACTGGTGAGGGACTTCAACCTACCAGATATTAACTAGAGCACACTAACAGCAGCAAGAAGAAGAAGTAGGGACTTCTTATTGTCACTACAAGGCACGGGACTGTGCCAACTTGTTAAAGCCCCAACAAGGGGGAGATGACATTCTCAATCTTGTCCTCACAAACACGGAAAGGATCAAGGACATTGAAGTGAGATGTTACATGGGCAACAGCGACCATCGCATGGTAAGCTTTAAGGTAAACATAACACAGGACACCAGCAACTCAAAGATAAAGGTGCTAGATTTCAGAAAGGATGACTTCCAAAAAAGGAAGAACAAAATAAGTAGCCAGTTAATGGAAATAGAGGTTGAGTAGGTGGAGGTCATGTGGGGGAGACTCAAGAGAACAATAAAGACTGCCACAGATCAATGCGCCAGATGGGTCAGCAAAGCAAAAAGAAAAAGAAATCCTCTATAGTTTTCAGAGGAAGTGGCTACCACAGTCAAAGAAAAAAAGAAGGCATACAGCATATACTAGGAAACCATAACTGATAAAGACTGGAAGTTGTACGAGGAAAAAATTAGATAGTTTAACAAACAAATTAAAAAGGCAAAAATCCAGACAGAGGAAAAGCTAGCAGAAGGAGCAAAGAGAGGAGACAAATTATTTTTTTGATACATTATGAAAGTAGGAAGGCAAAAGGGGGGATAGTAAAGATTGCTACTGAAGAAGGGAAATGCACCAAACATGACCCAGAGAAAGCCAAAATCCTGAACAAATACTTCTGCTCTGTGTTTACCAAAGAGGATCAAGGGGATGTCCCAGCCCTTAAAAAAAACACAGCTCCTCAGAACCAGGGGCAGACACGAGTCTCTTTACAGACTCTGAAGTATGAGAGGCACTAAAAAAACTGAAAGCAGACAACAAAGCCTTGGGACCAGACAAGATGCACCCCAGAATCCTTAAGTAACTGGGGGCAGAATTAGCAGCCCCTCTGGCACTTCTATTTATGAAATCCTTGAAGGGCAGTGTGGTACCCAAAGACTGGAAAAAGGCAATAGTGGTTCCACTTCACAAATCAGGCAGTTGCAAAGAGGCTAGTAATTACAGACCGGTGAGCCTCACATCTATAGTAGGGAAAGTAATGTAGACACTACTCAAACAGAGGATCATGGCATTCCTCAAAACTAGGGGCCAACCAGACCCTAAATAACACAGTTTCAAAGCAGGTAGGTCATGCCAGACAAATCTGCTCAAGTTTTTTGGCTATGCTACAAAAATAGCGGACAACGGTGGGCAGTAGATGTGGTCTACCTAGACTTTAGTAAGGCCTTCCACTCAGTTCTATACAGAATGCTGGTAAAGAAGCTTGACCACACAGGGGTTGGTCCAGAAGTAATTAATTGATACAAAACTGGTTACAAGGCAGAACCCAGAAGTACAGGTTAATGGAATGCAATAGACGGAAGGCAGGGTGACCAGTGGGGTGCCCCAGGGCTCAGTGTTGGGGCCTCTTCTCTTCAATGTTTTTATAGCAGGCATCGCTGATGGACTGGAAGGGAAGGTGTGTCTGTTCGCAGATGACACCAAGATATGTAACAATGTGGACACCTCAGAAGGAGCGACCAAGATGGAAGCTGACCTCAAGAAACTTGAAGAATGGTCTAGAGTGTGGCAGCTGAGATTTAATGCCAAAAAGTGCAAGGTCATGCACATAGGAAAGAAAAATCCAAGAAAGTAGTATTACCTAGGAGGAGCAAGACTGGTGGCCTCAAACCAAGAAATAGATCTGGGAATCACAATCTCAGATGACTTGAAGATCAGTAAGCAGTATGAGAAGACAACATTGAATGCCAACAGAATGCTGGGCTGCATTGGGAGGGAAATCATGAGCAGGAGGAGAGAGGTGGTACTACCACTGTATAAATCACTAGTCAGGCCTCACCTGGAATACAGAGTCCAATTCTGCAGGCCTCACCTCAGGAAGGATATTGACTGGGTGCAAACAGTACAGAGAACGGCAACAAAAATGCTTCAGGGTCTGCAGTACATGTCCTACAAGGAAAGACTTAGGGAACTGAATATGTACTCCCTGGAGCAGAGAAGAGAGAGAAAGGGGACTTGATTGAAACATTCAAGTACTGTACATAAAAGGCATTAACAAGGTAGAGGCATAGGAACTTTTTCACTTCAAGAAGGGCTCCAGGACCGGGGGACATGACCTCAGGCTGCAAGGAGGGAGGTTCTCTACCAACACAAGGAAGTTTTGTTTCACAGAAAGAGTGCTGGATGGCTCAAACAGCCTGTCCCAAGAGGTTGTAGAGGTCAACACTGTGTGGGGGGGATTCAAGAATGCATGGGATAGACACAAGGGAGCTCTGACTACAAAGGTTAACTAGAGTGTCAAGTAGGTCTAAAACAAATGGGCAGACTAGATAGACCTAGCGGTCTCCTTCTGCCATCAACTTCTTTGTTTCTATGTTAAATACATATGTGCATATATGGAGCACACACTTAAATATGGATACCACTAAGGAGTGATACTTTCTCAGAAAATAAGGAAATTCTTGGCAAAAAACTTAAGTAATGTAATCAGTTAGGGTCCCCACCATCAAAAGTTGGGAAATGTGGTGTTAGAGTTTCCAACCCTAACACCCCACCCCCACCCTACACACACCAACAGGTGTCTGGGTGTGCCTTGGGGTCATCAGTCCTAATGCTCACTCCATTCTCTTGTACTGTACCCATCTCAGCTTATTTACTTATGGAATGGGGTGAGCGTTACAGCTGATGTTAGTTGCACCTTGAACTACATGGCTGAAGTTTCCCATCTCGTCATGGCCACTCAAAACTGTCTTTTTCTAGCTGACAATGGCTGAGTAAATTTTCTTTTTAAAAGCCTAAAACATGCTCTCAAATCATACTGCTACTGCCCATATTGCAAAAAAGAGATGCCAAATGGAAACACGGTTTACGAGTGTGCAGTTGGTGGTGGAAACTCAGGACAGCAGCCCTATAAACCGAAAAGGAATGCAACTTTCATTCTTTTCCCTACATGATTAAGTTTTGCATTTGGAGCAAACTACTTCATACACTCTATGAAACACTGTCTGGGAGACCATACACAGCTAAGGCTCTGTTTCCATTTCAGGTATGTGATGCCATCATAGAGACCTCACGAGCTTCATCCTCAAGGTCTCTATGACGTCATCATGTCCCCTTAATGGAAACACAGCCTTGTTATGTATGGTCACCCATACACTATTCTGTGTATCATGTTAACTTCTAATAGTAGACTAGTCACATGAACATGGTAGTGGGTTATGTAAGCAATAACACACGACGAGGTATGGGTTACATGCTGATAAGAGCATGCCTAGGGGTGTACTAAGGCACGGGGCACTTGCGCCGAGTGCCTTATGCCCCTAGGCATGCTCTTATCAGCACGTAACCCACACCTCGGAGTGTGTTATTGCTCTTATAAAATGGGAAACAGTAAAGTGAATAAACATTTGTAGTTTTTAAAGTTTTTTTATTGATATTTTAATAAATAATAGAAGAACACATTGTAGGGAAAAAAATAGTCCCTTTTTGTTATTGTATTATTACTATTAGTATAGTTACATTGCCATTAGGATAGTATCATTGAACATTTTAACATGGATTTTAAACATTTTAACAATTTTATTTAGGTTTCAATTATGGAAAGAAGCAGGAAAGATTTCGGTTTTCATTAAGGAATCAAATAGGAAAGAGTGTCTTACTGTAAATATTGTAGTCCATTTTATTGTAGATGTCTGGTGGAGAGACGTTCACTTGCTTTGTTTTGCTTGCAGTTCATTTGGGTGCATTCTTCCGGTTTGTTGCGATTTTTTTCATCCGATTTTAAATAGTTAAACTAAAGTCAACCAAGTTTTTAACATTTAAAATTTAACTTGACAAACTGTGGTCTAAAAATACTTTTGCTATTTAATTTTATGGAATCTGCTCGTTGAGGTGGTGGTGCTTCCTGTTACGTCGTGCTGCGTTTTACTTCGATAGGGTGATGAACTTTACGTTGTGCATCACGCAGTTTCGGACGTTAAATGCTGACGTTTTAGTAGTTGCATTGAATTGCTGTATTAGGCTTGTTTCTGGGAAGGTTTCTTCAGGGGTTTGATTCTCGTCGGGAGCGGAAGTTGCTATGTTTCCGGTTATGGCAGCAATTTTGGAGCTGGAGCAAGGTAGATCATTTTCTTCTAGGAAGTTTTCTTTTTCGGTCGATGAGTTGGGTTTATTGCTGTGTGGTTTGCTTTTTTGGGACAGTATGTGGCCCCAACGTTGACGGTCTTCGGGGGTGGCAGCCCAATAGGAGAGGAGGCTGGATTCCGATTTGTGCCTGGTAACAGACATGATCTGTCGGGCTTCTAGGCCTGCTACTGAAAGTAGTTGGACAGCTGTGGCTCTTACAGAATGATTGGTGTATCTGCATGACAGGGAGGCTTGTTTACTGATTTGTGGCATTAAGTTAGACAGGTAGTTGATACCCATAGGTTCTCGAGTGTACCAAGTGTTTACCGTTTGTGCAATGGTGTCAGAAATTTTTCTTGGGTGGCAGTAAAAAGCTGGAGGGTTAGGAGGAAGTTTTTCAGGGTATTTTTTGAAGGATTTTACAGGGCATAGAGGATTATTAGGCAAGGTGTATATATAGCCACGATGTTGTTGCTTTGAGGGTTCGTTTTGTTTGTGGTTCTTTGTGTATTCATTGAATGTTAGAGTTATGTATTCTGCACCTTGTTCATCAGTTTTTATTTCAAAGTGCTCTGGCTTTAGTTGTCGTAAGCCTTCTCTGCCTCTCCGAGCCATGCAAAGTTGTATGTCCAGCCATACTTTATTGAGTAGTCCTCTAGGTGTATTTGGGGATAGAGCAGGAGAGGTTTTTAGTATTTGTAAGTCCTTTTCTGATATGGCAGGGTGGTGTTGTGCTCTATCTTTGCCCTCTCTTCTATACTTTTTGAGTACTGCTGAAAAAATGTTGTTTGCTGGGTTCATGTCAGGATGGTTGTGAAGGTTTATGTTTCTGCTTAGAGGTGGATTGTTGAGGTGTCTGTTAAGGCCGGCTCGCAGCTGTATGAGGCTTGATAAGTTGTATTCTGTGCCATCTGTTTGGCGGATTTCTGCATAGAATTTTCTCAGTATTTGACAGAGGTCAGTAGGTGTTATTGTTTGAAGATCTATTGGTAACGCTTTTGATTGAGCCCAGGTTTGAAAAACTGAAAGTGCCCATTGTGTTGCTTTTTGTGTATTCTGCTCATCTTTTTCTTTTTCAAGTTGTTGTAGTTCTTCGTCTGTCACTTCTTTGTAATGTGTGACATTTTTCTCTTTTCGTTTTCTTTTTGCAGGATTTTGGGTCCCTATCGTTTCTTCTGTGGTGTTTGATGTTGTCTCGGCCAGTGAAGATTCTGTGGTGGGAGTTTGGGCTGCGGGGGTGACGGAATCGCCAGCTGTGCCAGTCGTCGAGGTGGATGCTTGCAGTGGAGCGGTCAGAGGCGCTGTCACTTCAGGACGCTGCTGTTCTTTGTATTCTTCGAAACTGGTAAGTATTTGTAGAAAATCTATGTGGAAATTAGCAGGATTGGTGTGACACATCTTCCAACGGGTGCTGTGGTCAGTTTCTTTGATTAGGTTTTGAAGAGGAATATTGTTGCGATCTGTCGTTTTTACTGGCGTTTCAGTTCGCGGTCTGAGGCGAGTAGTTTTCGCGGTGTGGTAGCAGTGAGCTCTGCCAGTCAGCGTTGTTGTTTTCAGTTGGCAGAGCTCACTGATTTGTTGATGTCATGAGGCATGTTGCTGGGTGGTAGTTCCGGTTGGCTACAATATCATCTGATAAGGACACGGCTCAGATGATGTTGTAGCCAATCAGTGCTTTGGGATTTCCAAGCCCATTTTATAAAATAAAGTAATACCACAAGGCCTTTTAATCTGAGAGAACCAAACTAAACACAAACCAATCAGGTTCAGAAAAGCAAAATGCTCAAAGTCTCTGCCTGTTGATATTTCAAATCATTGTGTTTATTGACCACCCACTTCTTTAGTAAGCAACAGAAAAAGGCAAGTGAAGTCTCAATAACAGAAAAGCATTCCCTTTTAGGTTTTGTTACTTTATTTCCTATCTGTCTTTTGGACGAGACATTAAACCACGGTCCCATCTGGCTGTTCTAGTGGTTGTTCAGGTGGACGTTAAAGATCCCATAGCACTTCTCAAAAAGAGTAGGGACATTTTTTATTCAGGCATAAACATAATCAGTATGGTAACATAAGAAAATAAATCATAATACGAATCATAATCAAAAACAAATACAGACAAATTATGTGTCAATCAACTAGATAATACACATAACAGTAATAATGATTTCATATATGTTGCAGAAAAAAACAATAATAGACTTAGTTGTTCATAATGGGAACAGAAAACAAACTGAAATTATAAAGGAGTAGCAGACAGAAGGGAAGGGACAAGGGAGAAATAAGAACAAGCATTTGTCAATGCCGAATGTTGTCTCGCTGGCATTGGCATTGGTAGTGTCAGAGTTAGAGACGCATAATTGGAATGACAGTGAAGTATTAAAGTGATGCCAACCACACCCCACCCTGTAGAGACCGACAGGCATTGGGGTGCGCCTTTGGGTCATCAGCTATAACGTTCATGCCATTTTACCTCATCCTACCCTGCAGACACTGACAAAGTGTTGTGGTGTGCTTTGGGGTCTTTGGGTATTATACTTACCCCATTCCATAAGGAAATATGCTGAGGTGGATGCAGTATAGGAGAATGGGGTGAACTTTGTGGCCGAACACTGCAAGGCACACCATGATGCCTGTCACTGGCTGCAGGGTGGGGGTGGGGGTGGAATGGCATGAACATTACAGCCGATGATTCCAAGTCACACCCCTGATGCCAGTCAGTATCTACAGGGTGGGGTGCTACAGTTGGAAACCCTAACACCATAGGCGTGTGTTGGTATTTTCACTCCAAATTTTCAACATGGGCTTTTTGTGAGCCCACCTCATGAAGAGTGGCACTATCAGTTTGTTAGCTAAAAGGTGATTTTGCACAGTGGCTATGCCATTTGGTGACACAGGGATGAAAACACATTTGGGATAGTATGTGGAAAATGACAACTGTATTGTTCATGAGGAGATGTAAAAAACTGGCAACGTTGAAAATCTGGAGTGAACATATGAAACATTGGTGAAGTTATGAGCATGCATAGAAACTGTGCAACACACGTCTGTAATCCAATTATTTTTGGGATTTTTTTAACCACATTTTTAACATAAGCATTTTGGGACCTGCCCTCATGAACAGTGGCACTGTGTTTTTGTTAATGTGTCCCAAAAGTTGATTTCCCAGAGTGGCCACAGGTGCGAAAACACATTTAGGGCAGGATGTGAAAAATGACAGCTGTACTGTCCATAAGGAGGTGTGAAAAAATGCCAGTGTTGAAAATCTGGCATAAAAATATTGCAAATCCTGTCACTATTGCTAATGCCTTCAATTCTGTACACGTAACGACGGGGCAAGATGGCGGCAGTGCTGTGCCACGATCTCTGAGCGCATTTACGCTGCCCCGGGAAATCTGTTGTAATTTTGTTTTATTTCATAATTTTGCAGTTATCTTTTAGTTATTTTTTAGTTCGGGGTCTGATTTTTTTGTTTAGTTGTGGTTTTCTTTGCCCCCCTTCTTCGTCAGTGCAGCTGTGGGAAAGATCTTTGGCGTTACAGGGAAGATTGCCGGAGTTTCTGCTCGCTGGTCTGAGGGCTTGATTCTTCGGGCTGCGGAGAGAAGTGGAGGACTGGTGACATGGACTCGGACTGATTTTGTTTGGCGACCGGAGTGGAGGAGATCGTTGTTTCCCGAGTCTTTGGAGCTGTGAGAAGGGTCTGTCGTGTGTTCGGTGGTGCCATTTTTTCCTTTGTTATCTGGAGGTAAAGAGAGGTAAAGAGAGAGTTTGGGTGGCTAGTTTCTGGCCCCCTTACAGGATTTCCACCAGAATTTGTGGTCTGCCTTGTTGGACACCTGCCCTTAGAAGGTGGTGGGCCGGGTGGTTGCTGCTACTTGGCGGCAGCCCTCCTGGCTCTTTTGACCCGCTCCGGACTGGCTGGAGAGCTGACCTGGGAGCGGTGAGGTCCGTTTGTGGGTGGTGTTCACAGGGTGAGTACCTGAATCTGTCTGTGACTTTTTTCAATCCCTCTTTTTATGGTCCGGAACTTGGAAAGCCTTGGATTTGCTCTGTGGCCTTGGAATCGTTCCAGAGGAGGAGGTATTGCGATGAGGCTCCTACAGCAGGAACAGTCGGACCTGTGATTTCATTGTGGTGGTGAGAGCCCTTGTGGGATTATGGATTTTGCTGTATTCCTTTTTGATTAATGTTTCTGGGACTTGCTGACTTTATTCCATTATTTTGGACACTTTTCTGCCTTTACTGTCCCTCCCTGGGTGGTGAGAGTGCCGTGGGGGGGTTTGAATTGGGGGTGGAGTTCTTTTTCTGCATTTCTGATTTTACTTTATTTTTGGATGCATGGAGTGAGAGTTCATGCCTCTATATTCGGACATTTCTGCGGTGGATGGTGGGAGCTCCACTGTTTCAAAAGACTGACTTTTATATATTTAATTGAACTGATTGTTGTTTAGTATCTTTTATTCTATTGTATGTTTATTTGGATAATCTGATAGTTTAGTTTATTTAGTTTAAGTTTATGTGTTTTTAAGTCTACTATCTTATTTTATTTTATTGGGATTTCTCTGGAGTTTTGAGATCTCTGTTTTTGGCCTGCTGTTTATGGATGACAATAGTTATTCTCGTAGCACCCCCCCATTGTGCACTATTCATCCGCCGCTCTTCATGCCCTCCACCCTTTCTTTGCCCCCCCTTTGTCTTTCCCTGTTTACCAACGCTGTAGGGCTTTGGGAATTGCGCGTGGTGGGATTCGGAGGGTGGGGGATAGTGAACAGCGGGGGATGAAGGAGGGGGGTGTTCGCGTTCGGGTGGTCAAGTCCAGAAGACGCCCTGGGGCAAAATGGAGTGACGACCGGGGTCCCTCCTGGTTGGTTCCCATACCCAAGGGCACCACCTTTTCTGTAAATGGTGCGCAGGTGGTCGGGGCTTCCCAGGAGTCCTATCCAACTCAGGCAGTGTTTTGCAATGCCAGGTCTGTTGTGAACAAGACTGCCATTATTGCGGACTTCGTAGGTACAGCGGACCTGACTTGCATCACCAAAACCTGGCTGGATAGTAATGCGGGCCCAGTTTTTGAGGCAGCAATTCCGGCTGGGTATTCGGTGATTCACCGCCCGAGATTGGATCGCAGGGTTGGGTGGGTTGCGGTCTGTTTCAAGACCGAATTGGATCTCACTAGTGTTCCAGTGGAGGAGACCAGATCCTTTGAGAGTGTCGTGGTGGCAGGTGGAGGTTATAGAATGGTTCTCATCTATCATCCACCCGGTGATGAGAAAACATTCTTAAAGGAAGTGGTGGACTTCGTCATTGACCTGGTACTTGAGTCACCCAGGTTGATGGTGCTGGGTGATTTCAATGACTGGATCGACGATGAACTCTCGCCTTTTGGTCAGCACTTCCTCCAATTGATGTGTTCATTGGGTCTCTCACTGGTAGTTACCTCTGCCACTCATAAATACAGCCACTCACTCGATCTGGTCTTCCTGCTGGGGTTGGAGGCCTCCGAGGTGGGGGTGGAACCAGTCGGTTGGTCCAACCACCACACTGTGAGGTTCAATTTTGGCACCTCCTTGAGTAGACCTACCCCAGTGGAGATGGTCAAGTACCACCCTTTACGGGATGTTACGCCCACTGGTCTAACTGCGGTTCTTGACCTATCAGAATTTCCTGGGTTGAGCTTAAATCCGGAAGTAATGGTGCAAGCCTATAATAAGGCTGTCACCTCTGCTTTGGATTTAATTGCTCCCACCCATGTGCGACCTCTCTCCCTTTGCCCCCAATCCCCTTGGTTTGATCAGGATCTGAGGGAATTGCGGAGACTTGGTCGCAGGTTGGAGAGATGTTGGCGGAAGTCCGGCTCGGATGCCGACCATCTTAGACTTCTAGAGCATTACAAACTCTACCAGTCAGCAATTACTCATAAGAAGGCAGTGTTCCTGTCCGGAGAAATTGCTGCTGCTCAGAATCACCAGCCCAGCTCTTCCAAACTGTAGACAGGCTGTGCAACCCAGCCTGTCTGCAGGTCTGTCGAGCTTTTTCACAGTTACAGTGTGAGGAGCTTGCTCGATTCTTTGCCGATAAAGTGGCCGACATCAGGACCAAGATTTGCGCCGCCCCCTCCATGGGAGTTGCGGTGGCCCAGCCTATGGTTGCAAGCACACTGTCTACCTGGAGTTCCTTCATAAGGCTGGAAATTGAGGATATTATGAGGATTGTCCAGGGTATGCGCACCACAAGCTGTAGTTTAGACCTAGGTCCCACAGGCCTGATTATGGGCTGTGGGGAGGTCATCTTCCCGGTTCTTGCCAGGATAGTCGGGTGCTCCTTGGACACTGGTGAATATCCCTGCTCCCTGAAGGAGGCGGTGGTGACTCAAGCGTTGAAAAAGGCATCTTTGGACCCCGACTCCCTGGCAAACTACAGACCTATCTCGAACCTCCCCTTTGTCAGGAAGGTAATCGAGAAAGTGACTGCAGCCCAGTTAGACAACCATCTTACCATCCATAATATCTACGATCCTCTTCAATCAGGTTTTCATAAGAGACACAGCACAAAGACTGTGCTTTTTCGGGTCCTCAATGATCTCCTGATGGCGAGAGACCAGAAAAAATGGTCCATTTTGGTCCTTCTGGACCTGTCAGCAGCACTTGACACCGTAGACCATGGGGCGTTGCTTGAGCACCTGAGATACATCTGTGGGCTTCCGGGTTTGGTCCTCAGATGGTTTACCTCCTTCCTTACAGGTAGAACTCAGAGGGTGGTATCGGGGATTTTTTCCTTCGATCCTACTGCTCTGACCTGTGGGGTGCCTCAGGGCTCTGTGCTATCGCCCATGTTGTTTGCGGTGTACATGCTTCACCTCGGAGACATTGTAAGAAGATATGGGCTGGAGTTTCATTGTTATGCCGATGATACCCAGCTCTAACTATCTTTTGTACCTGACCAGAATAGAGCTTTCTCAGTGTTTAACAGCTGTCTCAGGGAGATCCAGGATTGGATGAGGTCCAGCTGGTTGAAGTTGAACTCTGGGAAGACGGAGGTGTTGGTTGTGGATCCCGGCCACCGGACTGAGGGGTTCAGGGGATGTCAATCCTCAGGTTTATTCCTGGGAGATGTGGAGCTCCCGATCTCTGAATGGGTGCGAGACCTGGGGGTGATTCTGGACGATCAGCTGACATTGCGTGCGCAAGTGTCGGTGGTTATTAAGACATCCTTTTACCACCTTAGGAACATCGCCAGGATCAAGCACCTTGTTCCATCTGGCGACCTGCCCACACTGATCCACGCCTTTGTGACCTCATGTCTGGACTACTGCAATTCCCTTTACTTTGGGCTGCCTGGGGTTGATATCCGCCACTTGCAGCTAGTGCAGAACTCGGCAGCCCGGTTGTTAACGGGGACTTCTCGTTCCTCTCATATTACACCAGTGCTCCGAGATCTGCACTGGCTGCCGATTCAGTGGTGGATCACCTTTAAAGTCGGTCTTCTGACTTATAAAGCCCTACATGGGTTGGGCCCAGACTACCTGAAAGAGCTCCTGGTACCTTACCGACTGACGCGTCCACTCCGCTCCACCAACGAGGGTTTGCTAGAGATCCCGAGGGTCGTTTTAAAATCCTCTGGTGTCCAAGCTTTTATGTTCGTGGCACCCACCCTTTGGAATTCTCTACCACATTGGATTCGAGAGTGCATGACGGTGGAGGGCTTTAAAAAGGGCCTAAAGTCTTTTTTATGGAACAAGGCATTTTTACATAATGTTGATGCCTATTAATTGCCCTGGTGTTAATTCAGTTATATGAAGTCTTATATGGTTTTAGTATGTTTTAATCTGTAATTTATTGTAATGCACCTTGGTTTTAAGAAAGGCATAGACAAATAAAGTTTATTATTATTATTATTATTATAAATTTGCGAAGTTACAAGGGTGCATGGAAACTGCACAATGCACACTTGTAACACAGTCATTTTATGGAATTTCATCACCAAATTTTCAACATAGGCATTTTAGGACCTCTGCTCATGAACAGTGTCACCATCATTTCCTCTAACTGTCCTGAAAACTGATTTTGCACAGCGACCAAGCTATTCTGCACCGGACATGTGAAAACACATTTCAGCCAGGATATGGAAAATGACAGCTGTACGGTTCATATGGAGGTGCAGAAAAATGGCATTTTTGAAAATCTGGAGTGAAAATATTACAAATTCACAAAGTTACGAGCGTGCGTAGAAACTGTGCAATGCACGCTCATAAAACAGCAGATTTTTAGATTTTTTTCCACCAAATTTGCAACATAGGCTTTTTGAGAGCCCCCCTCATGAACAGTGACACTGTCATTTCGATAATTGGTCCCGAAAGGTGATTCCATGCAGTGACGGTGAAATCACCTTCCGGGACCGAATAATGCCATAACAGTATCTGAATTCATGAGGAGGGTCCCAATAAACCCATGTTGAAAATTTGATTCCAAAATTCCCCAAAATGGCTGAGATATGCACCAAAGTTGAAAAAACCCTATTTATGCCACTATACAGCTTACTGGCATTTCTCACACTGGTGAGAACATGTTGGACATGGTACTGACTGAAACTGACAAATGGCTAAAACCCTCTGTCCCTGAGAGCTGGGTTCATAGCAAGTGACAATGGGTCAAATGTGGTGAAATGCATCACGAATGGTGGTTTTTTTCATGTTCCATTCATGGCCCACTGTGTAAATCTTGTGGTTCAGGAGTTTCTGCAGCACCCTGATGTAAAGGAAATGCTGATCATTGCACGATGTATCTGCTCTCACTTTTCAAAATCTGGAAAGGCCCATGACCAACTGCGGCAGTTGCAGATACAAAACAGCCTGCCTCAGCACCGCTTGAAGCTGGAAGTTGTCACCCAATGGAACTCCACTTTATACTTGGCAGAGAAGTTGTATGAACAATAAAAAGCCATCTCAGAATATCTTGTGATGCACACTAGCCGTGACAGTTCTGGGGCTTCCATGTCTATGACGACTGAAGAGTGGTGCCTCATGGACTCTGTAATAACAATTTTGTAGCCTTTTGAACATGCCACACAGGCAGTGAGTGGCGAGTCTGCCTCCATTAGCCAATCAATTCCACTGCTGCGGGTGCTGAGGTAGACATTGGTGAATGTGCAGCATAGTCTTGATGTTGCCAGAGACAGTGGTAGCAGTATGTTGCTGCAACACAAGCTGACAGTATTCGACCAGAATTGTCATATGGTGAGCATTCAGCATAGTGACAACTTTGCCATAGCAACAATGCTGGACCCACGCTACAAACATGGAACTGCATCAGTACTGGAGGGAGGGCCTGAACAGGTAAAAAATATCAGTGGTCAACTGGTGTGCTTGATTCATGGGGCACAGAAGTCATGTGACAAGGTCAGCAAACCTCAGCAGCATAATCTGGCTGAAGGTGTACCTGGAGGACCATCAAGCATATCCTGCAAGGGGAAGGGGACTGCAGTTCCAGGTGGTCAGTCATCCAAAGTGGCTGGTGTCAACCCGCTTTGGAAGGCTTTGTCCCAACTGGGTATTTGTGAAAAAAATGATTCAGGAGAACAAGATAATGCATCAACAACTGGACTTAGTGTGGCACAGAGAATGGTTGAGTCATATTTGTCTGAAAACAGGCATCTGACAATAACTGAAAATCCTCTTTTGAACTGGAGTAGAAAGGTCAGTGAATGGCCAGAGCTGACTGCAGTGGCACTGAAGTACCTCACATGCCTACCCTCCAGTGTAAGTGTTGAGAGGGTATTCAGCTCAGCAGGTGCAATAGTCAGGGATCGTCAGACAAACCTGTTTCCTGCAAATGTTAGTTTGCTAACATTCATTAAAATGAATGAGAGGCACATACCAGCACAGACTGCAACCTCGGTATTCATACCCCAGCCTAGTCATGGTGGTTTTGGTGATGTGGAAATGGACCATCCTGGTGGCACTGGCGGTGGCTGCCTGAAACGGCACACCACTGATGTAGATGATGACACAATGGAGAAATAATTTCCCAGTGGTCAGACTTCGGACATCGATGACTGTGAGGGCAGCTTTCTTTATGAGGATGATGATGTGGTTAATGTTGGCAGGTTTTAACTGAAGTTTTTAAAAGGTGGTGTGCCCCCCCGGACCACCGCCACCACCAGGACTGCTGTTAGCCACTGCCACCACTGACCCTGAGTCTGTCCACCCCCCAGACCACCACCACCATTGGGACTGCTGTTAGCCATTGCCACTACTGAGCCAGAGTCTATCCACCCCCAAAACCACCACTACCACCGGTCCAGGAATGCTGTTAGCCACTGCCACCACTGAGCCTGAGTCTTTCCACCCCCTGGATCACCAACACCACTGGGATTGCTGTTAGCCACTGCCACCACTGAGCCTGAGTCCATCCGCTGCCCACACCACCACCACCACTGGGAATGCTGTTAGCCACTGCCACTACTGAGCCTGAGTCTGTCCACCCCCCGGACCACCACCACCACCGGTCTGGGACTGCTGTTAGCCACAGCCACCAATGAGCCTGAGTCTGTCCGCTCCCGGACCACCACCACCACCACCGGGGACTGCTGTTAGCCACTGCCACCACTGAGCCTGAGTCTGTCCACCCCCGGACCGCCACCACCACCGGGACTGCTTTTAGCCACTGCCACCACTGAACTTGAGTCTGTCCGGACCATCACATCCATCAGCCAGAGACACAAAGCTTCATAATATTTAAACCATAAAGTGGGTATGTGTACTCATGTTTGTTAGGCTGCTTCACTTCCTTTAGTTGTATGCTTTGTTTTCTGTAGCTTTTTAGAGCCGCAATGGTAAAACACATACGGCACACTTATTTTGTTTCTTTTACAGGTTAACAAAAAAAGTCTCCATCGCTAAAACTTGGTGGGAATGGTACTGCAGCTGTACAGTACAGAGAGGAACCAATGGAATATCCATTTGAAATCCATTCTGGTAAGTATGAAGATTTAATTTTATCCGTTGCATTGTTTTGGAAAGACTGCAGCAAATATTGCACACAGGTTGTGTTAGTTGACAAGATGTGGGTTTCAACGTAACTTGACTTAAGATTCAGAACCAGGGAGGGAAATAATTAAGTTGTAAGGAGTCATGCATTGCTTTTTTTACAAAACTTACAGATGCTTTGTTGTTCTGTCAAACTGGCCTTATCCAAAAAAGTTCTTCAACATCAGGCACCCCCCTACCCCAGGCTTGGGCACACATGCAACATGCAGAAGTCATTTCTTTAGATGACCATGATCATCATTAACAGCAACCGGACTCCAGAAGGATGCAGATGAAATCTGTGAAAAAGTAACAAAATAAGAAACCATTACAGACAAAACAGCAAATATTACCCCCCCCCAAAAAAAATACTTACCTTTATGTGCTTGAGAGTTATCCGTTTCCAATTTCAGTGCAAAAAATTCTCATTGAGCACTGGAATGTGCACACCAACAGTTTCTGTGACCTGTGATGCAGAACAATACCATGAGTACATGTCCATGTCAACCCCCCTCCTCACCTACAAAATACACAACCATATATATATATATATATATATATATATATATATATATATATATATATATATACACTCACCAAGGCTACTATTAGTGCACAGCCAAAGGTCACCCTTCAATCCAGTTGAGATGATCACATTGCATTTGCTTGAATCGCCTCACAGAACACATTGGACCAGCAACAGAACGCTCACGGTCATTATTTTATACTGGAGGACTTTATATGTGCTGAAGCACTTCCATTTCAATGTGCTACCACTTGTCAATTTTCTGCACACAAGGAGGATGCATTCTTGGCCTGCAGAAAAATTATTGTACTCTGTGCCACCACTACGTGCATGACTGAGTGCGCCATTAATTCTGGGGGACTTTGTATGTGCTGAAACACTCCCATTTCACTGTGTTACCACTTGTCAATTTTCTGCACACAAGGAGGATGCATTTTGGGCCTGCAGAAAAAATCTGGGACTTTGTGCCACAACTGCGCGCATGACTGAGTGTGCCATTAATTCTGGGGGACTTTGTGCTGAAACACTCTCATTTCACTGTGTTACCACTTGTCAATTTTCTGCACACAAGGAGGATGCATTTTTGACCTGCATAAAAAATCTGGGAACTCTGTGCCACTTTTGTGTGTTGTGTGATTGTTGTGAGCTCATGATGTCATACTGACGTTACAATTAAAGCAGCATTGCAAGAATGTTGTGATAATTTTGAACTTTTTTTATGCTACTTTACATTGCCACAGCCAATAGTTACCTTCGAGTCGTGACTTGAATGATATGCTTCTTTTCACAATTTATGTCTGCTTTACTTAGCTGACTACTTTTTTTCATATAGGAAAAAAAATAAGCACACCTTCCAATATTGTTCTGACCAGGTTTGTATTTATTTGCAGCTGTTTTTCAATAACTATTTTTCTGTGGTGTCATAAAACAATGCCTGCTGCATAACTGTTAATTAACAACAGAAGTGATATATAACAACTACTTGATGTGATGGAGAAAAGCAGAGGAAAATAATGACAAAGACCTGGTTAGCACCAATTTAAAAGGAATGCTCCTTTCAGTATTTCACACATGAAAAAAGGTTGTACAGCAGACTCAACTACTGCAAATTCTCGTATCATTCCAGTCAGTCAGGATGTAAGTAAAGGAAGTTGTAACAGCATTAAAAAATATAGGTCAGAGTTTTAAACAGATTGATGCTCTCCTGCTGCTTTACAGAGATTCACCACATTACATAGTTATGGTGATGCACATAACCTAATATGTGGGGGCCATACTCCGATTATAATATTTTTTGCTCCACAGAGTGCAATATATTTATGTGAAAACTGCCCATAATTTCATTACAGAGTGTCACGTGACGGAGGAATTGCCATTCAGAAAAGCCACCCACATTCTGCCTCCCTTTCTCAGCAATGTTAGGACATGATGCCAGGGGGAGCGCAGGTGCATGCTCCATTATAGTGAATGTCTGGCAGCTATCCCAATGTTTCCTTATCTTATAAGGTTCACTTTGTGGTGAAATGTGGGAACGTTTCCACTAACAAGGCTCTTATTACTGGAAACGTGCCCACACATTTCACCACAAATTGACCATTATAACATAAAGAAACATTCGGAAAGCTGCTGGACAATCGGATATTCACTGTAATGGAGCATGCACACACACTCTCCCTGGCATCACTTCCTAACGTTGCTGAGAAGGGAGGCAGAATGTGGGCGACTTTTCAGAATGGGAGTTCCTCCATCACGTGACACACTGTAATGAAATTATGGGTGGTTTTCACAGAAATGTATTGTGCTATGTGGCGCAAGAAAGATTCCCCTGGAAGGGAAAATGTGTATTATTAAACAGCAACAAAGAAAAAACATACAAAAGCAGTACAACACAGCAGTGGGGTGGGGGGGCCAGAAAACAATCCCGTAAGTTACAGTGGCCGTGGGATGCCATGGTGGTCCAACACAGGTGCAGCAGTCTAACTATTTGCTGCTGCTGTTCTTCTATTGTGTGGACCTGATGCTTCAAAGCACTGACCCTCTGATTGTTCTCTTCCAGAGCCACCCATACCAGGGAGGTGTCATGTTGTGTTGCAAGGAATATAGCGGGGTCCACTGCAGCTGTGAATCCAGGTAGCAGGGGTGGTGGTGGAAAGGGTGGTGCTGGTGGTTATGGTGGTGGTGGTGGAGCAGCTGCTGTATTGGCCCTCCTCCTGCTGCGTCAGTGACTGCAAGGCACAACTCCTACCCCAGCAGCACTCTCAGCCACTGCCATGGAAGGGCCAGCAGGATGACACCTGGCACCTTCTGTGGCAGCCTGCCACTCTGCCTTGTGGTGGTTGAGCATGTGGGTGCGCTGGCCACTGGTCCCCAAATGTGTCCCACGGGGGCCACAGCACACCCACACACCACATGGACAGCACACCATCACTGTGCTGTCTCCCCCCACAGAGTTAAAAAACTCCCACATTGGGAAGCTGTGGGGGGGACCAGACACAGTCCTCACATGAGTTGCACCACCTTGATTTTCTAGGGGCACCTTCTGTGGCTGTGGAGGGAGTGCTGCTGGAGCCCCTACAGCTGCTACCGGTGGTGGTGGTAGAGGCAGAGAAGGTGGACACTCAGCAGCCACCAGTGGCACTGGTGCTGCTGCTGCTGTTGCTTCAACATGGGGAGAAGCAATACCGAGGAGTCGGGAGTGGTCCAGCTTGACATGACTGGTCCAATGTATCCGCACTCCCCTCTGACCGCACCCATGGGCCAGCGACTCACCTTCTCCAGGGTCCATCCTACCTTACTGACACAACACAAGTTCTTGGGCCGACACACACACACAGACACACGCTGACACTCATTGACACACATAGTCACACACACACAAAACAAAACAAAACTTATAAAAAAAATTCACTAACAAAAAAAATCACAAATACAATACAAAAACTAAATAAAGAAATAGCTTTTAATAAAGCTGTTGGTTTGTTCACTACTCAAAGGCAAGCGGCAATCAAGCACTTTCGCTCCCTAGTACTCTCCTCTAAACAAAGCCTTCTCCATCTTTGAATGCAAAGTAGAAAGTGAAACTGCTTCTCTGACTCACTTCCTTCCTGCCTGGCTAAAGCATGTGACTTACAGTACTGTAAGCCATGTGACATGTGGGGGGCTGCCTATTTATTTCTCACTTCGCCTTACTTCACGTTAAGACATAATGGCAACACGAAGTAATAATGATAATGCGAAGTGAGCACTTTGCAGTGCCCATTTCACGTTGTGCTCCCCCAATGCAAAGTGAGCACTTTGCGTTCACTTCACCAGCAGATTCAAAATTTGCTGCATCTCTACACCGAAGATCATCGCGCCAGACTCTGGAGGTAAGTATTGGGTGAGGGGGGGTGTGGGGAGGCAGGGTGCGCAGAGGGAGGGTGCAGGTTGGGGGAGGGTGCAGGGAGACTGCGAGGGACAGTTTTCTTTTTTACAAGTTTAAAAAAAAACATTGTGGGATGGTTTTCCTTTTTCAGGGGATTTGGCACACTGGGGTGGGCTCCCAGCATGCCACCTAAGTGTTTTGGAGGGATGCTGTAGCCGAAGGGGGATTGGGCACCCCATCAGCACATGCAGAAGGTGGGGACATAAGCTGAGGGGGATTGGGCACCCCCCTCGACACACAACAAAAGTGGGGGGGGCATTATGACAATGGGGAATGGCCTCCCCCATCGGCAAAATAATCA
The DNA here is from genome assembly GCA_016271365.2 of Neoceratodus forsteri. Classification (NCBI taxonomy): domain Eukaryota; kingdom Metazoa; phylum Chordata; order Ceratodontiformes; family Ceratodontidae; genus Neoceratodus; species Neoceratodus forsteri. The sequence continues at coordinate 108,332,800 of CM028136.1, read as the reverse complement.
GGAAAGGGAGATTATAGCTGACAGGGATTGGGCCCCCCATCAGCAAAGAAAGACTGTTGGGGGGGGCTCATGATGCCGAGGGGGATTCATTTTAAATGGGAGGGGGGTCATTATGCTGACAAGAAGTGGGCTCTCCCTTCGGCATTGTGACAGACGGCGGCAGCAGTCACTGCTGCCATGTTGCCTGCACGTCAGGAGGCATGTTGTGGTCCTGCTGCATGAGAGTTTCACTCTCATTGCAGCGGACCTTTTCTTTATCTGGTGGCCACATTAGGGATGCGTGATGTCAGTGCCTTTTGCTGGCTGATTGGGGAATGAGGGACGCACCTACTGATGCGTGCCCTGCATTCACCCACAGTAACTGCACCTCCAAATCTGCTACTACCACAAGATTTTGACTCATGCGCAAGCATGATCCAACATAAAAAGCAATGAAAAAAATTGAAAAAAGGTCTAATAAACTCTTTAACCCTTATATGTTTTTGTCTCAAAATAAAAGAGTCAGTGTCCTCCATCACGCAGATGACTTTTCATTTGGGTAATGTTTTCTTTCCCGTTCCTGATTTTCTTGGATGCTATTTACAATTTGTTGGAATAGCTGTTCTTGTGGTAAATTAAGCTGTTGTAAAGTCAGTTTACATCAGGTTTGCCACATCCAGTACTTCATACATAAAAGTATTATTCTAACACTGCTGGGATGAAATGGGTCCCAGTGCTGTGGAATAATTCCTAAAAAAGTGTGTCTGGAGAGATGTTATAAAAGGGGTAAAGACACTGTTTCCATTTTACCACTTGCCAAAAGATGGCAATATAAGGGCACTCATAATACAAATGTTTCATTGTTTCTAATGTAGAACAACAATACTCTCTAGGACAGTATCTCTCTTTCTTGTCATTATGTATTAAATTGTTTTTAACATTCACATCTCGTGCCACACTGGAGACCTGTGTTAGGGAATGGGCATGGATTGCCGGAGGTCGGCTGGGAGGAGGAGGATTGAGTGTCTCATGGACAGCTCTCCTTCAGGGAGGGTGGGTAGGGAGGTCCACCGAGGTGCTGGCTCCTGTTGGCAGCTGGTGGCTGGTGCAGCTTTGGAGCCAATTGGATGGGGTGGCATGGGTGGTGTCAGATGTGTAGCATATGGACAATTGCATTGCAGCATCATTGACACCATTGCATGCCCATGCCGAGGGAGGATGTGGAATATATAAAGTAAAAACCCCTCAGCAGCATGATGGCTTCCCCGATGTCGTCACCATGGATGTGCCCAAGCCAGCTCCCTCCTGTGCCTACCTCCAGGTCTCTGCTGTGGTGGATAAGTACCCGCTGCGATGTGGCCTGGGAAGGGCTGCAGTAGGGGGATGAGCTCTGGCTGTGACTGGGACAGTAGCCATGAAGTCTGGCTAGAAGGGGGAACCAAATGCTCAGCCACCCCAGCCAAGGAATAAAGGAAATAAAAAAGTTTATATATAGTTTTTAACATTTAATTTCTTGTGTGCCCCTAACCATATGACATCCCACATTTGTTCTGGGGTTCTGGGGTCTTGAATCATCTAACCTATTAAACTGATATCTAACTGAGGTTTAGAAAGGAACTGAGGGATCTCATAAAACTTAAAATGTTGTACATAATCATATAAAACCTTCCTATTATTTTGAATAATATCATACTTAATTATTTTCCACCATTTTAACTTTTCAAAGCAGTATTGAAATGTTTTGGTAGATCCTGAAGTGTTTTTTGTTTCAGAATACTGCTCTTTAAGTCCCAATCTTGTAAGATGGTGAAAAAATTATCTTGTACCCAAGGCATCCAAAGAGTGGGGTTATTTAGAATAGTAGGTTTAATATTAGTATAAAAATATGCTATAAAAAAATTACAGGATTAATCATACTTATGCCAAATTTGGGGGATTAAGTATGCAATGTTACACTTGATAGAATTGAGGATACTCTCCCCACTTACACTGAAACAAGCAACTATACAATTTTGTTTCCAGCTGTTGGGGAAGGGGGTGTATATATGACTGAGATGTAGGAACATGGGTATCAAAAACATCTTGATCAGATAAATGTACTTTTTTTTTGCTCATCATCCATTTGTTCCATAGCTTGAATCTCTCTATGGCCATATTCAGTATGTATTCCCAGTTTACCATATGTAGATCTCCATTCCCCAAAAATATACTTAATATTTTATAGTGTGTGGTTAGGTTAGGGATTCCTAATAATTCCTCAAAATCTAAGTTTTTTGGACCAATTGAAATGCTACCACTTTTAGAGAAATTGATTGAGGATCCTGAAATCGATAAAAATTCCTGCATTTTTTTACATGCACTGCTGAGTGCTTGTCTGCTAAAATCAAAACCAAATCATTGGCATAAGCCAGTGTTTTAATTTCTATGTCTAGGCTGGAGAATGAAAGACCTGTGATCTGTGGCATGTTATGTGTGTGTCTGATTAGAGGGTCTAATGTTAGTATATAAAGTAAGGGACTTAGAGAACATCCCTGTCTCGCCCCTTGTCTGATAGGACATTGTTTCCCAATCCAGCCATCGATATATGGTGACACTGATGCTTTTTTTATAACATATATGTACCCATTATGATAAATCTATCAGGAATAACATAGCTTGCCATGCATTTCCATAGGTATTCATATGAGAAAGAATCGAATGCTTTGGTTGGATCAAGGCACAACATATATCCAGACACTTCTCCTTCTGCCTCTTTGTTAGAATTTCCCATATCAATATTAATACATCTGTAATTTTCCTTCCTGGGATAGAGCACACCTGAGAAGGGTGAATCATATAGGGTAGGGCTAGCGCTAATCTGTTATTTAAGATTTTTGATAGGATCTTAAAATTATGGTTTAGTAATGTTATTGGTCTCAAGTTAGCTAGTCTTGTTTTATCTCCTTTTTTATATAAAAAAATAATAATCTATTAGACATATCTTCAGGTATTTGACCAGATTCTAAAATACAGTTGTACTGTAAACCTGAGACAGTTCCATAGCCAAGCTGATCATGATGCATTTATAAAAGTCTGTAGTTAGACCATCCCCGCCTGGGGCTATTCCTGCTTTAAGTTGTATTGTGGCTCTCACTCCCTTCTCTGAAAAAGGTTGTATCAGAGTTTTCATTATAGCTAGTGAAATAGTAGGTAATTTGCCTTACTGTAATCAGTTTTTAGTAGCTACATGTCTAGGATGCAAATTGCCAAATACTTATGTAATGTGTACTTCCACAGTTTGTAAAATGCTTGATTTGGTTGTTGCTAATTCTTCTTTTTCTGTTGTGCTACATTTCATCTATTTCTTTTTCCTTCTGGTGTTACAACTGTCAAAGGGATTCACAAGGAAATATTTCCCTTGAGTTCCGAATTTTTGTTCCTGAATCAATAACCTCATCCTACTATACTGACAACAAGACATGTCTTGTTTTATTTTAGAGATGTAGTCTGAGTAGGTTTTTTTGGATGTGTTTTGTAAAGAAATTAATTTGTACAGTTGTTTCCTTGACTCCATATATTTTTGATTGTTATTTTTCCCATGCAGTTAACCTGTTAATTTTATAAAAATCTGTAAATCTGTTTTACTATCTGACCATGAGTCAGTAGGAGAGTCAAATAGAAAATATACTGATTTTCTGGCTGTGATTATATTCTGTAAGCACTGTGCTACATCTGCATTATCCAGTAAACTGATATTGAGTCTCCAGTATCCCCTGCCAGCAGCTGCCTCTTTGAAATTTGCTATTTTAATACTTAAAAGATCAAGGTGAGAGGTAGCCATAGGTTGTGTATTTATTGAGGTAATTGGTAAGGATGGGGAAATTAAAAAATAATATATTCATGTGGAGAGCCTTTCATGATGGTAAGTGTGGGCTGTTTTTTTTTGTTTGTTTTTGCAGTTTAGCAAAACTATCTATCAATCCTTATAAAATTAATTTATTTAAAAAAATAGTATCACTAAAAATGTTATTGGTCTTCAGACATGCGTCAGTCTGAATCTACCACAGTTGAAGTCCCCAGCAAAAATGATCTGTTTGGCCATGAATAGGTATGGCTGAATTAGTTTAGGGAGCTCTCTCCTGCCAAATTTGGTCTGTGTGGCATATAGAATGATTAGCCTGAAATCCTTGCCTGCAAAGGTAACATCTAATAACAAAGCCCTTCCTGGAGCTATATCCACCAGATGGTTGACTGTAATATTAGCATTATTAATACCAATCCCCAGTCCATAACATGTATCTTCTCCCATGGACCAAAAGCTTTTGCTCCAGTACCATGCTGTTTGGGCTGACAAAATTCCCCTTTCCGTGTGAAATTTAGTATCTTTTAAAAGCACTTTATCAAAGTAATTATGTTTGAAGAAAGCAAATGTTGCACCACGTTTCCTGTCAGATTTAATAATATTGGTGTTAAGGGAAGTGGCTGTCAAATCATATAATTCCATGACAAAACTGAGGTTGCTCACATAATCAAGTCACTGCCTTAATTCCAGCACAGGTCCCCCATCTTTTCCATTTTGTATTGGTTTTCTTAAGCTTTTCTTGTTCTTCTGCCTCTGATAGAAAGTCTATTTGAGATGAAGCCACAGAGGCTAAGTCAGACTGTTCATCCATTCCTATGTCTTCCCACTGAAGCGTAGTAAACTTATTTAGCAGAGGTAGTTGGTCAGGTATGGATGGCTCTTTAAGTGATGGGTTCCCCTTCCCTTGGTGTACTATTTGGAATTCTTGGGGCGGGCGGGAGGTATATCACTGTTTGATGTTTTGGCCACAGTGGCAGCCATGAAGTCTACAGGTGTTGTGTTTGGTTCTGTAGTCATACTGAGTGTGGGGGGGGGAGACTGGATTCCCTCCATTGTGTCTTGATTGAAAATTAGTAAATTTGTGTCAGAACTACTGTAGTGACTGGTGGCTTGGTTTGGGCTCTGGCAGCTTTGTTTATGTGGAAATCCTGTTTGGCATAGTCAGCACTGGGGGTATTGTGTTCTACTCAGGGACAGGTCATGAACAGGCAGCATTCTGCATCACAAAGATTATACTTGGAGTGGCAGTGCAATGATAACTTGAGTGTCCTAGCATCCCACAGGCTGAACGTTTCATTTTCTCACAATTTTGCTGATATGCCCGGGGGAGCCACACTGAAAATATGCTCTGGTTTGTCCCTTCCTAGAAAAAAAACACAGTTTGAGGAGGTACAGTTATGTGAGTGAATATTATTAAGCATCTCAATTTGAGCAACTCAATAATACTGCTTGTACTGAAAGCGAGTGGGAAAAGACAGCTATGAGAACATTACAGCAAGTGTAGCAGTGAGCTGTATTTGCTGGCAAAGGATATAGGTATTTGTTGGTATACCATGAACAGGGTGACCATGATTGGGTGATTACAAAATGGGCGACTCAATCACGGTGCTTCCATAAATGGCTACCTGGCAGAGGAGTGCTCGGATACTGGGTTGGGTGAGGTACACGACAGGATGTACAAGCGTATACATGCACGCAGGGGGTGTGGAGGAAGGGAAGGGAAGGTATATGGGATAGGGTGTGGCATGCAGCTGCCAAGATGGACCACTGGTGTGGTGGGTGGGTCCTCACTTAGGAGGTGTAGGGTACTGGGTTCAGTTTGGGTCTGGTCCGGCGCAAATTTGTTTTGCTGCCAGGCCGCTTAATGTTTTTCTCAAGTTTTCACCCCCCAATATGCATCCCCTTGAGTTGAGAATCTAAAAGTAGTGGGGTACAGGGGGGTACAGCCCCCCACATTAAACAGAAAGCACATAGGTTTCGGCCACCTTTCTTTCCTTGCTGTGAGTGTGCATCACCAAAATTCATTTTTGGCGATGTACACTCACCCTAACGGTGATCACTATTCTGTGATCACTGTTATCACATAGAACCATATTTGTTTGGCCAAGCCCACATAAAAATACTTATTTCACTTGCCACTGTTTAGAGAGTAAGCGACAGTCACTGTCTGCGATGGTCAGTGTAATGTTGTTCTCCCTTTTGATGTCGGGCACTTTTGAGGTCATGGTTCATGATTGGCACAGTGAAAGACTTGCCATTATCACATAAAACCCAGTTTGGGAGATGTTCTGTCCCATTCTTAGTCTGTTTCAGTTTTACACAAAATTTCCAGCCCCCTGTCCAGATACCCTCTTGATCTATTATGGGTTCCGGTGTGCCTTGTATTTCACATTTTTACTTTAACCAATAGATAACATCTGCAATGTTAACCCCCTCATTCCTGAACAATATGGTTACCAGTTTCATTGTGGGTTTTATCAATGGAATAGCTTGGAAGGGGGTCCAGATTGTATTTTGTTTTAGTTTAGAATGAATAGCCCAAAACCTGCTAAGTTATGCCTTAGAATGAAAACTTTTTTCAAATGTTTGTTCCCCAGAAGCATGAATAAGGGTGTACACATCTGTGAGTGAAAATCCCACTTTTTGATTAATTAGCTCTTTCCCTATGAAAAATCTGCCCATTTGCCATGACATGCCCCCTATGTATCTTAGCCTCACAGCATGTCTCCTTTTTGCATTTTCTATCGGTTTTGCAGGAGACTTGCATAAGTCACTCTGGGCTGGTCAGAAGGAGACTGTGTATCCATATCAGGTTTTGGGTTTTCTCTATTTGAATTTAAGTTTTGTTTTTCTACATGCCACATTGGCTACCATGTATCAGATTTGTCTTCATAAAAAATGTCTTCAGCAGCCTCTTGAAGTAAGTTAGAATTGGTGCCTGTACATGTGATTTCAAGTGTCTGACTCATGCATGTGTCTCTTTCTGCAGAGTAAGAGGTCATCTTTCATCTTTTGATAGGTCCTCAGGTTCATCCTTTATATACTCTGGTCGCCACTCTGGTGAGCCGGGTAATGGGATGTCTGGGTCCAGGATCCAGTTTCCATGGGAATTCCTTATCCAGTCTGCATTTTGAATTGCAGTCTCTGAGTTCCATTTTGTTGAGACAGAAGTGGCATCTTCATGTTTGGAGCTGGCTTGTCCTTGTGTTCAATCCAGGCTTTTGGTGGGAGCGCCAAAGTGAAAAACTGATGTAAAAGCATATTTTTTCTCTGGAATGCCTGAAGTACAGGTATTCGCAAGACTCTTTCTTTTCTTCTCATCCTCGAGTTTGTTTTTTTGCTAAAATATAATCAGATTCCATTTGTTCCTTAAGATGTGATTTTTTCCTTTTAACTTTTTCTGTAAGTGTCTCTCTGCTTGTAATAGCTCATCCTCTGTGCTCTCCAGTGGTGGTTCTGGATCATTTATATGTTTCTCCTGTGCTCCGTTGGTGTTCATATTAATGACAAATTCTACCATAGTTCCTCATACACCTCTGTCATCTCCTTCTTCAGTCAGTTCTCCATCTCTGCACCAGCAGGAAGTCCAAGTGCCCCCTGGATACAGAGTAGAGGAATTTGTTTCATTGCAAAAATCATACAAAACTTTTATAATAATTACATAAATACTTATTTCAATAATCCATTAACAGAAGAAATCATAATTCAAACGTTAAAGAAAAAAACAAGGTACACCATATTTACATATTATAGTCATATGCATTTGATCCTTAAAAATATTTGTTATTGGAACATCATTATCAGTGATCCAAGGGAGATTCCTCCACTTTTCCTGAATATATAACTGGTTTTTATTTCTTAGTTCAGCATAATAAATGTCTTTTAAATCATTTGTAATTATACCCAACAATTCTATGTACGAAATATGTTTTTGTTGTGGAGTAAAACAGCTTCTCATATTACAAATTTACCATTTAAAAACAGAAAAAATAATATTTAGAGTGCTTCTATCCCATTTTCTTCACTGATTGTTACACATTCCATATACAGTATGACAGAAAAATAAGATACTTTGGAGAAAATATCAGCATCCCCCTGTTCTGCTACATACTCCAAAAGGTTCTTAATGTAAGAACAGAAAAAACATAAATGCTCTGTTCTTTTCAGTTGATTTATACAATCAGGTCTTGAAAAAATTCTTTCTTCCAACATTTTGTGTTTTTGATTAGCCTTGACGTTTAAACCTTCATGACAACATAACCATTGCACATCCTTCATTTTAGGTGGTATCCATTTTTCTGTGGCTAGATCTTGCAGACTGGATAGATATTGTGGGGTATATTTAGGGAAGGTTTCTCTTTCTGTAAAGTGTGTATTTATTGCTTGTGTGTACACACATTTTTTTGTTTTAGTACAAATAAGAGAACCAGTAATGTTTCATGATTTCATCTTAACAAATATATCCCTTAAATGTTTTGGTGATTTATGATCTGATTTTATGATTCTCAAAGTTCTGGCCTCCCATGTGTAATAGCATGTAGCTATAGTTGACAAAATATAGGTACCAAATATGTTCCTGTATTTCTGAGTAACAGTTTAAAATTAGTGAAAAGAAACTGACAAAAAAAGAAAAGGATCAGGTTCACCATATTCTGACCTCCCTGTTTTAATGATAAATATAAAATATTTATCTTTATAGGGTTAAGCTGTCTACCCCAAAAGGCTTGGAAAAAAATGGTCAAAATAGTTGTCCTCCAATTTTTAGGTGGTGGGAAGATATTACTTATAAAAAGAAAAATTGGTAGTAAATATGTTTTTATTAAATAGACCCTTTTTGCCTTATTCATAGTTAGAGTGTTCCATTTCTCAACTATGTGTGGTCCCTGTTGTATTTTCCTATCCCAATTTATTTGATCCAGTTGTTCTGATCCATATTCAATTCCCAAAATCTTTAGATTGTCGTTTGTTAAGGAGATATCTGCTACTTGTGATTGATAATTTGTTTTCCCCCCAGCTCTCAATCTAGATATTTACCAGTGTTAAGTGTATCCCCTGAGATGTTGCCATACTGACCACATACGTCCATAGCCATTTTGGCAGAATGATAATCCTGGACTTAGAGACAGATATTGTCCACAAATTAAATTGCTTTAAAGGGTACCTCCTGTATTGACATTTTTTTGGACTAATATCTGGACTCCTATTTAATTTCCTCAACAAAGGATCAATGCTAAATACATACAGAAGGGAGCTAATGGGACAACCCTGTCTAACACCCTTCTGTATGGAACCCATTAGGCCACAATGCTTGTTTACCTGTGGAATGTCCACTGTAGATTTATAAAGTGCCTTATTCCAATTTATGAACTTCTCTGGTATCCCATAATGTTGTAAAGCAATCCATAAGAAATCATGACTTACAGAATTGAACGCCTTCCACTGGAGGGATAAAATATATCCTTCTAAGCCTGTCATGTTATGTATTTCTATCACATCCCTTATTAATATTAATTGATCTGAAATAGCATAACCAGGTATTGTACAGGATTGTGCTACTGAAATTAAATATGCGGCTGCTTCTAAAAGACTTTTATTTAAAATATTCATCAGGATTTTAAAATCAATATTCAGAAGACTAATTGGTCTCCAGTTAGATAGATATATATATTTTATCACCTTTCTAGTACAGTAGTGCTATGACTGGGTGACCAGGGAGCTGGACAAGGGCCATATGGTGGATGTTCTGTATTTAGACTTCAGCAAGGCCTTTGATTCCATGCCACATGGGAGACTGAGGGGGAATATGGAGTATATAGGGGTAGGAACAAGGATGGTCAAATGGATCAATAACTGGTTGAATGGAAGGCAGCAAAGGGTGGTAGTGGGGGGGGATTCTCATCCCTGAGGACAGTGGTGAGTGGGGTACCACAGGGATCGGTACTGGGACTGGTGCTGTTTGGGATATTCATAGCTGATATCCCATCCGGGGTGTGGAGTAAGATCAGTCTATTTGCAGACAATATGAAGATGGGAGCTGTGGAAAATGACATTGAGGGTTGAAGGGGGCTGCAGGAAGCCTTGATCAAATTACAAGAATGGTCAGGAACATGGCAGTTGGGGTTCAACACCAAGAAGTGCAAGGTACTGTGCTCCGGGGCCACGAACCAGGGAAGGAGGTATCAGCTGGGAGGAGTACAGTTGGAAAGCACCAAGGAGGAAAGGGATCTGGGGTGCTTATAACAGGTAGTATGAACAACTCAGCTAAGTGCTGGAAGGTGGTAGCAAAAGCCAACAAGATGCTGGGGTGTATAGCAAGGGGAAATTCCTCCAGAAATAGGGAAGTGATCCTTCCCCTTTACAGGTTACTGGTCAGGCCACACTTGGAATGCTGCGTGCAGTACTGGCACCCATTCCTGAAGAAGGATGTCAGATTGTTAGAGGTGGTGCAGCGTAGGGTAACAAAGATAATCCATGGATTGGAGGGAAAGTCCTATGAGGATAGGCTAGGTGAGCTGAATATGTACTCTCTGGAGGAGAGGAGAGCAGAGATAAGGGTGATGTGATCAAAACCTGTAAATACTTAAAGGGGATAAATAGGATTAATTCAGAATGGATTTTCCAGATTAAAAGATGGAGGCATATGAGAGGGGCACTAGTTAAGACTGGAGGGAGAAGATTCAGGAGGGAAATCAGGAGACTTTTTTTCACAGAACTGGTGAAAGACAAATGGAATGCTCTACGTGAGGAGGTGGCATCCTGTGGAATGGTGCAGGTTTTAAGCAGAGATGCAACAGAGTGAGGGGGGTCATGATGAAAAGGGGTAGGGATGGTTTGGCAGCTGCAAGTTGAGGGGCTAGCTGCACAATCGAGCAGACTCGATAGACCATGAGGCCTGTTTTGCTGGTGTTTTTGTATGTTCTTATGTAGAGTTAGAATCCCTGTAACCATCCCCAAAGGTATACAGGAGTGTTCAAGAAGAAAGTTGAATACTACTGCTAATTCTACTAAAATTTCTGGTCCTATAAATTTATAAAGTTCAGCTGTTAGTCTATCCTTCCATGGTTCCTTCCCCTGTGTTTAAAGAGGAAATAGCTACTTCAACTTCTATGGGCTTTATTGGTTTACTCAGATTATCTAGTATTTTTGGTGGGCAAGCTGGGATATCTATCTCTTGTAAGAATAATGGTGCATCCTGCACTTTTACATCCTCCTTATGAAATAGACTGTCAGTGTATTGAGATACTGCCTGCAAAATGTCTTGATTTGATGTTTGTAAGTTATCATCTGCATCAAAAACTGCTTCCATATTCTTTCTTTTTACCCTTTCATTACAGCTTAAAAATAGGCATAAAGTGTTTGATTTCCCCTGCTTACCATATGTTTGTTGCATAGTTAAAGTGGTGGTTTGTTTATTATGATATTCTTGCGTTCTTTTCTTAACTGCTTGAGTTTGGCCTGTGTAATTATGTCTCATGGTATGCGCTAGTCTCATAAGTCACTGTAAGTGTTATCTATTTATTTGATATTGCAGGGAGTCCTCATCTCTCCTGGTTTTACTAAGGGAAATAAGTAGTCCCCTAAGCTCCACTTTCATATCTTCCCACCACTAAGAAGGATCTTCATACATTTTGAGTAAGATTTTTTTGCTAGTAACAAAATTTTGACTTGGTGCTGTATGCTTTGCTGCTGCAACAAGGAGGAATTAAATTTCCATAGGCCAGGCCCATGTATCTTCTGCTGTGGTCCTATAGTAATATACAGTTCTTTGTGATCTGAATATTCAACTGCTTCTGTCTTAGCTGATTGTATGTGTAATGTGTTATTTAAGAAAAATAAATCAGTTTGCATAGCTCCCGTTCAGGTACTAAATCAAGAATTTGTATCACCTGTACATCAATATTATGAAAAAGAATCCCTACCCCTGAACATGCTTCTAACCCTATAGACCTGTATGATATCACAGTATACCAACTCTTCAGAGCTTTAGAAACTTCTAATACTGTGTGCAGCCTTGTGTCCTGTAAAAAAAATTATTTTGGTTTTATTTGCCCTGAGGTGTGAAAACACACATTCCCTCTTTACATTATTCTTAATAATATTTACATTAATAGTTAAGATTGTAAGAGGTTGCTGCATAAGAAAAGAAAAAAAAATATTTATCACCTAGTCAATTCATGGTGGTTTAACCTTCTGATTTTTAACATTTTCCCCCAACCTTTTTTTCGTAGCTTTTGTTTTTCCTTTTGTTTGTGCTTCCATCATAGTTTTTGGCTCACTATACTCTGACTCAGATAGCCCTTCCTGCTGTCCTGACTCCACAGATGAACCCTCAGATTCATTATCCAAACTTTCCAAACCCCTGCTAAAGGCTGATATCTATTTGATGTTGGTGTAACCAATATCTTGGGTACCTTTGGAGCTGGTTGTTAACCAGCTTGCCTTCTTCTGGTTATCATTTTCTTGGACTTTGTCTGTGGGGGTGGGGATAGAGGCACAGTCATTGCATCCAGGTCCTGACGAATTTCTTTACACACAGTCTCCATTGTCATGGGTTCTGAACTTGCCTCTGTCCTTGTGTTGTCTAAAATATTCTGTGGGTCCTGTGTTGCTGCTACTCTTGTGTCCGCAGGTGTCTGTTCTGTAGATACCAAACGGGTGTTTTGTTGATTTGCTGGAACCTCTTCCTCTGGGGGGTGACCCCTGCCTATCTTCTGTGATGTATGATGCTGTTTTGGTGTGTTTCCTCTGTTCTAAGGTGACCAACAGCCGTTGCTCTTCATTATCAGTAGAATTTGGTGCACTATGTGCTGCCTTTGCATATTTCGTGTAGGAGTGCCCTGTAGTACCACACAAATTGCATATAGTTTCATTCCTGCATTGCCCACTTGTGTGTTCTACTGTATTACAGATTGTACATCTTAACCTGTCACAGTTGCTGCTAATGTGCCCAGGAGATATGCATCTAGAGCAGAATTTTTGCTGCCCCTGGTAGAAAAGTACCCCCTATCACTGCCTAAACAAAAATATTTGAGGAGGTGCTGGAAACCTTGGTCATCAGAACATAAAATTACTCTCATTCTCCACCCCCTCAGTTCAAATACTCTGAATCAAAAATTGCCTCAGGGTGGCCCACCACTGTACACCACTGTTTGAGCCATTAGGTGAGGTCAGTGACACCCACCCCTTTGTTTCAAAACAAAACTGTAACCATTCTGTGTGCTGGCTTCATTAAGGGAATCACTTCAAAGGGCATCCATAAAAGGGTGTTTTTAACTTTCTTGTACCTTGCCCCAAATATTTCTAAACCACTGCTGAGTTTAAAACTTACATCAAACAAGGCCTCCCCTGATACATGGATTAGAGCATACAGTTTGGTAGCATTAAATTGCAGGTTATCTTTCAACAATCTTCTACCCAGCCACATACACCCTATCAGGAAAAAATCTCTAGTCCACCTCTGTACAAAATCCTAATCACATTATGTCTTTCAGCCAGATATACCAGCTGATGAAACAGAGAGGCATAAGATCTGGGCTTTGGCCCACCATCCATCCCTTGACTCTGGTTGGAGCACTCATCTGTATTTCTTAGTTTGTTCTTGTGCAGTTTCTGTAATATCAGACAATTCAGAAATGTTGCTGGCTGAGTCTTCCTGTCTTTTATCTTTTTCCACCTCTGTATCTCCTACATGTAAAATGGCTTCTGTAACTGTTGTGGGTAAGTTCAAAACAGAGTTTTGGGTGAGAACCATTTCTTTGAGCAACTCTAGGGATAAATCAGTGCCCGTAACATTAGGTCCCAGGGAAACAGATGCTACCATGCTCTTGTTATTCTTACTGTTATTCCCTGAAGTCTGTACAGATTTTTGATTAGCAGTCAGTATTTGTTTATTCATGCTTACCCCTGGGATGCTTAATGGAATAAATCCAGATATCCAGTTTCCTGATGTGGGAGACTTAACCCAACCTGCCAGTTTTAAAGAGTGTTCCACAGTCCAGGGCATTTTCTCTGGTTCTGCCAAGTCTGCCAATGAAGATTTTGATGATATTGCTTTCTTTGTTATTCTAGCCTGTTTTTTTGTGAACGGGCAGAAAAAGAAGAAACTGTTGCTTGATCTTGGTTATTTTTTTCCATTTGAGACACCACAGAGTTAGATGTGAAAGGAAAGTCAGCACTCTGAATGTTCTCCTGTGCAGTGGTTGCTGCTATGGGACTACCTACAGCTGTGGCTTGGTTGTCAGGGAGGGCCTCACCTGTTGCAGATGTGTCGACCCCTGCCAAAGACTCAAATAACTCTTTTTTCCATTTCAAAAAATGTTCCTCCTCTGCTTGCAATAAATCCTATAACTTTTTTTTATTTGCAAGTTCACTTTTTGTGCCTTGTTTATGACTGGTGCTGTAGCAGGAATCAGTTGTTCCTCTCCAGATCCAATCTGTTCCATTTCTCTTTGTCCTAGAGCCATTCCATCCTGTAGTGCCGAATCCGGTTGTCCTACAGCGTCAACAGATTTTTCAGCTCAGGATTCAACACAGATGAGTAGGAGACTAGCTCCCTAACCACCCTCACACCCAGCTCCATCTCCATATGCTCAGACACTGAGCCAGCCATACACCATTCCTGCTCACAAGAAGCAGAGCCCCCTGGTGCAGAGTAGGGGAATTTCCCCAGTGTCCTGACCAGATTTCCCCCATTCACTAAAAAAATACCACCAACAGCTTAATCTTGTTCAATTTCAATTGGTTACCATCTGTATCACCCCCGGGCTATCCCTAAAAAAGGGACTTCTAGTCTCAATGGGGCTATCCAGTCAACAAAATTCACTAAACTATTGTGTATTATGTGGATAAAATTCTGTATCTTAAAATTTCAGTAGATGTACCTGTACTGCAACAGCAGTATGATATACATATGGCTTATACAGTGGTGACAGACAGGATGCAATGCAGTAATGCTGCAGTATATCACAAAACACTGCAGTATGCTGCAAGGAACAGCGTAATTCAATGGCACTTCCCTTTTTTACTGCAGTATTTTTTGACATGCCATGTACTGCAAATTATTATGTTGTATCGTGGCTGGCTTTGTTCGATGTTTCACAATACATTTGGTCTATACGTGGCCCTGTACTATTTGTCATACTGTAGAGCAGGACACAACCATTACATAAATAAAACATTCTTCTAGTTGCCATATTACAAAACTAATGATAAAACATACAACACTTAGGTTATGACAGGCATGAAAATAAGGATCTAATCCACAAAGTTGTGTGAAATAAGTGAAAAAGTAATGCAAGTGTCAGAGGGTGATATGTTCCATAAAGCAACTGTGCACATCTGTGGATTCATAACAGTGGCGGTGAAATGGGCCAACATGTGCATAAAGGTGTGCACATTTATGCAAGGTGGTGAGGGGCTATACAACAGGTTGTTCAACATTCCACCCCCTTATCCCACCATATAAGGAGGTGGCATGCCCTGTATGAACTCATTCTGGAAATCTCACCTGAGAATAGCTCAGTATGGACCACACCAGTTAAGCCTAACATCATGTCATGATTAGGTGCCAAAACACCTGTAAATCATGCACCAGCAGACCGGTTCATAGAATGTTGACCAAACCTAGACATGGATCTTGGTGGACAGGACAGTCAACCTTCACCATAGCCCAGCACACAGCCGGGATCAAGTAAAGTACCCCCATCAAGATCAAGCAAAGAGTATATACAGTATACAACAACACTAAGACATACGTACAGTATACATAAACAGTATCTCATATGTTATCGTGTAATACTCCTTATGTGTTTACTGATACAGATGATGGATCCCAAAATGGTGACAGGGTTGCACAGCCCAGCAGACGTCACATTGTTCCAGCCTCAGGGACAATAAAAATGCCTCTGACACCATATCCAAGATACCACTGGCCTTGACTCTGGTAGTAGACAGCAGCAGGATGCAGGACTTCAGGAGATGTGAGGACATGCCCGCCCTACCCAGTTCACAGGCATGAATCCAGCAGTCCCCTTCTCTTCTTTCAAATGCAGCATTGCCACTAAGAGGAATACCCATCAGCACCCAGAACAACAGCCTATTAACTCAACAACCTATACTCACACAAGACAACCCTCTAGGTACCCATACACAGAAAGACAGCAGTTCCCTTTGAGGGACCATCAAGAATTGTGACAGCACTGCATGGCAACAGGAGACAGGCCCAATGGGGCATATACCCTAAGTTGTTGTATGATAAATGAAAGAGCAGAGGCTACAAGTAAAGTTAAGCCAAAAGAAGCTGCACCATTTGTGCATGGAGGTTGGTGGCATGCATAAAACAGTAGGAGTTGTGTCCATCCAGCTTTGTCAATCAGCACACAGCTTGGTGCCATGCATACCAAGCTTAGGACCATGCACACAGCTCAGTGCATTCAGGCAGGCCATGTAACAGGCCTTCAACAGACTGACTGACATGCTTGAATTTGTTCTTGCAGTCTTTACCCAGCCTGGACTCCCTAGGACTTTTGACCCAATTATTACTTTATCTGCAACCCCTCACCTGAGAAGGAGGAATAAGGACATGTGCAAAACATACAGTATGTAAAGGGGAGCCACCTGAAGGTTTTCAAGAGCCTGGCACAGAACCATGTCCTAGTAAGTGGACAGCCAAATTACTGGGTTGTACACATCATAGTGCACAACTCCATATGCCCTCCCAGAGAAGGTACCACTCTGCTGGATATCTGACATATGCACCACCACACTACCATGCACTGTCACAATATACCACACCACAATGTCAAACCACAGTACAAGTGTTGCATTACAGTACGCAACACATTTGAATAAATATTTATTTTAATAACACATCATGCAGCTCACCACAACAGCACAATTCAACAAACAGTGCCCCTTTCAGTACCCCAGGATGTCCACATCTAATACCCATTGGAGAACAACCTAGCCTTCTATCTATTCTTCAGGATTCAGGTTTTGAGGGACATGGGAACATTAACATCCATGGGTACATCATTGTCTTCTGTAACATTTCCGTTCTCAGTTGGGCAATAAAGTGACTCATGGGTCAGTGCAAGGACTGGTTTTCTTTAATGTCTTTATAAGTGACATTACAGAGCTGGAAGGGAAGGTCTGCTTCTATGTGGATGACACCAAAATCTGCAATAGGGTGGATACTCCAGAAGGTGTGGAAAGGATGAGCAGAGACCTAAGAAATTTCAAAGGTATGGTAGCTGGGTTTCAATGTGAAAAAGTGCAGAATAATGCACTTAGGGCACAGAAACTGATGGGCAGAATACAAAATTGGTGGTGTGGTACTGATGACCACCAAGCAGGAAAGAGACCTGGGGTAATCATATCAGATGACCTAAAGCTGGCCAGGCAGAGTAACAAGGCAATGGAGAAGGCAATGGGATGCTGGGGAGCATAGGGAGGGGTATCACCAGCAGAAAGAGGGAGATGGTGTTGCCTCTGTATAGATCGCTGCTGAGACCCCACCTAGAGTACTGGGTCCAGTTCTGGAGACCACATGTCTGGAAGGACACAGAGGGGAAGAGGTGCAGAAGAGGGCAACTAAAATGGTGCAGGGTCTGCATCGAAAGCCCTATAAGGAGAGACTAAAGGACCTCAATATGCACACCCGAGAACAGAGGGGGGGGATATGGTAGAGATGTTTAAATACTTCATGAGGGGTAAATAATGTACAGGAAGGGAGTATTTTTTTATAAGTAAAGGTGCTCAGGAAGAAGGAGACATGCTATGAAGCTGAGATGTAGATTCAGGAGAGATATGAGGAAACACTTCTTCACAGAAAGAGTGGTGGCTTCCTGGAACAGCTTTCCAGTGGAGGTGGTGGGGCCAAAAAATAGTGGTGAGGATCAAGAATGCATGAGATAAGCACAAAGGAATCAGTAGAAAGTGAGGGGGGGAGGGAGAAAGAGCAGTAGATCGGTCTGATGTAATAGTGTAGGTAGGAAGAAATGGCAGACTGGATGGGTCAAATGTTCCTTATTTGCCAACAATGTCTATGTTTCTGTGTGGCATTCTGTTGCATTGTGGAGCCTCTTTGGTTAAGTACATCTAGGCAATAAGTTATGAGGTGGAGCAGAGCAAGATAGGTCAGACTGAATGGACCGTTGGTCTTTTTCTACCAACATTGTCAATGATTCTATGTTTACATCATTATGTTCTACTATTGTGCTGATTGTTTGCTACTGGTATGGTCCTGATTCCATAATGGCCTGCAACCATGTCATTTTATACCAACTTTATACCCATCATTGCCATTGTGATGTTTTTTAAATGAACACAGTGGGACAAGGCATAGTAGCAAGAGACTAGGAGGAAGGAATAGCAGAAGCAAAAATAAAGGGAAAAAGGAGGACTAGTCTCCAGGTTATCATAACTTGAGAGTCATCATCTGATGAAGGTGATTCGCCCCATGAGAACTACAGCTGTGGGGTCTGGGGCTCAGTCAACCTATGAGGTAGGCACGGTGGTATGGAAAAAAAGACATTGATGGATCAGTGGACAGGTGCATGTTAAATATGCTGGCACTCAAGGGTAGTTTGCCTCAAGGGCAAATAGACATCGATAAACTGTTTACAGTCAAGATCAAGCTCACAATTTGGAATTGTGGCATTCATGATTATTTCAGGTGATGCTGTTGGGTACTGTGATGGAACTCTGTATCTGCTGGCCTTCTGGGTACACAGATACCCTTGTACATTTTAATGCAGATTCTGTGGAATGTAATGTTGCCCGGGGCAGTAAACTTTAAGGGTGAAAGGACACCCATGGTTAAGCTGGACTCTGAGAGCAGCCTAGAGGCTGAAGGAAGTTGGTCTCAAGGGTAAACAGACACCCATGAACCGTATGTTCTCGTGGACTGTCGTGCTAATTATGTGTCTGTCTGTAACAGGCTGGCAAATGGTCACTGGATGCCATTTGTTGGCACTCTGTAGAAAAATGAAAATCAGTGATGGGACAATATCCTGTGTCTCTGTCAAGTTGCTAGGGTGTGTTCTTGTGTTTTTTTTTTCAATGTGCTCTACACCTACCACATCATGCTCCTGCTGTACTACTTGTTGGGGAGGGACTTTCTGTGTAGGAGGATGTTTTCTCTTAGGTAAGCTGTTATTATTCAGCGGGATGTGCAACTATAGGTCTGGGTCAAGACATCTGTAACATATTGTGACAACCTTTTGTCTTTCTGTCACTAGTCTGCCATGCATGCACACAGAAAAGGGACTGAACACCCAGAAGACTCCTTGTATTTCAGTGCTGCTACCACCTGGCTGGGTAACCTGATCTGTTTCTAATCTCACCTCTGGCCACTGCTCATGCAGTGCAAGGCCTTATGTTTGACACATAACCACCTCTTCAGTCACATTTAGAACCTTTAACCCCCACTCTGTATCAGAAACAGTTTACTTTATACTTGGTAGTCATGCTTTTTGGTAGTGGAACCCCATCTTGCTCAATAGAAATAGATTTTATTAGTCCCATTAAACACTGTTATATACAGCATCCCATTTAAACAAATACCCTTGGGAGCATAAGAAAGTATGCATTTAAGCAGTGTTTACATTGTTACTGAGTTATGTAGATGCTGTTATATAGGAGCTTGTGTTAGACTGTGATTCCTTGGCACTTTTATGGGAGCTGGGTATGTTTTTAGATGTTTTCAATGCGTGTGCATTGCATTTGATTGTTAAGAAATAATTTCACTTGTTTTTAGACTTTCTGCAGAAGTCTTCTGGCACTTCACTTAGAGAGAGAACCTCTTGGTAAGACATGTCCTCATTTCAGCAATGGTCAGGATTTCATCCTTGATGTCTTTGCTGACCACATTGCACTCAATGAACTGGTGTAGTTTTATTTTTTTATTTAGGCTTTCACATCCTCACCTGCTGGTACCTCCTGCTCTGGCTCATTGGCTCTTCATCAACATCTTTGTTGTTTTCTTCTTCCTCAGCCCTGTGAGTTATTCCGGCAATCTCATCATTTGTGAATGTTCCAAAAACATACATTGCTATTATCAGCACTCTTTAGGGGTGATAGAGCCACTGTCATCAAAGCTTCACTTCATCTGCCTTATTGGAGGTTAGTCGGTAGATCTGTGATTGAGATATGCAAAACTGTCTTGCGACATCTATCTGGAACATACCATGGTTTGACAGAAGATCGAGAGCTTGCACTTTCTCTGCCAAATATTTTTTTTGGTGTCTCCATTGTTTTTCAGAAATGCTGACCAGCTCAGCAGCTAATCAACAGCAACATGGCAATCTGATCTGGCATCCTGGGAGGTAAGACCACTTCAATACAATAGCAATTAGGAAGGAATTTACACTTCTCACAAATCTGACAGGAATCAGCAGCTACCAGACATTGACAGAGATCCACACTGTGATTTCCTGTGGCTAAGCTGCTTTCAGGTTCATGGGCTTAAACAGGTGGTAATAATTATTTAAAATGAGCTGTTTAACATTGAATTAAAACAACAGGATTTGGGGCTCAGAAAAAAATATGCATTGAAGCAGGCTATATGCTTAAACAGTATGTGCTTAAGTGGGCTCAGCTATATCAATATTTAATATTTATACTACTGAATTAGAGAATATACAGTAGAGATAAAAAGGGATAAACACACTAGGGAAATGCAAATCAAAATAAACAGTAAAGATTACAGAAAGAAGATCCTCCTTATCCTAGACTGTAGTCTAATAGATCTTATCCCTTCTCAGGGTAGTTTCCTCTCTTAGCAACCAAGTTGCCACTAAAGTGAGAATTTCAATGAAAACCATGAGTGACATTCAAATTTAAGGGAAACAATTGTTATCTTATTTTAATTTGAAATCAATACAGGTACAGTATTTTTATGGAAATATATTCACGGCATTTAAACCTAACACTCCAGCTATTTTTTTTTTTGGGGGGGGGGGGATTTCCCCTGAAAACACCCATATATGATTCAAAAGAATGTGCTTTTAGGAACTTTAGGAATGTACTGCATTTAAGCAATCTGAGTCTGCAACTGCTTATGAACTTGTATTTTTCCACCTTTTCTCTCTCTGTCTTTGTTTATATAGCATTATTGTCTGCCTTCCTCATCATGTTTCTTTCTGTGCTAGCTTTCTTCACATTCAACATATGGAATGTTTACCACATAATGTTTACCATGGAATTCCACCATGACAAGCTACTATAGGTGCTGACCCCCTGTCTGAATTCAGAGTACTGCCAGACAGCACCACATGTGCCACCTGCAGCCTTCCCCAACAGCTCTCAAGCCTTGATGGTGTAACCCCCTTGTCCTATCCCCACTAGTTGTTTTTATTTCACACCAGGCAGCAAGTTGTAAACATTTGTTTTGTCTCATTTTTGATTTCACATAGCTGTGGTTGTTGAAGAATCTGCTGTTTTGTACCTGATCCACTTTGGCTATATGCAGCTTTGTATTCAGTTTGTATCTCTCTTGCCATATTTGGCTATATGCAGCATTGTATTCGGTTTGTACCTCTTGTCCCGTATTGCCTTTGCAATGGTCTGGATTTCACCACCACTCACCTGTCACTATTTTTCACTTGCTTATTAATTATGATACAAAAGTGAACATCACATTAGGTTATGTATGATTGGCAAGTTTTAATAATCTGTACCAGGCTCAGGGAGTTGTCCTGCCTAACCGTATTTTTCCATAGGTACCGGATGTACAATACCTTTCCCTATTTTGGATGTATGTTTGATGTTTCAATCAGAATGATTAACTGCAAAAAGTTTCCCATGGAATAAAAGCATATAAAGATACCAGCAGAATAAGGCCTTTTATTATGTCCTGTCTGCTCATATTGCAGGGTCCTTAGAGTCAGTTAAGGACTCTGCCCCACCCCAACCAATATCCATTCCTTTCTTTCTACCCCTCCTTGACCTTGGCTCTCTCCTTTACCTTGTCCCAAACTCTGTTGAAGCAATCCACTGTTTCAAGTGGTACCATTTCTTCAGGAAGCCCATTCTAAACTGCCACCACCCTCACTATGAAGAAATGCCTCCTGGTTTCCCTGCTATACCTCCCTCCTTCCAACTTGAGATAGAGTCCCTTCATGTTTTTATTCTTACTGAGCACGAAGAGAATCTCCTTGTCTATGCTACTTATACCCTTCAGATACTTAAAGGTCTGAGTCATGTCTCCCTTCTCCCTCCTCTCCCTTCTCTCTTCCAGTGAGTTCATGTTCAGGGCCTCCAGTCTCTCCTCCTATGTCCTAACCTGCTGGGCCATTATCATTTTTGTTGCCCTCCTTTGGACCTTCTTCAGCAGATTAATGTCTTTCTTGAGTTATGGACACTGGTACTGTATACTGTACTCCAGATGTGGTGTACCAATGACCTGTGCAATGGCAGTATTACCTCTTCTGCCTACTGCTAATTCCTCTAGCAATGCAGCCCAACATTCTATTTGCCTTTGCTCTACCTTCCTGTGTTACATGGACAGCTTTATGTTGCTAGTGAACAACACTAATATATCCATTTCCTCTTCAATGTAATTGCCAGGACCCCTCCCAGGCTGATCTCCATCTTCAGGTTCTTAGCTCCAATGTGCATAATCTTCCATTTCTTTGCAGTGAAGCCAAGTTGCCAAATTCTGGACAACCACTCAAGCCCTGCCAGATCTTCCCTGATGTCCTGTATCCCCTTGGCTGCATCCACCCTCCCAAAGAGCTTGGTGTTGTCTGTGAATCAGCAGATTTTGCCCTTTATGCCCTCTCTAATGCCATCGATAAAGATATTAAAGTGCATCGGAACAAGCACCAAGTCAGGTGGGACCCCACTAGTGACATCCCCAGCACCTGAGAGCTCTCCCCACCACACCCTCGCTCGGTCCTGTATTTCAGCAGCTAGCTACCAACCTACACAGTCAATTTCTCTCCTACCTACAGATCAACCAGTATTTTGATCAGTCTCTTGTGGGGCACAGAATCAAAGGTCTTGCTGAAGTCTAAGTGCAAGACTTCCACTGCTTGGCTTTGTCCACTGTTTTAGTGACCCAGTCAAAGTAGTCAATCAAGTTTGCTTGGCATGCTCTCCAGTCCATAAATCCATGTTGCTGGCCATCCTTGAGGCCATTCTCTTCCAGGTATTGTACTAGCATTTCCTTAAGTACAGCCTCCATGAGCTTGTACATGAATACAAGGATTCAAATTTCTGCACAAGTCTACTATCAGAATGCTCCTCTCCCAGCATACAGTGCACAGACACAACAAAGGTCTCATGTAGAGTCAGAGCCTTAGTTTTATCTCTGTCAGGGTAAGCAGCAGAGATTTTCTTGATACACGAATAAAGATAGGAGGAGGATTTTTCATAGTCAGCAAAACAAAAAACACTGGTTATGAAAACGTTGAACAGTACTTAATACTTTTTTGTCAGTAAGGAGATTGTGATGATCAAGATAACAACATTTAATTATTTTTTTTTTTGTTAAAGATACTTTTATTTTTAGGGCTTTGTGGAAGATTTTAGTTAGTAGTAAGGCCATGTTTCTGATGAAAGTTCAGTTCTGGGAGTAGGGGGATTGATTTGCTTATTGTGTTGTGGCTACTAACAAATCAAGCCATGTTTTATGCTGTAATAATGCAGTCACCTGACTGATTTTACCCAGTTATATTTCTTAGACTTTTTTAGACCCATTTCATAAATATAATTATTCAACAACTGGGCCAAATATTCATGCTACAGATCTATGTCTATATTTCAGTTCCAAATCCATATCTTCAAAGGAGCTATCCATGATGCAACACAATGATTTGTAGCAAGTGACAAGCCACAAAATACTGCATGACAAGAGGCTTACTTGCCATTGAGTTATACTGTTCCCTGCAGTATACTGCAATATTTTGCAATATTCTGCAGCATTAGTGTGTTGCATCCTGGCTGGTGTTGATTATGTTGCGTGAACTTGTTGCTGTGATGGCATGGCATGGCACGACCATGGCTTTAGTTGCTTGAAGGCATGTGTCATTTAGAGACTGTAAAGCATGGTCTGCCACAGACATTTCATTAGCAGAAAGACATGCCATTGCTACTACAGCGTTCTTTTCTTACCATGGTGTAGCTTCTGTTGTGGAGATTTGAATATGATGTGGGTTAGAGTTTGTTGGCTCAAATCATGCATATGTCAGAACATGCCCTCGGACGGCATTTTGTACGAATGATGTTCAGACATGTCTGCACACGAGTTCCTGTAACATGTACTGTGCATTGTAGCTATGCATCCAGCTGACTTCCATGACATGAGCATGAAAGTGTCAACACACTTGCATTATTGATTGCAAAGCACACCAGGAACTTCTGTGAATTGAACCCAAAGTAGAAAGCAAACGATATTACAAGATGACACAGAGAAAGTGCAAATGGGGGCTTGTGAAGGCTAAGAAGCTAATGAGATAGGGATAGAAAAACTAAGTCAAAAATATTATCAATTTGCTTAGGTACCTAATGTACTGTACAGAAGGACACTTAGGAATCGCTAAGATATTAGTTGAAATACTTGAATTTGTACATAAGGGTAGGGGCATCTCAGACAAGGAGGATCTGTTTGCTGATGGCACTTGCTAAGGCTGGACACTTAATTTTGATAAAATGAAAGACTGGATTCATGTTTATTGATATATAATTAATACATCATGCTGGTAGCATGTCAGGATAATGACAATTTTAAGGCAAATACCACCACAGTGACAAATCTCACCAGGTTGAGATCTTTCATTGTGGTGGTTCACTGTCTGCCAATGGAGCGATTCCCATTGTTGAGCCCCCACCCCAAACCAACTCTGACTAGGAGCTGGTTAATTAGAGAAGGGGGTGCAGGGGGCACAGACCCCCGCATGAGGGGTGGGGGCACAGCCCCTCGCAGAAAAACACTTAATCCTGTTGGGAACAATGCTGACTGTTGGCATTGTTCCCATTGCTGTTGGGGGTGTTGACTTTGACACCATCAATGTAAAGACGTGGAACCCATTATGCCTATGC
Source organism: Neoceratodus forsteri (assembly GCA_016271365.2). Lineage (NCBI taxonomy): Eukaryota > Metazoa > Chordata > Ceratodontiformes > Ceratodontidae > Neoceratodus > Neoceratodus forsteri. The sequence goes on along the minus strand of CM028136.1, from coordinate 108,307,938 downwards.
TGGCCCAGTGGCATAGAGGGCTGAGGTGACCTTGGATCTCATAGGGTCAGCCGGGAGAAGGAAGATGGAGCATCTCATGGACTGCTCTCCTCCACTGGGAAGGGAGGGTGGGGATGATGACTGAGACACTGGCTCCTGGCAGTGGCCATGGGCTGGTGCCAGCTGGGAGATCAATGTGTATGGACTGGTGCAGGCTGGCATCAGGCATGCTGTGTGCAAGATTGTGCGCAGCAACATCCTTGATGCCATTGCATGCCTATGCCATGGGTCGACTTAGGGACAAAAAAATAATCCTCTGGTGGGAGTGACAGCTGGCTTCAATGGTGCTGCAGTGGGCCCACTTAAGCTAGCTCCCCTTCAGCCCCCGGCCTCCAGGTCTCCGTAGTGTATAGGATAAATCCCCACTGTGAAGTGACCTGGGATCGCAGGGCAAAAAGGGTCCGAGCTCTGACTGGGTCCAGATTAGCTGCCAAGAGGACACCTAAGAAAAGGGAAACCATAGGACCACCCCCCCAGCTGAGGAAGTAACTAAATAAATAATACAAAACATATACATCATGCCTATGCTTTTTTAAATATCAGTATTCTGAAATACACTGTAAGTTGGTTTACTTATTTATTTAATGTTTTACCAGGAAGAACATACTGAGCAACAAGTGCTCATTTCCAAATGCATCCTGGGGAGATGGGGAACAGATGAAGAGTTCAGACAAGTATACTGTATACAGTATTAGCATTTAAGAATACAACAATAGAACTAGCAGTGAGCAAATGGGGGGAGGGTTTCAAAAATACAAATAGAGACTCGAGCAACAAATACAGCAGAATTACAAATATTATAATTACAAATTTTATAAAATTAGAATATGGAGTTTACAGAATTATAATTTACAAGTTATTTTCAGGACTGCTGCAGGAAATCTCCAAGTGGCAACCAATCAGGGTAGGATGCACAAGGGTAATCAAAGTGACAGACAAGAGGGTGATCAGCCGGCGGAGGATGAGGCAGCAGGATTGTAAACAGGTATGAGGGGGGTGGAAATGTTTTTTAATAAGAGAATTGCAAACCCAAGGGATGGGGGCAAAGTGAATGGAGCATGGGAGGGAGTTCTACAGATTTGGAAACCTGTAGGAAAAGGCAGCCTGACCTGTGAAGCATGTCCAATTAGGGACAGATAAGGTAAGAGGGACAGAGTTTCTGAGCGAATAAGAGAAAGAGGAAAGGGTGGAAAGTGGGGAGGAGTAGAGGTAGGAAGGCAGGGACTGGGACCAGAATTTAGCCAAGAAGATGGAACAGTGTGTACGCCATCTGTCCTCTAAGGAGGGGATGGACAGGTATTGGTAATGTGTACAGTGGTGAGTGCGGGGGGGGAGTCAAGAGAAAATAGCAAAAGGAATGGAAGAGTGTATCCAGTCTGGTTAAGGAAGAGGAGGGAGCAGCATTGTATACCACATCCCCTTAGTCAAAGATGGGGAGAATTAATTTTTGTACAATGGCATAGTGAGCAGGCAGTGGGATACAGCCCCAGTTGCAGTATAGAGCACCCAGTTTAGGGTACAATTTCTTATGAATGGCCTCCATGTGTACAGGAAAACTGAGGTGGCAGTCAAGGCAGATCCTGAGATATCTAAAAGAGGAGCAGTCATTGAGTGGGTCACATACAGGATGTGGAAGGAGGGGAGAGAGGGGAGCTGAGAAAGTCTCTGCCTTGTGCCGAAAGTCATGGAGACTGTTTTCTTGGCATTTCGGAAAAGTTGGTTTGAGCAAAACCAGAGCTGAACATTATCAAAGTCATGCTGGAGTCTGGTCACCACATCAGTGATGGAGGGACCAGATGCACACAAGACAGTGTCGTCTGCCTACATATGGATTTAGGTATGTGAGCAGATGGGGGACAGGTCATTTAGGAAGACAGAAAACAGCAGGGGCCAAGAACGGAACCTTGGGGCACACCAGTGGTTATGGGGAGTGGGGGGGAGAGTTACCAATCCGAACTGATTGTGACCTACCTATTAGGTAGAAGTGGAACCAGCTGGTGGTCTCATGGGAGAGCCCTACATTGGAAAGATTAGAGAGGAGGCGAGGATGTGACACAGTGTCAAAAGCCTTTGTGAGGTCGACGAAGATGGCAGAGGTGATGTGTCCCTGGTCCATACCTGTTTGAATGGAGTCAGTGATCCTCAACAGGGAGGTGATGTTTGAATGGGATCTCATAAAAATGAAACTGATAAAGAGTGAAAAAGGAAGTGGAGTCAAGGAAGGAGGAAGGAGGAAAGCTAAGATAGAAATAGAACTAGACGTTCCATCAGTTTTGCAAGAATGGAGAGGAGAGAGATAAGGCAATAGTTTCCGGAGAAGGAGGGGTCACCTCCTTTATGGAGGGGGACAACAGTGGCATGTTTCCACTCTGCAGGAACAGAAATGAGGGAGAAAGAGAGATTTAGAAGAGAGGCAAGAGGGGAGGCGATAGTAGAGGCGGGTAGGTACAGTAGAGCATTTTGGCATCCTGCCCAGAGGGGCATTTGCCCTTGGAGGGGTTGAGTGTAATAACAACATTAAAGACTTCCTCAAGGGTGAGGGGGCTGAAGATGAAGGAGTGTGAAGAGGGGGCAGATTTGGGGGAATTAGGAAGGACGTGATCAATGGAAGCCAAGGGAAGAGAGGACAGCAGGGACAACAAGCAGGCGGTAAAGAAGGAATTGAACTCTAGCTAGAGAGTGAGGGTCTGACAATGTGCTGTTGCCAGTTTTGATCACAGGTGTGGGGGGCTGGGATGGGGGAGGAATAGGGGATTTTACCACCTTCCAGAACTTGAAGGGGTGATTTATGTTAGTAAGGAGGGTGTCCTTAAAGTATTCTGACTTAGCAGCAGGTTGCACACTCGACTCTGAGGCTGGAAGATCAGAAGGCTGTGGGTTCTATCCCCACACCAGGCACTTGGGTTAAATTCCAATACTGACACTGTAGTGCAGCATGTGGGGAAAGGGTGCTGCACTCCTTAGATGCCTTCTTTCAGGTGAGACATTAAACCGAGGTTCCGTCTCCCTGTTCTGGTGGTTGTTCAGGTGGATGTTAAAGATCTTATGGCACTTCTCAAAAAGAGTATGGAAATGTTCCCAGTGTCCCAGCCAAATTTTCCCCCATTCACTAAAAATACCACCAACAGCTTAATCTGCTTCAGTTTCAGTTGCTTACCACCTGTGTCCCCCTCCCCACAGTTACCCCTGAAAAAGGATCTTCTAGTCTAAGTGGGCCTACCGGGTCAACAAAATTCAATAAATAAATAAATTACAAGTCTGATTGCCCTGGTGCAGGCATTTCGGAGTGTACGATATTTCTGGAAGTCTGTAGGAAGGCCTTTGTAGGAAGATTTGTGGGTCTTCCACGCTTGGTCCCTAGCTCAAAGACAGGCCAAGGGATCAGCGGAGACCCAGGGCATGTGATTACCATGTAAACAGATCCTTCTCAGTGGTGCATGTTTATTCCAGGAGGGGAGAGGTTTTGACTTGAAATAAGCAAGAGAAGAGTCGATGGAGGAGCAAGAGTGATATAAGACCAGTCTATGCTAGCCAGATTGTTTAGAGGGAAGCGACATCCAGGGAGATTATAGGAATGGATCAGCAGGGTTGGGGGGGGGGGCTTTGGGGCAGTGGATTTTCTGAACTGCATAAATCAGGTTGTGATCACTTAATGAGTCAGGGAGTAGACCAGATGCTATTATACAATGCTGGTGGGAAGAGAGGACCCAATCTATCAGAGAGTGGTTGAGGGATTTGGTATTTAGATTTGAGGGTTAATTTAGCAGCTGAGTGGGTCAAGTATGGTTGCCCGGCATAATTTTTCCTGACTCTGTATTGCCCTCGATCTGTTTCCCGCAAAGCAAATTGCCCACACAGTGTTTTCCCGATTATTGTTTGCTAGACTTACATGTAAAGTAAACACTGGTGATGCTTTTTTCAATGCTTATGCTTTCTGCTTGTGACAGAAATAACAGAACAAATTAAAAATGAACTTACCAAGCGTAATACTGCGTCCCATCTCTTAACTTAACTTGGTAAGCTCATTTTAAATTTACATTTACGTCTGTGATCTGACTTGTTCTATTATTTCAGCCTCATTCCCTGCATGACAAGCAGAAAGCATAAGCATATAAAAAAGCATCACCAGTGTTTACTTTACGTTTGCTGATTGTCTGGGATCAGACATCACCGGAAGTCTCCCTGGTACTATTTTTTATCAGGGAACCTGCTGCTGAAACAGTTGTTGCCTTTTCTCCCCCTTGTAAGTCCCACTCTTGCTTGTTAGCTTGACCAAGAAGCCAGATTCCATTTACGTGCTGCCACTGGGTTGCTGACATCATAAGGGGATCTGGCAGACTAGCTCATAAGCAGAGCCTCACAAGCAAGCCATAAACTTTTCCTGTCTGTTCCACATCAGAAAGGGTGGGGCAGGGGTAACTTGGTAAGCTCATTTTATATTTACATTTACGTCTGGGATCCGATTTGTTCTGTTATTTCAGCCTCATTCCCTTTACATGTTTGCTGATTGTCTGTTGTTATAGAAGAAAGCATCACCAGTGTTCTGTTATTTCATCCTCATTCACTGTGTCACAAGCAGAAAGCATAAGCATAGAAAGGGGGATCTGATTTGTTCTGTTATTATATGAAAGCATTTCACTATTCTTAATGCTGCAGGTAATGTTGGGGAAATGTCAAGTGGGATTTTATTTTACGGTGAAAACCTATGACGGGAAACTGGTGTCGGTATACTGCTTGTCGGGCAATGTCATGCCGAGCAACTGTATGGATCCCAGCTGAGTAAGGTTTAGGACAGCAATGTCTTGCCAAATTTTGGATTGAGAAGGAGCAAGCCAATTTACATTTAAATCACCCAGAACATGGAGTTCGCCACTAGCTGCATGTGTTTGTGGGTGGCTAAGAGGACAGTGATCAATGACATGGGTGTGCTGGGGCAGCAGTAGGAGCCAGCGATGAAAATAGGTATGGAGCAAGGAAAGGTGAATTTCACCAGAAGGGACTCATGAGTCTCTGGGATGGATGTTGCAAGTGTAGGTGTGAACGTAAGGAAAGATGCTATATACATGGCTATTCCTTCTCATCCCTTTCCATTGCCAAGCCAGTCCTGGAGGATGAGGGAGTAGCCATGGATGGAGAAACAATCATTTTGAATGTGAGGTTTTAACCAAGTTTTTGTAATGATTAGAATAGCAGGGTTGAGGAAGAGAGCTAAGGGTTGGAGCAGCGAGATTTTATTGAGGAGACTCCTGATGTTTGGGTGAGCTAGCTTTAGGCCGGGGGGGGGGAGTTGAATGGGTGTGGCAGGGTCAGGACTAGGATTAGATTCAATATCACCTGCTAACAGTAACAGCAGTGCTAGCATAAACTTTACTGGGGGTGCCAGGCATTTGCGGTGGGAAGAAGGGTGAGGGAGGGGAGAGACTAAGGGAGACCCAGTGGCACTATTTAGGGAAATGAGTCCAGCATGGAAATGGGGGGGGGGAGTATCAAGGGACTTTATTGTTCTTGGGTTGTTCGGCCATGTGTTGGCCAGTGATAGGAGGGAGTAGATGCTGGAGGTAGGGGGAGAGCGAAAGAGAGGTGGGCAGATTTGTTAGCCAGCAAGATACACATTCTTACTCTTTTCTGAGCATACAGCTTAGCATTAATAGTCAAAAGAAACAAGGGGCTGTTCCATTGAAGAACAAAAAAAACTTTTATTAAATGTTTATGGTAATATTTTTGATTACATTAAATTAATATTTTAATATGTATTAATGCTTTTTATCATTTAATCATGTACAGTCTTGTCATATGTGCTCTTGGGGTCACATTTGAAATGAGTTCACACTCAAAGACTAGAAAATAATGAGAACTGAGCTTGGGAACCCTCAGACCCCTGGAAAGGGGGAATGCTGAGATATTACTCGATATATTTGACGTTCGACTTGGTGCCTCATAGGAAACTGGTCAGGAAGCTGAAAGACCTGGGAATGGGGGCTAAGGTCATGGGATGGGTCAGAAGCTGGCTGCAGAATAGAAACAAAAGGGTGATAGTGGGGGGAGAATTCTGAAAAGCACAGGGCTCATTGCTTGGTCTGGTGTTGTTTAACATCTTCATAAATGACATCATGGATGGGACCAAGGGTAAAATCTGCCTGCTCATGGATGACAGCAATCTCTGTGGGAGGGTAGACACAGTGGAGAGAAGACAAGAACTCATTAAGGACTTGGCTGGGCTAGAAAAGTGGTCTGGTATTTGAAAGCTGGGGTTCAGTGCTGAAAAGTGTAAAGTTATGCACATGGGATGAAGAATCCGGGGACCAAACACTTGCTGGGCAGAGTGCAAGTAACCAGGTCAGAGGAAGAAAACACTCTGCCCACTATAAGACAGCAGCTAAAACAAACTGGATGCTGGGCTGCATATCCAGGGAAATTACCACCAGAAAAGCAGAGGTAATTCTGTTGTTGTGCAGGTCACTGGTAAGTCCACACCTGGAGTACAGTGTGCGGTTTTGGTGCCTGTATCTTAAGAAAGATATCCACTTGCTGGAGATAGTCCAGAGAAGGGCAACCAAGATGATCCAGAGCCAGCAGGGCAACATAGAAACATAGAAAGTTGACAGCAGATGGAGACCCAAAGGCTCATCTTGTCTGCCCAGATATCCCCAAGACCATTTCTGATCCCAGGACCTAGCACCCCAACTAAATGTCCCTAAACACTTACAAGGAGAGGCTCAGTGAGCTCAACATGTGCTCTCTGGAGGAAAGATGGTAGAGGGGAGGCATCAATAAGACCTTCAAGTACTCAAACAATATTAGCAGGGTGAGTAGCCTTAAGGGGAACATGACCACTAGGAGTCACAGACTACAGCTGGGGGGGGGGGTCAGAGGGAGATGAGGAGGCACTTTTTCCCCTCAAGAGGGTGTTGGCTATGTGGAAAGGTAAAAAGGGAGGGGGCAGTTTGTTTTGTAAATAGAGAGGGAGCTGCACAATCAAGCAGACAAGATAGACTGTGAGACCTTTATCTGCTGGTATCTTCATATGTTCACATGAGAAGTGAGGCTGGTAGGAGAACTAGTGTGAGGTGACTAGGGTTGCCACCTGTCAGGTTTCAGACTGGATAATTCATTTTTTAGGGTATTTATCCAGCCATCCTAACATACTAATTGCCAGCAGATTAGGCCTTACGGTCTATCGAGTCTGCTTGAAGCTGAGATCCCTAGTTGGGTGCCGAGGCCCTCCCCCCCCCTTGTGTTCCAGAAACCCCTATCATCCATCCCTACCCCCGGGCCAGGCCATCATCTGATACATCCGCTTTCTGTGTCTGTCCCACTCTTTCTTTTTTTTTTGTTATTAAACCAGTTTTATTAGTTTAACAATAAACAACAAAATACCCAACAATCATACAAGTATCAGGTATCAGAACAATTGACTCCAGGAATCAAACAACCAAGTCAATCCCCCCCCCCCAAGACTACACACATGATTAGCTCTTGGTTCACCGCTCCTGAGGTAGGCTCGGACATCAAGGCTTCCAGGCTATCAGAAGCGCCTATAGAGTACCCCAGAGAGATGCATAAACCTTAGCTGTGCCATGCATGTAAGCTATGTGCCTTTCCTGTTGCAAAGCCAGAGTGCTCTCCCTGTACCACTACATCAAAGTGGAAGGCTTATCACCGGCCCAGTGCCTCATGATTGTCAATTTGGCTGTTGCAGAAATAAGCATAATATTTGCCCTTTTTACTTTGGTAGTACCAGCTGGAAAGAGATTGATTAGACAGACTTCAGGGGTAAACAGGGTTTCTAAGCCAAGGATAGGGTCTAGGATGTTATTAATAGACTGCGAAAAGGCCTGCACATGAGGCATAGCCAGATCATGTGGAACAGGGTACCATCGTCCCTCTTGCATTTGCCGCAGAGTGGCGTAGTCAATGTCCCATACTTACATTGATGAGCAGGCATAAGGTAAATATTATGCATAATATTAAAATGCACCAATCTCAGTCTATCTTGCTTCATGAATTTGTCCATTGACAGCCAGAGTTTCTTCCAAAGATTAGGGTCCTCCGGGATACTAAGCTCCCTTGTCCAGTAATAACATAATCTAAAGTCCCACTCCTGAAGAGTTTTATACAAGTTTGAGACTGAGCGTGACTGTGAGGCTATATGTTAAGTCGTAGCTAAATCTCTTTCACCAGGGTCTGCCAGTGGGGCCCGGGAGAAAAACGAGGTTAGGGCTTTACTAACTTGAAAGTACTTAAATACTTCCTTACACGAGGCTCCAATGGATTTTTGTAGTTGATCGAAGGGGAGCAGCTTCCCATTCAACCAAAAGTCTGAAACCCTGGTGTAATTTAGTTGAGGCCAAAAAGTAAGGGACATTGGTGCACCCCCAACCTTAAAGTGTGGATTGCCGATGATGGGCTGATCAGTCGAATGACACAACCTCACTGCAAGATATTTTTGTATCTGATGGGAGGCTTTTAGTGACCATCCCATAGGATTGCTTCTAAGGTACTTAGGGATACCCGATGGGGAAACATATAGAAGAGCCCGCAGCGAGCATTTAACCCACATTGCCAAGTGCTGTTCTATATCTAACCACAACGGGAGATATTCCGAGTGCCCAATCTCCTTATACCAGTAGACCAATTTGTTTAGATGCTGCGCAACATAATAGAGAAAAAAGGAAGGGGCAGCCAAGCCTCCTTTTAGTTTCGGGGCTGTCAATTTAAGATAAGATCTACGGATACATTTCTTGTTCCATACAAAAAGGTTGACTGCACTTTGTAGTTTGGAAAACCACCCTTTGGGTAGGTAAGCACCCAGCATCCCAAGAGGATATAGTATCCTTGGTAATACGTTCATTTTAATTATGCTTAGCCTGCCCCAAAGAGAGAAGGGGAGCAAACACCACCTCTCCATGTCCCCAATTATCGTTTTAACTAAATTACCAAGGTTATCTTTTATTGTGGAGTTCGAATCTTTGCAAACTTTGATTCCCAGATATGTGAGAGACTTTGCTTCCCAGGAAAGACCAAGGGGGAGAAGTTCGGCCTTATTAACTCTACTATTTAAAGGAAGGATCTTAGTTTTGGCCCGGTTTAATTTATAAAAGGAGATTTTAGAGAAAACCTCAATCTCAGCCAGGATAGCTGGAATTGAGAGGCCTGGTTCCTCGACATGCAATAGGATGTCGTCCTCATACACCGAATAGACGTACCTGGCATTTCCTATTTGAATCCCCTTTATAGCAGCATTCCCTGCCAGTCTGGACAGCAGTGGCTCTAGGTATAAATTGAAGAGTAGGGGAGACAAGGGACATCCTTGTCTTGTGTCCCGGGCTAATTTAAAGGGCGGGGACAACACCCCATTACACTTGGCTCTAGCTGAGGGGAGCGAGTACAAAAGTTGTACCCATCTCTGAAATTCTTCAGGCAGACCAAATGAGGTTAGGGTAGCAAATAGGAAATCCCAGGAAACCCTATCAAATGCCTTTTCGGCGTCTAGTGAGACCAGCACCATTGGCGTACAAGAGTCCCTAGCAATTGTAATGAGGTGTAGCAGTTTTCTCATGTGATCTTGGGATGACCTCCCCATCATAAATCCCACTTGTTCATGGCCTACAAGGCTACCGATAACTTTGGAGAGCCTATTTGCGAGAACTTTGGCCAGAATTTTAACATCCATATTTAATAGGGAAATGGGGCAGTAGCTGTCGATTTTAAGAGGATCTTTCCCTTGTTTTAGAATTAGAGATATCGTGGCTTCTTGGAAACTAGGGTCTGAGTTCCCATTGTCGTACCAGTACAAGAATACCTCCTTTAAAATAGGGATTATTACAGATTGACAGGCCTTATAAAAATTACTAGGTAGCCCATCTGGCCCGCGGGGGACTTATCTAGGGGCAGCTGCTGAACGGCCTGCTGTATTTCAATAAAAGTTATTTGGGCGCTTAGAGAGGCCGCTTCTGCATCTGTAATCTTAGGTAAGTTCACCGAATTAAGGTAGGAACTAATATCAGTGTCAGCAGGTCATAAGGCTGGGTCCACTGCATATAACCCTTGAAAATAGGAACTGAAGGCTTTCGCCGTTTCCAGAGGATCAGTACAAACTTGACCATCCCGCCCCGCGTAAATTCCTGTGATAATTGTGATGAATCTAATTGGCGAATACGCATTGCGAGCAACTTACTTGCCCTCTCCCCTGTCTCCAGATATTTGAATTTGGTCCTCAGAATGGCTAATTCAGCTCTTTGGGATACCAGGCCTGCATATTGGGCCTGTAGCTGATAAAGTCTGGCCCAACTCTCTGCCGAAGAGGCACGAGATAGACTATATTCCAAATTCTTAATGGATACTAAAAGAGAGTCTAATTGAGCCCCTTGACTCCGAAGCCTCTTGGAGGCCATCTTTATCAGTTCGCCCCTTAGGGAGCATTTTAAGGTTGCCCAGATTAAGTCATATTTAGCCACTGAACCCTGGTTGCTATTAAGGAATGAGGTAATAAAGTCCACTATGTGCCCCAGAGAAGCCTCATCCCTCACTATCTGGCTATTTAAGCTCCACTGTGGAGACCGTTTACTCCCCACCCCTAGCCAGAATTCCAGGCTAATAGGAGCATGATCAGACAAAACTCTGGCTGATATTTCTGCCTGCACTACCCCGGGCATTGCAAAGGAACTTATAAGAATATAGTCGATTCGGGAGTATGTCCTATGTGCTGTAGAAAAAAAGGTATATTGCCGAACAGCTGGATTTATGACCCTCCAGGCATCAACTAGAGCAGCATCTCTAATGAGGTCCTTCAATGCTCTTTGTGCTGGAGATAGCTCTTGTCTCTCTTGGCCGGATCTGTCCAAATCTGTTTGGAGCACTAAGTTCCAATCCCCTCCTAAAATAGTAAGCTTAGGCAGATTAGACACCACTATATTTAGTAACCGCACAAAAAAGGCTGGGGAGTCACAGTTTGGACCGTATACTGAGCCGAGTAGAATTGGATGAGATTCTAATGAACCATGCATGATAACATATCGGCCCTCCGAGTCCCAGATTTCCTGGGATGATTTAAAAGGGACATTCTTTGCCATGATTATGACTACCCCTCCCCTATTCGTGGATATCCGTGCCCAAAAAACTTGCCCTACCCATGATCTTTTGAAAAGGAGGATATCCTCTCTCTTCAGATGCGTATCTTGCAGGAAGGCAACTTGTGCCCATAGATGTCTCAGATGCCTCAAAATAATTTGCCTCTTGACCCTATCCTTGGCTCCCTTAACATTCCAACTAATGAAGTTGTATTGACTGCTCATGCCCTACGGTGATAAAACATAGTTGAGAATACACCCAGTTACCCCCAGTGGATTATACAGAGGTTCTATTGAAAAGTCAGAACACGTTCTGGCTTTAGATGAAATTATAAAACATTGATGGTGTGTAGCCATGGTCCCCACCCCCAAACTAAAAATCCCTTCCATTCCCTCATAATTAACAAACCTATAACCCCCAACCCAAGCTCAACAAACAACCCCCAGTTTAAATTAACTGCACTCCCATTCTTATTATGCCACATGATTAACATCTAAGCAATCCAAACTCAACAGTCGTGCCCCCCCCCGGAGCCCCCCCATACTGTCAGATTAAACATGTACCTATGAAATTAGCAACAAGCTACTAAACAGAACCACACTCATCTCTACCACTTAGAAAACCTCTAGACCCTGCTAGCATCCTTGCTAGAAATTAAATAACTTCATGCCTGTGAAATCAACATTTGAGTATAACAGAGTATGGTCAGTGACCAGTCCATCAGTCTTAGCGTCACGTAGTGCAACCAGCAAGCTGTTTTTAAAGCTTATGTACTAAAGCAAGTGATCCAGCTTCCCACATCAACCGTGAAACATTCTAATAAGGGACAAAATAAAAAAAAAAAAATCACACTCAGTCTTACTTATGCAGTATATTCGATTATCACAGTCAGTTGCACTCTACGGGGCACAAGCCGTTGCTTCGGTCCAACCTTGATAAAGAACCTCGCTTGAGCACACAATTTCCTTGTGAGTGATCTTGAGTGTCCATGACAGTTAAGACCTTTGCTGTCTTCGCTAGTGTAGTCTCCGCCCTCTAGTCCTCGTGACTCTCTCCCACACCGAAGAGCCAGGGTCCATGTGGAACTATCTTTTGTCCCACTCCTTAGCTGTTCCACGGTTGTCAGCAAAGAAATAAAGCTAAACTCTTTGTCTCAGAGTTGGAATTATCTTGCCTATTGTAAAAATCATGAGTCTAGGCAACAAATCAGTCCAAAGGCAATTCAGATTGGGTTAGAACCCTCATTGCAACTTAGTGAAATGACATAATCAAACATCCAACCACCTCAAGATAAAATTGTGCTGAACGGCATTAGTCTGGCGCTTAAATGCGGGGGTAACATTGCTCAAGTTCCTTCGTACAGCTTTCAACTCATACAGTTGCTAAAGTGATCTTTTCCGATCCCGCGTTGATACAAGCCTCCTCCCAGGGGGAAGCCTCGGTGGCTAAGTGTGATGCCATCTAGTAGAACAGGTGCTTGCGCTAAGGAATCTTGTAAATATTCTTGTGTCACTCAGCCAAACTAGCCACAAGTGGCATATCCTGGGCATTACCCTTCTCAGGGAAAGTTGCCAGTGTAATATGCTCCTCAGAAACAGTCTTTAGATTAAACTACCATCAGAAGCTTAAACATGTTCGTTGATCAAGGGTATGCCCCTCTGCTATTCACTTAAAGAGACCTGGGAAGATACTTTTGAACTCTTGTAAGGCTTGTGTAAGCGATTCAAATGAAAGCCATTTATCCTCTTGCTTGACCATCAGGATAGCAGGATATTTAACCCTAAATGGTTTAGAGGCTGCCACTAGCTTAGAGACTAGAGGGTGGAATTCCTGTCACCATGTCCGCACCAAGTGGGGCAGATCCTGAGTGATGCGTATTTTCCTGCCTTCCCTGGTCACTTCACTGATGCCTCTGACTTTAGACAGGATATGTTGTTTATCTAGGTTGTTTAGATGTTTGAAAATAATTGGCCTGGGCGGCTGACCATGGGCTGGTGGCGGGCGCAATGCTCGGTGGGCTCTCTCTATTATGTATTCTCCTCCACCCGGGGATGGGCAGGCTATTTTATTACAGAACTTCTGTAGGAACATTATCATCAGGCTCCCCTCCTCTTTCTCTGGAATCCCAATGATTATTAAATTGTTCCACCTACTGCGGCCCTCTAAATCCTCCAGCTTGTCCTCAAGCTTCTTCATTCTTCATTTCATGTTTACCAGTTCTAATTCAGACTTCTCATGTTTTCTCTCTAAGGAGGATATTTTGATTTCCGAATCGCCGACCCTCATTGTCAACGACTCCACAGATCCCTTGATATCTTGAAGGTCTTCCAAAATAGAAGCTATGGCAGTCTGAAGGGGCTGCATAATTTCCATAAATTTCCCTTTGGAAAGAGCTGCGTCTGTGGGGGGCATCTTGGTTATGCCAGAGGCCTGCTGCTTAGGCCGTTTCGCGGCCTTATCTTATTCCAGTGTGCATAGTGGAGAATGCCTCGGGGGCACCTTCTTCATGTATACCTCCATCAATCGACCTGTTTTGAGCATCGGAGGTAAGTTGGCTCAGTATTTAGGCTAGTTTTACAATGGGTTTTGCTGTAAATTACCGTTAATTTGTAAAAAAAACAGGAGATAGAGAACGGAGCTCCGGGGGACCGCTGCCGTAGCTCAGGCTGCCATCATGTGACCTGTCCCACCCTCTCTTGAAGCTCTCCACTGTGCATCTCTGAGCCAGCTCGCCAGACAGCACATTCCAAGGGTCCACCACCCTCCCAGTGAAAAACCTCCTCCTCTTTTCCCCCCTCACCCTTCCACCTTCCAACTTCAAACCATGCCCTCTGGTGATACCTCCCTGCTTTAGTCTAAAGATCCCCTCCTTGTTTACCCTATTTATTCCCTTGAGGTACTTGAAGACCTCAATCATGTCTCCCGTCTCTCTTCTCCTCCAATGAAAAACAGGCAGAGCTCCTCAAGTCTGTCCTCATACGTCAAATCCCCTAGTCCTCGTATCACCTTAGTTGCCCTCCTCTGTACCCTCTCCAGGAGCTGTATGTCCCTCCTCAAGTATGGTCTCCAGTACTGTACACAGTACTCAAGGTGTGGTCTAACCAGTCCATTGTACAGTAGCAGAATCACTTCCCTGCTCCTAGAGGTGATCCCCCTTACGATGCATCCCAACATCCTGTTTGCCTTGCTAGCCGCTCTCCTGCACTGCTCAGAGTTATTCATACATGCATCTACCATGACTTCTAGGTCTTTTTCCCCTGTTGAGGCCTCCAGCGCCTCCTCTCCCAGGGTGTACCTGTGTTTAGGGTTTCCCCACCCAAGATGTAACACCTTGCACTTGGTGATATTGAAATTTAATTTCCATGTGTGAGCCCAGCTTTCCAGGGTGTCCCGGTCCCCCTGCAGTACCAACCTCCCCTCTTCCCCCTCAACTACTACTTCCATCTTGGAGTCATCAGCGAAGGGACTCATTTCACACCCCACCCTATACCCTCCCTGATATCCGATATGTATGCATTAAACAGGATCGGACCCAGGACCGAGCCCTGCAGTACCCCACTACTGACCTCCCTAGGGTTCGAGAGCTCCCCACTGACCACTACTGTCTGGGTGCATCCAGCTAGCCAGTGTTCAATCCATCTGACCATCAAAGGGCCTACTCCCAACCTCGTCAGTTTCTCCACCAGACCATTGTGGGAGACAGAGTCATACACCTTGATGAAGTCCAAGAATAATACATCCACAGGCTTTCCCCTGTCCAGTTCTGATGTTACCCATCCGTAGAACTCCACAAGATTGGTTTGACATGATTTACCTGGCACAAAAGCATGTTGCCGACTATCCAGACCTCCCACCTCCTTCAAGTACACCCCCAATCGTTCCTTTAGTATACTCTCCATTAATTTTCCCACCACTGAGGTCAAGCTGATGGGTCTATAGTTACCTAGTACTTCCCTCGACCCCACCTTTATGGATTGGCACCACATGTGCCTCTCACCAATCCCTAGGTACCCTCCCTGTCTCAAGCGACCTGTTGAAGAGCTCCGCTCCACTGTTTGGCTTAGATGTACTGTCGTCCAGTTGTTGGTCCATTTTGAGTGCTTACATACTATTAAAACTGATTGTTTCAAATCATTCACTGTTTTGGTGGCATGTTCAGGTTACAAAGAACTTCCGATGTCACAGTCCTTTGTTTGTAAAATCAGTGTGTCTGAAATGAGTCAAATTTAGCCATTAAGACCATTAGCAGTAAATCAACGCAATATTTTCCACTCTGAATTTTAAGTATGGTCTTTTACTGTTGTGATAGGAAACAGTTGTTATATCTTTATATGTTCACATCTGTTCCTTTTTGTTTGTCTTAAACTCTGATACAGTTTTAGACCCATTTTTTGTAAAATTAATCATCTAACTTTTATTGTCTTTATCACTATATTGACTCCTTGCTAATGAGTCCTCAGCAACTACTGCTCTCATTTCTTTTACTACCTGAACATTCCATGATATTAGCTACACCATTACAGGTCATTCAGATGAATAGCATAAAATGGTGTGTCTGAAATTGTGGAATGTCTTAGAAATAGGAAAAGAAACAGCAGTAGCTGCTGAGTTGAAGGGAACACAATGCAGGACTGAGGGTACCACAAACATCAATAATTAACGTATCAAAAATTGGTCAAAGCATATTAGAATATATGACAGACATGGAAAGAAAAAAGGAGTGTTTAGCAGAGGTTAGAGCAGCAAGCTGTGAATGAGCATGGTACATCCAGCAGATCTGGGTTTGATTCCCATAACCTCCACTTGCACACTGTGTGACCCTGAGCAAATCACTTTGCGCCCCTGTATTCCTGGGTCACCCTTGTAAATGGCCCTTGTGCCAAATGGAAGTTACCTGGTTACTAAATAAAAAACATAATAGAAACATAGAAACATAGAAGTTGATGGCAGATAAGGACCGCAAGGCCCATCCAGTCTGCCCATTTCTTTTTCTACCTTATAAATGTGCCATCGGCCTTTGCTCTGTCAGTGGCCTATCTATTCATAGTCATTTGTATTGCTCCCTTATGCCTATCCCATGCCTGTTTGAAGCCCTGCACTGTATTCATAGCCACCACTTCTTGTGGTAAGCCATTCCATGCATCCACCACCCTTTCTGTGAAAAGAATTTCCTCACATTCCCCTTAATCGGCCTCCCTCTAATCTCATGCTGTGTCCTCTTGTCCTGCTGTTTTTCTTATATTTAAACATGTTAGACTCTTTCACCTTGTTTATACCTTAAGGTGTTTGAATGCC
This sequence comes from Neoceratodus forsteri, assembly GCA_016271365.2. NCBI lineage: Eukaryota > Metazoa > Chordata > Ceratodontiformes > Ceratodontidae > Neoceratodus > Neoceratodus forsteri. Next base: position 108,291,534 of record CM028136.1, on the reverse strand, counting down.
TCAATCATATCACCTCTCCCTCCTTTTCTCAAGGGTATACATATTGAGCTCCGTTAATCTGTCCTCATATGTCTTCTGATGCAGTCCCTGCACCATTTTGGTTGCCCTTCTGGACTGCCTCAATTTGGTTAATGTCCTTGTGAAGGTGTGGCCTCCAATACTGCATGCAGTACTCCAGATGGGGCCTAACCAGTGTCTTGTACAGAGGGATTATTACCTCCCTCTTACGACTTGTGATACCCCTACTAATACACCCTAACACCCCCCTAGCCTTACCTACTGCTTTAGAGGTCTGCTTGGATGATTTTAGGTCATCAGTGATGATGATGCCCAATTCTCTTTCTTCCTTTGTGACTGCTAGCAACTCCCCTCCCAGCCTATAGGTGGCTTCAGGGTTTCTCTTCCCTATGTGCATGATTTTGCACTTCTTTGCATTAAATCCCAGTTGCCACTCTTCTGACCATTCTGCTAGTTTATCCAGATCTCTTCTCATTCTGCCCACCCCATCTGGATCATCTGCTCTGTTGCAGATCTTGGTGTCATCTGCAAACAGACAAGCCTTACCCTCTAGTCCATCTGCAAGGTCACACATGAAGATGTTGAAGAGGACTGGCCCCAGGACTGATCCTAAGGTACCCCACTTGTGACTTGCATCTCTTCTGACTGTATACCATTTACCACCACTCTCTGTTTTCTGCCCGTCCAACCGGTTTGCCACCCAGTTGACCAACTTCTGACCACCCGAGCCTACCCAGCTTATTTATCAATCTTCTATGTGGAACAGTGTCCAAAAGCTTTGCTGAAGTCAAGGTAGGTGACATCAACTGCACCCCTTGGTCCACCATTCTGGTTACCCAGTCAAAGAAATCTATGAGATTAGTTTGACAGGACCTTCCTTTTGTAAACCCATGCTGTCTTGGATCCTGTGCCCCTATGGATTCCAGGTGTTGCACTATCCTTTCCTTAAGGAGTGCCTCCATAATCTTGCCCACTACTTAGGTAAGACTGACCGGTTTGTAGTTCCCCGCCTCCTCCCTGCTACCACTCTTGTGGAGCGGGATCACATGAGCCCTTCTCCAGTCTTCTGGTACCTCTCCTGTGCTCAGAGACTCACTAAACAATTCTGCTAATGGCTCTGCTAGTTCCTCCTTTAGCTCCTTAAGTACTCTGGGATGTATGCCATCAGGTCCCATTGCCTTATCCACCCTGAGCTTAGCAAGCTCTTGTAGGACCCTTTCTTTTGTGAAGGGAGTAGTGCTCACCTCCCTCCCCCCTGTGTCCATGATGCTGAGCTGTGGGCCATGCCCTACCTTCTCTTCAGTAAATACTGAGCAAAAGTATCTATTTAGGATAGATGCCTTTACAGGGTCCTCCTCCTCACATGCTCCCTTTTCTCCATTAAGCTTAGCAATACCCCCTCTGGACTTTCTCCTTTCACTAATGTATCTATAGAAAGTCTTGTCACCTTCTTTTACTGTTCTTGCTAGTGTTTCCTCAGTTTGGGACTTTGCCTGCCTTACTGCCTTACCTGCTTCCCTTAGGGCAGTTTGGTATGCCTCCTATCTTCATCCCGCTGTGTTCCTTATATTTCCTGAAGGCTAGCCTTTTGGCTCTGACCTTTTCTGCTACTGTATTTGAGAACCAAAGTGGTTTCCTTCTTCTGCACTTCCTTTTCTGTCTAACACAATGGGATGTTGCTTCAAGTATTGCATCCTTAATGCTTGCCCACTTTGCCTGTACCCCTCACCTGTGTTTCTTTTGCCAGGCTAGCTTAACTCTGTTGGCCATCTTATCAAAGTCAGCTCCTCTGAAGTCCCATATTTTTGCCCTGGAATGGGATTATTTAGATGTAGTAGCCAAACTGAACCATACCATGTGATGGTCACTGGCCCCAGGTGACCTTCTACCTGGAGATCTGTGATCCCTTCTTTGTTAGTCAGTACTAGATCTAGGATAGCCCTGTCTCTTGTGGGTTGCTGTACCAGTTGTTTGAGGCCCTCCCTTGCAGGGAATCCACTATGAGTCTAGTTCTGGCAGATGTTCCTGCTGGTATTGACCAATCTGTAACCGGCATGTTGAAGTCTCCCATTATCAGAACCTCCCCTTTAGCTGTCATGTTTTGTATATCTTCTAACAGTAATGTGTCTATGTCCTCCCTCTGGTCTGGGGGCCTGTAGACAATCCCAGTTCTTATGGCTGTCCCATTTCCTGTTTCTAGGGTGACCCACAGTTCTTCTGGCTCCTTATGCATATTCTGAATTTCTGTAGCTTTGATATTTTCATTAACATACAGGGCCACTCCTCCCCCCCTTTTTGCACCTCGGTCTCTTCTGAACAATACATAGCCAGGTACTGAAGTCTCCCAAGTGTGGTTACTGGTAAACCACGTCTCACTAATTGCTACTATGTCCTTTAGCCTCTGACATTATTACCTGCAGGTCTGGGATCTTATTTCCCAGGCTGTGGCATTGTGTACATGATTTTCCATTGGCCAGATTTTGGTGTGTTTGGTTGTTGGGTGAAGTTTGGCATTACCCCTGTCGTCGTATGGGGAGACAAACCTTTTTTCTTACCTGGTGATGCAAATGAACGGCAAACATGCTGAATTCCTGTTTGACCACTAGCTGAGGGGAGGGTGTTCTTCCCATTCGACGATGGGGTGCTGCACCCTCTCCCCATTTGCTAGTTTAAATATTCTGCAAAGACGCCAAACTTCTGCCCCAATGCACTGACTCCTCTTTAGTCAGATGCAGTCCATCAAATTTAAAGAACTTTCGCTCCCAGAACTGTTGCCAGTTCCTACAAATCTGTGTCCTTTTTCCTGGCACCAGTCCTTGAGCCACGTGTTTAGCTCCCCTATCTCCCCTTCTCTGACCTTCCGTCCATCTGCTCCCCTCTCTCAGACTGGCAGGATCTCAGAGAAGGAGATGCCGGATGAAATAGATGATAGTTTGTCACCCAGCCTAGTCAGGTGTTCCTTGGTCTCCACAACTGACCGGCTGGCGAGATCATTAGTCCCTATGTGTACTAGGACATCAATGTTTTCTCCTGCTTTGTGAACAATTTTAGCAATGCGGTCAGTGTTTCTCCATGCTGATGTACCTGGGAGACATCTGACCATCACCCCTGGCCGGAGATGGGTATCAACTCCCCGAATCATGGAGTCTCCTATGATCAGAAGTTATTTTGGATTTCCTTTGTGCTTGTTTTGTTTTGGTTCCTGATTTGGGTGAGTTTGTTGTGCTAGCTCCTGTGCGCAGTGTCCTGCTCTGCAGTGTCTTCTGCCTCTTTATTTGATTTCAGAGATAGAGGCAGATACCTGTTTATAGTGTTTATATGGTTTTGAGGTAATGTGTTGGAGAGCAGAGAGTGATGGGGCACCTGATTTGCTCCTCTAACCACCAGCCAACCTCCTGGACCAACTACCCTCTGCGGTCGAGGTTTTTCTGTTGGATGCTGGGGAAATGGCGGTGGTTCTTATAATGTATTTCCTCTTCAATATGAAATTTGAGGCGTGCAATCTCTGCCCATGCTGCCTGGAGCTGAGCCCTAAGATCTCAAAGGCCCAGCATGTGGGACAGTGTCTACAATCCTGTAAGACTGTCCTTCTGAAAATTGTTCCACAGTACCTGCAGTTAATGAAATCCATTCCAAATAAGTTGCTGGGTTTGTAACCTAGTCAGAGTAATTAGAAGGAAAAAAAAGGAAAAAAATGCAAGTAATGGTTTAATTGTGCTTTGTTTAACTTGTTATAACAAGTTAAATTACTAGTGCCCTGTAAATGAGATCACCTTGTGGAGGCCCCACTGATCACCCCTTCCTGCTCTGCCACAGGAAATGTCACAACTGTGGTACCCTATAAAAGGGAGTGAGCGTGGGGTGGTTGGGGATGGGGGTGGGTGGCTGGGCCCTTCCCTGCCTAAAAAGAAGAACCACGGACGAAAGAATAAGGAGGTAAGAGCAGAAACAATCAGTCAACAACAAATGCAGTAACCCTGAAAGCTTATCCTAATGTTAGATAAAACTGAAAAACCTGTAAAGCACCACCTGTAATAATTTCAGAAGATATACGCTGTAGAAACACTTTGCTCCAGAAAAATAAAGCAGTAACAGAAGATATACCTTGCAAAGACAATTTGAATCAGAAGATTACAGGAGTAATCTGTTAGCACACACCTGTAGGCACACCTTGTAATAATGCAGAAGAAGGTATACCAGCAACAACAATTTGAATCAGAGAAAAAATAAAGCAATGAAATGTTAACAACAAACAGTAGCAATCCCTGTGAGTAAAAAATAAAAACACCACCACACAGTAAATCTGCTTAGCCAAACTAAGTCTTAATCCTTTTCCCTTGCTCTGGTAAGATTCTCTACTCTGCCTTTCAAGCAGTCTTAGAAGGAAAGAGCTCAGGTGAAGCTAGGTGCCTTGGCCAGCAAACGAAGTCTTCTACCTCCAAGGTATCAACTAACCTGACTTTTTAACCCTTCTTTCTGTTGGAAATTACTGACAGTTTGCCAGCTCCACCCCACATACACACCTAATCCTTTGGAAGAGCTGTGGGAGGAAGCAAATTAGCTCCTTCAATGTGAGAAGGAGACTGAAACACCTCTGAGACAACAAACCTTTTCAACAAACAAGAATAAAATAAAACACAGTGTTAAACAGTAATTTTGCTTAGCCCAATGATAAAAAAGTCACAAAAATGTAAGCTCCACCTGTAATACAGTAATTTCAGAGAAGATATACACTGTAAGAAACACTTTGCTCCAGAGAAAAATAAAGCAGTAACAGAAGATATACCTTGCAAAAGACAATTTGAATCAGAATATTACAGGAGTAATCTGTTAGCACACACCTGTAGGCACACCTTGTAATAATGCAGAAGAAGGTATACCAGCAACAACAATTTGAATCAGAGAAAAAATAAAGCAATGAAATGTTAGCAACAAACAGTAGCAATCCCTGTGAGTAAAAAATAAAAACACCACCACACAGTAAATCTGCTTAGCCAAACTAAGTCTTAATCCTTTTCCCTTGCTCTGGTAAGTTCCTCTACTCTGCTTTTCAAGCAGTCTTAGAAGGAAAGAGCTCAGGTGAAGCTAGGTGCCTTGGCCAGCAAACCAAGTCTTCTAAATAAAAAAATAACAGAATAACAATGATTTCCTATCACTTTTAAAGTCTATTCTGAGATTTCAAATGGCTCTGTATGAGGAGTGATATACTCATCAGTCATAAAAAAGAAGTGGAAACAGAGGTGGAGTTTGGAGTGTGGTTTACCAACTGGTTTTCACCTCACCCAAAGGGGGCAACCCTAGGTGACCTACCTACTGGAAGGTCAAATGAAAAAGATAGGTCTCCCAGCTGGTAGACAAATAAAAAAAAAAGAGAACTACTGTACTTTACACTCCCTTTAAAAAAAATATGACTGTAGTTTATCCCTGGTGGTGGTGGACATTGGTGGATGTGCTTTAAAATGTTTATGGTAGTCTGCATTTCCCCCCTATCTGCAACAGGAGGGTACTGGGTTGAGGGGGGAATCTCAAATTCTTTGAACTATCCATGGCCATTACTTGATCTTGCTTTTCATTATCTATGCAGTACTGTATCACGTGGGGTAGATTATACAGTTGGTAGTTTACATAAGATACAGTAGATTTAATCAAAACAAGAAATTGCCTGGCTGTGTTGCTTTATTACGATGAGTTACAATGGCTGCATTTTGTTTTGCAGTATAGAAACATAGAAACACAGAATCTCAGGTAGCCTGTGACAATGGCGATCACGACTGAGCACTTTCAATAAGGGCAACTCAATCGTGGCGCCTGTCCACAGGGCTACTGGGCAGGGAGGGCGACCGTATTGGGGGGGTCTGCGAATATAGAGACAGGATGTCGCTATATGTACACGTGTGTGTGGGGGGGAGCGAGTACACCATGTGATGGGCAGAAGGGGAGGGAGAGTTTGTGAGACATACTGTGGTGGTGGGTTGCTGAGCTGGCCCTGTGGCATAGTGTGTGGGTAGGAGGCAAGGGTTGAGAGGATGCCGGATTCGGTTATGGGTGCGCGTTCGTTTTGTTGCTCCCGGCAGTTTTTTTTTTTAATCCACTTTTGCACTCTCCCTGCAACACGCACCCCCCTGGAATTGAGAATCCTTTAGTAGGGGGGTGCAAGGGCACAGAGACCCACATAAAAAAAAGGGTCCACGGTGCCCTTCTTCTGTTCGCCGGGAGTGTACATTGCCAAAACTGATTTTTGGCAATGTACACTCACCCTAACGGCTATCGCCTTTCTGTGATCGCCGTTATCACATGGAACCAAATTTGATGGCAGATAAGGATCACTTGGCCCATCCAGTCTGCCTATTTTCCCTATCAGCGGCTGCTGATCCTAACTTATCATCAACTTTAGCCTCTCTTTCCCATCCCTAGGGTTCACTTGTGCCTATCCCATGCACATTTGAATCCTCCAACTGTACTTGCTCCCACCAGCTCCAAGGACAGGCTGTTCCATGCATCCACCACCCTTTCTGTGAGAAAAAAAACATCTTCACATTCCCCCTTATCCTGCTCCCTCCAATTGCATATCATGCCCACTAATTTTTGTACGTCCTAAACTAAAATATGTCTCCCAAGTGCACCTTGTTTATGTTTTTCAGATATTTGAAGGTTTCAGCAATATATCCCCTTTCTTTCTTTCTTTCTGTTCCTCCAGAGTATACACATTGAGGTCTTTTAGTCTCTCCCCATATGACTTCTTCTGCAAGCCCTGTACTATCTTAGCTGCCCTTCTCTCAACCCCCTTCTCATTGCCTATGTCTTTCCAAAGGTACAGCCTCCAGAATTCTATACAGTATTTCAGATGAGGTCTCACCAGTGTTCTGTACAGTAGCATCACCACCTCCCTACTTCTGCTAGTGATACCCTTTCATATGCACCCTAGCATACCACTGCCCTCCCCACTGCCTTTCTGCATTGCTTGGCCACCTTTAGGTCTTCTGAGATTATTATTCCTCTTCAGGCTCAACAGGACTGGGAAAAGAGGTGGCGGGTGTGCTATCTATATCAAAGATCACATTAGGTGCCATGCCCTCCCTTTAATTGACACCGGGACCCTTTCACAGGCCTTAGCTTTTAGGCTACCGTTAGTTTCTCAAAGCAAATCAGTAACTATAGCCTCTGTTTACATTCCTCCTAGAGATCAATCAACTAGTTTCCACAGAATTGTGGAGTTCATTAAAGGCCTTAAACAAAACTGGGAGGTGGTAGTCCTAGGGGACTTTAACATAAACTGGTTATCCCCTGAGGCTGCCCAATACAAAGATGCCTTGTCTTGTATTAACCTCTCACAAATAGTTGGTTCACCTACCAGGTTTATCTACCGAACAGGCTCCAAGTACCATCTAGACTGGATCATCATGAACTAACCAGACAGGATTTCCAACACTGCAGTACTCACAGACTCACTTAGCTATCACTCCCCAATCACTTGCCGCTGGGCCAACAAGGCCACTAAGCCTGTCCCAAAATATTTTCAAGTTGTACCCTCAAACATGAGCAGCACAACTCACTCAAGGCTTAGCTAATGCATATAGACTGGTCCGCACTTTTCTCTGCAGTAGACAAAGAACAGGCATTAGATTATTTTATTGCTAAGTTTCATGATGCCTATAACAGCTATGCTTTGATAAAAAAACATAAAATTAAGGGAATCCATAACTCATTGGTCACCCCCACTCTTCTGCAGCTCATGATCGCCAGAGACCATCTTTGGCACAGAGCCATGGCCACTGGCACAAAAGACAGCCATGCAGAAGTATAGATCTGCCAGAAGCATCTGCACCCACATGATCAGACTTGTGAAATCCTGATATTTCAAAGACTGCCTCACTCATTCCCGGGGTGATGGCAGAAGATTTTGGAAAAATATAAAGAACACAAAAGATTAATACATAAGTTAGCCAGCCTTGGAGTGGGTCCCAAGGTGGTAGCCTGGATTAAAAATTGTCTAGATAACAGGACGCAAAGGGTAATAGTAAACAGAGTCCACAGTGAAGAAAGGAGGGTTACTAGTGGGGTACCGCAGGGTTCAGTACTGGGCCAGGTCCTTTTTAATGTCTTTATAAGTGACATTGCAGAGGAACTGGAAGGAAAGGTATTTCTGTTTGCAGACAACACAAAGATCTGCAACAGGGCTGATACACAAGATGGAGTGGAAAGGATGAGAAGGGACTTGGCAAGGTTGGAGGAATGGTCAAATGTATAGCATCTCAGATTCAATGCAAAGAAGTGCAAGATAATGCACCTGGAAAACAAAAACCCAGGGGAAGAGTACATGATGGGGGGGTAAGATACTAACAACAGTAAAAATGGAAAGGGTCCAGGGGGTAATTATATCAGATGACCTAAAGGTGGGTAAGCAATGTGAGAAGGCAGTAAAGAAGGCTGGGGGGATACTGGAATGCATAGGGAGAGGCATCAATAGTAGAAAACAGGAAGTTGTTATCCCTCTGTACAGACAGTTGGTGAGACCCTATCTGGAGTACTGTGTGCAGTTCTGGAGACCCCATCTCTGCAAAGACATAGACAGAGTGGAGGCTATCCAGATGAAGGCAACCAAAATGGTGCAGGGTCTGCACCAGAAGACATACGAAGAATGATTAAAGGAGCTTAAAATGTATACCCTTGAGGAATGAAGGGAGTGAGGGGACACGATAGAAACTTTGAGGTACTTCAAGGGAATCAACGAATTCCAAGAGGTAGCATCTTTCAGAAAAAGAGATAGAAACATAGACTTTGACGGCAGATAAGGACTGCTTGGCCCATCTAGACTGCCCATTTCCCTACCTACAGGATAGGCTGCAGATCCAAGTTAACCAACAGCCTATTTCTTCCTACCTCCCCATAAGAATTGCCTTATGTCTGTCCCATGCATTCTTGAATTCTCCCACAGTTTTAGACCCCACAACCTCCTCAGCAAGGCTGTTCCATGCATCCACTACCCTCTCTGTGAAATAATACTTCTTCACATTGCCCCTGAACTGCCCCTCTTCTATCTTTAAATTGTGTCCCCTTGTTCTTGCATGTCTCTTTTTCTGAAAGATGCTACCCTCTTGGACTTTGTTGATTCCACTGAGTTGCTTAAAAGTTTCTATCATGTCTCCCCTCTCCCTTCTTTCCTCAAGGGTATACATATTAAGCTCCTTTAGTCTCTCCTCATGCGGCTTCTCTTGCAGACCCTGCACCATTTTAGTTGCCCTCCTCTGGACTGCCTTTATCCTGTCTATGTCCTTGCGGAGGTGGGGTCTCCAGAACTGGACGCAGTACTCCAGATGGCTTATTGCCTCTGTGATGGCAGTTTTGATAGTTCCCCATTGTTGCTCCACACCTCCTTCTAGCCTGTTTGCTAGTGCTTTTCTGAGGCACTCTCCCATCTTGCCAAAGTCAGCCTTCCTAAAGTCCAGTACCCTCACTTTGGTATGGCTTGACTCTGTAGCTGAGTTTAACATGAACCACACTGTTTGATGGTCACTTGTTCCCAGATGGCAACCCACTTCTAGATCTGAGATCCTCTCACTGCCCCCGTTTGAGAGTATGAGGTCTAAGATTGCTCCCTCATGAGTGGGTTCCGAAACTAGCTGTCTGAGGCCTGTCACCTGTAGGGCATCAAGAATGGCCCTGCTCTTGGATGTGGCTGCAGCAAATGTGCTCCAGTTAACATCTGGCATATTCAGGTCTCCCATCAACAGTATCTCCCCTTTCTCTGCCATTCTAAGAATGCCTTCTATCATATCCTTCTCCATTCCCTCCCCCTGACATGGGGGTCTGTACACAACCCCTGTGCAGATTGTGGTGCCCTTTCCAGTCTCCAAGGTGACCCACAGTGCCTCCTCTCCTCCTTGTTTACTCTTTTGTTCAGTTGCTTTTATCCCTTCCTTTACACAGAGAGCTACTCCTCCCCCTCTTCTCCCCTGCCTGTCTCTTCTGTAGGTTATGTACCCTGGTATGTTAACATCCCAGTCATGGTTCTCTGTATACCATGTTTCTGTGACTGCTACGATATCTAGGCATCCCTCTTCCATCAAGTCCACCAGCTCAGGGAGCTTGTTGCCCAGACTACGGGCATTGGTACTCATTACCCTCCATTTCCTGATGGCCTTACTCCTTTTTGCCCCATCCCTGTCCTTCTTGCCTTTGTCACTTTCTCCATTTACCCCTGCCCTTCTCCCTATCGACACCTCTATGTTGGTGTTTGCCACACTTACTACCATGATTTATTTGGGGAAGGGCTAGGATTTCCCTGCTCCGTTCCAGTGCCTCCCCCCTTGGCTAGTTTAAATGCTTACCAATGAAGCATTTAAACCTATAACCTAGGATCCTGGCTCCCCTCCTGGACAGATGCAGCCCATCATGCCAGTATAGGATTGCATCACTCCAGGTGGACCCCCAGTCCCCAATGAAGCCAAACCCCTAAGCTCCACACCAGTTTTTCAACCACTGATTGAATCCCATGGTGTGGAACACCCTAGCTTCTCCTATGCCATAGATGGACAGCACCTCCAAGAAGGTTACCGTGCGTGTTACTTGTCTAAGGCCCCTCCCCAATTCCACAAACTCTTCCTGCACTTCTTTAATCCCTTTCTTAGCCAGGTCATTTGTCCCTAGGTGGACAATGACATCCAGCTCTCTCCCCTGTGCAGCTGCTCCGGCAATCCTGAGGATTTGCTCCCTGTCCCTCTAAGCCATTGTGCCAGGCAGGCACCTTACCTCCCTCTCCCCTTCCTCCCCCAGTTCTTCCTTCCTAACAATGGAGTCCCCTACCAGCAATTGTTTCCTTCCCCTGTGAGGTCCCCTACCACCCTCCTGTGGGTCTCCTTTGTGGAGGTTCCCAGCATCCTCCTTGGTCTCCACAGTGGGTGCCTCCATAGAGGAACCACACTTTGCCAGAATGGAATAAGAATTGTGGAGAGGTACAACTGGAGGGATGTGCCTCTGTTCCACCACCCTCACCCTCCCTGAGCCCACTATGGTCCAACCGCTCCTCTTTCTTACCAAGTGATTTTCTATAAGAATAACTATGCAGAAATTTGAAGTTGGACTCTCCTGGTGCACAGTTTATTTATTTGCTTTTGATAACCAGGCAACTGCACTAGGCAATGACCTGCCTATTTTTGGACATGACCCAAGAGAGTACAGATAACAAAATTAAAAGTACAGATAACAGCGAGAAAATAAAGATACAATCACATATTTGAACAATGTACAAGGGAGAAGGCAGATATCCATGCAGGGATAGGCAGTACATTATAGCCCAGAGACTGATACCATCCACGCAGTGATGCATGATTAGAGCATGGATAAGTCACAGAGTACTAAATATTAAAAACATTGGTACCAGAAGATAACAGTTGGAGAGCAAGAGGTAATACTCATCCATGATCTGACCATGAAACCATGCACTGCTTTGCCAGTAACAATGGAGCTCTCCATATGAAAATGCAAATATGTAAAACATTTTCAGGCAACACATATAACTTCCCTGGCTGACCGATACATATCAGGAAAAACTCCAAGCTGGTTGGCTGGCATCCCAGCCACCAATTTCTTCTTTAAAAGCAGTTCTGTACTGTGTTAATAATTAGAATATGTATCTTAAAGTCTGAGAATAATTGCCCTTATTTGCCCTTATTTGTTCAGTCAGTAGCTTGTGTTTAAGTATAATACACAATGCAGTTGCCAGAATCAAATATTTACATTAAAAGTGGTGCACGTCATGCAGTATTTGAATGGTTCACTTTAAACACATATCATTATTGGAGAGCGCTGTTGTTTAATATTCAGAATTTAAACAGTGTTTGAATTTCAGGTACAGATTTACTCTCTTCTTCCATGATCTCTTCAATTTCTAAGGGCAGTGGGGGCAGTGAAGGAGAGGTGTATTCATTCTACACATGTGCCCTCTACCCTATCTTCTGTCTTAGTTTGACTGTACAGAATCCATGGCATGAGTCCAGCCTCCTTGTACTGTCAGCAAATTGCTTTAATTGTCACCTCATTACTTGAATGAAAGGAATTGTGATCAATAGAAAAATGCTAAGGCCGAAACACACACATCTCTAACTCTTGACATGCTGGTTTAATCTTTTGGGTGTCAGACAATTCACTGGAGACACCTCAGAGCCTCTTCTGCTACACTCAGCTGTCCACACTACATGCTACTGGGGGAAGGGATTATACATAAAAGTGATAATGGATTTTAAAGCAGGAGGCATGGCAAGGACAGAGGCTGTAGCAAGGACAGAGACTATGCGGAGGAGATAAGCGTGCACACTAAAAGAAAGTTTAAACTCTGTTTGCAGCATGAAAAGGAGTTGAAACATGATTCAAAATATATTTACTGCTGCCAGCTCAGTATCAACCCGTCCTATGAATGATATTAGCAGAACTGCATCATAAGAATATGAGAACATAAGAATTTACTAGCAGAAGGGGACCTCTTGATCCATCTAGTCTACTCAGAATACCTACCCCCCCTCCTCTTAGACTATATTCTTTTTTATGCATAGTGTTTCTCCCATGCAAGTTTGAATTCCCTTACATTTCTTGAGTCTATTACCTCTTGTGGAAGGCTATTCCAATGGTCAACCACCCTCTTGGGAAAAAAGTACTTCCTGATGTTTCCCCTAAATTTATCTCCCACCAGTCATAGATTGTGGCCTCTTGTACTACTTTCTGATTTCATCTGAAATAGGTTTTCCTTCTGCGCCATGTTAATTCCCTTCACTGTGTGGAAACAATAAGCTTTACTAAATGCAAAAAAAGAGTATGCAATTGGCTGTACAAGTTACAGTTGCTAGCATTAAAAAGTAAAGGATTCTCTACATACTGGTTCTCCTCCAACCTCCATGTGCTGAATACAAAGAAAACAAAATGTATGGTCTTTGCTACCCACAATAAATCCCCCTTCCTCTCATAAACTTTTGATTACCACCACATCTGGCACTCCCCTGGGGCAAGTGCCCACATTGACACCCTAGTCAAAACCATTAACTTGAGACTTGGCATTCTTTTCTGCCACAGAAACAGTTTCCTCCCTTAAATCAAAAAGCTACTTGTTATATTTTAAATCACAAGTATTATAGACTACAATGTAGCTGTCTACAGCTCTGACAGTGATGGTGAACTATCTAGAGTTCAGGGTGTCCTCAACAGGGCCTGCCATTTTGCCCTCAGCCTAAAATGTGACATGCATTTATGTGTACTGTACAGTAGCCTAAACTGGCTTAATCTTGAATCCAGGCTGTGCCTCAATAAGCTAATCACTGCACAAAAAAGAACTATGGCTCTTGGTCCCCAGGCCTTCAAACCATGTTCAACCTTGTGGATCACACTTACACCACCAGGAGAGTAGTACAACACACTCTCCTCCTCCTCCTCCTCCTCCTCCCCTTAAGGAAAACCTCACAAGGCCAAGCTGGCTTTTCCTGCAGTTTTGCCAGGTTCTGGAACTGGCTGCCTCCCTCCTGAAAAGCATACCGCACCCTTTCCCAATTTAAATCTCTCTTCTTCTCCTTCTCCTTATCAGGATCTGCCAATACTAAATGAGCTACTGTAAACTGTTATTAATTGTGAAATGATATTAAGTGTTTTAATGACACCCATAACTTGAGCTTGGCAGCACTTAAATGTAATAGTTAAGTTAATGAATCATAATGTATAGCATGTCTTTGTCTGAAGTGCTGTAAGTATTGCCCTGCCTCAGTGTTGCAATGAATTGCATTGTATTCATCTGTTATTTTCCTATTGATACTGACTCTAAACCCTTTGTAAATAGGCCATGCCTAAAGGGTTTTATATGGAATAAATAAATAAATATTACTGTGACCACAACGATTTTTAATAGCCCTCATTAATGCACTTGATCTTACTATATACTGACAATTTTTATACATGCATTGTATAAAACCTTTTTTTATTAAAGAATTTGGTATCTCACATGAACAGTGTGTGATGCAAGCTTTGATCTTACAAAAAGCATCCATTTACCTGCATTGGCTACCCACTTATGCAATCAAATTGTTTCTCCTCTTCAGTAGGCATTTGGCAGATATCAGATTGGGGCCAGTTTGATCATGCATCACACCAAAAATATAAATGCCCTACTTAAAACAGATTTAATATTTTTAAATGACATCTGCTTTGCAAACATAAAAAAAATAAATAAACAGAAAATACATTCAAATGGTTCTCTGTTTTGTGACATATTGCAGCTCTGTAAAATACTCTTTAGAACATCAGTGGTTTAAGGAAACACACTCAAAAACTAATTAAAAACCCATTTTCATATCTTTCCATTTATTTCTGCATACTTAGCATAATCATTAGCAGCTGCTTAAGAAAATTAGACAGACGCACCTACAGTGGAAATCCTACCTCTAGAACCTGAAGCAGACTATAATGTCCGTAATATATGTTAATTGTTCAAGCACCTGTTTGCTGTCAGCTGCTCAAAATCTGTTTAAATCTTAAAATTTAGCAAGGAGAATTTATTGTTAACTGAATTAATCTGAACATAGATTAGTGTAATCTTTTTTGCACCTCACAACAAACACTTGTGACTCATCACAACGAATGAATTTATTTGGCCTCCTATCCACTTACAGTCCATGAATCCTTTTTGCAGATATTTTAACAAAATAATTTTCCTCATAGTGAATTATAATAAGAGCAGCATGACATGGAGTGGATGAAAGCTTATCCACAGCCATTGCTCTTCAGTGGTAATGTTGGAGTCATTTCAGGTACTTTAAGCATCTTTCACACCCTGATACATTACGATACATTTAATGAAGTACTCCACTGTTCAGATGACAACTACATTTCAAAGTCACTGAACACACAAATTAGAACTGCAAAGTTTGGCTTCCTTTGGAATTCAACAGAATTTAAAGAGGTTATTGGAATTCAGTGGAACATTGCTCCTGTAGAATATGTGGAATTGTGTCCCATTTCCTAAAAAAATGGCACAATGCCGTAGTTTACATTGATGTTTATTCTATTCTACAGTATATGCAAGAACAATTAAATGCAGAATCTTCAGTTAACAATAACATTAGTAAAAAATGTGTAGTTCCAGCTGACTGATGTCTTTTCTTTTTTTTTTCATTTCGTTTTCTCCCCCTGGTTCCCACTGGCCATCTCTGACACCCCCCTTACTGACCCCAAACATCAGACCCCCTCTCCTGTAGCCCCCATGACTTAGCCTTCATGGCAAAGGGTGGGGAGCTGCACAACTCACCGGCATGGAACCAGCTTCAGCAGGTGTCCTTTCAGGGCAGCCTGGGGGACCATCATCATCCTGCTATGGCAGGAAACAATTTTACACTTTTCTTTTTGTGGCTTGTGAGCATTCAATGCTGCCAATGATGCCCAGTGTGTGCGTCCTCTGCTCCACCTCTGCCCCCATGTTATGGGACCTTGATGCCAGCCCTACCAAGCCTCAGCCAGGGGTCAGGCAAGTGCCAGTCCATGTTCCCTCCCTCCCCCAGGAGAGGAGAGTTGTCCTCTGGATGCTCAATCCTCTCCCTCCCTGGTCTACCCCTGGAGACTCACTCGCACTGCAAGCACAGGTCACCAGTGTGGCAGGAGGTAAGGCAGTGATGCCTCAGCCCTCCACACCACTGGACCAAACAGATTGATGTATTTCTATTCTGTATGTGAGAAAAATCTATTGAACAAAAATTTGCAGTTTACGTTTACTTCTGTAAAAAATCTACAGTTTATATAATAATTTTGCAGTATAATGTTGACTTTTATTGAATCTAAGGAAAAAGGTCTTGGGGCTCGATTTTCAGAGAGGCCTTAGATCTCTACAATATGCAGAAATCTAAGGCTGCGGGGAACTCCAGGTGCATCAGGGACCCTGCACCCAATTCTATAAAAACGGGTGGCTCTGCAACAAAAAACCAGGAGTTGCCACACCCAAAGGCTAGAGCCAAACAATTAGTGCACCTGTGGAAATTGCTGTTGGGATTTGGCTCCCCCCCCAACTGGCACAAGAAAAAAGGGTCTGGGGTGGTGTAGGGGTGAAACATGTCTGCCAGGAGAGGTCCAAGGGCAGAAGGGGCATGGGGTGCCATTCGGAAGTTAGGGAGATGGTGGGCATGTGAAGGGGTGATGCATCATCAGGCAGGGGTGCTGTTATATAGCTATTAAGCTACTGGATAGTATCATGGGGGGGGTTCAGGGACAAACAGTGCCCAAAGCTAGGGCTGTTGCTGGGGTTGTGCCCACTTGGGGCCATGGCACTGTTTATCCCTGGAACACGTCCACGGTAGCATGCCATTAGCTTAATAGTTATATAAATGCTACACCCAACTGGTGCCACATCACCCCCTCACATGCCCACCATTTCCTCAACACCTCCTATGGCACCCTCCTGTGGCCCTTCTGCCCATGGACCCCACTTTCAGAGCCCTCCAAACTCCCCAGATTGGCACACGGTGCTTAGACCATCTCATGGGTGGTCTAAATTGAAGCCCTTGCTGTGCCCATTGTGGGGCTTACAGAACACAAATAAAGGGGGATGGTGCAGTATCAACATGAAGCAAACTCCATTGCAACCTGGTGCATCGGCACTTTTGCCACAAGGGTGGTGCAATGGGACTTTGCTGCATGGCATCCCAATGTCTCTGCAATTAGCACTTGAGAATCAGGATCACCACAAGCTATGATGCATGGTGTCACTTGCGTCATACCTGTTTGGCGCAGGCACCTTGCGTCATAGTTTTGCTTTTGAAAATCTGGCCCTCGGTCTCTGATTGAACCAGAGTCAGTCACATGACATACAGGATTTTTGAATTACTGTCCAGTAGTGTGTTGCAAACTTGAACTTCAACTGCAAATTGACCATAAAGTGGCCAAAATTCACTTTTGCAAAACTTCATGAAGTTTCCACGTACCCTTAGGAACTTCAGTTTTGCTGAAATTATGAAGTTTATATGATAAAGAGGACATTTGTTTGGCAAAGTTTGACCTTCACAATTGAATTTTGGTGAATTTGCCAAAACTTCATTAACTTCAACTGTCAATACTTTGCAATTCAGAAATTTCACACTTTGCAAATTCCACGGAATTTGTAAATTAATTTGTGGCATGAATTTCAGTCACTTTGCCCCTCCCTGTTATCCAGTAATATAGAAACATAAAAATAAAGACACTGTCAGCAGATAAAGACCACTAGGCCCATCCATTCAGCCTGTAGGCCCTATACCCTGTATGTGGCCACTGCCCCTATGTGATTAATGGCTTTTCATTACAATAGATCATTAGAAGTTGGCAATAAAAGAATAATGCATGACAGAATGAGTGTTATGCTGGGATAATATCCTGCCTAAGGTGATTGGGCACAAGGCTGAGTGTGTCCAACACCAGATAAGGGATGTTATCCCAGCATAACTCACGCCCTGGAGTGCATTATTCTTGTTATACAATGGCTCATTTATAGAAAAAAAAAAGATTAAAAAAAAATTTGGGGGACCGATTTTCATTTCATTTATCATTGTGGAGGTATATTAAGAAAAAAAAATAGTTCTGTTTTGGCCAGTAGGTGGTGCTGGTGGTAAATGAGTGGGTTTGTCTGTGCAAATGGCTGCCCCTCCCCATAGACATGCTTCTGTCTTCATGTTCTAATACCCCATTTCCCCTCCAACTTTGATTTTCTGTCTGTTGCCCCTAGTAGTTCATTTCTCCCTCACAGTTCGTCATGTACACGGAGTTCAATTTAACCAATACTGGTGCTTGTTCAAATGTTCAAACTGCAAACCACGATGAATGGGGAACAAGTGAATAAATGCAGAGGCTTCAGGTTCTGACAAACAGGTTTGGCATGTGCGTTGTAGCTTGTAAAGGGGAAAAACTAATGGTAAAGGTGGTTGCTATTTAAAAACAAAGAAAAAAACAGAAAAAGCTAGTCACAGCAGAGTTGTGGACTGTGAAGCAAGGGAGCACACATGCTGCACTGAGTAAAGTCACACATAGCAAGGTTTTAAAATAATTGTGATTTGGCTGTGTGGCAGATTTTCCTTCTTGTACTTGTAATGGAGCAGTGCTGGTAGGTGTTCTTATTGTGGATTTTGTCAGGGGCCAGGGCCGATTTTGAGCAGAGAGGGGATCAGTGAAGCTGCTCGCATGTACGGGACAGTTGGGGAGAGATCTTTTTCAACCTTTTCAAGTGGTCATTAATCTACTGGGATTAGATGCAGGATGTTGTGCTGGAATTACATCTCTGGTCTAGTCCCAGACTGACCAACCACAGGCCAGCATTCTTTCTTGCCATTGCATAATAGTTGTTTAATCCTCATAACTCTTATACAATTTAATAAAACAAATATAGACCAGTGTTGTGTCAGAATATAGTGGGAAAATACAATTGTTACCTTCCAATTGTTATAGTGCCCTCAGTCACAGGCTTCATGCAATATAACTATTGTCAGGTGATAGTTGATCCCTCAGGGTCAAACATTTCCCAGTGTTTCCTCATCTTTGGTCAATACATGTATGCTACAGTATTCTACATGCAAAATAAAATTTGAGGAACAAATCTGCAGTTTACATTTGCTTTAGTAAAAGGGAATTCCACAGTTTATATAAAAATCATGTGGGTTAATTTGTGGAATAATTTTGGAGACTATATTGAAAGATTCTGCAGATTATTTCAGAAGTAGAACAGCAATTCTGCAGTAATTCAACCAGTGGAATTTATCATGCTGCACACCTTCAAATGCAATACATGAAAACAGAAAATATGGCCACAGCATTTATTTATAATGTCCAAAACCAGAATGTTACATAACCAGAATCTAGGTGTATATTTGAGTTGTTCATTAAGACATAATGGGAAAATATAAATTGCCCTCCTCCGCTCCGCAGACAGAAGCAGAGAGTAGGGAGGACTCAAGAGAAGAAAAATTTCCCAGGTTGCAAAATAATAAAAGAAGGAGAGTGGTAGAAATAAAAGGGTCTGGAAATGAAAGCAATAAAAAGAGAGGGGGAAGAAGGGGCCAAAAAGCAGACAGAATGGTTACAAAATATGGAAGGCTACAAGTGTAAATGTTAGAAGTCTACAAAATAACATTCTGGACCTAGAAGTCATCATGGCAGAGGCAAATCTGGATACTGTTGCCATCACTGAGTCATGGTGCACTGAAAATCATGAATTGGAAGACAGCTTGGGAAGAAAGGGGGGAGGGGTGGTGGTATATGTAAGGGAAGGCATGAAAACAACATAGTTTCAGGGAATTGATGGGTGTGTAGATGTACTGAGGGCAAACCTAGCGACATGAAACAACAACTGTTCACAGTGCTATGATATACATACCTCCGACACAGAGGAAGGATTTAGATAAGGTACTAGTGGAAGACATTGACAAAATGACAGAAAAGGGAGAGGTACTGCTGGTGGGGGACTCCAGTCTGTCAGATGTATATTGGAGACCCCTAGCTGCAGCTTCAGGTCAGAGCAGGGGCATCCTGGACTTTGCTGGGTACATTCCTTTTTGCAACTAGTCAAGAATCCCACTCATGATGGAGCAATACTGGACCTGCTGCTCACTAACATGGACAGTATTGCAGACATCAAGGTGGGGGGTCCTCCTGATGAAGAGGCAGTGCATCCTCAAAACCCTGGAAAGACTTCTTATTGGTCTTTGGCTTTTACAATAAATATTTTTGCAGAATTATTTTCTGTGGTGAGCGCTGTTCATTTGTGATTGTGTGAATGACTTGCTCTTGTTAACAGCTGCATACCTTAGTGTAACACTTAGTTGTGTGGCTTGCCAAGATGGGAGATCACTTGGGGACAAGTGATCACCATGTAGTGTGGCTCAACATCTCAACATAAGGACAGTGTGGCAGGAGGTAAGGCAGTGATGCCTCGGCCCTACACACCACTGGGCCAAACAGATTGATGTCTTTTCCATTCTGTATTTGAGAAAAATCTGTTGAACAAAAATTTGCAGTTTACATTTACTTCTGTAAAAAAATCTACAGTTTATATAACAATTTTGCAGTATAATGTTGATTTTTATTGAATCTTAGGAAAAAAGTCTTGTGGCTCAATTTTCAAAGAAGTCTTAGATCACTACAATATGTGGCAATCTAAGTCTGCAGAGAACTCCAGGTGCAGCAGGGACCCTGCACCCAATTCTATAAAAAACAGGTGTCCCTGCAACAAAAACCCAGGAGTTGCCACACTCAGTGTTCATAGAGGAAGGAGAAGGGGAGAAGCCACATAAAGACAACATGAGCCCTGGAGGGAGGTTGACAGACCTAAGCCTTTTTCAGAGGAGAGAGACATGAAGGGACTAGCAAATCTGAAAGTGGACAAAGTAGTGAAGCCAGAGTGCATTCAAGGCTATTGAGGGAACTTCTGTGGGTACTGGCTGCACCTCTAATAGTTATATTTAAATGCTCACTGGAAACAGAAGCGGTTCCAGAGGACTGGAGGAGGGCATATGTAGTCCCACTTCAAAAAAGTGGTAGCAGGGAGGAGGCTGGCAACTATAGGCAGTCTGCCTGACTTCAGTGGTGGGGAAGTTAATGGAGACATTGCTGAAGGAAAGAATTGAGGAGTGTCTTAAGTCCAGTGGGTTTCAAGACCCAAGAAAGCATCAATTCATGTGTGTGTGTGTGTGTGTGTGTGTGTGTGTGGTCATGTCAAACAAGTATGACTCAATGACCAGAGAAATAGATCAAGGTGGAGTGGAGGACCTAGCCTAAAATATTTCAGTAAGGCTTTCAACACCATTCCACATAGGTCCAAGGTTTGTAAACTGTGTAAGAAATTTGTTAAGGAATAGGTGACAGATGGTGGTGGTAAATGGAGTTCATGCTGGAGAATGGACAGTGACCGGTAGGGTGCCTCAGGGGCTCAGTACTGGGATTGATCCTCTTTAATGTCTCTATAAGTGACATTCCAGATGGTCTAGGAGGGAAGGCCTGCATATTTGCAGATGGCATCATAATCTTCAATAGGACGGACACTCCAAGAGGGGCAGAAAGAACATGCAGAGACCTGAGAAAACTCGAGAAGTAGTCAAGGGCATGGGAGCTTGGTTTTAATGCAAAAAAGTGCAAACTCATGCACTTAGGGCACAGAAACCCAGAGGTAAAGTACAAAATGTGAATATAGGTAGTGACAATCACAACACAGGAAAGAGACTAAGGTAATCATATCTGATGTCCTTATGGTGGCAAGGCACTGAAACAAGGTAGTTAGGAAGGCTTGTGGGATGCTGGGGTGCATAGTAAGGGGTATCACTAATAGAAGGAGGAAATGGTAATGCCTTTGTATAGATGCCTGGAGATACAACACTTAGAGTACGGTGTCCAGTTCTGGAAGCCACATCTCTGGAATGATATAGACAGTGTGGAGGCTGTTCAGAGGAGGGCAACTAAAATGGTACTGGGTCTGCTTCAGAAGCCCCGTGAGGTGAGAATAAAAGACTTCAATCTATAGACTCTGGAAAAGATGAGCGAGAGGGGAATATGATAGGGACTTTTAAATACCTCACAGTAGTAAATAAGATACAGGAGGCGAGTATTCTGCAAAACAAAAGATGCACAAGAACAGGGAGATATTAACCTAACCTAACCTTAATTGCCCCTCAAAATTCTGGAAGGTCATACACTACCTCTTCTCACCTCCAGTGGCCAAGCCCTCACCTCTCCTTAGTGTAAACAACTTCACACTCTCGGATCCTTTCTCAGTCGCTGCTGAGTTTAACTTATATTTCTCCACCTGCACTTCCTCGCTCCTTTCCTCCTTACTCTCCATGTGACCATCTCCACCACCTACAGGGCAAAAACTACCTCAAAATACAGGTATTTTCTCCTTCAGGGAAATCTCTATGGATGAATCTCTAGAAGTCCTGCTAACATTAAGCCCCTCAAATGGGAATTCCCCAGATGGACTAGACCCCAAACTTCTGTTCCTCTCGGCCTCTGCCATAGCCACCCCATTGCCTACCTCCTAAATCTTTCCTTGGCCACTGCATCTGTCCCTCTGTCCTGGAAGCTTGCCATTGTCATCCCTCTTCACAAAGTGGGCGCCTCCTCCTCCACCTCAAACTATCGGCCAATCTCCATCCTCCTAGTTCTGGTGAAGCTGCAAGAACACTTAGTGCATAGCCAGCTAACCTCCTATCTCGCCGACTCAAATTTCTTCACAGACTACCAGTCCAGATTCAGGAAAGATCACTCCACTGCCTCCTCTTTACTAAGGCTCACTGACACCATCTAATCTGGAATGGATAGAAGTCTCATCACCTCTGCCATTTTCATTGATTTGGCCAAGGCCTTCGATACAGTCTCCCACACTCTCTTAATATCTAGACTCTCTGACTCTGGCCTCTCCACATATGCAACTACTTGATTCAGTGCCTATCTTACAGACTGCACTCAATCTGTCAGGATTGCGGATGCCATATCCCCTCCCCTCCCCATGTCCACCAGTGTCCCCCAAGGATCAGTGCTTGGGTCTATCCTATTCTCTATTTCTCTAAACAACCTGCCCCAAACTTGTTATGCCTCCTTGATCCACATGTATGTTGATGATACTGTCCTATTTTCTTCTGGCTCCTCCCCAGCCTCAGTTGCCTCTACCCTCCAGGTGGATTTTAACAAAGTCTTGTTCAGCTTCAACTCTTACCAACTCTCTCTAAATGCTAAAAAAAAATGTAACTATGACTTTTGGTAAATCCCAATGACTAGCCAGGCTCCCCTCCCTCCCACTTTTCCACACCCTTGATGGGTCAGAGCTGGAGAACGTCACCTCCTTCTGGTATTTTGGAGTTTGGCTTGACCGTCACCTCACCTTCACAGTCCATGCTGACTCTGTACTAACAAAACTCCACCCCAAGCTAGGAGCTTTATATCGTAACCATTCTAGCCTCCCCTATCCAGCCCATTGTGAGCTTATCCAGAAGATGATACTTCCCTCCTTCAATTATTATGATGTTGTTTACAGTGCCACCCACAAGTCAGTTTTATCCAAACTGGATACCCTTTTTAATGCTTTCTGTCCCTTCGCTCTTGACGCTCCTCCTCGCACCCACCGTTGCTAGCTATACCGCTCCCTTGCTCCCCCCTCCCTTAAGACCCACTGCCTAATACACTGCGCCAAGTTTATCTTGAATAACTGGTTTGGTACCCTCCCAGTGTATCTGACCTCCATACTATTACCCCCTCTGGCACCCACCTATGCTCTGAGGTCCCAAGACTCCTGGCTCCTGTTAGTCCCCAGACGTCAGACCCAAGCTGGCCAGGCCATCTTCTCTCACCACTTCCCTCAACTCTGGAACTCTTTCCCCTCTGAAATTCACCACTCTTCCTCTATCCACTCACTATCCTATGCCCTGGCCAACCACTGCTCAGTAAACTACTCCTGCAGCTAACTCTCAAATCTATTCTACCTCAGACATTCCTATATTTCTTCTCCCAGTAGGCCCAATGGTGCTCTTCAATAACCACACCCAAGTACTGCACTTGAT
Organism: Neoceratodus forsteri; assembly: GCA_016271365.2. NCBI lineage: Eukaryota > Metazoa > Chordata > Ceratodontiformes > Ceratodontidae > Neoceratodus > Neoceratodus forsteri. The sequence continues at coordinate 108,267,985 of CM028136.1, read as the reverse complement.
CCCAACTTTTGAGCTAGCTAGCTTGCACTTACCCCATCTCATTATATACCACAACCCAATACCTTAGCAGGATTTCCTCATTGTAACTGTTACTCTTGACTATTAGGGTATATGTATTAATCCACACTCACCTATCCCTTTCAAACATATTCAGCTGTATTATCTAATTATATGTTTTCAAGGTATAAAGCATGACTTCTCCATGTAATTGCTACTATACTATAAGAAAGGGTAAGTTGTCATCTATGCCTAACTATTTCTGTCAAATGTTTTCAACTGTATTGTAAATGTATGTATATATGTCAGGATCTGGACTACCCTTGTCCTCTTCCCCACTGTACCCTTCCCCCCAGGTCACACCGGAAGACAAGCAGTTCTTGCTCAGTATGCTTTTTCTGGTGAAACAATTTCAATAAATAAAATAAATATGCAATGAAGCTGGAGGGTTAAATTCAGAAGAGATGTGAAGAAGTACTTCTTCACCAAAACACTGGTGGATGCTTGAAACAGTCTTACAGTGGAAGTGGTGGGGGTGAAAACAGTGGTGGGGTTCAAGAATGCATGGAATCAACATAAGGGAATCTTTGTAGAAAGAATGGGGGAGCTAGAGATCAAGTAGGATCTGTGGTGACACTATAGGAAAGGAAAAAATGAGCAGGCTGGATGGGTCAAGTTTGCATTGTCTACCATCAAATTCTATGTTTCTATGTTGCTGTATTGTTATATAGTGCCTATATGATACATTTTATGAGAAAATAGTTCCAGATAAGGAAATCAAAATGACCTGGATAGTCATAAGAAGCATCATAGTTGGCCGGACTATCCATAGAATCCATATTTATCATTATTAAACTTGAGCTGAACTGCATTCCTTTACAATTGTTGAGCAATGTTACACATGCTTGACTTAATAATCCTTATCATTTTATACATGTAAGCAAATTTTCATTTTCTAAAAAGAAGGAATTATATGTAAGGCATGTATACTTCAAGATGCCTCTGTGTACAGGCCCTTAACAAAAATATTTGCCACAATGTATGTCACAGTGGCTCCTTGGCTTCTTAGATCTCCCTTGATGAGTGAAAAGGGTTCATTTCCATTTATAGAGAAAAAGTAGCATAGGGCCTCTACCCCCAAAAAGATTGTAGTGGGCCTTGTAAGACAATGGTGCAACCTCCTGGGATGATGTACTTCCCCACCTCCCCACTGTAATCACCCAAATCATAGACCTACACCCAATGGCTGTACACTCCCCAATAAGCATGCACTCAGCTTTAAACTAATTGAGACAGACAGATGAATGCAAATAGTAAACACTGCTTTTTTGGCAGCAAACCCTAAGGAGAATGAAGGAGGGATGAAGGAGGTTCATTAGTAGAATGAGGGGGTTGTCTGTAAGTGGCTTGTCTTATAGTAATTTTATTTATTTATTTATTTTTCTTGAATTTTGATGATCGGGTAGGCCCACTGAGCCCCGAAAGTCCCTTTTTCAGGGGCAACCCGGCAATTGCCCTAAGAAGGACCAGCTCAACAACAGTGACTGCTCTTTACTGCTGTAATGTGTACTAACTTATAAATATAAATGTAATGAAGAAGGAAAGATTATGATAAAGACAGATTTCAAAATTTATCATCCAGAACATTTTGTTCAAGATTTGAAATGTGAAAAGTGGGATAGGTTGCAATTAATTCCAGACATAACTTTGGGGGCTGAGGAATTCTCAAAGACTTTTTGGGAGGTCTGTAATAGGCATGCACCCTTCAAGAATATATATATATAAAAAATCCACCTTGGGTAAGTGAATTCTTAAAGAAAAAACAGGTATTAAAGATAAAGCCTAGAAAAAGAGCTCATAAAACAAGAAATGGGGTTGATTGGGACAATTACAAAATGAAATGGAATGAATGTCAAAGACTAACTAAACAAGCTTGGAAAAGGTTTTATAATTATAAAATTGAAACAACTCAAGATCCAACACAGTATTGGAATTTAATTAAAGATCTGGATAACCCATTAAGTGCTAAACAGAAAATAAAAATGTCTGAGGACAAGGGAGAACTTCGTGATCTGAAAGCTACAGCTCAGCTGTTAAACCAATATTTCATAATGTTACAGGACATTGACATTCCAACTGGGAAATCAATGCGTATTGATTCTCATAAAAAAAGCAAGTGATGAGGAAAACTTTCTCTACTTCTATTTTAGGAAAATAAAAATAATAGAAGTTAGGGATGAGATTAAAAAAACTAAACACTAAAAAATCATATGGTATGGATAAAATTGAATCCAAATTCTTTAAAGATGCAGTCGAATTACTGTCACCAATACTGACAGACTTATTAAATCAGAGTTTTATGGAGAACATTTTTCCCTGTAAATGGAAGGTTGCAAAAACTGTACCTATATTTAAAGGAGGCAACCCAAATGACCCTTCAAATTACAGGCTGATTGCAGTCCTCTTCATCCTCTCTAGGCTAATAGAGTGGATGGTGTACAACCAACTATACAACTATTTGGAAAAATATTCCAAATTAACAAAATTTCAACATGGTTTTAGGATGGGTTATTCGACTGGCACTGCACTCATAGACTTTGTGGATAAGGTGGCAGCAGCCCTGGACAAGGGGGAGTCCACAGGTGCAGTGTTCATTGACTTGTCCAAAGCCTTTGATTTGATTGATCACTATTTGCTGTATGAGACGATGGAGAGGACCGGGATTGCCTCTAGGTCTATTCAATGGTTTAAATCCTATTTGGGTGAAAGGAAACAACAAGTAGAAATTGATAGTCAACTATCTGATGAAGGTATACTGTTAAGAGGTGTACCCCAGGGATCAATCCTGGGGCCACTATTGCTTTTGATATATGGTAATGACCTACCCACAAGAATAAATAATACACATATAAGACTGTACGTGGATGACACCATTTTATTAGCATCAGCAAAAACACATAGTGAAATGATGGCAGAGTTGCAACTGGACTTTGATATTTTACAAGACTGGTTATCTAGTTCTAAACTTGTATTAAGTCAAAAAAAACCCTGACAAGAAATCAAATAAGGTAACAAAAAAATGAGTGGATGATAGGGAAATATTAATGAGTGATGAGAAAAAACTAACAATTACAAAACAATATAAATATTTAGGAATAATAATAGATAGTACCTTAACATTTTCTGACCATATAAATAATCTAATAAAGAAAGTTAATAATAGAACTGGGGCACTGCGTAAGTCTTCCGGAATATTAAGTCAACAAACCCAGAGTGTAATCGCTATGCAGTTAATACTGCCTTTATTGGAATATGGTAATTTAGTGTACAACTTTGTAGGTTATAATCACCTGGATAAACTTGTCAGAACATATAACCGATTGGCAAGATTTGCTCTGAACTGTAGCTTCATAACCCATCATTGCACCATGTATATGGACCTAAAATGGGATAGTTTACAGGTACGGTATAAGAAACAATATTCAATATTTATTTATAAGATAAATAAAGGGTTTATAAAGCATAATATTGATATAGATTTTGGGTATGAGTGTCACAATTATGCTTTAAGGGATGTAAAACACAGGGGCCTTACTTTTCCAATAGTTAACACAAAATATGGAAACATGACATTGCAGTCTCAGCCCGCAAAAATCTGGAATGAAATTCACCCTCAAATAAGAAATTTGACAAAATGATTACAGTTCAGATCTGGGCTATATGAAATATTTTACTCTGAATGTACATGTTTGAAGTGATGTTATTATAAGGGGGGTATGATGTAAACTGTTTGATATTTAAACAGGGAATGAAGTACCAAATTTGTAACTAGATTACTATTAGATATACTAATTGTTACATTTCTGGGTTTATTGTATATACTGAATTATTAAAGATTATAGTATGTTTTCTAATGTATTTGTGAATGATGTTTTACCTCATAACTTGAATGAATGTATGTACAGGACAACTTTTAAAATAGGTCCTCGGACCTAAAGTTTTGTATATCCTGTCTAAAAATAGATATTTTTACTACTACTACTACATGCTCTGAGCAGGTACAGCCAAAATAAATACTTTCCTGATCTGTTTCTAATAATTCACACCTAGTCACAGCACTTGCATGCAGCCTGCTCCCACATCACACTGCAGACTGTGGTACTGAGCTCCTGCTCCTTTACTGGAAACACTACCCTCTTGCCACTGGTACCACTGTGATTACCCTTTAAACCTTTAGGGAACTCTCCATAAGTTACTGGGTACCCAGCTGCTGAATCAACTGTAGGCTTGCTGGTATTGCAAATGGTTAGGTGGTATTTGTGAATTTGAAAATAAACAGCAGCAATTCCCGGTTGTTACTGTCAAGCCACAAATCCAAAGGCCATTCAGTTACAAAAATGGCTGAACCCCAACCTTATACTGAGGTACTTGTACATCTTAGCCAGCTGGACAAAAACCACGTTTTAAAATTATTAATTCAGGCCCTAAATGTAGGGGCAAGCTCTTTTTCGCTCATGATTCCTTTGCACTGTAAATTTCTCATGCCCTACATGGCTCTGGCATTATAGCTGTCAGGGGTTCCTCTAAAGCCAGGCCCTCCAGTCTCTCACTGTCATTTCCTCTCTTTTAGTCTCTCACCTTACATTGACTCTGGCCATGCAGTTGGAGGCATAGCTGTCCTTCAGTTGATCTGATCACCAACCAATCTGCATTGACCTCCACATCTTGGCTTCCAGATCCTCTGGGCAGTAGTTGCCTGATACCAGGCTATAATACCCACTAGTGGTCATGGGCAGCAGTTCACCTGTTTTTCCCTAGAAATTTCTTTGCACTGTCATTGCTCAGCATCAATGACATGCTGGTTAGTATGAGAATGCCTAGCATTTTTCCAAGTAAGCCATAAGACACTCCGGGGATGTGCATTAGACATTTCTAATGCATGGTCAGGGGCATAAACCCTGACCGTGCATTAGAAATGTCTATTGCACACCCATGGAGTGTCTTATTGTGCTTATAAAATGGGAACCTGTATTTGTCATAACTGTGACAATCAAAATTCAGAGGTTTAATACAAAATAAAGTTACATGTTGTGTGCATTTTTACATAAAATAGTCCCTCCACCTGTAATCCTGCATTTGCATAGCTATAGTTTCTACCCTATACTGTCATTCATTGCCCCCTCCCACCCCAATACACACACACATTTTATTATGTACTTTTACAACAACCATTATCAAAACACTAAAAATGTTCAAAAATGTACTGGCAATTATGGGCTTACTGCAGAAGCACATTTGAAAGTCATTAGCCCTTAGTGAATACCCAAGTGAGTGGCTGACAGGGTCTAGGAAACTGCGGCTCTGCAGACAGGTGAAGACATCAGTTCCTGGTACTGCACATAAAACAGGAGGATTAATGTTCTACTGCCGTGTCTTTAACAGAGAGACAATCTCTGGTTATTACTGTAGGTACAGTGTTCTGCCAGACATCACTTTTCTAACTGGGATCGGAAGAAAGAAATGGTGTAAGTGAGTCAGCAGGAAGGCATGCTGGCAAAGAATAAGCAGCAGATCAAGTGAGCGGATGGGCGGGCTGGCAGGAGAAATCCGTAAGTACAGTGATTTTAAAATGTTAAAGACAACTGAACCAACTTATGATCTTCAGCGGCTGAGAAATTATTGTGTAGGATTCTGAGCCCTACTTCCTCTTTTCTGTTCTGTGTCAGAAATGTGAAGTCACTCTTGAAATTGAATGGGTGTGTGGTGGGGGGGGGGTTGCAGAGATCTGAAAGAGATGAAGGGGCACAGACGAGCCAATGGACGTCTGGAGTCCCGCCACCAGTAGAGGGGGCGGGGGCTGGCAAGCGATCACAATTTTGCCCAGATGTATGAAATCTGAGAGGAAGAAAAGTAAAAATAATGGAGGTTTCACACTAAAAGAAGTGTGCCAGAGAGCAACTGAGGGTCAGTCTGTATTAGGACTGCAAGAGAAACTCGTTGAACGAGAGGCCAGCAGTGAGCTAGTGTGTGAGCGGGCAGCAGCTGTGAGCATTAGAGCGAGTAGTGAGTGGGTGTTAATTAAATATGATCACTAATATGGGTTAAAATAAAAGAAAATTGTTGCCCATAACTGTATTCTGCTGGAAAACAGGGTACTGTGGATGTATTTTTGATAATTTAGTGGGATTTACTCAGTTTAAAAAAACAAACAAAATGGCAGTCCTTAAGATTTTTAACATTTCTTAACATTCTAAATGCTCATTTATATGTGATTTTTTGGCTGCTTTCAGATTGTCTGCACTTGTTTTTAGCTGTACATTAGATGGATCTAATGCACAGGTAGTAGCCAATCAGCATGCTGGATTTTTTCCATCCCATTTTATAAACAGTGGCATGGCCTACATTCCCAATTCATTCACTGACAGATGCATTCTGTCATAGCACAAGTCTTCAGCCATGAACCATGATCCTGCTCTAAGGAGATCTCTCTTAGATCTGCCTTGAGGACAGCTCAGATCTGGCACTTCACAGGAGCAGTAATAAAAGAACTGGTCCATTTGGGCTATCAGTCTGGATAAGCTGCCATAGAGGTTTGGCACATAGCATGTGATTGCTTGCAGCAAAAGTACCCACATTAATTTGGTCATTCTATAGTTCAGGAGTCCCTGTGGCTCACACAGCTGGCAATCAATTCTGATTGGTTGCTTCAGTGCCCCTAAATCCTGTCACTAAGCCAGGGTGCAGCAATTAAATCTTTGTCAACTCCTTCTACTGGTATGGGCACATTCAGTGTATGATGAAAGGGAAGGACACACTAACTTGTCCTAGTGATATTGCCAGTGAGCTCAACACAATGTTTACCAGTTTGGACAGGTATCAGGTCAGTCTCAGTGACAATTTTCCTGATTGTTCCAATGACTTTGCATGAAAGAGACCATGTTTCTTTCTGAGGGCTGTGAGTAAATTGGAAGTCCCTAAACTCTTAAGGAAATTGAAACCTGATAAATCTAGTGGTTGTAATGGCCTGTCTCCAAAGCTAATGATAACGGCAGTGTCTGAAACAGTATTCCCAGTTGTTTTATCTGTTCTTCTCTCTTGGATAAATACCAAAACTGTGGAAACAGTCATATGTCATTCCAATTCATGGTGCAGTTTCTTTATATTCTGCAGTTACCATGTAGTTCCATACTTTCAGCACTATCCAAGATTCAAGAAAAAATAGTTTAGGGTCAATTTAATGATTTTATAACAAAGTCTGATCTGCTTTCCAGGAATAAGCATGAATTCAGAAGGGAACAAGGAAATGAGAATGCTTTGGTTAGGGTCATGGACTCACCCAGTGGGCTATATTAGTTGGTTGCCTTACTGGTGCTGAATTCATGGACCTAACCAAGGTATTCTGATTAGCAGATCATTCTTACCTCTTAAAATAACATTAGTGCCTGGGTGTGGGTAATTCTGCCTCTAGGATGGTATGGTGGTTGCTTACATTGTAGGTACCAAATGGTTACATTTGGAGCTTCTATTTCTTTGTGTAGGCTGGTCTAGTATGACTTTCCTCAATGCTTCATACTGGGCCCATTATTGTTTTCTTTGTGTATTGATCCTATGGCAAGTGTGATCCATGCCTGTGAGCTTCTCCTCTATGCAGTTAATGCTGTGTTATATTTTCATTGTTCTTTTGTACACGAGATTAATACTACTCTTACAAATGAATTTGTTGCATTGCAGAATTGACTAATACAAAGAAACTCTTAATATTCATGTCAAAGACAATAGTTAATGACTGGCACATCAATGCAGTGGTGGTGCTACCACTCATGACACCGATGACTCAGATTCAGGAATGAGCCTGGGATGTTACAGGCCAGCCAGGGGGAGGAGGACTGAGTATCCCCAAGGATGCTTTCCTCCTCTGAGGAGGGTTGGTTGCTGTCCTCCTGCAATACTGTCTGCAAGGTGACAGCAGGTGGCAGTGCAGTCAAGGATGCCATGGGAAGGAGAGAAGCAGGATGTGAACCAGTGCAACAGCATACTTTGTGTGCACCTGCTGCTTGGTCTCCTTAGCAGGCATGCAACTGTGAGGCTCAGAAGAAAAAGACTAAAAAAAAGGCAGCACTACTGACTAAGGACAGCAGAAGCCCAGTAGAACTGAAGAAGACCAGACGCGGCCTGCACAGCATGGACTCGATTTTCAAAATGTTTAGACTGGCACAAGAGACTTATGTCACAAGAGCTTGAAGCAAGGGGTGATTTGAGTCCCAACTTGCATCAAAGTGATTCTAAAAGGTGGCCTACATCAGATCCAATGCAGCTGAACCAAAGCCCTTGCACCAAGGTTGTAGCAAGCAACAAGGTGTGCCAGATCTCAAGGGGGCTTGTACCACAGCAGGGCTGCAATATCTCCATTTTTTTGATTTTAAAAGCACTGCTGTTGATGCAGTAAAGGGCACCACTTATATCAACCAGGAGGTAGTTTAAGTCATTTGTACTAATGGGAGGGGATTGGACAATGGATGCCGGCTGCAGTTGGGGCAGAGGAGGTGGCATAGAGTGATTCAGGGAAATTAAAATATAATCAATGCATGTAGCTAGCTGTGCCTGGTGGTACATAAAACCAACAGTAGGATGAAGTGTATAAAATGCATCAACCAGGTGGGACTCTGCAAATGGCATGTAAGCACAAAGAATCACAATACAACTTAGTCATCTGAGCTCCTCTGTCCTGGAGGTAAAGAGGGCAGTTAAAGTCCCCGCAAAAAATAATCATCCTAGAAGTACTGTACATTAGTAAGATTCAAGAAACTTAAACAAAGTAACCCTGTCAAATTTGGATTGTGGAGCATAAATGACAATTAAACAAAAAGCAGAGTGATCAAAACAACAATCAAGTAATGACGTCATAACTGGTTGCACATCAAGTACCTTAGAAACTGTGGGAGAAAGATGGTTAAACAAAATGGCATCCCAGAGCACATTTCAGTGTCTAGGGAAAAATAAGAGACACCAGAAGTCCAAAGTCTCTGAGTGGTGGTGATATCAGCCAATGAGTGCAATTGAATATCCTGTAAAAAAATAAAAGTAAGTGGTAGAATCCAGCAGGACCTGTACAACAGCCTTCCTATGACAAAGGTTGTTAATTTTGTTAACATTCAGTGTTGCAACCCTCATGTGTGGGGGAAAAGGGACGAATCCCAAAACAAGTGGTGAGTGAACTGCCAGAGCTAAGGCAGTTGTGTGTGCTTCTTTTTAAACATAACTTTAGATCCAGGAGAGGGACTGTCCTTCCTTTTATGAATTTTCACTTGTGTCTGGGTGTTATCTTCAGTGTCTGGAAAGCCAACCAGTCCTCTCAACATCATTGAGGATGCATCAGATTTGTATCACATCAGTGTCTCCCCAGTTCTTTGAGCAGGCAAGAGGGCTGAATATATTCTGCGGGGGAAGAGACCCAGTGGAAGCTGATCGGGGACTAGCATGAAGTGATCAGTTCCAAAGGGAGTGTCTACAAGGTACTTCAGTGAATGAAGATGGTGGAGGCATGAAAGAAGCATCAGAGAGGCCAGAAAGAACCAACAGTATAAGGACCTCTAAAACAGTGGAGGAAAGGGATTCTGGCAAGCATGAATATCAGGAACCAACTCCAAAGATGGTTGAGATGGATTAACAAGTAGCATGGGCAGTAAGGCTGGGTGCAAGGAAGGCATAGTTGCAGTCAAAAGATCTGAGAATGTCCAGAATGGACACTCTGAAGTCAGTCCATCACTGAGTTGCAAGGTGGGATTGCTTGGGTCTTCTTGCTGGAATCCCAAGATTTGTTGTGGGATGCCCAACGGCAATTGTGGAAGGAATGACCCTGTATCTGAGGTAGGTTGCATTTCATCTATTTGGTACATTGAGCAGCTATGTGGCTGTGTTCTAAGCAGAGGCTACAAAGTATCTAGTCAAACACATTGCTAAGATGGAATAGCAAACCACACTTGAAACATGCCTACGGTTGTCCCACATAGAAACATACACCATGATTACAGCCAAGGAATAAGCTATTTGGAAAGTGAGTAAGACCAGAGTCAGTGGCCCAGAGTTGTACCTTGTATTTCCACCCTCCGGTCAAAATCCCATATTTGTTCAGAAACGTATCTGGGTGGCCCAGTGCTTCACAGTGTTGTTTCAGCCAGTAAGTCACATTCTGTAGATCTAACCCTTCATTACGGAACATCACTGTCGCTGTATGAGTGGTAAGTCTGATAAGAGGGATAGCCTGGAAAGGAAGCCAGAGCTCCAGATACAGCAAAGAGTTATACTTTGTCAAAAATCTGTACAGAGAAAATTGAAGTTGAAAACTGACATCATAGGAAATTGAACCATAGACATATATGATGGAAAAGATATCGGCAGACATGAACCCCAGGCATTCCATTAAGAGTTTTTCAACCAGAAAAGAATGGTCAAGAGGAAGATCCTCCACTCCAATGTATTTGAGATGGACTGCATTGCACCTTGGTGCAGGAGCAGGCTGTGTAGGGAAAAGCTCTGAAAGTAAAAAGGATATCACGAGGAATCCCAGATGGCTCAGGAGGAGCCATGGTGGTATTCTGAGAGACAGAACCAAAAACTCCATGGTGTACTGAAGCAGACTGAATGGAGGTACCTTTATGCATAATTGAAGAAGCAACAGGCCCTGGATCTGCAAGGGTGTCTGTCATGAAGTGGGTGGATAAGATCCAGATCCTGGTGGAATCCTTGTGCTGAATACTTTACAAGTATCAATACAATGTACTGTACTGATAGAAAAGCTGGATCTAGGATTCAGGAATGTCCATCAGGCCCAATAATCCAGCTCTCTTTTTGAAGGGCCTTAACTGGACTCCAACCCAGTGTAGAGGTTGAGGGAAGGGCTACATGCAGATGAGGAGTGGTGGCAGTACTTGCTCCCTCCAATACTTCCATAGTTGACTAATTATGAACAGCAGATGTCTCAGAGATGGGAGTTCCTGAAGAACTGACAGGGGTGACCCTAAAACCTCCCGATGACTCACCCAACTGAGATGAGAGGGGTGAAGTAGTAATATAGAGAGGCAAAACTGAACTGGCCTCTAGCAGAGCAGGGATTTTCTTGGTAGGCATCTGATCAGCAGGCTTTACAAGCAGGAGCTGCGGTACTGTCACAGCACCTTGCAGTCCCAATGGGGCAGTGAAAGTAACCCTTGATGCTCCAGCAGGGGCAAGTGTGCCAGTCACAAAAAATTCATTAGGCTGCACCAGCCAGTCAAAGTTCAATGCCAGGAGTTGTGTGACTGGCAGGGACTCTGTTCCTCACTCAACAGCAGTTCATGTGGCATAGATCCCTGCTGCAGTATTGAAGGGAGAGGCGAGCCAAACAGGCATGGGTTGAGCTGATCAGTAAGCAAGATTTCAGCTGCACAAGGAAGAGAATAACTACAGGTAAGAGTGGCTGCAGCTACATTCTGAGAAAATGAAAATGTCTTACAGCAGGAGATCCAGTTCCTTCTGTAGTGCCTGCATCTGCAACACTTTGTTGCAGCTGGGGAGGTGAATTTTGCAGCAACCAGTTTTCGTTCAGTGACCTAAGTCCAGGTATGGCCATAGGTGATGGGAGCTGTGTAGGGAGCCTCAGAAAGTCGTTTTGGGTGGGGGGAGTTCTCTTGGGACCCCTTGTGTAGAACTCCAGAGGAAGAATATTCCAGAGGCAATGCGTGGTTCATAAAATCCATCAGTGTTAATAAATTAGACGTGTGTTCCTGCATGCGACTGGGCAGCAGCAGGTTTTCTGATGTCAGGACAGAAGTCATATTTGGCAAGGTTAAGGTCTCAAAAGAGCATATCAGTTGTGTAGTAGTCATATGTAATTCATGCAATATGGAACCCTTACAATCATTTACTGGCAACTTACAGAATGCAAGGAGCCTGTCTGATCTATTCTTCCTCCATTGAGAATGTGGCATGTTGCGGTGATCGTCCATGCATGCCTATACTCAGGTCGGCCATCTTGGCTGATGGCCAGCTGTTCCCCATACTGGCAAGAGAAGGGAATTTTATTTATGAAATATTATCACCACAAACCATAAATGCATCATATATTCACTAGTACAAATTCATATCTAACATTTAGGATCGGTACCTATTGCACTCATATAAAATCAATTCATCAACACTCCAATTAATGAGCAATTTTCCAATATTACAGTCATGACTACAAAGAGCTCAGAAGGTGTCTCCATCAATTGTCAAACACAGGTTTAGGAAGAGTAGGCTTATCTTTGGAGTAAACTAAGCCCACCTCATATGTAATTTTCCCAGTAAGGCTACTAAATTTACATCCTTCTGCTATAATACAGATTGGCACCATACCTTCCAAATAACCCATTTGATAATAGCCATAAATACTCGAAGTGTGCTTGGGTAAAAACATTTCCAATCTGTTGCATAAGCACCATAAATGAATACATCATATTTAATAGTTTTAAATTGGGAAAGAATCCAAACCTGAGCCAAACTATCCCCAAAAATTTCCATGAATGAGCAATCAAAATATAGATGATTTGGGGGTGGAACCTAGCATCCAAGGTGGTGGCTGCCTAATTCTCTATAGCAAGACCTGTGCATCACTTTTCTGAATATCCAACAAAAGTACTATTAGCTGTTACCCTATAAACCTCATAATTTGATATCAGAATTATAAGGCATCCTAATGATCCAAATGGTGAGGAAATCGGGCAAGAACCCACTGAGCTGCATCATGCCAGATGAAGCTCGGCATCTTCATGGGCTTCCCTCCAAGAAGGCCCTGTCAACAGTGAGAGTCTGGTAATATGGCAAAATAAAGTTGAAGCTTACACTTTGACGAGCTCTACATATTGCAAAAGGATGTAAGCAGCAATGATTGCTAACATACTACAGTGGCATTCAGATACGGACTATCTCCTAGGAAGGGGAGATGGAAATATCAAACCACGTCCATGCGACTGAAACGGGCACTATAGAAGGTTTATTCAAGAGGGGGATCCCAGGATATTACATTTATAAGACGGAAGGCAGGGCATCCATTCTGATGCTGCCTGGGGGGAGGGGGAAGGACAGAGGTCAAATATGCAAAAAGGGATGAGTTGCACAGACAGCAACCACCTTGCCTACATGGAGTACAACCATACCCCTTTCTGAGGACCCCTAGCTAACTGATACAGATTTTCAACATGTATACAGGTGGAAGGGGGGCGAATAAATACCTGCATTGGATAAAGGGTGAATTCCCTGACAAAAAGAGTTAATGCTCATTGGATTAATCCTGAAAAGGGAGAAGGACTCAACCTAGACAGGGGAATGTTAAATGAGTATATGTTCCCCATTAGAAGCAGGACTTCAGCTGGCCAACACAGAATATGAAACCTTGGTCCCTGCCCAGGTAAAAGCAACGGGGCAGTTGTTGGATTGTTCCATTAATATGATGTAAATGCCCCCAAATGCTCAGTGTCCAAAATGGGATCAGGAAGACCCAAGACAGTACATTTAGTTCTAAGCCATTAAAGAATGTCAGATACTGAAACACCTTCATTTTTAAATAGTACTGCTATTGTTTAAAAAGCAGATTTGGTAAGTGGAATAGCAATGAAAGCTGACTAGTCTGGTGTATACATAATCATTTGATATCTTTGCCAGAACAACTCAAGGCCAGCAGCCATTTTAAAGTTGACATTCAAAGTTTGGGTTGCCTGAATAATGATTAAGGGCATAGATTTCCTGAGCAGCAAACCCCATAATGTCATTTAGGAGCTTTCTCCCCACATAAACTCTGTTATAATAGATACCAAGGCCTCCTCTTTATGTTATCCTGGTGGCATTCCGTCTTTTGCTGGTTCTGGAAGGGCATGAAAAAGCCCTGCATAAGTCTGTGTGTTGGAATTTCTAGACTGGTTGTTTGGCCCTGGTATACCATTACCATAGCAACTCCCCCACTGCGAAGACCATCACAGCGACAAGAATCGGGCAAAACACGCACATCACTGTGATGAACTGTGTAGTGCCCAAGACTGTCTTGCAGGTTGCCCCCCCCAGTCCAACTTCAACTCGGAGTTGGAATCCTAGAGATGGGGGGAGTGAGGGGCATAGCCCCCCCACATGGGGATTCAGGGGGCTAAGCTCCACAATAGAAACGCCGAGGCATCCCTAAAACAGCAATGCTGACAGTCTGCACCATGGCTGTCGCTGTTGGGGATGTCTCCGTGTCCGCTGTCACTGTGGCATGGTAAAACTGTGTGGGGTTCCCCAGTCATATTAATTCTGTGCATGGATGCTGACGCTAAAAGCATGCACTGCTTGCCTTCTCTGTTATTTTCAGGTGCACAGTCCATTTCATAAGAATTTTTTGATATAGCCCCAAGTCTTAAAATGGGAGTGTGTGAAAGCACCAGCGAGGAGTTAATCTCCAGGGGGTCTTTTAACTCAGAGTCGCTTTGGAGTGCAGAACATCTCTCTGGTGAGACTCACAGTTGGGATTTACTTAACCTAACCCAATCAGCCTGTTTGAGTGCTTCCCCCCCTCTCCCCCGAGAGACTGGTAATCGAAAAGTTTGCATCAAAATCAGGTCTCGAAGTTGTTAGTACCTCTTCAGTATTAAGCTCAGGAAACATCTCCGAAGCTGAAATAATACCTTCCCCTTGCACCTGAATTTCACTCTCAGATTCCAAAGTAGGCTGAGAAACTGACACAGACTGTGGTACATGTTTTGATATGTCTTTAAGGCCACTGCCAGTGTCCCCTTTTGAAATTAACAAAATGCTTTGTTGTTGTCCAACCCCTATAGTAGTGGTTTAATACCAATTGTAGGCACAAGTTTCCTCATTTAAATCAGGTTGCACTGCAACTAATTTATCAGCATCAGTTTGACTATTTAAAATTGGAGTACATGCAGTTTGTGCCGGTAGTTCAGTCTTGTCATGCGAGGGTTGTCTTTCTTCGCAAGCCTCCACAGGAGTGGAGTCAACTTTATTTGGTGAAGCTGCAGTGGCTGTTATTTTCTGGTACTGGCATTCTTCTGACTCAAGGAGAGTGAGCAGGTAAGTATATCTTTCATGATATGAGTTGACTGTGGCAGTTGAGCCTGCTGTCAGTATCCTAGCACCAGGGTCAGAGCTTGTACTTGGTTTCTGAGATGAAACAGTAGTGGTTGCATCCCTCTGTTCAAAGGCAGCCTAAGCTTCATTCAGGGCTTCCTCCCTGGACTGGGCGAGGAGAGAAGCAGACTCCTTCACCCAGGATGCCATCAACACACTGGCTCTCCTGGACACTTGGATTAGATGTTCACAGCGCCACCACATAAAGAGTAGGTGAATTTTTAATGAAGATAAACTTAAACAGAAAGAAAACATTACAAAGCAATATAACATTCCAAAATCCAGTACGGTGCATAGCCATTATAAATTCCCATGAATCCCTATCACACAGTGTTAACAGACATTCCTAATCATACCATCACCCTTTTCATATTCAAAAAATGTTGCACACTTTTATACATAGCCTAGCTAATCTTACAAGTCTTAATCTCAAAAATAGGAATAGGTGCATATGTTATACTTGCTATATTATCAATACTGGCATGCCTCCATATCTATGACTGCACTCGGCAACTGTTACTTTTGATTGATCAAACTGATATTGTCTACAGAGTTCCTTTGCAATCTGTATAACCACTGCCAGGGGATTGTATCTATCAGTTGAAATACATATTTACATCTAGTTTGCCATAGTACAAATTTTATACATGTAAAAATGAGTCATGGCTGGCCTGGTGGTGCTGAAGGATGAGATGCTGGACACCACAACTTGTGCCATGCTGGTGACTGAGATTCAGAGCAGACTCAGGCTGTCTGGGATAGGCAGGGGAGGGTAGTAGGGCTGCATCACTCTTCTGTTACCCCCCTGATGGAGATCAGGGGCCTTGCTGCAATGAAGGGGTGGAGCAGTGGTGGACATCAGCACATCAGTGCTCAGATGTCACTGCATGTCTGCTCTCCAGAGGGAAACAAAAGCAGAAAACCCTGGAGGAGACAGGGAGGTGATGGAAGCCACAGGAGCCAAAGCCCACATCCCAAGGCTGGACCATCCTTCCACTGGACACTCCCGAGCCCCTCAACTTGACCCTGGACTGACCCTCTAATTACAGAAAGGCTGCCAGGTAGGTGATGTGGCCTTCCCTTGGGGGATGATCCAGGGGGCCGGAAGGTTCCTTGTGTTTGGGGAGAGGGTGCTCAGCAATTGTTCTCCCTGGAGGATGATGGTTTCAGGCAGGGAGTAGAGGCCGTGTTCGAGTGGGCAGTCCTGTGAGATGCCCCGATCTCCTGGTGAATAAATAGAATCTACAAAAAAAAATGAGTCATAAGGTCCCTGCTTCTGTGGCCTGAGAACTTCTTGAATAACCTGTCACAATGTTTTCATAAATCACTTGCCTCCAATGCCCATTATTCCATGTAGTGGCTAGGAATGCCCTCACTGCTTTCACCCAAGGACAATCTATCAAAAAAAGCATTGCATTGATTCTTCCTGCTGTGTGCATTCTGGCCTAGAACAGATACTCTCATCCATGCTTTTGTGCTTACCATTGCCTTTGACATCCAGTCTCCATGGCAACTGAGCCATACTACATCCCACATCCTCGTTCGTGTTCTTCCATCAATCAAGTAGATACAATTTTATATTCTGAAGCTAATGTATTTCCAAGATCCTCTATTGTGTTGTACATCACAGTTCTGTTTGGTACTGTTGCTTGTTCAACCGTCAGATGACATTTCCTAATTTTCTCTACCAGGGGCAGAACATATTGGGGGATCAAATTATTTTTCCTTAGTGATGTTGGAGACTGATTCCACTTTGAAAAAGAAGGAGAGAGCCATCTCTTAGCTACTTTCTTCCAACCCCCCCCCCCCAGTTGGGGTGTGAATCTTTGAATATTAGAAAAATAAAAAATACAGTATAGAAGCTAATCGATTAATCTACAATAATGATGATAGGTGTTGTGCTGGGATAACGTTACGCCTGGGGTGATTAGGCACGAGGCCGCAGGCCGAGTGCAACTAATCACCCCAGAAGTGACATTATCCCAGCACAACACACACCCTGGAGTGCATTATTGCTGTTATACAATGGCTCATTTGTCAAATTAAATTAAAAAAAATAGAATAGATTTTAAATGTATTTAAACATTTTTTTAATAATTTTTTTATTGAGTAGGAATACTTACTGGAAAAATAGTGCTGTTCTATTGTTTGCACAGTAGGTGGTGCTTCATGTCCTGCCCCCCACACACACCCACGATAATTTTTTTGTGTCAGTTTTTGTTGCCATCACATTTAATTGGATTCTGCTGTCCAGTCTTTCTTGTGTCAGCTGAACATTTTTTTTTTAAATACCATCAGTGAAAGTCGCATACAGGAGTCGGGAGCATGGTGGTGCAGATTCGCTTCATGTCCCCCCCCCCCACACACACACACAGAGCCACGGTAATTTTTTGTGTCAGTTTTTGTTGCCATCAAGTTTGATTGGATTGATTCTGCTCTCCAGTCGTTCATGTGTCAGGTGAAAATTATTTTTTTTTTAAATATCGTCAGTGAAAGTCGCAGGGAGTCGGGAGCTAGGCTTGTAGGTACACTTCCGGTTTTCCGGTTCCATTTTTTATGTGTGTCTCACTTCAAAGAAAGGAGCTGTTAAAAGTGCTGTAAGGTAAACTTGCTTGTCTAGTTCTTTTTGTGCAGTTCTTGAGGGCTAGCAGCTACTATTTTGTTAGGAATTGAGGAACGTCAGAGAGCCACTTGACTATGAAGTACGTTTGCCTAATAACTGAAGCAGCTCAGTTTTAGGAAGAAATGTGTGTAGGAGTTATATTTTTTGG
Organism: Neoceratodus forsteri; assembly: GCA_016271365.2. Taxonomy (NCBI): domain Eukaryota; kingdom Metazoa; phylum Chordata; order Ceratodontiformes; family Ceratodontidae; genus Neoceratodus; species Neoceratodus forsteri. The sequence goes on along the minus strand of CM028136.1, from coordinate 108,250,085 downwards.
AACCTTCTGTGATGGGGGACTTAGGAGTGATTTGATCGGAGGGAGGTTTGAAGTTTTAACCATGAACACGGAAGACAGCTTCGGAGTGGGAATTACAGAAGCGGGCTAGCTGGCGGGGAACCTGACAAGCGTGCTGTATTGGAATGATTTAGGTAACCGTTTATGCGGTCTTCTGTGTGCTGGTACTAGAGCCGTGATGTTGTACTCGAATAACATCATGGCTCCAGTGCATGACAGTCCAATCAGAGTACAAGATTCTTTCATACCATTGTATAATGAGATTTAGTCCACTCTCTTTGTATGAACAATACAACATGTCCCTCTTGATTGGATTTAACCTGCTACCCCATATAATCTGGAATACTAAACTTAAAAAGGTTGTCTCCAAACATTGTCGGGGGAGAAGACCACACTCAGATATGTGACTATAGGTAGACAAAAGGTTTTAACTGTCACTACCTTCTCTTCTTTTTGATTTGTTGCCATGTTTTCTATATTTTTATTTTCTTAGAACATTCTTCTAGTTTGTCTTTCCAATAAACATATGCCATATCCTCCTTCCCAAATGTAACTCCTAAAATTTTAATAGAGTCAACGGAAACTGGAATGTTTATTTATTTATTTAGTTTTTGATTACCAGATAAGTGCTCTAGACAAAGAAGTTTCCTGTTTTTAGTCACGACCCTGGAGAGTTACAGACACAGGTAAAAGTACATCACATTACAATGGTTACTATTACATAATACAGACTTGGGTCAAACACATTACAGTATAGACTGACATGGTGATACCTACTGAACAAGAGAAATTAGACATTATACTAATCTATCCATAGATACATTTTCTATAGCAGCCACTTTAACAGTCTTTTTTTTGTAAGACTGTATCCTGTACATTTGTAATGGCAAATTCCAACCCCTGAAACCAAGGAGAAGTGCTCAACCTGAACCAAGGCTGCTTTTGCCTTATGGGCATCCACCACTAATAGACATGTATCATCTGCATATGCCATGACTGCCACCGTATGATCATTTGGGGGTACCTTAATCCCTTAAATCTGGGGATTCTGCTGTATGGAATGCAATAAGACAATGCAAGGTATTTGTAATCCTAGATTTCAATAAACAAATTAACAAATAAGGGGTCAATGCACTACACATACAACAAGAGATTTATTGGTCAGCCTTGCCTCACTCCTTTCTTAATTTTTACCCCTTGCTCCCTGAAAGCCATTCACCAATGGTCTTGTTGCTGCTATCCCATATAACTTCAAAATTCAGATACAAAGCATCTCTTCAATTCCATACTTCTTTAGAACTTCCCCCACATATTTGTAGGACATCCTGGGGCCTGCTCCTGGTCTAATGACAGTAATAACTCCTGTGCAGTATATTCTGCTCCCATTTCCACTGCTTCTCTAATTAGAAGGAGATTATCTTGAATGCTTCTACCTATGGTATGACAGAAGAAGTTTGTCCTTCAGAAATTATTGTGGGAGCTGTTGTAGTGAGCAGTGCAGCTTAAATTTTCATCAGGATTTTTAAGTCTGTATTTAGGACATTCAAAGGCCTCCAGTTCTTTAAATCACACCAGTCTCCTTTTATACGCAAAAAAAAATTGTAAAGACATACTGTACCTAGCTGGGGTACTATATTCCCTTCCTCTAACATACAGTTAAATACTACTGTGAACATTTATTTATTTATATATTTAATTAGTATTTTGGAAAGACCTTTAAATGTGAGCTCTTTTACAAAGGTTCCACGTCAGGGTGGACAATAAGACAATACACATATTCAGTGGTTACAAAGGCCTGATCATTAGGCATTAAAGAGCGATTACATGACAATTAGACAAATAGGAGAAAAAGCAGAGCAGTTGTAATCAATTGCCCTAGGTAGCACACCCCTGAAAACCTCCAAATCAGTTGATAGACTATAGCAGAGTAATTGCATAGGGTTTAACACTATCTCAGAAGGCGAGAGGTTGGGTGACAGTGAAACAAGGGGGATTGGGTTTGAACCTACCGCAGAGAGCGAGAGGTTGGGGGATATTGAAACGGGGGGGGCTGTAATGGGGGGCAGTTCCAGAGGGCTTTGTTGAGTATGGTGTGTGTGTGGGGTGTTGGGAGGGGCAGTACCAAGTGTGTTTAAAGAGGACTGATAGCTTACTTAAGCCCTAGGCTAGGCTGGAATGGAGGCAGGGTTTTCTAGGTAGCCATGCTGGGTGCTACCTTGGGGGTAGGCCTGTTTGTCAAGTGGGTCCTGAGAAGCAGGTGCATTTTGACCTAGACATTAGGTGCTGTTTGAGGTCTTCTTTGAATTGAGGCAGGCTACTGCTTATTTGTAATTTCAATTGGAGTTCATTTATCCAGACAGTGGCCCGATAGAAGAAAGCGCGCTGCCCTAGTGAGGCTCAGCGGAATGGTATGGACAGTGCTCCATTCTTCCTCCATCTGATGATGTGTGTTGAGAGAGAAGCCTCAGGCAGGTTTCCTATATAGGGTGGAGTTTTTCTGAGGAGTGCCTTCTTTCCCAGGAGGCAAGTTTGGTATTTGATCCTGTCTTTTAGGTTAAGCCAGTTTGTATGCTCATACAGGGTGCAAGTATGAGTGTAGTGATCTGCATACAGGGTGAGACAGCATGCCTTATTGAGTGCAGTTTGGATCCTTTTGAGCACTGTATCAGTAGCAGCTCCATAGACCACCAGCCCGTAGTCTATCGTGGAGAGTATGGAGTTGGAGACTAAGATTCAGAGTGCTTCCAGGGTCAGGGATTTCTTATGCCTATAGAGGATCCTGATCTTTGTGTTTACCACTCTGACAAGGGAGTCTATGTGGTGTGCATAAGTGAGAGAGTAATCAGTGGTGACTCCAAGGTACTTGAACAAGTGCACCTGCTCAATCTGCTCACTAGCCTATTGGTGATTACGAGGGGGAGCATGCTTGTGTTTGTTGTAGGGGCTGGATTGTAGCATGGCCTTGGTTTTCTTGTAATTTAGTAGCAGCTTTTTACCTACTGAACCAGTCCTCGAGTTTACTGAAAGAATTCTGTAGTTCTGTTTGTAGGGCAACCTGAGAAGTGCTACTGCTCAGCAGCACAGCATCGTCCGCATACAGAATAAGTTTGGTGTCACAGGCTGTGGGTAAGTCATTTACAAAGAGGCTGAAAAGCAGGGGCCCTAGAATTGGTCCTTGAGGGACTCCTAGGAGTATATCTCTGGAGCTGGATAATGTCTGCCCAATTTTGACTCGCTGACTCCTGTGTGTTAAGTAGTCATTGAGCCAATTCACGGCGTTAGGTGCTACACCCAATCTTTGGAGCTGGAGTACTAGTAGAAGGTGGTTGATGGTGTCGAAGGCTTTGGTGAAGTCAAGGAAGATGGACCCCACCAATTTTCCTTCATCCAGGGCCTTGTGTGCATTGTCAGTGTATTCCAGCAGTGCCGTGGTGGTATTGTGTTTTTGCCTGAAGCCATGTTGGTTTGGGCAGAGCAGATTGTACTTATTGAGGTATTCTGTGAGTTGATTTGCCACAATTTTTTCCAAAGCTTTGAATAGTGGGGAGAGGATAGATATTGGCCTGTAGTTTGATACCAGTGCCTTGTCACCATTGTTATGCACTGGACTTACCAGGGCTTGCTTCCATACCTCTGGAAATTGAGCTAGAGCCAAGGATTTATTAAATAGCATTATTATGGGCATGATAAGAACATCAAGGGTGAGAGATAGTAACTTCATGTCTAGTCTGTCACTCCCTAATCTGTTTTTGCCTAGGACTTTCCTGACCATTGTTAGGGCCTCCTTCACCGTCACCTTCTTAAAGTAGAAGGCTAGGTGGTTAGTTATGAGCAGGTTGGTGCAACCTTGGTCCTCCACAGGCAGAAGGTAGTCCGGAGGCAGCACTGAGGACAGGTCTGTAAAGGCCTGGTTAAAGGCATCAGCAATGGCTAGCGGATCTGAGGAGGATGAGTTATTAATGTTGAGCATCTTAGGGTGCTGCTTTTGATCTTTACCAAGGATGATCTTGATGCTGTCCCAAAACCTCTTTCCATCTCCCCATGCATTGTTAAGCTGAGTCTTATGGAAATTGGCTTTTGCGAGCCTGATAAGTTTGGTGCACCGATTTCCAGCCATTTTGTAGCACTGTAGGTCATGCTTGCTGCCTGAGTTTAAAGCTTTTCCCCAGAGGTAGTGCCTCTCCTTTAGGAGGGAGAGGAGCTTGCCATCTATCCAACCGTTAACTTCCCCCTGAATTTTCCATTTTGTGCATGGTGCATAGATATCACAGATGGAATTGAAGCCCTCAGTGAAAAAACTAAGGGCCTGGTCCAGTGTAGGTGCCTTATTGATGGGGGACAAGTTGTAGGTAAGCAGACATGGCTAATTTGAGGGATCCAAGTTTGCCTTTCTGCAGAACCCTGCTCTCGATGAGGTGGGGTGGGCTTTTGGCAAGTTTAGTGGTCCATATAAACGAGATTGGGGAGTGGTCAATCAGCACATCTGGGAGAACCCTAAGTTCAGAGAATTGAGTTGGTGAGCTATCTAAGACCCAGTCAATGAGGGTGCTGGTACCAGCCTTGTAGTTCTGCCTGGTGGGGTGAGTTACGAGTTGCGTGAGAATGTGGGAGATGATTAGGTCTCTGGAGGGTGTCGCCTCCTTACATAACCAGTTAATATTAAAGTCACTGGTCAAGATGAGTTCTGAGCCCTTTCTGAGTGCACTAATTTCTTCCATAACAAAAGGAAGTCCTTCCTTGGCTTTTTGGGGGGGCAGGTAGGCTGTGGTGATGGTAAGGGTCTTGCCTTTTAGGCTGACTTGTATTTTTACCACTAGTAGCTCATAATCCTACACAACTTTGGAGATAGGGAGGACAGAGCAACTCAGTAAGTTTCTGGCATATAGGAGGCAGCCACCACCTTTCCTGCCTATTCTATCAAGTTGAAATGCTTGGAATCCTTCAATGGCTACCTCACCATCTTTGATCCTACCCGACAGCCATGTTTCAGTTAGGCAGAGTATGTCAGGTGCATGGATGGTCATCCAAGCCTGGAGCTGGTCAAATTTGGCAGTTAGGCTGCAGATGTTTAGCAATGCTATCTTTAGACCGTCCACTGTATGGACACCCCTGCTCCTCAGGATTGTTGGTCCAGGGTTTTGGTGTACATTGCCAGAGAGTAGCAGTAGCAGAAAAATAACCTTTCTGGCAGATAAGGTGATGTTTATCTTCCCTCGTGTCTTCCATCGCCTGCGCTTCAGGTGGGAGAGGTGTCTGTATGCTTATGTTAAATTAGGGGGAAAGCTAACCGTTAAAGTTACGGTTTGGGAGGTTGGCTTGGCGATAACTGTGCATGGGAGGTGCGGGAGAATAAAGAGCCAATCATTACTGGAAGTGGTAGTTGCCATGTGTATGCTTTTTTTTCCAGTTTGCACCCAGCGAGGATTCGGCATGGGGAGGTAGGAGTCCCAATTCACCCACCAGAATTGACCACCACCATACGCCGCTCTGTCCCACTAGTTCATACTCGGACCTCTGGGAAAACCTCTCTTGTTATCCCTAGAGCTAGGACCTCTCATGGCCAAAGAGCCTTCAGCTTTAGGGCCCCCTTCTGGTTCAACACACTGCCCCCCTCCATCTCCGAAGCTCCAACTATATCGTGCTTCAAAACTTCCCTACGTAACCACCTTATTAACACCCGGGCTGTAACTGCCACTAGTCAAAGCCGCATTCAGTACTTATGACAAAGCTTATTACTAAGCTGCTATGACGACATAACTCTGGTATTGTTTGCATCCATCCTACCTGTACCAGCTTGTTTGTATCTATGTCTTAATTTTACTGTTATACTTATGTGTTGTACTGCTATACTGTGTATTTTGGTTTGTCTTACTGTGACAAGGTACCTTTGTAAATGAGCCTATGGCTCAAAGGTTTTCCAAACTGCTGTTTAAATAAAATAAAAAAAATAAAAAAAAAAATAAATAAAATATATGGTACCTGCAATGCCAAAAGAGGTAGTGAGGATTAGTAGTAGTAGGTGGTTGCACCCCATGATAGTTTGTTTGGTGTTACTGGCCTGCTATTTCTGATAGTTCCTCAGCCAAGGATTTATAACATTCAGTGGTTAAGCCATCTGGTCCTGGTGATGTGTTGTTTTTTAATTTCTTGTTGGCCAGCATTATTTCAGGTACTGTAATGGGATTAATCACAGCCTGGGTGTTTCTGTCGGTAGGGTAGGCACTTGTATAGAATCCAAAAAATGGTGCAGTTGATCCTCCAAAATACAAAACTCTGAGTACAGTGTGGTCATATGAGAGGAAACTCTAGAGAGAATTTCTATATTGGTTGTCACTACTGCACCAAAGGGTCATGTATTTTATCAATAGTCCTACTACGAATTCTCTGCTTGTAACTTTCAAAAATATCCCCTATGTGTGCTTGCCTGGGGGGGAATATTCTATATTCCAGTAACAAGGAGGATGATCTTGAACATTGCAACTTCTCCATTTCTGTTTTCAGAACATGTATTTATTTATTGAATTTTGATGACCGGGTAGGTCCACTGGGCCCCGAAGGTCCCTTTATCAGGGGCGACCCGGAGGGACATTACACGGCATTACATGGCATACATGGTGATACAGACAGTAAACTGGTATTAACTGACATACAGGTTCAATTATTACAGTTTTAACATTGATTCATAACAGTAGAGGCAAACTGTCCATAATGGTTTGTCACGACTCTTACAGGTAAGGTGATTGGCATGAGTCTGTGGGGGGGCTGCTGTCAGGTGCCATGACATAGGCAAGTGCTTGCCCCAAGTAGGTGCACCTTGAGCCTGGTATAGAAGTTCATGAGCGAGGGGACTTCCTCTGTCACTGGTGGAAGTTTGTTCCACAGATGCAGGGCTGTGACAGAGAAAGATTTCTGGCCTGCTCTGGTCCTGACCCTGGGAGTTTCTAGTAGAGTCCTCCCTGTGGACCTCAGGGTTCAAGGGTTATGCTTGGAGGTTATGGTAGATGACAATCTAGGCGGAGCTGCAGGGCTGGGTAACTTAAATGCTAGGTAGAGGAGAGGGTATTGGAGGCATGCTTCAAAAGAAGGCCACTGTAATTTGGCTAGTTTGTCGCAGTGGTGGCTTCTTGAATGATCCTTGGTAGCGAACCATGCTACCTTGTTGTAAAGAATCTGCACCCGTCGGACCTCTAGCTTGGCCATTCCCTGTATTACAGGGGCTGCATAGGTCAGTGTGGGGAGCAGGATGCTTGAGGTAACAGACAGCCAGGCTTCCATAGTACGCTGATTCTTAATCTGATACAGAATGCCAATACAGAATTTGATCTGTATATTGTTCATACCCTTAATTCATCAAGGTCATGATCTTAAATAACTGGACTTGCAAGGTTAAATATCTATTCTACTGCTCATTACTGGCTTGACTAGCTCGCTACTGAAATAGTATGGAAGATGAAACAATAAGTGACCTACATTAAATGGCCGACTTACAAAATGAAAATTTCGCCTCTATATTTGGTCCCAAGGATCCTATCTGTGTAGAAGATAGTACTGATACATCATCCTCCCCTATTCATATACAGGTAGAGGATGTGCAGAAAAGGCTTCAACAAATAAATCACCAGACCCTGACAGTATACAGCCAAACATTTTAAAAATACTATATATATTGAGTTAGTCCCACCTTTAACACATTTATTTCAAGAATCAGTAGACAAAGGGGCTGTGGTGGGGGCATGGATATTAGCCACAGTCATTCCATTGCACAAGAATTGTTCAATGGCTGAGACATCTAATTATAGTCCAGTTAGTTTGACTTCTGTAATAACAAAAATACTGAAGGGTATTATAAAAGACTATATTATAAATCATTTAACAGTAAAAAATTTGTTGGATACAACTCAGCACAGTTTTACCGAGGGAAGATCTTGCCAGACAAATATTTCACAGTTCTATGATAGGGTAAACCTGGCTTTGGATGGGGAAAAGGCAGTGGATGTGGTCTTTTTGGACTACTCAAAAGCTTTTGATAAACTGCCTCATGCAGAACTGATAACTTCACTCCAAAATCATGGTTTCCATAAAAACTTGATCTCAAGGGTGGCTTCATGGCTGTCTGAAAGAAGACAGAGAGTAGGTATAAAGGGGGCACTTTCCAAATGGAAGGATGTGATGAGTGGGGTGCCTCAAGGCTCGGTGTTGGGACCTTGCCTTTTTAATCTATATATTTCCCAAATCCAGTATTCTCACCAAAGAATCTGGTTATCAAAATTTGTGGATGACTGCAGGATAGAGGCAATAATAGAAAATCAAGATGATACTGAAGCATTTCAGCCAGCATTATATTATATACAGGATTGGACAATAGATCACAAACTATCTTTAAACCAAGAAAAATGCAAGGTTATGCATATGGGGAAGAGTAATAAACAACATAAGTATGTTTTAAATGAGGTAGTCCTATCTGTAACCAGAAAAGAACGGGATCTATGAATTACAGTGACACAGGATCTCTCTTTCGAAACTCACTGTATAAATATTACGTCGAAAAATAATACAATTTTAAATTGTATACTAAGACATATTAAAAGTAGGAAATGAGAGGTTATAGTATCCTTGTATTCTTCCCTGGTGAGACCTATACTTAAATATGGAGCACAGGTCTGGTCGCCATATAAGAAAGGAAAGGTTCAGATGATCAAGAGGGTGTAAAAATGGGCTACTAAAGCTACAGAGGTATTGAGGTATATGTCTTATCAGGAGAGACTTCAGGAACTAGATATGTACACAGTGGAATTCAGAAGACACAGGGGAGATATGTGTTTAATATATAGGGCTTGGGAAAACCACAATCTATGGGAGCACCTGAGAATGCAAACCAGAAATAATTATCATGAGACTTGAACGCTTCCCCTTCAGTTGGATTGTGATAATTATAGATCTAAGAATGAAGCTAGATGCTTCAATCAGAGAATAGTTCCAGTTTAGAACGCATTGTCACTAGAAGTGGTAGGTAGTGGTTCAATGTTTCTATTTAAGGTAAATCTAGACAGACACTGGAGACAGGATCTACATTAGTAAATAATAGTCCAAAAAGATATAAACTAGCGAGCTCCACAGACGAAAGTCTTTATCATGCTCAGTTATACCTATGATACCTATAATACCTATGATCCAGTTTAGCGTCCATCCATCACCTACTTATATCATCTTCCAGGCACACCACTGATTTCCTGGCATTTACTAAATCTTTAACCATTTGAAGATTATTAGGATTCTCTAGTAAAGTGGAATTTAATTTCCTATAACCCTTACCTATCATCTGGGTGTCTGAAAGACTAATCTGTGAATTATAGAGAAGATTATCTAAATTCTCCACAGGCAGTACCCTTGTTGAGTGTATTTTAACCAGTTTGGAAGTAAACACAGAATCTACTGTTTCATAGAGGCTAGAGTGCCTTTATAAAAAGTCTGTCCTCTGCTAGGATATATACTTCTATATACATCTGTAAGTTCCACATTGGAAACTATTGTCTTTAAGGCATTCATATCACAAAATAGTTTTGCTGTTTTAGCCCCTCTATCTGTTGTTTGTAATACACAATTAAAATCCCTAGCCCATAATAAATTTCAGGTGGTAAACAAATAAGGTTTGATCTGGTGGAACAAATCTACGCCCGGTTTTTTCATCTGAAGTACATATACTGTGTATTAATTGCCCTCCATGCTGTATTATTATGGTTAACGTCAATAAGCAGTACTCAACCTGGGCAGATGTCCACTACAGTATTTTCATTATAGTGTAAGTAAACCCTGTTAGCCCAGTGGTGGTGAGGGTTGAGGTGCTGGATGCCACACCTCATTCTACTCTGCAAACTGGGATCGGTAACAAGTTTGGACACTGGGGGTGAGATGGGGGGGTGGAGCTGTAGTAGGTCACCGATTGGCAACTCTCCTAACCTAGCGTGGGTCAGGCACTGTGTCAACTAGTGGGTGGTGTCAGGAGGAGAGGGAGTCATTAGGCAAGTGGTGGGAGCCGTCCCTCACCATGGCTTACACTTTGGACTCTGGTCCTGTTCACCATCATCCTTCGGGGCAGGGACAGGACAGTGTAGCTATATAACAAAAAATTCTGCTCTACTGCTATGCAGAGTGATACCCAATTGGGGAAAAGGAGCCCCAGATGGTGGTACACCACCACTGAGCCCTAGCCAAAGTGGGCTTAAACAGATATTATAAAAAAGATAGTATAAGTAAACCCTGAAAACAACACTTCCACCTCATCACATCTACTAGTTCCATAAGAAAAAAAAGGATGGGCCCCAGCACCATAATCTTTGTGCTGAATTAACATCCACAGTGGTGTTCAGTCTAGTGTCCTGCAAAAAAGAAGGGCAGGATTCACAAAAGGGATGCGCCCAGTGCATCCGAGATACACCTGCGCAACCCTGATTTGCACACTGGTGTGATTCCGGAAGGGGGCTGATGCACTGGCACATCCCTCATGTGCCAACACATTGCCGATGCACCACATACCTCCCATAATGATATACGGTGCATCTGGAAGAGCTGTGAAGGGGGCATGACCATGCATATGGTGTGCAGCCCCATTCACAGCCCAATTTGGAGGCACCTCTCTGGGGCAAGTCTGGAGATGTGCCTCCCAAAGATAAGTCTATTTCAACTAGACTTAAGCAGGTGACTACCCACAGGCAGACTGCCATACTGCAGACAGTAGCATGCCAGCCTGCCCACCCTGGCAGTCTAGTGTCCCCCCCTCCTTGCCCGTATCCCTGACTGTGACGTTAGTGTTCTGTGTCATGCCCTGGCTGTACAGTGGTATGTCCCTCACTGACTGTATTACTGAAGGAGTGGTGGAACACCCATTGACAGCCCTGCCTGTATAGTGGGACCCCCTCCCTCCCCTGACCTGATTGCAGTGTAATATGCACTGCTGTAATACCCCTGGTGGTCCAGTTGACACCCCCACCCACTCAAGCACCATCCTCCCACCTGATCTCCCATCCCAGCAGGGTCTGACATGCAGCAGGCAGCACAACCCACACACATGCCACCACAGCTGCCTGCCAGCAGAGCTGTCTGTGAATGACAGCTACTGTACACCCTGTGGCCTATTGGTGGACCCTGTCAACCAATGGGCTTGCATTGTGTACTGTACTCTGTCATTCACATCTTTGTGGCTGGGGGGTCCACTGAACCACCAGAGTGTGGACGATGGAACAGGGCACTCTGCAAACAAGTTGGGGTGGGGGTGCATTGCACAGTACATGTCCGCTGTAGTGTGCGGCATATCAATGAAGGCCCAGGCAGGTAGGGAGGGGGGTTCACAGTTGCCATCTCTACCGCTGCAGTTTGTGGCTGACTCGCAGAGGCTGGGAGGGGTTCTCGGTATCCTAATCTACCGCTTTAGTGTACAGTATGTTAACATGTACCAGGGCAGGGGTAGGGGGCTGGACATGACCTGACAGGGGTTCTGGGAATGTGGCTGTACTGCCGCACATTTATTTATTAGCTTTTGGTAACCGGGTAAGTGCGCTAGGCAACAGACCTGCCTATTTTCAGGCACAATCTGGGAGAGCACAGGACATTGGTTACAATATGCAGAAATGCACAGACATAATATAGGTGTACAGGAGCAAAACAAGATATACATTGGGTAGCACAGTAATAGTTACATAAGGGTACATTTTAGGCATAGATCATAATAAGGATGTAAAATAAAGCAATTAGGGTAACCACAAGACAGCTGAGGACAGTAAAGACATCAAGGTTCATAGCCACCTAGACAAGCATATTGCATGGGAGAACATTAGTGTAGTACTCATGGTCAGACCCGACAGCCTGCAGTGGGACAAAGCAAATTAAGAGCATTTGCATTGGCCATAGAGGCTAGAAGGTGGGTGAACAGCTAGTTTTTTGAATTCCTCGATGGAAGCTGAAGTTTTCACCATAAGGGGAGTGAGTTCCAGAATTTGGGAGCAAATGGGCAAATGCCTGTTCACCCATTTTTGTCATGCAAGGTCTAGTGGAGAGCATGGGGACAGAGGAAGACCTGAGGGTACGGGTGTGCAGGCAGGAGTCAGGAGGTTGGCAAGATAGACAAGGCAGGGAGGTCTAGACAGGGGAGTCAATAAAGCAGTCCAGGGAGTAGGTTCAATATCCTTAGGTGACAGCCAATTTGCTAGCATGAAAGGAGACAATGATGGGTAAGACATGGGGCAGTTAAGGCGAATCTACAGATGTTGTTGTAGACAGTGTCCCATTTGTGGAGTGTAGCAGAGTTTGCAGCAAAGAGGAGGGGCAGAGCATATTGGAGCTGGGGTAAGAGAATACCTCTCGCAACAGAAAGTCTAGCGGAAGGAGTGAGGGAGTGGCGCACGCGATAAGTTCTGCCAATTTTAGCATTGACGGCACGGCACACCATATTGACATGTTGAGACAGGTCAAGTGTGGGATCCAAAGTGACCCCAAGGTACTTGAAGGACTCAGTGTTTAAGATGAGGGAGCCATCAAGGCTTTGAACCCGGAGCCTGTTCGCAGGGGCAGACAGTATCTTAGAGGATCCGAATAGCATAGCACAGGTTTTTTTTCTAGGTTCAGGACTTGGTGGTTGCTAGAGAACCAGGTCTGCAGGAATTGGAAGTCATTAGTGAGAGTGGAGTTGATGGTAGCAAACCGATTTTGACCCAGAGTAGAGAACAAGGTCATCTGCATACATAAGAGTGCAGCTATGCCGGAACATGGTGGGTATATCATTTAGGAAGAAGGAGAAGAGTAGAGGTCCAAGAGTGGATCCCTGGGGAACTCCACGGAAGATGTTTGGGGGGAGGAAAGGACCTTGTGAAATGCTACTGCCTGAGTCCAATTGTCAAGATAGCTATGGAACCAGGAGAGGGCTTGGTCAGATGCTCCAATGGATTGGAGTTTCTTTAGCATGAGAGGATGGTGTACCATGTCGAAGGCTTTAGACAGGTCGATAAAGATGGCCCCAGTGAGTAGGCCACGGTCCATATTATTTCTGATGTCATTTGTAAGTTGTGTAAGTGCAGAGGTGGTACTGTGACCGGGCCGGAAACCATGTTGGCACGGGGTTTGAAGATTAAACATGTCAAGGTGAGCAGCAAGCTGGCGGTGGACTATTTTTTCAAGCAGCTTACTGAGAGTGGGCAGAAGAGATATAGGGCAGTAGTTGGACATGAGTCTGACATCGCCCTTTTTGTGTATAGGGATGGTTCTGGCAGTTTTCCAGGTGGATGGGACAGTAGACATACGAATCGAGAGGTTAAAAAGCCAGGTGATAAGTCTGGTCAGCCAAGCTGCATACTGCTTAAATATGCAAGGATGGATGCCCTCAGGCCCTTGACCCCCGCATGCCGGAAGGGAGTTAAGTAGCTTGCAAACTTCAAGGTATGTGGTTAGAGCCAGAACGAAAGGGAGGGGTGGGAAGGGCGAGGGAGGAGAAGAGGGACAGTCAGGTTGCAGGGTGCCTGGGGCATTCCACCATGTGCAGCCGTGCACGGCACATGCAAATGTGGCCATAATGACATGCAAATGGACCCATTGCGCCATGCATGCGTAATAGCCCCATTTGCATGTTGTTGTCTCTGAATGGCAGATTTGAGCGCAGCACATCCTGAGATGTGCTGCCCCATTGGATTCCCAGCATTGATATAGGGTTGTGCAGGTGCACCATGGGCTGGTCGCACCTGTGGTATTCACAGAGGGGATACGCCGGAAGCATCCCCCTGGTGCATCTTCTGTGAATAGCACATTTGGTGCTCAGTGCATCTCATTTGCATCAGGGCATCTGAGATGCACTGAGCGCATGTTCTTTGTGAATCCTGCTGCAAATGTATAAGGCCAAATAATTAAGAATAGAGAAAGTCACAAGACATCTCCAAGCATTCTTAATGCCATTGATGTTCAGAGTGGCAATGTTATAGATGTGTGAGGAGGCCATGAGAAGTTATTAAAGTTTTTTTTTCCAATCTCCCACTCTTTCTGGAATGAATCCCCAGATTCTTTTTACTTTTCAACCGTGCTTTTTGAACTTCTACTGCTAACTACTCCTCTTCAGAGTTTGTGGTGAGTGTCGGCTGGGAAGAGGTTGTTGAAGAGGTTTCCAGCTCTTCCTCTTTATCTAATTCCTGAGATTCGTGGGCTTCATATCTGTTTTTTAAATATACTTTTCTTTTTCTTTCAGTAATTTTCAAAATGTTTGCTTTAGGCTGATGTTTCTTTAATAGCATTTTTTTGTGTGAATATCACAGTCATTGATGGTGGTAGAATGGCTTTTTCATCATTAGTCACTTCCCTGTCATACTGTACTCCTTGAATGGGGTCAGTCTGCTGTGAAAGTATTACCATAGGTTCTTGCAGTTATTTCAGTATTTTGTATCTGAGTCTTGTCAGATTTAGAGGTGGTTGAAGTGCATGGAATTTGCTGTGCATAGTATTTCGTGTAGAACCTGAATTTCACATAATATTCCACATAGCGAAGCGAATAACTTCGCATCTCAAAGTAACAAGAAGTTCCAATTTTTGTCTATGGACTTCACGTTACTTCACCCTTCTTTTTGCACTTTAAGGCAAATTTTGCAGAGATTCATGGGATGTAAGGTCACATTGGTGCTATGTTATCTTGCACAGCTTCAGTTCAGAGTAGTGTGTGCAGTGGAAAGCTTGGGACAGTTTGCTCTCAGAGCTCTGAGAAACAAACCATTGAAAAACCTTTAAAAACACATTTTTGCAACAAAATACTGTGTCAAAATTTGTGTACATTGTAGCAAACCCTTAAATGTTTATATCATCGAGCATTTATTGATTTTGTGTGAATATTGAACGTTAATTTAGTACATTCAGTCTCTGTACTGACAGACACTGTAAAAGTGTACTTTGGGGAGGGGCAGATCTGCAGTGAAGAAGGGAGACTTGTGTGAAAGACAGTTTTTCCATCTGTTGGCTTGTTTTTTATTATTTCTGTGTTCAGGTACAGCACACACAGTACAACTTCACTTAATTTTTTATAGGTTTTTTCTGTTTTCTGAGCATTTTTTTCAGTCGTTTTGAAAAGACTGGTTGTATTGTAGTTTACTGAACAGTTACAGTTTCTGTGCCTGACCTTTAATCTGTGTGCATGCTGTCAATTCATATGCATTTTATTGCAGCACAGCAATAGCAGTACTCTGAATTTCTCAGGCTGTCTATAATATTTTTCCCTGCTTCTGTGTAACTACTAACTACTGCTGTACACCCCCCCCCCCTGCAAAACAAGGTATTGTTTTTGGACTTCTGGATTTTTGAAGACTGGTTAAGGTGTCGTGTTTTGCCTGTGCCACTGCATCTCTTCATTTTTTGCTTCCCATCCCCCAAAAACTGCAGTAATATAAAGTTGCTGTTAGTTTTCTGTAATCTTAAAAAACTCCCACGAGGAGACGGTCTGGCAAAGTTGTTTCAGGCTCAGACACTGCTGCTAAGAAAACTGTTATCAGTGGAAGTTGTGATTAAGAGGCAGGTTTATCAGGGGCTAGCAAAGTCTAACAGTGTTAAGAGTGGTTGTGGCTGTGGGAGTACGCAGCAGAAGGGAAAGTTAGCAGTCACTGCAAGTAAAGGGATTTCTCCGATTCTGTTTTTTACAGCGAAATCAGTCACTTTAGTGCTGGTTGGAGATGCTGTTGTCCCTGCTTGTAGTAAAGTTAGTGACGGCATGGTTGATAACAGCATGAGTATTGCTACACATTCATCCTGGGCAAAGGTATGAGGTGGGAAAAATGTTGAATCCACAGACTTCAGTGTAGTTGATGTCCCACTCTCCACAGTAGTTGAACATAATTCTGATCATGTTAATCATTCACAGTCTCATGTTTCCACTGCTCTTCTGCTTAGGCCATGCAAACAGTCAGATGTTGACAAAAAAAGTGTGAATGATAATATTGAGACTGTGGTTGGAATATCTCCATAGGAGGACAGCATCCAAAGTGAATTTGTGGATGACGATTATGATGATGATGCTAGTGACCCCATTTGGGAACTGGACAAAAAGAAACTGAAGGAGGCTGTTTGTAAACAGTCTGTTAGTCAAGCCCCACCTCCTCAACGTTCTGATGCAGCTGTGTATGTTGATGACCCTGATGTAATAGTCAAAGATTTTGATGTTCAGTCAAAGTCCATGTGTGCACAACACCAGATATCATACAGTATACCTCCCCATTTCATCACCATCAAAACAATTGTTCCATATGCAGCACCAGCAGCAACATATGAAAAGTAAGGCATCAAAATACCTGGTATAGGATCTTTTTGTACAAGATGGTAGCAATGAAACAGTGGCAATCTGCCAGCTTTTCCAAGCATGTGTGAAGCATGGTAAAAAGGGTAGCCTTCTGGGCACTGGGCACCAGCATACTCATCTTAAGAGCAGGCATATGGCACTGTGGACTCTGCACCAGAGGGGAGCTAATGCCATAGTGGGGTGTTCACCCTTATTCACCTTAGTGAGCATGGTTTCCCCTTTCTTCAGTGTAAGTAGCCATGTTGGTAAAAGTGGTGAAATAACACCAGAAGATTACTGCAGGCATAAGGAAGAGGATGATTCTGAATGTTTAAGCAGTAGTCAGAGTAGCAGTGGTGGTCTGTGTAGTGATTCTACTACATCAACCCCTTTGCTTAAAGCAGGGAAAATAACCATATTTATTGGCTTGCCAATTCTGCACTCACCATCACACATCAAAGGTACCCCTATAATGTCAGTTCACATAGGACAGCCAAAATACCAAACAATGCAGCCCACGTTTCACAGCCTTTTTGCATGGAACAGTAAATACCAACCAAATCATGCAGTTGCATGTGAACTCAATGCTGCCATAGTGGAAATGCCGGCAATTGACCTTTTGCCATTTTACTTTTTGGAGAATGCGGTATTTTGCCAATTTGCTGCATGTGCATGTCTTAAATGGAAGATTCCATTCGGGTCATACTGTACTTTTCCACCCATGCTATCCCTGAATTATATTAATCTTTATTTTATTTTTTATATTGGATGATGACAGAGTCTATAAGACATGCCCTTCAACATTCTGCATCACCTTACATTCTCTTAAGCATGGCTATGTGGACAAGAGGCAAAACAGCAGGTAATTCCTATCTGTGTATTACTGCACATTGGGCACAGCTACCTGGGGTTGTCTGTGATGGTGGGATAGGAAAGCAGTGTAATAAGTCATAGACTGTGGCTGCAGCAGCCTTCATGGCATTAGACAGCATGCCACACTTGCAATGCATAGTGTAGCAGAGTTGCATACCAGCAAAAACATGCTAGACTTGCTACTGACAGAAATTGATGAGTGGCTGCACCTCCTGCCCCTAAAAGCTAGCTTCATAGGTAGTAATAATGGATCAAATGTTAAGTGAATCAGCAATGGTGGCTTTGTGAGGGTTCACTGCATGGCCCACTGTTTAAGTCTTGTTGTACAGGAGTTTCTGCAGTACCCTGAAATAAGCAAATGCTGACTGTTGCATGCCACATCTGTGCACACTTTGCATGCTCTGGAAAGGCCCGTGACCAGCTTAGGTGGCTGCAGATTCAAAACAGCCTTCCTCAGCACACCCTCAAGCTTTAAGTTATCACGAGATGGAACTCAACACTTTACATGGCAGAGCAGTTGTATGAGAAGTACAAAGCCATTTCCGAGCACCTAGTTATGCACACTAGCTGTGACAGTTCAGGGGCCTCAATGTCTATAACAACTGAACAATGGTGACTCATGGACTCAATAATATTAGTTTTGAGGCAGTTTAAACATGCCACTCTGGCAGTGAGTCATGACATTGCATCTGTTAATCAAGCCATTTCGCTGCTCCAAGTGCTTGTGAAGACTTTGTTGAATCTGCAGCCTAGCCTTGATGTTGCCAGAGATAGGTCAAGCTGTGCATTACTGAAACACATGATGACAAAATTAGACATCAATCAATACATCACCACTATTCAGAAATCTCCAGAAATTGAAATAACCACAATGGTGGACCCACACCACAAGTGTGGCATTGCATCCATATTGGAGGGAGGGTATGATCAGGTTCAAAATCTCACTGAACGGCTAGTCTGATTGGTTCATGGGGCACAGAAGTCACATGCAAAATTCTGCAAATCACAGCATAGCAAGGCTGAAGGTCACTATGGATTGAGTACATCCAGTAAGACGGCTGCGGGGCAAGGGTTGGTGTCAGCTGCACAGTTGTCCATTCTAAAATGGGTAGAACATGCCCTGTGTTTTGATTGGCTAAGAGGTACCATTTGCCATGTCCTTATCAGGATTTAAACTGGCAACTGGCACTATCTTTGCCAACTAAAATGCAGCACATTCTAAAATCAATGCATCCAATGGCTGTCCCACTTCAACTCCAAGCATGTCACAGTACCACAAGAGCTACAGAGGGAGAGCAGTGCCACCAACAGAGTTTGTTTCTGTTCCAGGCCCCCGGCCCTCCCCTCCACCAAACAACAGCTAAAGTTGAAATTGTCACTACCTTTCAGCGTTACCATTTATGCACTCAATTCCACAGCTGTCACAAGTGCTACTCATATGGTCCAAGGCTCCTCAGTACCAGCAGCTCCACACATGCAGCTATGCAAACACTAAGTAGCTCCAGCACTCTGCTTTCTGATTGTAAATCTCCAGCCTCCCCCATATGAAACCAAGTACAGTAATTAAATGTCTCTTCTTGACTGTACCGGCATCTAGAACACATTACCAACCCGACTGCAATACAAAATGCCAACCACAAAACTGGAAATGTGTTGCTCAGGAGGCAGCTCAGTCAGTGGCTGGGGGCACTGTAATTGCATCTTCCTTCCCCAAAATGTACCACCAAAAAACAGTGGCACAAACAGGCACAGAAGCAAACCTCCTAGAATAAAATGACACAAATAGGAAAATAATTAAATTCAAGCTTACCACAAAACCTGAACTGGCTCAACCAGGTACAGAAGCTACCAATGAGTTGGACATGTTCACTTCCCACCAGCTCCCACTGAAATCTGGCCATGTCATACTTTGGACAAAACACAGCCTGATAATTACATGAAATAAAACAAAAAATAAAAACAAAGCATGTGTGTGTGTGTGGGGTGGGGGGCAGATGGGGGGATAGACAGACACCAATGCCCTCTAGTGGCTTCCTTTTGTATATCCTTACAAATACTGTACAAAGGCTGGGACTATTTTTCTATTTTTTATTTATATTAGAATATGTTTTTAAAATGTATCTGATTTGTTTTTATTTTTAAATAATATTTTTAAAAGAGGGACCCATTTTATAAGCAGAATAAGACACTCCAAGGTGTGGTTTATGGCCTGATTAGAGCACTTCCCAAGTGCTAAAGGCACTCAGCACAAGTGCCTCTTGCCTCATTAT
Source organism: Neoceratodus forsteri (assembly GCA_016271365.2). Lineage (NCBI taxonomy): Eukaryota > Metazoa > Chordata > Ceratodontiformes > Ceratodontidae > Neoceratodus > Neoceratodus forsteri. The sequence goes on along the minus strand of CM028136.1, from coordinate 108,230,636 downwards.
GCACCTGGGGCATGCTTTTATCGGGCCATAAACCACACCTCGTTGTGTCTTATTCCTTACTTAATCCACTCCTGGGTGCCTTATCCCAAGTAGGAATTTGTGACCTAGTGAATATTGTGAACAGGTGGATGATTCATCAGGAATGCAAGAATCACATACCATGGTTGAGGCCTATTTGGCAGAAAACAGGCATTTGACAATATTGGATGATCCTTTGGTTTACTGGAGAGGCAAAGCGAATGAATGGCCAGTGCTGACATCAGTATCATTGAAGTACCTGACCTGCCCACCCTCCAGTGTAAATGTGGAGAGGATATTTAGTTCTGTGGGGGCCATACTGCATGATCTTTGTACTAACCTATCACCTACAAATGTCAGCAAGCTAACATTTATAAAAATGAATTAAGGTCACATACCAAGTAGGACAACCACATATATGTTTGTACCCAGTCACGATGATTGTTGTGCTGATAATGCAGACTAAGCAGACCATCCTGCTGGCAGCATCAAACAGTGTACAATTGAGATTGATGATGCAGTCATGGAAAAAGAATTTTCAAGTTGGTACAACTCTGGCATTAAGGATTGCGAGGGCCACTTCCTCCTTGATGATTAGGAGGATGTTGGTGGGAGGGCATAACAGCAAAATTACTGGGGTGAAGGCTGTCACAGTTCCATAATGTTATCATTTTTTCACATTAAAAAATGAAAAACAGTGGCCTTGAGTATCATATGACAATTGACAAATAATGACATCTTGTTATATTTCCACTTCCCCTTTCTTCATTCTGAGGGTATAGTTCACAGAATGTGTGCAGTCGTTACTACCTGCAGTCCTCTAAACACAAATGTCAACTTGTAGCCACTTAAATCCTACCAACTGAAAAACAGATATCCTCTTGACACTGAAAAATAGTAACACACCCCAGCCAGCCACCCTGCTTTTTGTGAGACACACAGAGACGTTCTATCAGTGCACAAGCTATGAACCTTCATCCAGCCACAGCCACCCTCTTTCTTGAAAGTGAGAGAGAAATTGTACCTGAGCACAAGCTATGAACCCTCAGCCAGCCACAACCACCCTGCTACTTATCATTAATTTTCAGTAAGTATGTACAAATGACATGTACTATGGTTTTGACTTGAACTGTGGTGTGAATCTTTTCTTTACCCTTTTAAAGATGCCACTGTCACCAAATACAGGCAACTGATTTTCATTTTGTTTTCACAGGTTACAGACTGTGTAAACCTGTAGTACTGCAGTACTTCTACCACCTAAAGGATAACATCTACAGTTAAGTATCATTCTTATTTCCTCTTTCATGTTTTGTTTTAATTTTTTCCCGCTGATGTAAAGCATTCAATGACAGTGATGTACAGGCCAGATAACATATTTTTTCTTCACAGGTGAAGCAGGCATCCTTCAGTATGCCAGGGTTGTACAACTTGTTATCCTGATTCTGAAAACACATGATGTAATGTAACTACAATAGTGGGCCAGTGTGTGTGTCACTCCCTAAAGGTGGTAATTTTTTTATGGGCCATACTAATAACTTGGTATTTTAAGTTGGATAAGGGCTTTACTAATAGCTTGGTATTTTAAGATGGATAAGAGGTTTAATAATAGCTTGATATGTTAAGCTGGATATAACAGAAGACAGAAACAGCCATGCTGAGAACTGAATGTGGTCGTGCAATGAACTCCTAATAGTTTCTTCATCTATTTTTAGGTAACATTGAGGTGCTGTGGACTGCAGTCAGTGGTATCTTCCAGTCTGAAGATGGACAACAGTTAGGATACACTGAAGACCTGGAAAGAAGACAAAAAACATTAATGAAACTTGTATTCAAATGATGCCCCCCTCGCCACAAAAATACTTACGTTACATGGCTTGGCAGTTTCTGTACAGCCAAAGTCATCAACCATCCAAAATGTGTGGAACACAAGTGTGCCTATGACCTGAGGGGAAAAATAGTAATAAGAAATTCTTCTATTTCAGTCAAACACAGCAGTAACCCCCCACCCTGAATAAAAATTAAATGTTGCAGTACCACCATAGGTGTCGGACTCGTAACATATGATTGCATGTGGAAATGTGTTGAGGAAAGAAGGGAGAGGGGGGACATGATAGAAACTTTTAAGTACCTCAGTGGAATCAACAAAGTCCAAGAGGGTAGCATTTTTCAGAAAAAGAGACTTGCAAGAACAAGGGGACACAATTTAAAGATAGAAGGAGGGCAGTTCAGGGGCAATGTGAGGAAGTATTATTTCACAGAGAGGGTAGTGGATGCATGGAACAGCCTTCCTGAGGAGGTTGTGGGGTCTAAAACTGTGGGAGAATTCAATAATGCATGGGACAGACATAAGGCAATTCTTGTGGGGGGTAGGAAGAAATAGGCTGTTGGTTAACTAGGATCTGCGGCCTATCCTGTAGGTAGGGAAATGGGCAGACTAGATGGGCCTAGCAGTCCTAATCTGCCGTCAAAGTCTATGTTTCTATGTGGATGGGATCATCATGCACACCACGGTAAAGTGGAAATATTCCATATGTATTATGATGATTCCTGAAAAAGAACAACATGACAGACTGCTTACAACACAGAACAAGATTCAAGAGAAATTAAATGGCTGTGTCTATGTCAAAAACAAATTACAGTGGAGTGAACAGTAACTCACCATTGTGCTATGAAGGCACAAAGGTCAGCATGTATCAGTGATGCAGCAGGTGCAGGCAATGCTATCATGTGGGACACTGACACATTTCTGGCCTTAGTCTTCATCTGGAAATTTTATAAAATTAAAAAAGTGGGACAACATCAGCAGCAGCAACTGGTGTCACCAGACAATTCTCTCACATAGATAGATAGATAGATAGATAGATAGATAGATAGATAGATAGATAGATAGATAGATAGAAACTTTAATTTTTTAACAGGAAAAATAACTTTTAGGACCAAAAGAGGCCCTGTTTATCAAAGTTGTCCTGTTTTGAAATACAGTTTCAACAAATACAAAACATCATGCAATAAAATATATTCCAGGAAAAATCTTAAGGACATCACATCACATAACTTCACAGAGTACATACGAATGCAGATATACACAATATACCAAAAATCTAAAAGATTTTTATACTAAAGAATAAATATAAACATTTGAAAGATGGACAGGAAATAATCTCTCTCTTTCTCTCTCTCTCTCTCTCTCTCTATATATATATATATATATATACACACACAATTAATGCAAGGCATTTTTGCATTTTTGGGGTTTCTGGTCTAAGAGGGCAAACATAGAAGGGGGAAGGGACGGGGGAAAGAAATAGTAATATCATCCCCTAATGCTACCTAATACCCCAAACACAACACACACAGAAGCAGCAAAGAGAAAAATTAGGGGCAATCTAGAGTCCAGGCAAAAAAAAGCAAATGGTAGTATCACTAATACCATAGCAAGCACATCTGTTTCTCCAGATTAAATCTAGAGAGTGCTTAAATTTACCTAAACTGTGAATAGTCCTAATTTCTGGATCTATCTCATTCCTTATTTTTGGTAAGTAGAAACATCTTTGCATTCTACTATAAATATTAATTTCTAAGTGGACTTTTTGACATCTGTGTTTCAATTGCCTCAGATTATACCTATGAGAAATAGAGGCATCTGGGGAGTTTGCATCGTGCTTAACTTCCCCCCATACTCCATAAAGGTTTTATACCCTACATGTTTTTTCTATGAATTTCTAGATAATCCCAATCAAGATTAAAGGGCATTTCACCACGTATCTTGCCGTTCTATAATATGTTTTATCCAAGCAGTTCAATAATGTTTTAGAGGCAAATTGATACATTAAACTACTGTACCATATTCTAATGTTGGTAAGAGTAGCTGAACAGCCACTCTATTTCTTGATTCTCTTGAGAGAATCAATGTTTTCCTTCTTAGCACTCCCAATCTGGAGTTAACCTTTTTAGTTACATTTGTTATATGTGTAGAAAAAGTAAGAGAGCTATCCATATAGACTCCTAAGTACGTATATGCCTGAGCCTGCTCTAACACTTGGACCTTTAATGTATATATATTTAATGTTTGATTGTAAGGCAATTTACCTTTTGAGTGGAAAAGCATTACCTGAGTTTTCTTTGTACTAAGGACCATTTTGGATTGTAACAACCAATTTTGTAAAATATCAAAATCAAATTGAAGGATTTTTTGTGAATTATCCATATGTGTAACTTTACCTATGAGAGCCATATCATCAGCATACAGATAAATCTTGCTATTTTTATTGCATGATGGGAGAGGATTTATATAAATCAAAAATAACAAAGGGCCCAAAATTGAACCTTGGGGGACACCTCTAAAGGTGCCTTCCCTATCTGACATTGTTCCATCTATACAAACCTGTTGTGTGCGTTCAGTTAAGTAAGATAGTAACCAGGTTTGAACAGGTTCAGATATGCCTATCTGAGCCAACCTCCCCAATAATATGTTAAAGTCAACCAAATTGAAGGCCTTTGAGAGGTCGATGAACACTGCCCCAACAGACTCCCGTGCCTCAAGTCCACTTGCCACAGAGTCCAAGAAGTCCATCAGGGCAGTGTCCATTGACCTCCCAGGTCTGAAACCCGCTTGACAATCTGTCAATAGTTTGTACTTCTCCAGGTATTCATATAACTGGGACCAGGCCAGATGCTCAAAGACCTTCAAAATGATCGACAGTAAAGCTATTGGATGATAATTTGATTGATTATTTTTATCCCCTCCATTAAATACAGGAACCACTTTAGAATTTTTCCAAAAGTCTGGAAAACTTTTTTGTTGTAGACTAAAATTAAAAAGGTCAGAACTGGACTTGTTTGTTCTACTGAGGCTTTTAAAAAGATTGTCTCTATTTTGTCCATGCCAATTGCTTTCCGTGGATTTAATTGCCTTATTTGTTTCTTTACTTCACTAATTTTGATTTTTTGAAAATAAAAACATGGTATGTTCTCCCTGTAGTGTGTCTCCAGTTGCTTAGTTTGTTGAAAAGCATATTTCTGTTTGCCATCTTCCTGTTCCAATTTTATGTCTGGGAGATAGCAAAAGTATTGGTTCAAACTATTTACTACTTGTTTTGTTGACATCTCCCCTCCCAACTCATCCTTAAAAGTTATACTCGAATGTTTCCTTTCCCTGCCTTCCAAATCTTTAATTAGATTCCAGTACTGGGCTGGATTTTTTTGTTTGATTTACTTTGTTTCTATAGTATCTTTTCCTTGCATTTTTATCCTACTTTTACTTTTATTCCTGGTCTTTTTAAACAATTTCCAGTCTTCTACTTTTAAAGATCAGTTTGCCTTTTTCCATACCCTGTCTTTCCATCTTATTTGTTTTTTAATTGCTTCATTTTCCCAGGGATTATGTTTATATCTTTCTTTAGATTTGGGGCACTGTGACACATTTCTGGCCTTATTCTTCATCTGGACTTTTCATAAAATTAAAACAGCAGGACAACAGCAGCAGCAGCAACTGGCATCACCAGACAATGCTCTCAATTGATACACTGTGATGCATTTCTGGCCTTTTTCTTCATCCAGATGTTTCATGAAATTAAAGCAGCGGGACATTAGAAGATGCAGCAACTGGTGTCAACAGGCAATGCTCTCACTTGGGACACTGTGACACATTTCTGGCCTTATTTTTCATCTGGACTTTTCATGAAATGAAAACAGTGGGGAATTCACAAGATAGGACATTTAGGGTGGCATGGTAGGTTATTTAATGGTATTGTGATTATTGCACTGCTGGTTTAACTAAGTGAAAGGAAAAAAAGTCATAATTCTAATCTAAATCACACCTTTCACAAATGTATCACACCATGATTATGCTTTCCACAATATAAAGGCAGTTTTTAAGAGTTCTCACTTACTTTCATTTGTTTTCTAAATGACATAGAGCCTGAAAAATTGAAGATGTGGTGCAATTTCACTACAAATGATACTAAGGCAACCCACCGTCCTCTTCAATAAAAGTGAATTGCAGTGTGCATTTTGGTGCCACAGATTCAAAGGAAATGAAAGCATGCAGCATTCAAAAGTTGGTGACCACGGGAATTTGAAAAAATAAAAGAAAGAAAGTAATAAACCAAATTGTTTCTATTGTGGAGACCATAATGGGGGGTGGATTAGGGAAAGCTGAGGATTTATAATTATAAGCATCAAAAAATCCTCATTAATTTTATGAACACTTTTTCAGGGGATTCTTATTCACATCAAGACACTAATACTGTATGCTTAATTATGTATACTATAAGCCAGAAACATTCAGAAGATAGAAAATTATGGTGGGTGAGGATTGCCATGATAGTTGACTTTAAGTGACTTTAGGGTATTTTGATTGTGGTTGTTGTGGGTTTGTATACTACAAAGCTTTAACACAGTAAACTATATTTAAAAAGTAAAACAGCCTGACAATGAAAGCATCTATGCAAGAATGTGATTACAATTTTGACCGATACTTTTTTATTCTATTTTACATTGCCACCTAATCTAATGACTTGTGTTTACAAACAACATCCTTCTTTCAACAATGTAAGCATGCAGCACTACATTTTTGGGGAATTAGAAGTAATAAATGGAGACCTCATTTTAATAGACCTTGCACCAGGTTGGGATCAGTATTCTCACTTGCTTTAGAACAACGTTTTAAATTCAGTTCTGTTGTAACTACAATGAAGTCGTATGCAGCAAACAGTGCTACATGACATAATGGAATAGTATCTGTTCAAAAACAGCTGGGAATACTGATGAAAAACAGGACACAGTAACATTACAATGAGTACTAATTTTATTATCTCTCATTTAAAAAATGGAGTAATGCAGAATAACGTACATTGCGGAAAGAAGGGTAGAAAACATATACAAACATTATTAGATAAGGGGCAATGTAAAATAGAATAAAAAATAATCGGTCAAAACTGTAACTGCATTCTTGCACTGATGCTTTAATTGTCATGCTATTTTAATTTTTGGTTACTATTTAATGTGTTGCATATATTTTCATAGTATACATACCAACAACAACTACAATCATAATACCATAAAGTCACCTACCATGACAATCAACCATCCACCATGATTTACTATATTATGAATGTGGCCAGATTATACTGATATTTTGCTACATCATTCAGCATGCAATATTAGTGTTCACATGTGATGAATTATCCCCCCTAAAAATGTTCAGAAAAGTAACAAGTATTTTAGGAGTTGCTACGTAATTTAGTTTATTTTTTACATAACTGAGGATTGGCAAAATGGTGGATGATGTGTGCTATTATTATGGGTGAAACTATGGTGCCACAATGTACACTGGAATAAAAGTTAATGGGTATGTTAGGATAGGGGATCACGTACCATTGGCAAAAAAGAAGAGAAGATATGGAAAGGAGAATGCATTGACATATTTGCTTTAGCCAACATAGATAACATAGATAAGTATGAAGAAAAGGAGAGTTTTGAAAAAAGCACATAGCAGCTGCCGTGGTCCTCCTGAGAAAATGGGAAGAGGAAAAGTTCTTAAAGTACAAGACCTGAGATGCATGGTCAATAGGTTTTACATACTACATGGCCATTGTGATTGAAAAAAAAAGGAGCTGGCTGTAGCTTTGTTAACCTATTCCCCTGATAATAAAAAATGGACAAAAGGCAAAAGAGGGCTATAGTTAGTTATGATAAGGTGAAAAATTTAGGAAGAGGATGGTGAATTTCAGAAATGTGAAGAGGGACACCAGACAGATTGACTTATGGAAAGAGCTATGCATGGGTAGGACCAACACGGAGGGGGAGAAGAAGCCTGGAGCTTTACAAAAATACTTCTGGGGTTACAACAGGGTATTTTGTTCATGGCCACACTGCCATTTTAGGCATGCATGCTCAAAGTGTGGGGGGTCACATCCAGCTTCCAAGTGCAAAACTGGATGGGACAAGGGTTAAACAGCAACTATTACAGACAGCCCTTTTGGGCAGGGCATTCAGGTTATAGAGGCCAACAGTGGGGGAGTGGGGCAGGGGGCAGGGGACAGCCTTATTATGGAGGGCAGCAGGACAGCTAAGAAGCAAGCAAATGGCCATTTAAGTTAGCAGACATGCCCATACGGGTTGAGATTTTGAGGGAATCAATGAGGGATTATCCAGACAGGGCAGTGGCAACTATGTTGCTAGAAGGTTTTCAAAAGGGTTTTAGCTTACACTTTAGGGGTATTAGGAAGGGAACAAAGGCAAGTAATTTAAAATAGGTGAAGGGAAAAGAAGCACTGTTGGAGAATAAGATCCAAAAATAGGTTGCAGCTGGCAGAGTGTAAGGACCCTTTGCATGACCCCCTTTGCTGGATTTAAGGGTAGGACTGGTGCTGAAGAAGCAACCAGGGCAGTTTCAGGTGATTCACCATCTGTCCTACCCATATTACGATTCAGTAAATGATCACATCAACGAAGAGGACAGTAGGGTGACTTATGTCACATTAAAGGAGGTGGTGCGGCTCATAAGGGCAACTCAGGGGGGCATGGTTGGCCAAAATGGAAATAGAATCAACATTCTGATTGTTACAGGTTCGACCCAAAGACTGGGACCTGCTGGGTTTTCAGGTGGGGAATTCCTATTATTTTGACAAAGTCATGTCTACATTCAAAATGTTCAGTACATGGCTGCAATGGTTTTTTTAGCAGACATATGGGTATAGGTCATTAATCCATTACTTAGATGATTTTTTGCTAATAGTGGAAGGAAAAGAGATGCAGAGAGTGCTGCAGGACTTTGAGGCTATGTGCAAGGAGCTGGGGGTGCCCTTATCTCTGGACAAGATGGAGGGTCTCAAGCAGAGGCTGTAGTTCTTGGGGACTGAGGTAGACAAGTGGAAGAGGTGTTTAGGTTACCAGAGCAGAAGTTGCAAAGACTGAGATCGCTGGTTGAAACAATAAAAGTGCATAGGAGGGTTCAACTGCAACAGGTGCAACAGCTGATGGGTCATTTAAACTTTGCATGAAGGCCAATAGCACTGGGTCGCACATTTACATGGCACCTGGCTATGGTGACAAAAGGGGCAACTAGACCACACCATTGGGTGGAGATTGCTAAGGGCACCAGGGATGACTTAGGGGTGTGGGAGGTCTTTCTACAAAGCTACAGAGGGAAGTCTTTTTGGCAGGAAGACTGGGTCTTTAACACTGACCTACAAGTATACACGGATATGGCAGAGGGTTTCAGGATGGGGGCCTACCTCAGGGAGAGATGGTTTGCAGAAGCCTGGCCCATGCAGTAGATTCACTTGGGCATCACTAAGGATATTACCTTTTTTGGAAAGCTTCACAATTTGGGTGGAAATAATTTTATGGGGAGAAAAACTGAGACACCAGAGGGTTAAATTTTGGACTGACAGTAGGACCATAGTGGACGTACTGAACAAACCAGTAGCCATGTCCAAGATAGTGATGAGAGTTTTGAGACAATTAATGCTGCAGGGTCTATCTTCGAACATGTCATTCAGAGCCAGGCACATGGATGGAGTAGGCAATGTAATAGATGACTGCCTCTCCCACCTGAAGATGGACAAGTTTTGTGCCATTGCCCCAGAAGCGGAGGCTAAGCAGGCACCAGTCAGTTCCAGGCTTTGTATGTAAGATTGGTTGGAAGGAGCCAAACTGTTGTTTCACAAATCCTGGTCACCTTGGACCTTGAAAGTTTACAAAGTCTCATGGAGGGCGTTTCAAGCCTTCAGGGAATTTAATGGTTTTGAGGTAAGTAGGGTGGTAACGGGGGGACTGAGTAGCGAAGTTCATAGTTCTGTGGTGGCTGAACAAAGTGGCTCATGCAACCATGGGGGTCCATTTAGCAACCATAAGCCTAATGAGCAACCTTAGAAGATGGGAGGACCCTACAAAGGGCAACCTGGTAAAATGTATGATGTAGGGATGGGTAAGAGTATCTGAAAAGTCCATGGACAGCAGAAGACCCATCACTGAAGACCTCTTGGGATGATTGATAGGGGCATTGATTCACATATTCCACTCCCATAATGAGGCCATTTTATTTCAGGCCATGTATGACACCATGTACAGTGGGGCATTTAGAGTTAGTGAAGTAGTGGGACATGGGAAGAGGGATACATCAGGGTGCCTGCTGTGAAAGAACACTAACGGGGCAAAGGACGAAGTCATTATCAAACTCAGTAAATCTAAGATGGACAAGACAGGTTTGGGGACCAGGGTTCAGTTGTGTGGCACCAAACCACCACAATATGTCCAGTCAAAGCACTGCTGGTGTACACCACACTACTACCAAAGGGTGAGTACCCTTTATTATTTATACATGGAGACAGATCACAGGTAACCAGCATGCAGATGTCAGCGGTGCTTAAAAAAGGGATGCTGTTTCTGGGGGAGGATCCAAATGTTTATTCTCACACTCATTTAGGATAGGGTCAGCATCTGAGGGGGCAGCACAGGGGGCATGGCTGAGCAAATTAAACAAAAAGGGTGTTTGACATCAGGGTGTTATTAGAGATATGTGTGAAATGCAATAACTGGTATTAACTATGTTTTTATTTTCTTTCCCATCACAAGAAGGTACAAAAAATATCTAGGGAAAAGGGGAAATCAGGGTGGGGGATCAAAGAAAGGGTTAAGAGGAATGATTTGAAAATTTGAAATGGCACTCTCTCTATTCTGTAATTTTCAATAGGTCTTACAACGAGACTGGAAGCTTGGATTTGTGGACACTCTGTTCCCCATTGGATGGAAATCAGGGCACCCAGATGGCTCAGGGAGCATCAACTATATTTTAATCTGAACCGAAGTAAGCTGCGCTGGAGAGGAATGTGGGAAATGAGATGGGAGCAGTTCCTACCGATGCTGCAGGAAATGAAAGGGGAAAACAAATGTCCTGATGTGCTCATAACACATCTAACAAGAAATGACCTGGGGATCTGGCCATGGCTGGACACTTTCTTTTAAATAACAACAGATATTACTAAAATAAAGGAGTGGTGGACAGAGGTTACTCTGGATAGGTCCAAGATTGTACCTTGGAGGGTTAGACATCATGCACCTTGTGTCTTGTACCTTGGAAGGTTAGCCATCAGGCTATGGAAAGGGCAAGGAAATGCATGAACGCCAAAGTAGGAAGGTTGTTTGCCATTTTTGGTGGTAAAACTATAACAAGCATTTGTCAATGCTGAACGTTCACTTGCAGGTATTTGCAGTGGTGTTTGGCATGTATGGTGCTTTACCCTAATGCCCTGTGCGATTGCTGGTATTTGCACAATAAATTGTCAGCATGACCTTTTTGTTAACCCCATTGTGCGCTACATAGGCGGAAAAACGTTTTGGGCAGGATGTGAAAATGACAGCTGTACTGCTCATAACGAGGTGGTAAATGCCAATGTTGAAAATCTGGAGTGGAAATACTGAAAATTCGAAACCTACGAGCTTATGCGTGAACTGTGCAACGACGCCTGAAACAGTCATTTTAGGAATTTTTCACCAAATTTTCAACATTGCCATTTTAAAACCTTCACACGAACAGTGTCACTGTGATTTTCTTTACTGTGTCCCATACATTGATTTCGCACAATCGATCGCGCCATTGTGCACCACATGGGGAAAGATGTTTTGGGCAGGATGTGAAAATGACAGCTGTACTGCTCATAAGAAGGTGTGATAAATGGCAATGTTGAAAATCTGGAGTGAAAATATTGAAAATTCAACGAACTTACCAGCTCGTGAGGAACCGCGCAATGCACGCCAGAACAGTCATTTGAACTTACCACCACCATGAGCTTTGTGATGAATTCGTCACTGTCATGGCATTATCTGCCGCCAGCGTGATTTCGCAGTGACCGCGAGTGCCTGCTAAATCACCTTCGGGCCCGAACAATGTCATGACAGTGACATCATTCATGAGAAGGTCCCAAACTCCATGTTGAAAATTTGGTGCAAAAATTCCAAAATGACTGAGATATGCGACAAAGTTGAAACTCCCTTATCTAGCCCATTATACTGCTTACCGCATTTCCTCAGTTCGCGGTCGGTTTTAAAGAGTGAGACGTGTTCCTGGTCCACTGAAGATTGTCATGCCAGAGTCCGAGGTAAGTATGGGGTGAGGGGGTGTGGGAGGCTGGGTGCAGGGTGGGTGCGGGTTGTGGGAGGGGGCCTGGGAGACCGCCGTGGGACCGCTTTTTATTTTTACAGGTTTAAAAAAAAAAGATGACTTGGGGACATTTGCCACACTGGGGTGGGCTCTCAGTGGGGCAGAAGTTGTGGGGGGCCGAGGAGCCGATAGGGGATTGGCACCCTCGCAACTACTGGGGCCGAGGAGCCGATTTGAGGATTGGGCACCCCATCGCAAAACAAACGCGAACATTTGCTCATGCTGGGGTGGGCTCCTCAGCATTGCAGCTGGATGGCTTTGGGGTGGCCGAGTCGAGCCATGAGGATTGGGCACCACCCTGTCAGCAGCCACCGCTTGCCATGTTGGGGTGGGCTCCCAGTGGCACGAAAGCTTTGGGGTGAGGCGTGACACGCGCTGGGGAGCGCGTGACACAAGGGGGGTGACGGTAAGCGCTTGGCATGGAAGCTGCTGCCTTTGAAGCAGAGGAATTGTCAGTCTGAGCTCCTGCACCCATTGGTGCAGTGACCCCACGCCTGCTCAAGGGAGTAGTGCATTGGATGGGAGAGGCACATCTCCAAGTGTGCTACTCTCCCAAACGCTTCTCAAGACAGTGCACAGCTAATGTAAAAAGAGGGTAGAAGAGCATGCCAATGAATTTTAGAGAGGGGATGGGGTGCACTTCACCAGGTTGGGTTTAGATCTTTTTAATTCGGAAACAGCAGATATAACTGAGCACTGGATGAGAGAGAGGATTTAAAGAGGGGGGAAGTCCACCATCCAGCACAAGCAGGAAGTGGCCAAATGGAAAATAGGGGAGGGGAAGGGGAGAGGCAGGGAAATGGAGGAGGGGATATAAGAAAAGATTACAGGACAACACAAGTCAAAACAAGGGTACGGGTGTACATTCATACCCAGTCAGAAAGAGGAAAAAGAAAAGCAGCCCCCAGATGTACATTTAGGGAGAGAAGAAAAGACAAGCATGAAAATTGATGATTTGTAAATAATGATAAGGAAATTGATGTAAATATGTATATACATGTGGAAAATAATTTGCAATATGGAAATGGATTGTGGAGGATAAGAAATAAGTAAATTAATTGCCAAACTGGGCACCCACACATTCAGTTGTCATTGTTTTATTGGTGGGGATCTGGGGACAATGAGGTTTGTCACAATAAAAGGGCAGACACCATTGTCAACAGGCCCAGACCAATGTTGGTGGGTCACAGAGGGATGCAGTGAATTGAAAATGAGGAGTGGTTTTGGGATGGGGAAGAGCAAGTGACATCGGGGGAAGATAGGTGTGGGTCCCATGAAGTCAGAGTGAAGTGGCAGAAAAGGATTCACTGAGTGTAGAAGAGAGAGAGAGAGAGAAGGGGGTGATCCAGATGGAATTTAAAGGGGCAGCCATTGAAAGAGAGCTCACAATTTTTGCTTCTGTGAGTCTTCCCTACCCACCCAACCCAAAGAATGGCAGAAGAAGGTTTCTAAAGAAAAGGGGACTGTGAGAGGTGGAGAGCAGTAACCCCATGTTGGGGCTGTTGAAGGTGGACGACAGTGGAAAAATAGGGGCAGGGTGGAGAGGCGGGGGGAGGAAGGAGGGATAAGAAAAGATTGCAGGAAAATACAACACAGAAGAAGGGTATGCGTGTACAGTCAAACTCAATTAGAGAGAGGAAGAAGAAAAGTGACCCCCAGATGTACATATTGGGGGAGAAGAAAAGACAACCATGAAAATTGATGATTTGTATATAATGTTATGGAAACTGATGTGAAAATGTATATACATGTGGAAAATAATTTGAAATATGGAAATGGATTCTACAGGTTAAGAAATAAGTAAATTAATTGCCAAACTCAGCACCCGTAGAGTTAGTTGTCTGCGTTTTTATTGGTGGTGATCTGAGGTCAAGTGCACATTATTTTGCTCCTCCTCCTCCTTCTACAATAGAGTTCTTGTTACATCCTGGCACTAACTTCTAGTCTTCTCATGATGCTTAGGACTTTCAGATTAGAAGAATATATGTTAGCTATGTAACTGATACCTATAGTACAAAGGATAATGACATGATGTGTGATTTTTGGACACTAAAACTAGCAAGAAAAGTGTATCATCATTTGCAGCTTTTCCAGGTTTTTTTCCCCCATTGTACACATAAAATGAAACATTGGAAATAATATCACCATCTTGAATGTTTGTGTTTTAAAAATATTAAAAATTCTGATTTGGTTTACATTAATATCTAAGCAATATACATAACTTATCTCTTAATATTTCTCCCATGTTTTGCCCAAGGCAAAAAAAAAAAAAAAAAATGGTCATAATGCTGTAGTGCCATTTTGCACAGAATATATTGCAATAGTCACAGGGAAGTGCATGTAAACATTTTTGTGCATCCCTCCCAAATCTATTTTTTTTTTGTTTATGTTATTGGAAGCACTGATGCTCAGTGAATGTCAAATCTTTATCAATGTTAAACAGTAGCTGTATTACAAATCTTCCACTGCAACAAATTAAAGACTGCATATGGTTAGAACACTGATTTCTTAATTTCATGGAAATTACTCTATCAACATCTGGCCTTCCTGTACAAATGAATTTGCCAATGGCTGATTACAGATTAATGACCTAGCTCTTCTTGCAAGGTGCAGCAATTTGCATTCAGAATTAATCCCATAATATTTTAACTTGTTTGGTAAATAACTCATTCAGATCTGAACTTCCATGTGCTTTTGTGCTTGGAACTCCACACTGTTAAATAGATTTTAAAACATCATAATAGTCTTTATCAAACAGCTTTCCATTCTGCATTACTTTTAAATATTGACGATGGGTTTGCAACAGTCCCATTTTGATACAATGGAGCTTGTTAAATTCACTACAAAATAAAACTTTGCTTCAGCTGCCTAAGTCACCATTTCAGATGTTTCAGTTCAATAGGACAGTTAACTCATTGTACTGCACATGATCACTTTCTGGAAGACACCATGAGTATCTTCAGTTATTGAAAGAACAAGATATTTCCTGAAACTGATTGGCTGAAGAAGTATCTCACCTGCAATTGAGTCTCAGTATATAATCAGGCAAGAAAGCTAATTAGCAAGATCAGCTGTATCCCAACATTTGTGGTCATTGTATAATTCCAGTAATGGAGATTGCCTGTTAAAAGGCAGACCAGGTTGTCTTGGTGGCACTGCCCATGGCTTGCTTACAAGGGTAAGCAGTAAGTTGAATGAGGTGGGGGGGAGAGGAGATAACCAGAATGATGAGCGGGGGGAGGGGCCAGTAGGGGCAGTGAGTCACAAGGTAAAATCCCAAAGGGGGAAGAAACAGTGAATGGGAGGCATAGGAAGGGACAGAACAGGAGCAAGGTGTAGGAGTTAGGACAGAGAGACCATTCATGGGCCCTCCCTTGCAGGGTTTGATGGTATCCCCATTAGGTTTGGTTCCCAAAAAACAACCAGGTGAGTACAGGGTCATCCATCATTTGTCATTCCCGGATGGGGACTCAGTCAATGATTATATTGATGAAAAAGACAACAGAGTGTCTTATGCCACATTAAAGAAAGTGGTGCAGATTATCAGGGCCACTCCAGAGGCTTGGCTGGCCAAGACAGACATAGAATCAACTTTTAGGTTACTGCTGGTACGGCCAGATGATTGGGACCTGTTAGATTTTAGAGTGGATGGGCAGTATTACTTTGACAAAGCCAAGCCTATGGGGTTCACCACAGCCTGTGCCACTTTTGAACTATTCAGCACATGCTTTCAGTGGATTTTTCAGCAGAAGACAGGTCACAGAGTGATCATACACCCTTTGGATGCTTTTCTACACATAGGGAATGGGAAAAAGGAAGTGGAACACATGATCTCCCGTTTTCAAAATCTGTGTCAAGAACTGGTGGTGCTGCTGGTGCCAGACAAAATGGAAAGATCCAGCAGAACTATAGAATTTTTAGGTATAGAGATTGACATACAAGCACAGATGTTCTGTTTGCCTGACAACAAAATCCAGCAATTGAAGGAATTAATAGGGGAACACTTGGGCAGAAGGAGGGTACAGTTAAGACAAGTGCAGCTGTTATTAGGGCACCTCAATTTCACCTGCAGGGCAATAGGCCCAGGGCAGGCATTCACCAGATGCCTAGCTGTAGCAACTAGGGGTGCTTCCAGGCTGCACCACTGGGAGGACATTGCAAAGGGCACAAAAGATGACTTACAGATTTGGGACAAATTCATACAGAGCTTTAGTGGGAGGTCCTTTTGGCAGGACGACTGGGTTCACAACATGGACCTGGAGTTGTACACTGGATGGCAGGAGGTTGTAGGCATGGGGGGTATTTTCAGGGGAAATGGTTCTCTGAGCCATGGTCAGATGAGTGGATCAGCAGGGGTTTGACCAGGGACATTACACTGTTAGAGAGCATACCGATATGGGTTTGCACCTTACTATGGGACAAAGCACTTTGTAACCAAAAGGTAACAGTCTGGTGTGACAACAGAGGAGTAGTGTATGTACTCTACAAGAGAAAGGGTGACATCTGAATCAGTACTGAGAGTATTGATCAGTTAGTGCTGCAGGACTTACAGTTAAACATGTCTTTTAGTGCTAGGCACATTGGTGGTGTCTAGAATACATTAGCTGACAGTCTTTCCCATCTGCAGCTGTACAGATTCTGGGCCATTGCCTCAAAGGCAGAGGGACTAAAAACACCTATTCCATCAAACATATGGAACATTGGCTGGAAGGAGCCGAACTGCAGTTTTGCACCTCCTGGGTGCCCCGGACCTTGAGGGCACATGAAGGGTCTTGGTGGGCATTCCATGCACTCAGAGAGCTGCACCTCATGAAGATAAGTGAGCCAGTCACAGACCAGCAGATAGGAAAGTGCATAGTTTATCAATGGGAATAGGGTTTAGCACATGCCATGATGGTAGTCTACTTGGCAGCAATCAACATAGTATGCAGCCTAAAAGGTTGGCATGACCCGACTAAAAGCATGTTTGTTAGACAAATGTTGCAAGGCTGGGGATGCCTAAAACATAGTTCAATGGATGATAGGCGGATGGTTTCAGGCCAATTGTTGGGTAGGCTGGTAGGCATTTTACCCAGGGTATGTCAAACAGCAGATGAAGTCATTTTATTTCCAGCTATATACTTGGTAATGTTTTATCGGGCCCTGAGGGTGAGTGAAGCAGTGGGTCACGGGAAAGAGAGATGATGCCATCGGGTTGGAGTGGGAGTATGTAACTTGGGAGCTGAGACAGATTTGCATACTAATCAAGAGGTCCAAGACAGAACAAGAGGGTAAAGCATGTTGGGTGATTCTGAGACCACACAGCAATTCAGTAATATGTCCTGTGCAAGCGTTGTGGGCTTACACCACAACAAGGCACAAAAAGCATGGCAGTTATTTACTCACAGGGATGAAAAAGGAGTCATGAGATATCACATCATAGCCATCCTTAAGAAAAGGCATGGAGTTTCTGGGTGAGGATCTGAAAACGTATTCATCTCACTCCTTTAGAATTGGGGCAGCATCACCGGCAGCCACAGAAGGAGGGTCCATAGGGCAAGTCCAGGAGATAGGACATTGGAAGTCGAGAGTTATAAGAGATTTATATGACCTCTGAGTGAATAATTTTTTAACCATTTTTCTCTTGCTTTACAGGTTAAGTGCCTTAAAAATAGGAAAATATGAAAAGGTGGGGGGGCACAGGGAGTGGGAATTTTTTGAGAGAAGTAGGACTCTACTCACATATCATTTTCTCTCCATACTAGGGCATGGCCAATGCACACAGATATGGATATGAGGGCATTCCTATATTTACTGGGCAGAAAGAGAGCTGAGGGGAAAGCAGGGGGCAAGCAGTTGTATAAGAATGTCAAACAGTGTATGCTGTCATGGAAAGGAATTTGGGGGATGGCCACAACTATTACCCACCCTGTGGGAGATAAGGGAAAGACACCCCATACCGGATATGATCATCTTATATCTAGAGGGAGATGACAATGGGTCCAGGCCCTGGTTGGACATGTATTTACAAATAAAACATGATCTGGAAAAAATTAAGCAGTGGTGGCCCATGGTAACTTTGGTTTCTCTGACATGGTACTGTGAAGGGTGTGGTGGAATGAACATAGCCATGTAGCTATTGAGAGGACCAGAAGGAAAATGAATAGGAGGGTAGGTATGATGTTTCAGTCTATGGGGAGGGCAGGTCATTTGGAGGGGGTATGGAAGAAAGAGTGAATGAATATTACCTACCAGATGGGGTCCATTTGTCTGAGTAGGGGGTAGACATGCTTAATACGGAAATCATGGAATGCATTGAGTGTTGGCAGAGACAAGAAGGGAGATGAGGAAAGGGGGAAATACCTGTTATCCAATGCAAGCTGGAGACAGGCTGTGGATAGGAAATATATATAAAATGGTGCCAAGGGTGGGGGGTGCAATGTGTATGGGAGGGGCTGAATAAACCGGACAAGAAGGACAACAGCATCAATTGAGAAAATTGGTAAAGGTGTACACTGTTACCTTCAAAAGAACAGAAGAATAAGTCACCCAGGTTTATATTTGGGAGGTGAGAAGAAGGAGAGAGAAGGAAAGGATGACATATAATTAAGATGGAAGTTCTAAAGAAAGGGAGCAGAATGTGGAAGGATGAAATTTGAATAATGACAATATTGAATGGCTGACATAGTTAAAATAAGGAATTTTGTAAATGTACATGAATGGATAGTAAAATAAATTAACTGCCGATCTGAGCACCACTAAAATGTTGGTGTTTGTCATCACTGGGACAGGGAAAATCCAGGACAATACACTGTAGTGTATTACAGTTTATACTATACCTAAGTACCAGCTCTTTCTCATGTGTTATGTTTTTATGCTGTGCTTGAAGGCAAACATTTAATAGCCTAAGTGTCTAACGTTTATAGTCTAAGACTGCAGCTATACCCCTAAGGCCATGGATCATATTGAGATTTAATATAATGTTGCTAAAACATTCATGAATCTGTTATAATAGTAGGGAACAGTTCCTATATCACTAGTCAGTGGAACATGTGAGTTTAAATTATTTTTTGTTGCAGATGTGGAACAACACGCATCATCATAGCTAAAGGTGCCTGTTGTTATCTTTTAAACATTCATTCAGCATATACCTGTATTTTTCAATTGTTTTTGCAGACTAGACATCATTTAGTTATAAAAGATCATGAAGTCCACATAATCTATATTTTATTCCTTTCTGTTTACCTTAAATGCCAGACATATTTGTATTGTATAATAATGCATCAATTAGAAGGATTGTTACTATGGATTTTCATAACTAACCATTCATTGCTGTGTACAGTATTTATTGCATAAATTTCAAACATTCAACTAAACAAACATTTTCACAACGCCCACAAACTATTTAGTTTTAAGGAAAAATGGGACAGTATGGATTATGATGCACCAAAATGCATTCTTTAAAGAGACTTAAGGCTTTCTTTTGGCCTGTTATTTAGTGGCAGCACATTGTTAGGTGCGTCACACATGTTATGTTACCTATGCTAGTTTATGTGTATCAAAAAGTAATCATTTATGATAACATATTCATTGCAGGTGGTTTGTTCTAGGGCATGTCAAAATTATACCTTAATGTCAATCAGATTACTTTGATGTGTTTAGTATCAACATTGTCTTTGGCAGTTGGCATGTTTGTAGATGAAGAAAGGCACATTTTTTGTAATTGCTTCATCCAGTGAATCATTTTGTTCTGGATAAGAAACACTTACTGAAGAAAGTACCAATTTTCTTATACATTTTTTTTAATATTTATAGTGAAAAGCCTTTCTAAGCTAAATCTTGGCTGAGGCTAATGTTATGTATGTGTAATTAACATGAGCAAGATTCATTACCACATTATTTATCCATTCCATATGCTGTCTGTGGTTGAATAGTTTTGTATGCTACTGCTCATTACCAATATGCTGTCTGTTCCTGAACTGCTTTGTAAGCCACTGCTTGTTATTTATTGCATTGCACTATATCATGTTTATATACATTGTATTGTTTATTATGTTTCATGACATGGAAACCTATAAAAAATGCTCTGAGCTTGTTGGCCTTCAGAATATGAATACAATTATATGGAAATAAGACAAGTTCATTATGAGAGTGAAGTGTCACAAGCCTTTTTCCCCAATATACATATACAACATTCTCCCTACTGAACAGTACTTTTTTAATTAATTTTCAGTTTCCTGATAAAAACGTGAAAGAAAATTGTATCTGTTATATTATAATGGTATTACCACAGCATGGAAGTGCAATTGTATTATCACAGTCTACCCATGTAAACTGGCAGCTGAGTTATGAACCTTAAAACTGAAAATTACAAATGTGATGATATGCTTATTTTTTTTAATTTTATTTTAGGTAGCAGGAATATGCTAGATTGGGTCCTATGTGGGTTGAGGAATGGGGCTTATTTAATGCTAATTTTGTTGAGAAAGGTGGGGAGGGGTGAATTGTTTTAAAAATGATTACACTCACTGTAGGTTTCTCCTTTGTAAAGTGTTCACTTTACCAAGTTTTTTGCATGAAGTGAACTCCTTTTCAACTTGCAGAGGTTTTTCTCATGAAGGGCCCAACTTACTTCACAAAAACCTCCATGAACTTTCTGCAAAAGGTAAAAAATGCACAAGTGTTTTCCCAAAATGCAGCGGCACTGCACAGCTATAGCAATGATCCACACATTATGTCTGATTACTTAATTAGAACAATATGTAACTGGTATCAGTATGTCTCTCCTGCATTAGCAGCAGAAAATGACAATGTGGCCTTCTTTGCCAGAGATGTCCATTGAATACACCAGCTATCATCCTTCAAGAACAGATGTAGAGAGAATCTTCAGTGTTTTTGCTGCAAATGGGAATGGCAGGAGAATGTCTGTCAGTTTCCAGCATAACTGTAGAGAGGCATTGCCTTACCTACACTATTAATGGACAAATCCACATTTTAAATCTCTCCTAGCTCTTAAGAAGATGAGAATGCCATTGTAAAGCATCTGGGCAGTGATGGTGATAATCATGATTATGATGAGTGTTTCTTTTGCCCCTAGTATTCAGTTGGAATTCAAACTATGCACATTATTGCAGAATTATATCCCTTCCATTACACCTGCTGCTCACTATTACCAAATCCTCCCATTTATGTTTGTTTATCTGCTAGCACCCATTTATAAAGCACCATCTTGTGGTTTCAACCAACCTGAAATATGCTTCAACCCTGCAACATGCCAGATGGACATCATCATTTGAGACATTAGTATCCTACCTTGTGTCCTGCTGCACTAGTTGTCTGTCTTATCCAGTCAGCAAAATCATGTGGGTACACGTTTGCTAGCTATCATTTCTGGGACATTTTGGGCCTACCTGGTGGAATGTTGTGCCTGCTGTGTCAGCCATGGAATCCCCCAAGGCATCGGGCTGATGGTGGGATGTGGGCTGTATCCCTGGAGCCCCCTTCATCTCCGCGAGCCGAGGTGGGTATTTTTCTTTGTTACTATGGGCACTGATGTGCAATGGCGTCCTGCTCATGCCAGGCATGCTCCCGTGCCCTGGGCAAAAGACACCTGCTGACACCCTATCCCCTTCCATGTCCCCACACTGACTGCAACTGCCCCTACCTCCTCCAGATGTCACTAGTGTAGTGTGAGAAAGAACCCCCGCCATCCCAGGAGAGGAGAGCTGTCCTCCGGATGCTCAATCCTACTCCTCCCCTGCTGACCCCCAATGGCCCGGGCTCATTCCCGAACCTGGATCGCCAGTGGTGTGGTGCAAGGTGTGGCATCCAGGGCCTCAACCCTCAGTGCCACTGGGCTGGCTCACATAGTGCTCTCTTGTAAAAGGCAGGCATAGGTACCAAACGTTAACTGGCTGAACAGAACTGCAGCCATATTACAAGTTATTTCCCAAAAAATGAATAAAGTGGTTAAAAAAAATAAGGTCTCCAATTGTAAGCAGCATCATTGGCTGTATGTAGTTACTGTGAAGACAATGTCTGGGTTATTTAAAATAAAACAAAAACAAAAAATGTCCATACTGTAGCTTATTCAACATTGGTATACAGCTGGATACCATCATAATACAGTAACTACATTCCCCTTGATTTTTTTTCTCCCTTGCTCAGTGCATATACAGTATTATTACATAGACAATGACTGCAGAAAAAAGCCCAAAGGTCCATCTAGTCTGCCTAAACTTCCTCATCTGCCCCAGTACCTATTGTCCATACAGAGCACCCCCGACTCCTCTCCTTAATACTGCTGACCAGAGCAACCACCAAACCCTTCACTCTGTCCAAGCCATGCTTGAAACCATTTTTGGTTTTGCTGCCCACCATCTCTACTGGCAGAATGTTCTACAGCTTCACCACCCTTTCCATAAAATAGAATTTACTCACATCCCTCTTAAACCTCCCCCTTCCCCCAGTTTCAACTCATGACATCAGGTTCTCATTAAAACATGTTTGTTTACAGTCCTAATTCAACTCCCACTGCATCTTTCCTGGACTTGCCCCCAAAAAAAAACACATCATTACGCAGTGAGAGGGGAGGAGAATATGGCATCATGAGTGGCTTCATTGTTTGAGGGTGTTCCAAAAGTTCAGGGAGTATACAACAAGAGTAGGTCAAGGATTTGAAACAAAACAAGTCTGGGTATAGTAACACCACTAGCATGCATTTCAGTTCTGCTATGAAATGAGCAGATAAAACAACCAGCAACATTAATGAATTTTAGAAAAGTTAAGCAATTAGAAAATCTGGGTTCTCAACTAGAAATAACATGATGCAGAAAGGGATGACAGTGGCCCCCTTTAAAATAAAAATATGGGGGAAAAAAAAGAGAGATTCCATTCCTTAGCCATCTCAGTCATTAATAGAGGTCAATTTGTATTCTTCCTTGCACAGGGTGTGCATGAAGAATCACCACCATCACCAACAGCTACTGCAAAATCTACGTGGCTAACATTTCATGGCTCCCTTTCACCACTGTGGCTAAAACATTTTCAGGAATGTAACTGAGTGTGGCTGCCTGTCGCACCACTCCACAGCAGGTCAGCACTGTCACATTCATCAGTATGTTTGGACAATTGGTGCTATGCAGTAAAGCAATTTATTTTTTTTTGTCTTCACAAAAATCATGAGCAAAACCTGCTTGAGATGCAAGTTCACTCACTGCCTCTTGAGAACATGATATTTGTCAGCCCAGGTCCGGCACTAAGCAGTAGAGAACCCCAGGGTGTTTTGGTCACAGAGACAGGAAAGTAGTTCGTAGAGTGGCAAATTCAGTTCACAGGTGGCTAAAACACTGGGTGTATTTTAGCCACTGGTTAATTTTTGAACCCTTGCATTTACTCAGCTGGCATTAAGCTGCACTGAACCATTTGATGGGTGTGTAAGGGAAATATTTTATAACCCTCCCCACATCATATTCTTTCTAAATTTGGAGATGGAGAATAGCAATTTCTTTCAGTTCTTACTCCTTATCATGGACCTTTGTAGGAATAAGGAACCTAGAAAAAACTAGACACATACAGTGGAGTCAGCCACGATGAAACATAGTAACTTGCACTAATGACATGTCACAAAATCCTGCATGACAAAAGGACTTAATTGCTATTAACATACAATGGCCCCCTGCAGTAAACTGCAGCATTCTGTGATATTCTGCAGCATTTCTGCGCTTCACCCTGGCTGTCACATCTGTATATGCATGGGGGATAGATAAATGACCATTTTCAGTGTCAGTGGCTCAGTAGGTAGCACACTTGCCTCTGAGGCTGGGAGATCAGAGGGCTGTGCGTTCAGTTCCCACATCTGGCATTTGGGTTAATATCCCAGTACTGACACTGTAGTGCAGCATGAGAGGGGTGCTGCACTTCTGAGGTGCCGTCTTTCAGATGAGACGTTAAACCGAGGTCCTATCTGCCTGGATTGGTGGTAGTTTAGGTGGGAGTTAAAGATCCCATGGCACTTATTGAAAAGAGTAGGGGAATTTCCCTGCTGTCCTGGCCAAATTTCCCTTATTCGCTAAAAAATACCACCAACAGCTTAATCTGGTTCAAGGTCAGTTGGCATTCATCTGTATCCTCTTCCCCCGGGTCGTGCCTGAAAATAGGCAGGATTTGTCTAGTGCACTTACCTGGTCAACAAAAACTAAATAAAATAAATAAAATTTTACAACTTAATCAGACAACTATAAATGGATGTACAACGTCTCCTGTTGTCTCAGAATTTCTAGTAAAAACACTCCCAAGTATTAGAGAAAACAGCTTTGGAAACAGGAAAACAATAAGCTCTTTTTTTTTATTCTACTTTTTATACTCCTTGGGCATGCCAAGGGCAGGAACTCTGCCCCACACCACCGGTCCACCAGCCCAACCACCCCAACCATCCCTGAGATTCCCCATGGATTACCCCCCATGGCAGGAACAGGAAGGGAGCTACCTACCTCCCTGGAGTGCAGTTCAAATCTGAGGAAGCTACAAGAGTGGTCTGATGCAAAGGAGTTGGGATATCATAGAGCCCTCGGCCACCGTTTTCTGTTTTCTGGTGTTCCTCCCTACTGGCATAAGGCATAGGCATGCGTGTGTAGGGGCACATGCACGCCTCACCTGCCGGCTATCTGCCTCCCTGCCTGTATCACCCTCCTGCCCCCATCAGAGGGCATTCAACATGCAGAATGATGATCCTTTCCTCCCTGAGAGAGGAGAGCAGTCCTCTGGACACTCTATCCAATCTAGCCCCTGCCAAGCCCCAATGGCCCAAGCTCATTCCCAAACCCAGGTCATTGATGTAGTGTGAGGTAAGGCATCCAGAACCTCAGCCCTCAGCACCACTAGATTGACTAAAACAATAAGCTCTTGTTAGTTTTTTATACCCACAGTATTGTGTAGAGGCAAGACACCAGACTGTACATGGCTGGCAGGTATCCGGGAATCCCTCTGTACTCTGTCCACAGGAAAATACATGTGACCAGCTGTCACTGAGCTAGCAACACCTAGAGGTCTTGATTCCTCTATCCTTTATTGCCCATTTGACTATCATGTCTGTGTAACACAGTACAACATGAATAATAATAATAAACTTTATTAATATGGCACCTTTCAAATACTGTACCAAGGCACCTTAACAATATTAAAATCATAAAACAAACAAAACAAACATCTCAGTAACAAGAAATATACCAAACTGTTATCATCAAATAGTCACCAAATGCTTAGTGCCATAAAAGAGTTTTTAATGCCTGATTGAATCCCTCCACGGTCATGCACTCACGTAACCGGCGGGTTAGAGAATTCAAAAGGGTAGGGTCAGTGTACATAAATGCTCTAGCCCAAGAAGATTTCAAACACACCCTTGGAATCTCTAGCAACTCCTTGTCAGCTGAGCGGAGCAATCGCCTAGGGCAGTAAGGAACCAGAAGCTCTTTCGGGTAGTCCAGGCCAAGTCCATGTAGGGCTTTAAAAGTCTGAAGACTGACTTTAAAGGTGATCTGCCACTGCACTGGCAGCCAGTGCAGTCCACGCAGCACTAGAAAAATATGACTGGACCAAGATGATCACATCAAAAGCCAGGCCACCACGTTCTGCACTAGCTGCAAACGACAGATTTCCACCCCTGGTAGCCCTAGGTAAAGGGAGTTGCAATAATCTAAACATGAGGTCACAAAGGCATGGATCAAAGTAGGAAGGTCGACAGATGGAACAAGGTGCTTAATGTTGGAGATATCCCTCAGATGGTAAAAAGAGGATTTGATGATGGCTGACACCTGCAAATGCAGGGTCAGCACTTCGTCAAAACTTACCCCCAGGTTTTGCACCCGTTCAGAGGTTAGGAGTGACACGTCCCCAAGAAAAGGTCCGGTGGGTGAACCCACATCAAACCCCCCAATCTGGCAACCCAGATCCACAACCAGTAACTCAGTCTTATCAGAGTTCAACTTCAACCAACTGGTATCCATCCACTCCAGGATTTCAGTGAGGCAGGTATTAAAGACCGAGACAGCTCCATCCTGGTAGGGTGCAAAAGAAAGGTAGAGCTGGGTATCATCAGCATAGCAGTGAAACCTCAGCACATACCTTCTTACAATGTCCCTGAGGGGCAGCATATACACTGCGAATAACATGGGGAACAGCACTGAGCCCTGAGGAACCCCACATGATAGAGAAACTGCATCCGAGGAATAAACCCCGGACACCACTCTCTGAGATCTTCCCATGAGAAATGATGTAAACCACCTGAGGACTGTACCTGACAGTCCACAGATGAACCTCAGATGATCAAGTAGAACCCTATGGTCAACAGTGTCAAATGCTGAGGAGAGATCTATGAGAACCAGAATAGAACAGACCTTCCAATCTCTAGCCATCAGGAGATCATTGAGCACCCGAACCAGCACTGTCTCAGTACTATGCCTCTTTTGAAATCCGGACTGGAGGGGTTCATAGATGTCATGGATGCTCAAATAGTTCTCCAGCTGAGTGGCCACTACTTTCTCAATCACCTTCCCTAAAAAGGGGAGGTTAGAGATTGGTCTGTACTTTGCAAGGCAGTCTGGGTCCTAAGAAGCTTTCTTCAGGAGTGGTGTCACCACAGCCTCTTTCAGTGAGCTTGGAGACTCACCTGTTTCCAAGGAGCACCAGACTATCTCAGCTAGGACCAGACCAATAGAATCAATACAACCCAAAATCAGGGAAGTAGGTTCCGGATCCAAATTACAGCATGTAGGACGCACACCCTTGACAATCTGCATGACATCCATGAAAGCCGGCCGGTCGAAGGTACTCCAGGAAAACTTAGGGGCGGTGGCACCGCGTTGCTCCACAGCAACACCCATAGAGTGTGCTGGATGGAGCCCTGCCTTGATGTCAGCCACCTTAGTCGCAAAGAATCAAGCAAGCTCATTGCACTCTTCTTGTGAAAAAGCTTTCCGGACTTGTAGACAGGCTGGGTTGCACAGTCTGTCCACAGTTCAGAACAGCTAAACTGGTCAGTTCTGAGCAGCCGCAATCTCCCCGGACAGGAACTCTGCCTTCTTACTGGTGATTGCTGATTGATAGACTTGATAATGGTCCATCAATCTAAGGTGGTCAGCATCAAGGGCGGATTTCCACCAGCAACGCTATAACCTTAGTCCTAGTCACCGCATCTCCCTCAGAGTCCCATCAAACCATGGGGATTGAGGGCAAAGGGAGCGAGGACAAACACAGACAGGAGCAATGATATCCAGGGTCACCGCAATGGCCGAGCTGTAAGCCATCACAAGTGCCTCTGGGTCACTGTTTGCTTCTGAGAGGGATAAGAGATCTAGCACCGCCGCTAGGCCTTGAGAACTTATATCTCGTAAAGTATGGTACCTAGTCATCTCCACAGGGGTAGGTCAATGGAGGGGGGCACTAAAACTGAACCCCATGATATAGTGATCAGACCATCCAACTGGTTCCACCCCCAAGTTGGAGGCTTCAATCCCCAGGAGGAAGACTAAGTCAAGAGAGTGACCTTGTCTATGAGTAGCAGTGGTAACTATCTGTGTAAGGCCCAGAGATGTCATCAACCGGAGGAAGTACTGACAAAATTGTGAGAGTCCGTCGTGAATCTAGGTGTTGAAATCACCCAGGACCATCAGCCTGGGTGACTCAAATGCCATGTCAACTACAAAGTCTGCGACTTCCTGAAGGAATTGCTTCTCATCTCCTGGTTGACATTAGATGAGAGTGATCCGACAGCCTACACCTGCTACTACAGTACACTCAAATAACTCAGTCTCCCCAACTGGTACACTCGTGAGGTTATGTTCAGTCTTAAAATAGACCGCTTCCCCCCACCATGATCCAATCTCGGGCAGTGTATCACTGAATACCCAGCCAGAATTACAGCATCCAAGACGGGGCCAGAGTTCTCATCCAGCCAGGTCTCGGTGATGCAAGCCAGGTCCACCGATTCAACAAGATCTGCAATAATTACAGTCTTGTTTTTAATGGACCTGGCATTGCATAACACCGCCTGAGTTAAATGAACCTCTCGGGCCATCCAGACTAACTGCCTACCACAATTGATAGTGCTCTTGGGTACGGAAACCAGACATGGTGGGCCACATTCCAGATTGCATTTCGCCCCAGGGCATCTTCTGGATCTCACTGCCCCAATGCGGTGGCCCTGCTCATTCACTCTCTGCTGTTCACAACCCCCTGCCCTCTTCCCATCTCTACGCACAATACCCAGTGCCCTACAGTGCTGGTAGGTTGTAAACTGAAGTGGGGGGAAGGGTTGAGAGCACAAATGGCAGAGGGTGAATAGCGTACGACCGTGGGGGCAGATCTCCAACACGTTTTGGTAACCCAAACAACACTCCGCAACTATCCAACTACGTACCACAAAAACAATACAACCCCCAAAAATAATATAAAATAAAATAATATGCAAAATCTTACAAAAGACAAAGTAAATCCTCTAAACTCACCCCCAAATAAATAAATAACACTAATACAAATCTTTCTAATATCACATTCATAAAATCAAATAATAGTGATTAGTAAAATTCCAAACTAAAATAATAACCCAAAAAACAAGATCCTCAAAATCTTCAACCCCCAGGATCCTCTCACAGCCTTGAAAGTGAACAAAACAATATAAAACAAAATAAATACACAGAATAAAACACAATTGGTATAAACAGACAAGGTTAGCTGACAATGCATTTAAAACCATTTAGGGAGAAATTCAAATTATCCAGATCCCAATGGTCCTCTCACCACCAGCAGGAATGAAGAAACCCCTCAGGAGCTCACACCTCCCTGAGCAGACAGATGAAACAGTCTTTAAAATTTTTCCCAAAGTAAAACCAAAGCATTCCCCAGTCCTCAAAGTACTCTCACTACCAGAGTCTAGGGAGATACTGAATGACACTCTCACTGCCAGCAAGATGAATAAAATAAACAGTCTGACTGTGACCCAGGAAAGGAGGGTGAAGTTCCAATAGTCCTCTTCGGAACCAGCCAAACTCTGAAACCAGAGAGAGCCCCGACAAAACTGACCCAACAGCTGGCCCCAGGCTGTAACAGCTACAATGGGACCCCCTGACAGAACTCACCAACCGATAGGTCCCCTGGGAAACCCTAGGGATCAGGCTCCCACCACCAACTCACCAGTGGATACTAGTATATATCCCCATGCTGCCACAGACTGATGCACAGCCTACCAGACAGATCGAGCCAACTCCACCAGGCTCCAAATCAAGCTGCTGATGTCCCCAAATCCACTGACTTGAATCCAGCAACAGTTCCACCACACTCTGACTCCAAATTCCACTAATCCAGTGTTCTTTTGGCCTCGGAATCCAAGCCCCTCCTGGTACTCCACAAAGTCCTCGAACGCTCAACCCCTCAGTCCATACAAAACGTATGACTTCAGGCATTCAATAAATCAGTCACCATCAAGAAGCAAACAGTCGCAATGAATGCAAACAGTAATGGTGCTGGATAATACAACCCCAGCGATCACTGCAGGTTTGTTTGAATCACGCCCCAGCCCCCAAAAATGTTATCCAGCTCACCACGATCCTCAGCAGGTGCAGGGCAAACAAAGGGCAATAGGTAGTACACTCACTCCACTGTTCAATCCATTCCAACAAACATACAACAAAAAAGAATGGAAACAAAGCAAGGAAATTAGCAGAAATTAGCGAATAAGACAGTCAAACTCTAAAAACTTTAAAAATCTTTAGCTAAAAGCACAAGACCACAGAACAGCCAACAGCACACCCAGCCTGGCGGCCATCACTGAATGTGTGCCACACAGTTTACAATATCGACATTGTGCATATTAATAATTTTACACTGTAGCCATTTGAATCACATGATGTGTCATACATAGAGACATAGAAACTGACAGCAGATAATTACTGCTGGGCCCATCTAGTTTGCCCATATTTAATTATGTTCACTTTTGCTGTAGACCCAATGTGATCTACAGCACTGTTTCTTTCACCTCCTTCTGTCTTCCAAACTAAAAGTTTATTGGTTGAACAGAATTGCAGTCACATTACAAGTGATTTTCCAAAAATGAATGAACAAAAAAAAATAAAGTTGCAAACTGCAAAGAGTATACTTGGCTGTCTGTCATTTCTATGTAGACAATGTCTGAATTATTAAAAATAAAACAAAAAGAAATAAAATCCCATATTGCAGCTTACTCAGCACTGGTATACAGATGGGTACCATCACAATACAGTAAATTCATACAGTATGTACCTATCATGGTGTCACCACTCTATGTGTAGTATATTCCTTCACACATTCCCCTTGATTTTTTCAGCTTTGCTCTATTCATATATTATTACTGAGTTGATTATTATGTCTGTGTAGCATAGTACAACGTGAATTATCTGTACCACACAGTTTTTCAGTATCAACGTTTTGCATATTAATAATTTCACACTGTATCCATTTGAATCCCATAATCTGTCATACATTGAAACATGGAAACTGATGGCAGTTAATGACCGCTGGCCCATATAGTCTGCACATTTTAATCATGATTAGTTTTGCTGGAGACCCATCTTGATCTATAGCACTTTCTCTTCCATCCCCTTCCTTCATCTAAGGGTTCCTTTGTGCTTATCTGAGGCATTTTTGAAACCCATCACTGGATTCACCCCCCCACTGCCTCTCATTGGAGGTTGTTCAAGGAATCCACAACCCTTTCTGTGAAGAAGTACTTCCTCACATCTCTCTTGAATCTACCTCCTTCCAGCTTCATATCATGATCCCTTGTTCTACAGCACCTTTTTCGTTGAAACATACCTCCCTTCTGTACCTTATTAACCCCTGTGAGTTATTTAAAGGGCTCCATCATATCCCTACCCTCCCTCCTCTCCTTCAGGGTGTACGTATGTTGGCATTATGCTGTCACCCTAATGACAGTTGCAGGATTTCTTAGTGCAACAACATGGGTGACCCATGTTCAGCAAAGCTTGTCAAAGTTAAAATGACAGGGATAGCACCAAGAGATAACAGTGGTAATACAGATTGGATGTTTCACCCTAAGAGAAAGGAAGTAGACAAATAACATTATAGAATGGCAAAAAAGAATCCTGTGCTCTGATCAGTCAGTGGCCACCTTAAACAGTCATGTCAATCCAGCACAACATCACCGTATCAAGGTCAAGCACATCTGACTGCACCAAAAAGAAAAGGAATCACTCCATCATGTCCCCTGCCTGTTATTAAAGGAATAATGCATGACAGGGTGTGTGTCGTGCTGGGATAACGCCACGCCTGGGGAGGCTGGACACGAGGTCGCAGGCCGAGTGTGTCCAATGCCCCAGGTGTGGCGTTATCCCAAACTACACACACCCTGGAGTGCATTATTCCTATTATACAATGGCTTGTTGTTATACAGAATAAAAAAAATAATTTTAAAGATGTTTTTGTGTGGAAAAATATTTTTGGTTTTTTAAGAGCAGATGAAACTATCAAGCTCAAGATGCTCAATGTGCTCAAGAACATCTCCAGGTTCACAGTGAGGCTGAGACTAGACCTGTGGCATCGTGCTGGGATAATGCCATGGGTCTAGCCCAAGACTGACCAATCACAGTCCAAGATTCTTTCTTGCCATTGTATAATATCCTTCTCATATCAGTCAGCTGTCCTGTCATCAGCCACAACACTGTCAATACAGAACCCTTAAACTTTTGACTTCCCCTAAAGAAAACCTCTGACTTATTATTTATTTATTGGTATACCTTGTTTGAGAAACAGGTGGTCCATTCAGCCCTGCTTCAGTTTCGGTCCTGTAATGGGGCATGCACTTACTGGTTTCTTCGGAAAGCCGTAGGCAGTGGCTGTCTCCAAAATCACTTTAACTCACAATTTATTTTACACTGTTAGTAACTCTTTTTAGTGCAGCCCACCTTAGACTCAACCCCTGCTGACCATCAGTCACCTCCTCGCACTTCAGGGACTTACTTTATTCTTGAGTCCCCGGATATCCCCTGGATTGCCCCCCAGGTTGGACCCACTGCACCAACAGGAGATCTTCAGTGACAGGACAAGGGTGCTGGTAGGGGAACCCACTGTCATTGCCTTCTTTGCTTGCCCCCCCAAGGTGGGGCACAGAGCCCTACTGGCCATAGTGGGCAATGGGATAGGTCAGGGTCCCAAAAGTGTTGTGGTGTGCAAATGGGCTTCATCAGTGGTGGCTGCAATTTTTCATAGTTTTACCCCTGGGGCAGGTACATGCAATGACATACCACATCTGTCCTACCCCACAGAAGTAATGGCACAGAGACATGGATACCCCCAGGCTCCACCAGGGGTCCACATCATGCTGGACACTCAGACCCCATCCCTTGTGGAGAAGAACAGCAGTCCCCTTGGATATTGAGTCCTTCCCTCCACAGCTGTCCTCCAACATTCCCAGGTCCTTTCCCCAACCTGGGCCATCGACATCGCAATCGGGCTCCCTGCCCCTGTGCTAACGGGCCAACCCAGCCACTGCAGTCTTACTACCTCTCCCCTCCCAACAGCCAGTCCAGGCAACTTACCAATATCAGAAAACAGGATGACTCCACAGATCACATTTCCAACACAGTGAGGTTTCTTAGGAGAAAAAAAAAACAAACATCTTCACCAGCTCACATTGCAGGCAGCAGGATCAACTGAATTAATCCCAAGGTGCGATGATGCTGAATTGGGGGGAAAGAGTACAACACATAAGACAATTCTGTCTCTGAGTAGTGGGGACACAGAGCAAGCCCACAGTAGCAGAAAAGCAGCACCACCTACTGGACAAAATGATATAGAAGCACTATTGTGTTCACATGTGTACCTCCACAAGAACAAATTCATGAATAAAACACTTTCAAATATATTTCTTGATAGCTTTTCTATGTTTTATCATTCCAATGTATAATAGCAATAATGCAGTCCAGGGTGTGTGTTGTGCTGGGATAACACTACTTTTCAGGTGCTGGATGCACTCTCTCTGTGGCCTTATGTCCAGCCACCTGAGGCATGGTATTATCCCAGCACAGCACACACCCTGTCATGCATTATTGCGGAAATATAGAAATTTGCTAGCAGAAGAAGGCAAAGCTGTCTATAAACCTTGCCTAATCTGGTGGTGCTTTTACCGTATAGGTCCAAGTTCCTACCCCTTATCCCTTTTCCACTTATCTTCTCTTCAAACTTATTCCACCCCCTCTTGAAAACCTCCATAGTGTTAGAATTTACTACATACTCTAAAAAACTGTTCCACCCCTCCGCTACAAATTCTGTAAAATTGTACTTCCTGGTATCCTTACTGAACCTACTCCACCCAGTCCACTAGCGGCCATTCCCTCTCATACAAGTAATCTCTCTGGGTCTAAATAGTTTGCTAGAGTCAACCTTACTTATATCCTTCATAATGTTGTAAAGTATAAAACAAGTATGTGCAAAATGGTGGATCTATTATTGAAACTAAAAAACAGGGTCAAAGCAGTACAGAGTAATTGGTACAATAAGAAAGGCATCTAGTGGAATTTTAAAAGTAAAATGAGCACTTTAACCTTCCAGTTTGGATGAATTTCCCATTTAGGTGAATGGCTACTATTGCTGTATTGATAACTCATTATCCAAAAGATGATTCACAGTATGATGCATGAGCCTAAGTAGAGAGAGCAGACAGACACATATTAAGCCAATTAATTAAGCTGAACCAAGTCCAGTTAGTAATAGGACTATTCTTGTCTTATGTCATTCTTGAGATGTAGTTCTTGCTGTGCAGTGGTAGCTAGTAAAATGAATTAGAATAACTAGAGTAATAGATAAGTAAGTGTATATTACAATGCAGTAATAACATCGAGAGAGTTTGGGGACTTGGAACCTCGAGAGCGAAGAATACTCACTTATCTGTTATTTTTTGTAATATATGAATCTGATAGAAAAGATAGCACCTCTGCATTTTTGGAGGGCTAAGCTGAGAGAGCGGCCACCTGAATTTTATGCTGCTACTCTGCTTTTTTTCCAGGCTATCCTGTGCCAACAACTGCCGGACTACTAAACTGAGTTCTCTGTCTCCCTCATCTGTTACTCACTCTGAGTGTAACCACTCTTTGTGTTGGACACGTCAGCTTCAGTTGACTGTCCAACCTTTAAGTTAATTTCCCATAGCGAATGAAGGTAGGATCAACCAGATAACACTTAAGATGTAAAAAAAAAGAAATGGCAAAAGCACAATGGCTACAGTTACTCTTGCTAAGCAAGAGATGCCCGCCTTGTTTTTGAAATGGTTCAGCCCACCCATAGAGAGAAAGCAGCAAAATATAATGCATGCCACAAAGATCATGACTTTGCCTGTGCTGTACACTGTGAGAAACTCCTGCACTTGCACTGTTCAGTTTCTCTGATAATACTATCATTCAGAGCTCTGAATGATAGTATTACAGGCTCTGAACCATAGTAGTATCGATTTTCATCGCTACACAATACTATCACTTTTCCACAGTAGTATTACAATAACTTTTTTGTATGCTTTAGTACCATATTAAATAGCATAGCTATATATTACATCCAACTGTATCACAATTAGTGTTGTGCAAAAAGTAGAAAAATGAGTTTTATTCATGTTTTGAAATATGTTACCAGTTTTGCCGAACTGTATGCAGAAATCACATTTTTAAAAATGTGCAGTTTGGAGAAAGGCACTGGAACTGTACAGTTGTATGTACTTACTACTATAAAATAGAGGAAAATGACATTATTGGAATAAGGAAGTGTTGGTGAATTATGCCAGATTTTGGTACAATTTCATGAATAATGCATAATGCACAATTATCAATTTCACACAGTTTTGCAAGAGTAACAAAAATACCATCCAGAACTAATCACACTATACCACAGGAAACCTCCATTTGTTTTAATTGGATTTAAGTGATATTACCCAGTACATCCAGATACTGTATGCAGTGCATCTTGTCACTGGCTCCAACTGTAAGTGATGCATAGAGAGTAGCATCTGCCTGTTCCTTGATATCTGATGTCAGAAAACCTAAACCATAGATATTACCATTTTCAGAATCCAGATCATAATGTAAGACAAACAAATATGAAGAAATGCATTTGCAGCATCACAATACTTAAAAAATGTGTGATGTGTCTCCATAATTGTTCTCATGTATGCCATATGGTGACAAAAGTGATGAGTTCCACACAAACAGCTGTTGAATTAATTCATTTCTGTCTCTGCTGCATATCCACGAAATGGTCTGGTAGTGAAAACACCAAATCTTCACTACATTATTATTTTTCCTTTCCTGTCCAGTAGGCAATTTCTGTGCAGTACAGAACAGTGGGTCACAATTACTGTAATTAATTCTTTATTGCTGGAAGTTAGGGTTGTGCGAGATTTTCAGATTCAAACAGATTGGAATTCTGCAGAAATTCAGAAAATTCTGCATAATTCCATATAATTTTCTTGGTAGTGGAATTCTTAAACTTTGAAAGTGTTTTTTTTTCTGGATTAGTAATCCACACTTTGCATAAACCTATAATTCCTTTTCCACAACCAATAGAATATTATTCTGTGGTTTATATAATCGTAGAACATTATTCCTCAGTTTAAATAGATGCTTTTCAGAATTCAAAAAGAAATTCTGAAACACATTTTGGAAGCAGAGTTGCCATTCTGTTTTAATCCCACCAGTGAAATGACATTTTATTCACAGCTCTATTGGTGTTAGGTATCTACATTACCTTTGCAAGTACACATAGCAGGGATAACAAAAAAAATGTTGTGAATAACTGCAGAAGTTTCCAATGCAAGCCTCTGCTGCAAGTCTTTCATTACTGTGTCCATAATACTTCTCTGTAGCTGATACCTTGAAACACACAGGATTAGCAAATTGCTGACATGGACCTGGTTCTTGTGTCATGCAATTGTTCTTTGAATATCTGAAAGACATTTTACCTGAATTGGAGTCAATGCCTAAAGGGTTACTTTCTCATTCTGCACTGTAAGCACGTTTTTCTTAACTGTAAACAGCTAGTACTGTATAATGATCTAAATTGTTAAACTGATAGGTAAAGTACCTACTCTGTATCTCTTAAACTACTGTAACTAACAGCAGTGGTGCCATTACATAAATAACAGTGGTTACAAAGCAATGATTTTTGCCAGGGAATTAATGCACTCTGTTCATTATTATCCATGAATCTGGACTCCACAAAATGGAGGTACTGTAGAGAAGCTAGCCCTGAACCCTTGCCAGAAATGTCAAGGGAACCAGAGAGTAGTCCATCTGTGTGGATGCAAGGGACCCATTAAAATTAATTACCTGGACATGATAGCCTCAACAACAATATTGTGGACAGTAGACAAAAGTAGATGTGCTTTGTTGTACATAAGGTTACACTGCTTTTTCCATATACTCTTAACAGATTCATATCTCAATGTCCATTGTTTAATTTTGTTTTCTGTAATGAAGCTACAAGATTTTGTTAAAGTTCTAACAAGTAACTTAAAACTGCTCACTTCAGCAATATTGGCCATTGCTTTTGGTTGTATTACACCTGGTTTTAATGATCTGTGGGACTTTGTTGCATTGCGGATCATATTTCACAGTAAGTGATTTTCTGACATCTTTTTGCTGATATTACTAATACACTACTAACTTTAGCAACGTAAAACTAATGGATGACACATGTATGGTGTCTAATGTTACAGCAGCCCATTATTTTTCAGACCCTGTGATAAGTGTTATATTTATTATACTTTTGATGCCAACCTCTACTTGACCAAAATCCACTTTCAGCTCTCTCCTCATTATTATAACAAGATGTGTTTTCAGTGGAATAAAATCCAGACCAAAACTTCAAACAAGGTACACTAGGAAAGATATATATATATATATATATATATATATATATAGATATATATCTATATATATATATATATATATATTCAACTGATAAAATATTAATTGTGTTGTTGTTGTTTCATTTTTATTGCTTAGCTTACAATGAATTATATGGCATCATTCTTAAACTTTAGGAAAACCTTATCTCAGAGTTCTTGCTTGCAGTGTGGTCATGATGGCACAGAAGTGTGAAAGAGAAGTCAAAACAACTTGCTTTATGCCATGAACAAGTCATTTAAAGCAGTTGCCTGTTGCAGTGAAATGTTTGACATATACTTTTGTATTCTAGTTTAGAATGTCCTTCATCTCCAGTGTTTTCCGATTAGCAAACAAAAATGACCAGCAAAAGCTATAGGGTCAGAGCTAAAAACGTTATTATATAAACTGCTAATGTGCTGTACACAAATAAGTCTCAGGTAAGTACAATATGGAAACAATCTTACTGGACTATAGCAAACAAGACTGCCAGGGCCTGAAACCTGACCGAGTTTGCCTTAGATTCCTCAAGAACACCAGCAACTGCAACTGATCTAAATTTCTAGTGCATCTTTGAAGTGTCAGGGTGCAATAAAGTAGTGAGAAACAATTTCTAAGCAAAAACTCTTACTAAAAGTAGATACATTTTTAGTTGCAGCATTAGTAAATCCTGTGAGTGAGAGAATAAAAGAATAAAAGTAAAACATGTTTATCCAGAAAATCCTGCCAGGGCTTATATTGAAGATAGAACATACTGCCTCACAACAGGTAACAGCTTGCTAGCATTCTATGTGTCTGACTGAGCCAATCAATGTCACAACCCACAACATTGCAGGTATCTGGAAAACAAAAACAAAGCAAAAGAAGTAACTGGCAGCAATTAATACATTTAGAGCAGATTAATGATGATACAGAAGTTCATTTCTTTCTAATAATCTTCCCTAGACCCAAACGTCCAGGTGAATTACTGTCTCATCACCAACCTGCCTTTTTTGAGCATGGTTGTTGAGAAACTAGTGGCACAGCAGCTTGAGGATCACCTGGTGTCCTTTGACATCTATGAGCCATTTCAGACAGATTTTCAGGCCAGACATAGCACAGAAACAGCTCTAGTGAGGGTGCATAATGATTTGCTCAGGGCTAAAGATAGGCGAGACAGGTCAGTTCTTGTTCTCCTTGATCTCTCTTCAGCTTTTGACACTGTGAACCATGTTGTGATTCTTGATCAACTCTGCAAGTTTTGTGGACTCGCTGGTACTGTCATCAGGTGGCTTGAGTCCTATCTCTTGGACAGGGTGCAAAGGGTGGTGATGGGAAATTTCTCCTCCTCCCCAATGCCTCTGTCCTGTGGAGTACCACAGGGTTTGATCTTGTCACCGATGCTGTTTGCAGTGTTCATGCTGCCCCTCGTCAAAATAATTAGACAATACAGCGTGGAGTTTCACTGCTATGCATATGATACCCAGCTATATTTGTCTTTTGCCCCAGGAACATCAGGAGCTGTCGACGTGCTTAATAACTGTTTGGCCAAAATCAATTACTGGATGGCTTCCACTGGTTGAGACTTAACCCAGCCAAGATGGAGGTACTAGTGATCAAACCTGGTTGTGGGCATGGTGGGTTGCCATCTGAGGCCAAAACAAGTCTTTTCCTGGGTTCTGCTCCATTGGTAGCTTTCCCGAGGGTGTGAAATCTGGGTGTGATCCTGGACAGCAGATTGACCTTTGAAGACCAGGTGTCATCTGTAGTCAAAAGTGTTTTTTACTCCTGAGGATCTGCTGATATAGGTGCTGCCTTTGTTACCTCTAGGCTCGACTACTGTAATGATCTCTACTTCAAGGTCATGGGAGGCAGCAGGCGCAGAATGCAGCAGCCCAGTTGCTGACAGGCCTTTCAAGGTTTAGTCATGTGAGCCCAGTTCTTCATGCACTGCACTGACTGCCTGTCAGATGGAGGGTTCTTTTCAAGGTGGGTCTTCTCACCTATAAAGTTCTATACAGACTGGGTCCTGGTTACCTCTCAGAGATCCTAACACCGGTGACCTCTGCTCATTCCCTCCGCTCCTCTTCGAGAGGCCTCCTGGATGTTCCCAGGGTTTAGATCAGGACATCAGGGGACCACACTTTTAGTGTCTCATGGACGACCCTGTGGAACTCGCTTCCACCTGCAGCCTAGGAGGCCCCTTCAATTGAAATGTTTAAGCTGACGCTGAAGGCCCACCTCTTTAGCCTGTCCTTTGCAGACTGCTGAGTACATCCTTTACGCCCAGTCCATATAGCTGGGAAACCTGAAATTCCTTTTTCGAAGTTGTGTTTTAAATACTACTTCATTACTTTTGTAGGGTTTTCTTAATTGTATTTTCATTGTTTGCCTAGTTTATTGATGTTTGTGAGGCAGTATGTTCTATCTTTATTATGAGGCCTGACAGGATTTTCTGGATACACTTGATCACTTATTCTCTTATTTACTCACTCACAGAATGTACTAATGCTACAAATAAGAGTGTATCTACTTTTAGTAAGAGTTTTTGCTTAGAAATTGTTTCTCACTATTTTATTACAGCTTGTGACATTAAAGACACATTAGAAAATTGAGATCAGTTGCAGCTTCCAGTACTCTTGAGGAAGCTAAAGTGAAACCAGTCAAATGACCTGCCCCAGAGGTCTTGTTTTTCCATTGTCCAATAAGATTTTTTCTGTATTGTACTAATCTGAGACTTATTTTCATACAGCACATTAGCACTTTAAATAATAATGTTTTTAGCACTGACCCTACAGGTTGGTGCTGGTCTTTTTTGTTTCTTAGTCACGGTTTTGACCAGCCACAAGCCATCTACTTGGAGCAGTTTTTCAGTTGCCCTCCTCTGAACTGCCTCCATCCTGTCTATGTCCTTGCGGAGATGGGGTCTCCAGAACTGGACACAGTACTCCAGATTGGGTCTCACCATTTCTGTACAGGGGGATAACAATGTCCTGTTTTCTGCTGGTGATGCCTCTCCCTATACATCCCAGTGTCCCCCCGGCCCTCCCTACTGCCTTCTCACATTGCTTACCAACCTTAAGGTCATCTGATATGATTACCCCAAGGTCCCTTTCCATTTTTGTTGTTGTTACTACCTCCCCCCCATTGTGTACTCTTCCCCTGGGTTTCTGTTTCCCAGGTGCATTATTTTGCACTTCTTTGCATTGAATCTAAGCTGCCATACTTCTGACCATTCCTCCAACCTTGCCAAGTCCCTTCTCATCCTTTCCACGCCTCCTTGTGTATCAACCCTGTTGCAGATCTTTGTGTCATCTGCAAAGAGGCATACTTTTCCTTCCAGTCCCTCTGCGATGTCACTTATAAGGACATTAAAAAAGGACTGGACCCAGTACTGAACCCTGCGGTACCCCACTAGTAACCCCTCTTTCTTCAGAGCGGACTCCATTTACAATTACCTTCTGTGTCCTGTTGTCCTGCCAATGTTTTACCCAGGTTACCACCCTGGAACCCACTCCCAGGCTGGTTAATTTGACTATTAATATTTTGTGTGGGACTGTGTCAAATGCCTTGCTAACGTCTAGGTAGGCCATGTGCACAGCCCCTCCCTGCTCTACTACTTTGGTCACCCAGTCAAAGAAATCAATTAGATTCATCTGACATGACCTCAACGCTGGTAACCTATGCTGCCTTGGGTCCTGTGCCCCACTGTCCTTTAGGTACTCAACAATTCTCTCCTTCAGAAGTGATTCCATCACTTTCTCTACCACAGAGGTCAAACTGACAGGTCTGTAGTTTCCTGCCTCTGTCTTGGTCCACTTTTGTGAAGGGGAATCACATCAGCCTTCTTCCAGTCCTCAGGTACCACACCATCCTCCCATGATTTGTTAAAAAGGGTAGTCAGTGGTGTCACTAGTTCTCTGCTTAATTCTTTTAGAATTCTTGGGTGAATTCCATCTGGTCCCATTGCTTTGTCCACCTTCAGTTTTAGGAGTTCTTTCAGAACCAGTTCTTCTGTGAAAGGACTGGGATCGACCCCCCTCTCCAGAGTGCTTCTGTTAATTGGATTAGGCACCTCCCCCTCTTCCTTTTTTGTGAATACTGAACAGAAGTATTCATTCAGTATCCCTGCTTTTTCTTTTTTTTTTTTGCAAATAACTTTATTTTATAACAAACACAAACATACAATAACCAAATACACCCCCCACCAATAACAAGAAACTTTTACAGAATAGGTCACATTAAATCACAAGAAGGTGAGTGGCAAGGAGAAAAAGAAAAAACACCTTCCTCCTCTACCCCCGAGCTTTCCATATTGGTTATTAGCAATCAGTCTTGGTAAAACAATTAAAATTTGGACCTATCCTAAACTAAGCTGACAAATAATTCATAAAAGGTAGAAAGAGATCGAGAAGGAAGAAATGAAAGTCTTTACTCGGTCTAGATTTGGCAATAAAGAGAGAAGGGGATATATAACAAAATATCTGAAGGGGCTAAAGTCCTAACCCCTTCTAGTAGCCGTATCTATCCTTCAAACCCTGGAAAAGGTTACCCCAGCAATCCTGGAACTTCCCTAGCGACTTATAGAAGATAGTTACGGACCTTTCCGCATTCAGAGCATTCAAAAACTCGTCCCACCATTCTTTAAAGGAACCGTTCCACTCTGCCAATGCCAAAGGATCAGCAACTTTGTCACTGAGGCAACCATTGCCATTTGACATTTTTGAGATACTAGTGGAATTTGAGTAAACCTTCCCAATATGCAGACTTCAGGATTAAAGAAGGCTGAAATATCACAATAAGGGCCTATCCATTGCCTTACCGATTCTCACAGCTTAACCACCTTGGGACAATCCCAGAGCTTATGGTAAAGGTAGCCAAGGGAGTGACCACACAATCTTACACTCGGGAGCTGGATCCTGATATCCGAGAAAGTTTAACCGGAGAGAGGTAAAGGTTGTGCAATATGTTGAACTGAATGCCTCTCATTCTATCTTGTTTGATATATGCATATATACTGTCCAAACTCTTTCCCAGATCTCTTCTGTCCAGCCCAAAGATAGATTCGCTTCCAATACCGGGGAACTAAAGTGGTCTTGGATACCGCCCTTGATAAGATTAGCTTATATATTTTTGAGACCGAAGCTCCGACATTGCCAGATCTCTCAACTGCCTCAAAATGACCCAGCCTCCTTACACCCTTATTACCCAACAGAAAAGAACAAATGCTACTCCGGATCTGGTGCAGTCTCAACTATCACATGGTTTGACTCGAATTTCTCCGCCAAAACAGAAAATGAAGTAACTGAATCGTGTGTCACAAAGTCCTCTACTCTAGGTTTGAGGAGGAAGTTACCTATACACCTCTTTATGGGTCGGGTTCCAATCAATAGATTGGGATTCCTTAGAAGGGGTTGTGTTAGATCTCCCACATAGGAGATATGCAACACTGAGTAAAGCTGATACAGAGCCTTGATATCCCACCCCAATGGTGTATTCCTTACTTTAAAGGGAATCTTAGCCCAAGGAGTGTATAAAAAAAGATTCCAGATCTAAATTCACACTCTGGGCAATCGATCGATCCAAAATATACCCAGGAGGTAGATTCTGAATCCATCGTCCATTGAGCCAGTCTCATCGCATGAATGGCTAAATAGTAAGAGTAAAATCCGTAGCTGCAAACCTCCTGCTGTCCTTTGGGAGATAAGTTTCGAATAAGACCTACGAGGGGGTTTCCCTTTCCATAGAAAGTCTGAACAGGACTTGTAAAGTGGTTTGAAAAAAGGCTTGGGGAGCTACATGTTAAGGTTAAGAAGGGTGTAAAAAATTCTTGGCAAAATCATCATTTTGATTGTATTGGTTCTCCCCCAAAAAGTCAAAGGAAGTTTGGTCCACCTTCCCAAGTCTTCTGTAATAGACTTAAACAGAGGTTTAAAATTAAGGCTTTCCAGACTGGTCAGATCCTTAGAAATCTGAATACCTAAATAGGACAGTGATTTGGGCTGCCATTGCAGACCCAGGGAAGAACACCAGCTTCGTTGTAAATGAAAAGATAGCGGGTATACTGTGGTTTTGCTCTTGTTTAACCTGTAGCCCGAAAAGGCACTGAAACAAGAAATTATTTGTAACAGGTGTGGAAGCGAACTTCTACTGTTCCGAACATGCAGCAACAGATCATCAGCGAAAGCAGATAGCTTGTACTCGGACTCCCCTATGAAAACACTTTGGACTTGAGTATCCTTCTTGATAGCCCTTATTAAGGGTTCTATATATAAATTAAATAAATATGGAGATAAAGGGCAGCCCTGGCGAGTACCCCGCAACAAAGGAAAGGCAGCCGAAATAAGGTTGTTGCACTGAATCCTTGCTGATGGACACGAATAGAGAACCCGAATATAATCCAAAAATTTTCCCGGGATGCCAAATTTAGCTAATACTTCAAACATAAAATCCCACTCCACCCTATCAAATGCCTTTTCTCGTCCTAGTGATACCAGGGATGCTTCTGATTCTGGACCTGAGACGCAGAAATTAAATAAAATAACTTTCTAAATGGTCCGCAGACTAACGACCAGCCACAATCCTGCCTGCTCTGGGCTCAGTAATCCAAGCCAGGAAGCCTTCATCCTAGTAGCCAAAATTCATGTAGATTTTAACATCGATGTTTAACAAGGAAATTGGTCTATAATTACCTATCGAGATCTGCTGGCTTCTCTGGTTTGGGTAGCAAAATTATCCTCGCCTCAAAGAGAGACCGATCCCTAATCCCCTGCTCATACCAAAACAGGTAAAGTTGTTGCAACAAGGGCACCAGACAATCCTTAAACGTTTTAAAAAAAGGGCTGTAAACCCGTCTGGCCCAGGAGCCTTGTCTAACTTTAATGAGTCAATGGTCCTAGAAATCTCTTCCTGTGAAATAGGAGCTTCCAGCATCAGCCTGAATTCCTCAGATATTTGGGGAAAGGAAATATTCACTAAAAATTCTTTCCTCTTACTTACATTCTCCGAGGAAGGAATGCTGGAATATAAGTTTTTAAAAGTCTAAAAAATATCTAATATATTCTTAGGATCTGAAATTGGGTGGTTGCTCATGGATGCCTTAATGTGGCCACCCACTTGGCCTGCAGCCCGTTGTTTCAACTGCCAGGCTAATAGTTTGCCAGCCTTGCTGCCCTGTCCTATGTAGGAAGCCTTCAGTCTGAAGCCAAATTCTCTACCCCTCCGCAATGTACGACATACCAAGCCCTGAGAGTAGCAAGCTCTTGTTCCTGGTCAGAGGACCTGAGCCCTCCCCATAGCGCCCAGGACCTTAATTTTGTTCAGGCAATTAGTTAGTAAAGCTTATTTTTCTTTTACTAATTGATGCCAACCTAACCAATTCCTCCAAACAGATTTCAGAGCCGACCATGTCTGGTCAAATGTGCTAATTGACCCCCAATTGGATGCAATAGAATAGGATAGTACCAGCTGGGGATCCCTGAGCAAAACGTTGTTCAATGACCAGGAATAGGATCTTAGAGAAGTGGATAGTGGCAAACACCGGAATCTAATGGGAGAGTGGTCTGAGATTATTCGGGTCAAGATGGTAACTTCCTCCACAAAAGACAAAATCTGTTGACTGACCAAGAAAAAGTCAATCCGAGAATAACTTTTATGAATGGGAGAATAGAAGGTGAAGTCCCTGGTAGTGGGATGACTCACTCTCCAGGGATCCACAAGACCTAAAGAAGAGGTAAGTTCCAACAGCGCTTTTGGGATGGAGACTGATGTACGTCCTCACACCACGAACTGTCCAAACGGGTTGACTGCACCAAATTCCAGTCACCTCCCAGAATTAAGGGCATATCCGAAAGGGGGGCTAGAACCATAGCCAGTTGAGTAAAGAAAGAAGGTAATTCTTGATTGGGACC
The DNA here is from genome assembly GCA_016271365.2 of Neoceratodus forsteri. NCBI lineage: Eukaryota > Metazoa > Chordata > Ceratodontiformes > Ceratodontidae > Neoceratodus > Neoceratodus forsteri. The sequence continues at coordinate 108,185,670 of CM028136.1, read as the reverse complement.
ATAAATAGATCCCAGTACTAGACTAGCACCCCCCAGCTTCCCTACAACAATAACATACCTGCCTTCGGGATCAGAGATAACCTCAACTGGAGAAAAGGGAATTCCTTTAGCCACTAAGACGGCAACCCCTCGTTTACTTGGGGAAAACCCAGCCCCAAATACTGAGCCTACCCATTTTTTCTCAAAATAGTGGAGCTGATCCGGGAGCATGTGGGTTTCCTGGAGGAAAACTATTGAGGGGTTGAATTGTGCTAGATGATTTAAGATAATATACTTTTTTTATCTCTTCCCCTTTTATATTCCAGGATATAATGTTCAGGTTGCTAGCCATATGGCAGCTGTATACCAAATATAGCTCCAACTGGAAAGCTGCAAACCCTCCCCTGTAACCCCCAAAATAATAAACCCACAAAAGAGGCCCCATTCATTAAAACTCCCCTGCATCTAAACCCCTATGTACAAACACCCGCCCAGGCCGACTCCCAAATCCACTGGTCTGTGGCACGCCCTGGAAGGCGGGCCCCCCAAGAAAGAAACGTTGCCATACCAGATAGCTAAATAGCCTTGCAAACTCCTTAAAAGGAAAGCTACTACATGTCACTCCCAGCCATACTTTCTAGGTTAACTACCCCTCCCTAGCCTAACTTAAAATTAAATCAGGCCAAGTCATGGCCATGAGACCAACCTAACTCGAGGGTGTGAGAGGTCAAAGAAGGCAAAATCCATGTAGAATATTTTAAAGATGAACCCACATTCACTTTATCCCCCTGTCAGCTGTGAAAACCGGGAGCTATTTAGTTAAATAACATTACAACGTTACCATAAGCCCCAAAGCCTCAAAGCCCAGTCCAGAAAATAGAGCATAAATAAATAAACATAAATTCCAGCTTGAACTAGGCAATAGGACCAGTCTGACATCTAACAATAAACAGTGTGAATCTCGTCCCTTTGCCCGGAACTTCTATGGTTGAAATTAACATCAGGCTATCTGCCTTAAATTAACTACAAATCAGAACTTTTTATACCAAATGACAACGATGGGAAAAATAACATCTTTAAATTGGATCCACAACCTGGACCGATCGCACTGTCAGCATCTCTGTCCTTTATTGGTTGTCTGGGTCCCTCTAGTGTCCATAATCAGAATAGCTCCGTAGTATCCACTTTTCCTCGAGCAGGATCTTTAAAATTACACAAACCCAGCCTTTAAAACGTCCCCCTATCGCGCCTCCTAACTGGGAACATATAAGATATAAGAAAAAAGAAAGGGATTTAACTGCAGGGGGGAAGTGGAAAACCCCACAGAGTCTCCAACAAAGTCCATTTATTGTCCCATGCAACCTCAATCGACTACAAACAAAACAGTTTCTCCTTGCAACATTGGACTGGAACCACAAGCCCAGTCTTCTTCATCCTTTAGAGAATAGATCTGGTAAATAACTCTTGAGTGCCTTTAGAGCCTCTTCTGCTGACTCAAAACGCTTGATTCCATCCTTCAAGTTCACTTCAAGTCTGACAGGGTAGAGCATACGATGTTTAACCCCAGCAGCCCAGAGCTTGGTCGTGATAGGGCGAAAACAGGATCGGGCCATTCAGACCTTCAGTGTCAAATCAGGGACCACTTGGATTTTCTTGCCTTCCCACAGTATAGCGGACAGCTTCCTTGCCTCCTTCAAAATATGCTCCCGATCTAAATAGTTAAGGAGCTTGAAGATTACAGGCCTGGGAGGGTCTGTTGCGGATGGATTTAGCCCTTAATGCTCGGTGGCCTCTCTATGATGTGATTCTGGCCGTTAGGTGAAGGCCCTACCATTTTCTTTAAGAACTTTTGGAGAAAAAGGATTGTATTGGGCCCTCATCTCCCTCCGGTAGCCCCAGCAAAACAAGATTGTTGTGCCGATTTCTCCCCTCTAAATCGTCTAGACGATCTTCTAATTTGGATATTGCCCTCTTGCATTCGACCATAGCTGGGCCGCTTTTTTCAGAGCTCCATTCCAGCGAAGAGATCCTGGTTTCTGCATCTGTTACCCAGTGAGCCAGCTGGGTCAGGCAGGTTTGAAATCAGCAACCTCTTCGATTAATTTAAATAGTGCCTCTTTTATTGTAGATAGCTCGTCGTACACTCTAGACGGTGATGGCAGCTCGCCTTGGTGGGCTGGTAAGAACTACATTGGGGATGCTTAGCCTCAAGCTCTTGACCAGCTTCTTCCATCCTGCCAGATAAATGGGATAAATTTAACAGTCAGGAACAGTCTCTAGCCTTCGATGGTACTTCTGCTGGGGAATAGCTGGAGGAAATACGTAAAAAACCACAATTTTAATGACGGAGAGGGGAGAGCCCCTAAGCAAGCTGCTATTCCTCTGAGCGCATCACGTGACTCCAGTATCCCTGCTTTTTCACTCTCACTCTCTGCCCACCCACCGTCCATTCTATTCAGCCTCACTAACCCTCCCTTTGTCTTTCTACGCTCCCTGATATACCTATAAAAGGTTTTATCCCCCTTCTTAACTGAGTTGGCCAGCTTTTCCTCAGTTTGGGCCTTTGGTATTCTGACTACACTCCCTGCTTCCTTCTGCCTTAACTGGTACAGTTCTCTGTCCTGCTGTTTCTGTGTTTCCTTATACTTCCTAAATGCTATCTTTTTCTCCCTAACCTTCACCACCACCTCTTTTGAGAACCATAGTTGCTTTTTCTTTCTTTTTGATTTATCTGCTTCACACAAAGGCTTGTTGCCTCTGTGACGGCAGTTTTGATATTTCCCCATTGTTGCTCCACCCCTTCTTCTAGCCTGTTTGCTAGTGCTTTTCTAAGGCACTCTCCCATCTTGACAAAGTCAGCCCTCCTGAAGACCAGAACCCTCACTTTTGTATGGCTTGACTCTGTAGCTGAGTTTATCATGAACCACACTTTTTGGTGGTCACTTGTTCCCAAATGGCTACCCACTTCTAGATCTGCAATCCTCTCACTGTCTCCATTTGAGAGTATGAGGTCTAAGATTGCTCCCTCATGAGTAGGTTCCAAAACTAGCTGTCTGAGGCATGCCACCTGAAGGGCATCAAGAATGGCCCGGCTTTTGGATGTGGCTGCAGCAAAGGTGCTCCAGTTAACATCTGGCATATTAAAGTCCCCCATCAACAGTATCTCCCCTTTCTCTGCCATCCTAATTATGCCTTCTAAAATATTCTTGTCCATTCCCTCCCCCTGACATGGGGGTCTGTATACAACCCCTGTGTGGATTGTGGTGCCATTTCCAGTCTCTAAGGTGCCTCCTCTCCTCCCTGTTTACTCTTTTGTTCAATTGCTTTTATCACTTCCCTTAAATAGAGAGCTACTCCACCCCTTTTCTCCCCTCCCTGTCTCTCCTGTAGGTTGTATACCCTGGTATGTTAACATCTTAGTCATGGTTCTCTGTGTACCACGTTTCTGTGACTGCTATGATATCCAGGCATCCCTCTTCCATCAAAGCCACCAGTTCAGGGAGTTTGTTGCCCAAACTACGGGCATTGGTACTTATTACCCTCCATTTCTTGATAGCCTTACCCCCTTTTTGCCCCATCCCTGTCCTTATTGCGTTTGGCACTTTCTCCCTTTACCTCTGTGCTTCTCCCTATCGACATCTCTATGTAGGTCTCTACCTCACTTAGTACCCTGATTTTTTGGGGGTCGGCTAGGATTTCCTTGCTCCTTTCCAGTGCCTCTCCCTTGGGTAGTTTAAATGCTTGCCAGTGAAGTATTTAAACCTATCATCTAGGATCTTGATTCCCCTCCTGGACAGATGCAGACCATCACGCCAGTATATGCCTGCATCCCTCCAGGTGGACCCCCAGTCTCCAATGAAGCCAAATCCCTGAGCTCTGCACCAATTTTCAACCACTGATTGAATCCCATGGTGTGGAGCACCCTAGCCTCACCTGTGCCATAGACAGGCAGCACCTCTGAGAAGGTTACCATGTGTGCTATTTGTCTATGGCCCTTCCCCATCTCCACAAATGCTTCTTGCACTGCTCTGATCCCTTTCTTAGCCAGGTCATTTGTCCCTAGGTGGACAATAACATCCAGCTCCCTCCCCTGTGCAGCTGATTCTGCGATCCTGAGGATTCGCTCCCTGTTCCTCCAAGCCATGGCACCAGGCAGGCACCTTACCTCTCTCTCCCCTTCCTCCCCCAGTTCTACCTTCCTAACAATGGATTCCCCCACCAGGTGTTGTTTCCTTCCCCTGTGGTGTCCCATGCCACCCTCCTGTGGGTCTCCCTTGTGGAGGTTCCCAGCATCCTCCTTGGTCTCCACTGTGGGTGCCTCCATAGAGGAACCACACTTTTCCAGAACGACATAGAAATTGTGGAGAGGTACAACTGGAGGGATGCACCTCTGTTCCACCACCTTCCCCCTCCCTGAGCCCACTGTGATTCAACCGCTCCTTTTTCTTGGCAACCTCTGAGACAACGGCAGTGGCCCTGGTGGTCTCTGAGTGGAGAGGAGGTCCCACAAATCCTGGCCAACTCAGCCTGGAGATGAGCAACCTCCTCCCTCAGCCCAGAGAGGTGCCTGCAGATGGGACAACACTGCATCCTCCAGAACGTCTCCTGGAAGACTGCTGCTCCACAACTACATGGCTTTTCAGTTATCCAGGCATAAACATATTTACCACATAGCCTACATGGATTCAAGAAATTTACACATTTCATTACTGTGTTGCAAGTACTTACTGTCTTGCAATAATCGAACTCTGCCTTAATGGCATTTAAAATGTAACCCCCACCCAGGTATGCCATTTCTATCTTGACAGCTCTACCTGGTGGGCTGGGTTCAGGGAGGAATATGTCACTCAGCACATTGGCTAGGTTTGGCTACTCTGCACAGGGGAACCCAAGTAACTCCTGACAATGGAAGCAATAACTGTAATGTCCAATACCAGAAGTGGGATTCTAAAGCGTGGCTTTTATTCGCATCCAACAGAATAAACAAAGCATAGATGGGCACACACGGGGCTACACTCCTGGTAATGTAGATTTAAGGAGACCAGAACACATCCTCATCACTTTAGCCCTCAGGCTCTGAAACACTCTGGGCACACAGCCCGAACTTGTACGCTGCTCTGGGTTTTCTCTGGCTCGGCTCCCTTGCCAGCCACTTGGACACTTTCCATATAGCATGGAAACAGTTACTGGTGGCTCCCTAAACCACTTATGAACACTTCTGCTCCATAAGGGCAGCTTCCTCATCAAACCCACGTCTGGGTACTTTCCTCAGGCACTGACCAAGTACCTGAGAGAAAGCAACGGGTGTCCCAGAGCAAATCCGTAGAGGTGTATTTGGTTACTACTGATGGGGGGTCTCCCACCTCTCACTCCCATAATTCATGCCCGGCCATTTTTCTGGACTGTAACACCTCATCCTTTAAAACACTTTGCTGTGTAGATTCTTTTTAAATGTATTCACATTCAATCTACAGTCTTTACATCCCATTTGTGCTGAACTTGAACATACCTAATAAATGGCTGTGTCCATTACTCTAGACCCCCTCACAGAGTTAAGCAGTCCAATCCCCACATCTCCCAAACTGTAATTGGCTGTATTTTCCTGACCCCACAGTAACAGTCCCTTTAGTTTCATCTTGATTCAGGTGAAAACACATGGCCCTTTAGCAGAGTGAACTGACCCCTTGGTTGCCAGTGCCCCACAGGCGTTTTCTCCTCAAAGGACTCTTGTCCAGAGCTTCTGGTGCCTCAGCATGAACTTAAATCAGGCAGCTTCTTTTCCCTAGCCAGACTGGGGGGGGGGTTGCCCCTGGAAGCAGGCTGATTCCTTCCCCCCATCCCTGCAGGGATAGGGCCCTGAACCACTGAAAGTGGTCTCCACCACTTCAATGTGCTCTTCTTGTGTTCCTCTTCGGGTGAGAACACACACCTATACAAAAAAAATAGCTCTTTGAATGAGCTTAGAGCTCTGAGAGCCTACTTACAGCAGAGTACCTCTTCTACTACAGACTGCCACAGAGCTCTACTGACTGACTTCAAATTCCCTAACGTTCTACTCTAACCTCCAACTGCAACATTCCAGTGTGGCTTATGCAGCTGCAACAGTTCTAAATGATGTCATCCCTCAGTCTCAGCTGAGACTGAGAACAGAGTGAGACAGTGTGAAATCCATTTAACTGGCGTTTCACAAGCTGCCTTCCCTGCCTACCACTAGGTCTTACTGGAATTCTAGTAACCCCAGGTAACAGGGGGGTTACAAAGGTTTTTATGCCTATCATATCAAAACACTATTCATGCTGAAACCATTGCAATCATCTGCTAAACCTCATCGATTCCATTGTACTAAATCTCAGTCACTGGCATGATAGCTTCTCACTACTTAAACACCAACCTTCTATGTCACCATTAATTTGGTTTCCATAATGGACTTCACTGGCTTGTTTTCTGCTGGCTGCTACTACTATCTAATGTCCGAGCACTGGCTCACACTGCAACCTCCTACCTCACCCAAGCCAGCAGCGCAGTGTGGCTCTACCACAGTTTTATTTCTCATTTTACAGCCCTCATCAGCAGAGTTTACCCAGCCAGTATCACAGTTGTCCTAGGATTTGTTTTAGCTGCAGTCCATGGTCCTCACCTATGTAATAACCTGGGCTGATAATTAGTGCTTTTACTGACAATTATCATGTCACTGTAACTCACAAATTGAGAGGATGACTTTCCCAATGATCACTGATCCTACTGCTGTACCACTTCCTGAACTGCTACCTACAGAGCTTGATCAGCATTGTTTTCTACTTCAAGAGCATCCTGTCACTCAGGGTTTTGGGACTTCCATATGTCATTACCAGCATTATGACTATATGCTCTGCAGGCTTCTCCAACAGATTCACTGTGATTCGCTCACTGTACCAACATGTTCCACAGCCTCTAATCAGCCAGCAGGCCTAACTTGCTTCCCTTTGGCAACAATACTCAAATGGCTCAAACCAGGTTAAACTACAGTTGTACACAAATTCTACTTATAGTACTCCGTATAACTGGTTGTGTGGATTATCTGTCCAAGTCCTACTCCTTCCATGGACTTTGTTCTTTTTTTTTGTATTATCTTTTTTCCCCCTCTACGTGCTGCCACTTTCAGCCACTCCTTCAGGCTGTGCAAAGGCTACACCTGATCTGTACTGTTCCCAGCCCCTGTCCCTCACATTGCAGACATCCTCAGGGTAACTCAGACATAATCCTTTGCCGGACAGGCTCCCCTCCTCCGAGGGGAGAGGCACCTGAGACAGGCAAGCACAATACTTGGCCCTGGGGTACTGCTGAGGGATGATGGCTCAGGATATTGATGGCATCAGGCTGCTGGTTGGCCGTCATCCAGTTGAGAGCAGAGTCATTTTCCATTTTCTGGTGACGTTCCCTCCTTTGCACAGCATCTGCATTGCCCTAGGTCTCCACCAGAGGTCACTGCAGAGTGATGCACTCCCACAGCCCACCCCAGAAGAGGAGAGTAGTCTTACAGATGCTCAATCCTCTCTTTTTCCTGCTGGCTCCCGGCACCCCGGGTCTGTTCCCTAACCAGGGTCGCTGTCATGGTTCAAGGTAAGGCATCAGCACCTCAGCTCAGCCCTCTGCACCAGTGGGCCAGCAAGACTTTGTTCTTAAAAGAACACTAGCAGTACCAAGGGACCACTTTAAGTATACTTTTATTGTTTCTGGTCAAGAATTCATCTTGCAGACTGCATTCATATTGCAGAGCTAGATTACCTTGATCGTTATTCTCATCTCCTGTGTCTGGTTCTAGCTTAATGGAATTCCAGCCTGACCATCACGTATGGTATGGTATCTATCAAGATGGCCTCCTGTGAACTGTTTTCTTGAGGTCATCTAATCACCAGTACCTGAATTCTCCTAATGTTATGTGGTCAGACATTGACAGAGATCCTCTGTCCATTAGAATGGGAGTCTCTAATGTACTTCTGTACTTATCTACTCAAAGACAGTCTTTAGGGAAGCCCATCTGACATCTTCTATTTGTATGTATTTAAATCAGTTGTCGCTACCTCACTTTCTATACCTGTTTACCCGAAGGTGGTCCTCAGGGAAGTTCCTAAGACATCTTCTCCTCAACACAGTAGTCTCTGCCTCATTTCATATACTTGTTTACTTGAAGATGGTTTTCAGAGAACCTCCTTAGATGTCTTCTAATTGTCTCAGAAGTCTCTGCCTCACTTTGCATACCTGCCAACTCAAAAGTGATCTTCAGGGAAGCCCTTCAGATATACTCTATTCGTATCCACTCTAAATGATAGTGTCTACCTCATTTCATATACCGTCCTACGTAAAGACGGTCCTCAGAAAGTCTCTCGGATGACTTCTACTCATCTCTACTGGAACGGTGGTCTCTGCCCCAGTCCATACAAAGCCTATTTGAAGACGGTCTTCAGGGAAGCCCCTCAGTTGTCCTCTACTCGGCTCTGCTCAGCCCATTCCAATTGTTGCCTATTTGAGTCTTTTTGAAAATCTGCTTGTGAATTGCCTGCATGATATCTGCTTGAACCGGAAACCCAATAATATGAGACATCTGAGCAAATGCTTCCATCTCTCATTGCTGCTATTATTTTCCTTCTGCACTGACATAAATCTGCAATGATGTACAGCCTAATTAAATGCTACAGCCCCTGTCTCCCTGTCAAAACATCCTGCCAGCCTTGACCATAGGCATCGTCCTTCTTTGTCCTCCAGAGATGTGAGTGTTGTGTTAGAGTCTGACTTCTTCATTACAATGCAGTCTCGTTCTCCTCCAGTGTTCATTTCCTTACATCCTTTCAGATAGACAATCCAGCACTCAGTTACCTGTGCATCTACGTGGAGATCTTCCAATTCATACCAGCTACACTCCATTACCTCTTTATGTTTCAACTTGTTTTTGAACCTACATGAAGATTCTGCCTTCACATATACTTCACTTCATCTCCAGGACTTTTCCTTCCCACATGGCTATAAAATTGCTGTCCTAGCTGCCTCTTCTGCTTCATTATCTCTTTCATCTCCTGAAGATTCAGGAAGTCAATTGCAGCTCCCTATTACTGGATTTAATAAATCTGCTCATCATGTACCATTTACCTTACTTTGACTCGTGCTGTGAACTGACCTCCTTGAACCTCCAAAACAAGAAGACAAGTCAGTATGCTATTCTTCTTCAAGCATGCTGAAGGGCTATCCTTGCAATGTATTCATTCCCCATTCACTTCTTGGAACTACAGTATGCTAATCCCATCTGAACCACACTATGCTCGCCTCTCCTATGACACTGTATGCCTGCCTCTTCATCAATATCTACAGTTGTTGGCTTTGCCAGGCATCCATATCAATATCTACAGCCACTGGCTTCACCCAGCCTCCTCCTGTCTAGCACTTTGATGTTGATTCATGCTGTCATTCAAAAGAAAATGCTCTCATTCATAAATTGGAGGCATGACAACCATGACCATTACCTTTCCAGCATATAGGACTGTTCCTCCTCTTTAACTAGGTTTCTAAATTGCAGCAGTAGAGCCATCCTAAATAAACTATCCCTGGCTTGGAGAGAAGATGACCTACAGTACAAGTCACATTAAACTGTTTCATCAATGAGTTGTTTTAACATTGTTTTTTACAGTTGGAAATGCATTGGCAACTCATATTGCATTGTGTTTCAATGCTTGACCAACTCAAGAGCAATGCTTGTAAAATGTTTTCGCAGCTCAGTTGGAATACATCTGTAGTCCAGTCACAATCCAATGCAAAACTGAGTTGTAACTCTTAAGAAATAGTTTGTGCAGGGCTTTGTACTGAATCCAGCAACACTTGTGCAACTCAATCAGAAATGCTAAAGTAACTCATTGGAGGAACAGTTTAATGTGACTTGTACTGTAGACCTTTGGTCCCCAGAGGTTTCCTCCTTAAAAGGTTTTTTTTTTCCTCTCTTCCATGCCAAAGGTCACAATATGTAGTTAGTTGTTAAGAGTCTATTTCCTAGTTTCCATAGGTAAGTTTCTGCTGTTGGATGGAGATGGATGGTGGCCCTACTCTCTGTTCCCTCCCTCCTTAGAAAATCCGCTGACGGCATTAGTGCAATCCGTATCATCAGTGCTATCCTGACAACCTGTGCATCTCATTTGTGTTTCATCAAGCTGTCTCCTTGCTGTCAATCTGTTTCTCTACCTTGTAGTCAATAATTGTCACATTTGCACAATTAACACTATTTAGGTTGCACAAGACCATTGAAAACTGTTTTACACCTGAAATAATCAAAGTAGCTCTCCTTTTAATTTGTTTCAGGCCTGGTTTTCATCAGTATGCTAAGCTATTGTTGTACACCTATTGTCCCCAAAGGACAGAGATCAATGTCTGCTGTTTGCAAGTTCATTTTAGTCATAAGAAATGCGATGTTAAAGAATGAGTGTTCAAAAACAATAAGGAATGTGGACCGATCCTTATTAATAGGAGAACCCCTTTTATTATTTCAAATGTAAAAGAAGTGCTAAAGCAGAATAACAGTGGGAAAAAGGAGTATCACACAAGACATTAGATAAAAGGCATTACAATAGAATTAAAAAGTATAGATTGAAGTGTTTACCAGTAACATACAGTACATTGGTGTTTTATCTTCCCCATACTTCAATCAGATCCATGACACCGCATTGACAATTTATTGTCAATGTGACATTTGCCCAACACCACTGTGTCAACCACAATTGTGGTCAGCATGGTGCGTGGAGAACAAAGTTTTTTTGTTGAAGGGGCTGCACCCCCCACACCCCCCAAACTTACTATTATCAGCTCTGAAATTGAGCTAATTTGGAGATGGGGTGCAGGACCTTGGGAAAGGGTGCTGGGGTCCCAAGTGAACTTTACAGCGATGTGTCAATGTTGTTGGCATCGATCACATCTCTGTAAAGTTGTCGCTGTAGTAATGGCATACCCTTTAATCTTTCCAAATGTAATGTTGAGAAGCAATTAATGAAAAATAAGATGAAGGAAATGTTATCAGGAATTTTCCAGAAATGACTAGGTATGAGGATGTGCCTAAAGACTGAAGGAGGACTCATTTCATTTAAGTGCAGTAATGGAAGTAGGGATTAAATCAAATCAATCAAGTCAAAATCTATTTATAAAAGTGCCTTTTCAGTGATAAAGGCATTGTACAAAACACATAAAACAAATAACAAACTATTAAAAATTCTGGATTTATAAAATCATACCTTGTAATTTACAGCAGTATAATATATTAACAAGCATTTGTCAATCCTGAATGTTTGCTTGCTAGTATTAGCACTGGGAATTCAGGAGTTTGACAGATGCAGAATAGGAATGGCAGTGAAGTACTGAACGTCACACCAACCCCACCTCCACCCTGCAGACAGGGACAGGCATTGGGTAAGTGTTTGAGTCATTGCCCATAACATTCATGTCATTTCACCTCACCCTATCCTATAGACACTGACAAGTGTTGAGGTGTGCCTTGTGGTGTTCGACTTTAAAGTCACCCCATTCCAAAAGGACATACGTTGAAATGGGTGCAGTATAGGAGAATGGGGTGAACTCTGGGGCCGAAGAGTCCAAGGTACACATCAATGCATGTCACTGGCTGCAGGGTGGGGGGGTGGAGTAGCATTAGCATTACAGTCGGCAATCCAAAGGCACATCCCTGATACCTGTCAGTCTGTACAGGGTGGGAGGTTATGGTTAGAAACCATAACGCCCCAGGCATTTGTTGGTATCTGCACTACAAATTTTCAACATGGCCTTTTTGTGACCAACACCTCATTAAAGCATTTGGGACCTCTTCTCATGAACAGTGGCACAGTGATTTTGTTAATGTGTTCTGAACTTTGAGTGCCCACAGCGACCGTGCCATTCTGTGCCAGATGTACAAAAACACAGATCAGGCAGGATGTGAAGAATGACAGCTGTACCCCTCATAGGGAGGTGTGAAGAGATGGCTATGTTGAAAATCTGTACTGAAAATATTTAAAATGCTCAAACTTCTGAGCGTGCATGGAAACTGTGCAATGCATGCATGTAACACAGTCATTTAGTGGAATTATTACACCAAATTTTCAACATAGGCATTTTGTGACCTCTGCTCATGAACACTGTCACTATGATTTTCTGAATCTATCCTGAACATTAATTTCCCACAGCGACCGTGCTATTCTGCTCCAGATGTGTAAATGCATATTTTGGGCAGGATATGAAAAATGACAGCTGTACTGTTCATAAGGAGGTATGAAAAAATGCCAATGTTGAAAATCTGGAGTGAAAATACTACAAATCCACAAAATTATGAGGGTGCATGGAAACTACGCAACGTACACTCATAACACAGTCATTTCATGGACTTTTGTCACTAAATTTTCCACACAGGCATTTTAGCACCACTGCTCATGAACAATATCACTGTGATTTTTGTAATGTATCCTGAACACTGATTTCCCACAGCAACCGCACTATTCTGCGCCGGAAGTGTGAAAACACATTTTGGCCAGGATGTGAAAAATGACAGCTATACTGTTCATAAGGAGGTCTGAAAAGATGCCAATGTTGAAAATCTGGAGTGAAAATATTACAAATTCACAAAGTTATGAGGGAGCATGGGAAATGCGCAATGCACACTCGTAAAACAGTAATTTTTTGAATTTTTTTCACCAAATTTGCAACATAGGCTTTTTGAGAGCCCACCTCATGAACAGTTGCACTGTCATTTCATTAATAGGTCCCAAAAGGGGAATCTGGGCAGTGACAGCAAAATCACCTTTCAGGACTGAATAATGCCATGAGAGTGACTGTATTCATGAGGAGGGGTCCCAATAACCCCATGTTTTAAATTTGGTGGCAAAAGTGCAAAAAATGGCTGAGATATCCACATAAGTTGAAAAAAACCCATTTATGCCATTATACAGCTTACCGGCATTTCTTCAGTTTGCGGTCGGCTTTGAAGAGTGCAGACGTTTTCCCAGTCCACCGAAGATCATTGTGCCAGGCTCTGGAAGTAAGTATGGGGTGAGGGGTTTGTGTGGGCAGGTGGGGTGTGCAGATGGTGGGTACGGGTTGTGGGAGGGGGCATGACAGACCACTAGGGACAGTTTTCTTTATTTCAGGGACAAAAATAATACAAAGGATGTCACAGGAATGTTTCCTTTCTTTCAGGCTTCATTTGTGCACACTGGGGTGGGCTCCCAGTGTGCCGCCTGTATTTTGGGAAAGGGGGGACTTAAGTTGATGTGGACTGGGACCCCCTTTGGCAAATAAAGACTGTTTGGGGGGTCATGATGCCAAGGGGGATCGGGCACCCCCTTGGCACACAACAAATGGGGGGACATTATGCCGACGGGGAGTGGGCTTTCCCATCGGCAAATTAATTGGGTTGTTGGCATCCTGACAGGTGGATTCAACATCCCCATTTGCTTACATGGTACTGTGAGGCAGCGGCATAGCCATTGCCATGTTCACAGAAATGTTACACCAGGCAAGGTACCTCACTACAATGATGTGTCGCTCCCTCATTGCAGTGGAATTGCTGACTCTGCAATGATGAGGCAGTCCCTCATTGTAGCAGCCAAATCATTTCAAGTTGGTGGCACTTCTGCAGAATCATTGTCATCAGGACACTGGGCCTGCATTGGATGCACACTGCCAAGCCCACAAATGCAGTGTTGGCATTGGCCGCCACACTGCTGCACCTTCACAACCCGCTTCTCTCCTAAGTTGCTGCATAATGTTTCTTGCTCATGTATGCAAGCAAACATAAAAACTCCTCAACTAAGCTCATCAGGGAATGCTAGGCTAAATAAATAGGTTTTGAGGGCTGATTTGAAGCTCTGGATTGTCAGGCATTCTCTAACCCGATGAGGTAGAGAATTCCAAAGCATAGGAGCTGCAAACACAAAGAACTGAGCCTCAGATGTCTTCAAATGCACCCTGGGAATCTCTAGCAAGTTCTCATTTGTGGATCGGAGTGGGCAGGGGGGACAGAATGGACAAAGTAGGTCTTGCAGGTAGTGTGGACCCAGTTCATGTAGGAATTTATAGGTCAGCAAGCTGACCTTGAAGGTGATCTGCCACTGTACTGGAAGCCAGTGCAGGTCCGCAGAGCACAGGCACAATGTGATTGATCCTAGAGGTACCAGTCACCAGCATGGTCGCCACATTCTGCACAAACTGTAAGCAGCGGATATCAACCCCAGGTAGCCCTAGGTACAGGGCATTGCTGTAGTCGAGGTGGGAGGTGATAAAGGAATGGTCCAGTGTAGGTAGATCATCAGAAGGAAGCAGGTATTTCACCTGGGCGATATTTCTCAGATGGCTAAATGAGTTCTTGATAATGGCTGACACCTGCGATTTCAGTGTCAAACTGTCATCAAAAATAACACCTAGGTTATGCACCCAATCTGAGGAAGCCAGCTGAACACCCCTGAGCCAAAGCCCAGAGGGCTGTCCAGCCAAAAAAACCACCTCCCAATGATCTGGGTCCACCACCAACACCTCGGTTTCAGCTGGGTTCCGCCTCTGCCAGCTGGCAGACATCCAGTCCTGGATCTCAGAGAGGCAGTTGTTAAACACCGAGATAGCATCACCCCATCTGGGTACAAAGGTCATATACAGCTGAGTATCATCTGCATAGCAGTGAAAACTCAGACTTGGCAGGGATAAGATGAGAAACCCGTGATCCTCTTCTCAAATCTAAGTAAAATACTTAAGATCAAAAAAGAAAAGAATAGTACTGTATTCTCTAACATCCAGATTTCTCATTTGTATTGTAACACTGTCACAGGGAAAGAGATTCTCCTCCCATGTGACATGTGAAAATGTTTCTGCATAGCAAAGATAGGTGTGGGCACACTGGCTTGGCAGGACCACCACACCACACTCTTTTTTTATTGCCACCTGTTTTAACTGAGAATGGAATCCAAAAGGTTAGAAAATGAATAACATTTAATTAAGAAATTTGAATACCTATGTATATTTGAAGACTGCAAATAAAGTACTGCATCCAGTTCAGGCCCCCATAGTACAGAAAAGGCACCGAAGAGACTGATAAGGTCCAGCACAGGAACATTTGGCTGATTATGGGTTTAAGAGCATAGCCAATTAGTTGATACTGTAATGTACATGCTCAATTCATCAAGCCTAGAGAAGTGAAGACTAACAATGGACACAATCATGGTGTTCTGGGTGCTAGGATTCAATGTCATAACAGCGATCACCATAACAGCACGTGTACATCACTAAAAAAGCAAAATGCCGATGTACAATCCCAGCTCAGCAACAGCAGCAAGAAGAAATGTATGTATGTGGGGTCTGTGCCCCCAACCCACCCCCTTACTATGGATTCTGAACTCCAGGATGGTGCATGTCAAGGTGGAGGAGAAACTTGTAAAAAAAAAGTATTTGGACATGTAAAACACAAAAAAACTGTACCCCTCCCCAGCCCTGAACTCTGCATCCTCCCCACTGTAGCCAGCCACCCTCACCACCACACCACATGGCCAGCTTGACAGCCTTATGCCACACTCCCTCCCATGTATGTTCTGTATCATCCCTCTTCTTCCATTCTCCCTGCTGTTATTCTGTTCACCCTGCTGTTCTTCCATTTGCCCTGCTGTTCTCCCCTTGCTACCCTTTTAGGGTAGCTCACATAACAGGTGCTGAAATTGAATCGCTCTTATCCGAGTCCCTCAATTTCAGTAGCCCTTTTAACAGGACACTGGGTACTAGAGGGATAGACAAGAGTACAGAATACATGGATTTTGAATGGTGATGCAAGCAGAGCTAGAAGTCATGCTCTGAGGAGAACAAGAGTAAACATTAGAAAACATCACTTCCCACAGAAAATAGTTTACTTGTGGGAAAACCTACCAGGTGAGGCTGTGGAAGCAGTGCAGGTCTAGACAGATTCCTGGTGGGAGGTGGCCTTTGAATGTTAAAATGCATGAGTAATAGTCTAGTTGATAAGCTTTGGAGGTGTGACTGACTACAGTCACTGTTGTGAGACTGAATGGACAGGCAAGGAAGACCCTTAGTCCCTCCCTGCACCATAGTATTATGCTGCAACGTTACTCCTTTGAAGCCTCTTGGTGTTAAACTCACTGTACAAGCTGCTATATGCTTAAAATGTCTTCCTCTTCATTTGATTTTACCTTTACGTATTTTTTAATTCCATGCCATTTTCATATTTCAGTGGAGATAAAGTTGTTAGCAACAAATTAGAATCATTATGAACAATATTTTAAAATGTGCTCACTATGTTAGTGGTGTTGCCAATCAACTAAAGGGCTTTAAAAATGTGTCTTTCCCTGACTGTGGCTTCCCCCAAAGGAACAGATCCCAGCCTGGGATTTAGTACACCTTGGCAGTGTTCAGTAATTTACCATTTGGTGCACATTTGCAAGCACTACATGGCGCATTATGGATCTTTTTTTTTCATTATTAGTTTATCTGTCTACACATGGGTGGTCTCCTTCCAGAGTCTTGCCCTCTGCCCTGTTACCCACTCCAGAACTTACAAGGTACCTCTTGTACCTCCATGGGTAGGGGGTTGGGTGCCTAGGTGGGTGGTGCAGAGCTTTCAGAGCGCACTGCATCATCCTGCTCACTCATTTGTTTTACCTGAGACTGTTTCTTTCTCCCTTGACCAACATGCATACCCTGAGTTTTCTGCAAAATGTTCCACTGTCCCTCATAAAATTTGTGTTCTTGTGATTGATTTTGGAGAATGTAAGCACAAAATAATGTCAGAGTTACAGATTTATTCTTCTTCAGAAAATGCATCTCACACTAATCATGTTATTCTAATCAGCTTTTTGAGTGCACACTGCCAATTTTTAAGATGTATGTCTGATTTTGGGTCTTCATCCCTGATTTTTTTTAAAGCTTGTCCTTGATTTATGAGGCAAGAGGTTGAGCGGTATGTTACATTGCTTTGTGACAGAACGGCAGATATATTCTGGTTGAGCTGCAAAAATATTGTATAGAAACTGCTTCAGAGCTAGTGAAGTATCAGCAAACAGCATTATGGGCTGGATTCACAAAGGTGAAGGCAAGGCTTATATCAAGCCCTATATCAAATCCACTTTTCATGCAGCTGCACCAAACATTTCACTGCAAACTGTTTCCAATTCAAGGAGATCGGGCACATTTGTGACACTTTGCCTAATTTATAGCAGCATGCACCAAATGTTTGGCCCAAGCCCCAAAAAAAGGGTACCTGAGATTACCACAAGACAGTCCAGAAAAAGCTGGTCTAACATGCGGCAATCAGTGCACGGGATTGAGTATAACAATTGCAGCAAGAGAATGTCATAAGCCCATGCACCTTATGTTCGGTGCACCTAGGGCTTGTGGCATGCCCTGGACATTTGTGAATTGAGTCCCATGTGTCAACGGTCTTTTTCTGCCTTCGTTTTCTATGTTTCTGTTTCAGTTGCCAATGCATTACCAAGCTTGAAAAGCAATGCAAAACCACTCATAGGTGCAACAGTCAAATGAGACTTGTACTATAGTATACATAATCAACAAACTCTGGTCAGAGCTGATACCGCTGCTCAGAGCATCGGGAGTGTGGCAAGAGTGAGCAGAAGAATACTTGGAGCTCTTGCTGCACTCTAACTGCACCAGAGTCTGCTTTTGCCAAGATGGTGGTGCCGACAGAACTGTTCTTGCATGATACACATGCATGCACAGTTTGAGTCAGTGCTGCCATCTTGAGCATGGCGGCCGTCACTTCAGTAGTTGCAGAAGAAAAAATAGATCCCTGTGAAGGGGGTGTGTTTACGCGGCCCATGGAGGGGAAGGGCTGCATAAACAGCATCAGTGAACATTTGCCAAAGCACTGTGGAAGCATACCAGACAGCAATCTAGATGCATGCTTACACAGTGGTCTTCTAAACCTTCTATGCTGGTATAATGTCTGTAGAGCTTCACCCATGCAGCCATAAAAAAGGTGCTGCATCAGCCATGATTTTCATTTACAATGTAAATACAGGACTATCTATTGAATCAATTGAATGTAGACCTTTGATGTTCATATTACTTAACTCCTATACTAACATTCTTAGATAAAACAAGCTAATTTTATTTTGAAATAAAAATAATGAGACATCTTGGCACCTTATTCTTAACAGTACTTGTATGATGGGTAGTGTTATGTACTTCTTTTTTTGACCAGGATAAGCACTGTTTATTTAGAGTGTTTTGAAGTTATGTTGTTATAGTCAGACTTGTCAACTTATGCAGTTGTTGTGATATGTTGTTTTAAGTGAGACAGTAGTGCCATGGTAAATATTCCAGATTATTGCTATTTTTATTAGCTGTTACCCACAGATGCTTGTTTATGTCAAGATTTCAATCTAAACCTTTCAATTAAGTCTAAAAATGAAAATGCATCCACAGGTTAGCAGCTACCCTATGTACTTTATGTGCATATCCATAACATTCCTCCCTTGTGGTTCACACATCAAAGAACTGGTTGTCCACATCCTGCACATCCAGGAGATCCCCCACCCTAGCTCTTTCCATTTCTGTTACTGTTCTTGGTGGTGCTGTGCACCACCTCACCTTTCCCTTACTGAGAGCAAGCTGTTTCTTGCTTCATGGAAGCAGCCGCAGTGGAGTGTAATAAGTGCTCCATGAAGACCGAGCTCATGGCAGAGAAGTGCACCATATCCAAGATGGCTGCTGTACTTTTCGTATGTGCACTGCTTCGCACATGCGCACAGAGACACAGCAGCCATCTTGGGCAGCATGAGTGGAAGTGTGCATGAGTGGAAGTAAATGTGGAAGTACCGCATTAAATTAGTGTGCCCGTGGGGGGTGGGGGTGAGCACACCGTGGAGGGGAGCTCCATCCAAGGAGGGCAGGGGAAGAAGAGACACCACATACCACCAATGAAGTCAGCACTTTGGACAACTCACCGCATCACTGTAGGAGAGGATGGGGACACATTCCACTCGTGGTCCATTCTCTCTCTTCTGCAGTGATTGCAAAACACCTGCAGAGCTCTGCCCATGCAGCCATAAAAATCACAAAGAACACTTAGCCTATGTAATGCATTTGAACAGGTAAACTAGTCCTGCATGTACTGTAGAACAACAATGATGGGGGATTGATTATATTTTTTTCTACAGCGTAGCACTTTTTGTCCTGTTATATTGTTCTCATTACCAGAGATACTGTGCTTCTATAAAATGCTGCAATCCAAAGAAATTGCAAAAATAGCTTCCATTTTCATGCTAGTACATTTGAAAGTGAGTACTTCCTGAGCCAGTTATAATTTACATGATTTTCACAACAGAGCTAAAATCTGAATATAGAAACAGACAAAACTTTGGTTAGGAGCCTGTCAAATGCATTCTGAATATACTGTGCACACATTTATATTTAAATTGTAATGTCTTCAGAAATTATTGCCCACTGAGCCTATATTTCAGATGTCACTGCATGTGAACTTCCGAGTTCCACAGTAAATGTGTAACTTCAAATTCTTGACCCTAGTTCTTACACAGACAGAGGTAAAAAGTGCAAAATATTTTACTATCAAGGTGATAAATTATCACTCAACTAGGACACCTTAGTCTAATCCTCTCCGGGCACATTTCACCACAACATTAGGCCTGCTTCTATTATGCCAAGTCTGCCTGTGTTTGGAGATCAGTCCCAGGAGGGGCTGAGAGCACAGATAAAATAGCTATAAAACATCTGCCCACTGCAACAGCCAAGCTCTCCAGAGGATAAGAGGACACATAGTTTGTCACATTTTGACAGTCACCTCTGTGGCAAAACATTTTATTATTCTGAACTGAACAAGTTGTTTTCAAAGGAGGACTATAGTGAAAAAATGTAGTTCAGGTAAGCATGAATCTTGGCTTTGTTGAAAGCCTATGTTTTACAGTTAATAGCCAATTTAAATTGCAACGCAGTCTTTGCCTCTCCAGGAGTTTCATCATTGCTGTTCTCATTTTGTCTTTTACATTTTAGACACGCACCCAGTGCTCATAAGAGATAAGGGACCACTAACACACGGAGCTGAAGTTCTCGATTTATCTTAAGGTCTGACCTTGCATATTGCTAGCTTTACTACAGCTTTCATCAGACTCCTCAGCCAAGGCACCTTACTGACCCCACAGAGAGTAGACCGGAGGGGGGGAGGTCCTATTTCTATGCTCAGTCATTGCCATGCTTGTTTTGACTAAAAACTGCCTGCCTGTTTCCCACAGTTACGATAATTGGTTAATTTTGGTTTCCTGATGTGGAACACCCATAAGGAACTCATCTGAAACAATGTAACTCATTCCTTGTATGACCAATCAGAGTCAAGATGAATTAATTTGTGCCAGCAGTGGAAGATACAGTGCCCTACTGGATTAAGATATTGCTCAAGCAAATACATTTTATTTAGTTGAAAGCTGGTAAGTAGTAGAGACACACTGAGCCATGGTTTGTTCCCAGGTGCAATACGGGTGGAAAGGGGAAGGGGAATACAATAATACAACATAATACACCTTCTTTGCAACAGTACAAGGTAAAGTGCAAAATGTATATATGTCAACATAAGTAAGTACATAATCCCTAGAGATTCAACAGCTTGTTTATTTGGAGCCCCTTCTGGACTGTAACATACAAATTAGACAATTTACATTTTGAATTACAATTTATGTACCCAGCATAACACATATGAGATGCAGCATCTCATTTTCAATGGGGTCCTACTTTAATTTATTTCAGCAACTGGGCAGACAAGAGCATTGAGAGATGAAGTGACTTGCTTAGAGTCACATAGGGAGTGTTTGGCATTGGTGGGCTTTGAACTGGTAATCATTTTGTTCCCAAGCCTGTCCTTGACTCACATTACCTCCAGCAATTTATCAAGTACAGTTGATGCAAACTAATATAAACCAATTGTTCAGGTAAAGTATAACACACCAAAGAGGGTACAGCAATTCTGTAATAAATGCACACCCTGGGTGGATAACTTGTGAGGCAGAAGGTGTAGCAAAGGGTCTTCAACAACCCAAAAAGTATGATTCTTACAGGTTCAGTGCTCACCATGGAGTGTGTTTCTCCACTCCTAATCTACATTCAGTGCCCAAATAATAAATTGACAATGTACAGTAGCTGAGAAATGAAGAAATATCACTTTCAAGTAATTTAGCTCTTGCTTTTTATAGCACTCCAAAGTACAAACACATAGTCAAACTTCTAAACTTGATTTGTTTTAGGCCTAAAATGATTCAGGGTTTCAGATGACCTAGTTATGACAGTTAAGTTATTCTAGTCATAGCACACTCTGTATCCACTGAATCACCCAAGGTTGTACCCCTCATGCTGTGTTCTCATGTTAAGTTCAGAAAAGCATGTCATCTTGTTAATGACCTTCAAAGTGTTTTATACAATAGCAGTTTTGTTAAAATAATGCATGTTTTCTAACGGCTGAAACTCAAAACCTGTGAAAATGATTCTTTCTTGTTTAATTTTTTAATGCTAAGAATAATGGGTAGGAATCCAAAAAGCAGTTTTCCTTGCATTTAGAAGGCCATGCTTTTGCAAAGTTCTGGGTTGTTAGCTGCACACTGAATGTAAATGAGTTTACCTTCCAATAACAAAATTACAAAAAAAAAAATCAGTGCAATCACTATGGGAAGATGACATTTATTCTGTCACTCATTGCTGCTGTAAAAAAAACATTGACACATGAATATTTGTGTCCCCTTAAGTTAATTACACATATGGCTAAACACGAAAGGAAAACAAGAAACAATTTAAATATGTTATCTTACGGGAAATATAACATGTCCTTCATATACTCATTAGATTGCACTATGCCCAGTGATCCAGATCATTGGGTTCAGCAAGACAAAAGCAGCCCTCCTGAATCTGGCTTATATATTTTTGTTGGTTTGTTTGTTTGTTTGTTTTTTAGGTGAAAGTAATCAGCTGCCTTAATTTCCAAAAGTAATTTTCCAGTTTCTGCAAAACACTGACAGCAGGACTCATATCTCACAATACTCCAAAACGTTTGAATTTCAGGACATGTTTTTCTTATTCACTACTACTATACACAAGACATTTTCTCTTTGCATCTACATTCATGTAGTCTACTGTTCCTGCCTTACACAGGTCCTCAGAGCAAATAATCAAGGCCACTGATTTACATTCTCTATATTTTTCTCATGCCCCCCACTCCTCCCAGGCCACCATTAAATACCACTTTGCTCCTCCCTTCCTGGTTCCCCTGCCTTCTTATTGGTGACACTGGCCT
The DNA here is from genome assembly GCA_016271365.2 of Neoceratodus forsteri. Classification (NCBI taxonomy): domain Eukaryota; kingdom Metazoa; phylum Chordata; order Ceratodontiformes; family Ceratodontidae; genus Neoceratodus; species Neoceratodus forsteri. The sequence continues at coordinate 108,163,394 of CM028136.1, read as the reverse complement.
TGGCTTGTTATCCATCGGTTACTGACAGGGGAGTTGAGCCCAGATACTGATAGGGGAGCTGAGCAAGACAGCTATTGCTGCATGGTACAGTGCTATATTGCTCAGCCTGTTATTTTTCTCTGCTCTCCTCTCCCCTCATATTCAGCTTTTATTGCTCCCTCGTTGAGTCCTGAGGGGCTATTTGTGTCCCGGCTACATATTTGGCAGAAACATTCATTCCTAATAAGACCTGGTCCCCATTCTCCGGGAAGTATGGCATTCTTTATTGTTATTCTCATGAACCTCGAACACAGTGTACCCTATTTAATACTACATTATGAAGTACATCGACCTAATCTAGTCTCGGACCCCCAAAATTATGCCTTATCTTACCCTTGCTCAATGCACCTCCCACTTCTTTTCAACCCTCCCCTCATCACTCCCAGACCTTTCATTCTGCCTCTTCCCTCTCCTGCTCTCTTCACTTCTGACTATGACAGTAGTCTCCCTTATTACATTAAATTGTCAATTCAGCTTTACTGCCTCCAGCTCCAAAAACAAACCATTGGTAAGGACCCATGGGCAGTCCCAGAGGAAAAAAGCGGTCTCCTTTTTGATTAGATCCTTGAAGAAAATGTTACTGTTGCTCCTCCTCTGCTCAGGTAATGTTGAGCTAAATCCTGGCCCACCTGTGCAACTCTCCTCCCATCAGAGTTTGCAGCTGCCCTGGGTCTTAAAATAATGTTAGTTAACATACTGAGCTTGACAAAAAAAAATTTGTCCAACTACAAGCATGGGCTGCACATACTGTACACATCCAGATCTTATCATTATTACAGAATCCTGGCTTAAAAAGGCTAACTCTGACGAACAAGCTACCCTTCTTGGATATAAACTATTCAGAACAGACAGGGAATCTCAGGGTGGGGGTGTAGTAATTTATTCTAAACTCAAGTACACAGTCTCAGATATCAGCAGCAAATCATTATCAAAGGACTTCAAGATTGTTTCTTTGAAGCTCCACCTGCCCTCCTCTGAGTGTATCAATATTATTGGGGGCTACAGGCCTCCGTCTGGTGGTTTAGAAATCCTAAATACACTAGGATCCTTAATCTCCACTGCTAATTCAGAAACAGTATTCCTAGGAGACCTCAATATGGATTGGCTTACATCGCAATCTCACTGCCTTAAATCTCTCTGTGACGAGCCTGGCCTTGTGCAGTTAGTTAGTGAATCAACAAGGTCCAATACCATTAACTCAGACAATAGCTCCCTCTTAGACATCATCTTATCCACTCATCCTCATAATATTTCTCACTCAGCAGTTTTCCACAGCAATATGAGTTATCATGAGGTTGTTGTATGCATAACAGCTCAAACTAAGGCCCATCAGCAGCCCACATTCATAACTAAATGGTCCTTTTGAAAATTCAATGCAGCTAATTTCTTCTCAGACCTAGGTGAGGTCAGATGGCAGAATCTGTACCTTGCTAAAAATATAGATGAGGCTGTCTCTATCCTCAATGGCAACCTTGCCACACAGATAAATAAGCATGCCCCCTTAATCAAAGTCAGGGTGCATAAAAACTCTCACCCCTGGTTCACTCCAGGACTCAAGGCAGCTCTCACCAACTGAAAAGCTCTGGGCCCCAGCTAGGCAATCCAAGAGCCCTGTAGATTGGCAGGCCTTTAGAGCTGCTAGGAATGCCTGTGATAAAAAGCATTCACACTGCCAAAGCCTACTTCTATGCCTCTTCTCTTGAACAGGCAAATGGGGACTCCGGCAAAATTTGGAGGACACTCAAATCTATTGAAGGGTAGCCCACTGCCCCCTCTGCTCCTACCAAGATATGTGCAAATGGCAGGATTGCGGAAAATAATTCCCAAATTCTTGAAGAACTCAAATCCCATTTTGCTACAGCCGGTTCAGCGTTCGACTCCTCATCCTACGTTAGTTTTGTTAAGAGTCAGCCAAGCTCCTCCCTGTCTACCTGAACCCCATACTGCCCCTTTCAGTTGCACTTGTTTAACTTTAAAGAAGTAGAAGACGCACTCCTTAAACATGATACCAGGAAGAGTGCTGTGGATGACAGTCTTGAACCGTTCTTTGTAAGACTAGGCTATGGCCACCTTACAGCCCCCATTCTCCATATCTTCAACCTCTCTATCTCTTCTGCTTTAGTTCTGACCTGTTGGAATCTGCCCATATCCTTCCCCTATTTAAATCAGGGGACCCGTGAGACCTGAACAACTACAGGCCCATCTCCATCTTGCCCATCCTTTCTAAGGTCCTCGAAAATTGGTGTATAACCAACTAAAACTTCACATTGGAACCTTTTCACTCCTTAATCCAGCTCAATCCAGTTTCCAGGCAAATCACAGCACTATCACAGCTTTGGCAAAAGTTACAAATGACTGGATCTCCACCGTTGATGCTAAGATGGTTACTGGTGCAATCTTTTTGGACCTTAGCAAAGCATTTGACACTGCTGATTGCAACCTTTTAGTCTCTTGCCTGTCCAACATAGGTGCTACTCCATCCACCACTCAGTGGTTCACTAGTTACCTATCAGGGAGAACACAGAAGGTCAAAGCAGATGGCTTATTCTCTGCTTCCCTGCAGGTAGTCAGAGGAGTCCTCCAAGGCTCCATTCTAGGGCCGATCTTGTTCTCTCTGTACATAAATGATCTTGACTCCCATATAACTAGCTCCAGCATGCATTTCTTTGTGGATGATACTGTTCTGTATACCTCTGGATCAATGATATCGGAAGTCAGGGAAGTATTACAAGCTGACTTTGCTCAGCTTGAAAACAATTTAATAAAAGCCAAACTTCTCCTTAATGCTAAGAAAATGAAAGCAATGATTTTCTTTTGTAGTACCTCCTCTAGGTCCTTCCCCTGTCTTCCAAATGATTTTATTGTTACAACACTAGGTGAATCTTTGGAAGTCGTTCCTAAATTCAAATACTTGGGTATTTTGCTAGATAATAAGCTCTCTTTTAATGACCACATTGATGAACTATCCAGGAGGCTCAAAGCAAGATTAGGATTCTTTTTTGAAATAGTTCTCTATTACCCCTTGAGACACGTATCAGGCTCGTCCAGGCCACATTCCTTCCCCTACTTGATTACAGCGACCTAATTTACACTACAGCTGCAACTTCAAGCCTAAGCAAGTTGGACAACCTTTATCACCGAGCATTACAATTCCTTACCATCTCATCCTACCTTACTCATCATTGTGATTTATATGCAGCTGTTGGTTGGACATCTCTTACCACTAGACGCCTGTTCCATGCTGGTCTTTGGACCCTTAAGTTGCTTTTGCAGAAATTACATGCTACCTAACATCTTTAATCCACATTTCCCACAGTGCATATTCCCTCAGGAAAACTGACTTTATCACGCTCGATGTACCTAGGACTCATACCTCCTTTGGCAAACGTGCTATCTCGTATGCCCTTCCAACTATACGGAACCAACTCCAATCTATACTAAAACTAAATAACATTGTCTCAGTTAACTTCTTCAGAGTGCTAGTTGCATCAAAAATAAAAGATACTTGTAACTGCTGCTAAGCCTCTCCGCCCCCGGTATCCTTATGTGTGCTTCTCGTCTATTGTCTCTTTTGGCCCTTGCCGTACTGAGATCTTAAACCTTCAAACCTGCAAGATGTCTTGCCTGGCTAACTAATCTATAGGATCCTATCTTTTTTTTTTTTTTTCTGTTTCTACATCCCTTCCTTCCTTAGGCCCTCTATCTTTATATTACTCTTTGCTATTCCCTTTCCCACCTTAGGCCTCCTACTTATACATTATCCTCTGCTAATCTACCCCTTCCCCCCAACCCTGTTCACCCTAATTATCCTATCCTTCCTCTCCGGTGTTTATCACATAATGTTTATCTTACCTGATTTGAGCCTTGAGTGCACTTTGTATATTTGGTTTCCAAGGTGCTGTACTATATAATGTGTCACTGTATGTGGATAACCATCAGGACCTCCTTGTGAATGAACTTGCTCAATGGAGTCGTCCTGCAATAAACTTAAACAATAACAATAATAAAACAATGAAATTCCTTTTCAAGACTTCAGATTCTGGAATTGTACTGGTGATTGTTACTCTAATTTCCTGATTTTACTGGGATTCTGCTATCATTCTTTTAGTATGTGCATAAATAATCAGAATTAAAGAAGGCTTAATATACAGAACATTAAATAAAGCAAATTGAAAATAGTGCAGGAAGGAATTAAAAGAAAAACACAAGTTTTGTAGATTTACTGATCTGATATAAAATCTCAGATTCCATGCAATCTTTGTTTTTATCAGTCTTCAGGAAGTCCTAATTCCAGAATTTTACCTGATTTTCCAGTAAAAACCAAAAAACAGTGGCCTTGCAGATAATCCTGTGCTCTGTCCAAAACAAGAGGGTGCTCTGCCAAAATGAGACTAGGTCAGAACTCAGATTAAATAGACAGCCTCCTTTGCGCATGCACAAATGGAAGGTGAGCAGAGGGTTAAGGTCTCAAAAATAGGCACTGATGCTCCACTGTATTCAAATTATGTTTTATTATTCACTGTGCAAAACTAGTGCCATCCAATGCCATTCAGTGCATTCAGACATTACAAGTACAAATCGTCCTGATGATAAAAAATCCAGCATACAGAAATTTTACAAATAAACAGACCTACACTACACTTATTGACTTGCCAACCACCTCTAAACCCCAACTTTTTTTTTTTCTTGAAGTTATTTTGCTGTACTTGGACATCACAACTTGTTGCCATGGAAATTATTCTGTTGTCACAAAGATAGAATTATGATTTCAATGCTGGAAAAGGAACACAAATGTACAGTTGCAGTCATAGACATGGTCAAATACAGTTCTCCCTCATTATAACGAACACCTCGGGATCCGTTAGCATAGTTCGTTATAGCGAATATTCGTTATAATGAAAAATGAGAGAAAACAAATAAAATTTGCAATGACTTTAATTGCGCTATTTCATTAAATACCCTAACAAAATTTATTATAAGGAACATATAGAGCTGTAGTATACATTATTTATTTATTTAAAATAGCAGTCCAATTTTTTTTGTGTTAGACCGTTGTTAAGAACATCCTTGTTACACAGCAATATGAGCTGTCTTAACAGTAGCAGCTGTAAGGAGGACACAAAGGACTGCTGTTCCAAATACCACAACCCTGTCTCCAGTCCTGCTATTCCCTCGGCTGAGCTTACTTTTATTTCTTCACTGTCTGTCACCCCTTCGCCTGAATCTTCGCTCTCTGATAGAGTGCGCTGCCCGATTTTACTTCAGCCACAATGTATTCGTCTGTTAGTGCACCCGAAACAGCCACAGTGTCATCCTGAGCAAACCACTGCTGAAGTTGATTGTGGGCATCAGGACCAGTCCCTTCAATAAGCCCTAATTGTGCAGCAATGGTGATATCCTCTCTGTCTATCTCATCATGCTGAGTGGACACAACAGGGCTAATAGTGGTACTGTCCTCAAATATTGGCCCAAGGCCATCGCGCCAGCAATTGGTCAGTTTCTCTGCTGTAATTGAGTCCCACGCAGTACCGGCAATGTACATCATATCCTTAATGTCGTATGCTTTTAAAAATTTTATGAGCTCTGTCCCGTTGTCTTGAGAAATAATCTCCCTTAACAGCTGCTTACAGTACAGTTTTTTCAGATTAGCTATTACACCCTTGTCCATCGGCTGGATGATTGATGTGGTGTTACTGGGCAGGTAAAGAACCTTGATTTTACCATCTCTGCTCACCATTTCTTCGTCTTTTGGATGTGCAGGGCACTGGTCTAGTAGGAGAATAGCCTTAGTGTCCTTACATTTAGATCGAAGGAATCTTCGTACTGAAGGGATAAATTCATTATTGAACCACTGTCTAAAAATATCCTGGGTCATCCATGAGTTGGCACTGTAGTTGTACAATAAAGGAAGGGAATCTCTATTTATGTGATGGAAACATTTTAGGTTTGCAAAGCGACCAATACAAAGTGGTTTCAACCTATGTTCGCCAGTTGCATTTGTACAAACAAGCATTGTCACCCGGTCCTTAAAGATTTTGTATCCTTTGGGGGCATCTGTCTCAGTTCGAGCAGCGAGGGTTCTGTCAGGTAAACATTTATAGAACAACCCTGTTTCATCAGCATTGTACAGCTGGCAAGGTTCATAATCACCATCTTCTAAAATGTCTATCAACTTTGGCATAAATTCAGCAGAAGCAGTATCATCAGCCGATTGCCGCTCACCTGCAGTTTTAAGTTGTCTGATACCATGTCGACGTTGGAATCACCAGAGCTAGCCATGAGAGGATTTAAAGTTGCATTCATCACCCATAATCTGTTTTGCCAAACAATCTGCCTTCTCTTTAACAATGGCACCAGAGATTGGGACACCAGCTGCTCGCTGACTCTCGAACTATATTTTTACAGCTTGATCAACCTCAGCATTGCCAGCTAGCCTTAATTTATTTTTCATTGCATACCCTTCTTCTCTAAGCAATTGTCCACGAAAGCCCTCAAAGACTCCTTTTGTTTACAGGAGGTGCAAATAGTCGACTTGGCTAGTGAAAATTCGGAGGCAAGTTTGGTGAGTCCCTCTCCATTTTTTAACCTTTGTATGATGGCAAGTTTGGTATTGACATCCAGTGCCTTCTGTTTTTTTTATCTCAGCCATGAAAGTTAGGACCAGGGTTGCTGTCGAGAGCTGCAGTGTGAATGAGATTGTATGCCCTAATAAGCCTAAAAAGCCTTAATAACTTAATTGCAATGACTAGTAAAGTCTGAAGCTAGTTACAGCTACTAGAGGTACAATTACAATTGAATGATTGATAGATAAGAAACATCTGTGATCGTTTGCTCATTGCTAGTTTATGAACTGACAGTTTGTCAGTTTCAAACTAGAGGACGAAATGCATGTATTGATGGCAAAAGCTGAAGCTAATTACAGCTACTAGAGCTAAACTACACTAGACAGCTTGCTAGCTAAATACCATCGATGATAGTTAGCTCGTTGTTCGTTTATGAACAGACAGCTTGTCAATTTTAAAACGACTAGACAAACTGCATGTATTCTAGTGGAAGCCATAACTTTGATTCATTTTAAGTGGGATTCGTTATGTCAAGATTCGCTATAATGAGGGACAACTGTATTTCCTGAAATTTCTGTGACATCTCTGGAGAAGTTCCTTTCCTGCCTGCAGTACTACTAGGGGCTACCAGAGAGATATATACAGTATGGCTAAATATCTTGGAAAATATGAATGTATCGATGTCTGAAACTGTATAGGGCAAGATTTTCTGCACCCCCAGAAACTGGTGCAGGTGTGGTAAAAATGACACAAGTGAGTCCTCACTTGCAGAGCTACAGTTTTCACACAACTGCCGGAGTTTCAAAGTTGGAGCCAGTTTATTACTCGCTCCACAATACACGGCAGCCTGGACCAGGTGTAACATACCCCCACAGTTGCGCCAATCACCCAGCCAGGGCATGGGATGAAGATACAAATATCCACAGGTTTGGAGAAGTTGTACTGCAGCAGTGGTGGCAGCATGGGACTTAGTACCAGAATCACTGAAAATTGGACCCATAAGGTCTAAAGCAGTAAAAGTAGTTTTTTTGTTTTTTCTCTCCTTTTGGCCCCCAACATTGATACCTGTGCTTACTTGGTGATGGGGGGGGTCATTGATTTTTCCCTGGTTTTCTCCCCTGTTACCCAGGATACCAGATCGGGAGGCATGTGCGTGGAGGCATGCATGTGTTCCTTGGCTCCAGTGGTGACCCCTTCCCCCACCCAGCCTAATTCCAGGTTCCCCTGAGGCTTGGCCCTGCCACCCAGCCTCCATCAGGTGGCAGCCAAGAGCCAGGGAAACCTCTTGTCCCTCCCCAGGAGAGGAGAGCTGCCTGTGGCAGCTTAATTCAGCTCCTTGCACCCCATTAGTCAATTCCTGATGACACAAGCTAACTCCCAAGCTCAGGTCACTGGCATAGCACAAGGTATGGCATTCGATGCCTGAACCCTCAGCACCACCATGCCAGCTGCACTAAAAGTAGTTAAAGAGAGAAGTCAGAACTTACTATTGGTCAAAGGAAAAAGTCAGACACTTACATTCTCAAAAGATTATTGCACTTCAGGAGAGTGTATAAAAAGCAAGTTTATTTCATGCCACACATTCACACAGCATACAACCTTCCAAAACAGTTTGAATGGTGCACTTGTGTCAGCCTAGTGATGCATAGAATCTGACATTTCACACATGCCCTTTGCACTTCAAAAGAGGTATCCAGCCTACAAGAAGCACTTGAGGGTACAGTGAAGCCTGTCAGGATTAAATGCAAGGTCACAGTTTCCAGCTTGACAAATAGGAATAACTCCCATTGAATTTGCCTTCCTTCCTGCAATTTCTCTTCTAGAGATTTCTGCAGAACTGGGTTGCATACCAGCAGGCTTCATTGTATTTTAACTTGTTTAAAGTTAGGGCACTGTGTTCAGGCTCAAGGGCACATACTGTATGACAAGTGCCTAATGGTGCCATACAGTGCAACAGCAATATTAAAATATACATTAAAAGATATGTGATAAGTTAGAAAGTAATAACACATTGGTGCTAGATAATAATTGTTGATGCTTCATTCCCTTCTTTAAAACTGTAATGAGAACAGCACACAGTTTTACATGTCTTAAATATATGTGAACAGTTCAGCAGACAATTTAAATATTCCAGATAAAAATAGTTTATAGAGCATAACAAAGGTTCCTGCAAACTGGAGGCAATAGATACTAAACCAGGAGGGGTCAAACTCTTGAGATGCGCAAAGCTGGCTAAATTCACTCCGTGAATTAATCTGTGAATTTAACACAATTTGTGATGTGTGGATCAGTCTGCAAAGTGTACAATTTCACCATGAGCAGTGGAATTCCACCCATGAAGTGCAGAATTTCACCCACAAATGGCAAAGTTTCACCCATGGATCTCAGAATTTCACCATTCGCGGGTGAAATTCTGCCATTTGTCGGCAAACTTCTACACTTTGCTGTCTGAATTCTGCCATTTGCATGAAAAACTTCATAATTTTGGGTGAAGTCAAAGTTGCTGAGGGTAGGGAAAACTTCGCAAAACATCATGAATACAAATTTTGGCCACTTCATGACAACTTTGCAGGCAACTTAAAAGATCAGAATATCTCTACTGCCCACTTCCTTCCTCCCATCATGTGAATCTAAAATTATTTTCTTTTAAACAATAATTATGTGTGGTTCATAGCTCAGTGTTTATATTATATAACATAGCTGAATGATGTAGGTTGTGCTTGGATACAGAAGCCAGACCAGTAAGTAGGACAATGCTTGCAAGGTATTAGTAGTATGAAATGATTAGAGCTTAGGTACTTCAGCATAGACATGAGCAAGTCAGTGATTATAGTACATGTGAGCTGGGTAGTATATGCAAGGTGCTTACATGCTTGAACTGATGAGTAACATGTTATGGCTTGATATTTTGGCCTTTCTCTCTATCCCACCGTAGGAAGGATGCTTAGTCTAGTAGTATGAGACCCCCCGGTGGGATAAGAGTGCTGGAGAAGAAATAGGTGTCAGGGAAGGATGGAGGGTGAGTGCAACTCACTCTAAGCAGAGTAGTGGTTTGCCTGCTGGCTTAAGTAGGATGTGGGGGAGGAGCTCTTCCCCCACATAACCACAGGCATGCACCTTTCAATTATGTGTGGTTCATAGATCAGTGCTTATATTACATAATGTAGCTGAATGATGTAGTTTGTTCTTGGATACAGAAGCCAGACCAATAAGTAGGACAATGCTTGCAAAGTATTAGTAGTATGAAAAGATTAGTGCTTAGGTACTTCGGCATAGACATGAGCAAGTCAGTGATTATAGTACATGTGAGCTGGATAGTATCTGCAAGGTACTTAGATGCTTCAACTAATGAGTAACTTTTTATGACTTGATAGTTTGGCCTTTCTCTGTATCCCACCGTAGGAAGGATGCTTAGTCCAGTAGTATGAGACCCCCCCAAAAAAAGAATGATATTATATGATTATTGTGTATCCGACCGTTGGAAGGCTATTTAGTTGAGTAGGATGAGACCCCCCAAAATAAATGATTAGCAGTACGATTACCTCCTCCAACTCCAGAGAGTGTGACCAGTAGCACACAGGAGAGGAGAATCCCCCTTGGGGGGAAACCTCTTAGGACCCATGGCTACTGACCTGCCCATCCCTCAGGGCATACTAAAGGAGAGTAATCCTAAGTAACAATTTTAATATAATTGGCTAATCCAAAATCCAAAGTTGCAGATCCTGATCCAGTGAAAAGGAAAACTGCAGAAAGTACTGATTTTGAAAGTGTCAGGTGAACATAGCGGCATCCTTCAAGTAAACTCCTAGTCCAAGAATCCATGTCCAGGGCAGAATGATAGGAGAGTTTGGAATCCATAGTCGATAATAATTCGAAGTGTCGGAGTTGCATTGGTGAAGCGCTCCAGCAGGTGAGGATGTCTTCTCTGAGTAGAACCAGTAACCAAAAAGGCTAAGTGTCCATTTCTAGTGTAGGAGGACAGTTGGTTCGTGTTCTGCTTGGCAAGCTTTGCAAATGAAGGCCATGGTGATGAAGCACAGGAACTGGTGCATGCTGCATGATCTGGAGAGGGCGGAGCAGTAGGAACCTCCGATCCATAGTGGGGAAGCAGGTAAGTGAATTAGGTATAGATCTTAGTGCGAATAGGTAGACGTAAGTTAGATGTACCTCCAGATCTCAAGGGGTGAAGTAGGTTGTAGAATAGGTGAGTCAGTCTTGATGAACCTCTAGACCATGTAAGGGCGAAGCAGGTAATATGAGCAAGTAGTGTAAATAAGTAGACATAGAAACATAGACTTTGATGGCAGATAAGGACCACTTGGCCCACCCAGTCTGCCCATTTCACTACCTACTGGATAAGCTGCAGATTCTAGTTAACCAACAGCCTACTTCCTGCCACCCCCCACTACAATTGCCTTGTGTCTGTCCCATGCATGTTTGAATTCCCCCACTATTTGAGCCCCAACAACCTCCCCAGGAAGGCAGTTCCACGCATCCACCACTCTCTCCGTGAAAAAAGATTTCCTCAAATTACCCCTGACCCGTCCCCCCTCTATCTTTAAATTGTGTCCCCTTGTTCTTACACATCTCTTTTTCTGAAAGATGCTACCCTCCTGGACTTTGTTGATTCCCTTGAGGTACTTGAACATTTCTATCATGTCCCCCCGTCCCTCCTTTCATCAAAGATATACATTTTTAAGCTCTCTCAGTCTCTCTTCATATGATTTCTGATGCAGACACTGCACCATTTTAGTTGCCCTCCTCTGGACTGCTTCCATCCTGTCTATGTCCTTGCATAGATGAGGTCTCCAAAACTGCACACAGTACTCCAGATGGGGTCTCACCAACTGTCTGTACAGAGGGATAACCACTTCCCTTTTTCTACTTGTGATGCCCCTTCCTATGCATCCCAGTATCCCCCTGGCTCTCCTCACTGACTTCTCACATTGATTACCCACCTTTAGACATGCACGGAGGTCAGTAGTAGTAGTAGTAGTAATTAAATCTGCATAATGCAGATGTAGTAGCAGAGGGTAGTATAGCATAGATTATGTACAGTATACATCAAGGAGCATGAGGAAATGATAATAGCACAAGAATCTAAGCTTTGTCTGGTGATCCGAATAGTTGCATAGTGATGTATATATCCACGATTTGAAAGCTAGAATGGTACAGTAGCTAGAACTGACTTGGTGAGAATAGTCTGATGAATCCTGAATAGTCAAGCTTACGAATTATAAATGGTGATAACTGAAGAGGCTGAATCGAATGAAGTAGCGTTGTCACAAGTTCCAAGAAGCCTCGGAGCACAAATCATGAGACTGAAAGTCTTCTGGATAAGCTCAACTAAGTGTTCTGGTAGGAGTGTAGCAGTAGTAAGTCATATGACTGAAATGGCAAGGCAGAAGCATCCAAAGAATAGATGACGAATGGCTAAACAAATTCAGATGTGAGTCCATTGCAAAAAAGAGCTCCTAAGGCTGGCAGACACGGCAGCAAGTAGGCATATAGTATAATATGCAAACCTCCAGGCCCCGAGCTTGGCGAGGCAGGTGTAGAGTAGAAGTAGTTAAACCCCCTGCCCCAAACAGTGAGGCAGGTCATAGAAGCAGGCGAATATGGTGTAGTAGAATAAGTTCAAGGGACCTCCGGGCCCATAGGAGTGCAGGTCTGTCAAAAAGTGCAATGCAGTGAACCTCTGGCCCTGCAGGATGAGGCAGGTTGTAGAGCACTGGTAGATAGAGTAATAGTAATATCTAACTGCAAGCAATGTAGAATTAGTAGTGACATAGTAAGGAATAGATTGTAAATAGAATTGTAAATGGTAGCATAATCCTGAACCTATTCTGTGGAGTGTAGAAATATATTCTGAGGCAATTTATGAGAGCAGTAGAAAGGTGCCGTAGACTGTCAGTTCCTGATGATCAAAAACGTGAGGAAAAGACTGGGGCGGATAAGTTGGCAACTCGACCAGAGGCAATAAACATCAGAAAAAGTGCAGTAGATCTATGTCTTAAGCTTAAACTATGACAAGAAGGGCATTATGAAAGTGTAGTAGTAACTCCAAAGGAGTGAAAGCAGTATAACAAGAAGCATCCTAGGGAATTGAGGTGAATATCCAATGTAATCTAGAATTAAATCCAATGAAAGAAGAAGTATATCCTCGACAATGGAAGTAAGTGGGAACAGCAAGATGAATGCTGCAAGGTCTAGGATTAGAGTAGTATGACTGAAGGTGAAGAATTACTGGCGGTGCATCCGATACTGAAAATTAAGTGAATGGAGAGAGGCAGCTAAGCCCCATGAAGGCTAGCATGCACAGCTGGACACCTTGTAGGTCAGCTGGTAAGGTAAGTAGAAAGCAACAGCTAGCTTCACGTAGGCTAGCATGCACAGCTGGACCCCACGCACGAAGGTTGGCTGGTAGGTAGTTTGAGAGTGGCAGCCAAGCCCGTGAGGGCTAGCAGACGTGGCTGAACCATGCAGGTCAGTCAGAAAGCAAGGAAGGAGCAGGTAATGCAACTGAAGTGAATCAGGATGGTTAGCATCAAGAGATATTGCTGTAGTCCCAAGACATGGTCTGGTAGGTAATCTACACTGGAGCATGGATGGTTCTGGACAGATGGAGAGGAAGGAACAAGCCAAGTAAGCCATGGCATCCAGAGTTCAATGACAAGGTGTGGAAGCAATGATGTGGTACAAGCCAAAGTGCATGGCAAGGGTCCACCGAAGGAAGAAGTAGAGCTAGGCGGCTAGCAGGAGCACAAACCCACACATAGGTCAGGAAAGAGCAGTATATGATGACAGGCTAGGCCTCCCTCGTGGCAGGCAGAACAACTGAACCCCACGTAGGCCAGTCAGTAGGGGAGTGAGGAGTCAAGCTAGGCCCCATGTAGGTTAGCAAGAATGAATGCTCTGCCAATGAGGGCTGTGGGAGAGCAGTAGGTGCCTGGGCCAGTGTACAGAGCAATGGGACTTGGATGCATGCAAGATGGCAATTTGAAGTAGACAGTAGTCTATTTGAACCCTAGGTAGCTCAGGGATGCAATAGAAGTAATAGGAGCCTTACATGATGGAAAGGCATTCAGCAGATAAGTGTAATCAATCCATCATAGTGAAGCTGGAGTAAGGGAACAAATAGGAATCCAGGCCAGGTGCAGCTGCTTTGGGGTAAAATTGCTATAAATAAATAGTAAGCATCTGGTTTGTCCTAGAGGAGAAACCAGATTAGAAGTCACATACACAGTTCCTTAGATGCGCTGCCCAGAAGGAGTATGAATATTGCACAGCAAGGTGCATGGCCGAGCAAGGTCTAGTAAAACAGTAAGTGGAAAGAGAAGCAGGAGCACCTGTGGCAAGGGGAAAGTAGAATAATATACATGGCGTGGCCTTAGAAGTCCAAGCCATCGGACGAATGAGTAATGTAACAGCAGATGAAGTGGCAGACGGTGTAGGCAGGCATGCCGGTGTGAGGCAATGCTGGTAGTCATGGCAGCAACGTGATATCAAGAACCGAGTAGGTGGTGGATGAGATGAAAAAGCTCCAAGCTGTAGGCAGGAGGAGGAATGGAGCGACGATGAACTAGGCATTGAGCGGGCTGCTCTAGGGAAAGTTGGAGGCAGCAAGCAAGTGCAAGCAATAGAGCGGAGACAGAAGTAACGGCCAAGCAGGAGGAAGGCAGCATCTGGAAAACGAGCAACAAGCCCCTCCAAAAGAAAGGCACAGGATGAAGGAAACATGCAAACAGGGAGGAAGCCAGAAGACCCACTAAACAAACGAAGGCAGGTGAAGCGTGCTGAGCAACAGCAGAAAAACACAAGCATGGGCACAAAGCAGGCAGACAGGATGGGGGGAGCACCAGGAGAGAGGAGCTATGGACCATCGATGGCACAGCAGCGATTGCTACTTGCTCTAAGCAGAGCAGTGGTTTGCCTGCTGGCTTAAGTAGGATGTTTGGGAGGAGCTCTTCCCCCACATAACCACAGGTATGCACCTTTCAAATGTTCTAAATCCCTGCCCCTGTTTAACATTCTTGAGCCCCACAAAACAGACTTCATGTCTATTCCCCCTCCCATTACAATATGTCTGCCAATAGCATTATTCATAGCTTAATTTTTGATTGCCAAGAAAGGCTCACTAATTCTCACTTAAAAGTTCTTCTCAGTCTAGCATACCTGAAGGCCCAACAGGAACATATTGTTAAATAAATCAATACACACATTACGAGATAAACTATATGAGGACAGACTCCTGGAATTGAACCTCATGTCCCTAGAGAATAGGAGAATATGGGGTGACCTCCTGATGTACTATGACATCATGCAGGACCCATATATGTTAACTCAGCTCCAGCTGGAATTTAAATACACTTCGCTATGTACCAGGGGTCACCCACTTCAGCTCCTACTAAAGAAATTTAATACAACTAGGAGGACGGTTTTCTTTACATAGAGAGTGGTGTACCCTTGGAATGGATTGCCCCTAAAGGTTATGAATAAAAGTAAACAACAGTTCAAACAGCGACTTGACAGATATTTACTGGGAGGAAATATTGTGCAGTATTACGGGTAATGAGGCTAGGAGCCTGAAATGGGCAACCGTCTTCTTGGTTCCTTGATACCTTAGTGTGAACCTTAGTATGAATTAAATTAATCCTTCCAAGATGATAGCACATATTAATTCTGTCCTCTCATCTGTAGGGTTAAAAAAGACTACATTTGAGTACTACTAAGCATAACATGAAATTGTAACAGTAGAAGCATCCACTGCAGCGAGGACGTTCCAATCAATTTGTAGGTATCAAACTATGCTTTAATAGCCTTATGTAGATGTGTATATTATTTTGTCCAAATTTTAAAGATTATTATTACATTTAGTGTATGAGTCAACAGTGGTGAGGTCTGAGTAGTGTAGTACTAGACAGCCTATCACCTCCCAACACACACACGCACACACACACACACACACACACACACACACATGCACGCACATTTGTTTACACATGATGCTTTCTGCTGGGTTTAATGCTTGTTGTTGCATGTGTATT
The DNA here is from genome assembly GCA_016271365.2 of Neoceratodus forsteri. Taxonomy (NCBI): domain Eukaryota; kingdom Metazoa; phylum Chordata; order Ceratodontiformes; family Ceratodontidae; genus Neoceratodus; species Neoceratodus forsteri. The sequence goes on along the minus strand of CM028136.1, from coordinate 108,147,745 downwards.
TACATAAACAACATAAATTGAATTCAATAGGTTTAGGCAACTTAGTGTAGTCTTATGCTTGTGCAACTGTTGATAATTTTTGCCATTCACACTCTCTATTCCACAGGGAACTACCACCCTATAGAGGTACAGAAGGCAAGAAATCTTCAAAGAGGGTTTTACTTCTAGGTGTGCCACGAGAAGGATTCCCTTAGCTAAAGTTACCTTAGGAAAGAGCCCCGAGGAGAGAGGCATGCCACTGGAGGAGGAGGTGAGGACTGTGGGGCAAAGCAAAAAGTGCTTCTGAGAGAGGCTGTAATGAAATGGCTTACATAGATCAGGAAGGGGGCATGGCTGGTTGCTTCAGCCCATGAAATCACAGGGATAGCCTTTCAATTCAATGGGCATATGCAACTTAGTGTAGTGTTATGCTTGTGCAGTTGTTGATAACTTTAGCCATTAGCAGTCTCTGTTCTATGAGGAACTACTTCCCTGCAGTGGTACCTAGAGGTGTTCCAGGAGGGATTTCCTTGGCTAAAGGTACCTTGAGAAGGATCCCCAAAAAGAAGTATTGAGCAGCAAACATTGACCACAAAAGCTGAACAGCACAGATTGACAGTGTTACACGAGGTCCCTGCACCCCAATTGATACCCTCAGAGGTACACCTTAGACAGCTAATGCTTAGGTATAAGTTATACTAATACATAGGGCTAAGGACATCTACCGTACAAGAGTAGATGTTAGGATATGAATGCTTATTGTTGTAATCCACTTTGCTTGCTAATGCATACATATTATACCATGTATTTTCTGTCTATTTCCTACTTGTCAGATGCCAAGACACCTGTCCTTGAAGTAACTATGATATGTAAGGCAACATTGCCATCCTTTGGTGATGTGCACCACTACACCTTGTTATGTAAGACTCTGTATAAGAACTTCTTTGTTCTAAAACTGATGACTTTACAGAATTATATAATGTTATCTTGGACCGTGGAGCCACCTCTAATTTAGCCAATAGGGCTCATCTCTGTAACTAGAAATGTTTCTATCTTTTAGTAACCATAGTAATTATCATAGGTATATAATGTAATGCACAGACTTTACACCTCAGAGACCCGAGAGATCCCAAGAGACTACAGAGAAACCTCAAGGTGTAAGGAACACTTAGCATTGGCTCCCGGTTCGTATTGGTAAGAACTGCTTAGGGCAACTGTGATTTATCCCTTTTGTAGTAATAAACTTGTTTATTACTCGAATGCAACTTGTTTGTGATTATTTGCATTCCCAATATCGTCAAGAATCTGAAAGTGAGGTTCAGACCTCTCACAAATTGACGACTCTGTGCAGGCAATATTTGGTGTTTGCAAGTTTTCACTTGTTGCTGAAATTTCCCCATTCCCCACGGGGACTGTAGGTGTACACTCCCGTTTCACCTCTCCCATTTTTCCTACCAGTTTGGAGTCACTTGCAAAGTCTATCTGACTTTTTGGGTATGGTCGATGCCGTCTCGACCCACTCCATAGCAGCTTTGAATTTGCAAGCCTGCAACTTATACAGTAGCCCGGCTGTGTTTAAAGTACTCGTGTTGTGGATCGATACGCAACACACTGTCTTTTTCACAGTTTGAATTTTAATTCCCTCCCACACAATGGCCACAATATCAGATATCTGCGCAGAACTGAGACTCGATGTCTCTAACTTCCTTACCTCCCATGGAGGATGGGCTGACTTCGTGCGGGATGCTAGTCAATCCGACAACCCTGTACTGGGGATCTCAACCCAGTACGCAGAGACGCGACAGTCAACCAATAAGCATTGAGCTAAAGAGTTGATGGTCGCCACTCTCTATGCTGCTTTGGAAGCCTTCAAAGTGAGGTTTCACACCCTTGATCTGCAGATCGCATCTCTTAAGCAAGAGATGGGTTTACAGGAAACTGAATGTGTTAGAATACAGCAGAACTTGGAGTCGGAGCTCCAAACTCTCCGAAATTAAAAGGATTCACTATTGCATCATTCAGCACAGGCTGGTGAACAAGAAATGTGTACTCTGAAACAGGAGTGTGAAAGTTTGAGACAGGATAAGAGTCAGGTTGTGCAAATGAATGATCTGTTGAGTGCTGTGAATGCACAGCTGAGTGATGAAATGGGTGAGCTTCAGGACGAGATCAACCAGGTATGTAATGATTTAGAAATAGCCTATAGGGACAATCACGAATTGAGCACCGCATACCGTGTTTTGCAGAAGCAGAAGCAGGATCAGGTTGATATGGATGTTGCAAGTGTGAATCATGATGAATGTAGAGCTAAAATGGATAAACTGCGCCATCAGCGAGAGGTTTTGGCTGGCCATGTTAAGGCAATGGGAGGCGTAGCCCCTGCCTTTCACTCGTCATCAGAAGGGGAGCTATCTGATGATGACGTTTCACAGTACAACGCCCAGTCATGCCCCAGCTATGGCCCAGAATCCCCACCCAGCCATCCACAGTATGGTGGGTCCCCGCCCACAACTCCCCAGGTCACACGTCGACAACATTGTGACGCTCATCATGGGAGACGCCAACATGGCAGCGCCCATGATGGGGGGAAGCAGGCCCAAGCTTGCTCCCGACGGTGCCTCGGGTAGCCGTTATTAGTGTGGAAGACAGGCAAGAGATTGAAACCATGATTGATAGAGCATTGGGTAATGTTCCTCTTCCTGAAAGGAGCATGAAAGCCATTAAAAGTCAAATTTGACAAATTTTTCAAGAAGCTGGCACTCAGGAAGGTGTTGTCCGCACTGCAGCTGCAGCTCGCGCAGCCTTGGACAGTGTGCGAGACGCATTACCTTTGCCTGATCGACCACCGACTAATCCCCTACAAATGGCCTACTTTGTTCAGCAAAGTGCTGACAGTATCAGTCGGATGAGCCTGTCCGACAACCTCAGCTGTCACTTGGAAAAGGTGCGTTCTAAATGCGAGATGCTCAGCCTCGCTGCAGAATATCAGGTCCAAATACTACACCAGACCATCGATCCTGGTTTATGGGCCAAAACTCCCGAAGCAGTTCGCCAGAATGGGAACACTACCTTTGACGAGGTTGCAGCTGAGCCCATCTCCGCTCATAGCCCAGGTGTAGTAGGAGTGATGCTGGCATACCCCGTAAAGCAGAATGCAAAAGAAAGCCCAGCAACCTACCACCAGAGACTCTGGATGGCCTACCAAGCAGGAAAACACCTGGCACAAGAAGCTGCGGATGTAGATCTTATTGAATATAAGACCTTGTTCCTTAGGAACATGATCCCAGCAGTAAGAGAAAAGGTAGAGCCAACCACTTACCCAAATACGGATAAGTTTGCCGATATTCTTCGGAAAACTGGGAGGGTGTATCAACTGTACATCCGTGATTTGGGTTCTAGTTCCAAGAAAGTTGCTGCCGTGGAACCCGCCTCCGGGACTGCAACACACTATACAGTGGAAGGGCAGGCCCAACAACAGCAAACTAAACATCCGTCGGCCCCTCCAGCTAGTAACCAACAAAACCCCCAACAAGGTCAACAACAACAGTGGGGTGGGAACCGGAATTCTCCCAAAAACAGAAGGCATAAGGGCAGAGGGAAACCATTACAGAGAATGGGTCCCTCATATAAGGAGATAGCTGAAGAAAACCGAAAATTCTGGGAGCTCCTGGGACAAGTACGCTCAGTAGCGGATGCTGTCCCCGCACAGACCCTTGAGGCAGTACAACCAGCGACCCATGCCACTACTGGCCATGGAGACACCAGAAGTACGAGCTCCCAGGCCCATACAAACCTGAACCCAGAAGTTCCTCCTTATATCGCATCAGTACAACACTGTGAAGTCCTCCATGCAAGTCAGGCCCAACCTTTGCATGCCTCCGGCAGTACAGATTGACAATTACAGGCCCCAGTCCGTATTGTAAACAAGCTGGTCTTGGATACAAATGGAAGGCCCTGCACTGAGGCCGAGGTCGGGGGCCGCCAACTAATAGTCCTACTAGATACAGGTGCAGCTGTTATCTGTGTTACATGACAAACACCCGGACACGTCCCCTTGGTCGACCGGATGGAAGACCAATATGTCTGGAGTTGATGGTACTAGGCTGCCTGCTTACCATTCTCTACCCTTACCGGTAGAGCTAGGCCACTTGAAAGCCTCACATGCATTTCAACTAATGGTACTGCATGATCATCCTAGTATCATAGGCATTGATTTCCTTGCACCACACAGCTGTGTGGTGGATCTAGCTAACATGCTGCTGATACAGATCCAGGGTCAATACCACACCATCTTGATTCCTGATTCACATGCTGTGGCGACAATATCTATCAATAACAAAGAGTATGACGTCATAGATTTGTTCAAAAACCATGAACTTTTTCCAAAACTCTTACCTATTCTGCAATGACATTTGGAAGCGTTTGCAGTTAACAAGCATGACTGTGGTAGAATGCATACTGTCACTGAAGTGCCAGGCCCGGCACATGAAAGGCAAAGGCAATACCTCTTTCCAACTGAGGCCTTGCCCTCTCTTCGAGAAACGATCAAGTCACTCCTCAAACAAGGAGTAATCAGAACTTGTGTTTCTACTGCCAACTCTCCCGTTTGGCCCGTGAAGAAACCCACAGGCACGTGGAGACTTACTATTGACTACAGGAAACTGAATCAGGTCACTCCCAGTTGTTCCCCAACTGTGGCATCAGCACCAGACGTGCTTCACCTTCTAACATCGGATCAGAAATGGTTCAGTGCCCTGGATATTTCCAATGGTTTCTGGTCATTGCCATTGGTCCTCAAGAGTCAATATAAGTTTGCCTTCACCTTTGAAGGATGACAATACACATAGACTTGCTTGCCATAAGGATTCCATAACAGTCCATCCCTCTTCCATCTCCACATGATGGACGCCCTACAGAGTTTCTCAGCCCCCCAATGTCTCTTACAGTATGTAGATGACCTGTTGTTGGCCACAGCCACGCAGGAACAACATCTGGATCTCTTGGATGAACTACTGACCCTCATTCAGAGAGCAGGCCTGAAATGTAACCCAGCAAAAGCACAATTGTGTCAGAAAGAAGTACTCTTTCTGGGTCTAAAAATAACTGACCAAGGCCGAAGCCCTACCTGGAAAAAGATACAGGGATTACAAGACTTGCCATTACCAACCAGTGTGGCAACTCTTCGAAGGTTTCTAGGTATGGTAAACTATTCAAGAGATTTTATTTGTGATTTTGCTCAGAAAGCCACTCCTCTGTATGATCTGCTCAAAAAGGATGTTCCATGGAGTTGGGGTCCTGCCCACACCCATGCCGTGACATCACTGAAGCAAGCTCTGGCCTCCGCCCCTGCACTGATTAACCCCAATCCAGCACTACCATTCCATCTGGAATGTGGCACCTCTGACATTGCCATGTCAGCAGTGCTGGCCCAGAATGTGCATGGCACCTTGAGACCCATTGCCTATGCATCACAGTTCTTGACCCCAGTGGAACAGAAGTATGGCCTTTGTCAAAGGAACCTTCTGGCCACCTACTGGGCTGTCAAGCACTTTTTGTATATCATTGGGTACTCACCACTGATCCTCAACACTAACCACACGCCAACTACCTTTCTACTCTCAGATAGAGTGAAGGATGGGTCAGTCTCTAATACTAGACTGACACATTGGTCACTTCTCCTCCAGGATAGAGATATTCAGGTCCACCAGACCAAAGTTCCGTCTCTACTAGCTCATGGTCTCCTTTTTCAGGGAGAACCCCATGACTGTACACTGCAGTCACCTGACCTCCCAGATCCAGGTCCTTTCCTCCCTGCCATGCCACAAGTACTCGAGAGTACCTCTTTGTGCCGTATTTTCACTGATGGTTCAGCATCACAATATCAGGGAGAACAGATTGCAGGGATAGGTATTTTGGTAGTCTATCCTTATGGGAACACTGTCAAGATATCGAAACGCTGTAGTATGGCTTCATCACAATATGCAGAGATGGCAGTGGTGGCCTGTGCCCTTGAGTTCATCCAACATGGAACTCAGGATACCATCATTTTTACAGACTCTAATTGGGTTTGTTGTTCCCTTACAGAATTTCTTCCCTTTTGGCAGAAGAACTCCTTCCTCTCTTCTGATGGTGGCCCAGTGAAGTACAAGGAATTGGTGATCTACATACATGCCTTGGCACAGAAATACGCACACAAACTTTATATGCACAAGGTCAAAGCTCACTCTCTCCATGACCCCATCATGCTTTCAATGACGCAGCAGACACCCTTGCTAAAGAAAGGGCCTGAGGGGGGGATGTTTGGATGATGGACCATCCAGAAGCCAATGCAGCTGTACATGTTGCAGCTCTCAAGAAGAATTCTGAGTCTTTTTCTCCCCTGGACCTCTCAGCAGCCCAACACCTGGACACTGAACTGAGAGAGGTGTTCAGATTCCTTGACAAAGGTACTGAAGAAAGACTCCCTACACATAATCCATACCGAAGGCATGAAGGTAAGTTACACTTATCCCCTGATGACAAGCTCATTTGGTTCCAACCAGATGACACTACCACCAAATTGTGGGTAGTCCCCTGACACCTGAGATCTGAATTTTTGCACCAAGTACACGATACTTCTACCGGTGGACACCAAGGAGCAGAAAATACCCTCCATCAACTCAAGACCACCGTTTGGTGGCCTGGTGTGACTAAAGATGTTAAACAATACATAGACAATTGCCTTGTCTGTGCACAAAACAATCCTATACCTACAAAGCAAAATTCCAAACTTTTACCACAAAGACACTCTGGCCCTTGGCATGACATCCAAATTGATTTTATTGGCCCTCTGACCAATACCAGTAGAAACAACAAGTATGCTCTTTTGGTAACTGACCTATTCTCTGAGTGGGTTGAGGCTTTCCCCACTAAGACATGCACCACAAAGACAACTGTCAAAATCCTGGTAGAACAGATTTTCTCCAGGTGGGGCCTGCCTCTTAAGGTAGACTCTGACAAAGGAACCAGTTTCACAGATAAGTTGATGAAAGAGTCCCTTGAAATCCTTGGGGTTCAACAAAAGTTCAACATACCTTATCATCCTCAATCCTCAGGTCAAGTAGAAAGAGCCAACAGACGGATCAAGCAAATGATTTCCACATTCATTGAGGACAATCTCAAGACCTGGGATTCCCTGTTGCCTTTACTCCTTATGGCAATCAGGGGCACACCCTCAGCCACTACCCAGCTGACACCCTTTGAGGGGATGGCTGGAAGACAGATGAGATTACTTGAACACTTACTGTTTGATCTGCACACCCCCACCGCAGACCGTCTGTCTGTGGATCAGTATGTGGAAAAACTCAGGAAAGACCTCATACACACACACTTGCATGCTGCAAACTGCTTGGGCAAAGCCCAGCAACATTCCAAAATACTATTTGACAAACATGCACAAGAAGTGGATTGGCAGGTTGGAGAACAGGTAATGGTACTTCGATTTGCACATCCCACCCACTCCTTCTCCAACAAGTGGGAAGGCCCTTACCCCATTGTCAACAAACTCAGTCCGGCAGTCTATCAGGTTAGACTCCTCCACAACAACAAATTGACTGACAAATGGTTGCATGCAAACCAGTTGAAACTGTACAAAGGAACTTAATTTATTTTTCCCAACCCCATCGGGCAGAATTGTACTAATATACTAATCTTTGATCTTCCTTTTCAGATATACTGACAAGATGGCTATCTTGTTCCTATACCTCCTCCTTGCAGGAGTGATCCCCTACGTCCCAGGCATGGTACCAGACCTCCTTCGACTACTGGATCCTCCAGCACCTCCTACAGAGGGAGTTTCTATCACAATACCAGATACTATGATCACTGTCCAGGAAGGTTCTGATGCTTACCTCACTGCCTCGGTCGTTGCTCCTGACAAATCTACCCTTCAAATTGAGTGGCAAAGCACATCACAAGGAAAAATCCTCTCTGTGGCTAAACTCTCCAAGGGAACTTTTCAGGGTTGACCCAATGCTAAATTATCCCCAAATGGTTCACTGTCCTTGTTACAAACTGCATTAAGACACTCTGGTTTGTACAACATTACTGCTTTAATAGATCCTTCTTACTGTAATTCTTCTCCAAAATTCTGCTCAGAGATTTTGTGTTGTACATCACATGGCCTCGCTGCCATGTATCTCTTGTTTTACCGCCCACTGAAAACAACTTTTGAATGTCCAAAACATAACCCTGGTCCCTCGTGGTCTGCACAGCCACTGCCCTCCTGGTTCTTTGATTAATAATTTACAGTTTATGCATATACCTGTTTTGTTTAACCTTACTTACTGAACATGAAAGAATTTAGTATGTGTCACAATACTAATACATCTGCTTTTTATAGCACATTATTACTTGATAGTTTAGCTGCATTTCAGATTCATACTAAGGATCCCTTTATTGGGGTTTATTCTACTGAGCATAGAGGTAATTTTAGGAGGAAAACCCCTCCTGCTACTTTCAATCATAAACGTGATAAACGTGAAGTTGACAGTTCTGATGTTACAGGTGCTACAGGTACTGTCACAGGTCTTTTTGGTACTGCTATGTCAATTTGGAATAAAGCAGACATTGCTGCTATCAAAAGTCATTCCGTGGAATTCTCCATTGGTTTGGTTAATAATGTTTTACCTCCATTATTGCATGGTGTGGATGGTCTTAGTCAGGAAGAAAGATACACTGTATACAACATGCATGACATTGCTAAAGCATTCACTGATTCAAAAGATAAGATTAATGCACTCATACAACAGAACAATAGAGAAGCTGAAAAACAATATATTGGTAGGGAAATACTTTGTTCCGCTTATGGCTCATACATGCTCACTACCATCAACAATCTCTTCTGTGATTTAGAAACTGGAAGAATCCCTGACATCATACATGATAGATGCATTTCCAAATGGTATTGTCCTAAATGTAAACTCTGTACTTGTGTTTCCATGTGTATGCAACAGACTTTGTCTATTCCTCTCTCCACAGCGAGAAATTTGGGGTTTGTGACCAGGCACCCTAATACTGGTCCTTGTTTCTCTACTAAGAAATGTTCCATAACTGATACCATGTTTGCCTCTTTTACTGTCTCCTTACCACATTTTGATCCCACTACAGCTTTGTTTGACAAGCTTGCACTGGCACACTCCATAGGGCATTTGGATGAAGACATCTACAGAGAACGCCTGGATTTACCACCTCTACTGCTTTACCATTCTTTCCTGGATGCCTGGGTGGCACCGCACATGGACTGCTGTGCGAAAAAGCAATACATCTATTTGTGCTGATGTGATGTGTTTGATGTCATACGCCCTGTCTGTGGCTACTCACCAGACAGCATTGATTGGACTTTCACTATAGATGATGACATCACTGACAATGGCAGCAACTCTTTCGACTCAACTCTGTCTCCTGATTAGCTATACCAGTCTTATCGCGAGGAAGCTCATCGCCTGTCAACACGGATTTTGAAGATGACCTACACATGCCTTGTCCAGTTGCAGAAGTGGAGACTGCCTACTGTACACTCACAGTACAACTCTGATGGTGAATACTGTATCGTTACGAACTATAAATCTTATACATATGGTTCTGTTACTTGTGAAATTGATTACCCCAACTTCTGTTTTGTTCCCCACCAGAAGACTGTCATTGGACATACCATTATAACCCCCGTTCCCCCTATGGATGCAGACATTATTGATGGTAACCCAGATTATTTACTCACACTGTCAGAATGCCTACCATACTTTAACATACGCATAGACCCACTTACACTCACACTGAAATCCCTTTTAGATAGAAAGGACACACACCTCATCCACATCAGCAATAATATAACCAAAGCCAATGAAGCTGTTCTTGATTTGATTAACGATGGAGATATGAATAATGCATTAACTAACACCTGGTTAAAGATTACTTTTAAAGGTTTTGTTATTAAACAAGCATTTTTGATATTCACTTTGATTATTATGCTTTGCTGCCTAAGACGTACACTACGCCAACACCGTGAGGAGCTCGAGTTCCTTTACAAGGCTCGTGCATCAGGCTTGTAAACGACCACTGCTCCTGTCCTTACCCTGGCGTTGCCTGTGTGCCCTTAGAGGCAACAAGGGGGGATTATTACACGAGGTCCCTGCACCCTAATTGATACCCTCAGAGGTACACCGTAGACAGCTAATGCTTAGGTATAAGTTATACTAATACATAGGGCTAAGGGCATCTACCTTACAAGAGTAGATGTCAGGATATGAATGCATATTGTTGTAATCCACTCTGCTTGCTAATGCACACATATTATACCATGTATTTTCTGTCTATTTCCTACTTGTCAGATGCCAAGACACCGGTCCTTGAAGTAACTATAATATGTAAGGCAACATTGCCATCCTTTGGTGATGTGCACCACTACACCTTGTTATGTAAGACTCTGTATAAGAACTTCTTTGTTCTAAAACTGATGACTTTACAGAATTATATAATGTTATCTTGGACCATGGAGCCACCTCTAATTTAGCCAATAGGGCTCATCTCTGTAACTAGAAATGATTCTATCTTTTAGTAAACATAGTAATTATCATAGGAATATAATGTAATGCACAGGCTTTAGACCTCGGAGACCCGAGAGATCCCAAGAGACTATAGAGAAACCTCGAGGTGTAGGGAATGCTTAGCATCGGCTCCCGGTTCGTATAAGTAAGAACTGCTTAGGGCAACTGTGATTTATCCCTTTTGTAGTAATAAACTTGTTTATTACTCAGATGCAACTTGTTTGTGATTATTTGCATTCCCAATATCGTCAAGAATCTGAAAGTGAGGTTCAGACCTCTCACAACAGCAGCCATTGATGACTGGTAACAGATACAGACTGAAAAGCAAGCTGATAGATATTGAAACTGAGCACAAGGGCATGACTTCCTAAGAAGAGATGGAACAGCAAAGAAGAAGAGCCACCATCCATCTCCAGCCAACAGCAGAAACCCATCTGGGTAAACAAGGAGGAATATACAACAATATATATACCACCTAGCTATGAGGAGGAAATCTCAGAGGATCCAAGGCCTAGGTCACCTTCCTTCCAAGGCTGGCATACTTTTAGTGATGGCTCAAATAGTTGCAGCTGGCATGCATCTGACTACAGCAAATAGCACTGTAGCAAAGCCTGATGGCAATGAATGCATGGAGAATTAATTTAGGTAAGGCTGAACAGCTGCTTTAACTGAATACAGTGGTTGTAGGAGGTGAAGCAAACACAGACAGCCATAGGTTAGGTAATTGGAGGCTGGGCAAAGCCAGATGGCCATAGGTTGGGTAGTAGGAAACATCACAGGGGCATGACTTCCTCAGGAAAGAGGAATCAGCAAAGATGGAAAGCTACCATCCAAATTCAGCCAACAGCAGAAAGCTATCTGGGTAAGCAAGGAGGAATATACTCCAATATGTACTACCTAGCTTTTATGACCTTTTGCATGGAGGAGAGAAAAAAATCTCTACGAGTAGAAAATCTCCAGGGATCCAAGGCCTAGGTCATCTTCCCTCCTGGCTTGGGATACTTTTAGTGATGGCTCAAATGGTTGCAGCTGGCATGCATCTGACTGCAACAAATAGGGCTGTGGCAAAGCCTTATGGTGGAGAACAAATATAGGTAAGGTTAAACAGCTGCTTTAACTGAATACAGGGGTAGTAGGAGATGAGGCAAAGACAGACAGCCATAGGTTAGGTAGTAGGAGGCTGTGTGAAGTCAGACAGCCATAGCTTAGGTTGTAGGAAACAGCATATGTGAGCTTGAGCAGCACAAGCAAAGCAATGGAAACACAGAACTCTAGAAAAACTAAGCAATGGGGACACAGAACACTAGACAACTAGAAAAAGCACCCAAAAAGGAAACAAAATAAAACAATCACAAGCACAGAAGCAGAAGTAAGCAGAAACAAACAACAGAGGGAGAAGGACATTTATCTACACTCCCTACCTAGGCACCTGCCTACCATTTCAAAAAGAAGCCTCTGCCTACATTTCAGTGGGGCACGTCACTGAAACTAAAGAGGACGAAGACTAACACATTAACAGTAATACTAACAAGCACTAACACTAACATAAAATACTAACTAACGCTAACTAACTCATGCTAACTCTAACAATAACTAATATCAACTAGCTTATAAATAAACAAAACTAAACAATGCAAGAAACCACTATGGTTCTCAAAGGAGGTGGCAGGGAAGCTTCAAGAGAAAAAGAAAGCATTCAGGAAGTACAAGGAATCACATAAGGAGCAGTATAGGGAATTGTATCAGTTAAAGCGAAAGGAAGCTGGGAAGGCAGCCAGAACAGCAAAGGCCCAAACTGAGGAAAAGATAGCCAACTCAGTTAAGAAGGGGGATAAAACCTTTTATAGGTACAACAGGTAGTGAAGGAAGACCAAGGGATGGATAGTGAGGCTTAATAAATGGGATGGGGTGGGCAGAGGGCGACTGTGAAAAGGTAAAGATACTAAACAAATATTTTTGCTCAGTATTCACAAATGAAGGGGAGGAGGTACCTAAACCAAACAATAGAAAAACTCTGGGTACAGGAGTTGATACCAGCTCATTTACAGAAGAAAGGGTTCTGAAAGAACTCTTAAAACTGAAGGTGGAAAAAGCAATGGGGCCCGATGGGATTCATCCCAGAATTCTAAAAGAACTGAGGGTAGAACTAGTGACACCACTGACTACCCTCTACAACAAATCATGGGAGGATGGGGTGGAACCTGTGGACTGGAGGAGGGCAGATGTGATTCCACTTCATCAAAGTGGGAACAGGGCAGAAGCAGGAAACTATAGACCTGTTAGTTTAACCTCAGTGATATGGAAAATGATGGAATCACTTCTGAAAGAAAGAATTGTCGAGTACCTAGAGGCCAGAGGGACACAGGACCCAAGGCAGCACAGATTCACAGCAGGAAGGTCATGTCAGATGAAATCTAATAGATTTCTTTGACTGGGTGACCAAAGTAGTAGATCAGGGAGGAGCTGTGGACATGGCCTAGCTAGACTTTAGCAAGACGTTTGACACAGTCCCACACAAAAGATTAATATACAAGTTAGTCAGCCTGGGAGTGGGTCCCAAGATGGTAGCCTGGGTAAAGAATTGGCTGAAAAACAGGACACAGAGGGTAATAGTAAACGGAGTCCACTCTGAAGAAAGGGGGTTTACTAGTGGGGTACTGCAGGGTTCAGTACTAGGACTGGTCCTCTTCAAGGTCTTTATAAGCAACATTGCAGAGGGACTGAAAGGAAAAGTATGTCTTTTTGCAGATGACACAAAGATCTGCCACAGAGTTGATACACAAGTGGGATGGAAAGGATGAGAAGGGACTTGGCAAGGTTGGAGGAATGGTCAAATGTATGGCAGCTTAGATTCAATGCTAAGAAGTGCAAAGTAATGCACCTGGGAAACAAAAACCCAGGGGAAGAGTACACAATGGGGGGTGAGATACTAACAACAGCAAAAATGGAAAGGGACCTGGGGGTCATCATGTCAGATGACCTTAAGGTAGGCAAGCAATGTGAGAGGGTAGTAAGGAAGGCTGGGGATACTGGGATGCATAGGAAAAGGCATCACCAGTAGAAAACAGGAGGTTGTTACCCCTCTGTTCAGACAGCTGGTGAGACCCCATCTGGAGTACTGTGTGCAGTTCTGGAGACCCAATCTCCGCAAATACAAAAACAGGATGGAGGCAGTCCAGAGGAGGGCAACTAAAATGGTGCAGGGTCTGCACCAGAAGACTTATGAAGAGAGACTTAAGGAGCTTAATATGTATAGCCTCATGGTAAGGAGAGAGGGGGGGACATGATAGAAACTTTCAAGTAACTCAAGGGAATCAACAAAGTCCAAGAGAATAGCATCTTTCAGAAAAAGAGGTGTGCAAGAACAAGAGGTCACGATTTGAAGATAGAGGGCGGGCAGCTCAGAGGTAATGTAAGGAAGTATTTTTTCACAGGGAGGGTTGTGGTTGCTTGGAACGGCCTTCTGGAGGAGGTTGTGGAGTGAAAAACAGTGGTGAAATTCAAGAATGCATGGGACAGACATAAAGCAATTCTATGGGTTGGGGGTAGGAAGAAGTAGGCTGTTGGTTAACTAGAATCTGCAGCTTATCCATTAGGTAGGGAAATGGGCAGACTGGGTGGGCCAAGTGGTCCTTATCTGCCATCAAATTCTATGTTTCTATGTTACAAGAACTAATGAGCACTAACTAACAATGCGAACACAAACCAAAATCAAAGTGCCACAGCCATGCTCAGGCTCCCACCTACGAAGCAGCAGGGTTCGATGCCACTGCTTGCATTTCAGCAGAGCTGTCATCACTGCCTAGGCACCCATCTACCATTTTGGTGAGAAAGCTCTGCCTACTTTGAATGGAGCCATACCCTTGCCTAGGCACCCTCCTAAAATTTCAGCTGGGCATGAGGCCACTGTCCACATTTCAGCAGGGCACAGCACATTAAAAACTAAATGAGAATGAAAACTAACATGCTAGTACTAACACCAATGCTAACACTAATAAAGACTACCTAACTCGCATTGACACTAACTTTAACTAATATTAGCTAACTTATGCTAACACTAATACTAGCTACTGACACTAACTAATGAACAGTAACTAACACTCCAAACACTAACTTAAATCAGAGGTGAAAGTAGTAGTAAGTGCTGTGAGTTTGACAACAGCATGTTTTTAAAAAAATATGATACAGAAACATATGAACCTGAATAAAAAAAAATGCATGAATAAGAAGTAAATGTAATAGAACAACATGACACTGCTTGAATCAGCCAGGGGAATGAAAGATAAGATTTATAGTTGCTTGTGTGGAGCCAGCACTGAGTGCGCAGGTGTAAACAATTAAGGTAGATGTGCACAGGAACTGCTAAAGCATGGATTCAGCACATAGAACTGAGAGCACAGGTAGCAATTACAGATAAAAAGAGGGATTGCTGAAAGTATGATAAAAGGAAATGAGAACCTAATTAGCAATGCATCTAAATAGTACAATGCAAACAAAGGGGCTTTAGAAAAAATCTAGAAAAGCCCAAAAAGAAACAAACAAAGCAAACTCAAGCACTGGCTCGAAGAAGCAGGAGCAAACAACTGAGAGAGAAGCACAGAGACCACAGCCAGAGGCAAAAGCAAAATACTGATCTAGAAGCAGGAGAAGCACAACTAGGCAGACAGTCAATCACAAACCAGCAGAAATCCAATCACAAGGGGAAGCAGGAGACAAACACAACAGAAAGGGGGTCAGAGTCAGGGAAAATTCAGACAGAGCCTCCAGCCACAAAGAAAAAATGCTTCTGAAAGAGACTGTAAGGAACTGACTTATATAGCTCAGGAAGGGAGCTGGCCGCTTGCTTCAGCCCATCAAATTACAGGCATATCCTTTCAAATGTATTTGCATTCTTGTCATTTATATAATACATAGTACATATTCCTCTTTCTGATCAGCAATTAAATTACTTCAACTCTTTCCACTCTCTATGACAATAACAATACTTGTAACATTGCTAACAAAAAGGGTTGTTCTGGATTGAGGGAAAGGCAGTAGGTGACCATGGATTAATTCTCAATTAATCCATGTTTGCTGCTGCAGTACCCAGAGCAGCCACTGTTCTCTGTGACTGCCAATAGCTGTCTTTCCTGCAATACAGTGCAACCCTTTCTGATAGCCATGGTTGTGATGACTCCAAACTTTTGAACTTTGTAAGATGAGTCACAGCATGTTACAAAAATGTTTGCAGCACAACATTTGAAATATTTTCCCAATGTCACTGTCTTGTTTCCCACCCATCTGCCACACGAACCTCCGGGGAGCGACCACACAGTGTCCCCGGAGCCGCACATGGAACACTGAAGTCCTTGGCCTATGTGTTTCACTCTGTTCCCACTCAGCTCCCCATGAAACAATCGCTCCTCACCAGAATGCCACTACAGGATGACACTGTCTGTGCACCCCCTCCCAAAACTAAAACCCTGGCGTCTTCCTCCTCACCGTACAGTGCTAAATAAATCAGTGTGTTTCAGATTACTTGAGGGAGTTTAATGTATTTCACACTTCTGTATTTAGAGAGCACAGTACCTTGAGAAAGACACTTTTTGGTGAAACCAGGTCGGGTCATACACCAGCCTGGAATTTGTGTTGCACTTTTGTACTGCACGGCTCAGCCAGGTATTTATTATGTCATCTCAATGTTTTTTCACTGCAGTTCTGGTGCTGTGTGTCTTTTCTACAATGATCTGATTTTTTTGCATGGCACAGAACTAAGTAGCAGAGTGACTCTCCTTTATGATTGTTTGTGACAGTGCTGAATAAACCAATGTGTTTAAGATTAAATGAGGGAGTTTAGTTTATTTCACACTTCCTTATTCAGAGAGCACCATACCTTGCATGCTGCACAATTATGGATACACTGTGAAACCCTGTCTGGAAGTAAAGTGTCTTGTATCATTCTGAAATATTTTCCTGGTGTCTGTCTCTCACTGTAATCTCCCTCTGTCAATTGCTGCAGAGAAAGAGAGAGAGAGAGAGAGAGAGAGAGAGAGAGAACTGCAGTTCTGCATGTGTCAGCTGAGTCTGTCCATCACTGTGTGTGTGTGTCTCTCCCTCTCAAGGACATTCCTTGCCTCCAGAGAAAAGTTCAGAACCCGGCACAGTAACAGTCACTACAGATAACGGTAGACAGTTTTCTGTCCCCCCACCTCCACCATGAAACAAGACCCCTGTTGCCACACTTCACAGTTTCTGTAAACATTTCCCCAACTGTCAAGCTGACTTGAGAATGGTTTTGTAACCCACACCCTGCACCACTGTATTTTTCTTTAATGACCAAAAAACACCCAGCGGAACAGAAGGATCTTATCGATGTGTTACCTGGGACAGCCCGGGAACCGGAGGAGTGTTAGCAGCTAGAATATTTGTGCACACCTACACTGGTTAAGCAGTGTTCTTTACTCTCAGTCAGTCATGCAGTGATATAGAGAGAACACCACCCACACCTGCTCCTCATCACAGTGTGAAAATTACTGTGTAGGTGAGTATCTGTTTGGGGGGACTGGAGCACTGGGCTATTGGGAGCATGGGTGGGTGAGCGCAGTAGGGGGATTGAGTGTAATGGGGATGGAGGCAGCAGCACCACAGAGGGAACAGAGCAGGCAAACACCTAGACAGATGGCAAACCGTGGGACTGGAGACCAAGTGGGAGTTCACTGTCCCAGCTTCTTGTTCAGATATCACGCTTGCCATGTTACAGTAAAGCATGAGTAGTTGTGACAGCACAGCAGTCCTGTTGTTGAATAGACACATCCTGACGATCGGTAAAAATCATCCCAGTGTAAAGTTTTTCCTCCTGCTTTCCCCGAGCAGTACTGTCGTTTAATCTGCAGTGACACCATTTACCCACATAGTAAGAAACTGTGGCTCTGAGAGATGCAGCCCATCAGCAGCAGAAGCAGTACATCTTCCTCTGTTCTGTGTGCTTCTCTCATATCATGTTTGTAGTAACGGGGTGGCACAGATCCGAACCCTTTGTGTTAGCCATGTTACAAGTGCATTAACCCATTGCAGAGCATGGTTCTACTTAAGAATGAACCCACGCTGGGGCTGTTGGAAGTACTCATTCTGTGGCCTTGTTCCCCAACCCCCCGTCCCCCTGACAGACATAAATTAATTCTCAGGTAGAATCACACTCTTTCATTAGTTAATGCTTACTTCAACCAGATCTGCTGCTAGGAAGCTGAAGCATTGTAGTTGCCCACCTTATGGGATTTAGCTTAAGCTGACTGTGGAATCCCAAATGTTAAATTTGGTTACAGGATGCATTTACCATTGCCAGATGTCACCCATTTCTTGAAGCTGAAGATGTGAAAACAGCAGAGAAGCTTTAATTGTTTTAACTTGTACAGTGCATTTCAACCAGATCAGTCACCTGTAGCTGGTGCAGAATATTTCAGCATGTCTTCTTATTTTGGCACTCTGCACCTTATTCATGTAGCTTTTAATACAAAAATGTTCAAACTTTCCTGAGCAGCATACCACCCACCTACACACACGGATTTGCATATCTGTGATGCTTTTGACAGTTAACATTGTATATGTGTTTACAGAAACCACACAAGTTGGAAATTGCCTACCTTGATCTCTTTGTGGAGAGTTTACATATTATTGTTACTTGTAGTGTATGAGTCTCCTATCACAGGAACATAGAAAAACTGGCAGCGGTATCAGAAAAGTCAAAATGTCCATCTAGTCTTCTCAAAGTTCCATATTTACCCCAGGATCCATTGCCCAAATGGGGTTTTATCCTTCCCAGACCACCCCCCTGCTCACTCAATACTGCTATCATCCTGAACAACAAGTAAACTCTTCAATCTGTCCCAGTCATGCATGAAACCACTTACAATCTTGACACCCACCACCTCCACTGGCAGACTGTTTCATGGCTCCAGCAACCTTTTCATAAAATAGAACTTCCTCACATCCTTCTTAAACCTTCCCCGCACCAGTTTCCATTTATGACCTTGGGATCTTGACTCTGTACTCCTGTTAGATCAGTCCCAGCAGTTCACCTTGTCTTTTCTCTTCAGGAACTTGACAGTCCCTATCATACCCCCTTTTCTTGTCTGGTCTCAGTGAGTACATGTTCAGTGCTTTGTGACTAGCTTCATAAGCCCCACCTGTTTGCCTTGAATCACCTTGGTCAACATGCATTGCATTGTCACCAGCCTGTCCTTGTTCATCCTGAGGTGAGGTCCCAAGAACTGAGCACAGTATTCCAGATGCAGCCTCACCAGTGATCTCTATAGTGGAATAGTAGCTCCTTTTTCTTGCTGTCATTAACTCATCCTATGCACCCCAGCCTTACTATAGCCTATGTTACACTGGCTTGATTATTTGAGGTTGTAGCTAATGATGACTAATGATGACTCACAGTTCCCTTTCCTCTGC
This sequence comes from Neoceratodus forsteri, assembly GCA_016271365.2. NCBI lineage: Eukaryota > Metazoa > Chordata > Ceratodontiformes > Ceratodontidae > Neoceratodus > Neoceratodus forsteri. The sequence goes on along the minus strand of CM028136.1, from coordinate 108,128,750 downwards.
TGTAGTGCTCAGTTTAACTCATCCCATCCAGGTACTGGATGTACTGTTTTTTTTTTCTTACGTGCATAACCTTGCATTTTTGGGGGCATTGAATTTCAACTAACAAACCTTAGATCACCTCTCTAGCTTTTGTAGATTTCTTTACATCTTTGTGATACCTTCATCATTATCCTAGTGCAGCATCATGTAATTTGCAAGAGACACAACTTGCCCTGGGTGCCCTCACCAGTCTCACTGATGAACATATTGAAGAGGCCCAGATCAGGACAGATACCTGCAGCACTCCACTCATTGCCTCCTTCTTTTCTGATTATACCTCATTTACCACCACACTCTGTTGTCTTTTTTTCTTTTTTTCAACCAGTTTCATATCCATGTATGTCATTAGCTCAGCCAAGGGCCTCCAGCTTCTTCATCAATCTTTGGTGTGGCACTACATCAAATGCCTTGCTGAAATTGAAGAAGAGTAAATCCATGGCATGGCCTCTATCCAATTTCTTTGCTGACACCTACACCCAGCCCAATGTTTTGCCACCAATGGGAATGTCACAGGTACAGTAAATTACATCCATTATGCTGTAATATCATTTTATTTTAAAGCAGTGAAATCAAAACTCCTGTTGAATAACTAATATGTTTAATACTACAAAAGTATGTAATACAAAAACATCCTAGTTTATTTATTTATTTATTTATTTCAAATGTTTTACCAGGAAAAAAATACTGAACTGAAATAGCTAATTTCCAGAACTGTCCTAATGGGTATGACATGTGAAGAACAGTAATGCATACAACAATGTGTAAAACTAAAGAAACAAATGTAAAATAATATAACAATAGTAAGGTACATTTGGTAGACAAGTCTAACATACAAGGAAAAAATAGACCTTAGCAAACAAAATGGACACTGAATAAAATTATTGGCACAGACTATGTGCAAAACCTCAGGTGGGATGAAGTCTAGAGGGAAGGTTAGAAGGGATGAGGATGCCAGGACACAGTACAGTCAAGGGCACTATCTATATGTGCATGTCTATGTTTTATGACACCACAATTTGGTATGAGAACACTTGACTAGTTTTTTGCTGCATAATATACACTAACTAAACATTATAAGCATGACTATTAAGAAGGAAGCTTGGCAAAATGTATCTAAAATTGATAACTGGGAAAGATGTGGAACTGAGGCTCATTGCCAGTTATGACCCTGAAGAGGGATTACAATGGGAGTAAAATTCACATTATAAAAATACATTGGATAAGACATGCGGTGATATATGCAATTATACAATATACATTGGCTAGAATGATATACAGTACTGTCTAGAAATATAAAATTCTAGAGTGCACTTTGCAGAATACAAATACAGTAAAGTGGCTCGAAAAATTGTGCAATTGATACCATGCACGATTTTAAAACAGAGTAAAATAGAAACAACAAAAAACACAATTTAAAAAATACTTTGGATAAGACAGTCTGTTCAAAATACAATACACAGTTGACATGGTAATCTGTGGAAAGAGATAATGTGCGGAAATTCAAAAGTGTAGTGCATACTATTAAAAAGAACAAGTTCTTGCTACAGCCGATTGGGCTGCAGGTGAGGAATTTAGTCTAAAAATATTAAAAATGACCAAAGTTATGAGTCTGCATTAGCAAAATGTAATATAGGCTTATGAATTTGTTGTTTTGTAATATTAATATGGTTCCGGTCAGTAACATCACGGAACAAAATAAAGTGGACAAAATTAAAGCGGAAAAAACAGTGTTACCATCTATATTGGCAGCACAAAATGAAGTGTGCCAGAACAATGCAGGCCACATGACATGCAGGTAGCAAACAACATTCACCACAAGGAGACGCTGCACTAGAACCACAGGGGTCAGAAGAACAAGCCAGCATGCCATCTCCCCTGCCCTCTGTGTTGTGTGTGTTGCTGGGGACATGCTGGTTTGTGCTCCTTGCCCCTGGCATTATACATAGCCATTCACATGGTGACCATGGTCCACCTGTCCTCCCGGTGCACGTTCTCCATCACTCAGCATTCTGGGTGGGGGTACCCCACCACATGGGTACCTATGCCATTAGATTACCATGGTAGATGTCCAGTGACCTGCTTCCACCAGTGGTGGTTGCACCATGCCCTGTTCCATCTCTCTGCACTCCTGTGCTGTTCCTGTGCACGGGCGCCTGCTGCTGTCTGTTCCAGTGCAGTGTCTCCATGCAGTGGATGTTGTTTGCTACTTGCATATTGTGTGGCCTGCATTGTTCTGGCATGCTACATTTTGTGATGCCAATATTTATGGTGACACTATTTTTGCTGCTTGATTTTTGTCCACTTTATTTTGTTCCATGGTGTTACTGACCGGAACCAGTCATACACCAAATTTTCAACATAGCCTCGTTATGACCCTGTCTCATGAAGAAGGGTAGAGCAGATATCCAACTCTTGCCCAAAAGATGATGTGTTTGTTCCTGATCACCTTGTATTACCAACGTCTGTTTATCTGCTGGTGTGGTATTGCTGGGGAGAGCTACTTGGGGAGGGAAATGGTGAGAGACAGCTTCTCAGAGGGTTGTACCCCGCTACCATGTAACCTATTACCATTCATTCTCTTGCTCGAGGTACCTTGGTATACAAGACTAATCTCCCTCAGCTCAGGCCCCCATCAAAGGTTAGTTAGTTATGACAGGGTGGAGTTATGGTGGGACTGTACCCCCCCCAAGTAAACTTTACATCTTAATTTGAACTGAGTCTTGTAAATCAGTTTATAATTATGACACATTTTTGGAATGGGTGGGCTAAAGTGCAAGACAAAAGGTAGTAAAATGAAAATGTGGTAGCAAAGGAATTTTTACAAAAATATACAAAATCTGGTCAGAGCTGACAAGGCTGCTTAGAGCGAGGGGAATGTGGCAAGAACGAGTAAAAGAATAATCAGAACTCTTGCTGTGCTCTCGCCGCACCATCTATTGTGCACGTGTGGAAGTAAATGTTGAAGTACTGCATTGAAGTAGTATAGTGCATGCTGTCTATATAAGGGAGCTCACCAATGGTTACAAGCATATTGTTATTAGAATGTATCAAAAACTAAAAAGTAGCCATTCAGTTAATTATGAAACTATGAAAGAATATTCACAAGTGACGCTGAATTATTAATAAGAAAATAATCTGAAAAATATTAGAAAGAATCATTGGAAAGTTTTTTTAAACAAATGACTATGTAAAGTCAAGCACAATAATTATAAACACACTGTCATGTTTTTTTACTCCCTATGAACTGTCATGGAAAGAAGTGTGTAGTAGCACAACCCTGCTATATTAAGACCATGGGAGTGGGCTACAGCTACCTCTGATGCCATAATTAAGGTGGATTCCTGACTGCAACAAATTTGTATTTGCTTTCTCAGAGAAAAGGGTCCATATTGATTTTTTCACCTACTGTTGGCCTGTAAATGGGTGTTGCAGGCTCCCCAATATGACCAACAATTACCAGTTTTTCCCTCTATCCCCACCAGCAATTTGAAGTGAGATCCACAGCCCTAGCACCTGGCAGGCAACAAAACAAGCAGTTCTCTGGATAATGCCTGAACATCTTCCAGTCCATAAATCTAAAAACTGAGACCCATACCACCAGAACCTGATGCTAGCCAGCACTAGACTCAGACATCCCAGTGTGGAATCCATGTCTCTTTGTGTGTCATTGCCCTGTTGCCAAACCTGTTCCCCTGCCTGTCATTGTCAGGCTCTGCCAAAGGTGCAGATCTGTTGGGGTGGGTGAAAGAAAGAGAGAAAAAAATGGGAAAGGAAGGTAGAGTCTGTGTGTTTTAAAAATAGCTTATGTAGTTCATAAAAGCACATGTATTGGAATCAGGTAGACAAGGAGAAATGAACTGCTGTGACACAAATATCTACTTTCAGCTGTGCAAAACAATTGAATTAAGGACTATTTTATTGACTGGAGGCTGCATAACATGATTATGTATTGATTAATAAAAACATTTATTAATTTTGTGTTTTAGTGTTTTTCACAATTGAGTCCATTTTATTATCACAATAATGCACTCCATGGCAAGCATTGTTGCGGGATTTATCCATTTTCTATGTGACTTAAGGCACATGGCTGCACCTCATGCCAAACCACAACAGGAGGCACAGGAAATGTTCCCACTGACTACCACTCAGTGATATCGTATTGCTTAAACATCTACTGGTAGTCCCAGTCCTATATCTCCTGGTGCCAAGTCTATCTGGCCTTTCTCCACTTGCACTAGCCCCATAGTCTGGCATACCACCTCAGCAGTAGTGAGGCAACTTCTTTCTCTGATGACAAGGCTAACAACTTTTAGATTGTCATCGCCAACAAGCTACGTATGATCAGGTGTGCCACTGAGAACACAGAGCACACAGAGATGGTATCAGTTAATGAAGATCCCTCACATGCAATGTAATGCCATACATTTTATATCTTTTAATTTTATTTTTAATGAATAACTTGTTGGTTTTTTTAGGTGGGGGGTTATGCTTATGTAGTTTGATAATCAATGTAGCAAGACACAGCAAAAATATAGAAAGTGGCATGCATGTAAAGCAGAGACTACATGGGAGTATACAGTAAATCTTGAGGTCTGCGACGAATAATAACTATTACTGTAGGTCACACTGGGCTGTGGCTGTCTTGGTAGGATTTGCAGGGTCTGTCACAACACCACAAACAGCAATCCACAGAAGATGCATGCCAACAGCACCTGCAACTAGTAAGCAATAATAATTCATATTTACTGCTGGCCTTAGGACTTTCTTATCCCCTATTTGTGGTCAGCTTGTACCATGACATTTATTGTATTTGTAGATCAAGAGAAGATGGAAGGTTTGATACCTTTTATATGGCTGAAATCTCTTTTCAAAAAACAATGTATTTGTAGATGAAATAGTTTTGCTGAATTCTGGATGTTGAATCAAATGTATGGGTTTAAAGCAAAACGGAAGTTGCCAATTGCCTATTTCTCTAACTCTTAATGATAAGACTGTTTATAATACAATATGACCATACTTGTGTGTCACCAGTTTAATGTGTTGACTGGCTGCAGATAATTACTTGATTTACTAAACACTATTAACATTATTTTTCTATCAGGGCCTGTAGCTGATGATTCAGATTTAAACTTTGTCCAATGGCAGTGAGTACAGTAGAAGGCCATATTTCTCAATTAACTGTAGGAAGTGGTAATTTGGTAGAAAGGCCCTTGAATTTGCAGCATCATATACAACAAGTAATTTGCATACTTGCCTTTGTGGTGTGAAGTGCATATGTACATATGTGTGTGCATCTCACAGGAGCTCCCTCTGTGTCTATGCGGCCCACATACCTTGAGGTAGATGACAGAGCCACAGCCAAGCAGACACTGCTAACAACATTTCACTGACATTGACTTTGCTGAGTGGTGCAGCTATAGGGGAAGAGAGAGAGAGAGAGAGAGAGACACACACACACACACACACACACACACACATATACACATATACACACATACTTTCACTTCATTTCTTCAAAGCAGACTACAGCTGACTCTCTGTCTGTGTGTGTGTGTGTGTGTGTGTGTGTGTGTCTCTCTCTCTCCCTCAGCAAGTGGAAGCTTTTGCCCTGCTGGGACCACACGCAAAGCATAATGGTAGGGCCCCAACAGAGAGTGTTGTCAGTGGGGGTGGCCTTGATTTGGATTACAAACAGTGATCCCTTTAATTTTAAACTTAATAACTGTGCAGGTTAAATACAAATCTACATCAAACATTGGGCCTATGATGATTCAACAACTGTGTTACCCAGTAGAATACAGAGGGCTCTTGGAGATGGTGGGGATAGTACAATTACTGTGCCTGTTAGCTGGGACTTTGAGGGACTGACAGGGATAAGGAATGAGGGGTAGGTGGAGAGGTGATTGCAGGGATTGTCAATTATTGTTTATTTTTTAACTCTGCCCTTTCCTTCCCCAGAGCTTTGTTCCCACCTTCCCTAATAAACCTTATCCCACATCCCTTGTTTGTGTTTTACCCCGTGTGCTGTTTTCTATTGCTTGGTCATTGTGTTATTGCATTGTGTAGTGTGACTGGGTGGACTGTTAAATCACACCATAGGGCTAGCAAAATAGCCTAGATTTTAGAGTAATGAGCTGTGAATAAGCTTGATACATCCAGCAGAATAGGGTTTGATACCCACAACCTCCTCGTGCATACTATGTGACCCTGAGTAAGTCACTTAACCTTCCTAGTGTCCTTGTGTTGCCCCTGAAAACAAGCCCTGTGCCTAGTGGGACTTACCTTGTTACCAAAAGAATAACTAGTTACAGAAGAGACTGACTTGATAACATTGTTCTAGTACTGACATTTGGAGCTGCATGGCATAGCAGAACATTCATTTATCAAACAGGGCTCATACACTTATAAACAGATACGTATTTTGGACCAGTAATAGAAAACAAACAAAAATAAACAAACAAAAAGAATATTCAAGTCATTATACCCTCTGTACGACTGGTTTTGTAGTTCTAATTTATTTTTGAACTACATGACTTAGACATGCCGGAGTGTTGACAGCAGTAGAGAGTAGAAATTCCTGCATGGTGACTCCCAGCTTCAAGGCTGAAATTAGATATGTAAGGATTCTAAGGGGGGGGGGTCTGGGTCTACTTCTTACATTGCTCTGTCTCCCACAGAACACATGTGTCTAATTAGTCATGTGCTACTGGGTCAGTATTCAGTCAAACTAAGGAGATAGAGTTAAATCCTAGGCTGCTGAAAGAACTAGGAAAAATCTATTTGATTGAGCTGGACAGATGCTCATTCTGCAGCCCTGCAAGGGTTAAATAACAGCAGCTTCAAAAGTTTTTTTGTTGTTTATATCCTGAGAAGTTGGGAGGCACAGTGGCATCCCTTCTGCCTTAAGGCAGACAGCCAATAGCAAAAATCAGAGGGGGAGCACACTATTTTGCAGTTGTGGATGGATACTTCCAAAATTCCAAAAAGGAAGTTCCACGATAAGCCATTTTTATAGCTGATGCAGTAGGGCTGCAGGGTTCACCTACCTGCAGCCCTAAAAATCAATCGAGCCTCCACAGATATAAAAGATTCAAGCATGAGCTTTAGGGCAGAGGACAGTGAAGTGTAGCTGAGTGATTTTGGCTAACCTAAGGCAGCCTGCCTATGTCACACTTCAGTAAGCTTAGTAAATATATATTTTTTCTGGTATTGTCTGGGCTCCCCTTGTTCCCTCTTGTTCTTCCTCCCCCTAGCTGGCTCCTATGTCCCACTTGCTTCCTTCTATAAGCACTTAAAATTCTATTATGTACTGTTTACCTGTTTCTTATTTGTAATACCAATCCAGTTGTATTGTTGTGGGTTTTAATCTATACCTAATCATCATGTATGTGAACTGCAATCGTTTGTATAATTTCTGTTTTAAATCCACTTGTACCTCCCCTCCCCCTAGTTCACAGTGAGTCGAGCAACTTGTTGTTCAGTGTGCCTTCCTGGTGAAACAGTTAAAAAATAAATAAATAAATAACTAAACCTCATGAGGGGCATCTCTTCTTTCATAAGAGTCACGCCATAGAGACTCTATTAACTTATTGTAATATATGGATAATGCAAATAATACAATCGAAAAGCATACAAAAAATTCCTGGTAATACACCAGAGCCCCAGTGATAATACCATCATTGCTGACTGATAATACTATCGTTCAGAGCTCATAATACTATCGTTCAGAGCTCTGAATGATAGTATTATCACAGAAATGCCACCACGGCTGCGCAAGTCTGACGCACATATTAACCCAGTTGCCATGGTCCCAAGTCCTCTTCTGCACAGCCTGCATTGTGATTGCCCACTTTTCCACTGTGAATGGGCTGAGCAATTTTGAAAACATGGCGGCTGGTTAGTCTGGCTTAGCGAGTCAAATGTGTGCGCGTCATTTCTTCAGCTATTTTTCTCATGTCTTTGGATTGTCTGGTTAATCCTGCATTACCTGAAGAATGGGAAACTAAAAGGTAATACCGCAAATCTAAAAAAGTAAAATATTAATAGATACGGAGGGAGTGGTGGGGGGACAAGGGCAACCTAGTCAGTCTCCTATGGGACAGTCGGTGGAGCGCAAGCGTGTCTTCAGTGTTGCGATCGGCTGGCCAGCTCACAGAAAAAAAACGCAGAATTTTGAACTGTATCCATATATTACAAAAAATAACAAATAGATAAGTATCTATTACAAGGCAGTAAGACTATCTCAAGGTTTTGGGGACTTTGGGAACCTCTCGAGCTTCACTCTCGAGGTTCCAAGTCCCCAAAACCTATTGATGGTCTTACTGCCTTGTAATAGATACTTATCTATCTATTATTCTATTTGTAATATATGGATATACTCTAATAATAGTATTCTGTCCCATACAAAACTTTTCCAGTAATACACCACTCCAGCATTAATAATATGCTCCTCTCTGAAGAGATAATACTATCGTTCCGTGCTAATAGTACGGTATCCTTTGATATTAGTGCTGGGGAATGGGCATCTACAATATCGGCGACCCATTCCCCAGCACATTTCAGGGACAGCTATGATCGGGTAGGGTAGCTGGATGGGGGGGTGGGTGAACAGCAACAGGATGTTGCTATATGTAAGCTCACATGGGGGAGGCGAACACTCACAGTGAAAGGCGGGAGGATATGTAAGGGGTGGTGCTGCAGTGGGTTGCTGAGCTGACTCTGTGGCATGATGGTTGGGTTTGCAGTGTTGGTTGGCAGGGTACTGGATTTGGGTCCATGCACTGGTGTGTTTTTGTTGCACCCAGCCCAAATATTTTTTTATTTAATGTGTTCACCTCCTACAACATGCACTCCCCTGGAGCTGAGAATCCTTAAGTAGGGGGTGCAGGGCCGAAGCCCACCATGGGGGTGTGTGGGGGGCACAGATCCCCACATAAAACATTAAAAAACTAAGTCCCCGGTGCCCTTCTGCTGTGTGCCAGGGTGTCAGAGTGCCAAAATAAATTTTCGGGACTCTTGATTTCCCGATAACGGTGATCACCTTTGGCTTTTGCTGTTATCACATAGGTCTGATAATACTATCATTCAGAGGTGATAATACCATAGTTTCAGTTCTGAATGATAGTATTATCACAGAAATGACACAACTCATGTGCAAGTCTGCCTGCCACACAGACCCAGTTGCCAAGGTGCCACATTTCTTCTTGCACAACCGAAATGATGGCGTGCATTCTTATTGGCAGCTTTCCTCTATGGGGTGGGTATAACAACTTTTAAAACATGGCAGCTGTTCACCCTCACTTTGCGGATGGTCACCAGTATTTCTTCACTTTTCTATATTTTTTTTGAATCCGCAAATTATCTGCTTCATCCTCCATTCACTGAAGGATGACAAAAAGGAAAGGTAGGACTTACTGCCTCACAAAAGAAAATGCCAAATTTAAATGCAGCAGAAGCATGAGGGGGCAGGGGACGACCAAGTGAAGGAGAGAGTCTTCAGCCGGTCAGCACAGTGCAAAGTCAGACGGCCCACACAAAAAGACAGAATTTTTAAATGGATCCATATATTACAAAAAATAACAAATAGACAAGGGTGCATTTCACGGCAGTAAGACCATCTCAAGGTTTTGGGTACTTTGGGAATATCTTGAGCATAGCTGTCGAGGTTCCACGTCCACAAAACCTCTCGATGGTCTTATTGCCTTGTAATACACCCTCATCTATCTATTATTCTATTTATAAACAACTTGAGTTTGCTAAAGTGATTTATAATACATTTTATGTATTTTTTTTTCAAAAGATAAATGAAGCTGCCCTCCCCCTGCCTTTGAAGCTGAATGACCCACACCTAATATTCCTTCATGAATGATGATTATATGAACTGATACAGTGGCACTATGTGCTCATCGGCTAAAATCACATAAATAGTTGTCACACTCTGAGCTCCATTGTACCTTCCCCAGCCCAAGGGTAGTAGTGTGCATAATAGGCTAAAGCTCCCAGTGGCCAGCATTGTAGCACAGCTTAATAAGTATATCAGGGTGTTTGAGCATACTTGGCTATAGTGAGCTAACAGACATGTTAGGGTAAGTGCACCTAATCACACACATGGGTGGAGTAAAGAGTGTCAGACACAGACTGTGCCAACAGTTTCCCGAAAATAATCACAGCCATAAATCTATGACTGATGTGGTTGTGTGCTATTTTACATACTTCATTAATGTTTCGTCAGTGTATACTTTATCCTTAGTATAGTTGATAGTAGAGTGTTAATTGAGGGAAAATGCCAGTGCTATACAAGGGGTATGGTATAAAGCATATAGAAAATAGTGGATGGGGAAACATGCACAACAGAACTGTTTTTATTCCATCAAAGGATCTTGATGACATCACCAACCATGGGAGCAGTGTTCAAGCTGTATGTTGTCAACAGAATCCTATGATGGAATCACAGCTGTTTTATTTTTCCCCATTCACTATTTTTATGGCACCTATGGGCAATTCAGTTCAATTCAATTTTTATTTTACCAGGAAAAAAAAACACCATTGAGCAGGCTCATTTACAAGGTGCTCCTGGGAGGATGCAAATAGAAAATAATACAATATAGGGTTATGAATACAAATACCATTAAGCAAGCTCATTTACAAGGTGATCCTGGGAGGACGCAAATAGAGAATAATACAATTTAGAGTTATGAATACAAGATAAGAGCAGAATACTATATAACAATGTACAGGGCATGTGGCAATTGTAGCAAATCTAAATTTGAACATTATTCTGTTAACATTTCTGTAGACCAAACTGAAAGAAAAAGATATCAAATTATTACAATACAAAACATTCATACTACACACAGTAAAACACATAGGGGGAGGTGCAGGGCCCAATTCTAGAAGAATGGTACAAGTCATTACCAAAGGCAACTTGCCCCAAATCCCATTATGCCAAGGATCCTGCACCCAATTCTGTAAGGAGCAGGGTCCATGTGGCTAAGTCCTGCAACTTGCGACAAACCCACAGGTATGCCAAACAAAGGGTGTACCTGGAGGGTTTGCCGCAAGCTGCAACCCTGGTTGTGAAGGACGCAATTTCCCCCTCATGCCCCAATCCCAGTCCTTACAGCCCCACAGGGCTTCCCCATGCCCCCAACCCTCCTATGTTGCTAAAGCTCCGCAGGGCTTGTTTATGCCCCTGACCCCCGATATATTCCCACAGCTCCTCCAAGCTTTGTTATGCTCCCCGACTCCCTTATGTTTTAATACAAATCCTCTGGGCTTTGTTATTTCCCCTGATCCTCTGATATAGATGCAAAGCCCTGAATCCCCGCAATGTGTTAACAGCACCCAACCCCCAACCCCTGACCAGATCCCCAGTATGTAAGCATATAAAGCAAATATTCCCCATGACCCTGGTGGTCTAGTGGCCCCCCACCCCCCACCTGGCAGTGCCCGACCTCCCCGTACCCACCCCCAACCCATTGCAGGCCAGTGACTGGCACAGACCACCTCTCACCACCATGTCCAGCCACCAACCAAATGTGAATGAGTGCATACTACTGTACAGTACATTGACGCATTGCACAGTGTGCATATATAGAGTACAGTAGTATTCGCTCATTCATGTTCAGTTGGTGGCTGGTCCTAGTGGTGGAAGGTGGGCTGTGTCAGTTGCTCACCTGTAAGGAGTTAGGGCATGGGAACGAGGAGGTTGGGCATTGCTGGGGGGGGACCACTAGACCACTAGGGTAATGGGGAATATTTGCTTTATATGCCTTCTATCAGGGATCGGGTTGGGGGTTGGGCGGTGGGTGCTGTTCACACACTGTGGGGATTGGAGGCTTTGTAACTATATCAGGGGGTTGGGAGGACATAACAAAGCCCAAAGTGGCTGTATTAAAATATCGGGGGGTTGTGAGCATGACAAAGCCTGGAGGGGCTTTAACCAGAGACTGGGTGTCGGGGGCATAGGCAAGCCCTGTGGGGCTTTACAGACTGGGGGTTGGGGTTACATGTATCAGGGGATGGATAGGGGCACACTTGTGCAATCCCCAGAGGTGTAAAGTCCACTTACACCAGCAAAAAGCTGGTGTAACTGTACTTTGGTGGATATCCTCCGGGGGCTGTTTGAGAATAGCAAACTGGGGGACTTGGTTGCTGCCCTTTCAGAATAGGGTGCAAATGCTGCCATAAACCCCCCAGTTTCATGTCGCATGGGGTTTAGGGAATACTTGGTGGTATAAGTCCTCTTTGGTGCAAGTAGCCTGTGGGATGTCGCAGGCTGCCTTGCAGAATACCAAATGTTGCAACTGCTGGTGTAAATTGCTACTTACGCAATTTTTGGTGGTGTAAGCCAATGTACACCATATGTAATGTTTTGAGAATTGGGCCCGCAGTGTTGAAATGTAAACTAATAGAATTAATGAAAAGATGCAGAATTTTGACATTCTGTCAATTTATGGCATGCTGTGGGATGCTAATGTTCTGCCAATTGTCTGCTGTATGATTCTGATTGATTAAGATACCATGCATAAAAGCATACCACTCCTATCCATAATTGACTGTTAGCTATTAACACTGCACAGCAGACCTGTACTATCACTGAATTCCTTTGTTCACAATTTTCCATCATATACTATAAAAGTAAGCCTAATCAATCATAAGTAAACTAGAAAACCATTTCAAGAGGATGAATTCACCAATATAGATAATTGTACAGAAACTAAGGGTCGCATAAGAAGTAACAAATTGCTTATGAGACACTGGGAGTCAGATCCCATCTAGAACACTGCCATAAGTTAATATCACAGATGTACCTGGTAATAGTCCTCAAAACAATGTTCAATGTATTGTGCCATTAGTATAGTGACTATTAGAGTATTGACATGAGGCAGCATGGTGGTTTGACATGTGGTAGGACTGCAGAGGGTATAGGACAGTTACTAGGCTTACATGCCACTACAGTTGATTACCTGGTCATCAATTCCTGGTAATTTGGTCAGAATTATGTAGTGCTTACATGTTGAAGGACTTCTTTTCCTTCAGGATCAAACTGGTTTACATCTATTCCTTTGGGGGTTGAATGGGTCTGCATGCCATTTGAGCACCCCCAATTGAATTCCTAGCACAAAGCAAAGGGTACTTAAATCATATCAACCAGGTCTGCATGTGGGGTCGAGGCTAGTGCCACTTGTCATGGCAGATGAGGTAAGTGTAAAGGGCCTGGGGACGGAAGGAGGTACAAGGCAGGAGGTTGGAAGTACACTGAACGGGGTTGGTAGGGGGTTGCAGCTGGTCCCATTATAGGGTCAACTTACATTTGGAATAAACATTATGAGAGGGAGGGAGGGGTGGAAGTACACCATAGGGGGTTGGTAGTACACTGTAGGGTGTTTGAAGGGGAGTGCAGCCTAGTCCTTACAGAGTTGGCTTACAATTGTGCTAAGAAGGAAGGAAGTCAGAGGGTGAACAAGAACTGAAAGTATTTAGAGTTGCTGTAGTCATACCTAACCAGGGTACACAAAGGGCAAATACAGTAAAAAAGGGAAAGCAGTAGGTGGCGGGTTATCTAAGTTGTTTGGTTTTCCAGGTCATTTTATTTTTTGCAACTGTTAGCATGGGTAGTAGTTGGGCGAAGTAGGCTAAATTAGCTCTCTTGAAGTGAATCATGGAGTAATATGGAATCCGTGAAGTGCTCAGTAATGCTAAGTGGAGTACTTCGAGTTATAATGGGGAACACGAAGTCCATTAAAAACAATGACTTCGCTTTACTCCACCTTCCCCAAACCACTTCTCTACCAATTTTAAGGCAAATTAACACTGAAGTCAATGTACTTCGCATCACTTCGCCTTGTTATTGAGTTCCAAAGCGAATTTGCAGTGCTTCATGGGATTGCAGGTCACATGGGCTCTAGATTGTTCTGCACAGCCTCAGTTCTGTGTAGTGTGTCAATCAATCAAACAAAATTTTATTTATAAAGCGCTTTTCAATAAATCAAAGCGCTGATGCATAACAAGAATAAAACATCAATTATAATAAATAATAACATAAAACAATAAAATGACCATAAAAAAAAATCTATCCAAATGCTAGTGCAAATAAGTGGCTTCTCAGAGACCTCTTAAATGATTCCATGGACAGGCACTCTCTAATATAGTGTAGTGGAAGATGGAGACAGTTTCCTCTCAGAGCTCTGTCATTCAAATCTTCTAAAAGCTGTTAAAAAAAGCCTTTTTACTCCATTTTTTTTGCTCAAAATGTAGTACATCGATTGTAGGAAACCCTCCTGAGCTCATATCATTAAGTGTTTATTGTTTGTGTGTGGATTTTGAATGTTAGTTTAGAACAGTCAGTCTGTGTACTGTGAAATGTGCTTTGGAGGTGGGGTGTATCTGTGGTGTAGATAGATTAATTGGGAGAAAAAGGCAATTTTTCTGTTTTGGTTATATTTTTCTTATATAACTGTTAATGTACACACAGTAATATTTTCAGTCATTCTTGGCATTATTTTTCTGATTGTTGTGGTGCAGCAGTGTATAATTTCAGTTTGTTTAAAGCATTTGGTTATATTACTAAAGGTTTTCAATTTGCTACGCATTACTTGTAGTGTGTGTATGAGTGTATGTGCTATGCCTGCATGCCATTAAATCAGATACCATTTATTGTGCCACAGAGAAATTGCAGCAGTGTGAACCTGCTATCCACTGCACCTGCATTAATTTTTTGTACTGCTTGTGGTATCTTTACTGGTAGTAGTGGACTGTTACTGCTGTGCTCTACCCCCCCCAAATGGCAAAAGGTATTCTTTTCCAAATTTGGATTTCTCACAGTGAGCACTGGTTAGGGGGTGTTGTTGTGCCTTTGCATCTGCATCTCTTTAGTGTGCAGTGCAATCTTAATCTGTCTGTGCATTTGCATCTCTTTAGGGCCCAATCTCCATTTGTAACTTAAATCACAGTTGTTTCTTTGGCTTCCCTTCAGAGTACTGGTGTGGTGCACATGATTCATGATCACGTCACACATCACAAAATTAATGTTTTGTAGTAGTATCTCTCCAGGCTTCACCACTGTTCCCATTGATATGAGTTTTCAAGCTAGTGAGTTTTGTGAACAGCCAGGTCATCTGGGAAGTACAGCCGTAAGCATTCACATTCCCAATACAGTCATTAGCTCCAAGTCCGAGAAAAATAAATTCATGTTTCATGGTCATGAATGCAGTCTTGATTCACGATCACATCACAAATCACAAAATTATTTTTTTTACTAGTTACTTGCATCATGTAAGCCTGTTTTGTAGTGTCTCTTTAGACTTCACCACTGTACCCATTGATATGAGTTTTTAAATTGGGGAGTTTTGTGATACAGGTCATTGTCATTGGGGAACTACAGCCATAGTCATTCATGTTCCTGTACAACATGTGAGTTACAGTACCATAAGCCATGTGATGTGTGGGGGCCCGGTGGCTGCCAATATTGTTGTCACTCCTCCTTACTTCAGGTTAAGGTGGTATGACAAGGAGAAGTCACAATCACAATAACAAGGTGAAGTGGGCATTTCATGCTGGCCACTCTGCATAGCGGAGTGACAATGCAAAGTTCCCACTTCACGGGCACTTCACCGGTGGAATTTAAATTCACTGCATCTCTAAGATGGGAGACTTTGCATGTCTTGTTACACTCTCATTTCACTTCGTCAGCACTGGGGAATTTTCTGGACACAAGACAGTAGCATTTTGGGGATGAACATTAATTCTGGTGACTTTGTCTGACCACCGCCCAGATGACTGAGTGTGCCATTAATTCTGGGAAACTTTGCATTTCTTGTTATGCTCTCATTTCACTTCATCAGCACTGGGGAATTTTCTGGAGACAAGACGAAAGTAGCATTTTGAAGATGCACATTCATTCTAGTAACTGTGTGTGGGGGGCTGCCAATATTGTTGTCACTCCACCTTACTTCGCATTAAGGCGCAATGACAATGTGAAGTAATAATAACAAGGGGAAGTGGGCACTTCATGCTGGCCACTCCATGAAGCAGAGTGACAACGCAAAGTGTCCACTTTGCATTCACTTTGTTGGCAAAATTTAAATTTGCTGCATCTCTAACCATGCGTTTGGCATGCTTGGTATGAATTTAGAAAGGCATGGAGAAACTGCAGCAGGGTGGAGTGTGGGAGAGCAGAGGAAGGGGAAAATAAGAAGAACATGGGTGAAAGTCAAGGGAGAACAGGTATCCTTGGAATAAACACAGTAAACATGGGAGAAATTTTTATTTGCACCCCTTCCAAAATTTGTACTGGCACCCATGCTGAAATAGGCATCCCTCCCAAACTTTGCCCTCTCACACCTCTTCAGCTGTACAAACAGCTGAGGTGCAGACATTGGGAGTAGTGTATGAAAGGTACAGTACATACCTTTGGAGTAGTGTGGGGCAAAGTGTACTAATATGGGGAGAAGTATAATGGTAGGCATGTAAATTGTGTGAGGGTTGCAAGAAAAGGGATGTGTTTTTTGACAGTCTTGCAAATTTTGCTGTTTGTGCAAGGAATGGGGTAAAACAGTATAAAACTCATTCACAGAACACACACACACTCTCACCAGAAATGAATTGATTGTCTGCCAAAGCCTATCAGCTTATTTGACAAAGCCTCATAGGAGGTAAAATGTAAATTCGTCTTTTCACATTTGGATTTGCTGTGGAGGTTGGAAAATAAACATTTCCACAAGTCCTGCTACGCTTTGGTGGACAATCATTTGATTTCTGGTGAGAATGTGTGTTCTGTGACTGAGTTTTACACTGTGGACTTTATGTATCACCCTAAGAGTGACTCTGATTCAGAAAATGGGGTAAAACATTTGGGTAAGAGTCTGGATTATGGAATGAACTTTGGGAGGGGTACAGGAGAAGGGGTAGAATATTGGGGAGCATGGGGGTAGGGGTAAATAGTTTTCAGCATGTGGGGAAGGGGTAAAACTCGATAATGTTCCAGGTGCAGGGTAAGAAATTGTGTGAAGGGAATGAGGAGGAAGTAAAAGATTTAGTGTTTGGTGGGGGGGTGCAAAGTTGTGAAAGGTTGCGTGTTTGGGGGGACTGTGCAGAGGGTACAAGCTTTAGAAGTCATAGGGTTGGGGTTCAAATCATTGTAGAAGAATGTATGGTATACATTTGGGAATTTTGCTGGTGGAATGGCCATTCTGCACTAATTCCACCAGCAGAATTCCACATTCCACACAGCACTACTAGAGATATCAAGGGTGAGTGAGCAACCTTTTTTGAGAGGTGCAGAGGTACACATTTTAGGATGGGTGAAGTGGTAAATATACATTTCAAGAGGCATGTGGGAGAAATGGTATAGGTCACAAAAGTGATACAATGTGGAGTTAGAAATTATGTGGGCATGTTTTGGAATAATTAAAAGGAGGTGCACAGTAGAGTTGTAAATTTTTGTGGAATTATACATTTGGGGAGAGGTACTGGGGTAGTAGTACCCTTTTTGTGAGTGCTTTGGAACCTCATCAATGGGAGTGAATCTGAAAAGAATAAATTAGAAGGGAGTAGTTGTGATTGATTTCAGGGCTGGAATGGTAGTACAGAAAAACAAAGTTACATTTTAAGAATATGAGAGTTTTGGGGGGAGGGGCACACAGTGCTCAAATGGTTGGGGATCAACCCAGGGAACTTGCCAGATATTTATCATTTTTGTTATACTGATATAAGCCCATTAATAAAAGCCTCATCAGAAAACTGGTAGTAAAGACTGATTTTTGACAATTTGATATACTGTGTGTACTAAACTGACAGGACCTGGAGGAAAATGATGTCATTGTTGCTTGAATGACGTCAGTTGCAATCCAAGATTCCACTGGCTGGTTTGAAAAAAGTCTGGTGGAGTTTTTTGTAAAACCATTACACAAGATAGGTAACAAAATAGCATTCATACATGTTTAATTGCAGTTTCTGAACTTTATTTGTAAGAAATGAAGGCTAGTTGTCCTCATGGGATGATGGGGGGGATAGTAAATTTTTTAAAGCTTTGCATTTGATCTTTATTTTGGGAAGGTAAGAGCAGGGGTTCCTCAAGGGTCAGTATTGGGATCATTACTGTACTCAGTTTTTATAAATGATTTGCAAGGGTTTTTCAAAGGCAGAATGTCTGCTGTATGCGGACAATACAGTCATCTTCAACTCAGGCACCTCTGATCAGGGGATTCAGGAGACCTTATAGGCAGATTATTTAAAATTAATTGGATAGCTGAATCAAAATAAATGAAACTAAATGAAAATAAGACAAAAATGATGTTATCTGGCACAGTACAGAGATTGGCCCCAGCTGGAGAGGACCTGCGAATATTGGGAACTAATGGGAAAGAGCTCTTCAGAGTGCTTTCATTTAAAGAGGACAGGAAATGAGTTCTAATATGCAGCTGTTTATAATGTTACCACTTACAGAATTAATATCCATTAGCCTGAAAGATCCATACGTAAGTGTACCTCAATACAAAAGTGATGTGAAAAACAGTATTTTTCATTGTTTTGATTTTATGGGCAACATTCTGTTACAATTCTCTTCATGGAACTAGTGATCTAGAGTTTTAACTATGTCACAGTTTGAGCAAAGAAGTCTAAGTATGGTTCTGCTATGAAAATGCCTCACATTTACCATTCTGTACTCAAATCGTGACATAGTAAACACTCCAAATTACTGGTTACATGGAGAGAACTGTGCAGAATGTAGTCCATGAAAAGAAAACAATTGAAAACACAGTTTTTCACATCAGTGTTTATTAAGGTACAGTTAAATACTGCTCTTTTGGAGGCAAGTTTATCACTTCTCTTACTAAGAACATTACTAACTGATGAGTCCTGGTAGGATGAGGCACGTCTGTGTCTTCTGTTGGCACCCTTTGCAGACTATGTGAGAGGCCTTTCGGCACCATGCATTTCTGCTTAATGTTAAACCAGCATAATATTTTGTGGTGATTTGCATATACAGCCCATGATACTTTGAATTATGGGGGTATGTGTGATTTTGTATTTCTTTGAAACTTGGCTTCCCTGCCATTGCCCTTTGGGGTAACCCTTGCCTCAATGTTTATGCTCTAAGGTTCTTTGTGTCTGGGCTTTTTTTTTGTTTTTACTGGGCTCACCACAACCCAACCCAGATATAATAACTTAGGGTAGCTGGTTCATTTCACTGGGGTGTCATACAGACGAGGCAAACTGATGAGTCCTGATAGGACGAAACACGTGTCTGTGTCTTCAGTTGGCACCCTTTGCAGACTGTGTGAGATGCCTTTCAGCACCATGCATTTCTGCTTAAAGCTGAACCAGCATAATATTTTTTGGTGATTTGCATATACAGTCCATGATGCTTTGCATTATAGGGATATGTGTGATTTTGTATTACTGACTAATGCCAATTAGCACACATTTCCTGTCCCTTTTAAATAATTGTGAGTATAATTAGACTAAACTCTGAGTCTATCTGGGCACCTGGATAAAAGTGGGAAAAAAATCAAAAACTGGGTTTCCTATGCAGAAATATTAATGCTTTAATTTATAATGCTCGAATGCTGATAACTAAGCAAATACTGTTGCCAATTCTAGATTATGGTATTGTATTATTTGTGAACCAGAGTAGTTTATTTACTGTAAAATACCAAATAATTTTAAACAACATATGTGGATTTGCACTAAGGGCTCCCCAAAGGACTCATCATTGTTTACTATACTAAAGAATGGCAGTTTTATCTCCACATTTTAAGAACTGAGTATTATGTTGCTGTTTTTCATTTAGGGTTTATTAAAGTTCAACTCCATATTCCATTTTTACAAAATCTATGTCCTTATCAGACTAGGAACAAGTCAGATACCATTTTCTCCCTTTGTACTCCAAAGCTGGCATTAGGCAATAGGTATTTCACTTCGTATGCTCCTTCCACAATGAACAGTTTGTCAGCAATAGTCAAAACTGCAAACAATGTTAAGCACATTAAAATGTTATGTTAATACAATATTAACTCTTGTTTATGTAATGTTCATTGATTCTGTTTAGTCTTACATAGCATGTGTATTGCATTGTCTAGTACTTTTATTCATTGTTAAGTGTGACTGGAAAAGGGCTGTGCCCAGTTCACTTCCTGGTTAAAAATAAAAAATGAAAAATGAAAAGGCGAAGGGAGGAAAGTTTCATCTGTATTGTGGACTTTGGGAGACCTGGTGAAACAAAGCACTTTTTTCATTAGACAGACTGCATTTCAGTAGAGAGGGTTCAAGGGTACTCAGGGACAAACTGGGGGCATACATAACCACTACACTTAAATTAAACTACTTTGATGGGGTGGTTGGCCTGCAGGCCCAAGTTCTCCAGAAGGAAGAGGTCAATGGACCTCCACCATGCCAGTGGAAGAGGTCTGGAGAGGGGAGGTGGAGGGAGTGAGGAACAGTTACCAAAAGGTGGAGGGGGTGGGAAACCATTAGCAAAGAGAGATGTGGCACACTGAGGGGAGAAATGCGAAAAAAAGAAGAGAGGGAAGGGAGGACAGATTCATGATGGAGGGTGTTGTCTCTGAACATGCAGAGTCTTGGAAACAAGGTGGATGACCTGCAGGTGCTATTAGCTGAGGGGAGGGAGGTCAAAGTGGCAGTAACTGAAACTTAGGCCACACCACACCAGGACTGGGACCTCACAATCCCTGGATATAAACTATACAGGAGGGTCAGGGCAGTACAGGAATGTAGGAGGGGTGTCAGTTTTCATCAAGGAGAGAATAACTTACACAAGGGAGGAGTCAGAGGACAGGAAGGTGAAGACAATTATCAGTCCAGTTACAGTCCAATGGAGGGAGAATGGTGAGGTTGAGGGTGGTTACAGACCACCCAGTCAGGATGAAGAGAGGGACAGGGAACTGACCTCACCCATATTGGAGTCTGCAGGAAAGGGAGAAGTGGTAATAGTGGGGGGCTTCATCTTGCCCAAGGAAGACTGGAATGTACCATCCTCAATGTCTGCCAGGAGTCAGGTGATACTGGAAGGGTTGCTGAGTGGATTCCTGACTCTGGGTATCACAGAATATACAAACATACATATGAACATATGAAGATGACAGTAGAAGAAGGCCATTTGGCTTATCAAGTCTGCTCATGTTGCAGGGTCCTCAGCTTGAGCTACTCTGCCTGCCACCTCTCCCCAGTCCTCCCTACCCATGACTCTTACCCCCCCATATCTGTCTCAGCCTCTCTTAAAGATGCCCACTGTCTTCAATGAGATTACCTCTTCTGGCAGAGCATTCCAAGTGTCCGGAGCCCTCTTTGTGAAGAAGTGTTTCCTGACCTCCCTCCTAAACATTCCACCCTCCAGCAGAGATGGAGTACATCTGAGGGAACTGGAAGAGGAGTTTTCAGGGCCACTGACAGGCCTTTTCAACAGTTCACTGGAGTTGGGCTTGGTACCACAGGACAGGAGAGTGGCACATGTGGTGCCCCTCCACAAGAGTGGCCCAATGGATGATCCAGGGAATTACAGACCAGTCAATCTGACCTTGATTGTGTGCAAGCTCATGGAAACCATATTCAAGGAAAGGCTGGTAGAAAATCTAGAGAAACATGGTCACCAGGATGCGAGGCAGCATGGGTTTGTGGGGGTCAGATAATTTCAAATGAATCTGATTGATGTCTTTGAATACATCTCTAAGACAGTAAACAGGGGCCAAGTGGTGGACATCCTCTATCTGGATTTCAGCAAGGCCTTTGTGTCTGTACCCCAAAACAGGTTGGATCTTGGGGTTGGGGAGAAGATGACCAGATGGGTGAGAAACAGGCTGAGGGATAGAACCCGGTTGTGATAGTGGGGGAGTTATCTAGAATCAGAGAGGTCCCCAGTGGGGTCCTTGAAGGCTTGGTGCTGAGACCAGTGTTGTTCAATGTCTTCATCAGTGACATTGGGGCTGGCATTAAGGGCAAAATGTGCCTATTCATGGAAGACAGCAGCTCTGTGGGAGGGTGGACACAGCCAATGTGTTAGAGGACCTAACGGATGATGTGTAAAAGCTTGAGAGGTGGTCTGGAACCTGGCAGCTTGGCTTCAAAGCCAAGAAATGCAAAGCTATGTACATTGGCGCAAAGAATCCCAGGATGAAGTACTACTTGGGAGGGGTACAGGTATCTACAACAGATGAGGAGAAGGACCTAGGAGTGATGATCACTAGTGACCTGAAGCACTCCACACAGTGCAAGAAAGCAACACCAAGGGCAAACAAGTTGTTAGGATGCATAACTGGGGTGGGTCCACAGTAGGAGAGAAGAGGTGATATTTCCCTTGTGCAGGTCACTGGTGAGGCCACATCTAGAGTATGGAACTTGGAACTGGTGCCCACACCTAAAAAAGGACATTAAACTGCAATAGAAAGTCCCAAGGAAGGCTACAAAGA
The DNA here is from genome assembly GCA_016271365.2 of Neoceratodus forsteri. NCBI lineage: Eukaryota > Metazoa > Chordata > Ceratodontiformes > Ceratodontidae > Neoceratodus > Neoceratodus forsteri. The sequence goes on along the minus strand of CM028136.1, from coordinate 108,106,284 downwards.
TGATTGCTGGTCAGCAGGATGGTGGACAAATCACCTAGCTGCTCTAGTGATTTAGCCTGGTTATTTGTCCACTTTCTAAGCATGAGAGGAGAGGTTGAGGGCACTGAACATGTACTTCCTGAGGGACAGGAGGTAGAGTTGAGATGTGATTGAGACCTATAAGTATTTGAAAGGGATAAATAAGGTAGAAAAGGATGGTCTCTTTAAGCAAAGTGGCAGCCATAACCCAAGGGTACATAGTCTTAAGCTGGAGGGGGGAGGTTTGGGAGGGAGTTCTAAAAGCACTTCTTCACAGAGAGGATGGTGGTCAGTTGAAATGTGATCCCTGAAGAGGTGGTCTCCTTGAAGATGGTGGACAGCTTCAAGAGAGGCTGTAATAGACATGGGGGAAGGTACGGGTCATGGGTGGGGAGGATGGAACGGATCTCAGGAGTTGGGGGGCAGGGTCAGAAGCTCAAGCTATGGACCCTGCAACATGAGCAAATTTGATAGACCAAATGACCTTCTTCTGCTGGTTTCTTCATATGTTCATATGTCCATATTCAATTTACTGTAGACACACAGATAGATTCAGTTCTGAAGTAATCAGTGCACTTGGTTTGATCCCAACATTGATCTTCATATCCTTGATGCCAGTGTTTAAAGGCAGAGTATGCAATTTTTATACTGCATGTAAATGTGGCATGTGGTGACCTAGAGGGTGCTCTGGAAATTCGGCCTCTGCCTGAACTACAGGAGCTTCCATGCCCTGTGAGTAGAATTAGAGGCATCAAGGGCTGAAATAAGTCAGTTGAAGGCCAAAGCATCTGGACATGTTAGGTTCATCAAATCAAATCATACTTTATTTATATAAGGCACCTTTCTTAAACCAAGGCGCCTGTACAATATAACATAAAACAATAAATAGTTAAAACAACATTAAAATATTCAAAAATCATTATAAGCTTTACTAACAAGGTAGGTTTTCAAAGCTCCTTTAAAACTTTGGACAGTCGGGCAGTTTCTCACCTGATGAGGTAGAGAATTCCACAGGGTTGAGGCCATGAAACTAAAAGATCTGGCCCCTGAAGTTTTTAAACGAACCCTGGGAATCTCTAGTAATCCCTCGTCGGTGGATTGGAGAGAGCTGGGGAGACAGTAGGGACAAAGGAGATCTTTCAAGTAAGCAGGTCCCTGATTGTGTAGGGCCTTATAGGTTAGCAAACCAAACTTAAAGGTGATTCACCAGCAAACTGGCAGCCAGTGCAGTCCGCGGAGCACAGGCGTTATATGACTGGATCTAGAAGAACCAGTCAATAGCCTGGCTGCCGCATTCTGCACTAGTTGCAGGTGGTGAATCTCAACTCCCGGTAGCCCAAGGTAAAGGGCATTGCAGTAGTCAAGGCGGGAGGTAATGAAAGCATGGATCTAAGTAGGAAGATCATCTGGAGGAACCAGGTGCTTCACCCGGGTGATGTTCCTCAGATGGTAAAAAGAGGCTTTGACAACCGCTGACACCTGAGATTTAAATGTCAGACAGTCATCAAACACAACGCCCAGGTTCCGCACCCGGTTTGAGATAGTCAGCTGGACACCCCCAAGCCATAAACCCGAGGGCAATCCAGCTAACAAACCCACCTCCCAGTGACTCTGGTCCACAACCAACACCTCAGTTTTTTCTGGGTTAAACCGCAGCCAACTCACATTCATCCAGTTTTGGATTTCGGCAAGACAGTTGTTAAAGACCGAAATGGCAGCATCCTGACTGGGCACAAAGGACATGTACAGCTGAGTATCATCTGCATAGCAGTGAAAACCCAGGCTGTACCACCTACTGTTACTACAACCACAAGAACCACAGTCCACACAAGATTATTGTTATTTGTAGAGTGTGAGTCAAATATCATAGAAACATAGACAATGACAGCAGAAAAAGATGAACAGTCTATCTAGTTTGCCGGGAGTTCTGTATTTGCCCCAGTACCTATTGTCAGTATGGGGTATTATCCCTCCAGATCCATCTCCTTGCTCCCCTCCCTACTGCTACTGACCTGAACAACCACTAGAACGTTCACTTTGTCCCAGTCATGCTTGAAACTATTTATGATCTTGGCACCCACCACATCCATTGGCAATCTGTACCCCTGCTACACCAGCCTTTCCATGAAGTAGAACTTCCACATATCCCTCTTAAACCTTCCACCCACCAGTTTCCACACATAACTTCTGGTTGTTTACTCTGCACTCCTGATAAATATTTCCCTGCAATTCACTTTGTTAATTCCTTCAGGAACATGAAGGTCTCTGTTCTAGACACCCTCTCTCACTTGGTCTCCAGTGAGTGTATGTTCAGTGCCTTGCAACAATCTTTGTAAGATATGTCCTGTTGGCCCTGCATGGCATCATCTCCACCCTTTCTCTGTCCTTCCTTAGGTGAGGACTCCAGCACTGAGCACATTGTTCCAGGTGCATCCACACCAGTGACCTATGTAAAGGTACCTCCTTTTTCCTTCTATCAGTACCCCTTCCAATACACCCCAGCATCAAATTAGCCTTACTATAGATTTTATTACATTGACCTAATTGTTTGAGGGAGTCACTAATAATGACTCCCAGGTCCCTTTCCTTTGCCATAGTGTTTAGTGTAACCCCTCCCATCCAGTAGTCTGTCCTTTGTCTTTTTTTCCCCAAAGTGCATAACCTTGCGTTTTTTGGTATTGAATTTCAACTGTCAAATCTTAGACTACCTCTTTTGCCTTTGTAAATCCATCTGCATCACTTTGATCTCTTCACCACTGTCTCCCCTACTACAGAGCTTTCTGTCATCTGTGAAGAGACACAACTTCCCCTAGGTGCCCTCTCCAATGTCACTGATGAACACATAGAGGACAGTACCCAGAACAGATCCCTACTCGTGATCTCACTGTCTTCTGATTAGATCCTCTTTACCACTATCCTCTGCTGTCTCGCCTTAAGCCAATTTCTCACCCATGTAACTGTGTCCCTAGCCACACCCAGGACCTCTAGTTTCATCAGCAATCTTCTATGTGGTGCCAAGTTGAGAATCTTACTGAAACTGAATTAGCACAAATCCACAGTTTGGCCCTTATCTACTGCCTTTGTTACCCAGCCAAAGAAAACTATCAGGTTGGTCTGACAAGACCTTCCTTCACAAACCCATGCTGTTTATTGCCCTGTAGAATTTGCTCTCTAGGTGTTCCACAATGTCCTTTTGCCATGAGGTATGATTAGTGACATGTTTCAATGGCTGAGAGGGACCTGGTGGTGGTGGTGGATGTCAAGATGAACAACTCGGAGACTTGTAGGAGGGCAGCAGCCAAGGCCAATGGGATGCTGGGATGCATCGCTAGGGGGATCAGCTCCAGAAGGAGAGTGATACTCCCTCTATAACTGCTGGTGAGCCACCTCGAGTACTGCGTGCAGTTTTGGAGGCCACACTTAAAGAGGGACATTAAACTCCTGGAGAGGGTCCAGAGGAAGGCAACCAAAATGATTTGGGGCTTGGGGGACAGGACCTATGAGGAGAGGCTCGAGGAGCTAAATATATACACATTGGAAGAGAGAAGGGACCGGGGGGACATGATAGAGGTCTTCAGGTACATGAAGGGGGTAAATAGGGGAGGAACAGTCAGGGTGCTTTGAAGAAAGGAGGAGGGGCCCACTAGATGGCGTGGGTAGAAGCTGGAGGGGGGAAGATTCAAGGGAGAAAGGAGGAGGTGCTACTTCACTGAGAGGGTGGTGGAGCCATGGAATGTGCTGCCTAGGGGGCTGGTGGAGGCAGAGACGGTGGAGAGATTCAAGAGAGGATGGGACAGGTACAGGGGAAGGGTTCTGGAAGCAAAATCCAATGCAGCGAGAATATCCGGAAATGGGAAGGAAGAAGCCAGAGAAGGCGAGGGGGGCAGCAAGGTCAGCTCCCAAGGTGGGGGCTGACCAAACGAGCAGACGTGAAAGACCATTAGGCCTATTCTGCTGGCATTTTAGTATGTTAGTATGTCAAACAGAATGTAAAACTAGTTGAAACATTTTCTAATCAGCATACCCTTCCCATGCATACACACACAGATGTGCATATCCATGATGATCTTTGCTGGTTTTAACAGATTGGATTGTGTGTTTACAGAAACCATAGAAAACTGGAAAGTACCTGCTTTCCTGTGGTTTTTATGGTGCATCCTACATATTGTTCATTTTCTTTCTGAGCATCATTTCAATTACTTCACCTCTTTCCACTCACTGACTAAAAAGGATTTCAAATGTATCAGCTGTCAGTAAGTAGAAATAATAATAGCTGCCCATCATTATGGGATTTAGCTTAAGCTGACTTTAGAATCACGTGCTGGTTGCATTTAGGTGTTACTTTCACCATTGCCAGAATACACATCTTTCTTGAAGCTGAAGATGTGAAAACAGTAATGTAGTCCTATGGTGTCCTAATTTGTGCTGTGCACTCAACCAGATGAGGCAACTGCACCTGTTGCAGACTGTTGCAGAATGCTGCAACTCACTTCTTTATTCAGGTGTTCTGAATTTTATTCATGTAAATTTTAGTAGGGATACATTTCAGAAATGTCCTTGTCAAGTTACCCCCAACACTTGTACGTGGATTTGAATACCTATGATGCCCTTGAAACCTTTGATTATATGTGTTGTGACAGACTTTTCCTTTCCAGACTCAGCCTGTATCACTGTTATCAGCTTTCTCAATATTTCAGTAGCTGCCATCACTCAACTTAGATGCTGTTTTGGGGAAATCTCCAGGTTCACATCCCTTCAAAGCCACTGATCATAGAGTGCAGTGCACCTTGCTTAAGTTCACCTAACCCACCCCTCTCTGTCACAGTTGAAAACACTTTACTTTAGAAACAGAATATGGTAATGGTAGCTCTATAAGTGGTGGAATTACAGTTATTGTCAGTTATAAGTTGGTTAGCTCTACCCCAAAGGAGTCAGTTACAGAAACATGAAATATACTGAATAAAAATAATATTTTGAATGTTTCAAGACAGATACTACAGGATATTACAACAAAACAATACAGAACAGTAATTCTATAGAAATTGAAAGAAACTTGTTTTGAACAATATGTTACAAATAGATTAAATCTCTCTCTCTCTCTCTCACTCTATCTGTAACAACTTTAATGCAGATTCTCTTAACACAAGACACTTTGAATCAGGCAGACATATTCATAGTCCTAAGCCTTATGTATGCTGTTAGGCCCTGCCCAACCTAAAACCCTGTAGTTGCCACCCCCTAGGACATATAATCCAGTATGTTACTCTGACATTACAGATTCAAAATCTTTTGTCTGGAGCTGCCATTGGAAGGACCAGCTTGTACCAGTCCATTGGAAAATTAACATGAACCTCAACAGAAATGTTTGTGTTATGTAGCTGCTTTCTGACATCAAAAACAGGGCACTAGCTATTGTCTGGACAACCCCTCTGAACTGCCATGCTGTGACCTGCTACAGTGCCTAATGTCCTTATTAAAGGACTGCAGTACCAGGCTCCATCTTAGTAACTTTGAAATCTGGCCACTGGTCCTATGCAACCATATTAGGGGGTTGTGATCAGTAACCAGAATGAACGCCATTTCATACAGTTATGGTTGCAGCTTCTGTAAAGCCCAGGCAATCCCCCAGACACTCCTTCTCTATTGTGATGTAGGCTTGCTGGGTAGCAGCTTCCTGCTAAGGTAAATAACTGGGTGCTCCTCTCCTGAGTGCACAACTTGACTCAGAATCATACCTAGCCCAATGGCAGATGCATCTATGTGCACAATGAACCAAAGAATGTAGTCTGGACTGGTGAGCACAGGTGTTCAACACAATGCCTCCTTCATCTTGTTGAATGCAGTATCACAGGTTTCCATCCACTGAACATTTTCTGGCATTTTCTTCCTGGTGAGATCAGACAGGGGTTTGGTCATGCTGCTGAAATCTGGCACAAACTTACAGTAATACCCTTCTGTCCATAGAATGGTGGATACTTTCCTCTTGGTCATGGGCCTAGCACATCCCTGGATGGCTTCAATTTTCATTGGCTCAGGCTGGATGTGTTCAGTCCACACCCTGTAATCAAGCTATGACACTTCTGACATTCCTGTCTAGAATTTCTCCACCTTGACTGTCAGCCCAGCAGTCTGTAGTTGGTGGAACACTTCAGTCACATGCCTGACAAGATCCTCCCAGGTCTGGCTATAGAAAGCAATGTCATCCATGTACAGCACAGTGAAGCCTCCTGCCCCCCTGCAGAAAGCAGTAAATAAGCCACTGAAAAGTAGGTGGCTCATTCTTCATCCCAAGTGGCATCACTCTCAATTTGTATAATTCAGACAGGTGACAAAGGCTGACCTTTCTCTGGTTTTAGTGGTCAGGGGGGTACCTACCAATAGCCCTTTGTCAGGCCTATAATTGGCTGGTAAGTTGCTCCCTTTAATCTGTCTAGGACCACATCTGTCCAAAGCATGAGGTATTCATCTGATGCTGTGCATGTTTTGAGCTTGTGGTAGCTGATGCAGAATCTTGTGTTCCTGTCCTTTTTGGGAATCAGTACCACTGGGGAGGCCCTGGGACTACTGGACTCCTGGATCACCTAGAGGGCCAGCATCTCTTTGAGCTACCCCTGAATGACATGTCTTACACCTTCTGGGACTCTATAGGGTGACTGTTTCAGCAGGACTGAGACCCTGAATTCACATTGTGCTCTGCCAGAGCGGTATACCCTAGTTTCACTGTGAACAATTCAAAAAATGTCCTCAGCACCCCACTCATTTAGGCAGTTTGGGCTGATATCAGTCACTCCAAGAGGGTGCCAGCATCCATGGAGGATTCTCCCTTCACCTCTCCCAGAAATATATAGCAGGTCTGCTTCCACCCCCCTCCTCCAGGGAGCTGCACAAAGCCAGGACTATCTTGTCCCTATCATAGTAGGGTTTTATCATGTTTATGTAATAAGCTTGCTGTTTATGTCTCCTGTCAGGTAGCTCCACCACATAATTAACATAATTCACACTCCTGGCCACAGAGTAAGGCCCCTCCCAAGATGCCTGCAAGTGGTTCTGCTGGATGGGGATGAGCACCAACATCCAATGCCTGAGTTCATACTCCCAGGCTTTGGCCACACAGTCATAACATGTTTTGTGCCACTTTTGTGAAGCAGCTAGATGCTACTGGGCTAAACCGATAAGCTCCTTGAGCTGTGGCCTGACATTCAGGACATACCCCACAACAGATTCCCCTTAGGGAGCAAGCTCCCCCTCCCAATTATCCTGTACCAAACCAAAGAGGCTCATACTCTATGGACAAAAAGGAGCTTGAAGGGTGAGAACCCCGTGGGCTCTTGAGGGACTTCCTTATATGTGAATAGGAGAAGGGGTAGGTACTTGTCTCCCAATCTTGCATGCTGGTCATCAGTGATTGCTCTGAACATTATCTCAAGGGACTCACTGAATGGCTTGACAAGGCCATTAGTCTGGGGATGGCATGGTCAAGCCCTGAGCTGCCTTTCCTCACACATCTTCCAGAAACTAACCATCATATCAGACATGACGTTGGTGCACTGGTCTGACAAAATCTCCTGGGGCACCCACCAGGCTAAATATTCACAGCAGTTTGTTGGCCACCTTCTCAGCCTTGATGGAGGACAAGTGCATTGTTTCAAGGTAATTTGTGATGTATTCTACAACTACCAAAATGTAATGCTTGCCAGTGCAACTTGAGGTGCTAAGGGTCCCCCAATGTCCATGGCAGCTTACCAAAATGGCTCTTCAATAAAAGGTAGGGGAACCAAAGCCACTTTAGCCTTGTCCCCAACCTTCCCCTCCCTTCATTACTGCAGACAAGACTGGCAGTAGTTTGCCACATCTTTAAAAATATTGGGCCAGTAAAAATTATTAGCCATCCACCTTTGTGCCCAGCTGACTCCTAGGTGTCCTGAAAAGGGAATATCATAGGCCAAGTCCAGAAACTGTTTCCTGTACTCCCTAGGAACCACTGTCTGCTGGAGTACCCCTTCCTGCAGTCCTCCTTTTGGAATCCACTCACAGTACAAGAGTCCATTCTCCGAGTACACTTCCTATTTTCCAACAATCAGTGAGCCACCTTCCCTATTGATGATGGCTAACTCCTTTAGCTTTTGCAGTGATGGGTCAACTTGTTGAGCTCTCCCGAGTTCCGCATGCCTGACCTTCTCCAGAACACATTCTGTAGTGTGAGAGCTGCCCATGGCTGGGCTCTTCTGAGTCCATAGACGTGTCTCAGAACTGCTGCTTCCAGCTCTTTCTTTAACTTTAACTTCATCTACTTCAAAGGTAGGGGTTGCTTCCTCCCGTACTGCCCCTTCTATGTCCTAAGGATCTGGTTCCCTTGCCTTGCTATGGGTAAGGACTTACACAATATTGGCCCTACTATCAAACTCATTACCCTTGATAACATCCATGGGCAAGTCTTGTACAAAACCCACCTGCCATATGCCCTGGCCACCTTCCTAGTTTAGAAAGATTCGGGCCAGTGGCACTAAGACCACATAACCCATCACTCCTCTAATCCTTGAAAACTGGACAGGCAGGATCTGTTAATCTTGAAACAAATTCTGCTGCACAAAAGAAATGGAGGACCCAGTGTCCCTCAATCAATGCATCACCTTTAACACACAGGGTGCATGTGTGCAGTGTAGTTAGAGGACAGTGTAGTCTGTGTACAGGCTAATAACTTTAGGGAACTTCTACTCCCAAGCTACCAAGCTACCCCCTGCACTCGTTCATTTTGTTACATCTTTTGGTCAACTGTAAGATGAATACCCTAGTTTCTAGGCAGATATAGCAAAATCTTCTAATGCTTTACCTGTAAGCAGTGGCAATAAGTGAATCACCCAAGAAGCCCTGGCCAGTTCAAATTGCCTACAGATTCTCTCAAAAGATCTTAAAGACAAATCAAGGTCATCCCCATCTTTGATATCTCGGAAACATTTTAGAATTAATTGTGGCTTCCTGGGTTAAACCCAGCTTGCTATTACTCAAAGTTTCTGGTTATGACCACTGGTGCTGAATCTCCATCTGTCTGTCATGCTCAAGCTTTTTCATCTGGATCTCATGCTGCACTGCTTTTCTTGGTTCTGAGCCTTTTGCTTATCCTCCTTCTCTCACTCCTCTCACTCTTGCTGGATCTGGTATTGGCTCTCTTTCTCTTGCTCTTCTGTTTTTCACTTCTCCTCTGCTTGCAGCCTCATCTTCTGCAGCTCCGTCCCTGCCTTTTGCTTAGGTATGGCAAGTTGCAGCTGCAACATCTGCAGCTGGTCTTCTTGCAGTGCTGCCTCAGTCAAAGTTTCTGGCACATCTGCATTTTCCATTACCTTCATCTCACAATTTTGGCTAGCAGTGACCCTCTTTGAATACTTTTCCTGGTCACTTTTTTGGAGGATGACTATTAGTTGTGCCCATGTTTGGCCTTCCTCACAGGCCAGTTGTTTGTTTTGGCACAGCTCCTGCAGTTGTAGCAGTAAGCAGCTCTTATCAGGCATAGACATAATGAGTCCAGTTCTCAAAAGACAATAAGAGCAACGCATGATGTGCCAAATGCAGCGTGCACCAAACTAGGCTGCAGGTAGTGCCATGCACCAAATTTGGGAAGAAATGCACATGAACCAAAGTTTGGAATGCATGACACAAGATGCACACTGCATCATAAAACCAGTCATGCAATGCAACGTGGTCACACACTGTAGCATGACACAATGGCCATACAATGCCTGAGACAGTGCCATTGCAAGAGTGAGAGAAGGGGGCAGGAAGGAGAAAAACACCAGAGAAAATGTAATTTCACAGAGGAAGTGACAGACATCCTGACTGAGGAGGTCCATAAGCAGGTCAGTGTGAATGGCAAGTATGTTGAAGCAGGGCAGTGTGGTCAGGATTGTGTACTCATGTACAGCCATGTAACCTCTACCCCAACAGGCTGACCCACTTCTGTCCTGGGGTGGGAACAGGGAGCTCAGAGCCCAGCATCAGCGGGCATGAGAAGAGGTGGCAACAAGGTAAATGCTGTGGCTACAAGCCGATGAAGCACACAAGGGCTGCAAAAGTAGTACCATGCTCTTTGAAGATGGTCAAAAGAGAAGATGACACATAACAGTTGCTGCACCACTGTGACTGGTGGGGACCCAAACCTACAACAACCCCTAAGCAGCCATGAGGAACTAGTGGTAACCCAACTGAGCAAATGCACCATCGGTGGAGACACTGAGCAGGACCTGTTCTGGCTGCACACTGAAACAAGTATGTATGAATCCAGATAAGCAGTGTGTCATGCAAATGTATGCCACCCTACAGTGGCATCGCCATTTCACACCAACCCATGCACTGCAACACCACACACCATACATCACCTGATGGTCAGCACAGCAAAGTAAACTGTACATATGTCTGTGTCACCCCCATAGGACCTGACCTTGGTGAGGCATGCAGCCACATGTCTGGAACACAAATGTCTAGAGACAGCAGGGGTCAGCAGGCATGCGATGGGAACACTGATGAGGAAACATCCAAGGAGTCCCACAGCACATGTGATAAAATTGAGGTGGATATTGCCACCAGAGGTCAGGCAATAGCCAGGAACACTGTTCACCCAATAACAGTGAACAGTCAGCATGGCCTAGGCACACTACAGTGTTGCTGAGCACTGCAGAGGATGGGGACCCTTCCCAGGAAGATTGGAGACATGATAGCAGCACACCAACAACTGACAGGCATCAGGACACTACAGGCTCCAACAATGTGCCTGAATGTGGCCTTGGGGATAACCATACCCTATATTGTCAGGATATGATGGACATGCAAGAGTCTCTCCATTGTGAGTTGGTCTCCATCCGCACGGCTGTGCAGGAGCGAAACACTGCCATCACAGTACAAATGTGCTGGCTTGATGTATCCATGATGGACCTGCATGATGCAATGCGGATCTCCATTCATGAAGGCGCTGCACAGCATTCAGTTATACTAGCAACACTGCATGCTCTACAGCTATGGACTCAGTAACAGGCTGAGGTCATGGAAAGGCAGACCATGGTTATGGAGCACAGCATAGCAGTACAGTGTGCTCAGACACAGACCCTCACTGCAATGGCTGCCTCCATACATGAGTACACCCAGGCAATGGTGCACAGGTTTGGAAGTATGCCACCAGGTCAGGACAGATGCGGTTCTCTGTTATACAGTGCTGGGGTGACCATGGACCATGGGGACCAACAACACCAACAAAAACATCATGTAATCCCACAGACAAGGTTAAGCGGTGACCAGCAGGGTAATGCTCACAGTGGACAGCCCATATGACAGCTGTGGCCAGAGGACCTGGACAATGCCTGTCAGAGCACCATGGTCACTGACATAGCCAATGCACAGCAGCAGAGTGCTGACAATGTCTGTACAGATATTGTTGTGGAGAAACAGAAAAAACACGCCATGATGGCAGTAAGCACAGAACAGTGCATGTTGTATCCCACATGCATTGCAGCAACACCACAGCATGGGGAAATTACACGACATGACCACTAAAGTGCAGGATGTGCAGCATGACCACAGTGCACCTACACAGACCCAAACAGCACCCATGAACAACACAATGTAGCAGGACAATGCCAGTAGTCCATTGGTGCACCCTGTCATACACACACAGGTGTGCAACGCTATAGGTGGTGAATGTCCACAGAACAATGCATATGGACATATGACCACAGACAAAACCACAGGGGCTGGTGACACAGCAAGGGCAACACAGATGCCAGGGCCACACCACCACCAGGGACCCAAATGCGTGAACCTGCACCTGACAACACCATTGGAATACCAGAGACCACTGTGCCGACACCCAGCCCCTGCAGCATTATGCAGAAAACACAATAAGCACCTGTGCCACAGACAGACCACCAAGGAACCCAGACCAAGCCACTACAAATGCACAAGCACCATGGGTCCTGCCATGATTAAGGAGGGTATAGCAATGCCTGGAGTCAGCACAACAGTACCACCCATGCCAACACTGGCACTGCAGACAAAATGTGGCTGCAGGTCAAAGAGCAGTAGTGCCGGGGATGGCATAGCATCAGGTCCTCAGGGTGCATGCACACCACCAGACAGCACGCTGCCAAGGAGGGCCCATGGCCAGGATGCACAAACAGCATCAGATAAGTGCAGACCCACCAGTGAACAGCCATGCACTGGCACACACATTGATGGAACTGTCATGATGAGGGCATCAACAGGGCAGGAAGGCAATAATGTGTTAAGCAACAGCCAATATGATGTTACACTGATACCAATGAAACAACCACTGGTTGACATCTATGGCCTGACAGCCACCATGAACAGACAGTCATCCCCACCATGAACATCAAGCCATACCAGAAGTGCAGCACCACATGTGTGTCAGCACATGAAACAGTGGAAGGTATGTCCCCAGCACAGCAATGCAACCAACAGGAGGCACCTCACCATCATGGACCACACACAATATATCACATCAACCGGACCAAACCATGGGGTTCCACCTTGGCATTTGTGGTTTGGCTTAAATACATTGGCATGCCGATGTATGACTAAGAGAACCCTGCTGCCATGCAGCACCATAGGTGGTCACAACAGGGTAGTCAGTGCATGTGCCTCAGCACTATGTGTGGATGGATATGGTGGCATACACTGCTGTGGTGCAGACAAGCACTGTACAGTATGCAGTGCACATGCACCGCAATATCACACCACAAAACATGTGGGTACACACACATAGACGGTGCATATCATGGGAACATGTTAGTGCACATTCTGCATGGCTATAGCATGGCCTTTTAGCACTGGATGCAGTAAAAGAGACACAGAAAATGCACATGTAGATTTCATTATCTGAACAATGAAACATCAACAGCAGGGATTTGAGCACTGGGAATAGAACATGCTCCTAGGTAATAATACGATTATTCAAGAACAATGTAACAAATATAGCTGCAGGGTGGTACCTGAAGAACTATGGAACAACTACAAACTAATGGAGTTACTTCTACTGTAATAGTGTGTACATTAAAAACTAACAACTACAATCTACATGAACTACTACTAACTGTAATAAAATAGTAGTCTAGCAAATACTGCCTACAGGAATTACTAATAACAGCATGTAAATGAATAACTATCTGAACACTAAAGACTGCAGGTACAGCTACTGTACTAACAGTTATTACAAAAAAAACTATTTACCCACTACAAATACTACCAACAGCAAATAAAACTAAACCTGTCTTAGAATTATATACTACAGGGAACATGGGTGGGTGAGGTGCAACTGAATACAAACAGACATGCAATGCAACAATGTGGGAATATACACTGTTTAATGTCCACTGGCATGTGTGCTGGGTACACAGTCCCGATGATTAAAGTGTGTTTCATTGTCCTGTATAAATGTCTAGGAATCTGAGTAGGGCTGTAATGCCTGCTTGCACAGCTATTGGACATATGTGTGCCCCCAGTTGCCGAGCAGAGTTCACCCTGGCCTGTCAGTGCTGCTCATCCATGTCCTCTGCAATCTTGATATGTCCCTGACCATCACTGGCATTGTGCTCAGCATCATGATCCTCTGCTGCAGCCTCCAGCAGGGGACATCCTGCCCCATATCTGCCTTCATGATGTCCATGTATATAGGCTCCCTGAAAGGCTGCTGCTAGCTCTCATCCAGACCATCCTGATGCCCGAAGTCTTGCACATGTGCAGCAATTGTCTGGCCTGCTGACTCTTAACAGAGGTGCCCAGTGCCTTCACACCTGTATCATGGCCATCTACAGCCTCCACCTCCACCTTCACCTCTGTGTTGAGGGCATGTTCTGCATGCTGTCCCTCACTAGCTGTGTCCTGGGCATAGTCATCCTCACCTGCATTATCAGGCTGTGTCCTGATGTCCACCCACATCCTCTGACCCAGGTTACTGAAGCAGCTTCTGTGGCCTGTGCCCTGTGATGTGTCATTTCTGCATACGCCCATGCATCCACCCTCTCCAGTCTCCTCAACACATTCTCCAGGGTAAGCCACCTAGCAGTTCTTTCTGCCTGGCTAGCAATCACCGCTCATCTGGTACCTGTTGAGGGAAAGGGAGCAAGGTATGAGTGTGTAGACATTACCAGTATGTGCATGCATGGCTGCATCTTTGTCATGTGCACTATAACTGCTAATGCTCCTTAGCTGTACTATAGCAAAAGCAAACACATTGGGTTCCAGTGCATTTGTGGAACACACCTGCTGTGTACTCTGTACCCCCAGTGCACAGGCAGACATGTGCACCTCATTTTACTGTGCCCATGTATGTGTGTAATGTCACACACACACACAGCATGCATATCCAAGGCAGTGATGCAGTGGTATCGAACCTGCACAGTATCCATCTGCTGGTGCATGTGCCACTGTGCACCATGACGTTCACAGACACTAGTAGCATTCTGTGTGCAATGCTCCTGTGTGTGTGCCATCTGCAATATTACCCCTGGAGATATAAACTTTTCTCATCGATGTAGACAGGGAGATGTCCTACCTGTATTGATGGTACTTGGTCCTGGCCTGCCGGCTCCATGTTTATTACCAGCACCCAGTGACAATGTTGCCTGCCCCTTGCTGTCTGTGGTTGCCTGTACTTCTTTGGAGACATAAGTGGGGATGCACTATTTAGTAATGTTGCTAGGCCTTGTACATTTATATATGTGTGTTGCTACATTTGCAGTGTGACATGCTGCAAACCTGTCATCCACGAGCAACCAATTCGCATCTGCACCTCAGAATCACAGGTAATGCCCCTTAGGTGGTTGAGGAGCTCAGCTTTCCTCCAGGTAAGGTCATTCCACCAGTGGCGGATCTGCCTCACTGACTGCTGCACACTTGTCACCTTTCTTAGTTTCAGGGTGATGGTCCACCACACCCTACCCCTCTGTGTAAGTGTTCCCCCACCACTGCTGTGTGGCAGTAGTATTCAGGATTACTGCTCCACTAAGCTGATGAGGGGCACAGTCTCCTCATCAGTAAAGTTTGTGGACCGTGTCTGTACAGACATTGCAATTCACTATTCAGAACAGTGGAGCATCACCTTGCACTACCTGTTGAGGTGCACAATGGCTCTTACAGTGTTGTTCTGCAGTTTTTCTTCATACACAAAAACGTGTGCTGCAGTTCCCACTTGTCGCACATGACGTCACAGATTCCTGGAAGTTGGCCATGCACGTGGCTAGCGTTAACACATGTTGCATCAGAATGCAATGTGATGCTGCTTGCACTCCGCAGGCTGCATCGTGCATCTGACGTCACAATTGCAATGTATTGGTGAGCTCATTATTCTACTGCTGTGCATGATGCATGTTGTGTTGTTGTATAGGGCACTGCAAGGTGTAGATTGCATGTTCAGAAATAATACTGGTGTGTGTTCATGTCCTGTATCCTGGTGATGTGCTGATCACCTAACATACCATGGCTGCGATCATGTGCATCACTGGTATTCACCCCCCACATCTTGCATGCCCATATGGGGAGAGGCCCATTATTGGATGGTGTCGTACACTCTGCACCTCATCCAGGTAGTGCACACTGTCAGTTCCCAGTTGTCAGGTTGCATTGGCTTGGTCTGTTTCCTATGCACACACATGACAGCAGTACTATGCCACTGCACAAATCATTCTTCACTGCCATCCACTTCACTATTCCTGCTGCATGTGTTGCACTGGCCTGTGCATTGCCTGTGCACTCATGCCCATACGTGCCACTCTGCAATGCCATGCTGTCCACTGTGACCCCCTTGTTACCCACTTACCACCTAGGGCTATGCACAGGTGATAAGCACACACCATGATACTGTGCTATCACGGCTTGTGTGTTGCCCAGGTGGCGAGACCTCTGCATCACTGCAGCCAGGTCCAGGGCTGGTTCCATGTTATGCTTTGGTCTTCTGGTCATATCCTCTGCTAATGTGTGCACTGTGTAGAGGTTGTACTATGCAACCACATCCACACAGTTGCAGCTGTTGCCAGTGGCATGGCTCTATGTGCATGTGGCAGTGTGTGGGATTACATGGGCTGGCACGTGCCCTCCAGTCCACAATGTGTCTGTCACATTGCCTGTTCTCAGACACACACTGCATGTGGTATGCCACACATACTGTTCTCAATGGGTGTTCATGTGAAGTGTGCAGAGATGTGGTTTGCCCTGCTGCACTGGCCATCAACAGCATGCCGTGCATGTGGGTCTCTTGTCATGGCCCTCATAACAGGTTGTTCCTCCTCTCCATCCACAGCATCCTCATCTGGTTCTAGTTCTGTCTCTGGCATTGCTATACACTGTGCAAGGGCAATGTTAAGTAGTATGCTGCATGCCACAAAGATCTTGCAGGCCATCTCAGGTGTATATTGTAATGCTCCACTGGATCAGTCAAGGCAGCGGAACCTCATCTTCATTATGCCGAATGTCCTTTCAATAACAGCCCTAGTTGCCACATGTGCCCCATTGTATCAGATCTGGTGACCGATAACAGGGTGCCTGACTGGTGCCATCAGCCATGGTAGCTGGGGGTATCCATTGTCACCTGCAGGGTTGAATACATGATTGTTAGTACACACATGACACACATTGGATGTTGTGTTTGATGTACACTGCTGGCTGTATGACATGGGCGTGACACACTATTAGCTTGGTATCACACCCATCCAATCACATGGTGACACCCACTGCCCCATCGCCACAGTATGGGATGTATAGTGGCTGCTGTGTGCATCACATGCATTGATGGTTCCATGCCTGCAACAGCTCACTGGACATCCACAGCACACTGTTACACCCATTGCTGCCATGGCGAACTGCATTGTGTTCTATGGCAGTACTCCCTGTGACTGCTTGGGTGGTCAATGAGGGTTTTACTATGCCGCGGTGACATCCCCAACAGTGACATCCCCCACAGTGCCACAAGCATGCCGAAATCCCCAACACCGATGTATCCCGAAACTGACCGGCAACACGGTGACAGCAATGTGGGGGTCTGCACTCCCACACACCCCCACTTTAGAGCACTAACTCCACATTGCACAGACAGGGGAGTTAGATGCCTACCCCCCCTCACTGTACAGTCTATCACCGTGGAATCCCCATTGCCATAATGTCTGTCACATTTGGAGTTTTGCTGTGGGGTGTTGCTGTCCCGTCGGCATATGGTCCATGAGTCTATACATGCAGTAGGCCATGCCCCTTGTCTGTGCATCTCCACCACTGCAGCCACACAGTGTCACACTGTTCCTGTGTCCATGATGCAGGTCTACCTATGAGCCATCCATCATGTAGTGTTCCATGTTCAAATACATGGCACAGTCCTCTGTTCCAGAATATGTAGGAGTCGTAGCTTGACTCCATGTACCATGCCACTACATCCAGGAAATGGCAGTTACAGAGACAGACCACTTGGTTATTGATCGAGTGGAAACTCTTCCTGCTGATATATGCATCAGGTTTAATCAATGGTGCCCATATGGCAATATGAATGTAGTCTATGGAGCCCAGCACATGTGGGATTCCCACAGTGGTGCAGAATCCCTGTTTGACCTGGAGCTGCTCCTGTGAATCTGTTGAGAAATGGATGTACAGCAGTGCATTGTGCACAAGTGCATCCACGAATTGATGGAGGCACCTCAATACTGATGGCTGTGATATGCCCACAGTATCTCCACATGGGTTCTGGAACCCACCATTTGCTAGGACACAGAGGGCTGCACTCACCCTCACCTCTACAGGTATGGCATGTCCTCACTGTGTCCTTATCTGTAGGTCACCCTGCAGTTCTTGGCAGAGCTCTGCTATTGCATCCCTGCCAAGCCTGTATCGGGCAATACATTTTTCCTCTGTAAACTGGTGATATGATGTCCATCTCCGATAGTCTCTGCTGGCATGCCTTCTATGTCTGGGCTCCTGCTACCTAATATTAGGTTCAGCTGCATCACTCTGGATGGGGGCACGACTCATAGCATTG
The DNA here is from genome assembly GCA_016271365.2 of Neoceratodus forsteri. Taxonomy (NCBI): domain Eukaryota; kingdom Metazoa; phylum Chordata; order Ceratodontiformes; family Ceratodontidae; genus Neoceratodus; species Neoceratodus forsteri. Next base: position 108,088,250 of record CM028136.1, on the reverse strand, counting down.
CCAGTTGTATGGCAAATAGTGCTACTGGAACCCACATCATGGTCAGTTTGGTCTCTGTACGCTGTTGCTACTGCTGCTGCAGTGTTGCCTCAGTGGTGTTTCAACACTAACTGCCTGATCTGGGTCTCCTCTTATATGGTCTAGTGTGCTTAGACCAGCTTTTCCTGGTCTAGCAGGTGCTTGAAATTTCCAACAGGTTGCACCTTTGTGAATCCCAGATGATCACCCTTGCCTCACATTTTTCGACACAGGATGCATGGGTGCATTGTCACAGTGGATTCCTGGTGCAATAGTAGCGCATGGACACCCTGATGCAAACAAGCATGGTTTGACACAGCTTCTGTATCTGGACAGGGTGCAGTGCAGCTGATGATGCAGGGTGCACTTTGTGCAGTAGTCTTTGACGCACACGGTTTGGGCCATTTACTATCCTTTGAGAACAGGGCTCAGTGTTTTCTATCTTTCTATTCTTGCTAAACAAAAAACAAAACTTGTAGAATATACAGTCCCCTTACATATAACTTGTTCTGAGACTAGACCGGTACAGTAACCTTTATACTGAAAAATCCCACATGCTGCCTCCAGCTTGTGACAGATCGATCCTTCCAAGACACAGCCCGTATCATTGTTACCAACTTTCTCAATACTTCAGTAGTTGCTATCACTGAGCTTAGATGCTTTTTGGGGGGAATCTCCAGGTTTGCATCCCTTAAGAGCCACTGCTCAGACAGTACATTGCTCCTTGCTGAAGGGTACATGATCCAACTCCTCTGTAACAGCTGAGAACACCTTACTTCAGAAATAGGGTGTTAACTGTAGCCTCACTTCAGTGGTGGAAATACAGTTATTGCCAGTTATATGTTGGTTAGTTGTACCCCCAAAGGGTTCAGTCACAGAAACATGAAATATATACACTAATAATATTTTGAATGTTTCAGGACAATTATACATCTACTGCAGGATATTACAACAAAACTATATGCAACAGTAATTCCATAGAGATGGAAAGAAACTTGTTCAGAACAATAGGTTACAATCAGAATAACTCTTTCTCTCTCTCGCTCTCTTTCTCTCTAACAAGGTAGATTAGCCTACCATACGACGCTTTGAATCAAGGCAGACATTAACCTTTTGATGGCAATTTGTTCATAGGCACAAACCTGATTGACTCTGTTAAGCCCTGTCAGTCCTAATATGCTCTAGTTGCTCCCCCCATGACATATCATCCAGGATGTCACTCTGACATCACAGATTCCAAATCCTTTGTCTGAAGCTGCCATTGGAAGGACTGGCTTGTACCAGTCTGTTGGATAATTACCCTGAGCCCCTACAGGAATGTTTGTGTTAACTAGCAGCTTCCTGGCATCAAAAACACTTCTAGTGCTCACCCATATTCCAGAGGTTCAAAAGTGGACAGCCCAAAATAATAAATCTACAAGCAAGACCTAGCTGATCTGTCCCTCCTGTCAGTCACTGATAAGAAAGGCTGACTGTTTCCAGCAGAAAGAATTACATATGAAAACAAGGAAATACAGTGCAGGTACCTAGCAAATTGTTACATTTCATGAGTGTTTTCAGAAATCATACAATTTGGAAAGTATATGTCTTTATCTCATTTGGTCATATTTTAAAGATAGTTTTATTTAGTGTGTGCCAGCTGGGGTGAGGTCTTAGTAGTGACATTGCAAACAGAATGTAATACTACTTGAAAAATGGTCCAGTCAGCTTACACCCCACTTGATTTGCATACCTATGATGTTTTGCACTAGATTTGAGGCTATTGACTGTGTGCCAGCTTTGATACAATAGGCAGCCATTTCCTGCTTCCAAGTGCCTCGGTTTGGTTTCAAAGACATCACATACAAGAGCAACCATAACTATGGCATTTATTGGTGTACTGATCAAAACTTTAGGTTGAATGTTCTCAAAATGGCCCACTGATGCCCCTGTATGGCAAACAAAAACTTAAAGTGGGTTTCAAGGGGTGCATCTGTGTGCTATCCTTGAAATCACAAGTGGTCCTTTTGCTGTTTCCAAGTCCCTCAGCTTCAAAGAGATCACACATAAAAGCACACAACATTGCCATTTCTTGGTGTATTACCAAGAAACCCAAGATACATGTTCCCCAAAGTGTCCCTGACCAGTTTCAAAGACATCACACAAGATATACATGTAATGGTCATTTCCTATTGTAGTAACATACAATTTTGGATACATGTTCCTCAAAGAATCCTCTGACCACTACCAGACATCTGAGACCGAAGAATAAGGGTAAAGTTGATTTCAAGGGGTGCGTATGTATATGAACTTTGAAACTGAAAGTTGTTTTTGCTGTTCCGAAGTCCCACCATTTAAATGACATCACACATAAATGCACTAATAACATGGCATTTCTTGTGTACTAACAAAATATTTGGAATACACATTCTCAAAAGGGTTCCTGACCACAACCAGAATATATTTTTTTAAATTCTTTTGTTAACTGGGTAAGGCCCAGTAGGCACAAGTGCCTGTTTTCAGAGGTGTCCCAGGAGCACTGAGGAGGTTAAATGACTTGCTCAGTGTCACACAGTATGCAAGTGGAGGGTGTGTGAATCAAACCCTGGTCTGCTGGATGTATCAAGGTGATTCACATTTCATTAATCAAACCTTTATGCTATACTGCCAGCCCCATACTGAGCGGTAAATGTGTATGTGCTATAGTATACTGAACTTGTCAAAATGAAGCAAGATCTTTTCTTTCTTCTGAGGACCATAAGTGAAGCTGGGGAAGTGTCACTGATGCATGCACATCAAGAGTGATGAAAATGCCATGCTATGGAACTGCGATGCAGTGACATGGAAAAAATGAAAATAATACAGTGCCACAGAGGCAACATAAAGATAATGCAACTGCTGGTGGTTACTAGCCACATCTGTGAGTACTGTATGTTTAGAAACATAAAAACATAGAAACATAGAATATGATGGTAGATAGGGACTGCTTGGCCCACCTAGTCTGCCCATTGTCCCTACCTGTTTCATATATCGCAGATCATAAATGATCTTTAGCTTACTCTCCCTTTCCCATTGCTTGAGTTCCTTTACATCTGTCCCATGTGTTTTTGAATTCCCCTACCATTTTTGCCACTACAACCTCTACCAGGAGGCAGTTCCATGGATCCACCACCCTTTTCATGAAACAATACTTTCTCACATTACCTCTAAGTCTACCCCCCTTCTTCATATCGTGGCCCCTTGTTCTTGAACATCTTTTTTTTTAAAGATGCTACCCTCTCGTACTTTATTTCCACCATTGAGGTATTTGAAAATCTCTGTCATATCCTCCCTCACCTTTCCTCCAGGGAATATATATTGAGATCCTCTAGTCTCCCCTCATATGACTTTTGGTGCAGCCCCTGCACCATGCTTATCACCCTTCTCTGAATCACTTCTACTCTGTCTATGTCCTTCTGGAGATCTGGCCTCCAGATCTGGACACAGTACAATTGATGAGGCTTCAACAATGTTCTATACAGTGGCATTGCCACTTCTTTTCTTCTGCTGGAGATACCTCTTCCTATTTATTTATTTAAGTACAAAAGAATTACAACCTTTTGAGTCATGGACTCATTTTCAAAGGCTCCACATCACAGGAAGCACAAGACATATTGATACATTGACAAAGATAACATTAGAAAAGGGGTACATTGGAGTATTATACATGTGACATGTACTAGTTTTGAGTTGTAAAATTTCAAGGTAGTAGCCTAATTAGCTCCATACAGATTGTCATAGTACGTACATTCAATGTTGCCTATACAAGAGATTAGCTAGGTTCTATAAAAAATATATAGACACAATGATAGATGCAATTGCTACCTCTGGAAGGTATTGTCAGATTTTAAACAAGTCTTGAGATCTTTTAGTTAGGCTGGATGGACCTTCGAACTGGCATCTCAGCAAAACATGACAGAGGGCAGCCTCAGAGAGGCCTTGTCAGCACCAGAGAGGGTCCGGAGGCTATGTAGGCCATTGGAGAAGTTAGTGGGCACAATGGCAGCTATGTAAGGCTATTATATATGCATAGTATAGTATACTATGCTCCCCAGCATTCCACTGACTCTCCTCACAGCCTTCTTACACTGTTTGGTAACCTTTAGATCATCAGATATGATGACTCTATGGTCCCTTTACTGTTTGCTGGCCATCAGTACCTCCCCCCCATCCTATACTCCTCCCCTGCATTTCTGTGCCATAAATGCATGATCTTGCTCTTTTTTGCATTGAATCTTAGCTGCCACACCCTTGACCACTCCTTAAGCTTGTTTAGGTTCTTCTCAATTTCTCTACCCTTCCTGGGGTATCAAACCTGTTGCAGGTCTTCATGTCATCTACAAAGGGAGGCACCTTCCCTTCCAGCCCCTCTGCAATGTCTCGTATGAAGACATTAAAGAGGACTGTTCAAAGCATTGATATATGTGGGACCCGCTGGTCACCCCTTCTCTTTGGATTGAACTCCATTCACCACCACCCTCTGTGTCCTATCACTCAACCAATTTTCTACCCAGTTTACCACCCCCTGGCTGCCTAATGTTTTTACTAATGTCCTATGTGGGAAGGTGTAGAAGGCCTTGCTGAACTTCAAGTAGGCCACACCCACTGCCCCTCCCTGATCCACCTCCATTGTCACCCAGTCAAATAAATCTATCAGATTTGTTTGACAAGATCTTTCCACTGTGAATCCATGCTGACTTGGATCCTGTGCTCTGTTGGATTTGAGATATGTCACAAACCTTACTTTTAGTAGTGATTCCATTAGTTTCCCCACCACCAAGATCAGGCTGACTGGCCTGTCATTGCCAGCCTCCTCCCTGCTCCCGCTTTTGTGGAGAGGGATTACATTCACCCTCTTACAGTCCTTTGGTACCACACCTGTTTCCAGCAAACTGTTAAACAGGGCTCTCAGTGGTGCTGCCAGCACCTCCCTGAGTTTTCTTAATACTCTGAGATGTATCCCATCTGGCCACATTTCCTTGTCCATTTTCAGAATAGCAAATTCCTTTGTGACTCTCACCTCTATAAATGGACTGGTGTCCACCTCCCTCCCAGTGCTGCTTCCATCGCCTAACTTTAGTACCTCCCCTTCCCCTTCTTCTGTGAATACTGAATAAAAATACTTGTTCAAGATTTCTGCTTTTTGTTGGTCTCCCTCTTCACACTTCCCTCCTTTGTCTCACAAAGAAATTACAAAAACTGGAAAGTATCTGCCTTTTTGTATCATGTATGCATCCCATATATTGTTTCTATTCCTGATCAGCAATATGTTTCCACTCAGCATAGCAATAAAAGCACTTCAAATGTATCCTCCTACAAGTAGGGCTGGGAAAATTAGCAGATTCCAGTTTCACAGAATTTTCACAGAAGTCTGTAAATTTTGTGAAATTTTATGATATTTCATATATTTTTGTGGAATTTTCCAAAATACTTTAACTGGTCATAACATGGTCAGCTTATAGTTGAACAGCTGAAGTTTGGCATGCATACTGCTTGGAAGAGGCTCTAATCAGATGACAAATTTCATGACATTTGGATGAAGGGGGGAAGTTATAGGGGCTCAAACATTTTGCAGTTTACTATTCATGTAAAATTTTGAAACTATATCTATGCTTACAATATAGCCAGCTTTGGAGCTTGATAATTGAAAATGTACATGCCTACTTTTGTGAAAGAGTCTTAGAAACTGCTAAATAGAAATATAACTGGTTACATAAATTGTAAGTTACATGAGTTCAAAATTTCAAATGTAATTAAGTTGTGTAAAAATGTTCAAAATGCATTAATTGTTTTGTTTTTTTTATTTGAATGTTTGATTCCCCCAGCCACCTGTACTTCAACTCCTTCAGGAGTCACCAAGGCATCCCATTGGTTATTGTCCCACCATACCTGTGCTCTGGTGCCTCTGGCCTTCCCCCATGGAGCTGTGGTTTACCCCCAAGGCAAAGATGAGGGCCCTCCCTTGAACTTCTAGTGTTTCTTTGGGAAACTAGGGCCGTGGGACATACAGGGGAGATCCAGAATGGTGCCAGGCCCACCATCATCCTGGGGTGCAAGGGCCATTATAAGTGTATGCCTGCCCCATGAATGCAGCATGCAGAGAGATCCAAGGCTTATAGACATGTGCAGAGGCATAGGGTCACTCCTGGATCCCACCAGTGTCCATCCCTCCCCTGGGATCTCCAGCCATGTGTGCAGCAGTAGAGGGGTATGGCCATCAGGGGGAGAGGAAGAGGGGAGAGAGGAAGAGAGACATACTCATAGTGACCAGATGCAAAGTAAATAAGTTGTTAAGTTGAGGAGGAGGACTTTCTGTACTAACCCCGATGTAGCAATGATTGCTTGTGTTTCTCTACCTCAGTATCCATTCTTGTTGGTTCCACAATCTGAGTCAAATCCAATTAGATTAATTATATTTTTATTTGATTTGGGGAAGGGGTTTGTTCTTCTAGTCCTCTGTGTCTCATGCTGTCTGTTCATGCTGCTTTCTGGTGATTCCCAGTGTGAGGGTCGCTACAGCTGTTCTTGTCCCATTGTTGCCTATTAGTGCTCCCTCCCCATCCAAGTGGGTGCCATATGTCTCACATATGTGTGTTTAATCCTGCCTTTGGGAGTGGTATCATTCTGGTGATCCAAGTCAGTTACTACTTTTTTTCCTCAATACTGTTTGAATTTTGAGGAACAGGGTCTATGTGACTAGCTGATCATGAATAACTTTATCATGCTCCCACCGAAACCAACAAGCTGCTGTCCTTTGTTCTCTCACTTCCTGCCTGACAGTGTCTGTTGGTTACATGGTCAATCTCATCTGCCATTGCCACCTCAACCCTCCTGGGGTTTCTGGGTCCCTTCACAATGTCTGTCCATGTAGAATTCTGGCTTTAATACTGTAGTTGTTGTAAGTCTGGTATTGTGCACGTGTTTTTTGGCTCCAACTCTGATAGCTTGGCCGAAGGGGGTGGAAGGGCACTTTCAGTCAGAATTTCCAAAAAAGTTGCTAATTTGATTTACAAACTTTTGCAGAAGTAAAAATCTGACTTTCATGGAAATTCTGCTGTGGAATTTTTTTTCACATAGCTCTAAAAGTAATTCATGGTTTACTGAGACTTTTTTCTTTTGTGCTTTGGTGTATTCTCGGTATTTGTTGGTTTCTCAGAGGGCTTAAGTCTCCTTTTATGGGCCTGACATGGTCTTTTATTCAGTCATGCCATGTTCTTCTTCAAAGTGGCAGCAGACAGCCTTGTCACAGGTGGTGTTCTATTTGCTAGGCCATGATTTCCTTGGAGTGGACTTGATTCTTTATTAGATTTTCTCCAATAGAAAGCAATCTTGTTCACAGTGGAATTGAATGATACAGCACTGACAATTCTACTTAAGATGTACAGTACAATATAGTGGGCAGTGAGGCATTTCTTTGGGCCTTATCCAGGTTGAGTCACAGTATCTGGTGACATGGTGCCGTGTCAATAATGTGTCATAAGCACACTGTGGCATCAGACTGGTCAGCAAGTGAAGTAACATGATATTCTTTGTTGTTTCTAAATGTATGATGTGTTGACATAACTGGGTACTTTCTTGCTATAATCACAGTGCTAAGTGACAATGATGAAGAAGAGAAAAGGGAGATAAGCACAGTCATCATGAAGATGAGGACTGAAGGAGAAAGTGTGAAGAAGATTCAGCTGTTTCCAAAGAGCACTGGTATCACCATCACGGATAGTGAGTTGTAGGCACACTTGAAATTCTTGGTCTCAGCTTCATTGATGCCACAGCTCACTGTGTGCACATGGAAATTTAGCATAAACTTATTCAGTGTTACTCACCACATTATATAGAGAATAAAGTATGGGTTGGGGTGTGTAACGAGATTTTACACACACCCAAGTTGTGGGATGCTGCATAAACCCCGAGGGAGAAGCCCAAGGGGTTTGTGTAAAGCATCCCACAATGAGGATGCGTATAAAATTGAGTTTGACACACATCCGACCCATATTTTATTTTATATAATTGTTGGGTTTCCCTTTTTCACCTCAGCAATTATATAAAATAAAAAGCTTCCACTGCATCCGCCCTGTGGCTTCTCAGGTGCTGATTTGAATTGGCGTATTTTAAAACATTTTGTTTTTGTCCTGGTTTGTGAGGTTTTCACTGCGTAGGGGGAAAAAAGAACTTACCGCCGAGTTCTTCTGACAGTTGCGGTGCTGTTTTGGGAGAGATGGAAGTGGTCAGTGGTCTTGAGTGGTGGCGCTGCTGCGTGAGGATGTGCACAGCAAGGGAAACTGTGCATATATTTGCCATTATAAACACTCCTTTATAACGGCAAATTACGCCATGGTTTCCCTATGGGAGAAGGGGAAGCTGGTTATTATATTAAGTTATTGTACTTTAAATGCCTAACTAGACATACAGTTCTTAGTGTCTGGCTTTTGTAACATGATTTTCCATCTTTTGCACACAGTGATACCATGCTATGTGTGGGCAGTATGCTAAATGAGAATAATGAGAGCACCACAAGTTAAATTCTGGAATGTCTGGTGGTTGAACATGGGCTATTGGCATCTATCTTCAGGGAAAGAAGAATATGCCACCAGATGGGATGGAAATACAGGCAGGCATGGTAAAGGCACCAAAATCATGTTGATTATCTAGAAATACTGAAATTATAATTACGCAAAGAGCATAACAAAGTACAGGTATCTGCAAAAGGTTTTTGTTACCTTGAGTTTTTGTCCCATGATTAGGAACATCAACAAACTCAAGTGGGTTGAGCAAGCCAGGACATGGATACAGAACTGGGAGATATTCCATGACATAATTCCTTTAGATGAAATGAGAATTTCATAGGAGCAGTTTGCTTCTGTGTCATTTCCTAAGAAAAGGTGGGACTCCATGAAATCTAAACCAGACCCTCCTCTTAAGCTTCATGTTAAGGGCTCCATATCCAATTGGGGACATGGCCCATTGTACATATTTGAGGATTTGTGATGCTCACTTTTAGGATCCAAACGTTTTTCTACTGCAGTTACTTTAACATACAAGTTGCAGTACTGTGCAAACCACAAGAACCATGGAGGGAGAATTTGTCAGAGAACATACTGTTGTGGGTGCTGTCAAGAAATAAATAAGAAAAAACATCCTGATGGACAGCTCTTCTTTAAAGATTACAACCAGAAACATACTGAATCAGCACTGGGCATGAAGGGTAAGTTATGGAGCATCTTTGGGAGGAAAGGGGCAGCGGGATTACACAAAAGCAAGAGTATAGGGTGGAGACCCACGTGACACCAGGGAAGAAAAAAATAAATAACTTTTTTCTGCACAAATAAACTGTTCACATAATTAACAGTGTTTCCTTTATCTGTATAGTGATTGGTCGAGGATGGGGTGCTGTGCTGGTCACCAAATACGGCAATGTAAGTTGAATGTTAGTACGGTATCACTCTGGTCTTTACTGTTGAAGCTATTGAAGAGTCCAGTGTGAGCAATGCAACTAACTGAATATTGTATAGGATGTCTGTGACATAAGCATTTCCATGCTTGCAATGTGAAGACTCCGATACAAAAACACACACACAGTCTGTCAGGCCAATGGTGGTTTCAACATAATGAGCATATAAATAAATGTGCATTCTAAACAGTTAAAATATTAAAAAAACACAGAGGCCATTGTTTATTTTTAATTTTTATAACAATTCTTAACAGAAGAAAATAATTTCCTATCTCCGTTAAGTACTCTCAGAAGGAAGGAGTACATCCAAAGCCATTATTTCCTAGAAATTTCCACCACTGGTGTTTTCTTTTTCTCTCCTGCTGCTGCATGTCTGGATATTGTGAAATGGCACTGCAAGGCCAAACTGATATTTTATTAAACAAGTAAAAAATGTTCCATGGTTTCCCAGAGATTTTTGCCATTGGCATTTTGTTTTTTCTCTCTTTTGCTTGCTTGGATGTTGTAAAATGACAATGTCTGCCAAAACTGAATTTTTATAAAATACAGGAATATGTTAATGTACTTTATAAAGTCCAATAACAAGACACACTTCCACACACATGTTCCACCAAGTGAGCATAAACAGGAAACTAAATGTTTTAACCAGACTGGATGTTGTATGATGGTAATGTTTAGCAAACTATATTTCTATAAATGGTCAACAATGGAGAACAACCTGGAAATCTCCTGGTGTCCTGTAGGGGCTTATTGCAATAGGACAATCAGGTGTTTCTAAACACATACAAACAGAGATTATCACTTTCTCACCATATCAGCATATCATTATCACAACATGATAATGCAATGCTGGGTGGATGTTGAAATTTCACCTTTTGGTCAGCAGCTCATAGAAACACAGAAATTGTCAGCAGATAAGGACTGCTAGGCTCATCCAGTCTACCTGCAGGCCTTATACATTGTATGTGGCCACTGGCCGTATGTGATCAATGGCTTTTCATCACTCCGTCTCCTCTCGGGCTTTCCTTGTGCAGGTCCTAGGCATGCTTAAACCACTCCACTGTGCTTGCCACTACTACCTCCTGTGGCAGACTGTTCCAAGCATTAAGTACCTTTTCTGTGTAAAAAAACTTCCTTACATTACCTCTTAGTCTATCCCCTTCCAATTTCATATTGTGCCCCCTTGTTTTAGTACTTTTTCTACATTGGAAAAGGTCTCCCACCTGCACCTTGTTTATGCCCCTGAGGTACTTGAAAGTTTCAGTTATGTCCTCCCACTGTCTCCTCTCCTCCAGGGAGTACATATTGAGGTCCCTTAGTCTCTCCTCATATGTTTTGTTGTGCAAGCCCTGAACCATCTTTGTTGCCCTTCTCTGGATAGTCTCCACCTTATTTATGTCCTTGTGCAGGTGTGGCCTCCAGAATTGCATGCAATACTCCAAGTGAGGTCTTACCAATGTTTTATACAATGGAATCACCACCTCCCACCTCCTGCTAGTGATACCCCTGCCTATGCACCCCAGCATGCCACTGGCCCTCTCTGCCACCTTTGTACACTGCTTTGATACCTTAAGGTCATCAGAGATGATAACCCCTAGGTCCCTTCCCTCTTTGGAGGCAGTCAGCTTCTCTCACCCCAACCTGTAGCTCTCCCCAGGGTTCCCTCTACCCAGGTGCATTATTTTGCACTTCTTTGCATTGAACCTCAGTTGCCACATCTCCAAACATCTTTCAAGCTTCTCCAGGTCCCTCTTCATTTTCTGCACCCCTTCTGGACTATCCACCCTGCTGCAGATCTTGGAGTCATCTGCAAGCAGGCAGACCTTTCCTTCCAGTCCCTCTGCAATGTTACTAATGAAGACATTGAACTGGACTGGTCATAGTACTAATCCCTGTGGTACCCCACTGGTCACTCCCCTCTCCCCAGAGTGTACCCCATTTACAACCACCCTCTGTCTCCTGTCTGTTAACCAGTTCGTAATCCAGTTCACCACCTTGTCTCCCATGCCCAGACTACCCATCTTGTTAATCAGCCTTTCTGTGGGATGGTGTCAAAGGCTTTGCTGAAATCTTGGTAGGTGACATCTACTGCCCCTCCCTGATTTAGTTCTCTAGTCACCCAATCAAAAAAATCTATTAGATTCATTTGACATGACCTTCTTGCTGTTAATCCATGTTGCCTCAGATCCTGAGCACTGCTAGATTCCATATGTGCCACTATCCTTTCTGTCAACAGTGTCTCCATAATCTTCCCCACCACTCATGTGAGGCTGACTGGCATGTAGTTCCCTACCTCCTCCCTCCTGCCGTGTTTGTGCAGTGGGACTACATGTGCCCTCCTCCAGTCCTCTGGAATGACACCTGTGTTGAGTGACTCTGTGAACAGGGCCACCAGAGGTGCTGATAGTTCCCTTTGCAGCTCCTTTAATATCCTCAGGTGGATGCCGTGTGGCCCCATGGTCTTATCCACCTTCAACTTGTGAGTTTTTCTAGAACTCTCTCCACTGTGAATGTACTGGTGTCTACCCCTCTTGCCTCTGCAACCCAACTGTAGTCCTTGATCCTCCCCTCCTTAGTGAATACTGAGCAGAAGTATTTGTTCAGTATTTCTGCCTTGTTCAGATCCCCCTCCTTACAATCTTCCATCTCCCCTTTGAGCCTCACAATCCCCACCAGTTTTTCTTCTTTCACTGATGTGCCAATAAAATGCCTTATCATCTTTGTTTACAGACAGTGCTAAGCCCTCTTCTGTCTGTGCCTTTGCCCTCCTAACAGCCTTCCCTGCTTCCCTTAGACATTCAAGGCACACCTCCCTGTCCTCTTCCCTTTGGCTTCCCTTATATTTCCTGAAACTCAGCCTTTTAGCCCTGACTTTGTCCCCCACCTCTTTCCAGAACCATAGTGGTTTTCTTCTTCTTTTCCCTTTGACCACTATCCTAAGGCATTGGTTTGTTATATCCACTATGGCTCCTTTCAGTTTCTCCCATTCTTCTTCTATCCCCTCTGTTACCTCTCCTTTCCCCAGGACTGCTTGCGTACATCTACCCATTTCAGTGAAATCCACCCTCCTGAAATCTAACACTCTTGCCCTTGTGTGGCTTAATTGAGTCCTTGTCTTCATGCTGAACTACACCATGTGGTGGTCATTGGACCCTAGCTGCCCTTCCATCTGTATTTTTTTAATTCTGTTCCCATTGGTCCATACCAGGTCCAGAATTCACTTGTCCCTGGTTGGCTCATTCACCAGCTGCTTAAGTCCAAACCCCTGAAGGGATTTAAGGATGACTGTGCTTCTGGCTGAAACAGCCATCTGGGTGGCCCAATCCACATCCAGCATATTGAAATTCCCCAGCAGCAGGATTTCACCTTTAGCTGCTGTGTCATGTATGTTCTCCACTAGTTCTCTGTCTACTTCTTCCCTCTGTGCCAGAGGTCTGTAGCTCGCCCCTGTGCATATTGCTGTTTCATTCCCTGTCTCCAATGTGACCCACATTACCTCAGCCTCCCCCTATCTTCCCTGAACTTCTGTAGCCTTTATACCATCTCTGATGTACAGGGCCAACCCCCCTGCCCATTTTACCCTCTCTGTCCCTCCTGAACAGTGTATAGCCTGGTACATTGTATTCTCAGCCATGATTAGCAGAGTACCATGTCTCTGTTATTGCTGCTATGTCAAGGTCTGCATCTGCCAACAAGGCCTCCAGGTCTGGAACCTTATTTCCTAGGGTATTGGCATTCGTTAGTATGACCTTCCATGTTTTACAGTCTGCACTCCATCTACTTTTGTTCTCCCTCTCCAGCATCTTCCCCCCACCCTGGTTTCCTTTCCTATATGCTTTTGTCCTCCAATATCACTCGTTATACATTCTTCACCTGCCTGCCCCTCCCTGCCTGCTTTAGCTGTTCCCATATTCAACTTATGTCCCCACATGTTCCCATGGAGGGGGAGTTCCTAAGCCTCCTGACCCTCCTGTCTCTCCCCACTTGGCCAGTTTAAATGCTCACAGCTGAAGCATTTAAACTTCTCATAAAGGACTAAGGTCCTTTTCTCAGACAGATGCAGGCTGTCCACCTTATATAAGCTCTCACTTGTCCAGGTCAGGCCCCAGTCCCCTATGAAGCCAAAACCCTCCCTTCCACACCAATCCTTTAACCAGGTGTTGAAGGTATGGATGTGCAGTTCCCTAGCTACCCCTGTGCCCTGGACAGGTAGCACCTCTGAGAATGAGACTGAACATGCTATCTGTTTCAGGTTTCCCCCCAGCTTCCCAAAATCTTCCTGGACTCTGGCTAACTCCACCCTTCTCCTGGCCAGGTCATTGGTCCCCAAGTAGACAATGACATCCAGCTGCTCCCTCCTAGCTATTGCCATAGTGATCCTATGGATCCACTTCACATCCCTCCATGCAGCACTTCCTGGGAGGTACTTGACCACCCTCTCTCCCCTGCTAAGCAACCCTAACTCCACTTCCCAGATAATAGACAATAACTCTTCCAGTTGATGTCATCACTGGACCTTACACAGGTGGTTGACTCTGAGACTCATCTGCATGGTCACACTCTTGACCTGGTCTTCTCATCAGGACTTGAAGTTCATGTGGTCAAGGTTGATCCAGTTGTTTGGTTTTGTCATCACGTTATGTCATTCATTTTTTTGTAATGTAAGATTTTAATGAATTTCCAAATTTCATATACAGTCAAGGAAAACATCAAACAGTGAAACAAGTAAGTTCCAGGTAAAGAAGCAGCATAATTACATTCTTGAATGCATTCCATATTCAGCAGCTCAATATTCCCCAGCCATGGAGTATCCCCTTGGATACTGTGATGGGAAAGGAGACCAGAACCATGAATTCTTTTTATTAAGTTATTCTTTTTAAATATGTTTCTTCTTCAGACAAGATGGTGGCCAGATCACATGAGCAAGTGTATATGGAAAAGTTAAATTACAGGTCTGATGGTTCTCATGAGAAAGTTAACAGGAAATGCAAGGCAGGAGGCAATAAAGCAATAAACCCTTAAACCCAGTGGAGCTGTCTTTCCTGGATATGTTCCCATGTTGAACAAAAGGATCCAGGTGGAAGTTATTATGGTAGCAAGGTACTGTAGTGCAAAAGTATGGGGGGATAACACACACACACACTCTCTCTCTCTGTCTTGCTCTCTCTCTGTCTCTCTGTCTCTCTGTCTCTCTCCTCTCTCTCTCTCTCTCTTCTCTCTTCTCTCTTATCTCTCTCTCTCTCTCGAAGAGGGCTGGTTAATGTGGGCCTGTCACTCAGAGTGATTCTTGGACTGAAACACCTAAAGACCAGGACCCCTGCCATTACAAAGACTAGCTGAGGTAAGATAGCACAGTGAGGGGGAAAGTGCTTCTTTAGCTAGGGCAGATGAAGGATTTGTATGTGAGGATAGCTTACTTCTGCTGTTCAATATATAACTGTTTAATGTGATTTTAATTTCTGCTTCTTAGTAAACATGCAACCCTTTTGTTTCCTGTAAATACATCCTGTTGTAAATACTTGTAGTATCTAGTAAGCAGTCTATTTCTATAGAACCAGTGACTGCCTGTGTGTTATTTAAAAAGCTAATTCTATTTCTGCTGGACTCTGTTTGCAGTCCATCTCCAAGACAGCACTCTACCCATAGTTATTGTGTTGACCTTCCTGACCTTGTCCAAAGGAGGAGGTCAGAAACATTCTTCCTTGGCCCAGTTGGTAAAAAACCCAGGTGGTGGTGGTGAACTGGAAGTCCATGGTGAGGGATTTGATCACAACTGTTGGCAGAGTGGTGGGATCTTTGTGGCAACTGGTACCAGACCAGTGTAGAGCAGTAGACAGTATGTTTCCTGTGAGGCAGGAACTCAAGAGAGAGAGAGAGAGAGAGAGAGAGAGAGAGAGAGAGAGAGAGAGAGAGAGAGAGAGAGAGAGAGAGAGAGAGAGAGAGAGAGAGAGCACACTGGTGCCAGAGCGCTAGCATAAATATACCTTTTAACAGTCATGAAACAAGACTTCAAAAAGTTGCATTTGTTTACTGCTGTTTTATTTATTTCTAGACATTTAAGTTCAACATAGCTAGAGAAGATGAGCTCCTCAAGCTATGTAAAAATTCATGTATAGCAGCTTCATGAACTGTGCAGAGCAAGGGGGACTGCCTATGAGGGCATGACAAAAAATGCAGTCATGGAAGCCCTGGTGGCACAGGACCAACTGCAGGAGGAGCCAGAGAGTAAGCATGAGGGAACCTGCTGGCAGAGCTGGTCCTGAGACACTTAACCTGCCCCCCCAAACCCAGTAACTATTGAGAAGCAAAACTGTGAAGAAATAAATATTAATAAGATCAGAGCATAAGAGAAGAATACTGCCCCTGTCTTTTCAAAGGGCACTGTAGTAAGGCACGACCCTTGTTCTGGTCTGACAGGAGTTCAAGTCCCACCACCTCAGCTGCATGCCCCAATGCCCTGTGGAATAGTGACCCATTCCAGTGAGTTGGCAGTCTGTTGAGAACTAGATTCACTCACTAAAGGGAGACTGGCTACCTATGCCCAGGACAGGGAACTGTCTACAATGTAATCAGAGAAAGGGAACATTGTTTAACCAGGGGTAGCACACTAAGCCAAACTTGTTTCCAGATGTGACATGGGAGCACAAGAAAGTTAAGTGACTTGCTCAGGATCACACAGTATGCACATAGGCAGCTGTGGGATTCAAACCCAGGTCTCCAGATCTGCAGCTCAGAGCCTTAACCCACTGCACTATACTGCCTCCTATCAGCATGCTGCAGGACAGAGTACTTGTTTTTCACTGGCAGACTGTTCTCTGCAGTTCGAGGTTTGATGTTGACTGCCATGTCTTGTCCCACCCACTTTTGTGCAAGCTCTCTGTTTCTGAATCATTCGTGGAGGAGTCTGAGTCTCTGCTCTCATATCTGTGTTCAAGACAAGCCTCTCCTGACTTTTGCCAGCCCTTGCCCCATGTCTGCTTGAAAATAGTCACATGCCAGTCCATTTCTTTCCCCTCCTGAGGCTGGTAGGTCACCATCACCATATAGAAACATGGAAACATAGAACTTGTCAGCAGACAAGGCCCACCAGGCCCACCCAGTCTGCTCAGTATGCTTAGCAAACCACTAGGACTTCCTTACTGCCCCCCCCAGGAACTACCAGCCCCTTGTGTCAATCCCAGGCTCTCTTGAAACCTCCCAAAGTTCCTGCCTTCACCATCTCTTCTGGGAGTCTGTTCCAGCTGTCCACCACCCTCTCTGTAAAGTAGAATTTTCTGATGTTCCCCTGAATCTCCCCCCTACTATCTGCATATTGTGTCCCCTTGTTTTTGATTTTTCCTTTAGCTGGAAGATATCCCTTGCTAGTACCTTGTTGAAACCCTTGATATACTTGAAGGTCTCAGTCATGTTCCATCTTTCCCTCCTCTATTCAAGAGAGTACATGTTGAGGTCCTTCAGCCATTCCTGATATGACAGATGCCCGAGTCCTCCTTACCATTTTTATCACCTGTCTCTGGACACGCCCCACCCTCTCCACATCCTTCCTAAGGTATGGCCTCCATAACTGGACTCCGTACTCTTGGTGTGGCCTGACAAGCTGCCTGTACAAGGGCATTATGACCTCCCTCCTTCTGCTAGTTATTCCCCTGCTGATACAACCCAGCATCCTACTGGTCCTAGTCATCACCTTCTAACATTGCTTGGCCACTTTCAGGTCCTGTGAAATGTATATGCCAAGGTCTCTTTCCAGCTTGGTAACATCTAGGGCTTGCCCTCCCATACCATATTTCGTGTGCTGATTATTTTTGCCTATGAAAATACGAACATACAAAATTTGCCAATAGATAATGGCCTAGAGATCTATCAAGTCTGCTCGAATGTGCAGCTGCCCCTCCCTTCCACCCTTCCCCTACATTGACCCTCCCCCTTGTCCTGTCCTATCCCCTTATCCCCTTTTGAAGCAATCCACTGTGCTACTGGATACCACTTCTGCAGGTAACGCATTCCACCCAGCTACCAGCCTCTCTGTAAAAAAGTGTCTCCTCATCTCCCTTCTGAATCTTCCTCCCTCCAGTCTCATATCATGACACCTGGTGTCCCTCCCCTCTCTTATTTTGAACAGCCCCTCTGTACCTGTCTTGTTTATTCCTTTCATATACTTAAAGGTTTCAATCATGTCCACCCCATCCCTCCTCTCCTCCAGCAAGTACATGTTCAACTCCCTCATCCTCCTCTCATATGATAAGTTCCCCAGCCCCTTGATCATCTTTGTCAACCTGCACTGCACCCCCTCCAGTAACTTAATGTCTCTCTTCAGATATGTGTGTCAGAGCTGCACGCAATACTCCAGGTGCGGTCTAATTACCTAAATAGTGGCAGAATCACCTCCTCCCTCCTCGAGGATATACCCTTTGCAATGCAACCCAGCATTTTGTTGTCCTTTGCAGCTGCCTTTCTACATTGTGCTGAGTTGTTCATTGACCCTGTAATGAGCACCCCTAGATCCTTCTCCTCCTCTGTCTGGGCTAGCTGCACTCCCCCCAGCTGGTAACTCCCCCTTGGGTTCTTCACCCCAAAATGCAGCACCTTGCACTTTTTGGCATAAAACCCCAGTTGCCAGGTGTCTGACCAGGTTTCAAGCTTTACCTGATCATCCTGCAACCCCTTCCATCCTCCTGGGTTGTTCACCACTGTTCCCATCTTAGTATCATCAGCAAACAGACTGATCTCGCTCTTAATGTCCAATGATATGTCTTCAATGAATATCCCAAACAACACTCCCCCCAACACCGAGCCCTGTGGGACACCACTTGTCACTACCTTTGGGTGTGAGAGCTCCCCACCCACCACCAGCCTCTGTTGCCTTCCCTGAAGCCAGTTCCCTACCCATCTCACCAACATTGTACCCGCCCCTGTGCCTTCTAACTTACTTCCCAGCCTCCCATGTGGCACTGAGTCAAATGCCTTACTGAAGTCCAGATACAGGACATCCACTGCATGGCCCCTGTCCAGTTGCCTTGTTACCCAGCCATAGAACTCCACCAGGTTGGTTTGGCAGGATCTGCCACATAGGAAGCCATGCTGTCTGCTGTCTGCTGTCCTGTAGTCCACTGGTCTCTAAGAGGGCCACCAACCTCTCCTTCAGGATAGTCTCCATCAGCTTACCCACGATGGACATGAGGCTCACCAGTCTGCAGTTCCCCGGTTCATCCTTGGGGCCACTCTTGCA
Organism: Neoceratodus forsteri; assembly: GCA_016271365.2. NCBI lineage: Eukaryota > Metazoa > Chordata > Ceratodontiformes > Ceratodontidae > Neoceratodus > Neoceratodus forsteri. The sequence goes on along the minus strand of CM028136.1, from coordinate 108,069,537 downwards.
GAGGGGCACCACATGAGCCATCTTTCAATCCTGAAGTACACACACCTGAGTGTAGTGAAGCATTAAATAGGTCTGCCAAAGTTCCCGCAAGGACCTCAGCCAGCTCCTTCAGTACCCTGGGGTGGATGCCATCTGGGCCTGGCACCTTGTCCACCCTCAGTGCCTTCAAACCCTCCAGAAATCTGCCCTCCATGATTTCCCCATTTGTCACCCCCTCCTCCCTGTTTCTGCCATTCCTCTCCCCTTGGGTATCACCCCCCTCTTCTCCTTAGTAAATACCGAGCAGAAGTAATCATTTAGCACTTCTGCCTTATCGCACCCTCCTTCCACCCAACCTCCCTCCCTCCTTCCTAATCCTTACTATGTGGTCCTTACAGCTCCTTTTCTCCCTGCTGTACCTAAAGAAATCTTTCTCCCCCTTCTTAATGCCTTGTGCCAGCCTGAGCTCCGTAGATGCCTTGGCTCCCTTTACTGCCTGTGTCACCTCCTTCGATTCTGTCAGGTACTCTCTCCTGCCCTCCTAAATGCATGCGTTTGCATTTTTTGGTGTTATAGGTCAATTGCCATTCTCTGGACCAGTCCTCCAGCTTCTCCAGATCCCTGTGCATGCTATCAACCCCCTCAGGCATATCTACTCTATTGCAGACCTTAGTGTCATCTGCGAATAGGCACACTGTTCCTGTTATGTCCCTTATAAATATATTGAAAAGGAGTGGCCCCAGTACTGACCCCTGAGGTACCCCACTGGTAACCATACTTTCCCTTGAAGGTACCCCATTAACAATTATCCCCTGCCTTCTGCCCCTAGCCAGTTTTGCACCCACCTCACCACTAGTGGCCTCAGCCCAAGGCATCTCATTTTGTGCAGTAGTCTCCTGTGCGGCACTGAATCAAACACCTTATTGAAGTCGAGATACTCAATGTCTATAGATCCACCCAATCCAGTACTCTGGTTACCCAGTCAAAGAACTCTATCAAGTGCATTTGACATGGCCTTCCCTCAGTGAAACCATGTTGCCATTGGTCCAGAAGACCATTGGTCTCCAGGTAGCTTGAGATTCTCTTCTTGAGCAGTTTCTCCATGAGCTTACCCACCACTGATGTTAAGCTCACCGGCCTGTAGTTGCCTGGCTCCTCCTTGTCCCCCCATTATGAAGGGGGGCCTCATCTGCCCTCCTTCAGTCATCAGGGATCTTTCCCATCTCCAAGGATCTGTTGAAGAGGTTGGTCAGAGGTTCTGCTAGCTCTTTGCTGAGCTCCCTCACTACCCTGGGGTGCACCCCATCTGGCTCCATTGCCTTATCCACCTTCAAACCCTCAAGCTCCCTCAGGACCTCCTCAACTTGGAATGGACTGGAGTCAACCCCCCATTACCTCATGTTTACTTATTTTCTTGATCTTCCCCCCTCCTTTTCAGCAGTGAACACTGAGCAAAAGTAGCTAACGAGTATTTCCACCTTCCCACAGTGATCATCCACCAACTTCCTTACCCCATTTTTCAACCTATTAGGGCCATTTTTTGCTGTCAATGCTAGGGGATTACTTTTCTTGGGGCTGGGCTGACTGGACCGAAAACACAGTCTTTAAGTCTCAAGACAGTATATTAGTAGGCAGCAAGAGGCTTCCTCTGGCATCTCAAACATATTTGCCACCCCATTCCTGAGGCTTTTTAGCTTAGCTGGGTGTTGAGCAGGTGCTGGATGCCTAGTTGATGAGAGGCTTTCTGCTCTGGGGTGTATTTTTTTCCATGTGCAGCAAGCTCAGGGGAGTAGTCACTGAAAATCAGAATTTTATGATCTTCCCATATTAGAAGTCTGTTTTTCTCTGGTGAGTGTCAGGATTTGCTCCTTCTCTGGAAATCACAGTAATCTGGCTAGCAATGGTCTAGGCCAATCACCTTTTTTGGGTGGTGGTGCCATTGACCTGTGCACCCTCTCCATCTCCAAAGGCACTCTAGCAGTGTATTTTAAAATCCTATGCAGCTCCCTCTGTAGGAACGCAGCACAGTCCTGTTTCTCAACACCCTCTGGCAGACCAAGAATTTTGATATTATTTCTGCAACTTGTATTCTCAACATCCTCAGCTCTATGCCACAGAAGTCCACCAATACTCTCCAGTTCTTGCATTCTGGCTTCCTTCCTGGATTCCTTATCACTGATACAGGATAATAAGGTGTTGCTATCCCACTATTTATGCTGGAGGCTTTGTATGTTTTCCTGTTGTTCTGCCACCAAGGTTTGAAAGTGGATATCTCATTCAAAGCCTGTGGCAACATCGCATAAAGTATAGTTCCTTCACTTGTGGATATTGGGAATGTCATTGGGACTGCTGGCAGGATTGGCAGAGCAGCCATCATAACTCATGGCTGACAGAAGAAAACTGCACAAACTTCAAATGTTGATTTCTTAGTGACCATTGCAGTTGAAGGTCTGCAGACACAGGATTCAGTTGGACTTATGTTTGGCTAAATAATTAGTCAAGATTGGCACAATATGGCGAGTGAATTATGAATTTATAATGGATTTTACCTCAGGCTGTGAAGAGAAATGATTTAAGTGTCCATCCTTTCTTGCAGCTTGTGCATGTGCCTCACACTGTGTCATTCCTTTACGGGGTGCCCCATGTTAACTCTCCTCCTTTGGAGATGGTCTGGTACTGCCTAAAACTTAATTTGGAACCTCACAAACTCCAGACAGCACTGGACGTCTTGGGCATAATGATAGCACGTGCTTGGGGAACTGAGAAATCTGTGAAGCACTATAACACGGGTCTCATGGCTGCCTTGGACTCTCCAGCAGCCTTGTGTGTCTGTCCTTTGACCTCCTGCCACTGCTCACCATGGAATTGTGGAGAGCAGAGGAAATTGAAGACTAAAGGATGGAAGGTGGAGTGTTCTTGGCAGAGATCCTGTTCTGAAGATAAATTAGCTCTGAGAACTCATGGTGAATATCAGAGTGCAATTTCCTTGAAAAAGACAGAGTTCTCCTCAAGGACTGTTGTTGCAAGCAAGAACAAGCCAGCTCATCCTTTTTACATTGTAGATAGATTGATCAATCCTTTCTCTTTGCAGTCTGAATGAGCCTTTTCCAAAGATAAGTGTGAGGAGTTCAGCCATGTCTTTCCTGACAAGGTGTCCTCCATTTGGACTGGGATAGCCACAAGATGCTTGTCATGGACCCACTATGTTCAGGTTTGAAGGAGTACTGATGACCTGCTGTTCTAGACTGAGTTCCAGCCAGTTGTAGAAGAGGAAGTGTTCTAGGTGATCTCATGTCTGTGCCTCACTTACAGTCTGCTGGACCCTTGGACAACTTACTTGTCTTTTGGATCCTTGAATCCCTAGGGCCACTATATACTGAGATTAATAGGTGTTCCCTGAGGATGGGTGTTTTTCCATATACTCTAAAAAGGGCAGTGGTGAAGCCCCTCCTTTTAAAGCCATCTTTGGACATTGATAGTCTGATGCACTATGAGCCTGTCTTGAACCTCCCCTTTCTATGGAAGGTTAATGAGAAGGTAGTGGTGGCATAGCTTGAGATTCACCTGGAACAGTACAACATCTATGGTCCTCTCCATTCGGGGTTCAAGCCTCTTCACAGTACTGAGACTGCCCATGTCAGGGTGATGCATGATCTCCTCATGGCAAGAGACCAGGGACTTTGTTCCATCTTGGTCCTGCTGGACCACTCATTGGAATGTGACAAGGTGGACCATGGTGTGCTTATTTATCACCTGAGGAACTATGTGGGATTCTCTGGCACTATCTTGTGGTGGTTTGAGTCCTTCATCACTGGGAGATCACAGCAGGCAGCCCTAGATAATTTTATCTCTAGGATGGCTGCAGATTCCTTGTGGGTTCCACAAGGCTTAATCTTGGCACCTGTGTTGTTTGGTGTGTACATGTTGCCATTGGATAAGATTATTAGATAATATGGGCTATAGTCTCACTGCTATGCAGATGATAATCAGCTCAATCTGTGTTGTACCCTGGATGGGTTGAATGCCGTCCTAGTGCTTGACTGCCTGCAAGAAATTAGAGATCGGATGGCTTCCAGTTGGTTGTGTCTCAACTCATGCAAAGCAGAGCATATGACTGTCAAACCAAGTTGGCATGGTTTGACTATGACCTCAAGGCATGATTACTGCAATGTACTTTACTTAGGGTTATTTGGATTGATGCGACACCTGGTCCAGAATGCTGTGGCTGGATTGGTGATGGGAACTTCTTGAAGGAACCACATCACACCAGTGCTGCACAGTTTGCACTGGCTGCCTATGGGGTGCTGCATCACCTTCAAGATAGGCTTGTTAACATTCAAGGCCTTACATGGTCTAAGCCCAAGCTACCTGAAAGAGCTCTTGATGCCCTACACATCCTTCCACTTTCTCCAATACACTGGTGTGGGCTTGTATTATGTCCCCCCTTCTCACTTGAAGCAATTCAAGTTTTACACATTACCCCAGGATTTATTTCACATAAATGCTGGGGAGTGTTTTTTTTTTTTTGCCACAGCAATTATATAAATACAAATATATCCTTGTACAGCCGTGGTCAGTGTAAAGTTTGGCTGAAGATTTGATTTAAACGTTAACATTTTTTTGTGTGTGATTTCACCCCAAGTGAAAAAAAAGAATTTTGAAAAGACTTAAATTCAAACTTGGAAGTTGGTCATTTAAAAGCTTACAGTGGGGTCTGAGTATTAGAAGCATGAAGTGTCCAGAGTGATAAAGGCAGGACAGCAGCTGGTACATGCATGGAGTGAGGGAAATTCAGCACATTCACCATTATAACCAACTGGTTATAACAGGAAACTATAACTGAGTTTCCCTAAGGGAAAAAAAACACTCCCTAGTTATTATACTACTGTATAACAGTAATAATCCCAGCACCTCATGCTTCCCTATGGAAAAACAAATTATTAAAAAAAATGTAATCAACTGTACTTATTGTTGTAAGACTATTTTGTTACTGTACCTGTCCCAAATTACTGTGTGTATGATGAGGATTTGAATGTTTGTAACCCACCTCAATGGGTGGGACTTACCTGGTTTGCCTCCCAGCCATCTGGTCCTGCCAGTCCCAATCCATTGGCACCCTCTTAGTTGCTCCTGCTGGCCCCTTTCTGCCTGTTTTACTTAGGAGGACCAGAAGAATGAGTGTAAAATGTTTAACACCACTAGCTCAGTGGTGCAGCACAGTTAGTGCTGGGTAATCCAGTAAACCACTGCACAGCTCTGTGTATGCAAATTCAAGCTGGCTATTGCTTGAACATGTGAGCTGCCATGGTCTGCTCGTAGATCCAGTTAGCACTATGGAATTTATTGTTATAGCCACCCTGGCAGCTCAGCCAAGGTCTCCTTTTGTGTTCTGAACCCTGTGACCTGAAAGACATAAGTGGGGATCCGGAGACACACTTGGGGAGAAAAGAAAATGTAAGCCCTGCAAAAGTGTTTTTACTCACTGAAGTTTTCAAATCAGCCAAGGCTGTATTGTAAATAAAGCTCTGCCTGCCACCTGGGTAGACAGTGCTATGTTGCTAGTGACAGGCAGGAGAAGACTTTTCCATGATCCACTCTGCCACCAGGTAGTAGGGCAGGGGGCAGCTTTCAAACTCTGGAGGCAATTAATGTTAATATTTTGCAGTTTGCCTGCAAAGTACATTTGAAGTTGGGGCTGTGTTCAGAACTGGTTTGCTATACTATTTAGCAGCCACCTTTGTTGCTTTTGACCTGCTCAGCAGCCAGTTGTAATTCAAGGAGCCCAAAAGACAACAACAGAGGGACTCTTGGGAGAAGGTGAGGACTGTGTATTGGCACTTTCCCCCCGCCACTTGGGCATCAAATGAACATTGTACATATCTATTAGATATATTAACAGTCTGATTTCCAAACTGGGACTCTGATATGAGCTCTTGAGACCTGGATGGGGGGGGGGGCATATCCAGCACACAGCAGTCTGTTTTGAGCTCTTCACGCGTTAGGAGGGCTCAGTATGTGTCTGGTAAAACGTTTGAAAGTAGGCTAAGGCTTCTATAGCCACATTCTAGGAGAATTGCCTGAGGCATTCTACAGTCTGGAAAGTCAGAGTAAGGTGAAAATTGCTGATCTGCTGGATCAGAGCCTGGACATGTGCATAAGTCTGAGGGACTGAATCCTGCCTTAACACAGAAGGGGTGATCCAGTTGCAGCCATATGGAATCCACAGCTGCTAGCTTGCAGAGTGGAGTATGTTGGCAATCCTGATACCCTGGGGAAGATTATCCACCTGAGGACAGTCTGGGAATCTGCTGGTCAGCACCAACATCATGTACTGACTATCACCCCTCTTAGGGGACTGGATACCTGGATGGGGAGCTGCAGAGAGACCTAGAGAAAGAGCTGTGTAGTAGAAGAAGAAGATGATTTCCAGCTTGCCTACAAAACCTGCTGTTCCAGCAAAGCATTCAAGAACTGCACACTGCATCTTTGTTTGAAGCACCACAAGAGCTGCAGATTTACAGAACTGTTGCTGCACAGACCCTGTAACATGAATCTCCAGGTCCATGAGTAAAACTCAGGGATTGCCTTGCACCTGGGGATTTGTACATTGTTTTCACTATAGTGTTTTTGTTTCAAAAAGTACATCAGTGCCGGCCAACCAGCTGCAGCGCATTTGACCTATACTGACTCCACACTCTGGGTACCCAGGAAGGACATTGAGGGAACAAGTTCCAACAGGTGGAATGAAAATCCATGGGAAAGGAAGGGTGCAGGTAGGAAGGGGTGTCTAACCCAGCAAACACCAAAGACCAAAGTCCTATACCCACACTCCAAACAAGAAGCAACACCAGTTTCTTCTGAATATAGATGCTTTAGTGCAAAATCAACATGACAGCCAGTGCTGCGATATACTCACTGGCTACTGCTAGTCCCAGCACTTTGAGATAGAAACCATTCATCAAGAGGGCATAGTCACTGTAGGACACAGGCACCGGAGGAGAAGTGGGTTTAGTGGTTGCATGCTGTTGGGGTGGGCACTGTATTTATTGTCATTACATTGTCCTAAACAGTTATTTATTCATTGCCCCTTCTCTCTGGACCCCTTGTTTAATAAATTGGTTATTGTTACTGTTAGCCTGTCTCGTAAGCATATGGGGTATGAGCATATTGTTAGCTGAAGTCAATAACTGCCTACATATTGAAATAGCTAGATGGTTTCTGGTTTTCCATGTGTGGGGTGACTGCAAGGGGAGGTGGGTAGGTACAGCATCCCAGGTGGTTGTACCAGGTGGGGATATGGCCCACTGTATCTTATCTCTGGGTGAAACCACCATGCTAATTAACTTCTATTGGGAAAGAGTCCCAGGTTAGACCAGAACAGAGCCCAGGCTCCTCAACCTTGTTTGAGCCCACAAGGCAGGGGTTGTAACCGAAGATTACACAGTGACCTGGTTACATGTTTTTCACAAGATGCATCTATAAACTGTCTTTAACAAAACAAAATACCAGGTTGACTTCTTCCTACTTCAGACTGCCTTCGTTTAAAGACATCACACATACAGAACAGTAAAAGCAACCATAACTATGTAATGTTTTTGTTTATTACCAATACATCTGGAATACATGTTCCCAAATGTGTCTGCTGACTTCCCAACAAATGTCCAAATTCAAACAGTTAGGTTAAAGGTGTTTGTGAGGGGTGCATCTGTGAGGTGTTTTTCAAACAGCAAGCGGACATTTTACTTTTTCAAACTGAATGAGTTTCAAAGACATCATACAGTAACAGCAGGCATACAGTAACTGTAGTATTTCTTGGTGTATTTACAACAAATTTGGATACATGTTCCTCAAAAGTGTCCCTATCACACCCACATTCCTAAGTTCAAGCAATAAAGGTAAAGTGGTTTTCAAGGAGTGAGTCTGTATACCATACGTGAAACACCAGGTTGCCATCTCAATTTTTCCAAATGCCTCAGTTGTAAAGACTGGACACATAAAAGCATCCATAACTTTAACATTTCTTAGTACATTAATGCAATATTTTAGGTACCTGTTCCTCAAATTGTCCCTTGGCAACGATTATAAGACCTGATTCAAATATTGAAGGTATAGTGGCTTTTGGAGTTGAGTTTGTGTGGTGCTTGTCAAGCTGCAGGATGACTTTTTCATTCACCTGAGGGCCTGGCTTTAGTTGACAAACATTGCATAAAAGCACCCTTTACTACAGCATTTTTTTGTGTATTAACATGCAATTTTGGACCCATGTTCCCCAAAGGGTCCCTGATGACCACCAGAAGGCCAAGATCAAATATGGAAGGGAAAGTTTGGACCCATTATCCCTAAATGGTCCCAGATGACCACAAGATGGCCAAGATCAAACATGGAGGGGAAAGAGGTTTCCAGGAGTGAGTTTGTGTGGTGTTTGACAAACTGCAGAACAACTTTTTTTCTCCACTGAGGGCCTGGCTTTGGTTGACAAACATTACATAAAAGCATTAATAATTTGGCATTTTTTGATATAGTAAAATGAAATGCAGGATACTATACATGTTTCCCAAAGTATTCCCGGATGTCTCCTAGATTTATAGCCTCAGACAATAAAGGTAAAGTGGTTTTCAATCAGTGCATCTCTGTGCTGTATATGAAACATTAGGCTGCCACTTCAGTGTTCCCAAATGCCTCAGTTATGAACACTGGATACATTAAAGCACCAATAACTTTGGTATTTTTTTGGGAATTAGTATCCAGTTCAAGGTAACAAGTTCAAAGAAGTAAATATTGTCAAAAGGGTCCCCTGACAACCAGCAGAAGGTTGGGCTCAAAAAATGAGGGAAAGGGGTTTGGTGTGGGGGGGGGGCAGATTTGTGCGGTGCTTGTCAAACTTCAAGACAATTTTTCTCTCCTCTGAGGGCCTGGGTTGTTTTACAAACATCACATAAAAGCACCTGTAACTTTGGCATTTCATGGTCTAGTAATATGAAATGCAGGGTACTTGTTTCACAAAGGGTCCCCAGACCACCACCAGAAGACTGGATTTTTGGTTCAAATACTAAGAGGTGTGCTGTATGTGAAACAGCAGGCTGTATGTTTCCTGCTGTTCAGTGAGGACATCATGGACATTATTGGACAAACCAAACTGAATGAGCACTATGCAAACCTATAGGTGACCACTGTGACAGCTTCTCAGTATCAGCCTCTCAGCAGCACAAAGTGGTTGTGTTGTCACTGCTGGCTTCAAAATGCTGCAATAACACCTGACACATGAAACAGCGGAACACAACATGATGCTGGGCACAACTGAACTGCTAACAATAAAATAATTATTTTTCTGAAGTCAACCCTTTCTCTTTCTTTGCTGTCATCACCCCTGTGGATGTTTTGGTAAAAAAATATTAGAAACATATAATTTTGCTAGCAGAAGAAGGCATTTCAGTCTTTCAAGTCTGCCTGATATTGATGTACATGCTTCTTATGGGTTGACATCCTTCCCCCTGTCCATCCCTAACCATCGTAACCTGCCCTGTTCTTGTCCCAACCCCTCTTGAAGCTCTCTGTGGTTTTTGCTTTATCAACCATCTCTGGCAGCTTGTTCCATCCCTCAGTCACCCTTTGTGTAAAGTTGTACTTCCAGGCACCACCCCAAAATACTTTGCCCCCACTATTTTGCAGCCATTTTTCCTCATGTTTTTATTCTCACTGGGCCTGGATGATCTGCGAGAGACCACATGTGAATGCCTGTCATATATTTGAAGATCTCTGTCATGTCCCACTTCTCCCTCATTGCCTCCAGTGAGTACATGTTTAGGCTTTTCTGTCTCTGTTCATGCCCTCACTATTTCTAGCCTACAGGCTCCTCACCTCCCTCGGTTATCATATAGTTGCACTGGACTATGAATGCACTGTATTATGCATAAGACAAGGCCTCCCTGAGGCAGCTTACTACCAGCTTATATCATGCATTGCTTTAGCTACCAATTGTGTAGGTCTTAACCACTCATTAGGTAAATATGTCGATAACTCTGCCCTGTTTTAGCCACCAAATGTATAGGCATTAACCAGTGCTCATTGTACTTATACTCTGTATGATTGCTCACCCACATTTATTCTATGTATGTACTGTATGAATGTCTATGTTTTATTCTGACATGGAGCCTTTAAAAATGAGTCTATGACTCAAAGGGATGTAATTCCGATTTCCTAAATAAATAAAACATAAATAAATAAATACATATTGCCTTGTTGCTCTTCTGTGCACTGCCATTATATTAAGTTCCTCCTCAGGTAGGGATCCAAAACTGGACACAGTACTCCATGTGGAGCCACACTAGGGTGCTGTACAAAGGCCGAATCATCTCCTTCATTCTGCAGCTGAACACCCTACCTATGCAACCCATCATTTTGTTATCTTTCCACACTGTCTTCTTGCACTGTGCAGATGGCTTGGGGATGCTTGGAATTACTACCACCAAATTATTTTCCTCCTCTGACACTGTGACTGCCATATAACCAGGGGCCCTGGTTTTCCATTTTCACTGGTAACACCAGTAACAATCACGGAATCCTGCTTGGTTTGCGGATTTTGAATTCTTGTACCGGTGCCTCACGGAAATTGCATGTCACTGCACAGAATTTCAGCATATTTTTCATTTTCTCTTTCTATGTCCCCTTCTCACAACATCAGTCTCCACTTTTCAGAGATCCCTAGGCTGGGTATCCCTTAGCTTCACCCCCAGCTAATGCTCAGGAGCTCCTGTGGTCCTGCCCCTATCCTGCCAGAATTCTACCCCCCCAGGTGGGAAGGGAGGGGACCCCAGGTCACCCCTCCACACTCCCTTAGTGTGTGTCGGGCAGCTCAGTGGGTCCCTCATGGAGCCTGATTATGAAGTCTGGGGCACCTGGGTCCCTTCTGCCAGTGGCCAATGTGGGGTGATTGTTCCTGGTTTTCTGGTCTTTGTCCCTGAGGGTACCAGCACTACAGGAGATCCAAGGAGGTAGGTCACATAGAAACATGCCACTGCTCCAGATCCTGGCTAGTGTTGTCTCCTCCTGATCACTCTACAGCACCATTGCATCACCACCCGTGGTTACACAGGTGGTGGTAAAGCAACAGGACCTACAGCCCACCCTCCCTGGAGGAGGAGGGCAGTCCCCCAGGTGCTCGATCCTACTCCCCTGGCCAGACCTCCAGCAACTCGAGTTTGCTTCTGACCCTGGATTACTGGCATTGCAAGCAATAGAGCTACCGCAGTGCCACCGGGCTGGCCCAGATTTCAGCATCTTAAAATGAATGCTGCTGTGCTTTGCATTCTTTCTGCTTTGCTGCATATAGAGTCAGTAAGGAAATCACCCGCACTGCTTTGTTGTGATCAGCTATTCAGTTTAACCACCCATGCCTAGTGGTTAGAGTAACAAACAGTGAATGAACTAGGTACATCCAGTAGACCTGGGTCTGAGTCCCTCAACCTCCACTTGCATACTGTGTGACTCCAAGCAAGTCACTTAACCTCCCCAGCGCTTCTAGGTCACTCCAGAAAACAGACAGTTCTGCCTAGTGGGCCTTACCTGCTTTACAAAGAATATAAAAAAATACCAATATATGTTTACTATATCATAGAATAGTAGTCAAGGTACCACGTAATTTACCTGAGTTTTACTTGGGCTGCAATGATTTTGTATAGGTAAAGATAAATGTTCAGTTACATTTTATGTGTTTTATAAGCTTGCTTTTAGATTTTAGTCAGGTTGTTATTGTATTCTTTGCATACAAGCATCTAGGTTGTAGATTGCTAAATGCAGGATCACTGTTACCAACTAGCTTATTCACGTTTATAATCAGTAGGGCCATCCAAAATCCTCAGTTGTTTGAATGAAAACTAGTCTGAATGAAAGTATGTTCACAAAGAAGAAACTGCCTTACTAATTATGAAAAGACTTCACAGTTAGCACCCCATTTAGGTGAATTGGATCATTTGCACCTTTTCTCCCACCTGCTGTTTCAGTCTCTGTGACAACAAAAAGTTTTCTGATAGACTGCTTCAACAAAAAGCAAATGTTAAGTATTTAAGTATACTTATGTTTGGTCAGTGGATTTTGAAAGCACAGTCAATGACATAGAGAAGGTAAGACCCAAGGGGCTGTATGATGCTGGTGGGCAGAGTAGTGCTCAATTCACATCTGAACAAAGACATGAAAACTGGAAGACACCCTTTTCATGGACACCAAGTAAAAAAAAAAGCATCCACATGTCTGGGAGATGCATTAATCCATTTGAACGTCCTCCACTAATCACTTATGGATTTTTTAGGTGAAGACACTGTATTTCCAAGAAGCAAATTCAAGCAGTTTTTTTTTGCTCCTCCTACCCCCTGGCCATTCATTCCTTCAGGCCTGCTAAGGCCCCCTACCACCACTACTGAGTCCCAACCACCATCCACTGCCCCTTACTGCTGTGCTACCAGGTAACCCAAAGTAACCCTTCATTGAGTGGGCCCCTACCCCTGTGGGAGGCTACTAGGGGAGGAGAATTGCCCTGAAGAGCTTCCTGTGTATCCTTGGCATGGCAGGGGTCAGAACAGACACATGTCTGGGGCTTATAGAGGGACCAACAGCTGTTCTTCGGTTGGTCAGCAGGTGTTTTCCCATTTTCTTGGGAGTGGGACAGGCCACATGATGTCAAGGTACAAGCTGACGTCCATCACGCTTCCTCCTGCAGTGAGGGATGACATGTTGTCATGCCTCTGGCCTCCATCAGGGGCCAGCAAATGCTGAGCTGTGAACCCACCCTCCCTCCCAGGAGAAGGTGAGTGGTCATTGGACATTTAAGCCTTCACCCACCAGCTGGCCCTCCAACACCCAAGTCTGTTCCCTCAAACCTGGTCAGCAGTGTCACAGGCAGAAATCCAATTCAGGCAGTTAAATTATAGATAGGAAAAAACAAAGGTAGCCCACTTTAGCGGTGATGGTTCTGATTAATTCACATCTGAGTTCTACAAGCAAAGAGACCAAGTCATTTGTAACTTGTGCATGTTGGGTGTGGGTGTTGAAGAAAGGGGATCATAGTGCTGTCACTACTGCCATCACCTCAGAGGGATGTGGACTGCATTGTTGCTACTGCCATTACACCAAAGGGGTGGGGGCTGTAGTGCTTCTGCCATCACCACTGATGGACGGGGAATGTAGTACTGCTACCATCACACCTAAGGGATAGGGGCCGCAGTGCTGCTACTTCTGTCACACCTGAGGAATAGTGAACATAGTACTGCTGCCATCACACCTAAGGGTTGGGGGCCACAGTGCTGCTATTTCTGTCACACCTGAAGGAGGGAGGTCATAGTGCTGTTGCTGCTGCCATCTCACCAGAGGGATGGGGTCTGTAGTGCAGTTGGTGCTGCCATTTCACCTGAGGGATGGGGTTGTAATGCTGCTTCTATCACACCTTAGGGATGGGGGCTGTAGTGTTGCTACTGCCATCGCATCTTGTACCTAAACTAACTTTAAATTGGTACAAGGATGGAAGGATGTGTAATAGTGGAGGTCAAAATTGCTAAAATGCATGTTAGCAGAGTTAAAAATTGTTAAATAAAGTACACAAAACCAAACACCGGTAAAACCGGATTTTGGCTTAACAGACACCGGTGACAATACCATTTTTTACAATGTGCAAAACGGAATATGCCCTTTCTCAATCCCGGTAAACCAGTGTCCCTGCATATAACCAACCTATGCTCAGCTCTTATCTTTTTTCTCCCCTCATGCATGACATTACACTGCCTGGCATTAAAGACCAGTTATCTGAACCTGGGCCACTTCTCCAGAGTTTCCAGGTCCTCCTTCATGATCCTGATCCTCCTCACCCTGTCCACCCTTCTGCAGAGATTAGTTTCATCTACAATTTTTGCCCATGATGCCATCTCCAGTGTCACTGATGAATACATTGAACAGTACTGGCCTGAGCGTGGAGCCATGTGGGACCTTACTTGGGAGTTCCATCTTGAACAAGTACTCTCCATTCACCACCACCCTCTGCATACCTCCCAGGCAGTTGCTCTCCCACCTTATCATTTTGTCTCACAATCTCAAGGCCATACAGTTATATGATTTATTTCCTGTGGGGGACAGAGTAGAAGGCTTTCCTTTAGTCCAGGTACAGTATATCTGCTGCCTGTCCTTTATCTGTGGCCTTTGTAACCTCCTGCAGCCCATTTGCCTCTAGTAACTCTATCAGCATCTCTTTTAGAATTGTTTTCATCAGGTTGCCAAGTATTGAACTCAAACTGACTAGCATGTAGTTCCTCAGCTCATACCAGGCTCCACTTTATGTTTTATGAACTGACACAGTTTCAGTGGAAGGACCTAATGTATTGCTATATTTAAAACAACATATCCCGGGGGACTCAAAAACATCTAGAATACTGTACATCTTACAGATCTGACTTTGCTATGTCATGTAATACAAGAACACATTGTGGCTAAAAATGCTGTTTCAGTTTTATAATTAAGCAGTAAGTTTCATTACAGTGAAATGTGTTAAAAGATAATGCCCATAGAGAAAGATAAGTTCACTAGTCACTGATATGGGTGCTGATTTGTTACTGAGGGCATGCTCTGACAACTGAAACCAACTGAATATATACTGAGTGTTGTTATAAAACCATCATCAAACTGAATGAAAAATTGAGACAGCAGTAGTTAAAAAAATAAAGCAACCAGAAAAAAGAAAAACATGACTTGTTTAAGACCATGTAGTTTCTAAAATTCTAAATTCTAAAGGAGGTAGTGTTGTACACAGCCCCTGATTACTGTAATTTTATTACTCAGAATACATTTTATGTTTTATATCTGAGCAAAAAGGATTGCCATTGCTGTGTTTTATTTAGCAGGCATGTAAAGTGCAGCTGGGAAGCAAAGGGTCCTAAAAAGGGGCACTGCAAATTTATAATCCACCCATGAATTGTGGCAAATTCACGTGCTACACATGCCACTTGTATTGTGATCACTATGATATTTGCCACATTTGCAGTGAATTTTACGACATGAATTGATACAAGTCATACTTTAAGGTGCATTTCTGCCACAAAGTTCATCAATTCACATAGTAAAATTTGTTGCAACTGTGTACTGCCTGCATAGTGTGGCAGTTTGCATGGCAAAATTAATGCAGTTGCATGAATTGTTTTCTAGGCAAATTGCAGAGTTCTTTTCTTTTAAATTTGCATGCAACATGTCCTAAAGTGAAGCTAAGTGTACTTCATAGTAAGCTGATACCTAACTGTCAAAGGACTGCTCTTATTGCTTTTATATATCTTTAATTATTTTTTATGTTTCTGTTTTTTTTTTCTTTTCTGAAGTGAATTTGGGCACTCCTTCTCTTCTCCTCTACAAGCCCATATTAGATCACAACCAGAGAACTACAGCTTGTCCAGATCCACACAGATGACATTAAATGCCTTCAAATGTCTTCAGATAGACAAAAAAGGTACCCCAGCCAGGGACCATCACATTGGGGCCTATTCACATTTGTTCAATGGCTACACTTGGCATGCAAGGCCAACGCACAACAGGATACACCTTCTGGGCACATAAGACATCTGCGTGCAGCATACACTAAAGCCACGTAGCACAGTGCACAGTGCTGGGATGTGTACATATGCATGGCAAGGAATCTGCGGGTCTGCAGGGGTGTGGCAGCACATAACAGATGCACGCGGTGCCCTACGCACATGCTGACAGCACGGCACATCAAATAATGGTGCATGGCACTGGGCTGCAGCATACACAAGACAGAGGCAGCCATAAACAGACTGCACAGCACAAGCACCAATGGCCACACACGGGCCACAATGGCATGTGGTGCTGGCATGACTCCCATGCTGCTGGGACAGCAAGAACACTGCCAGACTTACAGGGTGCTGCCCACAGGCCATTAGCATGTGCAGACCATTGGCACAGCAGACAGTGGAGCATCCAGGGGAGTGATGGAACGGTCAAGCCAGGGACACAACATGCGCCCTCCCAAGGGATATGTGCACAATCACAGGCAGCCCACACAAGCCAACAGGCCATGGCATGCCTGTGACAACACACACCCAGCACGTAGCCATCAGAACCAACAATGCACCTTGAGGGGAATGACACAGCACAGGGCACATAGTGGTGGTGAATGATGCAGGCTGCACACCCACCAAGCCTGAGCCAGGATGACCGGGCATCACCAGCTAGCCACCACACCCAGTGCAGGGCCCTGCAGGCACACAGGTCCAGGAGTATAGGGGTGATACCACGTACACACAAACAAGCCACACCCCACATGAATGCCCAGACTGCACCGATGTGGAGGGAAGAACAGAGACGCAATTGTGGTACCAACAAAACTGCTTTAATGCAAGACAACATGATGGGCATGGAGTTGGGAGGGTATGAAGGGTTGAGATATACACAAGGCATGATGGACAACCCCTCAATCTGACTCAGTGGACTCTGTGGTACTGTACTCCGTGGGCGGGAGATGGTCGTGGTGAAGGAGCACTCCACTAGTACCAGCAGTCTCACAGGTCCCCTCTACCCCTGCAACAACAAAAACATAGAGGGGGTAGATATCAGTACCCTGGGGCAATGTAGCAAGGGGGACACACAGACACTCACTGACACACTTGCCATGTCCACACAGTCAATCCACCTCAGAGGGCACATGCATGGCCTACAGGTCCCTGCACTCATCCCTGTAAATGACCTCATGTGGCATCTGGCATCTGGTGAGCTACTCTGGGATGTCTGTTGGCCACCACTGCCCCACGTGCCTGCATGGCATGACCTCTCATGCAGTCCCATCCACAAAGCCATCCGCTCCAACACCATCATGGCTGAACTCTACGGTGTGCTTTGCAACACAATGCAGTGTGGGACACATTAACTAGGGAGATACACAGTGCAAAGGGCACATAGTGGAGGACTACAGCAGTGGTACTCACCTGTGGTTTCTCTCGCACCTCCCAGATGTTCCCCACAGGGAGGGCATCCTAGTAGCTTGACAGGGACACCTGAACCAGCAGGCGAGATAGGTCATGCATGTACTCCTCTACTCTCCCACTACGTGCTGCTCACACCATTATGGCCACACTGATACTTGCCAGTGACATGTGCAATGGGTGGCATGGTGAGGTGCGTGACACATCCACCACACGTGACTGCTCACACACCTTAAAAGGCATGTGACCACAGATGTATGCCCTATACTGCATGACATAAGACATCAGTAATGACACCAATGCTCAGCGATGCCATTGGGATGAACACTGCACAGTAGGATATGCCCTGGTACATTGATGTATGTAGCCCTCTTTGAGGACGCCATCAATTGAGCATGGTGATGGTGATAATGGCCACATGTGTACTGCATATGGCTGGAGGGATAGTCACTGTGGGATATGGAATGCCTGCAGTGATTCCACATGGACCATGACATGCTCAGGTACATCCGCAGGCTTGTGCATGACCAGATCACGCCACGCACAGCACGTTGCAGGACCATGTCCATTGAGACAAAAGTCATATGTATCTGGCTGTATTATGCCACAGGGTCCTTTCTGAGGGTGGCAGGGAATATAGCGGGTGTGAAACAGTTATTCATTTCCAGGACACTACAACAGGTGACAGACATCCTGATGCAACATGTCACCAGCCACATCACGATCCCCACCATGCTGGAGGACAGCAGAGCCATGTTACGGACATTCCACAACACATACGGAATGCCCAACACACTGGATGCCATAGGCTGCACCCATGTGGCCATCCTGGTGCCACCACTGAATGAGAAGGCATACAGGAATCGGAAGGGTTACCGTAATAATAACTGCCAGGTGGTGTGCAACACCACAGGCTTCATCACCAATGTGTTCAACAAATACCCAGTATCATACCACAACGCACAGTCAAAGAAAAACAGAAGGTGTACAGCATATACCAGGAGACCAAAACTGAGAAAGACTGGGAGATATACAAGGAAAAAATGAGAGAGTCTAACAAACAAATTAGAAAGACAAAAGCCCAAACAGATGAAAAGATAGCAGAAGGGGCAGAGAGAGGAGGCAAATCACTTTTTAGGTACATTAGGGAACATTGGAAGGCAAAATGAGGGATAGTACAGATTGCTACTGAAGAAGAGAAATGTACCAAACATGACCCAGAGAAAGACAAAATCCTCAACAAATACTTCTGCTCGGTGTTTACGAAACAGTACCCAGGGGATGGCCCATCCCCCAAAAAACACAACACCCCAGGACCAGGGGTAGACACAAGTCCCTTTACAGAAGCTGAGTATGGGAGGCACTAAATAAACTAAAAGCAAATAAAGCCATGGGACCAGACGAGATGCACCCCAGAATCCTTAAGGAACTGGGGGAAGAATTAGCAACCGCTCTGGCACTTCTATTCATGAACTCCTTGAAGAGTGGTGTGCTACCTGAAGACTGGAAAAAGACAATAGTGGTTCCACTTCATAAATCAGAGAGTTGTGAAGAGGCTAGTAATTACAGACCAGTGAGCCTCACATCCATAGTAGGGAAATTAATGGAGATACTACTCAAACAGAGGATCATAGCATTCCTCGAAAGTAGTGGCTGACAAGCCCTTTCACAGCACAGTTTCACAGCAGGTAGGTCATGCCAGACAAATCTGCTTGAGTGTTTTGACTACACTACAAAAATAGTGGACAACGGTGGGGCAGTAGATGTGGTCTACCTAGACTTTAGTAAGGCCTTCAACTCGGTTCCACACAGAAGTCTGGTAAAGAAACTTGACCACAGAGGGGTTGGTCCAGAAGTAGTCAGATGGATACAAAACTGGTTACAAGGCAGAACCCAGAAGGTACAGGTTAATGGAACATAACCGACAGAAGGCAGGGTGACCAGCAGGGTGCCCCAGGGCTCAGTGCTGGGGCCTCTGCTCTTCAATGTTTTAATAGCAGACATCACTGACAGACTGGAAGTGAAGGTGTGTCTGTTCGCAGATGACACAAAGATATGTAACAGGGTGGACACCTCAGAAGGAGTGAACAAGATGGAAGCTGACCTCAAGAAACTAGAAGAATGGTCAGGAGTGTGGCAGCTGAGATTTAATGTCTAAAAGTGCAAGGTCATGCACATAGGAAAGAAAAATCCAAGAAAGGAGTATTACCTAGGAGGCGAAAGACTGGTGGCTTCAAACCAGGAAATAGATCTGGGAATCATAATCTCACATGACTTGAAGGTTAGTAAGCAGTGTGAGAAAGCAACATTGAAGGCCAACAGAATGCTGGGCTGCATCAGGAGGAGAATCACGAACAGGAGGAGGGAGGTGGTACTACCACTGTATAGATAGCTGGTTGGGCCTCACCTGGAATATGGATTCCAATTCTGCAGGCCCCACCTCAGGAAGGACATTGACCGGGTGAAAACAGTACAGAGAAAGGCAACAAAAACTACTCAGGGCCTGCAGTACATGTCTTAAGAGGAAACACTTAGGGAACTGAATATGTACTCCCTGGAGCAGAGAAGAGAGAGAGAGGGGACATGATTGAAACATTCAGGTTCATAAAATACATTAACAAGGTATAGGCTCAGGAACTTTTTCACTTCAAGAAGGGCTTCTGAACCAGAGGACATGACCTCAGGCTGCAAGGAGGGAGGTTCTCTACCAACACCAGGAAGTTTTTCTTCACTGAAAGAGTGGTAGACACCAGGAACAGCCTGCTGCAAGAGGCTGTGGGGGTCAACACTGTGGGGGGATTCAAGCATGCATGGGATAGACATAAGGGAGCCCTGACTACAAAGGGCAACTAGAGTATCAAAATAGGTCTAAAACAAATGGGCAGACTAGATGGACCTAGCGGTCTCCTTCTGCCCTCAACTTCTATGTTTCTGTGTTTCTATGTTTCTATGATGCGTACATCTTTGACAACAGTGCCCTTAAATGGCACCTGTCTGCAAGCGGGGAGGAGGGCAGGTGGCTCATAGGTGAGTATGTCTGTGACACCTCTGGACACGCATGTCACTGTGTATAGACATGACCATATTAATGCATTGTACCCTCACTTCCACAGGGGACAGTGGATACCCACTAAGGACATAGATGCCCTACCTAACACCACAGCACCCTGTGGAGGAGGCTTTCCACCACGCACCTACGAAGGTGAGGAACATTGTAGAATGCACCACTAGACTCCTGAAGACGCGGTTCCATTGTCTGGACCACACAGGTGGCACAATGATGCTAGCTCCAGGGTGGGCGTGTAGAGAATTCACTGCCTGTGAAAAGCTGAATAACATCTGTTTTTGATGGAGACTGCCAGTACCACTGGGGAGTGCCCTGCTGTGCCGATGATGGCCCGTCCTGCCCACTGGCACATGTGGGCACTAGCAGTGCTGTGCCATGGGTGCAGTGATGACACCATAAAGTTGAGCACCCATTAGCCAGTGCTCACATGGATAACCATGGCATGGTCAGCATTGGTACTGTGTGGCCTGCCAGTGCTGCACATGGCACACTGTGGCACATCCCAGGACAGACAGTCCTGTGGATGTGCCATGCATGCCTTATTGCCCATGCCTGTCATGGGGTATGCAGGCTCAGCTAACATAAGGCACTGTACCGCCAAGCAGCATGGGCATGTCCACCACACCATCGGCCATATGTGTGTGTCAACGGTGTACAGGGGATACATGTTGCAGGTATTTGGGGGGGGCCTGTGTGTTGTGTGCAGCATATGTTCCCCACCATCTCTGTGTGCACCACCCTGTGCTGCATGTGCCTGGGTGCTTGGGGATTGTGTGTGTGTGAGTGGCCGGGGGGGTGTGGGTGGGTGTGTGTGTGTATGCATCATGTGTGTGCCCAGCCAGACTCATCTGAATGTCAGCTATGTCTTGTCCTGTGGGCATCCCTGGCACATCTGGTGGTACCCCTGCCTCTGTCCCGTCTGCGTGCCTGCATTGGGGGCACTGGCAGGGGTGTTAGCCATGCACTGCAACCCCAGCAGTGGTGCTACACCACTGCCCCCTACCATTCTGGCCTGTGGGGGGTTGTTTCATCCAGGATCACTGGCTGTCCGATCCAGATAAGTGTGTATGGCAGGGAATCTGTGCTGGCTGCCCCGCAAAGAGGCACCAGCGGGTACAGCAGGGTGGGGGGGCAGAGGCTCCTAGATGCACAGTGATGGCCATGAGAGCTTCAGTCACCCTCTCTTAGGCACACCATCCATCAGCTATTTCTGCCTTGATTTCCTCCTGTGCCTGGACACCAGTTACAAGGTACTCCACCATACACCCCTGCATTTGTACAACACCACCCAGCTCTTCTGCCATCCATGCTTGTGCCCCTGCGGTGTCTTCCAGGACCCCTGTAAGCTGGTCTATGGCCAGCATATGTTCTTGTGTTGCCTGTAGTCAATCCCACTCTATCCTCCGGAGGTCGGGGTAGTAGGTGGTCAAGGGGCTGCTTGCCAGTCACCATCGTACACAGTGTGTTGAAGGTGGGCCTGCAGATGTCCCCAGCAGGTCATCCTGCACTGTGTCCATACTGGCCTGTGTGTCCATGGCCTGTGTGGCCATCTGTCCTGTGTTGTGCTGCTCTGGGCTGCTTCTGCCTCAGCCATCAGTTGCTGGGCTTGTGGTGTCCTCCTGCTCCCCCATGTGTCTCTCAATGGACTGGCTGTCAGGGGTCTTCTCTGTCTGTGCCATGGCATTGACCCTGGGAGTGGCCTCTCTCCTGGTGTTCCAGCTCGGTGTGACAGTGCTGGGTGGTCATGTGGACATGGGTGTCTCCAGCTAGGACTCCATCTGAAATTACCCTTATGTGCCCATTTGCATGCCACCTGTTGGGGAGACACATTAATTGTCAGGGTTGTTGTCTGTGTGTGTGGCTCCCTGCATGGCCGCTATGCCTGCACCTACCTTTCTTGCTACCTAAATGCATGGAACTTGTGCTCTACCCTGATGGTTCCTCAACCAGACTGTCCACATCATCCTGCACTGTGGGGGACAGGGTGTCAGTCAGTTGTGCCGATAGTGCCATGTTCCCATGTGTGACCAATGCTGTTGACATGGCCACCTACCTTGCATACTGTCGATACCATAAGGCTCACCATCTGTTGCCACACCACTGATGGTATCGCACACCAGCTTCTCTATGGGCATCAATGGGGGCTCCTGGGGAGGGAGGCTACCACCTGTGGAACCCTTGGACTGGTGTGCCTGGCACAGTTTCCTTTTCACCTGGCACTGGAGGTCACACCACTTGTGTCTGATGGCCAAGAGCATGCATGCCTCTGGTCCTGCGGTGTTACATAGAAACATAGAAGCTGATGGCAGATAAGGACCACAAGGCCCATCCAGTCTGCCCATTTCTTTTTCTACCTCATGAATGTGCCATTGGCCTTTGCTCTATCAATGGCCTATCTATTCATACTCATCTGTATTGCTCCCTTATGCCTATCCCATGCCTGTTTGAAGCCCTGCACTGTATTCATATCCACCACTTCCTGAGGTAGGCTGTTCCATGCATCCACCACCCTTACTGTGAAAAAGAACTTCCTCACATTACCCCTTGATTGGCCTCCCTTGATGTGTTGATGACAGCTTGAATGTTCAGCCATATCCGTGCATTGGCCTCCACAGCAGTGGACAGGGCTCTGGTCTTGTACAGTACATCATAGTGGTGGTGGATATCCATTACCAGCATGGTGATCTGTGCACCTGTGAAATTGATGGACCATGGCCGCCAGACCCTCTCTTGGCAGGGTGGCCCGTCATCCACTCCAGTGGCTGCGGGCTGCATCCTCAGTGCATCCTCGCTCTGGCCATTGGCTCCTTCTCACACATGCCCTGTTGCCATCTCCAATACAAGCCTCATGTAGGATGCCCGCATAGCAATTCTGACGCTCCTTATATGGCAGGGTTATGGGGCAGTGTGATGGTTCTGCACATCCTGCGGCCCACCCCTGCATGCAGCTGTGCACCTGTCTTGTCCCGCCTCTGCCCTCCCACCAGGATCAAAGCTTGTTCATGAATACTGCATAGTTGGGGTGCTCTGTAAAGGTGTGTAGCTGTGTGCCCTTACTTACATTGCATTCACATGTTTCTTGCACACATTTGTGAAAAGATACCATTGTTACCAGTTTTGTTTGCTGCTGCTAGCCACACTAAGTTGTCAGAATCATATACTGATAGAGAGACTACTGAGACTTAAGTACGGTATCAAACATAGGAAGAGGAAACCCCCAAACTGAGTTGACAAATACAAAAGTGGAATTTCAACCAGGCCACAAACTTTGGTTACTGGATACGGCAGACTTAAAAACATCAAAAATATATACTATTGACATTTCAAAGACTTTAATCTGTCCTAATTTGTGTTATTCCAAGCTAATAAACTAACAAAGAGTCCCCAGCATTGCAAGTCTCCCCCCACACACACACACTACACCTTCTGTCAGTCACAAGTCTTCATTTACTTAAAATAGGTCTGGAAATATGTTATTTTACTAAACAGATTCTAAGAACTGTACCGCAAGTGTTACGGTCACTATAGCAGTTGCAGAGATGTGCCTTTCAGTCATTTGGAATGTTGTTTTTGCAATCATAGCATTAAATGAGGTACAGTAGATAAATTAAACTTGATGCAACTATACTTGCTATCATATAAAATAAAGATGTTTCAGAGCTACAGTACAGTGTCATATTCCACATATTTGTCCTAATGTTTTCATCCCCATGTCTACTGAATTGCTTAAGGAAATGTGTTTTTGTTGCTTACATCCTGTGGAATATGTTTAAATTATCAACTGAATGAGTATTTTTGTTAGAAAAAGGAACTTCCAAAGTATTTAAAAAAAGACTTATTAAATATTATTAGAGTAATGTCCATTTATCACCTCGTGGTATAATTTAAATTTATAATAAATGGATAGCTATTTCCAAAGAGCATTTGAGATAAGTATCTGACTAACTACAGCTTATTTATAGTATCAGCAATAACATGCAAGGTGCACAAAACTCACATTGCTCAGAAATATTAATGTAATTCACAGAATACTGGCATGCTATCCCATCCTCAGTGAATGATTGTTCAATATTTTAATATCAAGATATTCATAAGTACAAACAAAGCATATGTGTGGAGAAGGGGTTCTGTAAATATGCAGTAGATGACAAACTAATCTGTAGTCATTTGATTATTCATTCAAATAACTGATGAGAAAATGTCATCAGTTGAGGATTATGTGGCATAGTGAAAAAACAGGGAGAACAGGGCTCTGCATTCATTGCAGATGAGAAGTTAAACGAGTTGTGTGGTCTCATCTCCAGAATCCCAACATACAATGACTGACAACACAAAGGCAATACATACAAATTGGTTGCTATTCAACAGAATCCATGAAAAATGTGCCAAGACTAGAAGAGATTGAAGGATTATTTCCTTACTTATATCCACCCATCTCTTCCTCTCAGATGGCTGTCCCTGGAGAATAATGCTATAGTACACTGATGGAACAACAAGGGCAGTATACATTGTATTTTCTCACTGCTTTTGCTTGACCTACATAGAAGATTACAGTTTCCAGGGACACCAGTCATTCTATTTTTGACAACAATATATCTTTATCTAAGGAAAATAACACCAAGAGTGTATACAAATTATTTTGTTTTGGAGCATGCACTACTGTTTGTGTCTAGGATATTTGACTGATAATAGGACTTGCAGAGTATATCTTTTTTTCATATAGCTTTTTGGCCCCTGGTCACCTCCACGCACCACCTACAGGTGACGTCCAGCTTCTTCAACCACATTCACCACTCCCCCCCACTGTCATGCTAGCAGGGATCCAGATGGGTGGAATACAAGGATACCAGTGCCATCATTAATGGCAGACAGTGATCAGATGGAGTTTTTTCCTCTTCCCTCCTTTCCCCAGTAGGCCATGCACACAGGTTGTTCACCCTTGCAGTAGGGAATTTAAGTGGGGAAATGGGACAGACTCTTAGGACGTGAATGACCTTACACCAGTGCAATATCTGACACCAGAACACAGACCCACAAATGGGTGAGCATTTCTCCAGCTTGGGACATGTTTTATGTGACATGTAGGTGGCAGTCTTGAAGGGCAACTTCAGAATATAGATAGAGAGAATGGCCTTACAGTTCAAATTTATGCAGGTTGTTAACACCTTTGAATCTTGCCTTAATAAAGAGGCATAATGTCTCACAGCTTAACATAAAAGAATGGTGAGTGACCTTGTAGACAAAAAAGATGGTGGCACTTACGATAAACGAGCTGGAGAATCCACTAACTAAAGTTTCAATGTCTCACTAAGGTCAGTAGTGTTCCCTGACAAGTGGAAGAAGGCACTTATCACCCCTGTCTTCAAAACAGGTGATGTGAGCAATCTTACAAATTACAGGCCCATCTCCAGTCTCCTTCCCGTGTCCAAAGTGCTTGAATGAGCTGTCTCTGCCCAGCTCCCAGAGTATCCATTGAAGTACAACCTACTCTGTGTTCAGCAACATGGGTTCTGTAAAGATCATTCCACCACCACTGCCTTGATTGACTATACCACCCAAATATATGATGCCTTTGATGCTGGTCTGACAATAGGGTCTATTTTTATAGACCTCATAAAGGCATTTGATACAGTCAACCATCAGCTCCTCCTGAAAAATCTACTTTCTACTGGCCAGTCCATAGATATGGTCACCTGGTTCAAGAGCTACCTCTCTAACAGGACACAATGCATCAAAATCAATGGCATTCTATCTGAGCCCATGGATGTGACCCTTGGAGTCCCACAAGGCTCAATACCAGGGCCACTCCTTTTTAGCCTCTTCATAAACCATCTGCCTTCCATTTGCCAAGCACTCATCATGCTATATGCTGATGATGTGGTCATCTCTGTAAGTGGAAAGAACTTACCTACTATCACCTATGAACTTGAAGCTAACTTCCACAGGCTAGAGGCTTGGTTCTCTGATAATAAGCTGCTGCTCAACTACAAAAAAAAAATAAGATCATACTTTTCATGCTCCAGCAGAACAGAAAAACTTTCAGGAAACTACTGATACAGAGTTGCAAAGGGGATGCTCCGGAGAAGGTAGACACCTTTAAATATCTCAGGATCCACCTGGATAATGCCCTCTCTTTCACAACACATATAGACCATGTAATCAAATCAGCCAATGCAAAACTTGGAGCTCTTTATCGACACCATCACTACATGCCCTCTGATGCTTTAAAGCTTGTCACACAATGCTCAGTTCTATCTACCATAGACTATGGCCTTATAATCTACAGCTCGGGAACCAACACTTCCCTAAAAAGGGTAAAAATCCTTCTCTCAATAAAGCGTGTCAGCTGGTCCTTGGAGCGGATTGCTGGACACACACACATGTAACCTCTTTAAAGCAACTGAATGGCTACTCCTTCATCACAGGGCCCAATCCCAGGCCTGCCTACTGGGAAAGAAAGCCATACTTGGGCTAGCTCCTGAATCCACCTCGTGTCTATTCAAAATTGTTCAACCAATAATTAGTACACAAGGTCTTCCAGATGCAGGCTGGTGGTACCTTTCACGTATACTTCGATAGCCCAAAGATCCCTGTCCTTTAGAGGACCCAAGTGGATAAATGACCTACCCCCTGACCTCGTTGAACGTGATAAGGTTGGTAAATTCAAAGCTTGTCTTCGATCACATCTAGCTCTCTCTCTCATATATGTGAGTTCCCCAACATAACATAAACACATTACAAACACTCAAAAGTCCCTGAACACCCTCAATTCAAACACTAGGAAAGTCCCTTAACCTCCTCTTCCAACCTCCCTATGTAAGACAAACATAGGTTTATCTGCCTCCCCCTTTTTTTCTTCCCTCCTCCTCCCCTAGTCCCCCTGTGCTTACCACCGCTTTCTACCTCCACACCATCCCCTACCACATTCCCCCTTTCTACTGTCTTCTCCTTAATCCTCTCCCCACCACGTATCACCCTCCCTTCCCACTCTCCTAACCTCATCTTGTCCTGTGCTTACCACACCTTTATACCTCTACACCCTCTCCTACCACACTGCCTTCTACTGTCCTCTCCTTAATTCTCTCCCCACCATGTATCACCCTTCCTTCCCACCCTCCTAACCTCATCTCTGCCCATCACCCATATCTCCTCCTCTCCCCTTTACCTATTACTCCAGCGACCCCCCCCATACTTTCTATCCTCTGTTCTCTCACTAATCTCATAGATTTCTTTGACTGGGTAACCAGAGTGGTGACCAAGGGGGTGCAGTTGATGTTGCCTACCTTGACTTCAGTAAAGCTTTCAGTACTGTTCCATATAGAAGATTGATTAATAAACTGGGTTGGCTCGGGGTGGGTCAGAAGTTGGTCAACTAGGTGGCAAACTGGTTGGCATGCAGAAAACAGAGAGTGGTGGTAAATAGCATA
The DNA here is from genome assembly GCA_016271365.2 of Neoceratodus forsteri. Lineage (NCBI taxonomy): Eukaryota > Metazoa > Chordata > Ceratodontiformes > Ceratodontidae > Neoceratodus > Neoceratodus forsteri. The sequence continues at coordinate 108,042,100 of CM028136.1, read as the reverse complement.
CAGTCAGAAGAGATGCAAGTCACAAGTGTGGTACCTCAGGGATCAGTCCTGGGGCCAGTCTGCTTCAATATCTTCATCAGCGACATTACAGATGGACTGAAGGGAAAGGTTTGTCTGTTTGCTGATGACACCAAGATCTGCAACAGAGTGGATGATCCAGATGGGGCGGGTAGAATGAGAAGAGATCTGAAAAAACTTGCAAAATGGTTTGAAGAGTGGCAACTGGGATTTAATGCAAAGAATTGCAATATCATGCACAAAGAGAAGAGAACCCCTGAAGCTACCTATAGGTTGGGAGAGGAGTTGCTGGCAATTACAAAGGAAGAAAGAGAATTGGGCATCATCATCACAGATGACCTGAAATCATCCAAGCAGACCACCAAAGCAGTAGGTAAGGTTAGAGGGATGTTGGGGTGTATTAGCAGGGGTATCACAAGTCACAAGAGGGAGGTAATAATCCCTCTTTATCACAGTGGATAGGCCCCATATGGAGTACTGCATGCAGTACTGGAGGCCGCACCTGTACAAAGACATTAACATAATGGAGGCAGTCCAGCGAAGGGCAATTAAAATGGTGCAGATACTGCATCAGAAAACATATCGTGACAGATTAATGGAGCTCAATATGTATACCCTAGAACAAAGGAGAGAGAGGTGATATGATTGAAACATTCAAACATCTTAAGAGCATTAACAAGGTGAAAAAGTCTAACATGTTTCAATATAAGAAAAATAGCAGGACAAAAGGACACAGCATGAGATTAGAGGGAGGCCAATTAAGCGGTAATGTGAGGAAGTTCTTTTTCACAGAAAGGGTGGTGGATGCATGGAACAGCCTTCCTCAGGAAGTGGTGGATATGAACACAGTGCAGGGCTTCAGACAAGCATGGAATAGGCATAAGGGAGCAATACAGATGAGTATGAATAGATAGGCCATTGAGAGAGTAAAGGCCTATGGCACATTCATAAGGTAGAAAATGGGCAGACTGAATGGGCACTGTGGTCATTATCTGCTGTCAACTTCTATGTTTCTATGTTGCTATGTTTCACCTATGACCCCCCACCTCCCAGGACAAAGCCTTCTCAGGCTGCCACTCTTACACATCCTGAACAAAGCCTCTCTCTGGCTGCTTTACTCTACCTAAGCACGTGTCCCTGACATCCCTTGCTGTCCTGGGAACTTAACACAGGGTAGCCTACCCCTGCAAACGGTCTATAATACTTGCCTACTTGTTGAACCGACAATGAAAATTTGCAAATTTCTAAGCAGATGGTAACTAAAGTGTAACTTACCTAATAAGGGGAATAACCTCTATTAAGTAACCTGAGCAACCTTGAAACCTAAGGAATCTTATGTGTGCAAATGTAATCTTGTGCATTGATTGTATCTGTTTGTAATCATGTATGTGACATTGTTGATTTATTTGTCTTGTACTATGCCTGACTTGGAACATTTGTAAATGAGCCTTTGGCTCAAAGGTATTTAATCCCAAATTGAAATAAATAAATACATAAATAAATAATAACAGCCTTTGACTTTTTCAGATAAGCACTGCCCTTACTGTTTAACAAACAGCAATATACTGTAGGACTGCTATTTAACAAAAGATTATACACAAGACCCATGGAGTTCTGTGATTCTGTGGCCATGGAATTGTCTGCAGAATTTGCATCATGCCATGGAATATGTATACACAGTGCTACAGAATTCGCTATTCTCTATGAATGTTCATTCAAATATATAGATTTTCCCTAGTGTCTGACTATGTCATTTACTCTGAAGCCCCTCATCTATGCTTGGCATGTGATGTCATAGATGCCATTATATCATATTTTAGTCAATGTCAAGACTGTATTCTGCTAGGGAAATGAATAAATCATAACACAGAAATCAGAAAAAGCTGCCACAGAAATCAGGGAAAATCGCTGCAGAGCAATAGGGGCCCTTACTAGATATAAACAGTTTCTTAAGTTTTTGTTCAGCTCCAGTTTGATGTAAATCAGCATTTCAAAGTTTGTTTTTTTTATGCCTAGTGTTTTAAACTCTCTATAACATTTTGCCTGCTTTTCTAAAAAAAAAAATAATATTTTTACTTTGACAACTAGAATGCATATTTGACCTTTTTCTTATTGCAATAATATTAATTAGCACTTCAAAGTTTATTCAAACCACTACCGTTGTTTTTTATTAAACCTGAAACACAAAAGATATTCAGAATAGTTGAGGCATGCGCAATAGGGTTGCGCCTGCGCAAGTCCGAAATTGCGCCATTCTGCGATATTCAGCAGGAGGTAGTTGCGCCCCTGAAATCATGCTGAGCAACAGTGCAATGATAATGAAGGCATGGGCAACTGAAGGGGGAGGAACCATGCATAAATGGCGCAGTGCGATATTCAACGACTTGCGCCATGTGCAATAGGGAAGCAAGCAGAAGTTGCGCCATAGCGGAAATAAGCCAAAATAAAAAGGAGCAAGGGAGAGGTGCAAGAATGCTACAGGGAAGCCACATGAGTCAGAACCATAGGCAGACAGACAGGGCAGGAGGCACAAACAGGGCAAGCCAGGGAAAGGGCACTCTGAACACCGAGGCACAGGGAAGGTGTGGGGAGCCACAGCAAGTGTAGAAGGGGGAAGTGCCACAGAGCACAGAGGCCAGCACAGGCAGGTGTTCCCGGTGCAGGGGAAGTAGCAAGGAGGACAGCGGGGGGGATACAGCAACAGCTGCCAGGCGGGGTGAACACAAGCCAGGGACATGGCTAGTGCCACTTTCCAGATGGAGGCTGTTATGAGGGGTGTGAGAAGGTGTGCAGCAGGGGGGCGTGACCGTGGAAGGGCCTGTCGGTGGTATGCCCCAAACAGGCAGTACCGAACCCACACCAGCTTTGAGCTGTACACTGATACTGAGAGTGTGGGCCGGTACTGCCTGAATAGGGCAATTCTGAGGTGGCTTTGTGAGCTGTGCAGTGATGTGATGCAAGCACCCACATGACGGAGCCATGCCCTGTCAGTGGCGACTAAGGTAACAGCCTGCATGTGCTTGCTTGCCACGGGTACCTTCCAGAGACCTACTGGGGACACCACAGGCAAAACCCAGTCGGCCACGTCACGCCACCTCACCCAATTCCTCAGCGCACTGCTGCCACATGCTGCGGAGTACATCCATTTCCCCAGCACAGCGGCGGAGTGCACAACAAACATACAGGAGTTCCACAGGGTAGCACATATGCCTGGCATGCTAGGGGCAATAGACTGCACCCATGTGGCCATACACACACCACCTGGCACCGAGGGGGCCGCATACATCAATCGCAAGGGCTATGCCAGCATCAACTGCCAGGTGGTGTGCGATGCCAGGGGGCACATAATCAATGTCTGTGCCACGCACCCTTGGGGAGCACATGATTCACTCATCTGGCACCAGTCGGCACTGTGCCACAGATTCAAGAGCAGGGACATCCCCACTGGACACCTAGTGGGTGAGTATGCAAACCACATGGACAGTCATAGGGCCTGGGGGGGCATGGCCAGAGGTGATGTGGGTAGTGGTCTACATAGCCTGAAGCAGGACGATGCTGATCACCAAACTAACCTCCACCCTCTACACACAGGTGACAGTGGATACCCACTCCGTCCCTGACTGCTCACACCCTACCGACGGCCCGCGACTCCATCGCAGCAATGCTACAATGAGGCACACGCCGACCACATGTAATGTCATCGAGAGGGTGTTCGGGATGCTGAAGGCATGTTTCCGTTGCCTGGACACCTCCGGCGGTGACCTACAGTACAGCCCCTCAAAGGCCTGCAGGCTCTTCCTGGCCTGTTGCATCCTGCACAACATAGCCAACGGACTTGGGATAGCTGTACAGGTTTAAGAGGGGGACAGAAATGGGGACGATGAGGACGCCGGTGATGATGGTGATGGGTGGCCCCCCCTTGGCCGACGGGACCCCCGACTGATCCGGCTGGCACAGTTGCATCGGGACACCATCACGGAGGAGCACTTCAGCCAACCCAGGTAAGTCATGGGGCCAAGTGCAACCACCAGTGGCTAAGGCACAACCCACAAACACACATGGACACACACAAGGGGCACATGCCATCAAGGGAAGTGGCAGGGCACAGAAGCACACACACAACCAGGGATGGGTGAGGATTAACATGCCACGCGGATGGACACACACACATGCACACACACAATGCACCAAACGTGCACAGAGGACAGGAGGCACACTGACCCAGAATGCCAACCCTAGCAACACACATGTCCACAGGCCACCACACCCACTGCCTGACCATGTGAATGTGTCAGATGCTGAGAACCATTGCACATCGGTGTACAGCGCAATGCAGGCATCATCATGCACAATCAACTGTGGACAGCAGCCGGGAGGGTGTGCAGGTGGACTGTGTGTCTGTGTGCAGGTCTGGGTACCCACCTGTGCACTGCCACTGAAACACACAATGCACACAGGGCAGCACCAGACAGTAGCCGCACTGGGAGACAGGTCAGTCATGCGACACAGTGGCCCGGCCACCACAGATGCGTGGGCGGCCCGTCCGAGACCTGCCAGCACTGATATGCTGACCACTGGCCTCATGGGGTGGTACCGATGGTCCCCCAGGGGTTCCACTGCATGAACACGACCATGCTCATGCAGGGGTCTGCAGCACACCGAACATGCCTGCTCCCGGAGTGCTCGGGATGCCCACAGCTGAACCTGGCATTGACAGGGTGGGAGTCGCACGACGCCGGGAATGGGGGGTGGATAGTGCACTGCATGGTGTCCGCGATGCATGGGCACCTGACTGTGTGCCCATTGTGGCCATGACAGCAGTGAATGCCTGTGCATGCCTGTCAATGGCAGCGGTCACATCCTCCTGCAAATGGTCCATCCCTGCCAGGATCAGAGCGGTGTCCCTGCTGCGACGCTCCTCTGCCTGCTCCAGAGCCACATGCAATTCATCCACAGACATCGCAAGCCGCATCTGCTGCTGGACTGATGCTTGCAATAGGCAGGTGTGCTCATCCAAGAGATCAACTGCCTCCTCGGCATCCTGTCCCTCAGGGTATGCACGGCCCCTATGATCAGCAACCCTTGAGGGTGGGTGCTGAGAACCAGGACCAGATCTGGGCATGTCCTCAGGCTGTGCACAGACGCCACCGCTGAACCCTGTACCCCCAAGCCCATTGGCCGACTGCTGATGTTGCCCCTCTGGCTGCCGGTCCCCAGGGCTCAGTGGTGCTGCCGCAGTGGCCGCAACAGTCCCATTGTCCTGAACAGACACCTGTGCTGCCCCACTGGTGCTGACAGGCACAGGCTTGGACTGTGCTGACATGCAGGCCTCCACGGCAGCACCACCCACAGCCATGGGTGCGAATTGCCCTGCTGTGCGGCCATCCCATGGCACACATGTGTCACTGCCCATGATGGTAGTGTCATCATCACCGGTGATGGACTCTGCACTGGCCACAGTCACAGCATGCTGGGACACAGGCAGGGCTTCCTCCACACCTGCTACAATGACATCAGTGTGGACAGCCAGGCGGCCCCACTGACGCAATGCTCCACGAATACCTGTGGAGGTGGATGGGCCCTCCTCCAACTCCAGCTGACTGTCATCAGTGGACAGGCCCACCACCACTGACCCATGCAGACGTTTAGGATCTGTAAGGGAAAACAAAGTTGCGTTACTGCATGTGACCTACCCTACCCCCCCATGGACAGACCATGACTTACCATGCAGTGATGGGCCACCACCCGTCTGGAAGCCACCACCCAGAACACCCTCAATGGCACTGCACTGCATGCTTCCAGCAAGCCTCTCCTCCTGTGGAATCAGCTGTACCACCTCCGGCTGTCCCCCACCTGTTGCAGCACGTGCTGCCCTGATGGGAGCCACCTTCTCCTTTATCCTGCTCCTGTCTCTGCCCATCTTTTTCTTACACTCCTGCACGGAGCACTGGTGGCTGCCATGCAGGTTCACAGCACGTGCCACCTCCTCCCATGCAGCAGCACGGGCTTGAGGTGTTCCCCGCCATCCACTGAGAAGTGGCTCCTGATCCAGGTAGGCCTCGAACAGGGCCTCAGTTTTGGCCTTTGTAAAGTTAGGCCTCCTCCTCCTCCCACCACTGTGTTTCTCCTCTACAACAACCTGCTCAGTCATTATGTAGACTGTAAGAAGGCAGTTGTTACCTGTGACTGTGCAGTCCCATGCATGTCCCTAAATCCACAGCCCACACTCCCAAACAGCATGCAACTCACCAATAGACTCCAGTAACCGACTATGGCCACTGCAGCACAATGTCGCACTTTTATAGTGCAACCCATGCAAATGAGGTGAGGAGCAACTTTAAGTAGATGCAAATTGCAGTGCTGCACCATTGAATGGCTGATTAGATGATTTGCATATGACGGCTGAATATCACGCTGTTGCGCGTTGCGCAATTGTGTTGAACATGTTGAGCCAATGGTGCAGTTCTGTAACATGCTTAGTACACACCTCACTGCGCATGCCCGGGTTGCTGACGTAGGCGTCTGTCACGCTGATGATGTGCTGTGCGCGGTAGGCAATGCAGGGCACGGCCACCATTGTGGCAGTGGCACTATAGCGATGGTCACTACATGGCGCTGTGGCATTGGGCCATCATAGGCTCACTGGGCCAACTGTGCGGTAGGCCGCTATGGTGCTGGCACACAGGAAGCCAATCGCGCTACATGCATTGTGTTCCAGTGGCACTGTGCGTGTCCATGCACCAGAGACCCTTGACCCTGTGCCCGACCTTTTCCCCCTAGGCACCATGCAGCAGGCATGGGTGCACCTCTTTCTTGCTGTTCAGTAACAGCGCGATAGGGAATGGCAGCGCTGTACCACACAGCATCTGCACGTGGGGAGCCGCGCTGCAGAGTGCCATATTGCCAACTAGAATAGAGAGAATGGCACGCAGAAGGACAGCCCAGTGGTCTGCAATTGAATTAGCAAACCTAGTGGCCATTGTGGAGCCACACCATGGTCCTCTGTTTGGGGAGGCTCCCTGGACAGGGCCAGGACCCAGGTGTGGCAGAAGGTGGCCACTTCCCTGGAGGAGGCCACTGGATGGGGGAGGAGTGCAAAGCAGTGCAGGCACCAATATGGGGACCTGTGGAGGAGGGAGCCAGAGCTACTGGCATGCCTGCGGGCATGTGCCTGAAGGGGCACGGTGCCACAGCCAGGTAAGGGTTCCGTCAATACACTTTTATCGTCCATATGGGTAACAGTTTTGTATGTGTCCAGCACATAGGGGAGGGACCATCCAGGGTTGGCTGTGGTGGTGTTCACAGGGTGTGGGGTGGGTCTGGCTGGGTGGGAGGGCACACACCTGGGGGCAGGGGGACTTTGCTTCAGGATTGTACTGATGTTCCTCTCTCCTTGTTTGCCTCACAGGCCCTGAGGAATGCTGCCGTGTGAGGGAAGAGCGGCAGTGGGAGGAGGATGGTGCAGCCAGGCAGGTCGAGGGCCCTCACCACCGACATGACCAGCCCGATGAAGGTGAGTGCCATACATCCATGATTACTATTGCATGCTGTGTGACAGGGTGGGCAGCGGGGCATGGCCACCATCCATCAACACCACTGCCATGCATGCAACTTGTTACAGTCAACACTGTCCTGTGGCAATGCATGTCTGGGAGTGCATCAATGGGGGTCCATGCATGCACCAGGTACATGGTTGTGCCACTGCCTTTGCACCACATAGCTATATCACTAAACGGCCACGGTGGTGCTGTGTGTGACTTGGCCAGTGGGTGTGTGCAGTGTTCTGCATGGCTGTATGCACCTGGGTGGGCAGGTCCTGTGGACATGATCACTGTGGGTGGTCATACACCATCACAGTGGTATGTCCCATGGCCGTATGCCATGCACAGTGGGCGGGCTGTATGGGGTTGTGCATTCACACTTATTGACTGTGCTCCATTGTCCTAGGTACCCGCCATCTTTGTGAGATCCGGGAGGCACTGCAGGAGATATTGGTGGTGGCACGGGTGTCGCTGGACATCCTGCGATGCATAGATGAGAGCAGGGTACTGAGGAGGCACAGGGCCCGGAGGAGCCAGAGTGGGGAGGGGCGCTCCCGCTAGGGATGGATTGCTCCCTGTATTCCCCTACCCCCCTGGACCCACCCTCACACCCCTCCTTCCTCATCCCATTTGTCCACCCCTGCCATCTACCCACCCCCACCTTGTCTGTGGCCCCCCCAACCTTGTATATAGTTCCTATGTTATATTGTATATAGTTCTTTTATTATTGTATATAGTTGATTGTTATATATTTTTTCAATACATTTAATTTTGATATGAATACTGTTGTGGCTCTGATTTGCAGTGGGCTATAGGTGCTCAGTTGCAGTGGTGTGCATGGCGTCAGGGGTGGTGCGGTTATGGGTGTGTGTGTGTGTGTGTCCGTGTGGAGGTGACTATGGTGTGGGGGTAGCTATCAGTCAGTGTCTGTGGTGTGTGTGTTGTTCCCTGTGCACTGGATGACTGTGTACAGTGGTCCATGGTGCATGCTCTGTGTCCATGGTGCCCCTATCAGCCCGTCTGTTGCCTGTGCAGCTGACACACGTGCATGTCTGTGACCTGCATGGTCCGCTGGCATGTCAGTGGTGGCAGTCCCTGCAGGGCAGCCACTGTACCCGTCACATTGCTGGGTTGCCTCCTGTCACTGGTGTGGTGCATGCCTGCCTCGGGTGGCACTGTGGGCACCATGGTTGTTGTCCCACCTCCATGTTGTGCCTTGTGTGTGTTGCAGGGGATGTGCCCCACTGTCTGTGACTTGTGCTCCGGGCGACTGATGGTGGTGTATGGGTCCACAGTGCCTGCGCAGGGTGGCTGGCACTCCAGTGCCATGGAGGACTGTGGGTTGTGTGTACACAGTTTACATGGGCCCACAATGGGGGCTTGGTTGCCCTACCACTGCGTCCCTGTGTTGTTGTGTCCTTGGGTATGGGTGGGTGTCTGTCCATACACTGTGTGGCATCCAGTGTGGTGCATGCTTCCACACACCACTGTGGGTGGCTGTGCTGGCTGTTGTGGCCAGTGGTTGGTTGGGGTGTGTCATTGGACTACTGTGCAGGGTGCTGTACCACTGGTGGTGGTGTCAAGGGCATGCCCTGTCCCATGTGGGGGTACCTATTGTGCCGACACATGGTTGGTCTCTCAGCAGTACCTCGGGGGGACTGTGCGTGGTGGCACTGTGTCTGCCATTGTTGCATTGCTGTGTGCTGCAACCCGCGGATGGGTGCTCGTGGTGGGGCTGGCTTGCATGGTTCTGTGGTGCACAGGGTTGCAGTGTCACAGTGGGGGTGGTGGCATGCATGGCGTTTCCTGCAGTGGTGGTCACTGCTCATGGGGGGGTGTCTGGGGGTCACGGTGCAGGGTGTGCTCTGCATTGGGGGGATGGTGTGGCACGGGGTGGTCAGCCCTCCTTGTGCACCAGTCACAGCTTGCCAGTAGGTGTGATGGGGCACCGTGGCCTGGCTGTGGGTTGTTTGCTTGTCTCCATGGGCCAGTGGTTATTCCGGCCCTCCCCCAGTTGTACAGTGCATGGGGTGTGGGGGGACGATGTCTGTTCTGCTGTGTGTTCCTTTGCCCATCTGTGGCATGGGTGGTGGGCCCCTACCTCCCTGGTTGTGCAATTACATTGCTCTGCTGCTGGGGGGCGTCCCTGGTTGCGCTATGGTGCCTCTGGACTGCTCAGCTGAACATCCCTTGTTGAGCTATGGCACATCAGATCTGCTCAGCTTCCCCTCCCTAGTTGCGCTATGGTGCAGGTGGTGTGATATTCAGTTGTCGGCTGTAGACGCAGTTTGGCCTGCTCCATTTTTGAATACCGCGTCTCTTGCGCATGAGCGCAATAGACTTGCACTTGCTCCTGCTATTGCGCACTTTTTGGGTGCAGTTTGAATATCTGGGCCCATGTGCTCACCCAGAGCTCAGCTGGTGCAAACTCAGAGCCGATATGGCTGTGGAGAGCTTTTAGGAGTGGAAAGAGCTTGGAAAAGAATATACAGTGCTTTCTCTGCACCGCAGTCAGATGTAAATAATGCTGCAGCAATTACAGTACTGCTGCATGATACTCGCACATGTGAAGTTTGCCCTGCACAACATGGCAATGCTGACATCACTATGTATGCACGATAGTCATGCATGCACAGTTTTAGTCAACATCACCATGTTGCACACGGTGGCATTCAGTACTGCAGTTGCAGAACAGAAAAGTAGTGCACCAGGAAGTTAGTATGTTTATGTGGCCCTTGAAGGGGAAGGCTGCATAAACAGAATCACTGGAAACTATGTTGGAGCACTGTGGCAGCACATCAGACAGCGGTTCAGTTACATGCTTCCTCAGTGCTGTTATACAAATCTGATGATGGCATAACATCCATGGAGCTTGGCTAATGCAGCTGTACAAATCAGACTCAGGAGGAGTCTATTAACAAAGAAGAGATCTGGTCTGGGACTTGCTCGTCATCACAGTCACTGTCTCATTCTTTTCTAAGCAGTAATTTCTGGCAAATGTGCCTTAACCATATTGATCTCAGTGCTGGTAGACTACTGTACTTCTGGTTTTCCCCTGATTATATTAGGTGGAGGAGTAGCAGTCTTGAAGTGGTACCTGCCGGTGATGGCATGCTCTCGAAAAAAGGGGCCCCCATGCTCATCTGCACATTTTAGAAATGATGCCTTTCCTTGTTTTTGCTGTAAAGAAACTGTCCCCTTTAACACAAAAACAAGGAGTCAGTTATGACCTCCACCCCACCTTTTTGCTTCAAGTGAGGAACATCATTACGGGTTTGCATCAGATGTACAGAGGTAGCCATAGATGCAAAATATTGTTAAACAGTAATCAACTGTATGCAAAAGCTCCTTTTTTGAATGTGTGCTGTCTTAATGTTGTCAATACCACTCCACCCATGTGTAGTCTGCCCCTGAATTTCTGTACCCCAAGTGCATTATTTTACATTTCTGTGTTCAGGACAAAAATGCGATGTGGCGAGTAAGCGGAATAAGAGTGATCACCAGGTGACAGGCTCTCACTGTTGCAGCACCACCTTGGCAGTGTGAAATTGGGGGCAGTGCAATGTGGTGACCATAAGCACGATGACTGTGGCTCCTAAACCTGCACCTGAACAAGCGTCATTTAACGGTGGCCTGTCCCTAGCAGAGTCTACTCCCACCCCCACCCCCGAGAGAGACAGAGCAACAGCGAGAATGGCTTCCAGTGCAGCAAATATGTGCAGCTCCAAACTGTTCCAGTCAGAGATGGTGTAAACCCACTCCCCCAAACAGAGAAATGGAGTACAGTGTGTGCCCAAGCTCAGTTGCCATCCATTTTATTTCAGCTCACTCTTCTGGCACCTTGCTGTCTGTCTGACTCTCTGTTTGTCTTTTTGAAGCTTAGTGGAGGCAGACAACAAATACAGAAAGGCAGAGAAAGTGGCAGCAAGAGTGCCATGACTGGGACAAGGAGCCGTGCTGCAGAGTTTTCCTTTCGCCGTGGAGGAGCAGACATTAGAGGATGAGTGAGAGGCCATAAGAGACAGTGTAAAACAAACTTGGTACATCTATTCCACCATTGCAATAAAGGAGCACCCAGAAAGAGCCAGAAACAAATATGTGGGTCAAATATCTACCCATTCACATTGACTAGCATAGTGTATGGTTGGCGCTGGATGGGCACCCCTGGGTAGTTGCTGCCCCCTTCACCTCCAGCGCACATCAGCACATATGAAACAGTCTGCAGTAGTCACAGACTGATGTAGGTTACTCATTTTCTCCCTCCATGCCCATCCCACTCCACACAGGTTGACACAGTGACAAGGTGATCTGCAGGTGGGCAGCCCAAGTTAAATAGTGGACTGTGGCCTGGCAGAAGTTGATGATTGGTACCCCCTCCTCAACCATCACACCACTGCACATCGACTGCCCCAGCCAGAGACAGAAATGTGAGTTGCACATTTGCCACACCACACCTGTTTCTATTTAGCCTGGTGGCTGCCAGGTGGGTGGAAATGGGGTTGTGGTCCAGATCCATTGGGTGGCCTGAGGCCATTGGCACCCAACATATCTTTTCACATTTCTGCACATGTGAAGCATTTTCTCCTTCCATTCCGCCTCTTGCATGTTAGGAGCACTCTGCCGGAGCCAATGGCAGATGTGGTTTACATATCTGTCCATCTTCACCCATCTGAGGTCCATGAAAGTTGGCACTGGCATTGGGTGGGCTCCAGGCAGGTGGCACTGGAAAAATGGTGCACCATCCCCCCATTCCAACTCCACACAAGAGTAGCAACCTGCAACAGCCAGGGATAGAGATGCAAGTTGCACATCTTTCCCCTCATACCTGTCCCTGCTCCACCAGAGCTAGCATGAAGGTAGGAGTGGGTTTTGGGTGACTGGTACTCCCTCACCCTATGCCACACCTCTGTATTTGCAGAACACTCTGCTTCAGCCAGAGACTGTCCCACCGAACGTGCTCTGCCCATGGAGAGCACTCTGAGGTACTGAGATATAAAAATGTGGATCTTGTATCTGCCCCTCCACAACTGTTCCCACTCTGCTGGGTGGGTGGGGGGTAGGATACAGTGGGTGCTTCTAAGTGACTGGTGCCCCCTCTTGTACCCCCAACTATCAACCCAGCACTTTACACCAGCCACAAAAGAGATGTGGACTGCACATTTGCCACATCATAAACTGTGCCCATTCCAAAAAGTTTCACACACAGGCTGGAGTGGGGTCTAGGATGGTGGCTATTAAGTGACTACCCCCCATCCCACCTCCACACATGGGGAGCATTCCTTCCACTCCATTACACGTTTGCACATAGAGTGCACTCCTCCCCCTCCATGCCTCTTTTGCATATGGGGAGCAATTATCCTATCCAGCTCTCTTCCACATGGTGAACATAGTGTCTTATGTAATCATATTTGGTCGCAATCCTTGTTGAATACAACATTGTACAGTACATATTGTATATACTAGTGTAATGAAAATTGCTTTATTTTAATTTATATTATGTGTCCTTTTTGTATTACACCATGTATTGTCTTTATCATTGCTTGTACAATGGACCTCCTTGCAAATGAGCTTGCTCAATGGATTTTATCCCTTCACAACAAATTTGAACTTGAACATGGAAAGTGCTCTTCCCTCCATTCCACCTCCACACACAGGTTTAATTGCTCCACCTCCATCCCACCGCCACACATTGCGAGCACTCATCCCATGACCCTTCCAGTGCTTCTCCCACTACATTTCACCTCTCCCACATGGAGAGCATCTCAGCTCCTACACATAAGGAGCACTCCTCCCCTCCATTCAACCTCCACACATGGGAGCTTTCCTCCCACTTTATATCAGCTCTGCACATGGGGAGCACTCCACTCCTTCATCCCATTGCTCCCCATCCATCCCACTCCTACACATGGGGACTCCTCCACACATTTGCATCACTCCTCCTCTGCCACCAACCCACCTTTGCATAGAGAGTACTCCTAACCCCATTCCACCTTTGCACATGGGCGCACTCTGTAACAGCCAGAGACAAAGATGTCAGTCAGGCATTGGGGAGGGGTACACTGCATCTCGCTATGGGACTGCCACCTAGTGCAGACCAGGTGACAGCACATTTGGGCAGATTGCAGGGAAAGGGACTTCTGACTAATACCAGCACGCATGACATACTGTGTATGTGGTCATGTGATTTCATGCTGGCATCCCAGGATGAAAGCATGGAGAAAAAGACCCCAGTCCACCCAGAGTGGATGCCGGCACCCTCCACAGGCCCATTCCTGATTAACATGGAAGGAGACTCATCACCATAGTGGTCCTGAGTAAGTGGTGATTAAACTGTAAGTCCACAAGAAGGTCAGCATTGTGGCTTGGGGAAAAAGAAGGAAAGATGCCAAGTTCATTATATCTACCCCACTTCTTCATAAGCAGAGATTATATGATTATGGTTATAATAAGGTCAGTCTCTTACTGTTTAAAAAGTGTTTCTCATGCCGGCTGGGTGAGATGATTGCAAAGCAAAGTTGAGAGGTTCTGTCTGCCCAACTTGTATGAGAGAGACTTGATAAACAGTAAGAGATTAATGTTCTATACCCATAATCATACTACATGGAGATGGACCACCCAGAATCAATTGTGGATAGTGTACAGGCTGTTTTATTTTCAGTTTTATTTATTTTTAGTAGTGCGCTCCCCCTGCAATCATGTCATGGTTTGACCAACATTAGATGTGTGACACAGGCCATTGTGGATGCACACTGTCTTGTGTGGCATCAGTTTGAACATAGTGATATAACGTGGTGGAGAGTAGTAGGAAACAGTTTGCACATGGCATGGTGAAGAGCGGTGGGGAAGAAAGACACAGTCTGATGTACTGCAGAGCCATATGAATCAAAAGCTAAACTTCATCTGGCATGGTGAAGACCCATGGGAAGCAGACACTTCTGTTATGGTAACAAGTGTACTGGATGGCTAGTGTGAGGAGATGGCTGAATGCCTGATAAGAGGTGTAGTCATTCACATCGCTGATTGGCCCTGGGTGATCCATTTTCATATAATTAAAAGTACACTGTGGAAATGTGCAGAAATGTTTGAGGATACCCCACTCACTTTACTACCCAGCTTACCTAGTGAGGTTCTTGGTCAGCAGAAATTCCTCCAGGCTTGCTCGAAGGTCTGTACTGTCTTTATATCTACCATCTCCTCTGGTGAGGTGATGTTTAGGTTCTGTGCCCTCTTTGATAAAAAATAACCCCTAATGTTACCCATAAGTTTACCATATACAGTGTGTTTTGTCTTATTTATTGCACTCTTGTAACCCCCTACCCCAGGGCGCATCTGGAATCGAGCAGTACTCTGCTCAGTATGCCTTCCTGGTAAATCTCTTAAATAAATAAATAAAAGTTTATAGGCTGTACTGAACAGCAATTGATATGCCTTTCATACAGTATGTACAGTATGCTCATCTTTTATCTTATATACTATAGTTAAATGGAATGGGTATATTTAAGACATGTAAAGTATTCTAGATGGAGCCATTAGGATTTTTTTTTTATCATTTACTTTACATTGCTGAAGGTCATCCTTATTTGGATACAGAGGATGCTGAATTATGTATTCATGATTTTATTACTTGTCTCATGTATAATTTGCTCTTTACTGGTTACCCAAGGCAACAAATTCAAAACTGCAACAAACTCAAAACTTTATTGCATGTGTTATTTAGTAATAAATTTTATGACAACATTAATCTAATTTTTAGGCATCATTGCATCTCAATGTAATAGAGAAATCAAACAGTGGGCTTGACTTTCAAAGAATCTACTAGCAGCAAATGGTTGTAAACACCATTTATTGATGACTTGTTCTTTGTGACCCTGCTGAGATACTATAAGTTCAGAGGGGTTGGAATCCCCCTATCCATGTTCCTGCATCAGAAATTATAGGTGGTTGGGAAACTGGGATAATGGACAGTAAGTAAATGACTCCCAAGGCCATTTATAGGCCCATAGTGGCCCTCATAGGCTCACACATATGGCACAGTGACCCCCCAATTATGCCCTAATACAATCATGTGTAACATTCACAACATTGTGAAAAGATGTGTCTGAGGGACAGGGCATCACACTTTGTTTGAGAAGGCTACCCAAGACTGCTCAACACTGTGGTTAGAGAGGGGGAACTACTTGATATGAGGAATAGTGGCAACTGGAGTGCACATAGGGGGATCCACTGAACTACCAGGGAGTGCTAATGCAAGGGGTGAGTGAGAAGAGAAACCTGGACCTCAAGGAAATACAGAATGTGGTATAATAGCTGGCCCAGTGGTGCTGACGGTTTTGGCGCTGGATGCCACACCTTGTGCCAGACCAGCGACCCGGGTTTGGGAATGAGCTCTGGCCATCGGGGGTTGGCAGGGAAGAGAGAGGATTGAGCACCTGGAGGACTGCTCTCCTCTCTCTGGGGAGGACTTTGGGGCCTGCTTGGCTGTCTAGTGGCTCCAGGTGGAGACTGGGGGTACTACAGGCAAGCCAGCCATACGTAAGAGGGGAGGGAGTGTGGCAGATGTCAGCAGGCAGCCGTGCATGGACGTCTTTGCATGTTGCACCACCCGGGGAAACTACAAGGAAAAATCCTGTCCTAGGTTCATGGAAATGAAGGGGGCTCCAGGGGCAGGAATGCACATCCCTACACTGGCCCATTTCCTCAGGTGAACTCCTGGCTGACCCGTCAAACCAGGTAGGCTCTTTCTAATTTCAGATAGACTGCTAGGGGAGAGTGGGCCCATCCCAGGGGGTGATCCAAGGTGATAGGGTCTACCTGGTTGACAGGGGAGTTCACCGAGTCTAGGGTTCAGGCAAGGAGTAGCAGTCCTAGCCACGTGAGCACACTGGAAGGATGCCCAGCATAGGGGGAGTATAAATAGAGTTAAAAAAAAAAGAATGTGGTGTGGTTTGGAAATGAGGAAGATCTCTCAGAAATGGATTTGAAGATAACAAAAAGGGCTGAATGCATACCACAATACTATGTGGGCCACATTTGTTGGCCAATGCTTGATTGTTGGTGGGTACAGAAAAATATATGGATGGATTTGCATGGTGCTGCACTCACATGGAGGACTCTCCTCCTGATGTGTGTAGAATCATTTGTCTACCAAAGACTTGGGTGGTGGTACAATGTTGCAGGTAAAAAATATCCATTTTGCACTGTCCTCTATTATATTTGTGACTTGTGTCCATTATTTCTTACATTGTTAATCATCTCCAGCTTCACAAATATTTTTACTTTCTTGTCTTACTGTCCCCTCAGTGTTCCTATGTGTCCTTTTCCTTACGTGGTAGTGAAACTTGTGTAAACACTACTCTCCAGATCCTTTTCCTTGTGATCTTTTCTTCTCCTTGTAACCCACAGGGTGCATCCCTTCCCCTGTCTATAGGTTTTAGGTGGGATATGTCACGAGGAAGAGGGGAGAGCCCCTGGTCTACAGCAAGCCAAAGTCCAGAAGTCTCTTGCTATTAGATAACCAGAACAGTACATGATAATTGGGATTCAGTCAGTGACAGAAGATCTCCATCTTGGATGCAGAATTCGATGGCTAGAGGGGCAGCAGCGGTCTCCTTCTGGGAGGCAAAACTTGATAGAGCTAACACAACATAACAGCTCAAACAGAATTAATAGGCACTTAACAAAGATCACTGTCGAGCCGAGAAATCCATTGCAATCTGGCAGACTTTATTTTCAAACAGTTTTTTCCATACAGCTCAAACCATTCAAACAACAATCAGCTCCCTGGAGCTAGGGCAAATTTTTATCAGGCTACTCAACAATGGCATGGTGCCGTGGCACAGTTCTTTGGGGGACATGAGTCCTGAACCTGGATCCCTCTCACTGCTGTGGAGCTAAGCAGGCTCCCAAATAGTTGTGGTAGCAGACAGTGGTTCTTATTGGCTCTCCCGAAGCCCCATACTTGAACTCTCTCCCCACATAGGTACTTTGGCTGGACTCCAAGCATCTCTCCTATTACCACAGGCACAATTCCCCTCTTTCACGGCACTCACATTTTCTGGGGATGTTGAATCCAACCCTGGCCCTTTGGCTAAAGCAAACTCCCCTAATTGTGACCATTAGAAGTTTGGTGGATTGTGTTTTATACATTTAAATGTACAAAGCATAAAAAAAAAAGATGTGAAATCCAAGCATTGGTGGAGAACATTACCTGGATATCCTATGCTTAACCGAGTTATGGTTGAAGCATCAATTGATAAAAAATTCTATCGATGGATGGCTACAACGTGATTCAGAAAGACAGGATGGGGAAATAAAAGGGGGTGGGATACTGGTTTATTATAAGGGTGGATTAGATGTAATTGAATTAGGTTCTAGTTACAACACCAAAACTGACTGAATGGTTACTTGTACAGCTGCTATTAGGGGGATGTTAAAAGCTGAAGTAGTGTATGGTTTATAATCCCCCCAAAATGGGCATTAGGGGACAGAAAGATTTTTTAGAATTTATAAGTTTGGAACATACTGTAGGTCTGGGGATTTATTGATAGTGGGTGATTTTAATGTTAACTGGGCCCCAGATTCTGATCCTGAATCGAATCATTGGTTGCTAATGCTGGCCTTTGTCAGCTGATTATTACATACAACAGAATGAATTTAGTAATCTAAAAAATACACCTCATTGGACTTGGTCCTTACCAATAATCCTGAAAGAGTTTTAACAAGTGGTACACTCCCAGATGTGGTGAGTGATCATTTTGCTATATTCTGCAATTGGAAAAGCAAAAATACTAAACCTCTCACCAGATTTATTTCCTTTAGGAAACTTAGAACTACCATACAAGATAGTTTATTATTAATGGAACTAGAATCAATTGATTAGTCTTATCTTTATGCTATCCCAGAAGTAGACTTGGCAGTTGATTATTTTACTAATATTGGTGTTCTTTTGATTGCTTACCTTCTCTAAAATTTGTTGATGTTTTTTTGGGATTTATCTGCCTTATTTAACTGAAATGCATGATAATGGTGTAGTCATTACCAATATTGTTTTGTTTCAGATCCTTACTCTACTCAGTTCAATCCCTGTTGATGTAATAGTCTCCACTCCTCCCACTGCATAATGAGTGTCTTGACTGTGTTGGAGGTGTTTCCAAGTCAAGAAAACATGCAGCGTGAGTTGATAAAGAACTGCAAACAAACATGTTTTTGAATAGTATCAACAGTATGGTGAGCAGTCTATTCTTTACATTTAAAAAGAAAAAAAGGTCAAAATCAAACTGGACACTGACATCAGCAAATTCCTTGTGAACAACCATACAATGTGTTTTGTAAACTAGGGACAATTTAAGGCCTAAAGGGTGCTGATAGTGTCCCTTCATGGAATGCGTATGCTAAGCTATGGTAATATGGAGACAGGATAGAATGATTTGCTTTGGAAAAAGAATATTAAGAAGAAAAATATGATTCCATTTTTATGGCTGTGGGCAGATCCTACAACCATTTTGCATTCAGCTTCTGAAAACTGTCGACTGTGGCACACTTCCATTGGACTTTTGGAAGTATCCTTCCAAAAGTCCAACAGAGCTTGGAGCACTCCACCACGGTTGGCCATTACGGAGTAACAACCACACTATTTTGGTTGTTACTTCCGCATTCTGCAGATCCAGGTCTGCAACCCCACCCCTGTGCTCTTGGCAAGAGTTTGGCAGTGGACCTCCCTCTTTTGCCACTCTAACCCCCCTTTGGCTCTGCCCTTAGATGGGGCACCCATCAGGCACCAAAACTAGGTCCCCAGGGGCTGAAACATTCGGTGACCCTTAGTTCTTTTGGTGGGTCCTCTGTCCACTTCACCCACTTTTTCTGTTCCTTATTTCTCTTTAAACATGCATCCAGTGCTAGAAAGAATAATCTTTGGGCTTGCGGCCTACTCATTGCCTGACCCGGGTCCTCCAATATGGGTAAAATCATTGGTGGCGTGGATGGTGATGGCTGGGGAGACGTGCTTCCACCTGGGTTGCTCCTACATGTCTGCAGCCAGAGGTGGTACTAAAGATACCGGGGTGGTCATTTCTGCGTGGATGCACTTTGTGGTTACACACTGCAGTCCGCACAGAAAAACGGTCCCCTTGTGACCACAGTCCTAGTTGGCCATCTCAACAGGGAGCTGCTGCTCCAGCCAGCTGTGGGGGGAAATAGGTGAGGAACGGGCACCAGGAGGGGAGAGGAGGGAGTTCCACAGAACCTATAGAGAGGACTATGCCTCAATTGGGGCAGGTGAGGTGAGCTCCGGGAGGTGGCTAGACATAGCCAGGGAACCAGCCACTGGGAAAACAAATAACAAAAATGAATAATAAACAAAGAAGAGAGAAAAAAAAACAGCAAAAAAAAAAAAAAAAAGAACACCAACATGGCAACACCCCAGAAAATAGGGCCAGGCCACAATCTGCCCATGGGCAGCTAGCATGAAGAGCAACCTATGAGAGGAAAAGACAAGGGGACTGCAGGGCAGCCCAACATGGCAGCAGCCAAGGCCAATACCTAAAGAACAAAATAAAAACTCAGCCAGTACACTGGAGAGGAGAGTCAGGGGAACTGCAATAGCAGCACCAAGCAGGGTGCACTACTAATCACCCAGCCACTGGACAACCCAAGAAACCACAATCCACAACTGCACACCCAGGAGGCAGACAACTAAGGGGGACTCACTGTATGGGACTGGCTGCTGTTGAACATCTGGAGGACTCCTGGACCCCTCAAGGAGCTGAAAGATAGCTGCTCCTGCTGAAGATCCAGGGACCACTGGCTACAGAGGAGTAGCCACCAAGCAGCTACAGACCAAAGCATCAGGTAAGCCTCCAGGCATCCGTACTCCTGTGCTCTCCACTCTCTCAGCCACCCAGTCCAGAACTATCTTTCTGGCTAGCAGGGATAACCCTTTTTAGCCTAGGTGTGGACCTGGCTTATTGCCACACAGTTGGGTCCCTGGGGCTTGGGGCAGCCCCTTGGGCTGATTTATGGGCCCTTTAGGCACTGGCAAAAGCCCTGGCCTGGCTAGAACAAAGGATTCAATGGCTCCAGGAGGGAAGGGGGAAGAGGGGGCCAGGGACAGGAAGTGGTCAGCCAGTCAGCTTGGTCAGCAAGCCAGCTGGCCATGTATGGCATGGGTGGGGGGTTAGCCATTTCTATCCCTGAAGTTTTCCCTGGTTTGCTTGCTGGCAAACATTGGGGCACTTGCTGAAAATGGTTGACCATGGCACACTTCCACTGGACTTTTGGAAGCATCCTTCCAAAACTCCAACAGAGCTTGGACCACTCCGCCATGGTCAGTCTCTATGGAGTAACAGCCACACTATTTTGGCTGTTACTTATGCATTCTATGACAAGAACTGCACACCTCACATGCACACCTCACATGCATGCACAGTTCCGCTGGTGCTACCATCTTTGGACTGACAGAATGCCATTCACCATAACTACACATGAAAAGCTCAGAATCAGCAGAAGCATGGAGGAATGGAGCATGGGCGAGTGCTCCATAATGGCAGTGGTTTAGGGTAGGGTGTAGCCCCATGCTCATGGCCTGAATGGTTGTTTGCTGAAGAAAGTTGAGGTATTAATTTAAGCTTATCTTGTTTACTTGTTTAACTTAGTCGGCTTCAATAGAGGTGACGGTTGTGGGCTTTACAAGAATGTAGAAAATATGTCTGGGATAGCGACGGAGATAAAAAAGAAACAATGAATGCTCCTGGAGCAACGCTGTATAAAGAAAAAGCATGATAAATCATCCACTAACCTTGAAGTGACCACCACAGAATGAGTTAAAATGGGCATGACTAGTAGAACTCATCTGCAGCAACAAAAAGTAAATACCTTTTTTTCACCGAACAACATCTTTGCGGTTAAACCTCTCTGTCTCCTCTTCCCCGGTCTCCACACTCAATCCCTCTGCTTAGCACTGGGACCCTGGAAACTGAAGAAATGGGCTATACTACAGTGGATAACCTGGAAAGCATGGAGCAATTTCAACTTGCTGGTGCCACACAAAGCCATATGCAGGAACAGATTAACTCTGCCTCCTCATCAACCTGCTCACAAGATAAATCTAGTTTTGATAGTATGACACCACTAAATGAGGGTGACTTACAAATGCAGCAATGTAGGAAGATGTGCAATACATGCAGTGGAATTGTAGCCCAATTTTCTCCCAGTATCGATCATTTAGAGGATAAAAATGTAAACTGTCAAGAAAATAGCTTCACAGAACATTCTAATAGGGATTCAGTTACAAAAGAACTGTTTAAACAATTTCAAGCAGAGGTTAAAAATGAAATTAAGTCAGGTCTTGCTACCATTACATCTGCTATTTCAGATTTGTCAACCATGTTATCCACTATACAAGTACAGTTAAGCTCCTTAACACAACGTACTAATGAAGCTGAAGAATGGATTAGTGCTATTGAAGACAAACTCAGTCCCGCAATCCTTCAACAACAACTTGAGAAGGATCTTATTGAATTAAAGAATAAAGTACTGGACTTACAGAATAGATCAAGACACTAAATGTTAAATTAATTGGGATACCAGATGGACTGGAGGGTCAGGGAGACCCCCTCCCTTTTTTTGAAAAATTAGTTACAGTGGCTAATGGCAGAAAATATGCAGAAGAATGGATAATTTTGGACAGAGCACATCGAGGCCCTAAATAGCAGCCCTTTTTATATAAGGAGCAGAACTCTCATGCTGTATACATTAAACCCCACTACTATCAAGACCAAGAGTTAATCCTTCAACAGGCACAAATAAATAGAGGGTTGATTTTTGAAAAGTTACATTTTTGTCTTATCCTGATCTTTCATATGCTACGTTACAAACAAGGAGCTCTTTTGATAAAGTAAAATATATTTTGCAACAATGGGAAGTGCGTTACACTTTCCTCTATCCAGCTCAAATCAGATTTCACATGCATGGCAAAGCTCATATGTTTTCAAATCCTTAGGATGCTGAGCTGTTTCTAGGGGTTCATACATGAGTAATCTGTTTGCCAGGAGGACATTTGGATTAAAGAGAATGAAGCTTAAAAACACAGAAATCGGACTCAATATGATTTTGCAACAGATGAGATTGTGAAAGCTGCACTCAGGGAAGGCGGTATGCAGGGAAGGGGGTAAGGAGCAAGGAAAGAGGAGAATGGGGAAGGGGAGTAAGATATAGGAATAGAAAGTAAGAAAGGGAGGGAGAAATTGGGAGATGAAAGAATAAGAATTGGAGGAAGGATTGGATGGTTAAAATTGCATTTCATTATCTTTGGTTCTGTTTCCCTTTTTTTTCTTTTTTTCCCATGACCCCACCTCCCATAAATTAGTTTTTTTTTTTGTTGTTTTTTTGTTTTGTATCTGGGCAGAACTAAGAGTGAGGGGTTTGTTCATCAGCCCTTGAGCAGCATTAGCAGATCTAGGAATCGAAGTTGGGGGGGAGGAGGGAGAGGGGATGGGGATACTTAGTTTAAAGGGAACATTTAGTATTGTAATGTATATGATAATTAAGTAAATTATAAGAAAAATGTGTAATAATAATATGATTTTGGGAGGGACATATGTATATTATTATAGTCAGCTTTTTTCACAGGAAAACATGGTCATGATTAAATATGAATATCAAGAACATTTACATAAGGAGGTACAAGGATTGTGTCAAGTTTGGAAATGTGGGAAGGAGGGATGGATGGGATTTAATAATTGCATTTTTTTGTATAGTGAATTTGGTCATAACCAATATAACTTTTTAACAGCTAAGGTCAAAGATATGCAAATATATATTAATAGGTCTAGACATAAGTTAATGTTGTTAATTAATGATGGAGAACGATGGAGAGAGATGGACTGATACAATTATAGATGGTTAAAATCTGTCATTAAATACAAAATAATATGCAAAGTTCAAAAATAATCACATGGAATGTACTGGGTATGAAAGATCATTTGAAAGCTAGGAACATGTTCAATTATGCTGATCACAAGGGTGCTAACTGCCTCATGATTCAGGAATCTCATTTAGACCAAAAATAATTTTTGTTTCACTCTGAAAGATAGGGGGAGAGGGCTAACGCTCCAAACTCCAGTAACTCACAGGGAGTTTCAATTTTTTTCAAGAAATCTTTAACTCTTAAAATTGTGAAACCTTTAGCTGACACTCAGTGATTTTATTTAACTATACAGGTGTTTATATAAGAACAAACATACACATTATGTAATGTTTACTGCCTGAATGAGAACGCACCAGCATTTTTTACATATCTTGTTTTAGAATTAGCTAGCTTTCCAGCACCTTACATTGCAGCCGGAGTCTTTAACATAGTTCTTGACCCAATTTTAGATAAATCTGGAATAAGACTAGAGAAAATTATATCCGCTGCACTTATAATTATTCAGTTCATGAACGACTTTAATTTAATAGAACTCTGGTGAATAAAAAATCCTAATACTAGGCAATACTAATTTTTCTCTCGATCCCACATCAAAGCTATTCACAGATAGATTTTGTTTTAATTTCATCACAGACAGAGACTTTAGTAACTAATATTCAGTATCATGCCATTACAATATTGGACCATGCACCTATACTATTAGAGATGCAAATACCAGACACCTTAACTAATTATCAGTTTAAGATAGATTCAACATTACTCAAAGACCCAACATTTATTGACCATATTAATCAGAAAATAGACAATTATTTTAATCATAATCCAACAACAGATATTAATGCAGCAAGCATATAGGAGGCTTTTAAGGCATATATAAGTGGTATTGTTATATCATATAAAATTAGGAAAAATAAACAAAAGAAAGATGTTACAAATTTTGGAGAAAAAAGATTAGTGACCTGCAAGCCACCCATAAGCATACTGAAGATAATCAGGTTTTTGAAACTCTTATTTCATATAAAGAAGAATATAATGGGATTGCCACTGAAATGGCAGAAAAACAGGTGATGTACACTAAAAATAAATATTATGCTACAGGAGAAAGAATAGATAAAATTATGACTTGTCAAATTAAAAAAAGCACAACAACAAAATATTGTAACTGGAATTATAGATGAACAAGGGCAATCGGTCTCCTTACCAGAAGAAATTGATAACGTTTTTTATAATTTTTATCAACAACTCTGTACCTCAGAAGTTAATAATTATTAACAGTCCCAGGAAGAATTTTTCTCTGAGATTCAAGTGCCAAGGATCACACCTGAAAAAGTAGAGCTCCTGGAGCAAAATATTTCATTAGAAGAGATACTTACAGCTATAACTAAACTCTCTTCTGGTAAGGCCCTGGGCCCTGATGGATTATCTATCAACTTTTATAAAATTTTTGACCCTAAACTGGCCCTGTATTTAAAGCAGTTATTTGAATATATACATGAGACACAAACCCTACAACCAACATTTAGGGAAGCTTGAGTATTTTTTTTTTTTTAAAGAGAAAGATCCTTATAACCCGGCATCACATTGACCTATTTCACTTATTAATTCATATTCTAAAATATTGGCAAAGGCACTGACCACCAGGCTTGAGGGTATGTTACCAGATATTATTCATCCCGACCATAATGGGTCTATTAAATGATGTCATTTAACAACTAATATTAGATGGATAATAAACCTAATTGATCATAATATGCATGCAGATTTATCTATTCTTACAATTGATGCAGATAACACATTTGATCGGGTAGAATGGCCATATATTAAATATATTATGGGGAAATATGGATTTGGACAAAGATTCCAAAAATGGATTAACATACTACACTTGGGCCTGGTCGCCATTGTTAAAACCAATTCAAATATGTCCCCTTCAATAAAATTGCAGAGAGGCACCCATCAGGGCTCTCCTCTTTCACCACTAATTTTTGCTTTAGCTATTGAACCTATGGCTATTGCTATAAGAAGTTCTCCTAAAATACAAGGTCCCTTAGTAGATGGAAAAGAGTTCCATAAATTATATGTGGATGATACCCTTATTTCAGTTAAAGATCTTAATCACAGCTTCCTAAGTGTTTTAGAGATTATGACTAAATTTGGGGAATTTTCTGGTTTTAAGGTAAATTGAACTAAAGCCCAGCTATTAGAAACATATGCACATTCCAAACCATTTATGCCCCCCCGGACAATACCAAATTAAATCAACAACTGAAATTACATATTTAGAAGTTAAAATTGATGACAAGCTTTAAAAACTACAAACTCAGAATTTCAATCGTATGCTTCAAGAAGTTAAAGAGCTTTTAGTTCATTGGGGAAACCTATCTTATACTCTTATGGTCAGATCCAATATAATAAAAATGGCAATACTACCAACATTTTTATTTCTTTTCCAGATTTTGCCAATTATAATTTCAGATAAGTTTTCCAATGCCCTAGAGGAAGAAATAAAAAAAAGTTTTATGGAAGGGAAAAAGTCCACGACTTTAAGTGGAAAAATTAATGTCTTCACACTCTGATGCAATATTGGCCATTCCAAACTTTGAAACATATTACTGGGCAGCCAATTTATGTATAATATTAAATTGGGTGAAGGAAAACAAACATGATCCCTCGCTTATTATGGAAACAGTAAAAACACCATTTAATAATGTAAAATATATATTGTGCCAGATAGTCAAAGGGGTTGTGACTGGTGCAACTGAGTGTGCCAGCACAACCCCAGTAATGTGCCCTGGGTGATAGTCAAAAGTGGGACTTGTATAGTGCAAGTCCTGATGCACTGGGATGCATTGGTAATGTGTGCGGCATATCTGAAGGGGGCGTGCCCATGCATATGCGGCACATTCTGATATTCAGCCCGGGATGTGTGGTGCATATGCTGGCACAACTCCTATATGCACTGCATACTAGTGCACAAAGTTGAGCCAGAAAAAAATGGCTCAAATGCTGGGTAGCTGTATTGCAGGGCACAGCACAGCAACTGCTAGCCATGGGTAGCCACCCGCCCCCCCAAAACACCATCCACAAGCACCCAAACAGTCTCTGATGGTCTGTGGTACCTCCTCTCTCCCATAACCCCAATCACAGATAATACTGAATAAACTAATATCCCTGGTAGTCTAGTGGTAACCCCCCTCCCTCCCCATTGCCCGATCACTGAACATAACCAATGTCACTGGCCCTGGTGATCTAGTGGTACACTCACATCACCCAATGCCCTGAGCACCGTACAATGGACTAATCTCCTGTCCCTGGTAGTCTAGTGGTCCCCAACCCCACCTTATGCACTGATCACCAGTGCACTGTAATGAGATATATCCCTGGTGGTCCAGTGGCACCCCCACCCCCCCAACCTCACAAGACCCCCTGCCCACCCAGCTCCACCCCCATCATTGGCGGGCAGCTCCTACCTGCCCACATATGGCCCAGCTGTCCGCCGAATTACAGCTTACAGTATGGGCTTGCAGGGCATACTGTATGAGACAGTCACAAATATGTGAATGGACTTGTTCATATTTGTGACTGTCTTTACACCTGTGCCCTGTGCATGCCAATTGGTCCACAGTGTAGACCAGTGGGCTTACAGCTCATACTGTAAGTTGTCATTCGGTGGGCAGCCAGGCGGTATGCAGGTGGGTGGCAGCTGCCCGCCGATGATGGGGAAGGGGAGCTGGGTGGCAGAGGATCTTGTGAGGGTGGAGGGTGGGGATGCCACTGGACCACCAGGGATATATCTAATTATGGAGCACTGGCAATCAGTGCATCAGGTGTGGTGGGGGACCACTAGACTACCAGGGATGGGACAATAATATATTTTACTGTGCTTGGAGCATTGGGAGGGGTGGAAGGTACCACTAGATCACCAGGGCTAGTGATATTTGTCATGTTTGGCAATCAGGCTATGGGGAGGGAGAGGGGTTACCACTAGACTACCAGGGATTTTATATTAACCAGTATTACCCATGATCTGGACTATGGGAGGGAGGGGGTGCCACTAGACTAACAGGGATTGTCTGTCATTCATACTACCAATGATCACATCGATGGGACGGGGTGCCCCAGGACCCCCTCAGTCTGCACAACATGCTGTGCAGGGTGCCATGCACATTTTGCTGGGCTGCCCTGCTCAGCCCATGCTTATGGGGCCATAATGGCACGCAAATGGCCTCATGTGTGCCTTGCATACATTATGGCGCCTTTGCATGTCCAACTCTGATTATCTCGGGAATGTGCCCAGCACAACTACAGTTGCACTGGAGCATTCCCAGTCCTTTCTGCATTGGGAATGCACCAGCGCACTATGTATGTGCCATGCACATTCTGTGCTATATTCAATGGTGATGCTCTATGGCGCATCACCTCTGACTAACCCCCATCTGTCCCCAGCACATCTTGGTTGTGCTGCACCTCCTCTTGCACCATTGCCTAGCACAGTCTGAATATTGGGCCCCTTTTATACTGATACAGCAAAATTAAAAATGCCATTGTTATTAACAACTCAGACCACCAGATATATATGGAAATATGTACTAAGATCTAGTACATATAAAAATATTATATCCATGGAGTCCCCCATTTTTATGAATTCCCAATTTATACCATCTACACAAAACCATATTTTTAAAGAATGGTTTAATAAAGGCCTTAGGCAAATAGGACATTTTTTAAATAAAGAACAATTATTAGATTTTGATATTCTTACAAAACAATATAATCTACTGAATTCTCAATTCTATGCATATTTTCAGATTAGAGATTTTATAAATAAAAACCTTAAAAAAGATTAACCAGATACATTAAATGCTTTAGAAATATTCTTTAAATTGCCATTCCATGAAAAACCAATTTCTTGCATATAATAATATTATATTTCCATATACGTCACACATTCTGAATTTAAAACATAAGTGGGAAATAAAATTGGGCATGCAAATATCTTTTACATATCAGAAACAAGCTATAAATTTGAGTCTGTGGGGTATGAAATCCATTCGGATGCAACAAATATTATTATTTAATATTATACACTGGACATACTATACCCCAGAATTATTAAATAAATTAAATCCAACTATATCTGGGAGATGTCCACGTTGTAAAAAAAATGAGGGATCTTTTATTCATATGTTTATCTTATGCCCCAAACTCCAGATATGGTCGGAAAAGATTTTGGCATTCCTAGTGGATGCGATCAAATTTCCTTTGTTCAAACAATCGCTTTGGATGCTGTTATGCATAGGACCCCCGTACAACCAATTAACAGTAGATAACCAAAAATTGTTAAATATTATCTTTAGTTCAGGTGTATAAACAGATACTTTAAAATGGAAGGATGCAGACCTCCCCCCCCCCAGATTATAAAAGCTAGCTTAACTCCATGGTTACCATACATACCTTAGAGCATATTCATTACACTTTTCTTAAATCAATTAAAACATATTATCAGATATGGCAGCCATTTTAAACAAAACTTAAAAAAGACCGCAAATGGGAGGATGCATCCTGAAAAGATAAACTACCCCTCTCCCTCTTTCATCTATTGTGCTTTATGCACTTCATCTCACCTGTATCTCCTCTGACTGTTACTATAATTTATAATAGATAACTAATAGGGTTAACTGATATGAATAATATATTCTATTTTTTTTAATTGGATTGATTGGCTTCTTATATTGTGCTGTATATATTGTACTCAATATTGTATGTGTAAATGTGGTCTGTCCCTCTTAAAGATAAATTAATAATAATAAAAGAAAACTATGCATGGGCGAGTGCTGAGCATGTGCAGTTGTGTTGCTGCCACCATCTTGGAGATGGCACTTGGTGGCACTCGCTCTCTGGAGCTTTACAAGCTCACCACAGCCATATTGACTCTGGCTAGAACTTGTTCATATGGCGACTGGATAATGTCAATTGGGGGAACTTTCTCAAGTTGTTCAGGGCAGTGGAACTAGATTGAATGCCCTATCCTTAAGGAAGGATAGAGTTAGAGTTGAAGAAACATTGTTCCTGCCAGAGACTAGTAAACCAATGGTTAACCTCCTAACAGAAGCAATAAAAATATGGAGTGTTGAGTTTTTAAAACGAATGATGGATTGGTTCTTCATGATGACAAACATTGCTAAGCACAGCATTACATTGATTGGGTAAGGACGGTTCATAAAGGTTTCTCAAATTTTACGTGGTATTCTGCAGCTACCTGAATGGCATCAGAAAAAAGTGATAGACCCTAAGTCTTTTTTTATCTAACATTTTCTTAGTCCTTGTGTATATGGAATTTTGAGAAACAGTAAACAAAAATACTACCAAAACAAAAGCTGACAGGGAAAAGATATTTTTCCTAATACGAATTGCTTGGGGATTAATATGGACATAAACCCTTAGCATGATGAGAACCAATGTTTGAATGAAATTGGTGGTCATCTGGGCAACATATGCCTCAAAGATCAATTTCATAACAGAAAAATTAAGTCAGTATGCATGCACAGTATGGCATTTAACAGACTTTGTTTTTCTTCTTTCCCCCAAGTCATGTATCACTATTTGGTGGTGTATAGCAATACAGAACTTGTGCAGGGAGATGGAGGATGGCCAAGACAGTGAGCAGAGGCAGGGTAAGTGCTGACTATGATCTGAATGGGGCATTTGGAGGAAGATGGCTACTAAGAGAGTGGCAGGACCACTGAACTCCAGGGACATGTCTCCTGTGGGGACTGTTTGGGGGGGGCACCACTGGACACCAGGGAATTATTGTTTATGTTGGGGATCAAGTGAGACTGGGGTGGTCCACTAGACAACCAGGGAGAATAATGTATACTTTGATATGGAAAAAAGAAGCAAGGAGTATTACACAGGGTATGATTAATTGTTGGCACCAGTGCTGCTACTGAGGGGGGGGGGGCACACTACTGAGCATGTGCTTAAGGCCTGGTTCGTCAAACTGTTAACTTGTGTGACAAAAACAGATCTTAAGCATCTTCACAAATCTTTGAATATGTCAGACCAAATGGTCCAGAGAAAGGATGCCATGCCTGCTGTACAGGGTGGTGCAAACTATGGGGGGGAGGGAGGGGGCTACTTGCCTACTTCCAAAGCAGATATCAGAGCACATCAGTTAGAGAGTAAAGGGAGCAAGTGTGCATAAGCCTGGCTGCACCCAGTATTAAGCGACAGGCCTTGCTCAGGACCAGTTTGATTCTATTAATGGCAGTGTCTGAGGTTGCTCCGCAGATCATAATCCCATAGTCAATGATGGGGAGGATTGAACTGGTGACTGCAACACGCCTAGCTTACTGGGTGAAATTGTGTCTTTGTCTGTAATGAGCCCCTAGCTTTTTGGTTACTGAATTTATGATGTAGTCAACATGAGGTGCAAATTATAGTGTGTTAACAATGGACCATTGACAATGGTGACACCCAAATACTTGAATGTACTGATTTGCTCCAGCAGCATACCATTTTATTTTAGAATAGGCAGGGGTAGAGTGTTGTTCCTCATTTTCAGCCCTGCTAACAGCATTGCCTTAGTATTTTTGTAGTTTAAGACTAATCTGTTACTTTTGAAGCACCCCTCAAGCATCCTAAATCTATCCTCGAGAGCACCTGTTAGGGAGTCCTGGCATGAGTTATTTGAATAAAATACAGCATTGTCCATGTAGAGCAGTACCCTAGACTTACCACAGGCATCCAGAAGATTGTTGATGAAAAGACTAAAGAGGAGTGGCTCCGAGATTGAGCCCTGTGGTACCCCAACAGTCACATCTTTGGGGTCAGATAGCACTTCATTGATTTTGACACGCTGCTTTCTGTCAGTGAGATAGCTATTGAACCACATCACTGGGTCCTGTGAGGACCCAGGGAATAGAGTTTTGTGAGCAGGAGATGGTCATTGACAAAGTCAAATGCCTTAATTAGATTGACATAGATTGAACCAATCAGGTGACCATTGTCAAGGGCCTCATGGAGGTAACTGGTGTATTCAATTAGGGCCATGTGCATGCTGTGGAGTTTTGGGAAACCATGCTGATGTTGACATTGGAGATTGTATTTCCCAAAGCAAGTGACCAGTTGATCAGATACTACCCTTTCAAGTGTCTTTGATAGAGAGGAGAGTATGGAGATGGACCTATAGTTTGTGACAGCAGAGCGGTCCCCACTTTAATGAACCATTGTGACAAGCATCATTTTCCATGTGTTTGGAAACTGGGAATAGTGCAGGAAGATGTTGATAAATGGAATTTAGGGATCCTAGTGTTGTTGTGGTCATGTGCATCAAGTTGGCCACTTTCAGGGGAGCATTCTGGACATGGAGGGAGGACTGCACTGATGTCAGTGAGGGCCTTATTGAACAGATTTGCCATTTCAACAAGCTTAAGGGTGGTGAATCCATTAACATTGAGCATTGGGGGGGTGACTTGTCTTTTTGCCCCAGGAAGTTTTTAAGTATGTGCCAAAACCTACTTCCATTACCTCCATGTACTTTTTTGCTGCATCTTATAATAATTGGACTTTGCCTGTTCAGTATCATTCATACATCTAATATGTGCAGTTTTATATTTCTGGAGATCAACCAGAGTCCCAGATGCCATTACTCTGAAACATAGTTTGTCCCTATCCCTCATCTGTGATAACAATGATGGGGTAATCCATTCAGCCATCCTACCTCTTCCCATCCATTTCCTGTATGGGTCATATGTACCACATGCTCCACTGAACTGAGCTACAAAATAGTTCAGAACAGTGTTGATATCTGTAGTGTGGTCCAGACGACTCCAGTCCTGCTTGGCCAGGTGCTCCTTGAAGGCCCTAAGGTGGTCCCTGCTGAGTACCCTGCTGAAAGCAAGCTTAGGAGGTAGCCTTGTGGTCTTGGTGGACCAGAAAAACAGTACAGGGGAGTGATCACTCATTGTATTAGGCAGGACCTTTCAATCAGTAAGTTGATCTGGATGTGTGGTCAGTACCCATTCAAATAGGGTACTGGTGTCAGTTTTATAGTTGGCTCTGGTGCAGTCCTTCACCACCTAGTTGAGGTAGATACTGGCAATCTGATCTTGATAGCCCAGCTTGATTTAATATCCCAGTTTATGTTAAAGTCCCCTGACACTACAGTCGCCCATTGCTGGCCAGCATGTTTAAAGTGTTTGATAAAAGAGTCAATCCCTGTCTGCTGCTTGCCTGGGGGTATATATACTGTCAGGAGATTTTGTTTTTTTCACACCCTTCCCCAGAAGATTCTTAACTCCCAAGCACACACAGTTCTCAGAGCATGTGTGTAAGGGGATTTTTTTGTCCATGGAGGTTGTCCCGTACATACTGGATCCTCTTCCTCAATGTTTGTATAATCTGTCCTGTCTGTAGAGATTATATATCTTCAAGTAAACTGAGGCATCAGGATTTTTTGGAGAAAACCAAGTTTTAGGATTCTGTGTTGCAAATGTGCAATCCTGTGTTGCAAGTGAGCAATCCTTTGTCACAAATGGGGAATCGTTTTTGTCCTGCCACCATGTTGTTTTTTCTTAGAGAGGCAAACAAAGATAAAAAACAGAAACAAATTGTTTTTTGAAGTAACCAACATGTGTGCTTTGCTAGTTGGGACCCATTTTATCTAGTTCTGGTGTTCGTTTTTTTAGAAATCACCAAGAAATTTGTTTTTTAAACATACCAAAATCTTTTTGCACAAATTTGGAAAAAAGAATCATGAAACAGGATCCTGTTAGATTGACATAGATTGATCCAGTCCCACCCAATTGCCCACAGGCAAATAAGGATATGATTATACTATCTCAAAAAGTAAGGTCATTCTCTTAAAAAAAAAAAACTTTGTCAATTCACTAGTTAGGGTTCCATCATCAAAAGTAGGGAAATGTTCATGTTAAGGTTTCCAACCCTAAAACCCTACCCCCACCCTGCAGGCAGCAACAAGCTTGGGGTGTACCTTGGGGCTGTCAACTCTAACGCTCACCCCATTCTCATAAGCTGTACCCATCTCAGCTTATTTGCTCATGGAATGGGGTGAGCATTAGGGTTGACAACCCCAAGGCACACCCCACGTCTGCTGCTGCCAGCAGAGTGGGGGTAGGGTGTTAGGGCTGGAAACCCTAACACAAAATTTCCCTACTTTTGATGATGGAACCCTAACTAGTGCATTAAGAAAGTGTTTTGCAAAGAATAGATGGATGGATGGATGGATGGACGGATGGACAGATAGATCATATTGCATGGACAGTGCCTGTTGCCAGGTATTTTCCCACTTGGCAATCCACACTAATCAAGCATCAGCACTGGTACTATGCTGCTTGTGAAGACTATTATTGTCAGTGAATATGTTCCATAGCATTTACTCCAAATATTTAGATTCGGATAAAAATGACTAAAAATAAATGGTGCAAATGAAGACACCACTGATTTAATCTTTTTTTTAATACCATAAACCACCAATAGATTAATGGATCATTAGCTTGATATTTTGGTCCTTTTTGAGGTATTGTGAGTAAGACAATGCATGTCAATTGAGAAAGAGTCATAGGGCTTGATTTTTGAAGCCTCTAGAATGCCACAAACCCCCTCGTGTGTGATCGTTTGGTGCACAGGGCTTTTGGCATTCTCCTGGCCAGTGATTGGAATTTTCAATCCTAAGCAAAAAATGCCACAGATTAGACAAGCTTTCCCCTGGTCTAACATGCTCCATTTGGGGGCCCACTTTATGATGCTTGCATGAAATCTTTGACATTAGCTGCTGTAAACTGAGGAAACTATCGCAACTGCGCCCGATGTACTAAAATTGAGTGTAGTTG
The DNA here is from genome assembly GCA_016271365.2 of Neoceratodus forsteri. Classification (NCBI taxonomy): domain Eukaryota; kingdom Metazoa; phylum Chordata; order Ceratodontiformes; family Ceratodontidae; genus Neoceratodus; species Neoceratodus forsteri. Next base: position 108,007,766 of record CM028136.1, on the reverse strand, counting down.
TGTCAACAGTGTTTGGTGCAGCTGCACCAAAAAAATGGGTTTCACACAGGGCTTGACACCAGCCCTGCATCATCCTTTGAAAATCAAGCCCATAATGTGATTGTATATATAGAATTGATAAACAGGGTGCATTAGTGCTGTGTTGAATTTTCAAATTCAGGCAAAACAAAATTTAATGGAATTTTTGAAATTCCACCAGAATTCTGCAGCAGAAAAAATGCACAATGAGATTTTCTGCAACATTTCCATGGAATTTTATTCCATGAATCTCAGTATTTTCCACAGAAATGGTTGCAAAATAGTTTTCCACAGAAAATTGCTGTTCAGTGGATTATTATTCCACGTCTCAAACATTTCTGCAGAAATGGTTGTGGAATGATTTTCCATCAAAAAAATGCAGTTCCATGGAATATTGTTCTGCGGATAGCAGCAGACAGAATTCTACAGAAGAACCAGTAAAATTCCAGTGGTAATTCTGCCAGCAGAATGGTCATTCCAGGCTAATTTCACCAGCAGAATTCCACATTCCACACAGCACTAGCATGCATCAATTTTTCATTGCATAACTTGTCAGCATTACAATGTGCATTTATGTCTAAGGAGGTGTGGATTATGCAATATATTTTATTAATACACATAATGGCCTAGATATTCAAAAACAGATGTGCTGCATAACCTGACATGAGCCAGCGCAAGCCATAGGATGCACCGTTGGGCAATATTGAAAGAGCAGGGGGGTGCAGCTCAAAGCCAGATACACCAGGGCACAGTTATAATGTATGCGGTGCATGTGAGGGAGCGTTCCCATGAATGCATCATGCAGCCACATTTTCAACAAAGATTAGCGGCGAATCCTTGGTGCAACCAGCAGATGTACAGAAGCACACATCCTGATCCTCTCTCTCTCCAGTGTACCTTACAAAACTTCTTCTTTCAGATTGAACACTGGTTTGCTGAACACAGATTGGTGGACAACATTAAAAAAACTAAGACGATGCTCTATGCCCACCGCCAAAACAGATCAAAGGATTTCCCCCTGGAAATACTCTCTGCCTCTCTTATCCCACTGGAACAGGTGCAAAAGTATAATTATCTAGGTATTACATTTGACTCTTCTCTTCATTCCACAAACATATAAAAATCCTCACCTCCACCACCAACACCTGCATTGGTCTCCTTTGAAGACATAAAGACTGCCTGCCACCTGAAGCACTTCACCTAGCCATTACCTCCTCAGTCTTATCGCTGGTGGCCTATGGCCTCACAATCTATGCTGCTGATGACCCTACGATGCTTCTTCAAATACAAGTAGTTATCAATAAGGCCTGCCGGCTCCTCTCTGGTGCTGACAGAAATACACATACCTGCACCCTATACGTGCTCACCAATATCCTCTCTCTTGAGGAAAGACTATTATACCAGACCTGTCTCTTCACCAAAAAAAAATCCACCTGGGTTTAACTCCAATAGGTGTCATGGCTTCTCTTCAGGCATCCACCATCTCAGCATCCACATGGACCACTCCAAAAACTATCTGGAAGGTGCCTAGGGTCATGACCACTCTGGCCCAGTGATCCTTCCCCCTTAGAGCTCCATCCTGGTACAATGCCCTCTCGCTGGCCGTCACATCAGTCACCAATCAAGGTCCTTTTAAAGTTGCCTTAAGGGTCCATATCCTCTCCTCACATCAATGCCAGTGTAACCAGTAACCTGTGGATTCTGCACCATGCTGCTAGGCCATGCACCCGCCCTTGGCCTGGCAGTGGAGATCCCTCACTATTTCTAGCCTACAGGTTCCTCACCTCCCTCGGTTACCATATAGTTGCACTGGACTATGAATGCATTGTTTTATGTATAAGATAAGGCCTCCCTGAGGCAGCTTACTACCAACTCATATCATGCATTGCTTTAGCTACCAACTGTATAGGTCTTAACCACTCATTAGGTAAATATGTCAATAGCTCTGCTCTGTTTTAGCTACCAAATGTGTAGACATTAACCAGTGCTCATTGTACTTATACTCTGTATGATTGCTCACCCATATTTATTCTATGTCTGTAACATAAGAATGTCTATGTTTTATTCTGATGTGGAGCCTTTGGAAACAAGTCTATGACTCAAAGGGTTGTAATTCCATTTTCCTAAATAAATAAAGACAGGCACATAGAAAGCATTCCTAAGTGCAGTCCACACAGAGGCAGATAGCAGCTTAGGAGCCATGGATGGGACAGCGTTCCTGATGGCAGTAGTCACGAGGGGAGTGAGGAGATAGGAGGAACAACAGCATGGACATGGAAGGACCCACAGGTGGTACACCCAGCAGAGACAGTACCGTGCCCGTGTCACATTCAACTGAGTGTCATTGAGATTGTGGGTTGGTACAGATTCAACAGGGCACTGCTGAGACAGCTCTGTGAGCTGCTCCATTTTGACCTGCAGGCACCAACACACAGGAGTCATGCCATGATGATAGAGACAAAGGTGACAGCAGCAATGTGCCTGCTCACCACGGGTACCTTCCAGACACCAGTGGGTGACACCACTGGCATCACACAGTCCTCCATGTCCCGTCTCCTTACCCAGTTCCTCACCACTCTGCAGCTGCATGCTTGAGAGTACATCAAATTCCCAAGCACACACACAGAGTGGACAGAAACCATGCAGCACTTTCACAGAGTGGCACTCATGCCAGGTATGCTAGGGGCCTTAGACTGTACCCATGTGGCAATACATGTACCACCTAGTCCAGAGGGAGTGGCATACATTAATAGAAAGGGCTACCACTCTGTCAACTGCCAGGTGGTGTGCAATGCCATAGGGTGCATTACCAATGTGTGTGCCATGCACCCTGGAAGTGCATATGATGCCAACATCTGGCACCAATCAGCCCTGTGCCACCTGTTTGTGGGCAGGGGACTACCCAGCAGCCAATTAGTGGTGAATGGGGCATGACAATCGGCACACACAGCACACAAAGGCACACAATACAGTGTGCATACATGCTGTGCTTGAAGCAGACAGGGCCCGCCATGCCAAACAGGCATGCAGCACCACAGTCCATGTGTGGCTACTGCACTGTGAACCACATGACATGTGTGTGCTGGGCAAGGGAGGGAGCCTGTCCTGGGACACACACTGCAACCACATGCGTATAGTCAGGCAGTGCTACCGGGCATGAGCCACACACATGCACAGCAGTGCCTGGCTGTGGAAGGTCATGGCATGCCAGGCATGTTCCTGTCCTGCAACACACAAGTGATGCACACAATTACTGCGGGGTGTGTGCATGCCCCATGTGCCATGTGGTGGGAGGGAAGGGTATGGGAAACACAGAGTACTGGCAGACATGCAGCAACAATGGGTTGTAGGAAACCTGTACATGACAGCTGTACACATAATGTTATCTCTCTTCCACAGGCGACAGTGCATACCCCCTATGGTCGTGTATGCTCACCCCCATATGGCAGCCCACATGCGTGGTGGAGCAACGATACAATGAGGCACAAGCTGCAACATGCAACATCATTGAGTGTGTGTTCTGCATGCTCAAGATGAGATTCAGATGCTTGGACAGGTCCAGCGGTGCCCTACAGTACAGACCAGAGAAGGCTTGTGGCATATTCCTGGCCTGTTGCATGCTACACAACATGGCCTGAGACTGTGGAATCCATGTTCAGCCTGGGTTGGGTGACAACACTGAGGATGAGGGGCATACTCAGGCAGGGTATGGGTGAGAATGCCGCAACAGTAGTGACCCATAGCTGGTCGCCCGAGTGAGGTGGCACAGGGACACAATCATGGAGGAGCACTTTGGAGATTTCAGGTGGGTAACAGATTGGGACACTGTGGGATTGGCCAATGTCCTGTGGTAATGGGGGAATCACATGTGATGGCCAAGAGCTGTGGCATGGCAGACAGGTACACAGTGTTGTGGGTACACACACACATATGCAGGTGGGGCAAAGGTCAAACAGTCATGTCCTGTCTTACATGGGGCACTGTGGTGTATGGCATGGATCAGTGTACAATGCCCATACACATTCACAGCGGACACACAAGGCAGCACTCATCACGTCCATGCCAGACAACAGTGCAGCACTGTCCCAGCACATGGCCGGAGAACCACACATACAGCATGCCGACCTGGGATAGGACAGTGCCATGACAACCGTACACAGGTGGGATCACTGTGACCTGCCACTGCTACCACGGACACATGGGTGATGACACCCACAATGTATGCCCCCCTCTAGGGAAGCATTCATATTGCCAGGGGACCCAACTGCACTAGCAGGTGGTAGACCCATGAGCCCATGAATGTGTCCTCATGGGTGTCTCATTGCCAAAGTCAAGATGTGACCCAGGGGTGTTGGGGACACCAGAAGAAGGGGATGATGTCAGTAACAATGGGACCACGCTACACCATGAGGCAGGAGTACTGGTGTCACTACATGGTGTGCGGTGGGCACTCTTGCATCTGTGGGCCGCGAGGGTGGCGGAGCAGCCTCAATGGCCTGTGCTATCCACTTGAAGCCTGCAGTCATGTCCTCCCGCAGTTGACATATCTCACCAACAACATCCACCTGAAGCTGGCGGATCTCTCCAACTAACCTGGAGTGGCCCACAGAGGCATGGTCATCCATGATGCCCACCTGCACATGCAGGGCCTGACACGCCTCCCAGAGCACACCCTGAAGCCCCATGGAGGCCCACAGGAGCCGTGTGTGCTCATCAAGTCCATTTGTAGGGGATATGTACTCTTGGGGATGCTGACGTGTTGGTGGTGTACTGGTCTGCTGTGCAACATCAGCGGGCTGTGGATGCTGAATAGCTGGCCGCTGTTTGGGCAGGGGACTGTGCATGGGAAGGTGCAGTGTGTGTCTGTATGGTCATCACAGCATGTGCATGGGCTTTACATTGCTGCCACACAACGCCTTGCTGCTCCAGGATGATGGCCCCTGTCCCCACTGCCGCACCCCGGACCTGGCCACCCACATCCACCACAGGTGCCTTCAGCAGTGGGCCATCCCATCTTAGGCATTGCATGGGCACAGGGCACCTCACACTGTCTGCCGCTATCTGTGTGACCACCTGCACTGTGGCAGTGCCACTGCTGTGTGTGGTAGCCTCAGTCTGTGTGGCATCATCATCATCAAACTCCATGGCCGATGCCAGCATTGTGAGGTCATCAGGAAGCTTAATATCAGGTAGGGTGGCCAGACCAACAAACCTCATTAGGTCCTGGAACAGGCCATCCCTGCCCACACTGACCTCAATCCCAGCAGATGTCAATGTTCTTGGTTTCTCCTCCTCCTCCTCCTCTACCTCCACCTGTCCTTCCAACCATGTTCTATGCCCTGCAGCACCCCTGATGTGTCATGGTGCTGTAAGGCAAACAGGTATCCATGTTCAGGGCAGCATTTCCATGGATGTCCATTGACAGGTGCACATGGGGCCATGTGGCATGATGCACCACTGTGCGGACACTGCAACATGTGGCATGCACCAGCACTGTGCCGTGTGTCACACACACCACTGTATGCTGTGTGCTTTGCATGCTGGAGTGCTATGCATGCACATTTCTTTGAGGTGGACAACCGCTGGAACATGGCTGTGCTCAGGCCCACTCCAGGGAGGGCACTGCTGCCTGTGTGTGGGCACACCAGCAACAATGACAGGCCACAATGGTGCATTGCACAGTCATGTTGTGGTGACATTCAGGAATGTGGTACCTAAACACAGGTGGACAGTGATCACCACTGGCCACACCAACCCAGCAGGCAGATGTCCCTGGTGACACAGCCAGTCATGGCAGTACACGTGGGCTGTGTGAGGGACACTGCATGGCCATGGGGGGGACATGCAATGGTGGATGCACTCCATGGTGGCATAGTGACAACCTGTGCAGCCATGTGATGCATGTCTTGCACACCCAGGTTCACAGCACACAGCCAGACATACATTGTGCCACATGCATTCTCACAGTGCTGTGCAGGGCCCCCACCTGTCTGGAAGGCACCTTCAGGAATTCCCTCCACAGATGCCCTGAACAGTGTGACTGCGAGCACCTCCTCCCTTGCAGTTAGTTGTGGCACTGTCCGTGGCCCACCCCCTGTAGCATGCAGGGTTGCGTGCATTTTGGCCAGGTGTACCCAGGTCCTGGTCGTCTCACTGTTCGTGCACTTCGTGCATTCCTGTAAGTTTCAGTTGTACATGCTATATGCATTCACTACCAATGTCACCACTTCCCAAGCTGTGCTCTCTGATGCTGCATGGCAGTCTTCCCTGACAGGAGGTCTTCCATCCTGACATATGCCTCAACAAGGGTCCCCAGCTCATCGTCCATGAAGTCTGAACATCTTCTCCATCTCAGCTCCTCCTCTGCTGCCATACTAGTGCCTGTTTTGTGGAAATGTGATAGCCATTAGCACAGTACACACTGATCATGCACATCACACAGGCATGGATTCCTCCAGTCCAGAGACCAGGAAACAGTATAGCTTTGGTAAACAAACCTCCAAGTTACAGTAACTGTTGGTCAGCATTGGTGTGTGGTGGTGCAGAGCAGCCCATTTATTCCTCAGCACATGCAAATTAGGGTCTGCCCAGCCTATAATGAGATGCAAATGTGGGGACTTGCGCTATGATTAGGCAATGAGGCGATTTGCATATCCTGGCTAAATATGGTTCATTTGTGCCCAGCCCATATTACATTGCTCCTGGTATGTGATTGGGCCAATTGGTTGCACATTGCACATCTTAACGCATGCGTTGCTCACTGGCACATACCACCCATGCGCAGCTGCACAACTGAATGTCACCTGGCAATGCACTGCTCAGTGCGGCACAGCGCATCATCACGCATGAGTGAAAGTCTACTGCCCGCACCACATGAGCAGTGGTGCCAGCACTGTGATATTGCATGGTGCATCTACGCATTGCTGCATGATGCCATTGGCTGCTGTGTGGCATTCTTCACTTTCACCAACATGGCTGACATACTGGTCGCACACTGCACCATGACCTGACCCCACACTCCCACCCAGCAATGCAGCACCGCACATGCATGTCATTGTACAATTGACTGCCTACCGCACATTGTCATTGCACATCCATGTGTTGCGTAGGCCAGCGCATGGATGCCTATCATGCATCAGTCACGAGTAGACCATATGGTGCATGGAGTTGCCTGCCTAGAGTCTCACAGGCAGCACACTATTGTACAAATGGTACATAGAAACATAGAAACATAGAAGTTGATGGCAGATAAGGACCACAAGGCCCATCCAGTCTGCCCATTTCTTTTTTTACCTTATAAATGTGCCATTGGCCTTTGCTCTGTCAGTGGCCTATCTATTCATACTCATTTGTGTTGCTCCCTTATGCCTATCCCATGCCTGTTTGAAGCCCTGCACTGTATTCATAGCCACCACTTCTTGAGGTACGCCATTCCATGCATCCACCACCCTTTCTGTAAAAAATAATTTCTTCACATTCCCCCTTAATTGGCCCCCCTCTAATCTCATGCTGTGTCCTCTTGTCCTGCTATTTTCCCTTATATTTAAACATGTTAGACTCTTTCACCTTGTTAATGCCCTTAAGGTGTTTGAATGCCTCGATCATATCACCTCTCTCCCTCCTTTGCTCAAGGGTATACATATTGAGCTCTGTTAATCTGTCCTCATATGTCTTCTGATGCAGTCCCTGCACCATTTTGGTTGCCCTTCTCTGGACTGCCTCAATTTGGTTAATGTCCTTGTGAAGGTGTGGCCTCCGATACTGCTTGCGCAGTACTCCAGATGGGACCTAACCAGTGTCTTGTAAGAGGGATTATTACCTCCCTTTTACGACTTGTGATACCCCTACTAATACACCCTAACACCCCCCTAGCCTTACCTACTGCTTTAGAGGTCTGCTTGGATGATTTCAGGTCATCAGTGATGATGATGCCCAAGTCTCTTTCTTCCTTTGTGACTGCTAGCAACTCCCCTCTCAGCCTATAGGTGGCTTCAGGGTTTCTCTTCCCTATGTGCATGATCTTGCACTTCTTTGCATTAAATCCCAGTTGCCACTCTTCTGACCATTTTGCTAGTTTATCCAGATCTCTTCTCATTCTGCCCACCCCATCTGGATCATTTACTCTGTTGCAGATCTGGTGTCATCTGCAAACAGACAAGCCTTACCCTCTAGTCCATCTGCAAGGTCACTAATGAAGATGTTGAAGGACTGGCCCAGGACTGATCCCTGAGGTACCCCACTTGTGACTTGCATCTCTTCTGACTGTATACCATTTACTACCCTCTCTGTTTTCTGCCCGTCAACCAGTTTGCCACCCAGTTGACCAACTTCTGACCCACCCAAGCCTACCAGCTTATTTATTAATCTTCTATGTGGAACAGTGTCAAAGCTTTGCTGAAGTCAAGGTAGGCGACATCAGCTGCTCCCTTGGTCCACCACTCTGGTTACCCAGTCAAAGAAATCTATGAGATTAGTTTGACAGGACCTTCCTTTTGTAAACCCTATGCTGTCTTGGATCCTGTGCCCCTATGGATTCCAGGTGTTGCACTATCCTTTCCTTAAGGAGTGCCTCCATAATCTTGCCCACTACTGAGGTAAGACTGACTGGTCTGTAGTTCCCTGCCTCCTCCCTGCTACCACTCTTGTGGAGCAGGATCACATGAGCCCTTCTCCAGTCTTCTGAGACCTCTGCTGTGCTCAGAGACTCACTAAACAGTTCTGCTAATGGCTCTGCTAGTTCCACCTTTAGATCCTTAAGTACCCTGGGATGTATGCCATCAGGTCCCATTGCCTTGTCCACCCTGAGCTTAGCAAGCTCTTGTAGGACCCTTTCTTTTGTGATGGGAGTATTGCTCACCTCCCTCCCTCCCCCCTTTGTCCATGGTCCTGAGCTGTGGGCCCTGCCCTACCTTCTCTTCAGTAAATACTGAGCAAAAGTATCTATTTAGGATAGATGCTTTTACATGGTCCTCCTCCACACATGCTCCCTTTTCTCCATTAAGCTTAGCAATACCCCCTCTGGACTTTCTTCTTTCACTAATGTATCTATAGAAAGTCTTGTCACCTTCTTTACTGTTTGTGCTAGTGTTTCCTCAGTTTGGGACTTTGCCTGCCTTACTGTCTTCCCTGCTTCCCTTAGGACAGTTTGGTATGCCTCCTATCTTCATCCGCTGTGTTCCTTATATTTCCTGAAGGCCAGCCTTTTGGCTCTGACCTTTTCTGCTACTGTATTTGAGAACCAAAGTGGTTTCCTTCTTCTTTTGCACTTCCTTTTCTGTCTAACACAATGGGTTGTTGCTTCAAGTATTGCATCCTTAATGCTTGCCCACTTTGCCTGTACCCGCTCACCTGTGTTTCTTTTTGCCAGGGCTTGCTTAACTCTGTTGGCCATCTTATCAAAGTCAGCTTCCCTGAAGTCCCATATTTTTGCCTTTGAATGGGATGATTTAGATGTAGTAGCCAAACTGAACCATACCATGTGATGGTCACTGGCCCCCAGGTGACCTTCTACCTGGAGATCTGTGATCCCTTCCCTGTTAGTCAGTACTAGATCTAGGATAGCCCTGTCTCTTGTGGGTTGTTGTACCAGTTGTTTGAGGCCCTCCCCCTGCAGGGAATCCACTATGTGTCTAGTTCTGGCAGATGTTCCTGCTGGTGTTGACCAATCTGTATCCGGCATGTTGAAGTCTCCCATTATCAGAACCTCCCCTTTAGCTGTCATGTTTTGTATATCTTCTAACAGTAATGTGTCTATGTCCTCCCCCTGGTCTGGGGGCCTGTAGACAACCCCAGTTCTTATGGCTGTCCCATTTCCTGTTTCCAGGGTGACCCACAGTTCTTCTGGCTCCTTATGTGTATTCTGAATTTCTGTAGCTTTGATATTTTCATTGACATACAAGGCCCTCCTCCCCACTTTTGCACTCGGTCTCCTCTGAACAATACATAGCCAGGTACTGAAGTCTCCCAAGTGTGGTTACTGGCAAACCACGTCTCACTAATTGCTACTATGTCCAGTTTAGCCTCTGACATTGTGCCTGCAGGTCTGGGATCTTATTTCCCAGGCTGTGAGCATTTGTGTACATGATTTTCCAATGGCCAGATTTCGGTGTGTTAGTTGTTGGGTGAGGTTTGGCATTACCCCTGTGCGTCGTATGGGGAGACAAACCTTTTTTCTTACCTGGTGATGCAAATGAACTGCAAACATGCTGAATCCCTGTTTGACCACTAGCTGAGGGGGGAGGGGTGTTCTTCCCATTCGACATATGGGCGCTGCACCCCTCTCCCCATTTGCTAGTTTAAATATTCTGCAAAGACATCAAACTTCTGCCCCAATGCACTGACTCCATCCTTAGTCAGATGCAGTCCATCAAATTTAAAGAACTTTCGCTCCCAGAACTGTTGCCAGTTCCCTACAAATCTGTGTCCTTTTTCCTGGCACCAGCCCTTGAGCCACATGTTTAGCTCTCCTATCTCCCCTTCTCTGACCTTCCGTCCATCTGCCCCCTCTCCCAGACTGGCAGGATCTCAGAGAAGGAGATGCTGGATGAAATGGATGATAATTTGTCACCCAGCCTGGTCAGGTGTTCCTTGGTCTCACAACTGACCGGCTGGTGAGATCATTAGTCCCTATGTGTACTAGGACATCAATGTTTTCTCCTGCTTTGTGAACAATTTTAGTAATCGCGGTCATTGTCTCTCCATGCTGATGTACCTGGGAGACATCTGACCATTACCCTGGCTGGAGATGGGTATCAACTCCCCGAATCATGGAGTCTCCTATGATCAGAAGTTTTTTGGATTCCCTTTTTGCTTTTTTTGTTTTGGTTCCTGATTTGGGTGAGTTTTGTTGTGCTAGCTCCTGTGCCGCAGTGTCCTGCTCTGCAGTGTCTTCTGCCCCTTTGTTTGATTTCAGAGATAGAGGCAGATACCTGTTTGTAGTGTTTATATGGTTTTTGGAGGTAAAATGTTGGAGAGCAGAGAGTGATGGGGCACCCGATTTTCCCCTCCTAACCACCTGCCAACCTCCTGGACCAACTACCCTCTGCGGTCGAGGTTTTTCTGTTGGATGCTGGGGAAATGGCGGGTGGTTCTTATAATGTATTTCCTCTTGAATATGAAATTTGAGGTGTGCAATCTCTGCCCATGCTGCCTGGAGCTGAGCCCACCATGTAGGACAGTGTCCTAAATCCTGTAAGACTGTCCTTCTGAAAACTGTTCCACAGTACCTGCAGTTAATGATATCCATTCCAGATAAGTAGCTGGGTTTATAACCTAGTCAGAGTAATTAGAAGAAAAATGCAAGTAATGGTTTGATTGTGTTTTGTTTTTGTTTAACTTGTTATAATAAGTTAAATTAGTAGTGCCCCTGTAAATGAGCTCACCTTGTGGATGCCCCACTGATCCGCCCCTTCCTGCTCTGCTACAGGAAATGTCACAACTGTGGTACCCTATAAAAGGAGTGTAGTGTGGGGTGGTTGGGGATGGGGGTGGGTGGCTGGGCCTTTCTCCTGCCGAAAAAGAAGAACCACGGATGAAAGAACAAGGAGGTAAGAGCAGAAACAATTAGTCAACAACAAATGCAGTAACCCTGAAAGCTTATCCTAATGTTAGATAAAACTGTAAAACCTGTAAAGCACCACCTGTAATAATTTTGAAGAAGATATACGCTGTAAGAAACACTTTGCTACAGAGAAAAATAAAGCAATGAAATGTTAACAACAAACAGTAGCAATCCCTGTGAGTAAAAAAAAAAAAAAAAAAAATAGAAAAAAATAAAAACACCACCACACAGTAAATCTGCTTAGCCAAAAGAAGTCTTAATCCTTTTCCCTTGCTCTGGTAAGGTTATCTACTCTGCCTTTCAAGCAGTCTTGGAAGGAAAGAGCTCAGGTGAAGCTAGGTGCCTTGGCCAGCAAACCAAGTCTTCTACATGCGAGAGTTGAAGTCCCACAGGCTCTGAACTGGAGCAACACAGAGTAGGCCAAACTTGTGTCATTGCTGCAGCCTGAAGAGGGCAATCTGTTTGGTGCTGAGGCCTTGCAGGGGCCTAGGTCCCAGGTCTGGGTCACTGTGGTAAACAGGCTTGTCTGGCAGACGGGGGTGCCACATACTGGGGAACAGTGCAGGCATCACTATGGGGACTTGAGGAGGAAGGACCCTGAATGACTGAGGGTGCTGCAGGGACATGCCCACGGGGGTCAAGTGCCATGACCAGGTATGTCCACTGTTGACCACTCTGCTATATCCAGCATGCTGATGTTCCTGTACATGGGTATGTGTTTCTGTACCCTGTGTGGGCTGCAGGAGTTGGGGTGTGTGTGTACTGTTGGGGGGGATGGGGGTTGTGCCACTGTATGCTGTTCATATCTTCCTTCCATTGTGTTCCCCTTGCAGGCTAGGAAGATCCCCAGCAGGTGGTGGACAGAGGCTACAACTGTGGTAGGTCCAGGGGACTGCAGGTAGAGGGTACTTGGCTGTGCAGGGTACCATCTCAACCTGTGGCAGGTAGGTGTGCTTTTCTGTTCTCATCCTGTTCTGTCTGTGTTGGGGGGGGTGTGGTGGGGTGTCCTGTGTCCACCATGGCCACATGGCCACTAGCCGTGTATGCCTCATCTGTGCCCGTCGGCACAATGTGGCCATTGTCATGGCAACATGTGGTGGTCCCATTGTGCACCATACCCATGTGTGACCAATGCATTGTCTGTGTCCCATCGCAACTGTGGGTGCCTGGAATGGCATACGCATGGTCCACAGGGCCTCTCCAATCATGGTGCACATGGCCATTGGCCATATCCGTGTGTGTGGCATGGCATCATGTCCCACGCCAACATCCATTGCATGCACCTGCTGACATTACATTGCACTGTCCTAAGGTTGGGTCAGTGTGTGACCCTGTTGTGTGGCTGTTCACAGGCATATCATGTGCATGGTGCATTGTTGGGTGCATGCCTGTGTCCCATTAATGTCCTGTGTGCACATCATTCCTTGGGGGGCAGCCCTGTATATTTTGTGGCACTGAGTGCATGTCCTTTGTTTCACTACACATGTTGTCCTGCAGTGGGTGGTGACCGTGGTACAGGCCGGGGTGGATGCAGAAGAGACAACCATGTCCTGAGATACCCAGGGACATTGACAGTGTTTTGTGGCACTGAGTGCATGTCCTTTGTTTCACTACACAGGTTGTCCTGCAGTGGGTGGTGCCCGTGGTACAGGCCGGGGAGGAGGCAGAAGAGGGAACCATGTCCTGAGATACCCAGGGACATTGATAGTGATCCATCGCAGGCAGGGGAAAATCTGCAGGTGCCTGGGGACCATTCTGAGGGCAATTCAGGAGCAGACAGAGGTGCTCTGAGGTTTGGGCCAGGGCAACAGCCCCACCAATGGAGACCGGGTTCAGTGACATGATGTGTGGCAATTGGACTGCTTGAGGCCAGAATATCTTCTTTGAACCATTACATAACTCCCTTCCCCATGCCATTTCCTGCTGTTCAGCACCCCACCTGCATTCTCTCTCATCATCTTCCCCCCATTTTTGTTTTCCATTGTCTGTGGTCATTCTGTGATATATTGGCAGGTTGCTCTTCTGTTGCTTGCACTGTCCACTGTCCCTTACCCTGCATAGCTTGCCTGATTGTGTCCTGTAGTGCACGACCACCCTGTCTGCACACACAGGCCACCACCATGCTTGCCATGGGCATCATAGTGGTGCCTCTGTGCTGACACCCCCCTGTGGCCCACTGCAGCATGTTCACTGTGTGTACCCACAATGCTGCACCATCCACATTGTTGGCACCATGTGCCATGCTGAGCCCCCTCAAACCTTATGAGCCCCTGGACATGTGAGCATTATGTGGCCTATGCATATATGGCATGTCTAGCTACCTGGCACTGCCTGCGTGTGTGTTGGCCATGCTATCCATTGCCATTTCCAGTGTTTGGTCCTATTGTCCATGTCCTTGTCAGTGCCATGCCATCAGCATGTGCTGGGCACAGTGCATACTGCTGTGTGTGTTGACACATCCTGTGCCCCTGCTGTGCTGCACAGTGCCCACCCCTACTCCTCAGAAATGCCACTCTGTCCACCATGGCCATGGCTGCTGGGCCACCCCATCTTTGCACTTGCATTTTACTCCTGGCACACCATGGGCACTGACATGCTGCTCCAGATCCAGGTGGGCCTGCTCCACCTACTATGTTTCTAGTCTGTCCTTCTGCACTGCGTTTGTACAGTTGTGCTGTGGCACATCCATGGTATATTCAGCAGCATTTGCGCTGGTGCACCCTGTGGCTCATCAGATGAATATGGCAGTTGTTTGGGGTGGCACATCGTGGCTGCACTACGCAGCCACTTGTGCTGTGTGCCTGGGACCTTTGAATATCTAGGCCCATATCTATATGTTCTCTTATTCTCACTATCTAAACAAAAAATGCACTTTACTATTGTCATTATTGTCGCTATTTAATGAAGGAGCCAAGAAGTCTGTAGCCCGAGAATAGTACAGATGAACCAAGATTATATTTTAACTTTCCTTTCTCCATTATATATCTATCCAATTTTCTCTTAAAAATGTTCTACTCTTTTTTTTTCAATTTAATATGTTTTAGTAAACAGTTTAAGAACATTAGTACTTACATTCAATCAGCAGCTTCCACCCGAGATGAAATAAGAGCAAAAATATGTACAACTGCATGGCAAACTGTGACAATACACCTACAAGGCTTTTCAAGTACTAGAACCATAATCAACAGTGATAAGGCCTAACCCATTAAAATATCTACATCCTATCTTCCACACCACCCGAACCCACCCTACCCTTCTCAAGAGAGCACTCCAGGGTTGAGAACAGATCGGAAGCCCATCCGGAATAACCCTACCGGATGGGTACTAGACAGACGGTAGTTAGAGCAACAACCCAGTTCCTGCCCCCAAAAAGGAGAAAACAAAGAAAAACATATGGGGATCCACAATCCCCATGTAAGTCTGGGCGTATTTTAAGGACAACACATAAGGTTTACAAGGGCCAATAGTGGGTCGCATTTCCTATGAAACACTTCCTGGTGATTTAGCAGTCGAGCAATATGTTGCTTCATTTCAAGGATCTGGAGCACCTCTGAGTGCCATTCTCTAAGAGATGGCCTGGTTTGATCTAACCAGTGTCAGACTATGATGAGTTTGGCTGCCATCGAGTTTAGGGACATAAAAGCTTTACAGCAATCTCGCATATCCTTAGGAAAGTGACCCAGTAGGCAGATCTGCGGTGTAAAGTAAGAATTCAAACCCAACATTGGATCCAGAGTGCCATGGATTGGAAGCCACAAGGGACACACCAGGGCACGGTCCCAGAGGATGTGTTTTAATGTTCCCTCTGGATTTCCGCATCTGATGCAGAGTGGGGATGTGGACCTACACATCCTATACAACCTTGTGGGAGAGAAATAGAGGTTATGCAGTATGCAGAACTGTAAAAAATGAAGGCAATTCTTCTTAATGTATTTGTATTGATGCTGCCAAATTTGCCGCCACTCCCTCTCACTCAGCTTAAGACCTAATTCATGCTTCCAATGGAAGCATGTCCCCTGAGGACTATTCAGGTCATGGTGTTGTAGGACGTTATAAAATTTGGATATAGTGTGAGATAGAACAGCTGTGTCAATGAGCATCTTCCACAAGGGGCTGGCAACATACTGCCATGGTGGGGACCCAGAAATAAAGATATTGCACTGTTCAACTGCAGATTTTTAAAGGGATGATAAGTGGGAATACGGAACCTTTCCTGAACTTCCGCTACAGAGCTGAACTTCCCATCTGAGATAAAAGGTGAAATTGGTACCCTGTAAAGAGAAGGGCAGAAGTTCAAGGGAATAGTGTGGCTCGCTATTTGGAAATATATATTACCAAATAAAGGTTGGGATAGATCCTTATGTGGCATGAGACCAAGGCGGGAGTAAATCTGGCAAAGAGCTTTGAGAGACCACCATATTGGAGAAGCACAAAGTGATTTAGGGAGTTCAGAGGGGTTGGCATAAATAAGACTGCCTATATCAATGCTCTGAGAGCGGCAGAGGCATTGTTCCAGTAAAAGCCACAGAGGACTATAGGAGTCATCTGGGGAGCCGGTAACAGAAGAACTCCACCTTAATAATTTACAACAGTGTATCACACAGTAATAGAGAAAAATGTTAGGCAGTCACAGTCCACCAAGCTCTTACTGATAGGTCAGCTTGGTATATGCCCATCAAATGGCTTTAGCATTGCAGAGGAAAACTGAAAGGGAGGTTGGAAGATAGGAAAATTAGTATTTGGGGAGGTAGGGGCTCACCGTATTCATTGAATAGAGTAACCTAGGTAAAATGTAAATTTTTACCACATTCACTCTACCCCACAGTGAGAGCAGGAGAGATTTCCATCTCTGAAGATCAGCCTGAATAGCTTGGCAGGTAGGGGACAGGTTATGTTTAGCTAAAGTGGAAATAGTGTGAGAGATTTTAATCCCCAAATACACTAGTAGCCAGAGACAGTGCCAGCTATTTCCAGATATTTTGCAAAATTTCTGTAGAGTTTCTGTCTGCTGCCCCTACTGTGGAAATGCAGAAAGCAAGAGATATTTCTGGAAATATCACAGAAATTTCAGGAAATATCTGACAAAGTCTGTGGCTGCTACTGTAGGTGAGGGCCTTGGATTCCCAGGAGAGACCTAAGTCATCAATACATCATTGTGGTACATGCACGTTGAGAGTAATTACTTTGGATTTGTCCAGGTTTAGCTTATATCCTGCCACCCGAGGGACTTTGTCTATAATCTCCACAGCAGCTGGTACAGAAATCTGAGGATTCTCCAGGTGCAGCAGTAAGTCATCCACATAGGCAGGCAGTATATACCTATCTCTCTCTACCTGGATTCTCTAGATGTTTTGGCTGTTCTGGAGGGATTGGATGAGGGGTTCCAGGTAAAGACTGAAAAAGGAATGGGGAAAGAGGACAACCTTGCCTGGTACCTCACATCAAAGGGAAACAGGATGAAAATACATCATTACAGCAGATCCTGGCCAAGAGGTGGTGATAGATGATCTTAAGTCAATCACAGAAATTGGTAGGGAAACCAAATCTCCACAGTGTGGCAAACAAGAAAGGTCAAGAGATGCAGTCAAAGGCCTTTTCCACATTTAAGGAGACCAATACTGCTGGAATCAGCCTCTCTCCCACCACTGAGATAAGGTGAAGAACTTTACGCAGATGGTCAGAGGACAAATGTTCAGGCACGAACCCGACCGGGGTCGGGCAGATGAGGCCCTGTCATGTCTTTAGGAGATGGTTTTCCAAGACCTTGGCAAACATTTTCAGGTCTGAGTTCAAAAGGGAAATAGGACGATAGTTTCCTAGGAGGAGGTGCAGTTTACCAGGTTTGGCAATAATGGTGATCCAGGCTTGGGTGAACAAGCAGTCCATCAGACCAGAAGAGTGAAAATAATTAAATAATCTTATGAGAAATGGAGCCAAGATGTCTATAAAGGTGGGATAAAAAGAGTTATTAAACCCATCTGGGCTGGGGGGCCTTCTCCTTTGGAAGATGTTCTATCACCCACTGAACTTCACTTAGGGAAATAGGAACCTGTAAGATCTCTTGCGGAACCTCTGGGAGTGTGGGAAGTGAAACAGAGTCTAGATCAGTTTCTATAAGATCTAAATCAGTAGTTGGCTCCACTTCTGGACAGTAGACAGTTTTATAATACTGCTGAAAGGTATCAGCTATGTCTCGGGGCCATGTAAGGATTGCTCCACTTGGGGTAGGTTGAAGGCTATGTACCATTTGTTGGGCTTCCATTTGTTTAAGCCTTAGGGCCAGGAGCCACCCCTCTCTCTCTCACCCAATTCCAGATAGCAGAATTTGACTTTCTGGAGGGCTAAGTCAGCCTGTTCAGCTAGTAGACTGAAATATTGGGCCCTAAGTGGGTGTAGTTGGTTCCAATTATCCTGGTCAGACACAGCAGAGAAACAGTGTTCCAGGTCTCAAATTTGGGACAATAGTTGACGTGTCTTTTCCACCCACTGCTTCCTAGCTTTAGTAGCAAGATGAATACAATCTCCTCTCATGGCACATTTTGCTGCCCCCAAAGCACTCCCATGCAAGAAACAGACCCTTCATTTTCCCTAAAGAAAGTTTGTATGAACTCTTTAAGAGCCGTAACAAAACAAAAAAAAAAATCCTACTCTTTCTAGTCACTATTTCTTCTGTGAGGCTATTCAACAGTTTCACCACACTCTGTGTGAAAAAAATACTTCCTCATGTTTGTTTCTGGCAGATTTATGCTCAATGGCAGAAAGTGAGTGACCCCCCCCCACACCAGACATGCTTAAAATCAACATTCCCATACAACTTGTACTTGGTGTGACTAGACATGTGGCTGTGAATGATGCATGAATTCAAATGCAGCATTGCTGCATCACAATCCCAAACTGTTCTTTGCAAAGATAAATCTCTTCATGCAAGCTCATAGCTCAGTCAGATTTGAATTTGTGATTGACACAGTTATTAATGTCAACATTAAATCCGATATGCGACAATGTTTGAAGTACTATCTGACTACCTGCAACTACACTACCCTCAGCAAGAATCACAGGTTATTGAACTTTCCAAACCTCCCCTCACTCTCCATAATAAATATTTAAACTGGCCAAAGCGTTCCCTGTTTCTCAAGTAAAGATTCAGATAGACATATATCAATTTTAGCTCAATTATGGTTACAAAAGAATATAATTAATCTACTTATAAACACTTTGTAATTTGTTTGTTCAAGAATAAACCTATTACATCAATAATCTGAATTTCCTTGTATCCAATTTATGCAGGAGAAGGCAGCAGGATGGGAACAAAGGGTGGAAAAGGTGGGACAGCACAAAGAGAGAGACACTGGGAGGGTTGTCATTCATTATACTGAGATTGGGAGAGAGTGGGTGGAAACCATGCAGTGGGAAGCAGCGGGAGTGTTGTCATTCACTATACTGGGATGGGAACAGAGGTAAGGCATGAGACATCTTGCAGAGGAGGCAGTTGGACCATTATCGTTCATTATACAAGGATGGGAATAGGTACTGGGGTGGGAAAGCACACAGAGGGAGGCAATGGAGTCTTGTCCTTCATAGTACAGGTACAATAACAGAGGGCAAGGGTGGAACACAATGCAGAGGGAGGCAGTGGGAGGGTTGTCATTTACAATACTGGGAAGGGAATGGAGTGTAAGCGTGGGGCATCATGCAGAAGGAGGCAGTGGAAAGGTTGTAATTCAATATACCAGGAAAGGAATGGATGGTTGGGGGACAACACAAAAAGGGAGGTAGCAGGAGGGCTGTCTTTTACTATACTTGGCTAGGAATGGATGGTGTAGGTGGAGGAATGGAGGGTGTTGGTGGGAAAGACTGTAGTGGGAGGCAGTGGGAGGGTTGTCATTTACAATACTGGGAGGAGAACAGAGGGCAGGAGTGGGACAGCATGAAGATAGAGGCAGCGGGAGGTTTGTCCTTCATGGGTACTGGGACAGGAACAAAGGATGACAGTGGGACAGCATGAGGAGTGAGGCAATGGGAGGGTGGTCATTCACTATACAAGACAGCAACAGAGGGTGGGGTGGGACAGCATGCAGAGGGAGGCAGTGAGAGGTTGTCATTTACTATTCTGGGATAGGAACAGAGGGTGGGTGGGTGTGGGACCATGCAGAATGAGGCAGCAGGAGGGTTGTTATTCACTACACTGGGAAAGGAACAGGGGGGAGGGAGGAGAGCATGCAGATGGAGGCAGCATGAGTGTTATCATTCACTATACCAGGATGGGAACAGTGGGTGTGGGAGGGGCAGCATGTAGAGAGAGACAGCTGAAGAGTTGTCATTCACTTGATCAGGAGGGGGTGGAGGGTGTGAGTGAGAAAGCACACAGAGGAAGGCAGCAGAAGGGCTGTCATTCATTATACTGGGATGAGAATGGAGAACAGTGGTGGGACAGCACACAGAGGCAAGCAGTGAGAGGGTTGTTTTTCACTTTACCAGTATCAGAACAGAGAGCTGGGGTGGGACAGCATCCTGATGGAGGTAATGAGGGGTTGTTCTTCATTATACCAGGACAGGAATGGAGGGTGGGTGTGGGACAGCATGCAGAGGGAGGAAGCAAGAGGGTTGTCATTCACCATACTGGGACAGGAACAGAAGGTAGTGGTGGGACAGCATGCAGGGGGAGGGAAGTCTTTTGTTATACTGGGACAGGAATGGAGGATGAGAGTGGGGCAGCATGCAGCAGCAGGGTTTTGCTTTCTGTACAGTGGGGTGGGAATGATGCTGATTAGCTGCTTGCTGGGTGGTGTCATACAAATCAGAGCAAAGAGCCACCACTGATATGGGCAGCTGCTTTCTTTGAATTCTACAAAGTTTCCACCCAGCTAGCACAGAAGAGTCTCATGATTAACCTGGCTGATCATTGTCTCTCTGCTGAGCCCACTACAGACTGCTATGCATTGAACCAACAGTGGCACACATCTCAAAACTACTAGCATAGTAATATGTTTTCTTTGCACAAGCACAAGCAAACATAAAAGGCATTATTACCAAAAGCAAAAATGCTATAACAGCCCAACAATACAAAACTCTGCCGATCACAAGTCTCTCCCCTTAGTCAGTTTCTGCACATATGGTAGAACTGCTCTGCTCTACAGGATTTTGATACACAACCAGGAGACCTTTGTAGACCTGGACCACCACACAACCCTATACTTAATGCAGCATATGCTACACATACATTTATTCATAATTTGCTTAGCAAGTTAGGACATATTGTAGTACAATATGCTTATGTAATACACATGTGCATATGAGTGTAGTCTCCTAACAGGGCTATATGCTGGTAACCTCATGCCCTAACAGTATTAGCATTACTTATGCCAGCCTGATGGTACAGTTATTTTTCCAAGCTGTGCAGCTGACATATCTTTATTTTTGTGCAATACAAAGCATCTTTTGTATTGTAACCTAAGGCTACTTCTGGCTAGTTTGCTCTCATCAGAGAGAATGTGCAGAAAAAATAGATGATCTGTCTTCTGAGCTGACCATCTACCAGTTAGTGTTGTGCAAAATTGAGAAATTTCATTATGTGAAATATTTTGTGAAATGTGCACATTTCGCAAAATATTTCACAGGTGCAAAATATGGAATGTCACCCCAAAATTGTGAAATTTCACCCGAAAATGGCAAAATTTAAACTGCAGAATGGTGGAAATTGCCATTTATGGGTGAAATTTTGCCATTTTCAGGAAAAGTTTTTCATTTCATGATGAAATTTCATAAGTTCATACCCCGCAAAATATTTTGCAGAATGGCAGAATTTCATTAAATATTTCACATGGTGAAATTGCCGATTTCATGGAAATTTCTCCAGCAAAATTTTATTTTGCAATATCTCTACTACCAGTGAGACTTCTATGTGTTGTGATTATTCCTTATTTGGCAGGCTGCTATCTTGTAATGTGCTTTTCTTATCTGTGGTATAAGAATGTGTGTAAGACTGTTTTTCACTGAGTTTTGCAAGACATCATGATGTTCTGAAGTTTCCGGACTCCCAGAAGGCATGCTGTTTTTCTGCATGTTCTGGAATAAACTTCTCCTGTGGTATCTGGGCTTCTGTGTCATGTTTGGCCAACAGGTCTAGACTCCTGCCAGCTACAAACTGGTGACCATGTGCAGGGCCTGGTTGGATGGAACTGAACCAATATGCTACTAGATACACATGTAAACAGGATATGGATCATGCAGGTGTTCAAACCTATGCCCCTCATTCAACATGCGCCCTGGTCCAGTAGGACCGCCACACCAGAATATCCATATGTCTAACTGTTAGGGTCAAGGTGAAATGGTACACCTTGGACTTTCAGTTACTGCAGTTAAAGGAATTCTCAAACAATGGCCATTAATACTGAGCTCAAACTAGACATCTTAAACTTCTGACTTCCCATGGAGGTTGGCATGATTTCACGCTGGACGTGAAATTTCAGGCTGACCTGATACAGTCTGTAGGAAAGTTATATACTGAGGTTCAGTCTAAGAAAGGTGAAGGTCTGGAATGAGAAATTGAATAGCTTAAGAGAATCAGAATGAACTTGAATGTATGGTACAGGAAAAGGATAAGGAAATCCTTAGGTTGCCAGAGGAGAATGAGAGGTTGCAAGAAGAGATTGTGAGATTACAATTGGATAAAATGCATATCTTACAAATAAATGTGTGTGCCTACAAGCATGAATGCATCATTGAGAAGTGAGTATGTGCAGTTGGAGCAAGAGTTCGAGAAATGTCAGAATGCATTGGAAAAGCAGCATGGACAAAGCTGCAATGTTATCACCGCTTATAGAGTTTTACAGAATAACATTAGTAAAGGCAAGTTTCAAGGAAGTGGGAATCAGGCTGAGTGCAGAAAGCAAATAGCAAAATTGCAAGGACAAGTTCTGGTCCTGAGGGACCACATAAAAGCAGTGCCATCTGCCCTACCATCAGAACTGCTGTCTTTAGAGGAGAATAGTGAGACTGACAACCAGCCATGGGACACTGGAGAATCACAAGGGCAGAAACAAATATGGGACCCAGAGGGACAAGTTCTAACCCTGAAAAAGGTAAAAGGGGTGGAAGCACTAACTGCAGACATAATACAGCGCTTTGTTTCAGTGTGAAGCAATGCCTCTTTCCAGGAGTGGAAAGAGTAAAATGCTTCAAACTGAATTATATGTTGTGTGAATCTGCTGTCCTACAATATGTTATAAGAATGTAAACTGTTAATAGTCTTTGTTTTCCTTCCATTTAACAAAACATTGAGGCTTTTTAATGATGCAAGGTCTCAACGAACTGCTACTGAGATACGCAGCACACAAAAAAATGTTTTTAGTTCTCTGTGAAGGAGGGCAGGCTGAGATCTGCTTTTACAATTGTTTGGCTTTTACAAGAAGAAAAAAGAAAGGTTGCTTTACATATTTTGAAATGTAATTTAATCCCTTTCACAAATGTAATTTCTAGAAAATATATGGGGGAAGCATCCTCATATACAAAGATGTGTTCAGAAATAATTATGTTAGTCTGGAAGAACTGATGGCAAGATTGAATTTGTATGTGAGATTAAGGATTTGTGTACATGAGACTGTGTTTTGGAGTCCAATTAAAAGGTACAGATCTTAGAGTGATAGAATAAGGAACGGTGTCAAATGCAGAATGATGTAATGCAGAATTAGTCTGCATGGTTTTATAAACGTGTTTGGAGTCCATGCAGCTATCAAAATGCCTTTACTAGATTGAATTTGGTAAAGAGAGGTGGACACAGAAATAATAACACTTTCTTTAGGGTACTATTGTTTGCTTTTTTGAAGTTACTTGTTTGTTTGTTTCAACGGCATGGTTTGTGCCATCTCAGTTACAAGGGAGTCCCAACTTGGTATACCCCTTTTGTGTAAAGTACCAGGTTTTCTGATGCCATACTGCAAGTTAAGCATCAAAAGTTTTTAAAAATAGAGTTTTCTTTAATCCACTTTCTCTAACAAGCAGGGTGGGCAACTTTCTGAAAAGGGATTTCTCAAACAGAACAGAAAAATGAATAAGATAAGGCTAAATCTATAATTTGACTTCTCAATCTAACTGCACATCAGTGCTCACTGGAGACGGTGTGACTGTCTGGGATGATGTACACTGTAATCAAACATCCTTTCCTTTCAGGAATGAGAGTCTTAACTCGACAGAGAAATACAATTTAATTTTGAGGGTTTTGAAATGTTATCATGCCTGATGTTCCTCTGTGTTATGTGCATATCTGTTTTGTGCATCGGTAGTGTGTAAAATGTTATTTTCTGGCTATTTTTATGGTCAGTTGATTTTATGTAAATGGTATTACATGGTTAAATGCTCACTCTCAAACACTACTTTTTGCAATGGCAATGTCAAGCTGGAAGGAATATGGACCTTCTGAGTGTACCTCCGCATCATGCAACAAGCTTCCCAGAAAAACAAATTGAGCCCATTTACTGAGGAGTTTAACTGTCTAAAAACAGTAAAAACCCACTTTAAAACAGTTTTCTTTGTCTACTACAGTGCCTAAGTCAATCTCCTTGACTAACCAGGAGCTCGGGGAACAGACTTCACCAGTCTCCTCGACCCCATAACTAACTTCTTTCCAGCAGGCTCTGATTCAAACTCTAGAAATGGTGACAGATGCATACCGCTCCCATAAAAACAAACTCACTCTGGTAGAAGGCTCTTTCATGAGTCATCAGAGAGTGTGACTGTGGGTGTTAATGTTAACCCTTTTTGCTTCTACCAACATTGGTGTGACTCAGCATAGGAATCAAATTTTCATAGAAAAACAAGGCCATGAAATACAACTAGATGTTGGAGACATGGCATTGACCAGGATGTCATGTCAATCAGTTGAAACTGTTTTCTAACCTACCAGTTAAGAAGGGGATGCCCTTTCTCTCTGTTTTTGTTTTTCAAAAATCAAGTAATGTGTGGATGGTTGCCACAGGACTATTTATATTCCTATCCTGCCCATGGCATGTTTGGCAATGGTAGCAGCAGATGTTGGACAATACTCCCAAAAGTGCACATCTGTATAAAAATAATGCATCAGCATTTTAAAATGTCAACACTGACATACTAAAAAGGGAGGAGCTTGAGGCCCTTCTCTTTGTTTTTCTTTTGGCTTTCAGAAATATGAAGATGCCTATTGGTGATTAAATGGTCTCTGTCCACAGAGGATGCCTTGCTGGAAGTTATGAGATGTGCCATTCTGGGGCAGATATCCATAGATGGCTTACTTACAATGCTCAGATTTCTGGTGCTGTAGCAAGAACCAATAGGCAGTTCAAGGCAATGTTGTTAAAGTCTGTCAATGAGAATGGAAAGCATCGGGATACTCTGTTGTCCTTTCTCCTAATGGCAATTAGGGTTACCCCATCAGTATCTACTCAGTACACAGCCTCTGAGGTGATACCTGACAGTTATAGGAACATTCATTTGAAATTTTCAGATTTGCTGCTCAAACCTTGGGCAATGCCCAACAAAAGTCCAAACAAGTGGCAAGTGGGTGACAGAGTCATGGTGATGCAGTATTCAACACCCACCCACTCCCTGTCCAGAAAATGGGCTATTCTCTTTGACATTATGAACAAACTCAGCTCTTTGTCTATCAGGTGCAGTTACCAAACTGCAGGAAACCTTTTGACAAGTGGTTCCATGCCAATCAGCTCAAACTGTATAAGTGCTCTGATGGCACTGAATAAGTGATTTACTGCAGCTGGGGTGGTGTGCTTTTACCTATTTCTTTTCACATTTAAAAATACTGTTCCCTGTGGGGGTACTCTATTGTTCTGTCCTGAGTGCTGCAGAGAACTTTGACTTTCCCTGAAGAAAATGGCACTAACAATCTGGTCAAAGACATATGCCTTTCCAGGCACAAATGAAATCCTCAAGATTTACCATCTTTGAGACACCATGTTTCCCAATGGGGTATTCTGGAAAGGACCTGCCAACCCTAACCATAATGCCTGGCAACTGAGACAGCTAGGTCCTTCTCAGGTCTACAAAGACAGACTTGTGGGATACTCAAATGGTTCTCTTTTAATAAAGAACATATAATAACCAGATCAAGGGACTTGGAGTTTTGAAATCATAATGCAACTTCTTGAACAGTATTTGGTTCTACTAACTTCATTGTATACCCACCTTCTACAACTCATCCCACTACTGTACCGAACACAACTGTCTCCACATATTCTGACACCATGACTTTTCCACCAGAGCCTTTACAGTGCCCTACCTTGAAACCAGGTCCTCCTAGTTGCCTGACTGCAGTTTCCATACCTGGGACACTTCCTAACCATGTTCAATTTATGCATGTTCCTGTTGTTTTACATATATTGCACTGGAACATGGCCCAATATGGTCATTGTTCCATTACAATTGTGTCCAGATTTCATGCTACTGTGTTGTTAATTATTGTTGCAGCTTATCAAGTATAATCTCAAGACCCTGTAGATCAGCAGAAAACTGCTCCACATCAAGGGATGTTCTGCTCTAAACACCTTAAGTGGGATTTGAGTGTAACAGGCCTGGTGGGGAGTATATTAGAGCTGTGTGGAAAATAAATTCTGCCCTTGGAATACACGCTGAATGAACATTCTGATTCAATGGAATTCCTTTGAATTTTTATGAAAATTCTGTGGAATTTCACATTTTAAATTTTAGTTATTTTACTATCATTTTAAAAGTACATGTTCAAATAACACCAAATTTGAAATGTAAACAGTAACCCTTAGCTTATAATAGTGTACCAAACTCCAGAGTTGTAGATTAAAATGGGGCAGAGGTATGGGTGGTCAAATACTTAATCAAAATTTAATTGTCAGTTATTTTGAGATACTTTTAAAATTTATTTTCCAAATTTCTCCAAAATATGATAATTTAGAGAAGTGTCTAGAATGTGTATATGCTCCATTTATTAAGTGTCAAAGTTCAATGTGAACTGGGTTATAGGTAGCCAAATATTTTGCCAAAATTTGGATTTCTATAATTTTAGTTTAATTGTGATAGTGTTCATTGAAATATTACTAAATTGTCAGATATACACATTATCATTACATTTGCAGATTGTTTAAGATTTCTAGCTTTAAATGGGACTGAGAAATAGCCTGCCAAACATGTTGCCAAAATGTCAGTGTTGGTTAGTTCCCTCTAATTTTAAAACTACCATATATCCAAATTTAACCAGAGATGAGACATTGAAACTATTATATCACATGGTCATTTCCGAAAAAGTTCACATTTACAGCTTTAAATGGGTTTGAATTAAAAGTAGTCAAACTTTCACAACATTTAAAATTTTAATTTTGCAAGAATGTAAACTACAAATTTATAAATCCTTGAAACTTTAAAACTAGATAATTCAATACCATTACATTTGGTAGGTTTTTAGACCTTGCAAGGAGACTGGGGCATGGTTCAATATGATCAGCATGGACATATGACTCCATACTTTCATACAAACCTTGGGATCCGTCAAGGATCCTTGTTTGCCCCAAACCTTTTTAATCTTTATATAAATGAGATCCTTATAAAACTACAAAATCCTTTATTTCATGCACCCAAGATAGGAAATACCAGAGTAGGTTGTTTGGCATATGCTGATGATCTAGTACTGATCTCTACCACTGTCCTAGGACTCCAGAGGAAATTAACATATTTTGCATAACTCTGCATAAAACATAAACTGAACATAAATATGACCAAAACAACATTGTTAACCTTTGGAGATAAAAACAAAAAAACCCAGGTGATTTGGATCAATAAAGAAAAGGTAGAATCAGTCAAATACTATGACTATCTGGGCATAAGGTTCAGTCAGAACCTTAGCTGGAAAAATCATGTTAATAAAATTATCACAAAATCTAAGAGATCTTTTAATGCATTTAAAATATTTAACTCAAAAATGGGACTAACATCAGTAAAAGGAGTATTAAAGGTCTTAGACACAAAAATAAACTCCAGCATACTTTATGCAGCAGAAATCTGGGGAATGCTAGAATTGAATAAATTAGAAATTATTTGCAATAAGATCAAACAATATACTCTTATGGTACCACAGTCAATACCAGCAGAAATATTAAATCTGGAACTGGGACAACATTCCCTTTCTACATTAGTAAGCGAAAGACAGATTTTGTATCTCTGAAATTATTTTATCTTGAAGAAGATAGACTCCTTAGGCAATGCCTAAGAGGAGATAAAATACACAGCCATGAGTAGAGTTTTTCCCACCCTTAAGGTGTTCGGGAGATTTCTCTTCCCAAATGGATTAGAACATAACTTTTGGGACATCTATCTACACCCATGGAAAGAGATAGTTGAGACTGTCAAAACCAGATTAAGAGACAATGACATAATATATATGCAAATAAAATGAAAGAACCTTACATTATTTACGTTGTATAAACAAAACTCATACATGGCTTAGAACCATATCTAGTACAACTAACAAATTTCAAGGACAGGAGAATGATTACAAAGTTTAGGCTTAAAATATATACAGCTTATTATGTCTACTTTAAACAAAAAAGGCAAAACATAGGTTCCCCTTTCTGCAAATGTGGTAGATCATTAGAAGGTGGCTTAAAACATGTACTATTGATATGCTTATTATATAATGGGCAAAGCTCCAAATGTCTGGGTGACATCATGGCTGATCTCGACCTCCCTCCTGATGAACTAGTGAAATATCTATTAAATGTGAAAGAAATACAAATTCTGGAAAAACTGGCACATTTCCTGAAATATACATAATTATAATGATAAATGAACTTTATATCTGCTGTCTTACTTCTGAATTGACTATATGGTATTCTATATGTATTATGGAAATGTCTGGTACTTTAAACATTGTTTTTAATGTGTATTATTTGTTTTTTGAATATTGTAATTACATTTTGTCAAACAATAAAACCTTTTTGAACTTTGAACTTTTACAAGTAGATGGTGTGTCCCAATTTTATTAACTGCTTGCTGTGAGACATTGCAAAATAACATCTGTACTTAAAGTCAAATCCCATGAATCTTTGTGAAAATTGCAAAATTTCATGAAAAATTCCATAAAACTGGAATTTTCTAATTTCACTCAGCCTTATCTGGGGGATTCTAATTAAATGATAGGGGTATAATAGACAGGTAGTGCAGGGGGTCACCAGGTTCTGAAGTTAGATGCACAGTTTCACCAAGAAATGGACAGCTGATCTGAGTAGCACAACAGTGATAGACCCCCAGGTTGGAGCAAGATAGCACAGAATGTTAACAATTCCAACCTGAATACAGGTTATTTAAGGATCACATCCAGTAAATTTATGATCTGGAGAGCCTGGTGTACATGCAAGTCTAGGACTTAGAGGTACTCAAAAAGATGTACTGGGGGAAAACAATGTCTTGGGCAACAAGAAGAAAGAATTATGGCTATTCCAACAAGGTAGGACGATAGAAAAAGGAGTGGGTGACTCACGTTTTAAGGGAGTTTGTCACTGTAAGGAACTAAGGGGATATCAGTGAAGTCAGTAGTTCTACTAAGTCAATATGGCTATGCCAGAAAAGAATGGTGGGGGAGTAATCACCCAGAAAGGAACAGCAGGACTGCAAAAAACTCAGCCCCGCTTATCAAATGAAGGAGTGATATGTGCATTGTTAATGTTAAATTCCATGAAAAAAATTTCTGGATGCTTTACCCACACTATATGATATAATAAATATGCGAGAACATGTTACTAATCATTTTTTTCTTCTGCAAAATTAAAACTGCTTAACCAATGTATCTAGTTGTGTTAGACACCAGGATATACTGACTATGGATATGCATGTCAGATGTTAACTCTATGCATGCAAGAGCAGAGATGTTACAAACAGCAACATTTTTGATAGTTTTCACAAAGTTTTGCAAATATTTATATAATAATGTTTTAAACCCTTGTAACTTAAAAATCTCTTCTCTAATTCTCTCCATATTTAGATTATTTCATAAGTATTACAAAAAGGTCATCAATGGTAATTTATACACATCTAGCTCCAAAGGTGCCTGAGTTATATACAGATGAATTTTTTTCATGAAATTTCCTGAAAAAAATAAAATGACAGATTTTGAGTACATATAATTTTGAGATGATGCATCATATTGTCATGAAATCTGGTACATTGTTAGAACACCTATCATCAAGAAATGATGCCAAATTTAAGATCCCTCACCCAATAGATGGTTATGGTATATGCAGATAAAAATGTTCATAACATTTTGCAAAAACAATAAAATGAC
This sequence comes from Neoceratodus forsteri, assembly GCA_016271365.2. Taxonomy (NCBI): domain Eukaryota; kingdom Metazoa; phylum Chordata; order Ceratodontiformes; family Ceratodontidae; genus Neoceratodus; species Neoceratodus forsteri. Next base: position 107,977,896 of record CM028136.1, on the reverse strand, counting down.
ATTTGTGCACCTATAATTTTGTAACTATCCATCCATTCATGATATTTGGTATGCTAGTGGCTAACCACCCAAAGAGTATATATGCCAAATTTCAAAGATCTAGCCTGAACAGTATCTGATTTATAATCAAATTGCTACATTTTAAAAATTCTGAGAAATTCTGACACAGTTCTGTGAAATTTCATGAAATGACACTGATTCGGAATTTGCCCATTCTGCACAGCTCTAATTAGATTCATTTGGATCAGGTATGTCAATCTGAAATAGGGGAGATACGCAACAAATTAAGAGTTATATTAGTTATTTTCAAGATCAACAAGCTGAAAATGTGTTAAAGCCCATGCTACATGATATTGATGTCTTAGCCATGGAAAAAAGACTCACTGTGTATAAAGTAAAATATTGCACACTTATTTAATGAAACACAAGTCAAAATTAACCAGTTAATCACCACCAATATTGTGGCCCCAAACAGCAACACATAGGCAGGGAAATCATCTGTGCCACCTATGGTGGCTATGTTTTGACCACTTCTGAGACCTGAGACCTGGAAGCAGGGCATATCCCTGATCTTGACAAGGTTTCACAGATGTCCAAATGGTATTGTCCTCATTGCCAGGCATCAACCTGCATTACCAAGTGCTTGGCTGAGTCCATCACTGTTTCTCTCACAACTGCCAGAAACTTAGGTTATGTCACACCACACCATGATCAAGGACATTGATATTCAACTCACCATTGCTCTATCCAAGAAGCTATGTATGTTTCATTTACAGTGTCTTTACCGGTGTTTGAGAAGAAATCTTCAGTCTTCAACAGACTGGCATGTGTGCACTCCACTGGATACCTAGAAGAAGACATCTACAAGCAACAAATTAACCTTCCTCCACTGTAGGTGTTTCACTATCATCTACAAGGCTGTCTGGTGCCTCATACTGACTGTTGTTCCATGGAGGAATACAAGTACCTGTGCAGATGTGATATGTTCTACACCCAGATGACCTAAACTGAATGCATCTGAAACCTCTACTGAGCAATCCTTCTCTGCAAATGCTACTCAAGCAACCAATACTACAGAAGACTTCATCCAGTCAACCAGCAGCCAACAACATGGATATCTCCAGATATTTGCCTCTGTCACGTGTCCAGTGAAACTCATCAAGTGGCATCTGCCATAAGTCAAAATAACATACAATATAGATAGACAATATTATGTTGGGACAAGCATCAAGAACTTTTCTTATGGACATCTGACTTGTGGTGTTGACATTCCTAATTTCTGCTTTGTGTCTCATAAACAAGTCATTCTTGGAAATCCATGACCACTCCTGCACCCATTCATGAACTGGACTACTTTGACAGTGACACTGACTATCTGAATGCTATAGACTAGTACATAACAGTTTTTAACGTGCATATCGACACATTCATCATGAATCTTACATCCTGTTAGATAGAAAATATACTCATCTTATACATATCAGCAATACTATTCAGAAAGCTGAAAAAGATTTGAATGGTTGAATACATGATGGTGATTTACATCCCATTTTAACTCATACAGTGCTAGAAATTTCTTCCAAAGCCTTTGTCATTTTGCAGGCTATCTTGATTCTTATTTGTACCATTTGCTGCCCAAGCTACCCTAATTCAGCATCTTGTGTTGCCAGTTTGGCAAGCAACACGGGGGGATATATAGACCTGGACCACCCCACAACCCTATACTTAGTGCAGCATATGGTACACATACATTTATACAGTTAGTCACAATATATGCTTAGCAAGGTAGGATATAGTGTAATACTATGTGCTTATGTAATACACAAGTGTATATGATTGTAGAACCCTAACAAGGCTATGTGAGGGCAACCTCTGGCCCTAACAGTATTAGCATTGCTTATGCAGACATGATGCAGATGTGATGGCACAGTTATTTTTCCAAGCGATGCAACTGACATATCTTTATTTTTGTGCAATACTAAGCATCTTTTGTATTGTAACCTAACATAAAACACAACCAGCCCACTAAGCGTATGCCAAACTAAACACATTTTGCAACCTTGAACTAACTGTCTGTCTCTGTTGAAATCAGGGGAGCTACTGTACGCTGTCATTCACAACTTTGTGTCCATTCACAAAATTGTGAATGACAGCTTACAGTATACACTACAAGCACATTGGTCAGCAGGCGTCAACCAATGGGACTGTACTTTGTACAGTAAGCTGTCAGTCATTGACAGCTCAGTTGGTGGGCTGCCATGGAGGTGTGTGGAGGGCTGTGCTGCCCACCGACTGAATGGCTGCCTGGCCATGCTGGGAGAGGAGACAGCGAGGTAGGATGTAGGTGGGGGGCCCCTACACTGTGGAAAAAGTAGGCTGGGGATTCACTTTTTTATATATCAATTGGGAATCAGGCTGGGAGGGGGACATTGCGATTGGGATACTGGGACTGGGATATCAATTTTTGTACTTCGATCACTGTTTGGAATGGAAGGGATGACCTCTACAATATGGAATCTGGGGCTTGTGTTTAAAGTTTATTCTATGGCATGGGGATTGGGATGGGAGGGGGACCACTAGACTACCAGGGTGATGCTAAAACATATATTTATGTCTATGGGGCAATTGCGTATCAGGGTTGGGAGAGGGGTACCACTAGACTACCAGGGAGTTCATTGCAGTTATTTCTGTTTGGGGGATCATGGTTTGGTGATTGGGGAGGCTAGCCTCCCAGGGGCTGGCAGCTGCAGTGCTGCGCTGTGCAGTACAGAAGCCTGTAGGTGGCTACCAGTTATGCATGTTTTTCCATGCCTAACTTTGCATGGCACATCTCTGAGATGTGCAGGCAGCTGCCTAAACATCTCAGCTGAATATTGTGATGTGCTACACATTCATGGGAATGGCCCCTCTGGATGCACTGCATACATTATCTTTGTGCTGTTGCACATCCAGAATTGCTTGGCACATCCCTGCCTTTTGAATATGGCCCAGGGGTGCATTTTGGGGATGCATCGGTGAAAATCAGTTGCGCTGGGTGCATCTCCTTTCACTATCCTGGCCATTGTGTGTTTGCACAAGATATTTCTGAGATAGGAGAGAGTGGGGCTAAAGTGTCTAAACAATATGTACTATGCGGGCAATATTAATCAATTTTCTGATCTACGAGAGCAGTATGGGCTCCAGGCTGGGGACTTATTTTCTTACTTATGAGTTAGGGGTTACCTGACTTGAGAAACTCTATGTATATCCCCCATACAGTAGAAGACACACTTGCCACACCACCACCCTCTGTCTCAGTACTCACCACATTGTACAAATTACTGTTAGTGTCTCTCCCTGATATAAACATCCTGGCCAGAAAAGACTGGGAACAGGAGCTGGACACTCCTGTAGATGGGGAAACTTGGAGAGCAGCCATTAAGCAAATTAGCAATGCTCCAGATCAAATAAATTACAAAGAGTACAACGAAACTTTGCTACAGGACATACCTAACAACATATAGGTTACATAAATATAATTTAGATAAATCAGATAGATGTCTGAAATGTTGCACAGAGAAGGGGTCAATCATACACATGGCACTTTTATGTAGAAAGGTAGCTCCATTTTGGATGAAACTGCATGCTATAATGCAAAAAGACACTAAAAGCTGTTTCCCCTCATACCCCACTGCAGTTCATGTTGGGAGCTGAAAATAAGCCAAGATGTAAGTTAGAAGTTAGTAGATTGTGAAACCTAGCTTTGGTAAATGCTAGGAAGACCTATGCACAGCACTGGATCAGTGACACCCCCAGCATATCCCACTGGCTTAACAATCTAGCTGTGTCTATGAAACTAGAGAAATGTCAATTATGTACACATGGTGAGGAGAAACAATTCTCTCATACATGGAACCCATTTCTTACAGCAGTTGAGGATGGTTTCATAAGTCATGAGCTACCTCCAAGAAGTAGAAAAAGGAGAGGATACTGCAGGATAGACTATGCAGCCTCAGATAACAGATAACCAGTAAAGATATTCTAAAATGTTCTAAGATTGTGTACAGTAATACTGCATTGTAATAATGTATTATTAACCAATTGATCATATTCTTTATATGTATGTTGAAACACTTCAATAAAATATGTTTACAAAACAAGCATAACAATGACATACATGTTATAATAATGTATTTCTGGTTGAACAGTGGAATAAATTTGGTTTAACAGTCATTATATCATAATTTCAAAATGTTTAAGAAGGTTTGTTCTAAGCATTGCTACTAGATTTTTTAAAACACCAGTTATATTTAGAAATTATGAAACTACATATTCTGGGTGAGATATTCAAAGGGGTTGTGCATGGTGCAACAATGTTGCACCTTGCGCAACCCACTGATGTATCCCGGAATGATATTCAAAAGGAGATGTTGTGCCATGGAGATCCCGATGCGCCAGGGCACAACAGTAATGTACACGGTGCAAGTGCTGGGGGCGTGCCCATGCATGTTCTGCACATCCCGATATTCAGCCAGGGATGTGCGGTGCATATGCTGGTGCAACCCCTACTTGTGCCGCACACTGGTGCTCAAAGTTGAGCCACAAATAAATAGGAGCAAGGGCTGGCCATCCACAGGTGAGCTGCCAAATTGCAGGGTGCAACAAGGCAGCCACCAGCTGTGAGTGGCCACCCGAGCTCCGGGGCCATGGTCTGTCGGCATTGCACTCCCCCCATGCCCGATCACGGGCGTATGTATATTTATAACCACGGCCAACATCACTGGTGGTCCAGTGGACCACTTCCAGCCCGATCGCGGGCATAACTATATTTAAATTCACATCCTATATCTCTGGTGGTCCAGTGGACCACTTCCAGCCCAATCACGTGCATAAGTATATTTAAATTCATGTCCTATATCCCTGAAGGTCCAGTGGACCGCTTCCAGCCCAATCGTGGGCATATGTATATTTAAAATCATTATAAATTATCCCTGGTGGTCCAGCTGTACTCCCCTTGCCACCCGCCAACTGAGCCCTGCACCCCACTCCCCCCAGTCAGTGGTTGGCATATCTGGACTGTGTAGTATGGTACAGTCTGCACACTCATTGGCCGACTCTGTGGACCAATGTGCATACTGCCATACAGTATGCAGTCAGCCGGCAGGCGGCCGGGTGGCTTGCAGGTGGGGAGCTACCACCCACCGCTGACTGGGGGAGTGGGATGGCAGGGCTCTGTGGGTGGGGGGAGGGGGTTACCGCTGGACCACCAGGGATAATGTATAATGATTTTAAATATACATATGCCCTCGATTGGGCTGAAGTGGTCCCCTGGACTACCAGGGATATTGGACATTTTCTAAACATACTCATGCCTTCGATCGGGCATAGGGGCACTTTGCAATGATGTGCAGGGGGCGTCGTTCCCCGACAGCTGCAGCCTGGCAGGGCGCCAGGTGCAAGTCGCAGGGGATCGGCACACCTGCATACAAATGGGTCCATAATGACATGCTAATGGCCCCAGTTGTGCCTTGCATGCATTATGGCCCATTTGCATATCCACTGCTGAATATTGCGGCCGCTGTGCCTAGTGCAACCACACTTGCGCTGGCGCATCCCCCGCTCCACTCTTTCCACTTGCACTGGTGCAGTGCCACTGCACCATGCTCAATGTGGGAGGCCAGGTTGCAACATTCAATGGTGCTAAGCCATGGCACAGCTCCTGAATATCGCCCAGTCCATGCCCTGGCGCATCCCAGTTGCGCTGAGCCCTGCTTGTGCCCCTGCCAGGCGCATTTCTGAATATCCCACCGTCTACATCATTACAAGACAGTACTATAGAGAGGGAGCTGACCACAAGCAAATATCTAGGGTAAAAGTAAGTTGTGAAATACTGAGAGGAGTCGGTGGATTATATTGGGGGGCATTAAGGAAAGAAAATGAACAATTTTCCATGTTTGGCTACAACTAGAAACCTTTCTAATACTGAATGCCAATACACTGAAATTGTTTTTTTTAATGTGGTTACTGTAGAAAAAGAATGTTTCACTAGAATGAGGTTTCAATACTCCAGAGAAAATGGTGGGGCATTGTGAAGGTGTTTTCATGCAAAGAAGGTGACATGCATTGTGTGATTGAAGAAGGTTGCTTTCTATAATAAACTGGCCTATAGGATATATTGTTCACCCTCTGGGTGCTCAACAATGTAGTTTTAACCTTTGTTATGTAATGAACTGCTTTGGAAACTAGAATACATTTTTGGACATGGACATATGAAGCCTATGGAGACATACAGAAGTTATAGAAAATTAAGTAACAATGATCCAAATTACCTGGGTTGGGTAGAATATTATTTTTGTTTCTTAAATGGCATGTAATCAATGTAAATGGGTATAAGGACAGTATGCATGCATCTTGTCTCTGGTGGGACTTGCTATATAAAGAATATTAGTGATAAACTCACAACTTTTTTAAAATACAGGTACATCAATGTTCACATTCAAAAGGAGATAAGTGCACTGTGATGTTTTTTTTTTAAATATCCTTGATAGACAGAGCTGAAAATGACTAAAATGAGCCAAATATCTGGCACTGCCCCTTGTAATGGACATTGCAAATGAGTGGGAATGGACATTACGGGTTAATATTGTGCATCCAATAAAATGCATTAAAGAGCTTTTCAACAAGGAAAGCTAACATTATCCATTTACATTTAGCAAATTATGAGGTGGCATGGAAGTGTTCCTGAGTCAAAGCTTGTCTGCTTACCAGACACTGTTAATGGCAAGATCCTTATAATGTTAAACTAACATCTGTTTTGTTTATCAAACAAGAACATCAGATCAGCAGTTGCTCCATAATTGGGATGCCAAGAAGGTCAAGAACTCTTACATTACAGAAAAGAATAATGATTGTTAAGGAGGAATATAGTTATATTTACACTATGCACTTCACAGAAATATGCCCACTTCTCCACTGCTCTTCATCGGAAATGACAGGGCTAGGGAAGAAAGACATTTTCTGGAAATGAATGCTGTCTCACGAAAGCCAAAGCAGTGTATATTGAAGCACATTGCCCTGTGCGGATACAGAAGAGATAAGAGTGGCTGACCATGGGTCTGGAACTGCTGAATATGATTAAGCTATTAGGCATGAAACAGTGGGCTCCATTATCAAAGTCCCAAACATTTTTTTATTCTTCTTTTATTGAAATTTGAAAAGGTTGTAAAAACCCAAGGAGAGGGTCTAACAATAGTCTGATTAAGTAAAAGGTCTTTACATAAATTCTGACAGCCAGTTTCTTAAAGACATTGTTTCAGTGGTTATGGGTTTGTAATAAGTCCACGTACAAGTAAATTACATTTCAACCTCACAACACATCAAATTTATAATAAGAACTAAATTAACCACACACTTTAAATATTGCACTGTCATTCCCCACCCCATCCGGATCCCTACAAACTTAATTCATAATGATTTTATATGTAACTTCATGTCACCCCCTCAGTCCGATTAAAAGTAAGTCATTTATAAGTTGGTCTTCAGATTTCTGATTGTTGTTCAGGAGAAAGGAAAAATAGAGCAAGCACTTCCCTCCACAAAATTACCCTTTAGTAGTTCCTAAAATATAAGTTATTGTTATAAGATATCAGGGAGCTAGAAGTATAAATATATCAAAGAATACTTACAAGACATAAAGAAAAAGAGAAATGAGAAACAAAAAAGGGGCAGAAAGTAATGTAGCACCATTAAGAGAATGTGTCTGTGGCATATAGTTCCCATATAGTCAATCTATTGGTATAGGCAGTTTGCCTATGTTGCAGAGAGTATGTAATATGCTCCATTTCTTGTACTTGTGTGTCTGTTGCAATCCAGTCTTTTTCTTCAGGCGGTGTATGCTGCAGCCAACGCCTGGTAACTGCCATTGGGGCAGCTATTATCAAAATATTCCACAGACATTTAGCTTCCTTCCCCTTTAATACAACTATTAGGGACCCAAAGGTATATGTTCAGGATCCACTGTCCCTTCCACTGCTAAGATATTTTTAATATGAGAAACCACCCTTCCCCAATAGGCAACCAATGAAGGGTGCCACCAAAAGACATGTGCATGTGTAGCATAGGCCTCTCCACACTGTCTCCAGCAGCCTGTGGACTTAGATGGGTCAAATTTAGATTGGAGAACAGGTACAAGGAAGTATCTTACACGCACTCTCCATAAGAATTCTCACCAATCTGGGGAGGTTATTGTTACCCAGGTGTTAGCCCACATCTTCTCCCATTCATTCTGTGTCAACCTCAAAGCCCCAATTTTGATGTAAGGTGCCTGTGTCAATCAGAACTGAAGCAACACCTTGTGGAGTTCCCTATTCTGAAAATGCCAGATGCAACAAACTTGGGGACCCCTTGCACCAGACTGGACATGCATCAGGACAGTGCCAAAGACAGGGTGCACCAGGGCATTAGGGAGCTTGCAGCAGATGCAAGTTGCACCATCCCCGTAATAAGGATCCTCATAATAAGGATTCTGAAAGTCGTCTAGACCCGTCAAGGCTTAGACCAGCTGAAAGCTGGTCTGACATCCCTTGCATCACTCTCACAGACAGTGCTGGGTAGAAGAATGGGCTTTCCTAGTGCAACAACTAGGGTGCATCCTTGGGAGGTCCACAGCAGTGGACCGAAGACATGCACCTGGGTACTGACCACATGGAATGGACTCTGGCTCCCAATCCCCTGATGTGTGCGCTGACTGCCTACAGGACCTGTACCAGGTACACCCATCAGCATCTCTGTGGGTGTTCTGGGCATGGAATTGTACCCCGCTCTTCATCTGCCACCTGTTTCCAGTCCAGCATGGCAGCCCATGTCAGTTACCTAGGACTCCTGCCTGTCCCAGTGCTGTGTGGCGGATGTGCTGCAGAATCAACAGTCCATGCCCACATGCCACACCCTCCACCAAACTCCTCCTGTGCACTGTTTGTGTGATGCATGGGAGTGGCTGCTACAACCTGGAAATGTTTGGTGCTGGTACCCCTCCATATGAGAATCAGGTACTGGGTTCCTGGCACATCAACCATCAGCACACACTTCTGTTTGGTGCAGCTTGTATTGATCTTAGGGCAGGTTTGAGAAACAGGCACAGTGTTATTTGTGCTGGGATAATGGCTCAGCTCAAGTGAGTTGAAGCATAAGGCCAAAAGACAAGTGCTTCCACCACTGAAAAGTGCCATTATTACTTCACAATAAAACACACCCTGGAATTCCTTATTGTGATTATGAACAAACTGAGTGATTTGATACCTTTTATTGGATCAACATGAGATTAACAGTATGGTTTAGGCTTTAGAAAGTTACACAGAGTTCTTCATCAGAAAGATGGTAGTTACACAAGTAACTGACTTCTGATGAAGAACGCTGTGTAAGTTCAAAAGCTTAAAACATTCTGTGAACCTCTTGTTCATCCAACAAGAGGTATCAAATCAACTATTTTGTTCATCTTTCTGTACAAGAACCAATATGACAACAAACAATTATTGCAATTATGAAATGAGTCTATAAGGATTAATAACAAAATAATGTTTATATATATATATATATATATATCTATATCTATATATATATATTATGGTAGCACAGTAGTGCTACCATAGTTAGGGTTGAGGAGCCATTTACATGTTAAACCTAAAAGTTTGCACCTTAATAACTATGCAGCTGTTCAACAGATTTGCCTGAAATTTGGAATATGCGATCAAGAACCATACATCTTGGGATATGCCAGCTTTCGTACTGTTCAGATTTACAGCTGCAGAATTATTAAGCATGATCTGCGTGCCCATTTACGCTTTTTTGAATTCTTTGTTCTCACAGGTCACATGGTTTACGTGACCAGTGCAAAAACTTCAAGAAACGTACAGCCGGGGTCCCTGATGTGCCTTTTGAAGATTTCGTGAAAAAATATTGAACAGTTCAAAAGTTATTCAAAAAACAATTTCCCATTATAAGTCAATGGGAAAAGTTAACAAAAAGTTTGACAGTGTCGCAAATGCACTTTTTAGTGTCGCAAATGGCCCTAGTAGTGTCGCAAATCTGCCATTTTGTTGTCAGTTGGTGATCAATAAAATGCTTGGCATGTAAATTTGGGACCCTCTAACAACACAATTCTTTTTGTTTTTACCTAGTCGGACCTGAGGATGCTAGGCATGTCTTTATTTTGAGGTTAAACACCTTAGAAATATGTTTTTCAAGTTTCAGGAAAAAGTACTTTTGCAAAGTAGTATCGCACTCATGAAAGTGTCGAAGATTTTTGCGAAAGCTTTCGCAAATTGTGACATTACTTTTCCAGGCTATGGCAAAATGACAGCAATTCTTTGCCACCCTGCTGCAAAAGAATGGTTTGGTCTTTTGGGCTGAAATATAGAGGGAACGCAGCCAACATCTCACAGATGTGCCTTTCAGTGTTCTGGTGAAACAATATTACCGGGCGACAAAGGTACGGCACTCCAAAGTTGACGCTTTTTCCCATAGGATAACATTACGGCGTCCGCCGCATTACAGGAATCCTTTGCTGCCCTGCTGCAAAAGAACGGTTTACTCTTTTGAGCTGAAATTTGAAGGGAAGAAAGCCAACATCCCACTGATGTGCCTTTTCATAGTTTGGTGAAAAAATATTACAGGGCAGCACAGTGACGGCACTCCGAAGTTAATGCTTTTTACCATTGGATAACATTACGGCTCCCATTGCACCTTTCGGGGCCGGCATCTCAGAAACGGTGCGAGATATGGACTTTTTGTCACAAAACTGCTTATACCCCTGCTTAGGGGCTAAGTACAGAATTAGCCAGGAAAGTCATAATTCATATTAAGTTTAAAAATGTTTTCTACGTCGTACGGTTCCTGAGATATAAGCAATTTAATATTCCAAGTCCTCATTTTCTGCTCTGAGGCCCATTGTTATGTATACATTCTCTGTTTTCACCGTGTTTTCCAATGCATTTTTGGGGGAAAAGAAGGGTGTGCCCTTTCGTTACTGTGCCAGTTATCATTTCCAGTTGTGTTTCCATTACTGTTTGTGGCACCATTACTGTCTACGCCACCGTGAGCGTTACGGTTTGCGTTTTCAATTGCGTTTGCGTTTCTGTGTCGTTTAGCGTTATTGTTGCTGTTACCATTACCAGTTTCATTTGCAATTGTGGTACCATCCACGTGCGTTACAGTTTGCATTTTCATACACACTTGCATTTCTGTTTCGTTTCTCTTTTCTTTGGTGTTATTGTTGCTCTTACGGTTACCATTTGCATTAACAATTGTGGTTCCATGACCATGCACGTTATGGTTTGCATTTCCATACACGCATCCATTCCGATTTCCGTTTCTGTTTCCTTTGCATTATTCTTCATGTTAACTTTACCATTTGCATTTACTATTGCGGTACCGTGGCTGTGCGCGTTACGGTTTGCGTTTACGTGTGTGCTCGCATTCGCGTTTCTGTTTCTGTTCCCTTTCGCGTTCTTTTTGTTGTGACACTTAACATTTCCATTTAAAATACCACTGCCATCACGGTTCAAGTTACCAGTTGTGTTTTCGTATGCGCTTCAATATCCGTTTGTGTCACTGTTCGCTTCAGCGTCACTTTGCGCTTGTGTTTCTATTAACGTTTTCTTTACCATTTACGTTTCCATTACCATGTGCACCACTGTTGGCACTTCTGTTTGTGCTGCTGTTCCTGTTACTATGTCACAAGACATCACGTGACAGATTACTTTCACTATTTGTCATCATCATTCTCAAAAAGAAGGGAAATTAGAGTCAAAAACTCTGTTTAATGCATTAGTTAGGGTTGTTCCACAGCGACAAAGTGAGGAAATTCGGTGTTAGGGTTAAAGCCCCAGGGATCATAGCAGCGATGGGTGCGTTGCCGGGCCCCAACTCTCACCCCATCACATGTGTGAAGAAGCAGAGGTATAGGAGAATGGGTGAGAGTTAAGACCCGGACCCCAACGTGCTCCCCGATGCTGGTTAGGGGTGGACTGGGGGTCCAAGGGGGGCTTTCAACCCTAACACTGAATTTCCTTGCTTTTGTTGCTGTGGAACAACCCTAACTAATGCATTAAATAGTTTTTTGCCTCTAATATATATATATATATTATTTGTTAAAAACTATGTTAATGCATCATTGTAGCCCGCATCCACAGTTTGCCTCCTGCATGCCTAGACACCACTCTATGCCTCTCTCAGTGCCAAGGAGTCTGCTGCCACCAGTCCCTTGGAATCAAGCATCAGGCATCCTTGTAGTCCACTGGGCTACTTACCGCACCCACAGTTCACCTACTGCATTCCTGGACACCACTCTGTGCCATTCTGAGTGGCAAGGAGCCTGCTGCCACCAGCACCCTGGAATCATGCATCGGGTATGGCATATACACAGCCCCAGTCTCGCTGGCTCGCTGGCTCGCTGGCTGCCGGCTGCCAAATTTTTAGAAAACCAGCACCTTTCCTTGGAAAAGTTCTCATTGGCTGTTCCTGATCAGGAGCATTCTGACTGTCTGTCCAAAGGACTGGCTTTTTGCTCTCCTGGTACTGGACTCAGCTTTTAGATATTAAGCCAATGAATTAATTTGGACTGCCTCTGTTTAAACACTCTGGAACTAGTAAAGAAATGAATCTGTTTTTCTCTCCCTCCTGCAGATGAAACACTGTACTTACAGGTTTCCTGTATCCCTGCAAGTGCAGTCTTCAGTTTCAGTGTGTCAAGCTGTGCTTTACAGCTTCCCATCTACTGATTTTTCCCTTTGCTTCTACCTGCAGCCTTTTTCTTTTTGTATTGTATTTAACCTGTCACCTCAGTTGCTGTGTCTATGTTAATTAATGTACAGAATTTAGAGTCAGGATTCAGAGTTTAAGATTTCTTACCTGAAAGTCTAAATGGCTTTCTGAATTGTTGTATTTTAATCCAGTGCAGCTGCCATTTTAATTTCTATCTTAGTTGCCCCCCCCACCCACTGTTCTACAAATCCCAGTTACAGAGTTGGGCCCAGATATTCAAAAGAGTTGAGCCATGCACAATAGGGTTGTGCCTGCACAAGTCTGAAATTGCGCCATTCTGCGATATTCAGCAGGAGACAGTTGCACCCCCGAAATTATGCTGAGCAACAGCGCAATGATAATGAAGGCATGCGCAACTGAAGGGGGAGGAACCATGCATAAATGGCGCAGTGTGATATTCAAAGACTTGCGCAATGCGCAACAGTGGAGCAAGCGGAAGTTGCACCATAGTGGAAATGAGCCAAAATAAAAAGGAGCAAGGAAGAGGCGCAAGAACGCTACAGGGAAGCCACATGAGGCAGAGGCAGAGGCACACAGACAGGGCAAGTGGCAGGAACAGGGCAGGCCAGGGAAAGGCCACAGTCAACAGCCAGGCACAGGGAAGGTGTGGGGAGCCACACAGCACAGAGGCCAGCACAGGCAGGTGTACCCGGTGCAGGGGAGGTAGCAGCCAGGACAGTGGGGGGAACAAAGTAACAGTTGCCAGGGGGGTGAACACAAGCCAGGGACTTGGTCAGTGCCACCTTCCACATGGAGGCCATAATGAGAGGGGTGAGAAGGCAGGCGGCAGGGGGGTGTGGCCATGGAAGGGCCCGTCGGCGGGATGCCCCCAGCAGGCAGTACCGAGCCCGCACCAGCTTTGAGATGTACACAGATACTGAGATTGTGGGCTGGTACTGCCTGAACAGGGCAATACTGAGGCGGCTCTGTGAGCTGTGCAGTGATGTGATGCAGGCATCCACATGACGGAGCCATGCCCTGTCAGTGGAGACCAAGGTAACAGCCTGCATGTGCTTGCTTGCTACGGGTACCTTCCAGAGACCAACTGGGGACACCACAGGCATAACCCAGTCGGCCACATCATGCCACCTCACCCAATTCCTCAGCACACTGCTGCCACAAGCTGAGGAGTACATCCATTTCCCCAGCGCAGCGGCAGAGCGCACAGCAAACATACAGGAGTTCCATAGGGTAGCACATATGCCTGGCATGCTAGAGGCAATAGACTGCACCCATGTGGCTATACACACACCACCTGGCCACGAAGGGCCGCCTACATAAATCACAAGGGCTATGCCAGCATCAACGCCAGGTGGTGTACGATGCCAGGGGGCCCATCATCAATGTCTGTGCCATGCACCCTGGGGGAGCACACGATTCTTACATCTGACACCAGTCAGCACTGTGCCACAGATTCAAGAGTGGGAACATCCCCACTGGACACCTAGTGGCTGAGTATGCAAACCAAATAGACAAATATAGGGCCTGGGGGGGCATGGCCAGAGGTGCCATGGGTAGTGGCCTACATGGCTTGGGGCAGGGCGATGCTGATCACCAAACTAACCTCCACCATCTACACACAGGTGACAGTGGATACCCACTCCACCCTGGCTGCTCACACCGTACCAGTGGCCCACGACCCCATCGCAGCAATGCTACAATGAGGCACACGCCACCACATGCAATGTCATTGAGCGGGTGTTCGGGATGCTGAAGGCATGTTTCCGTTGCCTGGACACCTCTGGTGGTGCCCTACAGTACAGCCCCTCAAAGGCCTGTGGGATATTCCTGGCCTGTTGTATCCTGCACAACATGGCCAACAAATGTGGGATAGCTGTACAGGTCAAAGAGGGAGACAGCAATGGGGACGATGGGGATGCCAGTGATGATAGTGATGGGCAGGCCCCCCCCCTTGGCCGACGGGACCCCGACTGCTCCGGCTGGCACAGCTGCACCAGGGACACCATCACGGAGGAGCACTTCAGCCAACCCAGGTAAGTCATGGGGCCATGCACAACCACCAGTGGCCAAGGCACAATCCACAAACATGCAGGAACCCACACTGGGGGTGCATGCCATCGAGAGAAGTGGCAGGGCACAGAGGCACACACACAGCCAGGGATGGGTGAGGATTAACATGCCATGCCGAAGGACACACACACACACGCACACACACAACGCAACAAACGTGCACAGAGGCCAGAAGGCACACTGACCCAGAATGCACACCCTAGCAACACACATGTCCACAGGCCACCACGCCCACTGCCTGTCCATGTGCGTGTGTAAGATGCTGAGCACCATTGCACTTTGGTGTACAGCACAATGCAGGCATCTTCATGCACATGCAACTACGGACAGCAGCCGGGAGGGTGTGCAGGTGGACTGTGTGTCCATGTGCAGGGCCAGGTACCCACCCATGCACTCCCACCGAAACAGACAATGCACACAGGGCAGCACCAGACAGTAGCCACACTGGGAGACAGGTCAGTCATGCGACACAGTGGCCCGGCCGCCACGGATGTGTGGGCGGCCCCTTCCGAGACCCGCCAGCACTGACAGGCTGACCACTGGCCTCATGGGGTGGCACCGATGGTCCCCCAGGGGTTCCACTGCATGAACACGACCGTGCCCACGCAGGGGTCTGCAGCACACCGAACATGCCTGCACCAGGAGTCCAGGATGCCCACAGCCGAACCAGGCATCGACAGGGTGGGAGTCGCACGACGCCGGGAACGGGGGGTGGCTAGTGCACTGCGTGGTGTCCACGACGCATGGGCACCTGACTGTGTGCCCATTGTGGCCATGACAGCAATGAACGCCTGTGCATGCCTGTCAATGGCAGCGGTCACATCCTCCCGGAAACGGTCCATCCATGCCAGGATCCGTTCGGTGCCCCTTCTGCGATGCTCCTCTGCCTGCTCCAGAGCCACACACAGTGCTTCCATGGACATCACAAGCCACATCTGCTGCTGTGGGACCGATGCTCGCAGTAGGCAGGTGTGCTCATCCAAGAGGTCATCAGCCTCCTCAGCATCCTGTCCCTCAGGGTGTGCAAGGGCCTGATGTTCAGCACCCCTTGAGGGTGGGTGCTGCACACCAGGACCAGGTCTGGGCATGTCCACAGGTGGTGCACAGATGCCGCCACTGAACCCTGTACCCCTAAGCCCAGTGGGAGACTGCTGATGCTGCCCCCTCTGGCTGCTGCACCCCAGGGCTCAGTGGTGCCACCGCAGTGGCCGCAACAGTCCAACTGTCCTGAACAGACACCAGTGCTGCCCCACTGGTGCTGACAGGCACAGCCTGGGACTGTGCTGACATGCAGGCCCCCACGGCGGCACCACCCACAGCCATGGGCGCGAATTGCCCTGCTGTGTGTCCATCCTGTGGCACACACGTGTCACTGCCCATGACGGTCGTGTCATCATCACTGGTGCCGGACTCTGCCCCAGCCACAGCTACAGCGTGCTGGCATCCGTGGATGCCAGCATGCTGGGACACAGGCAGGGCTTCTTCCACACCTGTCTCAACGACATCAGTGTGGACAGCCAGGTGGCCCCACTGTTGTACAGATCCACACATACCTGTGGAGGTGGATGGTCCCACCTCTGACTCCATCCAACTGGCCGCAGTGGACAGGCCCACCACCGCTGACCCATGCAGATGCTCAGGATCTGTAAGGGAAAGCAAAGTCGCGTTACTGCGTGTGACCTAGCCTGCCCCCCGCAGACAGACCATGACTTACCATGCAGTGATGGGCCACCACCCATCTGGAAGCCACCACCTGGAACTCCCTCTATGGCACTTCGGTGCATGCTTGCAGCAAGCCTGTCCTCCACTGGGGTGAGCTGTACCACCTCCGGCTTTTCCCCACCTGTTGCAGCATGTGCTGCCCTGATGGCAGCCACCTTCTCCTTTACCCTCCTCCTGTCTGTGCCCATCTTCTTTTTACACTCCTGCACGGAGCGCTGGTGGCTGCCATGCAGGTTCACGGCACATGCCACCTCCTCCCATGCAGCAGCACAGGCCTGAGTGGTGCCCGCCATCCACTGAGCAGTGGCTCCTGATCCAGGTAGGCCTCAAAAAGGGCCTCGGTTTTGGCCTTAGTAAAATTCAGCCTCCTCCTCTTCCCACCACTGTTGTCCGCCTCTCCAAGAACATGCTCGGTCATTATGTAGCCTGTAAGAATGGCAGTTGTTACCTGTGACTGTGCAGTCCCATGCATGTTCCTGAATCCACAGTCCACACTCCCACACAGCATGCAACTCACCAATAAACTGCAGTAACCGACTATGGCCACTGCAGCACATTGTCGCACCTTTATAGCGCAATCCATGCAAATGAGGAGAGGAGCAACTTTAATTAGATGCAAATTGCAGTGCTGTGCCATTGAATGGCTGATCGGATGATTTGCATATGACGGCTGTATATCGCGCTGTTGAGCTTTGCGCAATTGTGTTGAACATGCTGAGCCAATGGCGCAGTTCTGTGGCATGTGTAGTACACCTCACTGCACATGCCCAGGTTGCTGATGCAGGCATCTGCTGCACTGATGATGTGCTGTGCACGGTAGGCAGTGCAGGGCATGGCCACCATTGTGCCAGTAGTGCTATAGCGAAGGTCACTACATGGCGCTGTGGCAATGGGCCTTCATAGGTGCAATGGCCCAACTGCCCGCTAGTCCACTGTGGTGCTGGCACACAGGCAGCCAATCACACTACACACATTGTCATCTGATGGCACTGTGCTTGACCTTGTGCCAGAGACCCTTGACACTGTGCCCGACCTTTGCCCCCTTGGCACCATGCATCAGGCATAGGTGCACCTCTATCGCGCTGTTTGGTAACAGCGTGATAGGGAATGGCACTGTACCAAGCAGCATCTGCACGTGGGGTACCACGCTGCAGAGCACCATATTGCCTACTATAGCTATTGCAATGGCGCGGAGAAGAGCTGCTCCATGGACGGCCATCGAGCTTGCGAATCTGGTGGCCATAGTCGAGCCACACCATGGGCCTCTCTTTGGGGAGGCCCCCCTGGATAGGGCAAGGACCCAGGTGTGGCAGGAGGTGGCCACAGCCCTCGAGGAGGCAACAGGCAGGGGCCATAGTGCTGAGCAGTGCAGGCACCGATATGGTGACCTGCAGAGGAGGGAGCCGAAGCTACTGGCCTGACTGAGGTCCCGTGCCAGGAAGGGCTTGGTCCCATGTCCAGGTAGGGGTTCTGTCAACACACTTTTATCATCCATATGAGTCACAGTGTTGCATGTGTCCAGCACATAGGAGAGGGACCGTATGGGGTTGGCCGTGGCGGTGTTCACAGGGTGTGGGGTGGGTGAGTCTGGCTGGGTGGGAGGGCACACTCCTTGGGGCAGGGGGACTTTGCTTCGGGAATGTACTGATGTTCTTCTCTCCTTTTTGTCCCCACAGGCCCAGAAGAACTGCGCCGAGTGCATGCAGAGCGGAGGGGAGTGGAAGCCGCAGCCAGGCGGGCCTAGGACCTGCAATGGCTACCTGACCGGCCCGATGTGGGTGAGTGCCAGACATCCATGATTAATATTGCATGCTGTGTGACAATGTGGGCAGCGGGGCATGGCCACCATTCATTGACATCACTGCCATGCACGCCACTTGTTACAGTCAACACTGTCCAGTGGCAATGCATGTCTGGGTGTGTGTCACTTGTGGTCCATGCGTGCACCAGGTGCATGGCTGTGCCACTGCCTTTGCACCACATAGCCATGTCACTTGATGGCCACGGTGGTGCTGTGTGTGACTTGGCCGGTGGGTGTGTGCAGCATTCTGCATGGCTGTATGCGCCTGGGTGGGCAGATCCTGTGGACGTGATCACTACGGCTGGTCACACACTATCACAGTGGTATGTCCCATGGCCGTATGCCATGCACAGTGGGCGGGCTGTATGGGGTTATGCATTCACACCTGTTGACTGTGCTCCCTTGTCCTAGGTGCGAGACATCTGAGGGAGATCAGGGACACAATGCGGGAGCTCCTGATTCTGGCCCATGAGACGGTGGCAATTCTGCGGAGGATAGACGAGTCAGGGGTTCTGCGAAGACACAGAGCCAGAGGGAGCCAGAGCCAGGACCGGCGGAGCCTTCAGTAGTCCCTTGGTCCCGGACTTCCCCTACCCCCCTGGACCCACCCTCACACCCCTCCTATCCCATCCCATTTGTCCACCCCTTCCCCTGCCCACCCCCACCTTTTTTGAGTTCCCCACCACAAACCTCTAAATAGTTATTATTCATGTACATAGTTGAGTTTTCTATTTTTATAATACATTTGACTTTTATATGAATGCTGTGGTGGTCTCTGATTTGAAGTGGGCTATAGGTGCTCAGCTGCAGTGGTGTGCATGGCATCGGGGTAGTGCAGTCATGGGTATGTGTGTGTGTCCGTGTGGAGGTGTCTATGGTGTGGGGGTAGATATCAGTCAGTGTCTGTGTTGTGTGTGTTGTTCCCTGTGCATTGGATGACTGTGTGCAGTGGTCCATGGCGCGTGCTCTTTGTCCATGGTGCACCCATCGGCCCGTCCATGGCCTGTGCAGCTGACACACTTGCCTGTCTGTGACCTGCATGGTCCACTGGAATGTCAGTGGTGGCATTCCCTGCAGGACGGACACTGTACCCGTCACTTTGCTGGGTTGCCCATGTCACTGGTGTGGTGCATGCCTGGCTCAGGTGGCACTGTGGGCGACACGGTCATTGTTCCACCTCCATGCTGTGGC
Organism: Neoceratodus forsteri; assembly: GCA_016271365.2. NCBI lineage: Eukaryota > Metazoa > Chordata > Ceratodontiformes > Ceratodontidae > Neoceratodus > Neoceratodus forsteri. Next base: position 107,958,353 of record CM028136.1, on the reverse strand, counting down.
TTGTGTGTGTTGCAGGGGATGTGCCCCACTGTCTGTGGCTTGTGCTCTGGGTGACTACTGGTGGTGTATGGGTCCATGGCGCCTGTGCAGGGTGGTTGGCACTCCAGTGCCATGGTGGACTGTGGGTTGTGTGTACATAGCTTACATGGGCCCACAATGGGGGCTTGGTTGCCTCACCACTGCATCCCTGTGTTGCTGTGCCCTTGGGAATGGGTGGGTGTCTGTCCAGACCCTGTGTGGCATCTGGTGTGGTGCAAGCTTCCACGCACCACTGTGGGTGTCTGTGCTGGCTGTTGTGGCCAGTGGTGGGCTGGGGTGTGTCACTGGAATACTGTGCACAGCGCTGTACCACTGGTGGTGGTGTCAAGGACACAACCGTCCCATATAGGGTAACTCTTGTGCCAACGCATGGTCGGTCTCTCGGCAGTACCTCAGGGGACTGTGCGTGGTGGCACTGTGTCTGCCATTGTTGCATTGATGTGCGCTGCAACCTGCTGATGGGTGCTCGTGGTGGGGCTGGCTTGCATGGTTCTGTGGTGCACAGGGTTGCATTGACACAGTGGGGGTGGTGGCATGCATGGGGTTTCCTGCTGTGGTGGTCACTGCTCATGGGGGGGTGTCTGGGGGTCATGGTGCAGGGTGTGCTGTACACTGGGGGGATGGTGTGGCATAGGGTGGTCTGCCCTCCTTGTCTGCCAGTCACAGCTTGCCGGGGGGTGTGATGGGGCACCATGGCCAGGCTGTGGGTTGGTTGCTTGTCTCCATGGACCAGTGGTTATCCCAGCCCTCCCCTGGTTGTGATTTTCTTGGGATGTGGGGGGACAATGTCTGTTCTGCTGTGTGTTCCTGTGCCCATCTGTGGCATGGGTGGTGGGCCCCTACCTCCCTGATTGTGCAGTTACATTGCTCTGCAGCTGGGGGGGCATCTCTGGTTGCGCTATGGCACCTCTGGACTGCTCAGCTGCACATCCCTTGTCGCGCTATGGTGCATCAGATCTGCTCAGCTTCCCCTCCCTAGTTGTGCTATGGCGCAGGTGGTGCGATATTCAGTCGTTGGCTGTAGGCGCAATTTGGCCTGCTCCTTTTTTGAATATCGCGTCTCTTGCACATGGGAGCAATAGACTTGCACGTGCTCCTGCTATTGTGCACTTTTTGGGCGCAGTTTGAATATCTGGGCCCTGGTGCCTATGTGTCTGCTTCTTGGTCCATTATTTGTCCCTCTTTTAGTAAATTGCAGCTCTTTTGTCTCTGTGCTAATCTCAGTTTCATTGCCACCCCTTTGGAGGACTATAAATCCTTGTTTTGTCCCTTTTTCAACAGGCATCCTTGTAGCCCACTGGGCAACCTACCACACCCGTGTTTCGCCTCCTGCATGCCTGGACACCACTCTGTGCATCTCTCAGTGCTAAGGAGACTGCTGTCACCAGCTCTCTGGAATCAAGCATCAGATACGACCTATACACAGCCCCAGCCTCGATTGCTGCTGCTCCGGCTGCCAAATTTTTTGAAAACCTGCACCTTTCCCTGGAAAAGTTCTCATTGGCTGATCCTGAGCAGGAGCATTCTGACTGTCTGCCCAACAGACTGGCTTTTTCCTCTCCCGGTACCAGACTCAGCTCTTAGATATTAAGCCAGTGAACAATTTTGGCTGCCTCTGTTCAAACACTCTGGAACTAGTAAAGAAATAAATTTTTTTCTCCCTCCTGCAGCTAAAACCCTGCACTTACAGGGTTTCTATATCCCTGCAAGTGCAGTCTTCAGTTTCAATGTGCCAAGTTCTGCTTTACAGCTTCCCTTCTACTCATTTTCCCTTTGCTTCAACCTGCAATTTTGTTTGTATTGTATTTAACCTGTCTCCTCAGTTGCTGTGTGTGTATGTTTATTAATGTACAGAATTTAGAGTCAGGATTCAGAGTTTCAGATTTCTTAGCTGAAAGTCTACATAACACACTGAATTGTTGCTTTTTAATCCAGTGCAGATACCATTTTAATCTCCCCCTTAGTTCCCCCCCCCCACCATTCTACACATCTCAGTTCCAGAGCTGGTGCCTAGCTGTCTGCTTCTTGACCCATTTTTTGTCCCTCTTTTTGTGATTTGCAGCTCTTTTGTCTTCGTGCTAAACTTAGTTCCATTCCCACCCCCTTTGGAGGGCTGTAAATCCCTGCTCTGTCCCTTTTCCAACAGGTGTCCCTGTACCCACTGGGCTATCTACTACACCTGCAGCTCATCTCCTGCATACCCGGACACCACGCTGTGCCTCTCTCAGTGCCAAGGAGCCTGCTGCCACCAGCCCCCCTGGAATCAAGCATCAGATACTTCCTATACACATCCCCAACCTCACTGGCTGCTGCTCCAACTGCCAAATTCTTCAAAAAACCAGCACCTTTCCCTGGAAAAGTTCTCATTGGCTGCTCCTGAGCAGGAACATTCTGACTCTGTGCCCAACAGACTGGTTTTTGCTCTCTCCGTACCGGACTTAGCTTTAGATATTAAGCCAGTGAATTAATTCGGCCTCCTTCTGTTCAAACACTCTGGAACTAGTAAAGAAATAAATTTGATTTCCTTTCCATCCTGCAGCTGAAACCCTGCATATACAGGCTTCCTGTATCCCTGCAAGTGCTGTCTTCAGTTTCGGTGTGCCAAGCTGTGCTTTACAGCTTCCCCTCTACTGACTTTTCCCTTTGCTTCTACCTGCAGTCTTTTCTTTGTATTCTATTTAACCTGCCACATCAGTTGCTGTGTCTATGTTTATTAATGTACAGAATTTAGAGTCAGGATTCAGAGTTTAAGATTTCTTAGCTGAAAGTCTGCATAGCCTACTGAATTGTTGTATTTAAACCCAGTGCAGCTACCATTTTAATTTCTCCCTTAGTTGCACCCCCCCCCCACCCCAACACTGTTCTACAAATCTCAGTTCCAGAGCTGGTGCCTATCTGTCTGCTTCTTGACCCATTATTTGTCCCTCTTTTAGTAAATTGTAGCTGTTTTGTCTCTGTGCTAAACTTAGTTTCATTCCCACCCCGTTTGGAAGGCTATAAATCCCTGTTCTGTCCCTTTTCCAACAGGCGTCCTTGTAGCCCACTGGACTACCTGCCGCACCCACCGTACACCTCCTGCATGCCTGGACACCACTCTATGCTTCTCTCAGCACCAAGGAGCCTACTGCCACCAGCCCTCTGAAATCAAGCATCAGGTACGTCCTATACACAGCCCCAGACTTGCTGGCTGCTGCTCAAGCTGCCAAATGTTTTGACATCCAGCACCTTTCCCTGGAACAGTACTCTTTGGCTGCTCCTGAGATGGAGCAGTCTAATTCTCTGCCCGACGGACTGGTTTTTGCTCTCCCGGTACCAGACTCAGCTCTTAGATATTAAGCCAGTGAATTAATTTGGGCTCCCTCTATTCAAACACTCTGGAACTAATAAAGAAATACATTTATTTTTCTCTCCCTCCTGCAGCTGAAACCCTTCACTTACACACATAGCATACTGAATTGTTGTATTTTAATAAAGTGCAGCTTCCATTTTCATTTCTCCCTTAGTTGCCATGCCCCCCACTGTTCTACAAATCTCAGTTACCGAGCTGGTGCCTGTCTGCTTCTTGACCCATTATTTGTCCCTCTTTTAGTAAATTGCAGCTCTTTTGTCTCTGCTAAATTTAGTTTTATTCCCACCCCTCTGGAAGGCTATAAATCCATGTTCTGTCCCTTTTGCAATAGGTGTCCTGGTACCCCTGGGCTACCTACTTCACCCGCGGTTTGCCTCCTGTACACCTAGACACCACTCTGTGCCTCTCTCAGTGCTGAGGAGCCTGCTGCCACAGCTCCCTGGAATCAAACATCAAGTTCGGCCTATACACAGCCCCAGCCTTGCTGGCTGGTGCTCCGGCTGCCAAATTTTTCTGAAACCAGCACCTTTCCTTGGAAAAGTTCTCATTGGCTGCTCCTGAGCAGGAGCATCCTGACTGTCTGCCCAATGGTCTGGCTTTTTGCTCTCCAGACAAAGCTATTAGATATTATACCAGCGAATTAATTTGGGCTGCCTCTGTTCAAATACTCTGTAACTAGTAAATAAATACATTTGTTTTTCTCTCCTTCCTGCAGCTGAAACCCTGCACTTACATGGTTCCTGTATCCCTGCAAGTGCAGTTTTCAGTTTCAGTGCACCAGGCTGTGCTTTTCAGCTTCCCCTCTACTGATTTTTCCCTTTACTCTACCTGCAGTCTTTTTTTGTATTGTATTTAACCTGTCACCTCAGTTGCTGTGTTTTCTGTTGGCACCCTTTGCAAACTGTGTAAGAGGCTTTTCAGCACCATGCATTTCTGCTTAAAGTTGAACCAGCATAATATTCTAGGGTGATTTGCATATGCAGCCCATGATACTTTGCATCATGGGGGCATGCGTGATTTTGTATTTCTTTGAAACTTGACTTCCCGGCCAAACCCCCATTGGGGTAACCATTGCCTCAGTACTTGTGCACTGAGGTTTCTTAGCTGAAAGTCTGAATAGCATACTGAATTGTTGTGTTTTAATTAAGTGCAGCTACCATTTTAATTTGTCCCTTGCTTGCCCCCCCCCCCCCAACACTGTTCTACAAATCTCAGTTACAGAGCTGGTGCCTATCTGTCTGCTTTTGGACCCATTATTTGTCCCTATTTTAGTAAATTGCAGGTCTTTTGTCTCTGTGCTAATCTTGGTTTCATTCCCACCCCTTTGGAGAGCTATAAATCCCTGTTCTGTCCCTGTTCTGGAATCAATCATCAGGTATGGCCTAAACACAGTCCCATCCTTGCCAGCTGCTGCTCCAGCTGCCAAATTTTTCACCCACCCCCCTTCCCCTCCCAGGCCTACCTTAAATACACTTAAGCTCCTCCCTCCCCTACCCCATCCTACTCCATTGGCTCCCAGTACTAGTGCTCTGAGTTTAAAGCTTTCTGTCTCCCCACCCCCTTTTTTGATCTTTCTTGATCCTACCCTCCTCTTAAAGGCATCTTCACTATAAGACACTTTCTCCTTAAAGCCCTGTTCTCTTTTTCCCTGGCTGTGGTTTTACAGCTCTAGATAGTACTGTTTCATTAGCTATTATAATAAATCCAAGAGATGTCTTCCGCAGTCCCCCTTCTCCTCACTGGCTACATCCTCCTTCTGACAATGGAGCCAATTTTGTACCCCAGGAAAGACTCATCCTGCCTGAATACTCCTATAGGAATGGAAATAAGCCCAGCAGTGTCTGCCACCCAGTTAACTCCCTCAAAAGGCAGTAATCCTAACACATTTTCAACCCTTCACACCTCCTACTGCCCAACATTCTCTAAGGAGACCCCTCCTTGCCCTCTCTGCTATGGCAGTATTATCTGCCTTGATCAACTTTCGCTGCCCACCAAACTCCTGCACCGCTGCCCTTGCTAGTGTCCAAGGAAAACAAACAAACAAATCCTTCCTAAGCAATGGGCAGGATCATACACTTGACTTACCCTTCTCCAAAATAATGTGGAATGCGATCCAACTTCTAGCCCGAACTACAAGGTGCTCCGAGACCATCTCTGTCAATCCCACTGTGCCACCCCTCTGCCAACCCACAAGAGCAGGGGACGCAGTTAAACATTAATATGCTGTCCTGCTGGCTCAGCGAAATATGGTGATAGTCACCACAAAAGTGATGAATAAAATAGCCAACTCCCACAGCAAGTCCTATCTAATGAAACATTTAAAGCTACAAGCTCTTAGAATTGCCTGGCTACTCCTTCTACTCTAGGGGAATGTTCACCCAAACTCTGGACCTAGTGTTAGTGCCTCAGTACCACCAACAGACCGCAAGACTGGTGCAGCAACTATTGCATTTCTCAACATATGCAGCCTACTAGCAAAAATGTGATGCTCTCTAGGTATGGATGGCCCAACATAAACCAGATGTCATCTCAGTCGTGGAGACCTGGCTTACTCCTAAAACCCCTGATTCTGCTATCCAGCTTGAGGGTTACACAACTTTCAGGGTGGACAGGCAAGGAAAATGAGGTGGAGGATGTGTCATTTATGTTAATGACTCAATTCGGTGCAGGGCACTCCCCATCCCACCCCCATGGTGGAAGATCACAAATTCTTTCATCCAGGTTCAACCTGGGTCCCAGGAAAAGTGTTTAACTATAATCTTGGTGTACACACACCATAAAGATCAAGAGGCTGGTTTCAAAGTAGCACTTGATTATTTATCTAGTAATCGCCATCAATCTGAAATCATAATGTTAGGGGACTTTAATGTAAATTGGTTATCCTCAGATGCTGCACCTTACCAGGATGCAATAGCGGTCATAGACATGGTCCATCGTGTTCCGTCCCCCCACTTGTGTAAACTATTGCACCAGTTCAAGTACTCTTATAGACTGGGTACTAACCGACTGGCCACAAAGGATAAATAGAACCACTGTGCTAGCCGACTCTATCAGTGACCACTCACCAGTCTTATGCTCCTGGACAAACAAGACCCTGAAACCCCCCAAAAAAAACAATAACCTCCAGAATTGTAAAAGATGGAAATCTTGCATCACTAAAATCCTACCTCTGCCAGCTAGAGTGAGAGGAGGTCTACACTGCCACCGACGTGACTGCTGCTCTTGAGTGCTTTATCAACAAGTTTAACATGGCCTGCAACATCTTTGCCCCTCTAAAATTTAGGGAAATCAAATAAACCAGCAAATTATGGATCACTCCATAGCTCCTTGAGCTCATGGGGTGAGGGATAACCTATGGCATAGGGCTAAGAGCACTGTGTCCCCCTCTGACATGTAGAAATACAAAGCAGTACATAATGAGTGCACTCAAGCCATCTGCCTTGCAAAAAGATCTCACTTTAAAAGTGAACTGGACAACTCTTGGTGTGACAGCTGCAGATTCTGGGACACTATAAAAACCATAACAGGCAGAGCAAGTAAATCACCACCATCGCAAATAGACTTTGAGGGTGCGATTACCCAGGATCCCAAAACTATCGCAGATGGCTTCAACAAGGCCTTCACAGACCTTAGTGCAGTGCTTCCTCCAGACTATCTCCGACCTGTGCCTAGCTCCATCATTAGTTGTACCAACATCCCTCCAACACACACAGCACCTCCCTTCTACCTGAAGGTAATCTCTACAACTGAGGCAACAAAATACTTGGAAAAAGTTCTTGGGAACACTAGATCCAGTGGGGACTCACTTGACCTAAAGATTGTGGCTCTCACCCTGGATGTGTTACTCTCCCCTCTAACCTGGATCCTAAATCTTTCACTAACCACTGGCATTTTCCCTCAATGCTGGAAAGCTGTGGTGGTCACCTCGGTCTTTAAAAGCAGGGACAGAACTTGCCTGGCCAACTACAGGACAATCTCAATTCTGCCCACATTTCCAAGGCACTAGAGAGGATAGTATATGATCAGTTAGGGACGTACCTTGATAAGTATAACCTTTAATGCCAGGAACAGCATGGCTTTCGGAAGGCACATAGTACGTCAACGGCATTGGATGACTTTACCAGTCATATCCATGAAGCATTTAATCGAGGGCTCTTGGTGGGTGCCATTTCACCAAGGCCTTCAACACGGTCAACCATGACTTGCTTCTCACACAGTTCTATAACATTGGTATATCCTCTGTCTCTCTAGACTGGTTCCAGAGTTACCTCTCTGACAGGACCCAGCAGGTCAAGATTCTTGACATTCTATCCGACCATTGGCATGTCAACACTGGGGTGCCTCAAGGTTCCATTTTAGGCCCCCTGCTGTTCAGCCTGTTTCTAAATGAACTCCCCAAAGTCTGCCAGAATAAGATCCTTCTATATGCAGATGGTGCTGTTCTCTACACGTGTCACTCTACTCTGGAAGAGCTGGAAAAAGGCATTCAAGATGACTTTATTGCTGTGGAAAAATGGTTCCTTCAGTCTAAGCTCTTCCTCAACTACACCAAGACTAAAACAATGTTGTTTGCCTCCCATCAAAACCGTCATAAGTCATATCACCTCATTATCTACAATAACAAGTTTGGTACACTCAAAATGGTCACCACCTTTAAGTACCTTGGTGTCTACCTTGACAGCTCTTCTCTCTTCTACAGCCAGCACATAGACCATGTTGCCAAGACAGCTAGTGCCAGACTAGGTCAGCTCTACTGGCATTGACAGTGCCTCACCGAAAGTGTCATCAAGCTTCAGTTAACAGCTCCATGCTCTCTATCATAGATTATAGACTGGTAATCTAAGGAGCCAGTATCGATACAGCAAATAGGCAAATCAAGATGGTCTTAAACAAAGCCTGCAGACTAGTCCTGGGTGTGGGCCATTTAACTCACACTTGTGAACTATACTCAAGCAATGGTTGGTTAAAGCTGAATAGCAGAATTCAGTACCAAGTCTGTCTATTAGCTAAAAAATCCACCCTAGGTCTTGCTCCTCCTGGAGTGAGGCAACTGCTAAGAAACTCTACTTCCTCCAGACTATTTATTTATTTATTTATTGAAATTGTTTCACCAGGAAAAGCACACTGAGCAAGAACTGTTCATCTCCCGGTGCGACCTCGGGGGGAGGGGTACAGTGGGGAAGAAGACAAGGGTAGTCCAGGTCCTGACATATATACATACAATTACAATACAGTTGAAAACATTTGACAGAAATAGTTGGGCGTAGATGAAAATGTACCCTTACTTATGGTACAGTAGCAATTACATGGGGAAGTCATGCTTTATACCTTGAAAACATATAATTAGATAATACAGCTGCATATGTTTGACAGGAATAGGTGAGTGTGGATTAATACATATACCCTTATAGTCGAGAGTAACAGTTACAATGACGAAATCTTGCTAAGGTATTGGGTTGTGGTATATAATGAGATAGGGGTAAGTGCAAGCTAGCTAGCTCAAAAGTTGGGATCAAGTGCAGTAGTTGGGTGTGGTTAGTAAAGTAGCACCATTGGGCCTACTGGGAGAAGAAATATAGGAGTGTCTGAGGTAGAAAGATTGGAGAGTTAGCTGCAGGAGCAATTTACTGAGCAGTGGTTGGCAAGGGCATAGGCTAGTGAGCGGATCTATCTAGGGGGTTGAGTAAAGCTGCCTTCACTATCCCATTCTGCTGGACCTCACTAGGGCAATGGTCCTTCGAATACAGGGCTCCTGCTGGCTAAATTCCCTTAACTCTGAGCTGATTGAGGAAACAAAACTACACCCATTTAAGGCCAAGCTGCTGCAGTACCTGGCCACTCTTAGTAACTGTGACTGTGTCACCTGTGCCTAATCCTACTGTTATTGATGGCTTATCTGTCCTGCATAGCACCCATCCCCTCCACCTACTCCCCTGCCTGGTGTGACCCACTAAGCACTTACCCCCATGTCCCCTCTTTATTCCCCCACCTTCCTGCTTTCTCTTCACAAATATTAATCCCCCAATATCCACCCTCTGATTTCCCCTCACCTCACCTCCCACTTTAAAACACTTTCCCTTATCCATCTCTCCCCCCACATTACCAGGCCCTGCCCTATCACCTACTTACGTAACCCTGGGTAAATTCCTATCCATTCCCACCCCTCTGACTACTCAACCCCTTTATTCTGTCACCCCCTTTGTCTCTGCCCCCGCCCTCCCTGGTCTCATCTATTCAGTCCTTCCCCTCCTTTGGTCACCACCACTTTTGAGCCTCCACAATTCTACCTGCATGTTCTAAAGCTCAGCTACCACTATAAATTGCTTGCCCACCTTAGGTATGCTCTTAGTACTGTTGCAATAAAGTTGACCTCTCCTACCTGATGTATTTTAACTGTACTTGCTTGAATCTGTATCTGTATGTACCATAATGTACTTGCCTGCTGTATATGCCCCTATCTGTTTATAATGTCTACGTACCTTGTCTATTGCCTTACGACTTGGAACCTTTGTAAACAAATTTTTAGCTCAAAGGTGTTATCCGAGATTCCGATAAATAAATAAATAAATGTGTCAATTAGCATTGATATCAAACCAAAAATAAAGGAGTTAAATACAACAGTAGGAGTTTCCAACTCTAACACCCCACCTTACACACACCAACAGGCATCAGGGGGTGCCTTGGGGTCATCAGCCATAACACTCACCTCATTCAATAAGTAAATAAACTAAGATGGGTACAGTATAGAAGAATTTGGTGAGCATAATTGCTGATGATACCAAGGCACCCCCGATGCCTGTAGGTGCGTGAAGGGTGGGGGTGGTGTGTTAGGGTTTGAAGCCCTAACGTCCTATTTCCCACCTCTTAATGGTTTGATATCCAACCTAATTGATGCATTAACGTAGTTTTTTTGCAAAGAATTTCCTTACTTTTTGAGATAGTGTAATCGTAGACTTACAGTACTTGCCTATAACAGCACAGTACCCCACCTCCAGAAGAAGCATCACATGAGACTTGAAGCGCCGAGGGTTGCTGTCCTCACCTGGGCTTAACAATAAAGTTTACAGTTTGGCATTTATATTTATGACTTGTGCATTTTTGACTTTCATGATTACTGACTTGTGCAGCCCATCCAATGGCTTTACCTGTTCCTGCTTTGGGGCTAGCACCTGCACAAATCCATGGTGCAGTGTTTGTTGTGTACTTCCCAGTGTCCTTCGGGTCCTGCGCTCCATTCCCTTTATGGATGCTTATATGTATGTTGCTTTGGAAGGGCCCTGCACTCCAATTTATAGGACAACAGTGACCAAATTGTTAGAATAGCCATCTTATTACCCCACCTCATGTACCTGGTACAGGAAATGTTCAAATCCCCACCAAAACATAACTCAGTGTAACTACAATGACAATCCGAGCCACAGGTGTGAAAACATATTTTGGCACAGTTTGAAAAATAACAGTTCTGACATACATGAGGTGGGTTAATAAGAAATGTATGTAGAAAATGTGGGGTCAAAGTCTTTAAAATTTCCAAAGTTATGAGTGTGCATAGCGAAATTGCAACGAAGAGTCATAACTTTTTCAACATATCCTTCTTATGACCCCACCTCATGAGCAATATGACTGTCATTATGCAAATCTCACTCAAAAGGTGAATTTGCCAAGCAATTGTGAAATCACCTTCCAGTGGGAGTTGCAGAATGACAGTCATATTGTCCATGAGGTTGGGTTCCTTAAAAGGCTATGTTGAAAATGTGGTGTCAAAATATGCAAAACTGGCAAAGTTATGCACTAAAGTTGAAAATTCCATTGACGTACATTGATTTCCCTTATGAAAAATGATCTTTTTTCATGAGTCATCATATGAAATAAGATCTTTTTTTGTATGATGCTGATACAGAAAAAGAATTTCAGTTTTAAATAGAACACATTTTAATCACATTTCTTGAGCAGTAAAGTGCAGAATGCACCTAAGAGTGCCCCAATAAGCAAGCTACTTGTGTTGGTTCATCACCAGACTATCATTTTTTTTATTTCCAAATTTAAATTTCTCAGGTAAAACTGAAAACAAGATGGTGGCGATACGGAAAATGAATTTTACCATATAAAATAGGATTTCCTTTTTGTTTCAAACAGCTATAATTTAGTGCTTACTGAACATGTTCAGAAACAATTTTTTTCAGAATTTTAAAATGCAATAACTTAAAAATGGCTTAATATTTTTTTCACAAGACTAGCAAAAGGCACATCTGTGGCCTAGTCCATTTCTGCCTTGAAAATGTCAGACCAAAGTTCCAAACTGTCTGGGCAGTAGGCAAGTTCAAAGAAAAATCCCAGCATAGTCAATGAGCAACAAAATGTTTTTTTTCACCTATCTGGAACTTGGAAAGCACACATCAGACAGGAATGTAACTTGCCACATCCAGAGATCTACCACAGCTGACATTGCATTCCAATTTTCATGCAAATCCATTGAATGGTTACAAAGTTGTTAAAGTGCAAATATTTAAGTTTAACACTGAAGCGCCTACTCAACCCTAACTATAGGGGCTAGCTCTCATATACAGTGTGTGTGTGTGTGTGTGTGTGTATATATATATATATATATATATATATATATATACACATATATCATTTTTTTTCAATACAAATAAGTGACCTGGAGTGTGTTGATATAGCTGTGCCTGCTTAACGTAAACAGATTAATGAGGGCATGGAACCTTTTCCAGTGCTGTTGTGCTGAGGTCTCAGCACTGGATGCATAACTCCTCAGCCAATCAGGTTTCTGGATTTTGGATACCCATTTCTCTGCTTAGCGAGCTTTCTCCCTAGGATCTGTACTCTTGTTAATTATCTGCTCAATATCCACCTGCACTGTGCGGCTACCCACCCAGCCCCCACCCTCCCTCCTATCTGGACACTTATCTTTATAAGTGCAAGCTGTCACATGGGTGTCAGTGTTTGTGAATTACTAATCTATTATGTTTCCCATTTGCAAGTTATAAACCCTGTCCACTAGAGGGCTTATTACTACTATCATAGCTCTCTGTTCATTCATTGTGTTCTCTTCTGCCCATTCCCTATTTGCCAAGCGTTCTGCTGTTATTTTCTTCTGCTCACTTTCTTCCAAGCTTATTCTACTACTTCTTACTAACTATGTCCCCTCAAATACACCCCACAAAGTTATTTCACCTCTCCTTTACCACACCCCTTCTGATTCTACTCTTCACCTTATGTACTCCTGCATCTCAAATTATCCAGCCTAAGAACCTGGTTAGGCCCTTCCCCCCCTCTCTCCTATCTCATACCCCACATCCTTGCAATAACACCAGCACCTCCCTTTGAACTCTGGTCTCATTATCCTTACCTAAACCTGGCTATTATTCTCTCAGTACCCAGCTACTTTGCTTTCCTTCACTTCCTAATCACATTCACACCTAGCCCCTCTCCCCCAAAACATCTCGTAAATCCCCCAGCCAGCCCCATATGCTCCAAACTCCACATATTCATTATTGCCCTCCTCCTCCTAGCATCAGGAAACATTCATCCAAACTCTGGCCCTATGTTCCCTAGCTCCCCCTATGCCTCCTCCACCACACATAAGCCTAATTCCCAAGCCCCTTCAGCCCTCCCTAATGGACTCAAAATCATATACCTGAACATATGTAGCGTAATTTCAAAGTCTGTCTTATTGCAGATAATGGTTGCCTCGATTACACCAGACATTCTAATATTAACTGAAACCTGGCTAACTGACAAGAACCCTGACCACTCCATACTCTAGCACAAGGCAGGACAGGGCAAGTAGAGAAGGTGGCATAGCCATGTATATCCTGTCCACACTGAAAATCTCTGCCATTTTCTCAGCCTCACTCCCTGCTGCTTATGAAACACTTGCCATTACACTTGCTCTGCCCTTCTCCATCGTCATCTTCATGGCTAGGATCTATTTTCACCCTGGTATCCAACCCACTGTTGTATCAGAGCTTATTACCTCCATAACTTCCATCTCTCTCAAAGGTGAGTTATATCTGTTGGGCAATTTTATTTTAAACTGGTTGTCTCCCTCCACATCTAAGACTTACAATGAAATTACAGCCCAAAACCTTGCCCAACTCATCTAAGAACCCACAGGCCTAAATCATAAAACACAAAACCATTCCCTGCTAGACTGGGCTCTCACCTCCCATCCACACAGAATCATTAAATCTGGTCTCCTATGTGACGCCCTCAGTGATCAACACCCCATTTTCCTAGTTAGGAAGGTCCACAGGCCCAAATCCCCCATAAACTCCTGTTACTTCACTCCTACAACTCCCTAGACCTTGACCCCATCCTACATGATCTTGCTCACTCAGATTGGTCCCCTCTCACTTCTGCCCCCTCTGTTGACCATGCCCTTGTCTAATTCAAAGAAGAATTCCTTACAATCTGGAATATATTCACCCGTTTCAAATGAACTAGCACTTACGGTAAGCACCTTCCCTGGATCTCTCCAGAACTCCTGACCTGTCTCCGGGCATGTGACAAAGCCAGGAGTAAGAAAAATGCTTCCCAACTCCCCAGTGACTATACTATGTACTGCATGCTAAGAAATTCCTCTCCTAAACCAACCACACTAGCCAAGTCTGAGTATTTCAGATCAGCTTTCCTCTCTAATCTCAGCACTCCCTCCAAATTCTGGAAAGTGGTCTATGCCCTCTTCTCCCCCATCCCATCCCTCTCTACTTAAAATAAACAACACCCTTGAATCTGATCCCTGCCTAGTGGTCAAGGAATTTAACTCCTATTATACTACGTGTGCCTCGACCCTCCTAAAGTCCCTACCCCATTCCCTCCCTTCACTCACTTCCCCCTCTTTATGTACCCATACCACCTCCACCTCCCCCACTTCTCCTTCTCTTCAGTCACCCCTGATGAAACACTAAATGCCTTCCTTTTCCTTAACCCTTAGAAAGGCTCCTCACTTGATGATCTTGACCCAAAGCTCCTCTCCCTCTCAGCTCCAGCTATAGCCTATCCTTTCTCATTAATCCTAAACCTCTCTTTCTCCTTCTCATCTATCCTCCTGCTCTGGAAACATGCTGTGGTCTTCCCTCTTCCTAAGAGTGCTGATCTTACTTCTGGTAACTTTCACCTTATCTCTCTCCTCCCCGCCCTTGCTAAGCTCCAAGAACACTTGGTTCTCTCCCAACTCATCTCCTTTTTAACTAACTCCTCCTTCTTCACCCTGTTCCAATATGGATTTCGAAAGAAATCACTCTACCACTGCCTCCCTACTGAGGCTCACCGAATCCTTCCTCACCGGGTTGGACAACGGCCTAATCACCTCTGCCATATTTGTCAATCTCACCAAGGCTTTCGACACTGTCTCCCATGACCTCGTTCTTGACTCCCTCTCAGTAGCCGGTCTGTCTACTCCAGCCACAACCTGGTTTAGGGCCTACCTCACAGGCAGAATCCAATTTGTCAGTATCCAGGATTCCTTTTCCTCTCTACTCCCTAAAACTACAGGAGTCCCACAGTCATCGGTGCTTGGTCCTATTCTCTTTTCCATCTTTTGCAGAAGTCTGAAATCCTGGAGTCTCCTCCTCCATCTTATTTTGGATGAAGATGGCCACCAGGCTGGGTGTGCTGTAGCTGCTCCTCGGTGAACACCTGTGTTATTTTGTGTTATTTTGTTTTATTTTGTAATATTTAATTTTTATTTTACTTTATTTGCTTCAGTGACTTTATTCGCATTATTTGCATTATATTCTGGCGTTTGGAGTGCTCTGGAGCATCTGCTGTAAGCTGTCGACATGTAATGTGAACCCGGACAAACCTTTATCTAAAGCGATATAATTTTCCATTCTGGCACCGCTGTTTGGGCTCCTGTGGAGCTCTTGGTGAGCCTGAAGAATTGTTTATTGCTGTAGCTGATGTTCCTCGCTCAATGTGTAGGAAGGAACTTGGCAGGACTGTACGGGAAGGAGTAGTGGAGAGAGACTGGTGGATTTGCGGCGAACACAAGAAAGGGCACAGGACACCTGCTGAAGTTTAGTCAGGAGGAAATTGCAAGGAGACCTAGCTAGGGATTTTTTGGCTGGTTTCTATCGGGATTGTGGCTGTGAACCAACTCTGGCTTGGAAAATTAAAACCAAATACTGGGCTAGAAACTTTTTGGATGGAGGACAGTGACTTAACGGGGCCCATTTCCATTGGGTGTTTCCTGTGAGATTTGCAGCCTTGGGGGAGGTTGGAGTATTTACTTAGCCAGGGAGCTGGCTGGGGTACCGTGTCTCCTTAATTCATGGGTCTGGCTGCAGTGTGGCCTGACTTGGGTCTTTTTTTGTTGGGGCTGTATTATTTCCCATGAGGTACACTCAGATTGGAGTTGAGGGCCCTAAGCTGCCAAACAGAATCATCCCACAGTCCTCGACATATATTGGCTTTGATTTGGATTTGGGTTTTCCCTTGTCTTTATACTGGAGATATACATTGGAGATATACATTGGATTTTCCTCTTGTTTCTGTCTCTACTTCAGTCTGGTTAAGAGTGGTTTAGTTCTGGTTCCTCTGTTTGGTTTTATGGTCACCTACTTCTTGTTTTGGATTTTGTGACTCCTATACTTTACTGGTGAAGATTTCTGGAACTAACTGTACCCTTCTCTGGATTAAAAAAAATTGATTTTTTGGACTCCTGGGTGGTAAGAGGACCTTGGCATCCATATATTTATTTATTTTTGTCATGTATCTATGTTAAAAGTTTTGTGATTTTATTTTTGTGGATTGTAATTTTATTTTGGCAGTGAGTGCCGAAATTACCCTATCTGCCTAGTCGTGAGAGGACTGGGGAAGGGGGTAATTTTTACTATTCATATGTTATTCTGTTTATTTGTGATTATTTATCTGGGCAGTGAGAGTGCCTAAACTGCACTTCTCCTCGACTGTGAGAGGGTAAGTTTTATTAAATTATTGTATTTTTTGTATGTTATATATGTGTGACGGGGATTGTCGTGGCTCCAGATTTAGGTAGAGGAGTGACTCTGTTAGTTAATAGGAGATAAGGTGGTGTTTTACATTGTATTTTATATATAGGGTGGGTTAGCTGAGTAATTGTGGCATTTGTTTTGTTTTATTTTAATATGTTTCATTGTAGTGAATTTTTGGGATACTATTGCTTTGGGTGGGGTTATGATTGGGTTTGTTTAGTGTATTTATAATTTGTTTGTCACTGCAGAATGTGTTGGATGCCAACCATCACAGTTGTGTGCTACTCATCGTCTACACTTCATGCCCTTTGCCCTTTTTATACTCCCCCTCTACAGTTTGAGACCTACCAGTGCTGTAGAGCACTGGGTATTATTTATAGGAGAGGGAGGAGGGTGGGGGGTCATGAACAGTGGAGGATGTGCGAAGAGGGTCACTGAATTGGGGTGGTTGGATCCAGAAGATGCCCTGTTGTGAAATGGAATCCGGATCGTGGTATGCCATGTCTGGTGCCCATATCCAAGGGCACTACTGAATGTGGTAGGTAGATGGCCCAGGCGGCCCGCAAGGTTTGTCCAACTCGGGTGGTGTTGTGCAATGCCAGATCCATTAAGAATAAAAGGGAAGAAGCAAGAGCAACTCCAGACAAGTATAAATAAAGCTTAGATAGCATTTATTTTGCCAAAAATACACGGCCAGGAACCCCTGCCCTTCGGCATACTAGCCTTCAAGGGGGGTTGGCTTAGTAAGGGAACAAAGCCTCATTTAAACAAAATATGACATCATAAACAAGTGATTTGGATACGTTTTAAACATATAAACAATTCAATATGATACAGAGAAAAAACTTCATTGAACAAAAGCTTATTAAATTCACATTTATACACCCACTAAAGAGCAGATAGTATATATATTTCATCTTATTTCTAACACACTCCTAACTTACTGTTTTAAACCCACTGTACGTGAAAGATCTATATTAAACTATTTAAGCAATATGTAAGTTAATCTGATATTTTCAAAACAGTTTCTTGTAGTTCATATTTGTTTAAACAACTAATAGTGGTAATGACAAGTAAAAAAATGTAACAGTAAAAGGGGGGGCATTCGAGAAGAGAAGCAAAGTCACATAATTCTAACATTTTGAGCAATATAGATAGAATAAACAGGTTTAAATGGACCGGGAAAATGTCAAGATGTGATCACCCTAAGTCTACTTCCATCCACAACATGGGTGAAAGAACCATTCATTAGGCTGGGGGATCTACAGACATTCATTCACCAGGTTACCTGTAGGAGAAGAGGAGAAAAGATAGAAATCAGTTAGTGCACATACACCAGATACATATATAATCAGCTTTCTCAAACAAATGTTGTACTTCTTCTTTCCTTTTAGAAATGGCTTTAGATCCCATTGTTCATTCAGTCCATCTGGTTTCACAGTCCCCAGTTTAAAAATCCATCTGATTTCTTTTTACAGTAGTTCATTAATTCTGTCACCCCCATATTTAAGGGGTTGTTGCCAGTCTATTTCCATTAATGTTAGGCTCTTTGGATCTGAGTCACGTTTTTGAGAGAAGTGTAGGCCTTCCGTAGTGTCAATTTTCACATAAATTATATTCCTAACATGTTCTTGAATTATCTGTTTTAGTGCTGTGGTGGTACACCCTATTTACAATTGGTTACATCTACACCATATAACATAGACAACAAATGATGTGTCACAATTAATGAATTCCTTCATATCATATTTTTGTTTGTTTGTGGGATGTACAAATGCAGACCATGTGTTGTAGTAACAGCACATATTGCACCTCTGACATCTAAAAATTCCTTGGGGTTTAGTGCCTAGCCATGTGCTTTTTACTGGTTCAGTGAGTCTACTTTTGACAAATTTGTCTTTCAAATTCGAACCTCTTGAAAAAGTAATGCGTGGTTTTTCTCCCACTTCATCCCTTAAATTTCTGTCAGAGTGCAAAATGTGCCAGTTCTTATGCACAATGTTGCCTATTTGCCCCGACCAGTTATTAAATTCAGTAACAAATGTCACACGTGTGTTATCACTGATAAAGTTTTCCTTTTTCTCCTTGAGTAGTTCTTCCCTTTTCATCTTATATGCCTTATGCATAGCTTGTATAAGTAAATCATCCTTATAATATCTTTGTACAAATGTTACCCTGAGTTCTTCTGCTTGAGACCAAAAGTCTAAATCTTCAGTACAGTTTCTACGTAAATGCAGGAACTGTCCATAAGGAATGGAATTTATCAAGTTTTTGGGGTGTGCACTATCCACCCTAAGTAAGTTGCTGTGGGTTTTCTATAATTTCTCGTGGTGATGGAGGTTCCAGAGAGAGTGGGTCTTTTCAAAGTGAGGTCTAGAAAATCTATGCTGTTTGAATCTACTTTAAATGTAAACTTCATATTAATGTTGTTATTGTTTAACCACCCTTCAAATGATTCTGCCTCCAACATGTCCCCTTCCCACACAACCAGAATGTCATCAATAAAGTGAGTCCTTCAAGTTATTTTTTAATAAAGTGGGTCCATACATTTTTTTTCTAGAAATGGGTTTGCATTCTGAAATGCTGTAATTTCTTCCCATTTACCTAGGAACAGGTTAGCATAGGATGGTGCCGAACAAGCACCCATAGCTATCCCCTGTATCTGCCTGTAATGGTCTCCTAGAAATTCACAATGGTTATGGGTCAGAATAAAATGGATGGCTGATAAAATGAAGTCTACAGTAATGTTCTCTGTAGTCTCCCCTTTCTCTAGAAAGTATCTACAAGCATTCAGCCCTTGTTCATGTGGTATGTGAGTATTAAGAGACTCTACATCAATGGTCAGCCATAACGTTCCATCTGCCCACTGAACATCTCTAAATTTGTTAAGGATATGCATGGTGTCCTTTGTGTAGGATGGAAGTTTCAACACTTCTCTTTGTAGAAAGAAATCCACAAACATGCCAAGTCTTTCTGTAATTGACCCTATAGATGAAATAATGGGTCTAACAGGAGGGTCACTAATATTCTTATGAATTTTCGGAAAAACATAATAGCAAGGTAAAACAGGGTTCTTGTTCCACAAAAACTGTAATTCTTTTTCTGTTATTTCTCCCTTACTAACTGGTTCTTGTAGCAACAAACTCAATTCAGCTCTATTTTGAAACATAGGGTTATGTTTTAGTTTTACATAATTAGAAGCATCATCTAACAGACTTAATACAATGTTAATGTAATGTTTCTTATCCAGAATGACAATACTACCAACCTTATCAGCTGATTTTATTACTATATCTTCATCTTCTTGTAGTTCCTTAAAGGCTTGTATTTCTTGTGTGGTAAAATTTCTATCTCTCGGTTATCCTGCCTTTTTCAAAATTTATTCTACCTCTCTAAGAACAGTTTTTTCAAAAGTAGAAATTACTGGATTTATTACATTAGGTATAAAATCAGAAGGGGAGAAAACAGTTTATTCTGTTGTGTCTTTATATCGTAGTTCATACTCTCATTGGAGGGACTCGAACCCATAGATCTCTCTGAGTCTTCTTCTAACATGTTAATAATATAGTCAATGTCTTCCTCAAAGTTTTGAGTCCCAGTATTCACCTCTAGATTAGTGCTGATTGAAATCAAAATGTCCTGTTCCAATAATTTTTCCATAAAGCCATATTGTCAGCTGGGTTTTCTACTCCTGGTTTTCTAGAAAAGAATGCTTTCAATCTCAGTTTTCGAAAGAGTTTATAAAGATCAACTTGAATTTGAAATGGGTTTAGAGCTGGTGTCGGGACAAAAGACAGACCATGCTTCAGTAATTTAATTTGCTCCTCAGTAAGTTCTTTACCAGATATATTCACTATTTGGAGCTCTTGCCCCAACTCCTCCCTCGGCTTCTGGATTTCCTTTTGTTTGTAGTGATGTTTTCTGTCTCTCATACCTCTCTGGGTTCTCCTGTATCTCCTTCTCCTGTTTTACTTGGATATTCTGCTTCTGGTCTAAAAAAGGACTCCGATCTCTGCTGCTATCATCACTTCCTCTTTCTGCAAAATGTACTCTCGTTCTGCTTCGACTTATGCTCCTACTCCTGCTCTTGTTCCTATAATTCCCTTTCTTCCAGTTCAGTACACAGTCATTATCATAATCATCTTGGTCATGAGCTAATTTCTTTTGTTTTTTATTAATAAGTTATTTTTCATATTTTGCCAGTCTCTCTTTCATGGATATATCCAATTCTTTAAATACTGCTGTGTCTTTAAATGCAAGAACATCTTTTTTTGCCAACTCAATTTCTATTTCAAGCTCTGCATGGCTCTGTACATCAGCTTTAATCAATATTTCAATAAAGGTTTTAGAGCACAGTAAAGCAGCAGCCAACCATTCTTCTTCGAATAAAAAAACTGCCGTAGCCAGAAAAGGGTACTATAGTAATTCTGAGCCCTCGTGGTGCTTGTTCTTTAACAAGGTGCTGCTCCAATGTTATAATATTATAAGCGATAACAAGCTCTTTTTTGAGTAGTCTCTCTAATTTCATAAAGCTCATTTTAATATCACCTGGTATTGAAGCGGATTCATCTCCGATTAGTCTGTTGCAGGCTTTGCTTCTCCTCACTGCCCAGGTCTCAGTATGCTCCCATTCGAACTCTGGTCCAGCGTCTTCCCCCACGTTTCCTGCTCGCATTCTTTTCAGTGTGTATATATCGTGAGGGGAATTTGTGCGACCTAAATACCACAAAGAAGTTCGAAACAAGCCTCCTTTTACATCTCTGGCAAAGTTCTCAGTGTCTTGTCCCTCTGGAGATTGAAGCTCTAATGTATCGCTTCTCCATGTGCAGCCACTAACAGATGCAAGTAAACAAACCAAAACTAAGTTGCGACACATCACTGCGAGGTGGGTGCTTCTACGGAGGTTGCAAACTGAATTGAGTTTGTTGCTACAAGAAGCAGTTAATAAGTGAGAAATAACAGAAAAAGAACCACAATTTTGGGGAACAAGAACCCTATTTTACCTTGCTATTATGTTTTACCGAAAATTCACAAGAATATTAGTGACCCTCCTGGTAGACCTATTATTTTATCCATTGGGTCAATTACAGAGAGACTTGGCATGTTTGTGGATTTCTTTCTACAAAGAGAAGTGTTGAAACTTCCATCCTACACTAAGGACACCATGCATGTCCTTAACAAACTTAGAGATATTCAGTGGGCAGATGGAACGTTATGGCTGACCATTGATGCAGAGACCCTTAATACTCACATACCACATGAACAATGGCTGAATGCTTGTAGATACTTTCTAGAGAAAGGAGAGACTACAGAGGACATTCCTGTAGACTTCATTTTATCAACCATCCATTTTATTCTGACCCATAACCATTTTGAATTCCTAGGAGACCATTACAGGCAGATACGGGGGACAGCTATGGGTGCTTGTATGGCACCATCCTATGCTAACCTGTTCCTGGGTAAATGGGAAGAAATTACAGTATTTCAGAATGCAAACCCATTTCTAGAAAAAAATAACTTGAAGGACTCACTTTATTGATGACATTCTGGTTGTGTGGGAGGGGGACATGTTGGAGGCAGAATCATTTGAAGGGTGGTTAAACAATAACAACATTAATATGAAGTTTACATTTAAAGTAGATTCAAACAGCATAGATTTTCTAGACCTCACTTTGAAAAGACCCACTCTCTCTGGAACCTCCATCACCACGGGAAATTATAGAAAACCCACAGCAACTAACAACTTACTTAGGGTGGATAGTGCACACCCCAAATACTTGATAAATTCCATTCCTTATGGACAGTTCCTGCATTTACGTAGAAACTGTACTGAAGATTTAAACTTTTGGGCTCAAGCAGAAGAACTCAGCATAAGATTTGTGGAAAGAGGTTATGAGGATGATTTACCTTATACAAACTATGCATAAGGCATGTAACATGAGAAGTGAAGAACTTCTCAAGGAGAAAAAGAAAGACTTTATCACTGATAACACACCTGTGACATTTGTTACTGAATGTAATAACTGGTCGGGGCAAATAGGCAACATTGTGCATAAGAACTGGCACATTTTGCATTCTGACAGAAATTTAAGGGAGGCAGTGGGAGAAAAAACATGCATTACTTTTTCAAGAGGTTCGAATTTGAAAGACAAATTAGTCAAAAGTAGACTCATCGAACCAGTAAAAAGCACATGGCTAGGCACTAAACCCCAAGGAAATTTTAGATGTCAGAGGTGCAATATTTGCTGTTACTACAACACAGGGCCTGTATTCGTACATCCCACAAACAAACAAAAATATGAATGAAGGAATTCATTAATTGTGACACATCTTTTGTAGTCTGTTATATGGTGCGGATGTAACCAATTGTACATAGGACGTACCACCAGAGCACTAAAACAGAGAATACAAGAACATGTCAGTAATATAATTAATGTGAAAACTGACACTTCGGTAGGCCTACACTTCTCTCAAAAACATGTCTTAGATACCAAAGAGCCTAAAATTCATGGGAATAGACTGGCAACAACCCCTTAAATATGGGGGTGACAGAATTAATGAACTACTGAAAAAAGAAAGCAGAATGATTTACAAACTGGGGTCTGTGAAACCAGATTGACTGAATGAACAATGGGATCTAAAGCCATTTCTAAAAGGAAAGAAACAGTAAAAAACATATTTGAGAAAGCTGATTATATATGTATCTGGTATATGTGCACTAATTGATTTCTGTCTTTTCTCTTCTTCTCCTACAGGTAACCTGGTGAATGAATGTCTGTAGATCCCCCAGCCTAATGAACGGTTCTTTCACCCATGTTGTGGATGGAAGTAGACTAGGGTGATCACATCTTTATATTTTCCCGGTCCGTTTAAACCCGTTTTTTCTATCTATATTGCTCAAAATGTTAGAATTATGTGACTTTGCTTCCCTTCTCGAATGCCCCCCTTTTACTGTTACATTTTTTTACTTGTCATTACCACTATTAGTTGTTTTGAACAAATACGAACTACAAGAAACTGTTTTGAAAGTATCATATGAACTTATATATTGCTTAAATAGTTTAATATAGATCTTTCACTTACAGTGGGTTCAAAACAGTAAGTTAGGAGTGTGTTAGAAATAAGATGAAATGTATATCCTAACTGCTCTTTAGTGGGTTTATAAATGTGAATGTAATAAGCTTTTGTTTAATGGAGGTTTTTCTCTGTATAATATTGAATTGTTTAAAAGTTTAAAAAGTATCCACGTCACTTGTTTATGATGTTATATTTTGTTTAAATGAGGCTTTGATCACTTACTAAGCCAAAGCCCCTTGAAGGCTAGTATGCCGAAGTGCAGGGGTTCCTAGCCATGTATTTTTGGAAAAATAAATGCTATCTAAGCTTTATTTATACTTGTCTGGAGTTGCTCTTACTTTTCCTTTTCTATACATTATATGAGGTTTGCAGCCTCCGTAGGAGCACCCTCCTCGCAGTGATGCACCGCAACTTAGTTTTGGTTTGGTTCCATTAAGAATAAGACTGCAATTATTGCAGATCTTGTTGGTATGGTGGACCTGGAATGCATCACTGAGACCTGACTGGATGAAAATTCTGGCCCAATTATGGAGGCTATGACTCCAGCTGGGTACTCAGTGATACACCACCCGAGACTGGATCACGGGGGGGGGGGTAGTGGTCTGTTTCAAGACCGAACTAGGTCTCACAGGGGTATTAGTTGAGGAGGTTGAGTCCTTTGAGAGTACAGTACTAGCAGGTGTGGGTTATCGAATCGCTCTCATCTACCATCCACCCGGTGATGAGAAGCGATTCCTTCAGGAAGTGATGGACTTCGTCGTCTACATGTCCTTAGAGTCACCCAGATTGATGGCTCTGGGTGACTTCAGCTCCTGGGTCGATGACAAACTCTTGCAATTTGGGAAACACTTCCTCCAGTTAATGACATCTCTGGGCCTTACACAGGTGGTTTTCACTGCTACTCATAAACATGGACACTCTTTGGACTTAATCTTCCTCCTTGGGATCGAAACATCTGACGTGGGGGTGGAACCAGTTGGGTGGTCTGATCACTACAATGTAGGTTTTAGTTTCTGCACCCCCCAAAGGCCTACCCTTGTAGAGATGGTTAGGTACCGCCCTTTACAGGATATTAATTCCCATGGCCTTACAGCGGTCCTTGACCTCTCGTCCCCCGCATTGGCAAGCAATGATCCAGAGATCCTTGTGTCAGCCTATGACACAGCTATTGTGGTGGCTCTGAATTCCATTGCTCCAGTCCATGTTTGCCCTCTCTCCCTTTTCCCCAAGTCCCCATGGCTTGATGAGACTTTGAGGGAGTTGCGGAGACAGGGGTGAAGATTAGACTGTTGCTGGCTAAAGTCTGCCTTTGATGCCTACTGCCTTAGATTGATAGACCATTTTTCAGTCTATCAATCTGCAATCACCTGTAAGAAGGCAGAATTCCTCACTGGGGAGGTTGTGATTGCTCAGAATCGACCAGCTCAGCTATTTTGAACTGTGGACAGACTGTGCAACCCAGCCTACCTTTGCAAATCAGGTGGCTGACATCAGGGCAGTACTGCAGCCAGCACATTCTAGGGGGGTTGCTGCTGATCAGTACGGGGTCACTGTACCTCAGTTTTCCTGGAGTACCTTCAGTCGACTGGAGTTCATGGATGTCATGAGGATTATCCAGAGTGTGCGCTTTATGTGCTGTAGTTTGGACCCTGGTCTGACCTCCCTAATTTTGGGTTGTAGTGACATCATTGGTCCAGTCCTGGTGCAGATAATCTGGTGCTCCTTGGAATCGGGAGAGTTTTCTAGCTCCCTGAAAGAGGCGGTGGTGACACCACTCTTGAAGAATGCTACCTTGGACCCAAACTGTCTTGCAAACTACAGACCTATCTCTAACCTTCCTTTTGTTGGAAAGGTAATTGAGAAAGTAGTGGCAGCACAGCTGGAGGACCACTTGACCATCCATGACATCTATGAAACCCTCCAGTCCAGTTTTTGTAAGAGACATAGTACCGAGATGGCACTGGTTTGGGTGCTCAATGATCTCCTGACGGTGAGAGATCAGAAGAGCTGTTCCATCTTGGTTCTTCTCGATCTTTCTTCAGCTTTTGACATGGATCACATGGTGTTAATAGGATGTCTGAGGCAAATCTGTGGAATGTTGGGGACAGTCCTCAGATGGTTTACATTGTTTCTCATGGGAAAAGTTGTATCTGTTTTTTTTTTCTTCGGGTCCAACTGCTTTTTCGTGTGGGGTGCCTCAGGGTTCTGTGCTGTCACCCATGTTATTCACGGTGTATATGCATTGTAAGAAGTATGGGCTGAGGTTTCACTGCTACGCAGATGATACCCAGCTCTACCTTTCTTTTGCACCTGACCAGGATGGAGCTTTCTCAGTCTTTAACAACTGCCTGAAAGAAATCCAGGAGTGGATGGATTCTGGCTGGCAGAAGTTGAACTCGGACTGAGGTATTGGTGGTGGATCCGGGTCATCAGATAGAGGGGTCGGGTGCTGGTGCACCTTCTGGAATTGATCTTGGTGGTGTCTCTCTCCCGACCTCTGAACAGGTGCCTAACCATTTTAGGAATATCGCCAGAGTGAAACATCTGGTTCCGTCTGATGACCTTCCAACTTTAGTCCATGCCTTTGTGTCCTTGCACTTGGATTACTACAACTCCCTCTATCTAGGGCTTTTTGGGGTTGAAATCTGTCACCTGTAGCTGGTGCAGAATGCAGTAGCCCAGATTTCATGGGTTCTAGTCATTCCTGCCATATCACCCCGGTGCTGCGCGAACTGCACTGTCTTCCAATTCGGTGGCGGATCACCTTTAAAGTCAGTTTACTGACTTTTAAAGCCCTGCATGGACAGGGCCTGGATTATCTGAAAGAGCTCCTGGTTCCTTACTGCCCTGGTCACTCACTCCACTTGGCCGATGAGGGGTTGTTAGAGATTACAAGGGTGAATCTGAAATCATCTGGCTCAAGAGCTTTTGCTTATGCAGCTCCCACCCTTTGGAATTCTCTACCCCATCGGTTACGGGAGTGCACATCTGTGGAGGTATTTAAGAAGGGCTTAAAAATATTTCTGCGGCAAAATGTTTTTTCTGGAGAATTGAAGTTTTTGATGAATTGTCTATGATTTTCAGCAGTATTGTTTTTATTGGATTTTATATAAATTGTTTTTAAATTGTTAGGCACCTTGGATTTGGAAAGGCGAGTTATAAATAAAATTATTATTATTATTATTACTAAATTACTTCCCATCAGCCTTCTCCCACTCCTCCTCTATACACATGAATGCTAATGATACTGTATTGTATACCTCTGGAAAATGCCCAGCTGATGTTGCAACCACCCTTCAGCATGACTTCGACTAGGTTCAGCTCTGGTTTGCCTCCCATCAGCTCTTCCTAAATGCCAAGAAGACAGTCTCCATGACCTTTGGCACTAGGCAGAGACTCTGAAGGCTGCCTGGCCTGCCCTCTTTCCACACCCTGGATGGGACTATCATAGAGGATACCACCTCATTTAGATACCTTGGGGTTTGACTGGACCAACATCTCAACTTCACTGGACACATTGACGCTATCCTGAAAAAACTGCATCCCAAGCTTGGTGCCTTATAACGGAACCATAGTTGCATCTCTCCTGCGGCAGGCATGAACTCATCCAGAAGATGATATTCCGCATTTTTGACTACTGTGATGTAGTCTATGGTGCTGCTCCAAGACCCTTTATTCCATGTATCAGACCACTTAAGATACGCACTGATCATTGTATGATCTGAAAAAGTAACTGGGTGAATAACCATGTCTGTCAGATTATGGGCGGTCACCTTCTGCATAGAAAACCTGTCAAGCCTAGAGTAGGAGCAAAGGATCCATGAGGCCCCCTTCAGTAATTTATGACCGGAATAACCTGGGACTGGAGGCACCCCCCAACCCCCAGCCCATTCATGTTCCTGTCTAACTCAGGATTTTCAACACAATTCCAATCTCCTGTGAGAATAATGGAGCCAGGAGATAGGGAGGCAACCCTGGCAAAGATGTGGTGGAAAACGGCTCCTGTTGGTGGGGTGAGGGCATAGACAGAATCAATGTGCAAGGGGTGAACCATATATTCCCCTGATATAATAACAAACCTGCCCAAGCCTTCCACTTGGGTTTTGTGGACTTTAAAGAGGAGGCCTCTTCTGATCAAGACAACTACTCCTGACTTGGAGGCATTTGGATGAGAGTCAGAGTACACCAACCTGACCCACATTCTTTTTAATTTGGCATGTTCCAATGGGAAGAGTTTTGTCTCTTGTAGACAAGCAAGACACATTTTAAACAACCCAATTCTTGAAGGACTCTGGCTCGCTTAACTACACCATTAATATCTTTAACATTAATAGAAGTGATCTTAAGAGACACCATGATGAAAAGTTAAGCATATTATACACACAAATAGTCATCCCCTTCATATTTAAATCCATGAGAAGTATATCCAAAGGTGAAAAGGTGTGGACAAAAACCCAACAAAAAACACACATATGCAGAAACACACATAAAAAGTTTAAAATAAAAACTGTAAGTCCAAAAACTGAAATCTGGGTGTATACTACCCAGTGTAACCTTAACTGCAGGTTGAGGACTTATAAGATGAGGTACCAGTTATGTCACTGGCTACATAAGCTCTTCAGAGCTTAACCTTGAGGGAAGAGTAGAAAGACCTCAGGGAACAAAAGGCACTAGGCCTTAGGGTAGGAGCCAAGTATCAATATATGCTAAGGGGTGAGCACCCAGTCAATACAGGAGCCCAGGACCTCTCCTAATTCATGTCTTCTGCTAAGTCTGGTGGCCAGGGCAAATAACCCATGGCAATTTCCTAAACAAACATGAGATAATCAATAGGTCGTTGATCCAACAAATATCTGTAAAGCGGCATATCTTAGGGGTAATTCCATGCCTCTGCGCAACTCTCCCCACATAAAGTTCACTATGCAGGAGGAAACAGTGAGGGAGCAACCAAAGAAGAGCTATTATAATCTCCCAGAACTGCCATACCCTCAGCTGAGTATATAGTCACTGATTAGGTTCATCAATAAACAGTCACCCCCCCACCCGGGGCCCTGGAACAAGAATTGTCATGTCTCCCTCCAAACCCCGAGTAAAGGGAACAGGGAATTAGCTACTCCCAGGAGTATAAAAACTAAGAGGGCCGAACCATTGGCCTGGAAAATAAGGACCCTCAGTTTGAAGTTATCCATTTGGGAACAGCACAGCCAGCCCATATATAAAAACCAGCTCAGGCCATGAGGTAAAGGAAAAACAGAAGGATTCAACCCAAATACCCCATATAAATCAGTCAGGGCAAATTTAACAACCAGAAGTCTAGGTGGAGTTGGGCCTGTGAGAAAAGCCCTCACTAACCCCACAGCCACCACCCAACTATGTATCTCAACCAGATAGACAACAGCAGTGTTATTATTAATAAAGTGCTGCAGCATTGCATTTTGATGAAATAAGAATGAGAAAGGGCATTACATTTTATGTCAGACAGAAAAAAGGAAAATAAACACAAAATTGCCAAAATGCGCTGATCTTAAGTCCAGATCAAGTCCCATCAACAGGAAATAAGGGCCACTGGGGGAGGCATCTCACGGCTTGAACAGAAAGGCTGTGTAACCTCCAACTAGTCCCTCAGGGAACCTTCACCTCGCTGACTTTGGGCCCATCCAAGTTAAAGGGAACCTTTACTAAAAGCATGAAATTAAAGCCATCCAGTCCAAGAAATACTCCTCTTATTGAAAATCAAACAGGTAAAACAGTAATTATGTCACAGCCACATTGTGTCCTTTAGCCCAAAAATGATCATGCAAAACCTATGCATGTGAGTCCATAGAATCCAGAATGATGAAGAAGGCTGATCTGCAAACCACACAGATATGTTCAGGTCTTCTTTT
This sequence comes from Neoceratodus forsteri, assembly GCA_016271365.2. Taxonomy (NCBI): domain Eukaryota; kingdom Metazoa; phylum Chordata; order Ceratodontiformes; family Ceratodontidae; genus Neoceratodus; species Neoceratodus forsteri. Next base: position 107,929,029 of record CM028136.1, on the reverse strand, counting down.
TCTGGAGCCATTTGGAAATATCTGCATGCAGGGGCAATAAGGCATCCCCACATCTCCCTAAGCATTTTCTTGAACCTGAAGCCACTGACCAAAGCAGTTCTTCAATTTCCTGCTCAGCCTGTTCCTCTTTAGTATCGGGTATTGGGATCTCCAATGCAGTAAGGTAAGGGGTAGCTGCCAGCAGGGATTAAAAAACTTTTATCCCTTCTTTATCTTGGACCCAGAGCTTTGTAGGGTATCTCAGATAGGCCTTGCAGCCTTTTTTCTCAAAGCTTTCAACACCAACAGGATTCGTTTTCTTTTAGCAAGCATTAAAGGAGGGTAATCCTGGTCTACATATATTTTTTGACCATCGAGGTTAAGATTTTGTTTAGCCCAAGCCAACCTAAGTATTTTTTCTTTAGTTGTGTAGCGCAGGAACTTAATGATGACTGACCTGGGGGGGGCACCTTGTTTGCGTTTCGGTGCCACGGCGCGGTGGGCAAGCTCAATGTCCAGATTGAAGTCCTTCCCTAAGTCTGGTTCTTTCTTGAACCAAGAATCCACAAAATCCTCCATACTGGGGGGTTCCACGGTCTCTGAAATTCCAAAGATCCTGAGGCTATTGTAGTGGGCCCTCGCCTCTGCATCTTCTGCCCACAAAGTTAGTTCTCTCTCTCTCTCTTATGGAGATACACAAGTGATCTTCCAAAGGCCACGTGTTCCCCCTGCAAGGTCTCCATGTGGGCCTTCACTGCTGCAGTTCAGGTTTCAAATTTTTTTAAATCCTTCTGGATGCCTGAGATTCTGGCATCTATGTGGTGGAGAGTCTTCAGCATACGATGCCCATCTGCTTTTGTGAATGTGGATGCTGCATCTGAACCTGACCCAGCTGATTCGTCCCCCGAGGCCGTAATGGCTGAAGGCCATGACAGCGCCGGGCTGGTAGGCCTCTGAGAGTCTCTGTCCATGGATGCACTTCTGCTTGCTACAGGGACTCTCTTTTTAGTATGCCCAATAATGGTTGATGATGGGCCACACAGGATAGCCCGAGTAGTGAACAACTTAACATGCGTTGGCGACCTATTTGCCAGCAATAGATTGCCTGAGGTAGCAGAGCTCTGCCTAGACCACAACCTATCACGTGACGTCACCCGAGAGAGGCATGTTTCTTGGCATGATCCCCTCCCTCCCTCCCTTCTTCCCCTATCTCTGTCTTGTTTCTGCCCACTGACAGGGTTCTCAGCATCCTGCAGGGGTTCGTTCTTGCATACTCCTCCCCTTCCATCTCCCTTTCTTCCCCTTCTTCACCTCACATCAAACTTCCTTCACAGCTCTCCTCTGCACTAATCTGCTAGCCCCCATTCCTAAAATGCACTTGAATTTAATTTGCACTTCTGATGCACCGAAGCTTCTCCCGTTTGGCCTATGTCTACGCCTGCTCACCCTAAGACCATACTGTATGCTCTCTAGTTTATGTGCTTTCTGGTAACTCCCCCCATTTGCTTTCCTCCACTTAATGTCATTTGTAGAACCAGCTGTATACTTGTTTCTAATTGTATGCCATTTCAATTGAACATATTGTGATTCTGTATAATCTCTGAGTTAGACCCTTGTAACCCCACCACCCCAGGTCACACCATGAGATAAGTAACTTGTTGTTCAATGTGCCTACCTGGTGAAACATTTCAATAAATAAATAAATACATAAATAATGAAGGTACATTACATGGTTGATCTCTGTTACCTATTTCAGTGAAATGAGAAGAGGTATTATTCACATTTCACACTCTGTAAATCAGTTCCCACTTTGTTATGCCAGATTTAGCATCAACTCTTGAATAGCAGAATATAATCTGTGAATAGCTGTCACTGTAAATGACAGTGCCCCATACCTGCATTCAATATTACAACTGTCTTAAAATTCCACAAACTGTGCAATATATTTAATCAAGTCAAATCAAAATTTATTTCTAAAGTGCTTTTCAAAAACCAAAGCACATATACAATTCAGGACAGCATTAAACATATAAAACATTAAAATAATAAGGCAGCAGTGATAACACAAAAAATTATCCCCAAATGCCAATCCAAATAAATATGTTTTTTATGAGGATGTAAAAGTCTCGGTGGACAGGCACTCTCAAATCTGACAAGGTAGAGAGTTCCACATGGTTGGGGAATACAAAAAAAAAGCCCTCGCACCCTGATATCTGAAGACGGACCCTGGGAACCTCTAGCAATCCCTCGTTGGTGGAGCAGAGTGAGTGGAGAGGGCAATAAGGCCGAGGACAGTCTTGCAAGTAACCTGGTCCTTGTCTATGTAGGGTCTTAAAGGTCAATAACATGACCTTAAAGGTGATCCTGCATTGCACTGGCAGCCAGTGCAGTTTGCACTGCACAGGCGTGATATGGCTAGTTCCTGACAACTCTGTCAACAACCTGGCCACAGCATTCTGCACCAGCTGCAGGTGATAGAGATCTACCCCTGGTAACCCTAGGTATAGAGCATTACAGTAATCAAGACACGAGGACACAAAGGTGTGAACCAATGTAAGGAGGTCCTCAGGTGGAACAAGATGCTTTATCCGGGCGATGTTCTTCAGATGAAAAAATGAGGACTTGACAACTGCTAACACCTGTGCCTTTAGCATCAGATCATTATCAAGCACAACGCCCAGATTCTGCCCCCTTTCAGAAGGTCTCAACTGGTTGACCCCTAGCATAAGGCCAGATGGTTGCCCAGGAGTCAACTTCTCTACCTGCTGACCTGGGTCCACCACCAATACCTCAGTCTTATCCAGATTCAGTATCAACCAGTTAGCACTCATCCAGTCCTGAATCTCAGTGAGGCAGTTATTAAAGACCGAGACCACACTATCCTGTTCGGGCACAAAGGACATGTAGAGCTGAGTGTCTTCTGCATAGCAATGAAAGCTCAGCCCATATCACCATATAATTTCTCCAAACAGCAACATATACACCATGAACAACATGGGGGACAGCATGGAATCCTGTGGCACCCCACAAGGCAGGGAGAAGGGGGCCAAGGAAAAATTCCCCGAGACCACCTTCTGAGTCCTGCCTGTGAGGAAAGAATGGGGCCACCTGAGGACTGTCCCAGACAGTCCACAGAGTAGTCACAAGTGTTCCAGCAGCACCCCATGATCCACGGTGTCGAATGCTGCAGAAAGATCAAGGAGGACCAAGATGGAATGACTCCTCCGATCCCTCGCTATTAGAAGATAATTAAGTACTCAAACCAATGCCATCTCAGTAATATGACATGGGTGCCTGATAACAATTCAATGGTAATTTCATCTTCTGTAGTTTGGTGAATAAACCATTTGGTCAATATGTTGCAGTTAATTACAGTACCATGAAGAGAAGCAAGAAAGTATGGTTGTCATTACTTTTAGAATTTGATCGCCAAACCTACAAGGTCATTTTTCATTGCATTCACAAGAAAAGGACGGAGGGCTGTCTTGACATAAGAATTTCAACAGACTACTTATGAAAGGAAGTATACTTCAAATGCCTCATCCAAGTCAAAATCTTTTTTTTAAGATTATCAAAAGCAAATGATTTTAATCTCATTTACATAAATGAAGTGTTGGACAATTTTCCATTTTATCTTTTAATGTGAGCACAGAAAGTCTCAGAAGTGCTCAACAGTGCTGTTTATATGGTGCCTGAAGTTTAAATAAAACAGTAGATTTTGAATCAAATTAATTCCGGGTTTGGTAAATATTGACAAAGATGGCTCACATTCCAAACTTCAATGTCCCAACTAAAAACACAGCTGAGATTAATTTGCAAAAATTGACATTTTCTGTAACATCTGTCAGTGTCTCAGCATTAATCCCTGCAGACCAGATGTAATGTCAGAGGCTTTTTTCCCCTAATCAATACAAGCTTATAGCTCTATTCATCAACTGGTTATGCAGTCTTTATACATGTCTATTTCCCCTGTGTGTTTTGTTTCTGAAAGAAACAAACATGTAACAAGCTGATGAATAGAGCTCTTAAAGTGCTGCTGACACAACTGGGGAAACTTTGAAAAGCATAATATTTCAGCCCCAATCAGCTTGTGTTTCACATTTCTTCTACCCTTTATTACTACTGAGGAAATTTTAACAAAAACAGAATCTTCAGCCTTTACAATTTATTCACCAAACAACTTATTCCTCACTTAAAGTCCTAAGCCTCTGCTGTAGTATCAGCCTGTTACATAGAAACATAGAACATAGAAACATAGGATTTGACAGCAGTTAAGGACTGCTTGGCCCACCCAGTCTGCCCATTTCCCTACCTAATAGATAAGCTGCAGATCCAAGCTAACCAACTTCTTCCTACCTCCACCCCCTAGAATTACCTTATGCCTGTTCCATGCATTCTTGAATTCCCCCACTGTTTTTGACTCCACAACCTCCTCAGGAAGGCTGTTCCATGCATCCACAACCCTCTCCATGAAAAAAATACTTCCTCACATAACCTCTGAGCCGTCCCCCCTCTAGCTTCAAATTGTGTCCCCTTGTTCCTGCACACCTCTTTTTCTGAAAGATGCTACCCTCTTGGACTTTGTTGATTCCCTTGAGGTACTTGAAGGTTTCTATCATGTCCCCCTCCCTCCTCTCCTCTCCTCTCCTCTCCTCTCCTCTCCTCTCCTCTCCTCCCTCAGGGCTGTACATGTTAAGCTCCTTAAGTTTCTCTTGATGTCTTCTGGTGCAGATCCTGCATCATTTTAGTTGCCCCCTTCTGGACTACCTCCATCCTGTCTATGTCTCTGTGGAGATTGGGTCTCCAGAACTGCATGCAGTACTTCAGATGGGGTCTCACCAGCTGTCTGTACAGAGGGATAACAACTTCTTGTTTTCTACTGGTGTTGCCTCTCCCTATGCATCCCAGTATCCCCCCAGCCCTCCTTACTGCCCTCTCACATTGCTTGCCCACCTTTAGGTCATCTGATATGACTACCCCTAGGTCCCTTTCCATTTTTGTTGTTGTTAGTATCTCACCCCCCATTGTGTACTCTTCCCCTGGGTTTTTGTTTCCCAGGTGCATTACTTTGCACTTCTTAGCATTGAATCTAAGCTGCCATACATTTGACCATTCCTCCAACCTTACCAAGTCCCTTCTCATCCTTTCCATCCCACCTTGTGTATCAACTCTGTTACAGATCTTTGTGTCGTCTGCAAAGAGACATAATTTTCCTTCCAGTCCCTCTGCAATGTTGCTTATAAAGACATTAAAGAGGACCGGTCCTAGTACTGAACCCTGTGGTACCCCACTAGTAACCCCCCTTTCTTCAGAGTGGACTCCATTTACTTTTACCCTCTGTGTCCTGTTCTCCAGCTAATTCTTTACCTAGGCTACCATCTTGGGACCCACTCCCAGGCTGGCCAACTTGTATATTAATCTTTTGTGTGGGACTGTGTCAAATGCCTTGTTAAAGTCTAGGTAGGCCATGTCTACAGCCCCTCCCTGATCTACAGTAGGACCTTGGAGTTATGGACACCATGGGAATGCATGGTGTTCATAACTCTGAAAAGTCCATAAGTCTGAAATATAGTATGGTGTGCAGTATGATTAAATGTTACCAGTATAAAATCCACTGTTTGCAGATATTCTGTAAAGGCACCCACTTAATTTTTGCATTTTGCAGAAACAATGGCGGTTTCTACTAATGTTGCAGAAACAACAACAGTTTATACTAGTGCTGCAGAAACAACTTTAGAGACACATGGCGCTGTCATGTCACTCTGCAGACCAGTAAAACTGATTACTCAGGCTCTCTCTGCCTAGTTCCCACTGTGCTGCTGGTTTGCTTTCTCTCACTCTCTAGGGCACTCTTTATGTGCTGGACAGTCAGGGGACTCTGTGCACCATCAGTGGGGGGAAGGGGATTGGGAATGGAAAATCTGCCAGCACCTCGGTCTTTGTCTCTCTCTCTCTCTCCCCCCGTAGCCTGTCTCGCTCTGCCTCGGTCGGAAACTGTGCTAATACAGAGATTAATGTACAGTATAAAAAATTGCAGTTTGTCACTGACATTTGAATGATTGGCCAATGCGTGGGTGGGGCTGTAGTGGGTGTGAGCAGGCAGTGGGGTTCGGTTGACCAGTTGGTTCGTAACTCTGGGGTCCATAACTCTGGGGTTCTACTGTACTACTTTGGTCACCCAGTCACAAAAATCTATTAGATTCATCTGACATGACCTTCCTGCTGTGAATCCATGCTGCCTTGGGTCCTGTGCTCCTCTGGCCTCTAGGTACTCAGCAATTCTTTCCTTCAGAAGTGATTCCATCATTTTCCCAATCACTGAGGTTAAACTAACAGGTTTGTAGTTTCCTGCTTCTATCCTGCTCCCACTTTTGTGAAGTGGAATAACATCTGCCCTCCTCCAGTCCTCAGGTACCACCCCATCCTTCCATGATTTATTAAAGAGGGTAGTCAGTGGTGTCACTAGTTCTACCCTTAGTTCTTTTAGAATTCTGGGATGAATCCCATCAGACCCCATTGCTTTGTCCACCTTTAGTTTTAAAAGTACCTTCAGAACCCTTTCTTCTGTGAAAGGGCTGGTATCAACCCCTGTATCCAGCATGTTTCTATTGTTTGGTTTAGGTACCTCCCCTCTTCATTTGTGTATACTGAGCAAAAAATATTTGTTTAATATCTCTGCCTTTTCCCAGTCACCCTCTGCCCACACCCCTCCCCTTTATTAAGCCTCACTAATCCTCCCTTGGTCTTCCTTCACTCCCTGATGTACCTATAAAAGGTTTTATCCACCTTCTTAACTGAGTTGGCTATCTTTTCCTCAGTTTGGGCATTTGCTGTTCTGACTGCCTTTCCTGATTTAACTGATACAATTCTATGTCCTGCTCCTTCTGTGATTCCTTGTGCTTCCTGAATGCTCTATTTTTCTCCCAATGTTCCCTGCCGCTGGAATAACTGTGATGTCACAGGTAGAATATTATGACATCAGGGACCAGATTCACAAAAAATGGCAAAGTGCAGGGCAAAGGTTTGTGCTGCACCTTCGATTGCGCATGTTCTAAAAGCTGCTATTCACAGTTGGATAGCGCGGTGTGCTATCCAACTATGAATAGGAGCTGGAGGAGGCTGCTCTAACCCAGGAAAACCACTGCTAACTTCACTTGTACTACCCCAACAGCCAGGCAGGAGAATAGCCCCACAATGCATAACAGCTGCTCTATGTTCCATTCACCAAAGCAGCCATGAAAATGAGCCCATTAGGCATGCAAGGTGCTAAGTGGCCATTTGCATGCCCATTATGGACCCATTTACATGGACTGTGGGTGGCTTACCAACCTCCCTAGCCCCTGCCTGATGCAGCTGCAGTACCTGTTGGTCTAGCATCCCTCCCCTGTCTGAATCGCTGACCCTGTAATAACAAACATACTGCTTACTTGGTGGTCTAGTTGTCCTTGCCCTGTCACTTTCACCAATCACCGTCCCCATAGAAATAAATATCATCCCTGGTAGTCAAGTGGTCCCTTCCCACTCCCCCTTTGTCCGATTTCTGTCCCCATGAAATAATGTTATTTGCTGGTAGTCTAGTGGTCCTGCCCACCTTCCCCATTGTCCAATTGCTGTTCCCATAAAATAATGCTATTCCCCGGTAGTCTAGTGTTCCTTCCCTCCTCCCCCATTGTCCAGTTGCTCTCCCTGTAAAACAATATTATTCCTTGGTAGTCTAGTGGTCCCTTCTCCATTGTCTGATCACTGTTCCTGTGAAGTAATGATATTCACTGGTAGTCTAGAGATCCCTCTCCCATTGTCCAGTTGCTGTCCCTTTAAAACAATGTTATTCCCTAGTAGTTTGGTGGTCCTTCCCCCACCCCCTGTTGTCCAATCACTGCCCCATAAAAGAATGTTTTTCCCTGGTAGTCTAGTGATCCCTCCCCCTTCCCCTGTTATCCAATCATTGTCCCTGTGCAATAATGTTATTCTCTGGTATGCTAATGGTCGCTCCCCATCCACTCACCACTCCACCATCCTGTTACTGATTTCATACAATTCTCCTGGTAATCTAGTGGTCCCTCCTCATCCCTGATCCTCATCCCATGAAATGCTAAATCACATATCCCTGGTGGTCTAGTGGACCCACCACCCCCACGCTGTCAGGGAGTGACCCACCACCTTGTAACCCCCATCCCGATACCCAGCCGGTGACCATTGAAATCCTCCTCATATCACCATGGCTGGCTGCCAACTGAACTTTGAATGAACATGGACTCATACAGTACAGGCTCATTCACAGTTCAGTTGATTGCCTGCCATGGTGGTGAGAGCAGGGTTGTGCCGGTAGCTAGCTGGGGGTTGAGATGGCGGGATCGGGGTGGTCAGTCATTCCCTGACAGGGTGAGGGGTCCACTCAACCACCAAGGATATAGGATTTAGGATGTAACAGGAAGAGGATCAGAGACAGGGAGGGACCACTATACTAACATAGAAATTGTATGAAATCAATAACTGGACAGTGGTCAGCGAGTAGGGCGGACCACTAGACTACCAGGGGAACAACATTATTGAATGAGGACAGTGATCAAACAATGGGGAGGGACCACTAGACTACCATTGAATAACATTCCTTTACAGCAACAGCGATTGGACAACAGGGGATGGGGGAGGGACCACTGAACTACCAGGGACTTCATTGATTTTTATGAGGATAGGGATCAGTGATTGGGGAGGGGGAGGGACCACTGGACTACCAGGGACTTTATTTATTTTTATGGGAACAGCAAACAGTGATTGTGGAGGGGGGAGGGACCACTGGATTACCAGGGACACAGTCTTATGGGTCTAGGGGGGACTGCCTTGCACTACCTCTGCCAGCTGCTAGGGATGCATGTAGTTAAGGGTAGGTTTTCCTCGACGCTATTTTCGCCACATAAGGGATCCACGAAAAAGGCCCTTGCATGGAGAAAATGTTTAGTAAGTTTAGTAATTGGATTGCACCAGTATGCAGGTCTCCTCCCCCTAATTTGCATTGTGGACCCCTCAAAACGTTGACCCGGTGCAAACTGAGCTTTTGTGAATACTACTTTGGAGCAAAAAACCCAGTTTGCATGGCTCAAAGTTTTGTGAATCAGGCCCCAGATGGGGAAAAAGTTGTTGGCTGCAGGTACTTAGCAGGATCTGGCATACTCTTTTAAATACCCCCCACCGATCTACCAAGGCCCCAAAACAAATGGATTTATCATATGCCTTACCCCACTGACCACTAATTAATGATTTGTGGTAGTTGGGGAAATCTACCCAACCTACCAGGCAAACTCCGTCAACCCCCTCATATCCCATTCAAAAATTATGAAATCTCACCAACTCTCTGGCACTTAGCCAGGAGCCAGCAGGGCTCTAAAAATCAATGCCCCCTCCATATCCAAGCAACTCAAACTGACCCCTAACTCATGACCCCCAATCCACAATTTTGTGAGGAGCAGTGTCCAAGATTACAGTAAAAATCAGCCCCCACTACACACTTGCTCCGTTCATTCAATATATTATAGTAAACTTATGAGCAGGTGGATGACAGGGTGGTGGGGTAAAGCAGCTATATCTTTGATGATACCAGGCAGACTAATTGTTCAGGAGGAGGCAACAGAATTAGCCTGGTTGGTGTGGTTTATTTTTCCATGCCCAAAATCTCAGAACAGGAGGATTAAGTGGTGGTAAATGAATTTGTTTTGGGTCATGGGGTTGGGGGGAGTCATGCTAGAGAGGGAGTGAATTTAAAGTCAGTACCAGCTTGTGGCTTAGTGCTATACTTTGGGATCCTTTATATGACACAGATTAAATTATCTATTAGAAATCTCTCCATTGCTGTACAGTAGTTTATTACTGTACACCAGTATTTTAGCTTCCTTTTTGCTTCTGATTTCTTAATATTGATGTTTTTCTAGTGTTGTATCTCACCCTTTCTTCTTCTGTCTTTACCCTTCTTCCACTCCTTTTTCTGTCCCACGTCTTCTCCTGTTCTTTTTTACTCCTCCCTCCCTCCCATACCTTGCTCCACGCCCTTCTTTATGTCTCTAGTGGGTTGGAGGCATCTGTTTTTTACATTCACTTTTAATCTGATAATTTGGCAATGTTGTACTTACATATGCTGTTGTACAGCTATTTTTATATGCTATATCTCATGTTCCAAAATTTAATTTTCCTGAAATGGTTTATGAAAAATATTTGAGATTCCATTTGAGAGGTGATCCTATTTGAGCATTTTTTAATTAACAATAGTTTTTGAGCCCTTTTAAACTTTTGTGCACTTTTGTATCTGCCACAGCCCCCAAAATGCTCTTCTGCAAGTACTGCTTTAAGCTGACTATTTAAGATGCTGTATACCATTACTCAGGTGTAATAACTATTGCTAGCTAACAGGGGGCACTTGCCTCCAAGGGAGCATTCTGCCTTTCACATCAAATGTTATGTTGTCTAGCATAAGCATTTTTTTCAGTTCTTGGCTTGACTTAAAAGCTTCATTTTGGTGTTGTTTTATACATTACTGAAGAAGCTAATAAAATAAACACTTTTGTAATTCCTTTGTGTCATAGTGCAGTCCTTGTCAGATGGGACTGTGTGCCGCTATATACATCTTTTTGCTTGAGTATCTTTTTTTGTGGGTAAATCACCATGTACCCTTATAGTGACCCTTAGTGATTCCTGAATGAAGAACCTATTGTCCCAGATGAGGACATACTGGTGAAAGTAGCATGTGTGGTGGTAACACTATGGCAGTAGCATTGTGTCCCACAAGTTTTGCCTAATAGCAAAGCCAAACTGTGTTTTTAAACCTCACTGCCATTATTCCAGGTGCTTAAAATATTGGAGGTAGTAGGCAGCAAAGACTGTGAGCTTTCTTCCCTATGCCTTCTGCACTGTGGCTTACCTTGCACTTGAGTCTTTGTAATGCCTATGTCAGCATGCAATGCCTTGCAAGTTGTACACCGTATCAGTCACTATTCATGTTGGTAACATGTTAGCTTGTCTCAATGGTTTTTATTCGGAATGAAATTGAATTGAATATGGGCACTGCAAGTTATCATTTTAGTGAGTGTAAATCTAATTTGCACTCACTAAAATCTGGCTAACTGATTTACAATGGAACTTACCTACTGGAAGTACCCCCCCTCCCCACAGTCAGCAAAGTCAAGCTGCTGTGCATGACAGCTTTTAGCAGCAGTTCAATAGGGTGCATTAGATACCCCCCCATGTAAAATACAAGGTACAACTAAGAATCATGGCCCTGGAAACCGGGTAGAGGTCAAAGATTGTTAGAAGTTAGCAAACACTATGTTCACTGAGTTAAATGACTTATTTGAATTTTGTTTATTCAAATTTTGTTGACCGGGTAAGCCCACTGAGACCAATGGTCCCTTTTTCAGGGGTGTGAATAAGGTTTTACTGTAGGATAGGGCCTCATTTTTATGGCTGCAGGGCAGATATACCACTTGTTATGCATCTGTTTCTGTTCATGATTCTGCTTCTCTGACATTGCTGCTAGTGGAGAATTGGGACAGCTTTCTTGGAAGGGAGATGACTGACTAGCCATAATGGAGTACCCCCCACCTCTGCATGGATAGGGAGTAAGATCTGAGCTTTAGTCACTTTGTCTTGCATACAAGATATTTCAAAGGACACATGGAAAGGTTTGAGCTAGTATGATGGTGCTCTACTACTACACACATTTGTATTTTAACCCATTGTGCAGGCTTGGGAAATGGGGGTAGGGTGGTGTGGTATATAGGACAAGTTGTTTAATTTCAGGATGTGACCCAGCAAACAAGCCCTGAGTACCTGGGGGATTGTTTTAGACAATCACACCATTTGCTGCCATGCAGCCAAATACTGAATACCCACATTTTCTAGCCCCAAATTCCAAATATTCAGCTGAATATGCAGGAAATGGTATTTTCACAGTCCTACTCCAAACCATCTGGACAACAGCAGAACCCTGGACTATTGCCAAATTCTCAGAAAAAATACCATTAATGTTTTAAATCAGGTGGCAGTAATGACATTGTATTTAAACTCTAATTACAGTAATTTATGAATTTCCTATGAGCTAAAAAATATACTGGTTATGGGCATCATGTATTCCTGGATTATTAATCAAGAACACTGCTTGACTATCACTTATGATTTCAAATGTGATTTTTTAATTCCATAAGGAGTGGAAAAAGAGGAGAGACTAGTGGTATGGACAGAAGAAAGGCAACAATGTATGTAATTTGTTATCATGGCTTATTATTATTATACAACTAATTGTAACTTTGCTAGGTGCTCAATGAAATTCAGCTGATGTAAAAATAAAGAATATAAAACAGTTTGTATTGGTAGATTGGTAGCAAATAAACAATCAATCACCTGAAAAACAGAATCCAAATGACTTTACATAACTGTTTGTCAGCCAATAAGGTTTTACTGTAGTTGAGGACTTCATTGTTATGGCTGCAGGGTGGAGCTCTGCAGACATTTTACTATCGCATAGAAAAATGGACCTCAACAGATGCCTAATGGACTTATCAAATTGGACTTTTACAGCAATCTCTCAGCTCAGCAGTGTGTTTATCACACTATTTTTTCTCTGTTAGTCAGTGTTTCCCAGTGAAGAATGGGGTTTAGATTTCATTCCGGTGTTGCTATCACTGCAGGAAATCTGCAAGAGGTGAAAAATGATAAATAGCTTTGGAATAGCTAACTTCCATAAACAATGAAAAGATGATTTTCTTTCCGAGTCCCTTCTCTGCTGCATTCCACTGTTCAGCATTTCAATCTGTGCTTCAGCTCGATTCATCATTACAAGATCTTGTCTTTAAAGAGTGTGCTCCAATTATGTGCATAACATTCTTTAATTGCTGCATATTTACCTGATTCTATGGTGTATGTGTTAATTTCCTATAAAATGTGTCTCGAAATATATTTATACTAATTACACAGTTAATGAAGCAGTTGCCATTTCTAGGCAGCTTTGTGTTTCCTTGTTTCACTTTCCATCCCTCCCTCCCTGCTCTCAGGTTACCTTGCAATGCATTTGAGTTTTAATCATTGATTATCCTGGTAGTTTAACTTCAACCTTCATGTGTACTTTTACATAGATAAATAGAAGTTGACATTTTATTTTAGCTGCCTGTTCTAAGTGCTTTTCCGTGTTCAGACTCACAAAGACATTGTGTTTTACAGAGTTTTTTAAATTCCTCACCTCTCTCATTTTATTATGCTCAATGTCCACCTCGACATTTACTTTTTTTATTTCTATTTGATCACTCTTTACTACACATGAGACAATCTAGAAGGAAGGTTTTAATGTTGTAAGGGACTCTGGGTCCATCATGTTCAACCCCTCACTGTAACATATTAATTTAATGTTTTAAGGGACTGTAGGCTCATCATGTCCATCCCCTCAATGTAACATAGTAATTTAAGGTTGCCAGGAGTGCTAGGTATATCATGTCAAACCCCTCACTATAACATAGTAATTAAATGTTGTCATGGGCACTAGGTCAACATTGTTCAACCCCTCACTGTAACATAGTAATTTAATGTTGTAAGGGACTCTTAGGTCCATCATGTCCAGCCCCTCACTGTAATATAGTAATTTAATATTTTAAGGGACTCTAGGTCCATTATGATCAACCCCTCACTGTAATATATCAAGTTAATGTTATAAGGGACTCTAGATCCATCATATCCAATCCCTCACTGTTTAACAAGTGGCATGGTAAGTCTCAGGAGGTATTTGCAGTCCAAAAGCGATGTGTTGCTTTATTTTAATTAACTGAAGAAAAGTTAATCTCTCCTGATACAGGGAAGTGAATGGATTAAAATTTTATAAAACCAGACCCACATTTCACATGGGGTTTGAGCAGTCAGCCTTGGCATGATGCAGGGGACTGATGACTGGGCTTCAACTATTCAGGAGTCCAGAGCATGCCACTTTCACTGAGGGAGCTGGATGTGGGCACAGGAAATGGTGAGGGGCAAACACAGATGAGGGTCTGTGGCAGACAGGTGCAAGAGGCATGTTGGTTAAGGCATGGTGGGGGATTTGTGTCACAACAAAGAGCAGTCAGAGGCATATGAATCTTGCTTCTGATTGAAAATGTGAAACTACCACTATTAATATAGTTAGGTACTCACCAGGAGCCAATTCCCAATGCTGTTTCTCCCCCCAAAACACTGAGTGAGGGTTGGATGGTAAAGGAAAATGAAAAGTAAATGGAAACAAGTCAGTTTTAGAAGGAAAGGGTACTGAAGGAACTGAAAGCAATTAGAAAATATAAGGCTATGGAACAAGATGAGGTTCACTCCAGGGTGCTGGGAGAGTTAAGAGAAGTGGTGGCAGAACCTCTGGTAACCCTGTTCAACATGTCATTGGAAACAGAGAAGGTACCCAAAGACTGGAGGAGAGCTGATGTAGTCCATCTACATAAAAGTGGAAACAAGGAGGAAGCAGGAAACTACAGACCAGTCAGCTTGACCTCAGTAGTGGGAAAGATAATGGAAACACTACTGAAAGAAAGAATAGGAGAACACCTAGTTGACAATGGTTTACAGTACCCAAGGCAACATGATTTACTGGAGGGAGGTCATGCCAGACCAGCCTCATTGAGATCTTCGACTGGTTGACCAAACAGGTGGATCGGGGGGGGAGTGGATGTGGCCTACCTGGACTTCAGCAAGGCTTTGATACTGTGCCATATAGAAGGCTGCTAAGCAAGTTGGAGAACACAGGAATGGGTAAGATGGTCATAAGGTGGATAGAAAATTGGCTGGATAACAGGACACAGAGGGTAGTGGTAAACGGCAATTACTCTGCAGAGAAGTAAAGTGACCAGTGGGATACTACAGGGATCAGTGCTGGGTCTAGTCCTCTTCAATGTCTTTATCAGCAACATTGTGGAAGGCCTGGAGGGGAAAATCTGCCTGTTCACTAATGACATGAAACTCTGCAACAGGGTGGATACACCAGAGGGAGTGGATAGAAGGATGAAAGATCTACAGAAGCTTGAGGACTGGTCAAGGGATTGGCAGTTGGGATTTAACGCTAGAAAGTGCAAGATAATGCACATGGGGCACAAAAACCTGGGAACAACATATCAACCGGGGGGGGGCATAGAATGCTCCAATCAGGAAAGGGACCTAGGGGTTTACATCTCTCTCTCAAGATAGGTAGACTGTCACAAGGTGGCAGGAAAAGTTAACAGGATGCTAGGATGCCTAAGAAAGGAAGTCACCAGCAGGAAAAGGGGGGTCATAAGTCCACTATACAGGACATTAGTGATGCCACACCTTAAGTGCAGTGTCCAGTTCTGGAGGCCATACCTATGCAAGGACATCGCTAGGGTGGAGGCAGTTCAGAGGAGGGTAATATTGTGCAGTGGCATTGATACATGCAGTACTTTCTTGTAAGAGGCATGCATCGATACTAAAAGTTAACTGGCTGAACAGCCATGTTATAAGTGATTTCCCAAAAATGGATAAAGTGATTAAAATACTCCCAAGGTCTCAAACTGTAAGCAGCATCATTGGCTGTGTGTTATTACTGTGTATATAATGTCTAGGTTATTAAAAATAAAACAAAAATAAATAAAATATCATATTGTAGCTTATTCAACATTGGTATACAACTGGCTACCATCATAATATAGTAACTTCATACAGTATGTACCTAACAGGTGTCACCATTCTGTGAGTAGTATATTGCTTCACACATGTTCCCCTTGATTTTTTCTCCCTTGCTCAGTTCATTTATTATTACATAGACATCACAGCAGAAAAAGACTAAAGGTCCATCTAGATTGCCTAGACTTCCTTATTTGCACTGGGACCTACTGTCCAGACAGATCACCCCCTGCTTCCCTTATTGATGCTGCTAACCTGAGCAACCACCAAGCCCTTCACTCCATCCCAGCCATGCCTGAAACCATTTACAGTTTTGGTGCCTACCACCTCAGCTGTCAGACTGGTCTAAAGCTTCACCACCCTTTCCATAAAATAATATTTTCTCACATTCCTCTTAAACCTTTACCCCTCCAGTTTCAACTCATGACCTCAGCTTCTTGTTTGTCAAAACATGTTTTTTTACAGTACTTGATTAATCCAAACTGCATCTTTCCTGAACTTGGAATCCCCCCTCCCAATAAAACATCATCATGCAGCGGGAGGGAAGGGGAGGAGAATATGGCATCATGAGTGACCACATTGTTTGGGTGTGTTCCTAAAGTGTAGGAAGTATATAGTAACAGTAGGTCAAAGACTTGAAACAAAACAACCCTGGGTATAGTAACACAATTAGCATGCATTTCAGGTCTGCTATGAAACGAGCAGATAAAACAACCAGCAACATTAATGAATTTTAGAAAAGGTAAGCAATTAAAAATTATGAGTTTTCAACTAGAAATAATATGATGCAAAAAGGGCTGATAGTGACCATTTAAAAAAAAAATTTAGGAAAGAAAAAGAGAGAGGTCCCGTTCCTTATCTATCTCAGTCATTAACATGGGTAATTTGTTATTCTTCCTGGCACTGAGTGTGCATGAAGGATCACCACCATCACCAATGGTTACTGTAAAATCAATGTGGCTACCATTTCTAGGCTCCCTTTCACCAATGTGGCTAAGACATTTTGATGAATGTAACTGAATGTGGCTGGCTGTCACACCACACCACAGCAGGCCAACACTGTTACTTTCATTAGTATATTTATCCAATTGGTGCCATGCAGCAGAGCAATTTTCTTTTGTCTTCACAAAAATCATGAGCAAGGCCTGCTAAAGAGTGCAAGTGCACTCACTGCCCCCGAGAACATGATGTTTGTCAGTCCAGTTCCAGCACCAACGTGAAGAACCCCAGAATGTTCTGATCACAAAGACAGGAAAGCAGCATCAGAACATGTTTGTAGAGTGGCCAATTCAGTTCACAAGTGGCTAAAACACTGGGTGCATTTTAGCCAATGGCTAATTTTTAGACCCTAGCATTTACTCAGCTGGAATTTAGCAGCACTGGACCATTTCCTGGATGTGTAAAGGAAATATTTTGTACCCCTCCCCAAATCATATTCTTTTACACTTTGAAGTTGGACAATAGCAATTTCAATTAGTTCTTACAACTTATAACAGCCTTTTGTGGGAATAAGGAACCTAGAGAAACCTAGACACATATATGCATGGGGATAACTAAATGACAACTTTACACAATTATGAGACAACTATATATGGACATACAACATCTCCTGTTGTCTTAGAATTCCTAGTAATAACTCTCAAGTATTTGAGAAAATAGCTTTGAAAACACAAAAACAAGTTCTCATTGTTTTTTAATACCTACAGTGTTGTGTACAGCCATGATATCAGACTGTACATGGCTGGCAGGTATCCGGGCATTCCTCTGCACTCTGTACACAGGAAAATACATGTGATCAGCTACCTCTGAGCTTGCAACACCTAGCTGTCTCAGCTCCTCTATCCTTTATTACCCATTTCATTAATGTGTCTGTGTAGCATAGTACAACATGAATTATGTGTGCCACACAGTTTACAGTATCAACGTTGACCATATTAATAATTTTACACTGTAGCCATTTGAATCACATGACCTGTCATACATAGAAACTGAAAGCAGATAATGACTGCTGAGGCCATCTAGTCTGCCCGTATTTAATTATGTTCGCTTTTGCTGCTGACCCAACTTGATCTACAGCACTGTCTCTTCAACCTCCTTCTGTTCACCAAACCAAAAGTTAATTGGTTGAACAGAATAGCAGTCACATTAAAAGTGATTTTCCAAAAATGAATAAACAAAAAAAAAGCCAAGGTCACAAATTGTAAAGAGCATCCTTGGCTATCAGTCATTACTGTGTAGACAACGTCTGGATTATTAAAAATAAAACAAAGAAGAAGAATCAGCATTTATATAGTGCTTTTCATACACAGTGTATCCCAAAGTGCTTTACAAGCAATACTAGACTGGTAGTGAAGTGACTGAATGTGTAGTGGCGGCCATATCACACATCAACACCCACATACAGCCTGGACAATTGCATGAAAAGGTTTATGGGAAGAGGAATGTTGGCCAGGACACCGGGAATGTCTCCTACTCTTTGTGAAGATTGCCCTGGGTTCTTTTACTTCCACCTGGACACCCATCAGGACAACACCAGGATGGGTAGAAGTGACCTTGGTTTAACATCTAATCCGAAGGATGGCACACTCCAGCAGTACAGTACCCTCATAATACTGCATGCAGATGCCAGCATTTAGGTGCAAGTCCAGTTCTGGTGTGGGACAAGAACCCATGCCCTTCTGGTCCAGAGGCGGATGTGCTACCAACTAAGCCATGCTGAAAAATAAATATAATCCCATATTGTAGCATACTCAAAATTGGTATACAGTTGGGTACCATCATAATATAGTAAATTCATACAGTATGTACCTATCATGGTGTCACAACTCTGTGAGTAGTATATTTCTTCACACATTTCCCTTGATTTTTTCTCCCTTGCTCAATGCATATATTATTACTGATTTGATTATCATATCCATGTAGCATAGTACAACATGAATTATTTGTACCACATAGTTTACAGTATCAACACTGTGCATATTAATAATTTTACACCGTATCAGTCTGAATTGCATAACTGTTCATTTATAGAAACAGAGAAACTGATGGTAGTTGATGATCAATGGCCCATTTAGTCTGTCCTGTTTTAATTATCAGTTTTGCTGGAGACTCAACTTGATTTACAGCATTTTCTCTTCCATCTTCTTCCTTCCTACAAGGGTTCATTTGTGCCTCTCTGAGGCATTTTTGAAACCCACAACTGGTTTCACCCCCACTGCCTCCCATGGAAGGTTGTTCTAGGAATCCACCATCCTTTCTGTGAAGAAGCACTTCCTCACATCTCTCCTGAATCTGCCTCCTTCCAGCTTCAATTCATGACCCCATGTTCTACAGCACCATTTCCTCTGAAATATACCTCCCTTCTATACCTTATTAACCCCATGAGGTATTTAAAGGGGTCCATCATATCCCAACTCTCCTTCCTCTCCTCTGGAGGGTACATATTGAACTCTTTCAGTTTCCTCTCATAGGACTTCTGATACAGACCTTGCACCATGTTAACATCCCTCAGCTTTCTTCTTGTCACTTTCTCCTTTTTCCAATTGTTCCTCCTTCCTCACCTTTGTTCTTTGACTGCTCCTTTCTCCCCCCCTTTCTCCTTTGCTAACCCCCCTGCTTGGGATCTCCTTACATCTCAGTCTGTGATGGACAACTTACTGCCTCCCCATTTCTTCCATCACCTCTCTTGCATACTTTAAATGTCCATCAAAACAACATATGCAATGTACACTGAGGACTATGGTATCCTCCTAAATTGAAGCTGGCCATGACCTTAGTATAGGCTCTTATCCTTCCAGGTAGGCCCTCAGTCCGAATTGTAACCATACCTCTCCTTTCTGCACCTTTTCTTCTACCATACCTTGAAGGCTTTGATATGGAGCTCTCTCTCCTTTCCCATATAGTACAACATGCACTCACCACTTACATTTTAAACACATGGGAAACACAGGATCAACTGGATAAATGATCTAACTACTAAAAATGAAATTTACATACAAAGCTGGCTACAGCAATTCATCTTTACATTTAAGCCCATGAAACACCCTTATCATGTTAATGCATTAGCAGCCTTGGTGGCATTCACCAGAGTTTGTTTTATTAATCTGGCTGCAGGACAGTGCAGAGTAAGAATGATTCATGCCAGTGCTGGACCATTTTCTTTGTCTACAGGTTTGACTGACTTACTTATGTATCCTCGAGGATACTTGAAGTTTGGAGGAAGGGTGGGTGCTAGATGTTGGATAGAGTATGGGTCATCACACTATTTTTGGACTTTGGAACAAGGATGGGAGAGTGTGGATATTTATTTATTTTTTTTCTGACATGGCATGAGTAGGGGAAATTGGCATGTCAACTCTATAACATTTTTACAAGATGGGGGAGGATGGGGATAGGAACAAGAAGCAGAAAGAGTGGGAATGTACTGTATATCAGTAAGGGGTTAGAGTGGTGAAAAGGGTGGGGGACTGTAACTCACAGTGGGTGGAGTTTTTTTGTGTTTAAAAAATGCTTTTTTAAATGAAGAAATACTTTGTTTAGTTTTTGTTGGAAATGTGATACTTAGCCCGGAAAATTCTGCCCATGGTGGCATTTTGCCAACACTTTACTGGTGAAGTGACACTACACAAAGAGTTGGTCAGGTGAAGTAGGCACTTCCTCATGAGAAGAACTACACAAAGTCTCAGTTTGTATCATGCAAAGTTGAGCAACTTTACAAAGTACTCTCAAAGCAAAGTTTTGTGAGCTTGACAGATATCTAATCAGGTTTTGGACAGGGGTCAGGTGATGGGCATTCTGTATCTGGACTTCAGCAAGGCCTTTGTCTCACTGTCCCATAGACATCTTGTGAAGAGAACAACTTGGCATGCAAGGGAAGATGTGACAAGGGAAGTTATTAACTGGTAAGGGAGAAGAACCCAAACAGTAGAGCTAAATGGAAGACAACCAGAGGTTAGAAGGGTGACCAATGGGTTGCTTTGTGGGTCAGTCCTTGATGCTGTGCTTTTGAATCTGTTTATATTTAAAACTGGAGTTGGGGCCAGGACAAAATGTGTCACTTTGTGAATGATATAAAATTATTATTTCTTTCTTTCTTTCTTTCTTTCTTTCTTTCTTTCTTTCTTTCTTTCTTTCTTTCTTTCTTTCTTTCTTTCCTTCCTTCCTTCCTTCCTGATAACTAGGTAATTTGGGCTGTGACCTATTCAAAAAGACTAAGGTCTTCAGCACAAATGCTCTTAGGCAAGGGTTACCCAAAAGGGTTTTGGAAACAAAGCCAGGTTTTGTATTTCTTTGAGACCTAAGACTCTTTTTCAGCCATGACCAAGGGGTGAGGGTGGGATTTGTGGCAGTGTAGACAGTGAGAAAGGGTTAGGAACATGAAAAAGGACCAAGAGACATTGGTAAAGTGGTCCAAAATCTGTCAACTCTAACTTAATGCCAAAAAGTACAAGGACATGAGCATAGGGAACAGGAACACAAAAACACAGTATTAGATGGTGGGGGGGGGGGTCAGGTTACAACAACTCACAGAGGAAAGGGCCCTTAGGTTACTGTAAGTGACAGCCTCAAGGTTGCAACCTAAGGCAATAATGAATGTGGAGAAAGTCAGTGTGATGCTCATTGCATTGGCAAGGTCCTTCCAAATAAGTGATCATGCTCGTTACAGATCCTTCATGAAGTCACACATAGAATACGGTGTGCAGTTCTTGAAATCTCACCATAAAGATTACAAGGATGGGATGGAGCTTGTCAAGCAAGATGGTGACTGCTTGATCCCCATAGAGACACCCCAGATCTCACAATCTGCTGCATCCTTGGACCCTAACTGATCTATGGCTCATTCTGGATGGAGTAATGCATGTATCTTTTCTTAATCTTTAGATTGGTACCTGAATTTCTACTATAGCTGCTGCAAAACAGAAGTTGCACCATGGGCAGTGAAAGCTGACACTTACCTCAAGGTCTGTCAGGGAATGCAGGCCAACAACCACTGGATTCCAGTAACACACTTCTGACAGCCGTCACTGCTGGCGAGGGAGCTCTGAGAGGCAACAACCTGGGAAAACACACAAAATGACACATGAAACTAATGACAGAATCACAATGGAACTAGCAAGTATATCAGAGAGACTTAACCAAACTCTAACAGATACTGCCCAGCTTAAAGAAACAACAAATAGAACTGTCACTGATATGCAACTTCTTACTTCCAGGGTGACTAAAACAGAAAAGCTGGTCGATAGTCATGAAGACACTCTAGATACTCATCACAAACACCTAAGAGAATATGATTCACAAATACAATACCTCCAACAGAAAGTAGATGACATGGAATATAGAGCTCGATGCAACAATATTAGAATAGTCGAGGTACCAAAGGTGGCTGAAAGTAAGGACATGGTACTTTTTCTACGCTCCTTTCTGCTGAACCTGCTCAAATTAAAGAACATGCCCCAGTCAGACTTGGAGACTCACAGATCGCTAGCTCTCAAGCCCAGGGAAGGGGAAAGGCTGAAACCTATACTATGCAAATTCTTCAAATTCCCTGTCAAAGAACTGTACTTATGGATGGCGAGGGAAAAAGCCAATCTGGCATGGGAGGGCCACAGAATTCAAATGTACCAAGACTATTCCCAAGAACTGTCCAAAAAATGGAAGGCTTTTGGGGGAGTGAAGCAAGACTTATATTGACTTGTCATCCCTGCATCCCTCTAATATCCTTCTATGCTAAGGGTACAACATAAAGGTGCATACCTCATATTTAATGATCCAAGGGAAGTGGAGCAATTCTTGGCCCAGCTCCGCCACAAGTGGAATCAATGGCCCAGCCCTCCTTGCCACTACAGGGTCCAGCATGGCAGCCTCTTGCTCCTGTAAACATGGAAACCCAACCGAATGCCTCCTCAGCAACGCCAGATCCAGCCCCTGTGGAGACCTGGAAGCAAGTTCAGAGGGGCCAACATAAGCGACACAGTAAGGGTCCCAAGAGTGAGGGAGATCCCATGCCCAGAGAGCACTCCCACAGATGGCAAAGTCATCATCATTTGTCCGAGGTGTGCAGTGCCTCCCCATCCAATACTCCTGTCAAGATGACTAATCATTTCACCCTGTTGAGAGACCTAAGCCCATCAGAGTTGGACCTGTCAGATCCAAGTAATTTACAAGCTTCTTTCACATCTCTGCAGCAAGTCTCCTGTGATGACTGGGCCCTGATCTGTCAGGCCTGGGCTGACTGCACTGCAGAAGCGACTGCCTCTGAAGTGGAGCCCTATGTCACAAGTAACTCCTCTTTAATCACCAAGAAAGGTAACAGGGAACAGTATTCCAGGTGGGTAAATGTCTGACTACTCACCACACAAAAGTGCAGGGGGATTAGTGAAAGGGCAAGGATGACAATTGGGATGCTTAAGGTCAGCAGGAACTGTATGCAGCATGCACCTATTGCTGATCACATACTCACTATAGAATTCATAGTCAGCATGCACCATGGCTGACTTGGTCCCTCACTATGTGTCCGCTCTGACCCCCCTCCAGATTTCTCCAAACATCCCTTGAATCAAGATTCATCAATGATATCCTCTATCCTGCCTTTTGATGCTGCACATGAGCCTCTCCTAGGTTCCGTCTCCCCCATTCACAAAGAGGCTGCTTCCTTGGATTAACAACTGACACCAATATCCATGAACTGCTCTCACCTGGAGTGTCTTTCAAAGTTGGGGACCTAATGGCAGCTCCTGCAATCTGGACAATAAAACAGCCACTTATCAGAAGGGGGTCTCTGGTTAAGTGCCCTCTCCTGCTAAACAGTATGTTTAGTGTTTTTCCTTAGGAACTGTTGTAGTAATTTATGAACATACGAACATATGAAAATTGCCAGCAGAAAAAGGCCTTTGTCGTCTATTTAAAGTCTGCTCGATGGTGCAGCTAGCAGCCCTTATTCTGCTGCTGCCCCTTCTTCCCTTGCCCCCTCTCCCTTGACTCTCCCTCTTGCCCTTTCCATATCATTTTGAAACTGCAAACTGTTCTACTGGATACCACCTCTGCAGGTAACGCATTCCACCCGGCCACCACCCTCTCCATAAAAAAAGTGTCTCCTCATCTCCCTCCTGAACCTTCCCCCCTCCAATCTCATATCATGGCCTCGGGTGTCCCTCCCCTCCCTTAGTTTGAAAAGCCCCTCAGTACAAGACTTGTTTATTCCTTTCATGTACTTAAAGGTTTCAGTCATATCTCCCCTTCCCTCATCCCCTTCAATGAGTACATGTTCAATTCCATCAGCCTACTCTCATAAGGTAAGCCACCCAGACAATTGATCATCTTTGTCACCCTGCGCTGCACCCCCTCTAGTAACCTAATGTCCCTCTTCAGGTAGGGGCACCAGTATTGCATGCAGTACTCCAGGTGTGGTCTAAGCAGCAATCTATGTAATGGCAGAATCCCCTCCCCCCTCCTTGAGGATATATCCTATCAATACAGCCCAGCATTCTGTTGGCCTTTACAGCTGCCTTTCTACATTGTGCTGAGTTGTTCATTGCTCCCATAACGAGCACCCCCAGATCCTTCTCTTCATCAGCCACAGCTAACTGCTCACCCCCCAGTTGATAGCTCCTGTTAGGGTTTTTAGCCCCAAAATGCAGCACCTTGCATATTTTGGCATTGAACACCAGCTGCCAGGTGTCAGAGTGGAGGAAGGGGGTTAGTCATGATAGGGTAGGAGGTGGAGGAGACAAGAGGGAGAGTGGCATGTGAGTGGGGGCAGGTCGGTGATTAGGAAACATGTAGAGGGTAGGAGGGGTTGAGAGTGGGGGGGCAGATAAATTGGAGGAGGGCATAGACTGTAAGTAACGTCCCCATAGCAATTTAAGTGTAGCTATCTCAGGCAGCACTTGCCACTAGATGTTGCCTGAGTTTACATTTGAAGGGGCTGATGGAGGAAGTGTTGGCAACTTCTCCAGGAAGAGAGTTGAACCACTTAGTAGCCCTGGCTGTAGGAGACTGCTGACCTTGGGAAGTATGACAGCATGATACTAGAAAGGTCAGGTTTACAGTGCTTCTGTTGTTTCTGAGTTGCAGTAATGGCTGAAGATTCTCTGAATCCCAGGGGGCACTAGCCCTAGAGAGACTTTCTTTGCAAGTAGGCATGTATGATATGTGACTTTGCCTTTAAGCTGGAGCCAGTCAGCCTGCTCATGGATGTCGCAGGTCTGGGACAGGCATGCAGCCCCAGTGAGGAGATAGCAGGCCTTGTTTAGAGCAACTGTAATGTGATGCAGGGCTGTGTCTGTAGCTGAGCCATATATTATCAACCCATAATCAATGGCTGAGATTACTGAGCTTTGGATAGCCAATCTAAGGGCCTCAACAGTTGAACAGTGATTCTGTTTAAACAATAGCCCTATACAGACATTCACAGCTTTGGTAACATTCTCTATATGTTTGGTGTAGGATAGAGTGCTACCCAAGGTCACACCTAAGTATTTGAATAGGGAAGTCTGTTCAAGGGAAACACCTGAACAGTTCTTGATTGTTAATTGCTGGGTTTTAAATTTGCTGTGTGTATTGTGGAATAGCATTACCTTTGTTTTTTTTTTTTGTGGTTTAAAATGAGTTTTCAGTTTTAAACTAGGCCTCAATATCAGCAAAGCTACTTTGTAGTTGGGTTTCCAGGAGTAGAGGATCGGGGTTGCTGGTAAAGATTGCAGCATCGTCTGCATGTAGAAGTATCTGAGCATTGCAGGAGGCAGGGAAATTAAGAAAATACTGAATAGGAGGGGGCACAGGATAGACCCCTGAAGGACGCCTGACTTGACTGGTTGTTTGGCAGAGAGAATATCTCCAGTCTTCACTTGCTGTGAATGGTCACAAAGGTAGCTGTTGAACCAATTACTAGTGTCATTAGACAGCCCTAGTTTGCTTAGTTATTTAATTAGCATGGAGTGACTGACTGTATCAAAGGCCTTGATAAGGTCAATATATGTGGTGCCAACAAGTCTTACATTATCCAGAGCCTTGTGCATGTAATTTGTTACCTCAAGTAGGGCTGTGGTGGTACTATCCCCTTTCCTAAAACCATGTTCCTGGGGGCACTGGAGGTTGTACTTCTCTAAATAATCTACAAGTTGATCTGTCATGATTCTTTCGAGTGCCTTGGAAAGGGGTGATAGAATAGAGATAGACCTATGGTTGCTGTGTTGAGCTCTATCCACACTTTTGTATATGAGAGTCACCAGTGCTGATTTCCACCATGTGACAGCATTAGGGAATGGTTTAAGATCTTTTTCAAAGGGGATAGTACTTCATTCAGTGTAAGAGAAATGAGTTTAAGATCCAGTGAGTCCCCGCTAGGTCTAGATATTCCGAGAACCTTAAGCAAGTACTTTTTAACTTCACCCTTAGACACTGATTTAAAGTACAATGGAGGGTGTTCTTGTTTCTTACTTGGTTCAGATTTAAATCAGAAGTCGGGGGATGTCAAGGAAGTTAGTGAGGAGGACATGACTTAGGTCAGTGAAAGAAGAGTTGAAAGTATTAGCTATGGTTAAAGTATCAAGGGTGACAATGCCATTGATGTTGAGCATACAGGGTGATGTTTTGGGGTCCTTCCCAGTTACTTCTGCAAGGTTGCTCCATAATTTCCTCCTTTCATTTCATAAGTTAGCTAGGGCGTATTTTTAGTACTGCGCTTTTGTCAGACGGATAGCTTTGGTATACTAATTTTTTGCCTTTTTGTAGGCTTGGATATCAGCTTGCCTGCCAATAGCCCTTGCCCCATGCCATACTGTAGGATGTCCTGGGATTTCACTAGTGCCAGAAGTTCAGATGTAATCCAAGGGATATTAATGCCCTTCATTTTCCACTTCTTAAAGGAGGGGCATGAACATCAAAGACCACATTGAAGCAGAAAATGAAATAATCCTGGGTTGCATCCACATCAGAGGCAGTGTCAAGATATGTCCCCTTTTGTTGATGCAGGAGTGCGTTGAGTGGTTCAAGATGACCGCTTAGCAGAACCCTACTAATTATAGTTTTTGCTGTAGGTTTTACAAATTTGTTTCACCAATAGCACAGTATGAGAGGATGGTCACTTATAGAGTCAGAGAGTACTTTAGTGTCAGTGATGTGGTCTGGGTGGTTAGTAAACACCCAATCAAGTAGTGTGCTAGTCCCAGTCCTGTAGTTATTCCTAGTTGGAGACTGGATTAATTGTAAAAAATTTACAGGAGCCAATGCATCATTGTAGCTACTCGCAGGGTGTGAGACCCAGTTTAAGTTGATATCCCTTTGAATTAGGATTTCAGCATTGTATTCATAGCTGCTAATGTAGTCTGGAAGGGAGTCTGGGCAAGGGCAACCAGCTTTGGCAGTATATAAACTGACATGATGGTTAGCTCCTTGTTGTGTACACCCGGCAATATCTTAACAGCAGGATGCTTTATGCCAGTGACAGTGTTTGGTAAGGACAGAACATGCCCCATAAGCAAGTCTTTCAGGTAGAGAGCACAGCCACCATCTTTTTTGATTAATCTATCTCACCTAAAAATAGAGTAGCCTGGTATTGCAATGGCAGTATTGGGGATTTTAGGCAATAGCCATGTCTCAACTACTGAATGGATATCAGGGTTGTGTAGAGAGACCCTGGCAGTAAGGGTATCAAGTTTTGGAAGCAGGCTGCAGATGTTAAAACTTGTCAGGGAGAGAGGCTCTCCCTACTTTTGTGTTCAGGACTAGTCAGAGGAGGGCTGGGGTTAAGGTGTGTGCTGCCAGAGATTAGCAGTAGCAATATTATCAACTGTTTCAGGAATTTACTGTGGTACTTGCTACCAAGGCAGCAATGCTTTCTTAGAGATGATTCCTTGCTGGTAATACACCTTGCAGTGGGGAATCCAAGTAGTAGGAGTGGTAGGCAGAGTAGAGTCGGGATGCTCTGTGGAGGTCCTTTTATAAGCCATGTGTGTAAAACGGTATCCCATGTATTTGGTGACCGAGATTGAGCACTTTCAGAATGGAAGACTCAATCACAGTGCTTTTACACAAGGCTACCAGGCAGGAAGGGTGACAGGATAGGGGGTTCAGTGACTATAGTGACAGGATGTCGCTATGTATACATGCACGAGGGGGATGGGGAGGAACCATGCCGTGTGATGGGCAGAAAGGGAGGGAGGGAGGATTTGTGGAATGTAGTGCAGTCATGGGCTGAAGAACTGGCCACGTAGCATGGTGGTTTGGTAGCTGGTTGGGAAGTGTGTTGGGTTCAGTTCTGGGCTCACTCTTTTTTTGTGCCAGGTAGCAGGATGTTTTTTTTTGTTAGTTTTGCACCCCCACCCAGACATGCACCCTCCTGGAGCTGAGAATCCTTTAGTGGGGGTGAGGGGGGTGTATGCCCTGCATAAAACAATAAAATCTAATTGTCCAGAGCCATCTTGCTGTGTGCTGTGAATCTGAATTTCGGAGAAGTAGACTTGCCCAAATGGCAATTGCTATTACGCAGTCACCATTGTCACATGGAACCATGTAAAACTGTTAGGAATTTGACATCAGCATCAAACCAGGTTATGTCAAAGGATACAATACCATAGAAATGCAGAAGGTAATGATCGAAGCGTGGTGCGGTAGGGAGTGGAGTGCATACTTCAGTCAAACCTGTGATGGCAGGCAGGCTGAAAATGATGAGCAGGAAGTGTAAAAGTGAAAAGAATGCAATTTATAGGGTAAGAGATGTAATTCAGGGTAGTATAGAAAGCAAGAACACACAGTACTGAGAGCAATGGGGCAAGGAGGACAGAGAAAAAAAGCAATATGTAGATGAGATTATAGTAGATTTGAGGTTATAGTTCTAAGGACCTGGAGTTATGGCACTGCTAGCCAGTTTGTGTGAGTGTTGCTAACCTCTGCCAAAAGTTAAGAGTTTAAATGAAAGTTTATAAGTATATGGTTATGTGGTGTGCATTAACATCAATGTCGGATGACCTAAGCTGCAAGCAAGCCACACTCCTGGGCAAAGGTGGGGGACATTTAAACCCCCTAAGCCTTATTTATTTATTTAATTTATTTATTTCATTTTGGATTACAAATACCTTTGAGCTAAACATAGCTCATTTACAAAGGTTCCATGTCGGTGGGATTAGGGAAACAAATAGTCGAAGGGAAGCTAAAAAAGCGATGTACAATCAACAAAAATTGGCAATAACAAAGCATCATTAACCAGCAAAACTAGAAATATTTTGATTCCAACAAGCACTAGTAATACAGCACACAACATAGGGAAGGCAGTATAGAGAGTGGAACTGATAAATGAATATGTTGAAAACCTAGGACTGTCTGTTAGCAGCTGGTGGGTATAAAAGTAGCTGAGAGGGAGAGAGGAAGATAGGGAGCAGTGAGGGAGGGAGAGAGAGGGAGGAAGGGATAGTGAGAAGGGATTTGATGGTAGGTGAGTCTGGGCAGGGGGGGACAGGAAGCAGGTAGGGCCTTTATATTATGGGATGCAGTCACAGTGGCTTTCAGCTGCAAGGTGCTGCCGAAGTAGTTGCTTGTAGTGCCCCATCTCTGTGAGGTTAATTAATTCAGAGCTTAGACCATTGTACCAGTGTGGTACCTGGTACAGGAAGGTCCATTGATATTGGAAAGTCCGGCATCTGGGAACTAGAAGGAGATCAGTAGTAGATGAGTTGGTGCGTGTGCCTTAAGCCACCTGAAGGGGAGTAGTAGCAATGGTTGCAAACTGAATCCACCTGAAGACTGAAAAGATGATTCAAACAGCCCCTAACCCCGTTATGCAATTTTGCTATGGGAAGCACCGAGGGCAGCAACCAAACCTTGGGCTGGTAGTATAGCCTAGCGGTTAGAGTAATGAGCTGTGAATGAGCTTGGTACATCTAGCAGACAAGACCTGGGTTTGATTCTCACAACCTCCACTTGCATACTGTGTGACTCTGAGCTTGCCACTTAACCACGCAGTGCTCTCAGGTCACTGCTGAAAACAGGCACTTGTGCCTAATGGGCCTGAACCAGTTACCAAAGACTAAGAAAAAAAAAAACAGGCAATATTTCACCGGGCTACCCACTGGCTGTTCCAGTACAGCAAACCTACCCTCTTCCCTTGTCCCTCCCTGCCTCCACAAACCCCGGCTCATGCTCCTAGATATAATGACGATTACACTGGTAGCTCACCACGGATGCCTAAGATGAGCCAGAATGCAATTGAGCTTCCCCTCCATCCACTTCTCAGTGAGGGGCTTGCCGCTTCAAGTGCCACAAGTACAAGCAAACACGCACCACCAGAACTAAAAAGTTTGAGATCCTGAACAAAAGGTCCAATTGAACTTGAGTAGTGCAAACTGAGATCCTAGGGGATTTATCTTGTTCCCCTCACCTGTAAGCAGATCTCTGATAATCACTGTGGATAAACATTAGTGGTAGAAATAATGGGAAAGATGTGGTCCTCACCTCCCTCCCAGAGTCACCCAGGATCCTTGGTTGCTCAGATAGGGGTAATCGGATGTTGATTGGGAACCCCAGGGTCAAATGTACTAATGTTAGTAGGGAAAAGAAATCTATATTAAGGGCAATGTGTTTGAATGTTGGAAAGTTGTTAATAATGACTAATTGCATGGTATTACAGTACTGCTCAGTTGAATACCCCATTTTGGGTTCATACAGGAAACAGGAGTCACTGATTCAGGTGCCCATACAGCAATACGAACAGGTTCCTAGGAGCCAAAGAAAGGATACACAAGCTGAAGCCAAGAGGTATAGGGAGGTAATTATATCAAGGGCAAATTACCCCTTTCCAAAGGAAATATGAAGACAAGAAAAAAGGGGCAAAAGAAAAAGAAGGATCTCAGAGGGCAGGAAGAGGTTTGGTTTCTCTGCAGGGACATCTTCTGCTAGCTTGAATTTGTGGTGTCACCTCCATGACCATGGCTAACTTAACATACATAAAGACCACCTCAAGGAATGTGAGAGGCTTTAATTCCCCTATAAAATGGAAAAAGATGTTGTCTCACTTAAAGAAACTGGATACTCAGATAGTCTTCCTGCAAGAGACCAGACTAGTAGAACAGGAAGCTGGCAAACTTCAGAGGGAATGGGTGGGATTGGAGGTACATAGTGTCTCACAATTTGCCAGAGGGGATTCTCTCTACTGGCCACAGAAGCTTAAAATAGAAAGTGCTGGACACTAAGACAGATGAACAAGGTAGATGGGTGATAGCAAAAATGGCATCTCCCAAGGGCCCCCCTCGTATTAGTGAACATTTATGACCCCAACAAGGATAATCCCAAATTTATAGACAAAGTATCCCAAGCCATAATAGACATGGTATTTGACAACCCAGATGTCATTCTTGGGAGTGATTTCAACCTCACCCTGGACCACTTGTTGGACTGGTCCGATGCTAGGCCAGAGCCCCATAGCCACTCCCTAAATGCTCTAAGGAGCTTGATGACTCTACCTCAGCTCACATACATCTGGAGAGCCAGCCAGCCAGTCAAGAAAGACTACACCTACTTTTCAGTGGCTAGAGCTATGGCCATCAGAATAGATTTCTGACTCACTTCTCTGGGCATCACTACAACAGCACACGATACATCCATAGCACAGATATATATATATATATATATATATATATATATATATATATAGAGGTAAAAACTCCATTTAATGCATTAGTTAGGGTTGTTCCACAGTGACAAAGTGGAATTCGCTGTTAGGGTTGAAAACCCTAACTCCAAGTCACCCCAGCACCACACACACAGACACACACACACACATGCAAGTATGGGGAGGACCAAGTCAACACAACCAATGACAGACATCCAGCCGCAGGTGACAGAAATAACAAACAATTGTCTAAATGTACTACGAGACATCCCCACCCACCTGACCAGGTACTGCATGCTCAGTGGAGATCAACAGCAAAACTGAGGCCATGTACACCAAACGTACACATCCCTGATTGCAGCTGCACCACACTTAGTAGTTGCATGGCCTTACCTACCGATGCCCCACACCACACCACAACTGATACTGTGCCGTTAGTCAATATAAATGCTGAAGGTGCATGATGACAATTATAGAAAGGTTTTAACACTAGTGAGTGTACATTAATTAAGAGAAGTACATAAATCAACTACAAGACACTAGCATGCTCAAGATAAAAGTAGTGTTACATTTAGTATGTGATTTACATAGTAGTACATTTACTGCAACTGTTTACTCAAGATAGAGAGGCTGATGTAAACATATGGAAAAGCATTGCCTGTTCAATGCTGTGAAATTCGTCTGACCAGTATCAGATGCATTCTTACTGATGAAGGTGTACTGCTGATGTACATACATAGACCTTCAGTGTGTTTCAATACTAAAGATGCAGTAAGTATTCTTTGTAAGAAACAGTGTAATTGCATGGATCAGGCCAAGCAACTTCTAAATATCACAGCACTACTGAGTCAACAATGACGTACATGTATCGGAGATGTCTATAGGACAGATTTTCCTGTAGGCACTTACTGAGTATGTTGGACCTGAGAAAGACAATCTCATTGCATCTGTGATGACTGACCTTATTCAAATAGTGATACATTTACTATTGTTGCAATGAATGATCTATGACACTTATGGACACAGTGTAATTTTTTTAACAGTTGTTTCATACTCAGGCTGTATGCCTAGTGTTTGGGTTTGCCACACTTCTGTCACTGATGCTATCAAAGTGATAACTATGTTAATTGTGGTACAACAAGAATCAAGTAGGTATAGTGTAGATATAAACAGAATGTCTTTTAGTATTGATTTAACTCACAATGGGGTAAGTGTACTAGGACAGCAGGGGTTATTCTCTATCACTGACTCTGTCAGTTATAATCATACTAAGGTTTCCATGACTGTAATGATCAAGTTACTGTTCATCTTCATGAGTTCATATTCACAGCCATATCTCCAGTAAGTAGACAGTGTATTGTGTAACTGGGTGGGACACTGTGTTGCAAAGCTACTGCAGTGCCTAGCAGAGGAGAGTATCTACTCATAAAGACAATTAAGCAATAAGGCATGACCAACAGTTATGTTAAATGGTCTGTTAATCACCCTGTAGGGGTTTAATGTTGAATGAGGTGTAGCCGAGTGCCACATGTCGCTAGACAGTGATAAACTGACCATTAACATAATACCTGGGAGTGGCTTATTGCTATCATAATAAAACTGTTTTTTTAAACAACATTAAACCCTGTTCATCATATGGTTAGGCTCTACATGTATCTTAATAAAAACTAAACATAAGGCTGTTACAATGTTTACAGTCAATTAGAAAGCTGCATTTCTCAAACCCTTGTTATAATCAGAGATATTATACCTGTACAACTCCTTGGTTTTGCTCAACTCTATTGCTCAGGTGGCCCACCACATGTGGTGTCGTGTGGTGTGTGGCATCGGTAGGTAAGGCCATGCAACTACTAAGTGTGGTACGTTGTGTGCAGCTGCAATCAGGGATGTGTACATTTGGTGTACATGGCCTCAGTTTTGCTGTTGATCTCCACTGAGCATGCAGTACCTGGTCAGGTGGGTGGGGATGTCTCGTAGTACATTTAGACAACTGTTTGTTATTTCTGTCACCTGCTGCTGGATGTCTGTCATTGGTTGTGTTGACTTGGTCCTCCCCCATACTTGCATGCATGTGCGTATGTCTGTGTGTGTGTGGTGCTGGGGGGGGTGAATTCTGAGTTAGGGTTTTCAACCCTAACAGCAAATTTCCTCACTTTTGTCGCTGTGGAACAACCCTAACTAATGCATTAAATGGAGTTTTTTGCCTCTAATTTCCCTTCTTTTTGAGAATGATAACGAGAAATAGTGGTATAGCACTTGTGGCCGGGGCGTGGGGCCCAGAGGGCCCGCACTCCACCATGTAATGTGAGTCGGGAGAGCTGGGCCCTTTGGGCCCGAGGCCCAACCACGTGATGTCTTGTGGCATAGTAATAGGAACAGCAATGCAAACAGAGCGCTAACAGTGGCGCACATATGGTAACGAAGGCGAATGAGAACAGAAAGGGTAACGCACACGGTGGCGAGACGGGAAACGGTCCGTCACATGATGCGCTTGTCACATAGTAACATGGTGCCTGCAAATGGAAATGTCAATGGGCATGGTGACGCAAGTGAAACAGAAAGAGAAACAGTACTGTAGACACAAATGGCAAAATAACAGAAACACTAGCGCAAATGAAAGCGCAAAGGATAATGCACATGGTGGCGTGAATGTCAACGGTAAGTGAAACAGGCACGGAACACAAAGCGGAAAGGGCAACGGTAACAGTAATGTAAGTGCACAGGCTGGTTTTCCCCAAAAGCTGAATAGAGAAAGACAGTGAGTACAAAGAATGTATGCATAATAATGGGTATCGGAGCAGAAAATGAGGACTTGGAATACTAAATAGGTTATATATCAGGAACCATATGACGTAGAAAAAAAAATTAAAAGTCACATGATTTATGACTGTCCTGGCTAGTTGTGTCAAGGGGGCTAAGCATTTTTCCAATGAAAAGGCCGTATCTTGCACCGTTTCAGAGATATGGGCCCTGAAAGGCACGGTGAACGCCGTAATGTTATCCTATGGGAAAAAAACAGAAGTTCGGAGCACCATAACTTTGCCTCCCTGTAATATTTTTTCACCAAACCACTGAAAGGCACATATGTGGGCTGTTGGCTGTCTTCCTTCCAAATGTCAGGAAAAAAGACCAAACCGTTATTTTGCAGCAGGGTGCCAAATGATTTCTGTAATGCGTCGGGCGCCGTAATGTTATCTTATGGGAAAAAACGTCAACTTTGGAGTGCTGTAACTTTGCTGCCATGTAATATTTTTTCAATGAGACACTGAAAGGCACATCTGTGAGATGTCGACTGCATTCCCTCCAAATTTCAGCCCAAAACTCCCAACCGTTCTTTTGCAGTGCAGTGCCAAAGAATTGCTGTCATTTTCCCACAGACTAGAAAACTACTGTCTCAATTTGCAAAAGCTTTCACAAAAATTTGCGACACTTTCATGAGCACGAAAGTACTTTGCGAAAGTACTTTTTCCAGAAATTTGAAAAACATATTTCTGGGGTGTTTTACCCCAAAATAAAGACATGGCTAGCATCCTCAGGGTCCGACTAGGTGAATACAAAAAGAATTAGGTTGCTAGAGGGTCCCAAATACAAATGCCAAGCATTTTTCTGATCACCAACTGAAAACAAAATGGCCAATTTGCGAAAGTAACAGGCCCATTTGCGAAAGTAAAAATGCATTTGCGAAAGTGTTGAACTTTTTGTTAACTTTTCCCATTGACTTATAATGGGAAATTGTTTTTTGAATAACTTTTGAACCGTTTAATATTTTTTCACCAAATCTTTGAAAGGCACATTGGGGACCCTGGCCGCATATGTTCCTGAAGATTTTGGACCAATCGTGCAAACCGTCGACCTGTCTCGCAGCGACCATAGAATTCAGAAAGCGAAATGAGCTCGCAACTATGCATTAACTTTAGCCGTGTATCCAACCAGTACGAAATCCTGGCAGATGTCAAGGCCTATGGTTCTTGATCAGGTATTCCAAATTTCAGGCAAATCCATCTAACAGTTGCAAAGTTATTAAGGTGCAAAATGTTGCAGTTTAACATAGAAATGGCTCCTCAACCCTAACTATGGTAGCACTACCATGCTACCATAATATATATATATCTATATATATATATATATATATGTATCAGAACATGCCCTATTAACCTCTGGTTCCCCATATATCCTCCATAGCCAAAGTCCAAACAGTGGAGACTAGACCCTCTACTTTTGCAGGACTGGCTGACAGCTGAATCCAAGCTGTATTTCTTGGATAATCCACCAGGGTCTGCCTCTCCAGCAGGGATGTGGGATGGCTACAAGGCCACAATGAGAGGGAAAACAATTAGCTATGTATCCTTCTGCAGAAAGCAAACAGAGAAAGAAGTTAAGAGCCTGGAAAAAGCCCTACAAGAGAAGGAAAGTCTCTACAAAAAGATCCTGCCCTCCTCCAAAACCCTTCTCTTATATATAAGACCACATCCCTAAGAATAAGCCTAAACTCCCTAGCCTCAAGAAAGGCCAAACTTCAGAGTCTCAGAACAAAATTCAAACACTGGGACAATGGGGAAAAAACAACAAACTTCCTGGCCTTTCAACTAAGAAAACAACAGGCTGAGAGGCACATAGCTCAGCTCACAGATAGAGCAGGGAAAAGGCATACAGCCCTTGCTGCCATCAATACAACTATGGTGGCCTTTTACAAAGAGCTATACACCTCCCACATTAAATGGGAAAAACAGGACTTTGTGAATTTCATGTCCAACCTGCCCTTAAAAAAAACTGTCAGACACCCAGAAGGAGAAACTAGAAGCTCTCATATCACAAAAAGAGCTTAGAAAGGATATTCATACAATTGCCCTACATAAATCTCCAGGGAGCAATGGTTTCTCTCCTGACTACTATCTAGTAGTACTAAACCCTATAGTGAGCCCACTGAAGGCAATGATGGAGGATATGCATAAACAACACAAATTCCCTTCATATGCTAAATGAGGCCATCATCACAGTGCTTCCTAAAGAGGGGAAGGACCTCACTAACCCAGTCAGTTTTCACCCTATATAATTGATTAATGAGGATGTAAACATCTTGGCTAAGATGCTTGCAGCTAGGCTGGAGGAATTCCTTCCTCATTTAGTACACCTGAAGCAAATAGGGTTTGTGAAGGACAGAGCCAGTAGAGACCACATAAGAGCATTAATTACCTTGTTGCAGGCTGCGGGCAGCCTTCCCACTACAGCGGCAGTGGTGGCAATTGACGTTAAAAAAAATTCAGTTCTGTGGAGTGAGAATATCTGTGTGCAGTACTGGAACCGGGTAACTTTGGGTCAGAATTATGTGCATGGATACACACCTTGTGCCAGGCCCCAACCACCTGACTTCTCACCAATAATGACCTTTCTGAACCCTTCCAGTTACATGAGGGATCAGGCAGGGTTGCCCTCTCTTGCCTTTGTTGTTTGTGCTTGCCATGGAACCCCTGGCAACTGCCATCAGATTGCACACTCAGATAAAGGGGATAAAAATAGGAAACTTAGAATACAGTACAAAACTCAGCCCCGTGGCACAGAGGGTTGTGGTACTGGGTGCCTTATCTTGAGTGATGCCGGTAACCCTGGTTCAGGAATGACCTCGGGTTGTAGGTACGCGAGTGGGATGGGGGGGAGGGTGGATCAGGATTGAGCATGCCGGTGGGCAGCTCTCCTCTCCTCTCCTCTCCTGAGGGTGGTGAGGATGGGTTTGTGCCCCTCCCTTAGTTCCGCTCCCACTGGGTGGAGGTCTGGTGGGTAGCATAGGTGGAGAGGGGGCGGGCAAAGTATCTGGAGGTGGAAGGGCAGACCTGGCACCATGGGGTGCAAAGCATTCCTCCACTTACTTGAATGGCTGTATACCAGCCCCTCGGGAGGGAGGGTCAGGAGAAAACCTGAAAAAAAAAAAGTCATATGTGTCCCCATCACCAGTTGGCGGGAGGAGGCAATGGAGACCAAAAAGATATATATATATATATATATATATATATAAAAGAGAATACAGTACAAAACTGTATGCTGACAATTGCCTGCTACTGACAGAGGACATAGAATCTCTGTTCCCACATATTCTCCAGAGTGTTAGTTCCTTTTCCTCCCTATTGAGCCTACATATAAACCTTACAAAATCCCAAATCCTCCTGCTCACCCCAATTCCAGTCTCCCCATATTTGCACTCAGCAGGACTTATTTATAACCAGTGTTGGGTAAGTTACTTTTAACAAGTAATCAGTTACAGTTACTAGTTACTTTCAAATAAATGTAATCAGTTACAGTTACTTATTACTTTTATATAAAAAGTAATTAGTAACTGTAACTGTAATGCATATTACTTTTCATATTACTTCATATTACTTTTGATAACATAGTTGTATTTCTTCATTGAACATAGCTATGTGCTCATGAAACCCCAAGAAGCGTATAAAAGAAATAAAACAGATTCTAAAGACAATGAATATGTTAATTTATAATGCAGTACCCATCTGACTTTGCCAGCCACAACAATCCCTTTACATTTCCATAAATAAGAGCTCTATTAAAAAAAACATTCAAACACTCACCCTACATCTGCTGCTGCCTTCCATAATCTTTCCCCCAACAGCTGAATCCTGACTTCGCCAGCCACTGCTGTCCCTGATCTTTTTCATTCCCATAACACCCACACTCACCCTCCAACACACACACATACCCTGTATCTACTGCCAGTGCCCTTGGCGATCTTTCCCACACAATTGTATATCCTGACAATGGAAACTACAACTAGCGCTTTACATCCCACCCTCACCCCATTGCCACATAGACCCTGCTGCATCTTCTGTACTTGACGATCTTTCCCACATCTAGCCTGCATTCACCTCCTGACTATGCAAGAGCCACAACTACCCCTTTAAATCTACATAATAAAATCCCAACCTCACATAGCTACTCCTACACTCATTCACATGCACTCTGCAGATCTACTGCTCTTCCTTGCCTTGGTGATCCTTTCTCATTTTCTCACAGCAGCCTGAATCCCAGCTTTGCCATTGGCAGCCACAGATCCACTCCACATTACATACAATAAATTCTACCAGCACACACCTGCTTACACCAACACACAATTTAAACACTCTTTCCCACAGTTGAACCTTGACTTGCCACTGCCACTGAGACATAGTTAAAATTATAACTATGTCTGCCATGACTATTATTCCACTACCAGTATGCCACAACTGAAGTGAGGCAGTGTCACTTAACAATCAAATTATCACACAACATACACACTTATTGCACTCCAGTACATACCCCTTCAATGGGGATTTTCTTTGAGATGGTTTGGGTGATGGTGATAGACCTGGCAGGTGGGCAGGCAGACGGACGATCAAGTAGCCTGCTGTGGCAGTTTGGCGCAAGCAGTTTTGGTGGAAATAGTCCCTGAGCCCTGCCTGCAGACAGACTACTTGCCTTTTTCCCTAAAATGGCTAGACTGGCCCCAATTCCCTCGGGGTTCACAATGGCTACTGTAGAACATCACGACTAATGTCATGCAGGGGTGTAGCTATCTATCTATAAATTGTACATTAACTGGCCAATCTGTTGCCCCCTCAAACAAATTTCATTGATTCCTGTAGTGATTCTTAGCTGCACCATGTAGCAGTGCATAAGTAGTATCATTTGTACAGTATATCAAATGTGCAAAATGATAGATTTACTAATAAACCAACAAATAAAATGACATTTTATGGCTTTTTATTTGCACAGATATGTTACAGATACAGAACAAAATGGTAATACACTGTGCAACGCCAGGTCCATTAAAAACAAGACTGCAATTATTGCAGATCTTGTGGAAACAGCTGACCTGGCCTGCATCACCGAGACCTGGCTAGATGAGAACTCTGGGGCTGCAACTCCAGCTGGGTATTCAGTGACTCACCACTTGAAATTGGATCGCAGTTGTGGGTTGCGGTCTGTTTTAAGCTGAACTGGGCCTTATGAGTGTACCAGTTGAGGAGACTGAGTCATTTCAGTGTACTGTGGTAGCAGGTGTAGGCTGTAGGATCACCCACATCTACCATCCACCCGGGGATGAGAAGCAGTTCCTTCAGAAAGTGGCAGACTTCATGATTGACATGGCATTTGAGTCACCCAGGCTGATGGTCCTGGGCAACTTTAATGCCAGGGTCTATGATGAACTCTCATAATTTGGACAGTACTTCCTCCAGTTGATGACATCTCTGGGCCTTACATAGATTGTTACCACTGCTACCCATAAACATGGTCACTCTCTTGAATTAGTCTTCCTCCTGGGGATTGAAGCCTCAGATTTGGGGGTGGAACCAGTCAGATGGTCCGATAATTACACTGTGGGGTTCAGTTTCCCTGCCCCACTTCATAGGCCTGCTTCTGTGGAGATGGTCAGGTACTGCCCTTTGCGAGATGTAAGTTCCAAAGGCCTGGCCGCAGCGCTTGACCTATTGGTCCTTCCATTGGCAAACAGTGACCCAGAGGCCCTAGTGATGGCATATAATAAGGCCATTTCTGCAGCCTTGGATGTCTTTGCTTCTGTCTGAATTTGCCCTTCTCCCTCTGCCCTCTGTCCCCTTGGTTTGATGGGACTTTGAGGGAGATGTGGCAATTAGGACAAAGGTTAGACCGTTGCTGGTGGAAATCTGCCCTGGATGCTGACCACCTTAGATTGATAGACCATTATCAAGCCTATCAATCTGCAATCACCCGTAAGAAGGCAGAGTTCCAGTCCAGGGAGATTGCAGCTGTGCAGAATCGACCAGCTCAGCTTTTTCAAACTGTGGACAGACTGTGCAACCCAGCCTGTCTGCAGGTTCAAAAAGCTTTTTTGCAAGTAGATTGCAATGAGATTACTTAATTCTTTGTGACCAAGGTGGCTGACATCAGGTTGGTGCTCCAGGCAGCACACTCTATGGGTGTTGCTTTGGATCAGTGCTCAGTCGCTACCCCTCAGTTTTCCTGGAGTACCTTTGACCGGTGGGAGTTCATGGATGTCATGCGGATTGTCCAGGGTATATGCCCTATGTGCTGTAGTTTAGACCCAGGACCAACTACTCTGATTATGGGTTGTAGTGACATCATTAGTCCGGTCCTAGCATGGATAGTCTGGTGCTCCTTGGAAACAGGTGAGTTTCCTAGCTCCCTGAAGGAGGCAGTGGTAAAACCCCTCCTGAAGAAAGCTTATTTGGACCCAGACTGCAATGCAAACTACAGACCAGTCTCAAACCTTCCCTTTATAGGGAAGGTGATCAAGAAAGTAGTGGCCGTACAAATGGAGAACCATTTAACCATTCATGACATCTATGAACCTCTCCAGTCCGGTGTTTGAAAGAGGTACAGTACTGAGATGATGCTGGTTCGGGTGCTCAATGATCTCCTGATGGCAAAAGATTGGAAAAAACACTCCATCTTAATTCTTCTATATCTCTCTTCAGCATCTGAGACTGTGGACCATGGGGTCCTGCTCAGTTGCCTGAAGTTCATCTGTGGCCTGTCAGGTACAGTCTTCAGGTGGTTTACATCCTTCCTCACTGGAAGGACTCAGAGGGTGTTGTCGGGGATTCATTCCTCTGACCCAGTTGCTCTGTCATGTGGGGTCCCTCAAAGATTGGTGTTGTCCCCCATGTTGTTTGCAGTGTGCGTGCTACCCCTCAGAGACATTGTAAGAAGGCGTGGGCTGACGTTTCACTGCTATGTTGATGATATCCAAATCTACCTTTCTTTTGCACCTGACCAGGATAGAGCTCTCTCAGTCTTTAATAACTGCCTCACAGAAATCCAGGATTGGATGAATTTGAGCTGGTTGAGGTTGAACTTGGAAAATACTGAGGTGTTGGTCGTGGACCTGGGACACCAGATAGAGGGGCCTGGGGTAGGCCCGCCTTTGGAACTTTGTCTTGGGGGCTTGCCACTCCTAACCTCTGAATGGGTGCAAAACGTGGGGGTAATTTCTGACAAACGGCTAAGACTACATTCACAGGTGTCAGCCGTCATCAAATATTCTTTTTACCATCTGAGGAATATCTCCAGGGTTAAGCATCTCATTCCATCTGGTGATCTTCCCATGTTGGTCCATTTCTTTTTGTTCTCGTGCCTGGATTATTGCTACTCACTACACCTGGAGCTACCCGGGGAGGATATCCACTGCTTGCAGCTGGTGCAGAATGCGGCAGCCCAGTTATTGATGGGGGAACCACTCAGTCCTGTTATATCTCCCCGGTGCTGTGCAGACTGCATTGGCTGCTGGTACAGTGGTGGATCATCTTTAAAGTCTGACTTCTGACTTATAATGCCCTACACGGACAGGGCCCAGACCACCTGAAAGAGCTTCTGTTCCTTTACCACCATGGATGGTCACTCCGCTTGGCTGATGAGGGGTTGCTAGAGGTTCCAAGGGTGTGTTTAAAATCATCTGGGGCCTGGGCATTTATGCATGTGGCCCCTACCCTTTGGAATTATCTACCCCATCAGTTATGGGAGTGTGCAACCATGGAGGGATTTAAACAGGCTCTTAAAACTCACTTGTGGAACCAATCATATGGTGACTGATTTAACCTATGTTTAATTTGCATTATCTGCATTTTATACTATTTATGATGTTTTGGACTTATTACCCAATTGTTTTAATTGTTTGTTAGGCATCTTGGCTGTAGAAAGGTGCCATATAAATCAAGAATGATTATTATTATTATTATTATTATTATCATTATTATTATTATTATTAAAGGCATGTTGAAAATAGAAAATAGAGTTAGAATCGATGTTTCAACCATAGGTCTTCTTCAGGAATTATCTAAAAGAAAAAACAGCAGTAAGGGAAATAAGAGAAATATATGTGAGGAAAGAAAATAGGGAGAGGCTGTAGGAGAAAAACTTAAGGTAAGGTAAGGTAAGGCAACAATAGAATCTGGAAAATGAAAAGGCGATGATAGGTATGAAAAGGCATAGTAGAAGTGAATGAGCTGAGGGGTCCATAAGTGGGGAATAATGAATAGGACCTAGAATGAAGGCTGAAAGGTGAAAGCTATGTGTGCACAGTTATTTTCATTTTCTACAGATCAAAGAAATATTCAAACAGGAGAGGCCAGTGATTTACACAGATCTGCGACAATTGGTAAAAGGACACCCAGCACAACGACACCTCACAAAAGCAATTCAGCCTAACAACATTTTCAGTAATGAGAAGACTGACAAAACAACCCTGACATTAAATGAGAGTGGTAATGTAAACATGTAGAAAGCAGTGGTGCAATAAATGAGGCTATCTCATAGTCATAGCCACCATATTAGAGGGAAGATCTCATAGGGCAAACCAATACTAGGTCACAATCCCTAGGCTAAATATTGCAAGGCTGCATGTCTTCACTCCAGTTGTTGTTCCACGGCTTTACATCACCCCATAACTCTGGCAGCTCATAATACCTAGACACTGTGACTACACAAACCTGAATATCAGCATGGCTACAAAAAAAATAGCACCTCACAGCCATACAAGGTTGCCTAAACTTTTTATTGTGAAAAGAGGTAAAAAATCGTAGGCAACTTGCATTCAATGTACAGGTGAAGATGCTGGGTGCTCGCAAAGTGCATGTCAGAAGGCAGTTTTTTTAGCCTGATGTTGTAATAAACTGAGCATGTAGTCAACTGAACAGCATTTGTTAACTCTGATACCTAAATACCAAAAGACACCTGCACAATCTCTGGATTCTTGTGTTGCCATAAATCTCTTGAGCTTTGCTCTCGAGGTTTATGAAGTTAAAAGAACTACTTGATGGATTACAGCTACCGTAGCAGATGGATGCCCATCTGTTATTCTATTTATATTACAGTAACTAATTACTTTTAGGGAAAAGTAATATCATTACAGTTACTTATTACTTTATTTTAAAAGTAATCCATTGCTACTACTAGTTACCAAGAAACATAATCAGATTACAGTTATTAGTTACAAATACCTAGTTACTCATCAACACTATTTATAACAACTAAGCTATTAAGTACCTTGGGACACAAATACAAAGGAATCTGAATAAATTAGTCCCCAATAACTTAGGACCTCTTATTCAAAAACTACAAATTGAGAAAAAAGAGATGGGCTCACTTAAATCTCTCCCTTGCTGGAAAGATTGAAGCCCTTAAAATGATGGCAGCTCCAAGAATGTATTATATTTTGTCGCATCTCCTGGTGGAAATACAACAACTATCATTCCAAAAACTAAACAAGATAATTAACCAATATTCCATGAGTGGATGTGGGT
Organism: Neoceratodus forsteri; assembly: GCA_016271365.2. Taxonomy (NCBI): domain Eukaryota; kingdom Metazoa; phylum Chordata; order Ceratodontiformes; family Ceratodontidae; genus Neoceratodus; species Neoceratodus forsteri. The sequence goes on along the minus strand of CM028136.1, from coordinate 107,885,520 downwards.
GATGGCAGGATTTACCCACACCTGGTGTGGTGGTTTGCTCACAAGGCCACTGGCTGAGTGAGGAAACCACACCAGGCGTAGGTAAATCCTGCCATTGCCCACCGCCGCTAGTGGTATATTATGATTATTTAATGTAGAAAAGTAGGAGAGAGAAGTTTCTATTTTTCTATTCTGAGCTTCACGTGCTTTGGTTGCCATGAGAAAACAATATGGTGGCTGGCTGCTTTGAAGTCTGGTACCATGCTTGGCTGGAACGTCTTCCCATGGGGAGATGGCAGGATTTACATGTTGTAAATCATGCCAGCCAGCCAATCAGGAATCATTATTTTCTTGCCCATTGTATAATAAAGGAATTTCTATGGGGTACTAGCAGATCCAGATTCAGTCTGGCTCAACTGAGCGCCTCGAAAGACAGAGGAGAGTGGAATTTGCCTCACTTTCATTATTTTTTCTATATCCAGCTTCATGGTAATGACAATGAGAATGTTTAAGGAGGCAAATAAGGATCTCCCTGTTTGGTTTCATGTAGAGACATCTGTGCTGGGGGGAACACACCCTGCAGTTTACTTCACCTGACTTTACCAAAGAGATTTCACTCCTGGCTCACCATCAAGGCGGCATATACAGTCACACAGAAGGTGGGTAAATTGGCGAATATGTGCCTACATCTTGAAATTTATACCGCTCTCTTGCAAAATCTCCCAATCCTGATAAACAAACAACCAATAAATTGTGAGTCTTGGAGTGGGAAAAAAATCTGTGGAATCAAGGATTTACTGGCCCCAGGTAGTAGCAGTATGTATTCCTTTCAAGACATGCAGCACAAATATATGATCCAAAAGTCTGAATTTTGGAGGTTTCTCCAAATCAGAAGACTATTCTTCACCTGGCTCAAACAAAACTGCTCCTGTACCGTATGTAAGAGACCCAGTCCCAACCCCAGGCCCCCCTATCCATCACAACATGGATCAGACAACCAAAAGGCCTGGCAGGGAAATCACAAGCTACCATTAAAATGAGAAGCCCAGATCCTGCCATTCAGTCTAAACTCAGATGGCAGGGAATGTTAAAAGTCTCTATCAGTGATGACGAATGGGTTAAATGCTGAAGACTTGCCCACAGTGCATGTGAGGATCATGAAAACCTCCTTATCCAGAAGAAAATAATACCCCTTTGGTACTATACTCCCTCCATCCTATACAAAATGGGGTTCGTGCCCACAGACCACTGCTGGAGGTGTGGTGCCAGTGAAGCAAGTCAGTTACACATATTGTGGGAATGTCACGACATACGGCCCTTCTGGGCCCAAGTAATCACCACTTGCTCAGACACCATGAGTACCACCATACCCTCACCCCCCTCTCTGGTATTGCTGAGTATACAGCCCCCTGTTGGGCAGCTTAAAAACTGCAGCTGCATTAGCTCTTTCAACCTTCCATGGAAGCCAAAAGATTGCTACTGCTGAGCTGGAGAACACCCAATATCCCAACTATTTTGGAATGGTTTAAAGCAATAGAAGGCCTTGCAATTAATTCAAGACTTCTCTACTTCTTTTTCCAAAGACCATCCATGTTCCATCAGGTTTGGGGCCTATACTTGCAGTACATTGTCACCTGGTGCAAACTCACTGCCTCAGCTGGGAGAAAAGACCTCTTGAAGCCCCCTTGAAAGCAGGAGATTTCTCTTCACCTGTTAAAACCTTTTTGCACCCACTCTAAAGGTCTCAGACACAGGAGTCAGGTGCCCCCATAACTCTTACCTAGCTCCTAAGACCACACAACCCAGAAGTCTAATAAATAAGGTAGAAAGCTGCAGTGCTACTCCCCACCCCGCCCAACAACCATTAATGGCCCATCTATCAAGAAAAATTGGGAAATGCCCCAACACGGTAGCTGTTCCATAAGAACCCATCTAGATTGTTATTCATTGTTGTCCGATGTGGAACACAGGTGCCTGTTCTTGTGAATAATATACTGTACTGTAACGTCCAAATGTACCAAAGCATTTTGTATGTTAAAGTTTGTGTCTCATACTGTTATATTTTGGAAAATCAATAAAAAGATTAACTGTATAAAAAAAAGAGATGACAAGGACCACTTAGAATTAGTACAGAAGAGGGCAACTAAAATGATACATGGGAAGCAATGTAAGACCTATAAGAAAATTCTGCACTGGCTGACCTGAAAATGTACTCCCTGGAGGCTAAAGGGGAAATGGAAGATATAACTGAAAGTTTAAAATATTTGAAGGGAATACAGTAAACATGGTAGACTGCTGGAAACTGTTTAGGCAATGTGAGGGGTTTGCAAGAATAGGACATAACCTGGCTGGGAGGAATTCAAAAAGGAATTCTTCATGGAGAGGGTGATGTGGACAGGTAGAACCATCTGTCTGGGAGACGGTTAATTTTGAGGTGATTCCAGGTTTCAAGAAAGCATGGGATAGACACACAAGGTCTGATTTGTAAAAGAGCCTTAGAGTTACTCAAGTTGCATAACTCCAGGATTGTGGCAAACTCCGTGTGTGCTAGGGACCCTGCGCCCAATTTTATAAAAATCAGGGTCCGGTGCCAAACTCCCTGGATCTCCCATAAATCAACTCCTGTGCCAAACAGTTGGTGCACCTGTGTGAATTGCCACTAGAAATGTACAAAATTGGAAAATTTCACCCAGCGGAATATATTGCGTAATTAGTGCATTTTGTAAAATATTCCGCTGGGTGAAATACAAAATTTCACCCACGGTCGGGTGCAAAATTTCACCCCAAAACCAGTGAAATTTCGCTCACAGGAGTAATTTCACTTCCTGCTGTGAAACCCTTTTTGGCCCCTTGGTCAGTGACCACAGGCCAAAGTTTTCCCTGGTGTCCAGTGGTCACAGCCGATTACCAGTCGAAATTGCATAGAATAAGCCCCTTCCCCAAGTTACCCTGCCCCCTCCATTTGTTTATTTAAAAAAATCTAAAAGTTTCACCCTTATCTTCCTGGTGTCTAGTGGACCCCCCACCCCATCAGTAGACAACAGCACCTACCCTTCTCCCCCCCAGTACCCAAATCGGGCCACTGGCACAGCCCTCCCCTTCACCTCCATAGCCGGCAGCCTGACTGAGCACCACTGAGCGCTTGAATGAATGAATGAGCGCCGTACATGCTCATTCATTCAAGCACTCAGTGATGCTCAGTCGGGCTGCTGGCCATGGAGGTGAGTGGAGTGCTGTGCAAGTAGCCCAGTAGGGGTACTGGGGGTGAGCTGGGTGGTTGCTGCTGTCTACTGATGGGTTGGGGATGGGGGGTCCACTAGACACCAGGGAGATGAGGGTGAATTTTTTTTAAACAAACAGAGGTGGCGGAGGATAACTTTGGGAGGGTGCTTATTTATTTTAATGTTTACTTCCAGTGACAGCCCGGGGGAGGACCACTAGACACCAGGGAGTGGAGGTTGAATTTTTTTTTTTTATAAAACAAATTTGGGGGTACAGGGCAACTTGTATCTGTGTGGGAGGGGGTTCAATTTATGGACTTGTACCCAGCGGCGATGGGCGAAATTGTGTGCAAAATATTTAGTCTAGTGAAATTGCAGTTTTCGTGTCAATTTCGTCAGCAAAAGTTTTTTTCATTGCATCTCTAATTGCCACAGGGATCAGCCCCTGCCTGGTGCAACACTAGAAAGGCTTAGATGATGGTGGGGGGTTGGAGAAACTGCTAAAAAGGAGTGGGCCAAGTGCAGAAGGGGCATGGGAGGTGGCAGAGGGGGATTTGGGGGGACAGATGGGCAGTATTAGGAGTGCTATGGCACCAGCAGAGTGCATTTGCTATTCTTGTAAAGCATAATGTACCATACCTATGAAGTATATTGCATATGGGGGGGCCTGGGGACAGAACATGACATGGCACCAGGAGGGAACAGCCCTGGCATCTGCACATTCTGTCACTGGAACACCCCCAGACTGTGCCATGTCATGCTCTGTTCCCAGACCCCCACCCACGTACAGTATACTTCTTAGGTACAGTACGATAGGCTATACAAGATCGGCAAATGCACTCCACCAGGTGCCACAGCACTCCTTTTAAGGCCCAGCTGTCACCCTGACTCCCCCTCTTTCACCTCCCGTGACCCTTCTGTACCTGGCAGTCCAATCTTCAACCTCATTCCACTAGCACAAGCCACTTAAACCACATCCTGGCTGGTGTAATGTATACCACTAGAAAGGCAACCAACTGATTAGTCTCATCCCAATGTTGGTGAGTGAATGTTGCTGCTGGCTGCATTTGAGACTTTGATTTCTTTGCATCCTGGATTTTGAATGTTCCCACTGTTGCTACTCTTTCACTGTGGGGTGCAACCTGGAGTTGTTTATATTAGTAGCTGGAGGGGTGCAGAGGGGGTGAAATGATGGAGGTCACTCCTACTACTCAATGACAAGTTGTCAGAGCACTGTGGCTGGTGTAGATGGATTTCTAGTGCTAAACCTTACACTACCAACTTGGTTGTCACTGTCGCATGGGTGAACCTTGGTCTAAGTGGTGCTCCTCATTGCATCCATGGTGAGGCTTCCAAAATCCCCAAAATAGGGATGTTTCAGCCCCATCATGTTGCAAGCCCACTTGCAACCTGCTGCTCCTGGTTATTTGTTGCAACTGTGATATAAGGGTGCTTTGGCACAGCTATGTCAGGATTTGACAGAGGCTGCTTTAGAAAATCATGTTTAATGCAAGTTGTGAAGCAAGTCACCCCTTGCATCAAACTCTTTTGATGCAAGTCCCTTGAATTGACCTAACTCTTTTGAAAATTGGGCCCAAAGTGTTAGCCATCTTAATCTTTCGCATTACCACCAAACAGTTTACCACGTGAAAGTAATATGGTACAGCATTTCCCCCTTATGTTACTATTATTCAAAGTACCACATTAGCTGAAGTTTACCTCAACATGTTGACTAAGAAAAAAAAGGTAACATTTCAACTTATGCAGTACCTTGAATGATACTGCTATAGTAGGGGATATGTTGTATTGCATTACTTTACGTGTAAACTTTTGTATGGCAAAGTGAAAGATTAGGACAGGAAACAATGTATGGGTATGATGCAAATGATGACGGGAAAGAAGGGTCAATTGGGGGTTATACGATGGGGGATGAAAATTCTTGAATCTGATTGGCTAACTGTCACCTTTTCACTTTGGTAAATCCTACAAAATACCGATGGGAAAAGGTGCCAGCCTCCAGTCAGCTGCATCAAGAACTGCCACTGAAATCACTCCGAGCATGAGAAACCCAGGACTGGCAAAGATGGCTACAATGCTCTTTCACAGCACTGACCATTCTTAGACACTTCCAAACTGCAACCACCTAATGTCTCACTCTCCACTCCAATCCCACTCCCTTTCCAGTCTTGACCTGACCCAGTTGACCACATGACACTCGAACAAAAAATTACCCCTTCTTCCATTTTTTGCTACTACATAAATGTAAGCTTCTCTAAGCACCCCCCTTACACCTTACATGAAAGTACTCTGTCCTCATCCTCCCTCTCCTGAAGTCTTCATGCTGTAGTCCCAAAGCAGGGAGCCAGAAGCCCTGTAAGTATGTAGACCATGGCCCCAGATTTCAAAAGTTTGGCAGTTACCGATTGGAAACACGTGGCCTCTCCATACTTCAGAAGCAGACGAGAAATGAAGAAAACAAACAAACAAAAAACATCCTTTTGTTTTCTGGCCCAAAATCTGAAGAGGGCTGGGGAATGAGACTTCAGGAAGCATGATTGCTTCCATGCCTGCACACACTGCCCATAAATGGAGCCAGTGCTCCGAAATGAAAGTAGGTCTATTGTCACATCACAAAACTATCGTGGCACCTACGATATAATGAAGCTGGAAAAGATGCAGAAAACTTGCTGATCAAGCCCATGGGCAAAGGTTTCCTGGCTCTGACAAACATAACATTCCTTTGGACACAAGTCTCAATGGCAGTGGGGGGTACTCAGAATTTCTCCATAGCAACAAGGAACTGTATTTTGTGGTGTAAGAATTAATTGAAAATAACTTTTTATTTAAATGAACAACAAACTGTATTTCCCTTTATTTTGTCTTACAAAAAATGCAAGGCGGTATTGTATAATAGCAATATACCACTCTAGGGTATGGATCATGCCATGATTTACCACTTCTGATGTGGTTTACTCACTCAGCCTGTGGCCTCATGGCCAAACCACACCAGGCATGGTAAATCCTGCCATAACCCACACTCTGTCATGGTATATTGCTTAATTACTGGTCTAACAAAGCAAAGCTACAAGTTGAGAGCCCCACAACAACACTTGCAGTGATAGACTGGCTGGGGACTAGGGCAGGGACTGGGCAGAATCAGTGGATTGAGGGTTTTATTCTAACTCTACAATTCAATGCTTTTAAGTTTCTGTGTTTCAAAAGATGTACTGGTTTGTAACAAAACATCACGATTACAGTATAGAATGGACTCAAATGTGATTTGCATCATTTTTACTAAAGTTGCATCTTTTTTGGATGTGATGCTGTTAGACCATCTGAATAGATCTTTTTATCTGTCTTTGTATGTGTCTAGATTTGTGTTGGTGCACATGGGTGTCTGTGTCTGCATGTGTATTTGTGCAGGTGAGAGACTGTGTGACTGCTTTCTGGCTCTGCATGTTAACCTGAGCTAATACTCATTTAAATAGGCATACAGGATGTGAAGATTTCCACTCCTCTGGAACTTCCATGATACTTAATTGCAATAATCCAGATATTTTTCTGAACATGAATTTAAAGAAAATTAAATTCCCAAGAACGGCATCAGGACTTGTCTCTCCCACAACACTAATCTTGCCTTTTCAGTAGATTACTCATTATGTCTACAGGGACACTACAAAAGAAAACCATTCATGCAACAATATCTTTAAAAGGTTTATTTTGCAACTACAGCAAGTACAATACAGGACTTTCACTTGCAGTAGCTTTATAAGTGTAGCTGGTCTCAGTCAAGTGTTTTTTTTTAAATAAAAACTACTAGCCTTAGAAATATAAGTGATTGTGTTCTTTAGAAAACAGTACTAAAAGTCTTTGCATCATCAGCAACTGAGTACACAGTGTATTATATGGAAACATGGGAAAATAATGTGACAGGAAAGAGAAAGGTATGTGTCTCAGTGTTCCTGTATAACAATATAAGTTTTTGAAATTTGCAATTTTACACCTTGTTTCTATTATGTTTATTATTACATTACAGCCTGACTTGGACGGAGGGATAGAAATCATGCAACATTAATGTGCTTCTGTATCATTTATGGAGTAAACTGTAATAGGTGACAACACTTGGTGGATTTAATATATTTCCTATCACAGTCACAAATCTGCTCACACACATGCTTTTCTCCTTTCTATCCCCCATTTCTTTACCTTCCTTCTGTGAACTTTATTCCAGCTATTTTGGTATTTTTGTACCCTTTTGCATATCTTTTTGTTTGGTCAACTCTGCCACATGCCTAATACTAAACCATATTGCTCATAGACTTTATGCCCCCTTTGCAAATGACATTATGTAATATGTATTCTTTTTTTTTAAACTTTTCTTCTTAACTAATCACTCCTTCCACTTCCATGTTTACATAACCCTAAATGATAAGCAGGTTTTCCTCACTGTTTTCACTCCATTTTCTTCCAAATTGGATGTGAGACTAACTGGTCTGAAGTTATTTATGTCACCCTTGGTATTCTTTTTGTGTACTGGCATGTCAAATACCTCCCTCCAATCTTTTCAACCACTGCAGTTCTGAATGATTCTCTGTCATGGTGGCACTAAATAGGAGGCAGGCTCCTTATGTATGCCATCAGAATTGGGAGATGTGTTAACTTTTAAGGCAATCAATTTCTTTATTACAGTACATTCCTTTGCAGACAGCCGCCAGTTAGAAATAATTTCCTCTGCTCTTTTTAACTATAATAGATAAAAATTCTGCATTTATATATCACTTTTTTCTGTATTACTCTCCCATCATTCATTATTATTGAGCACATCCACATGAAAACAGGCTCCATGCTGGAAACTGTAATTAGAGATGAAATGAACATTAGTGTAATCAACAAGAGAAAAGTTGATGAAACTCTACAGTGAAAACAACAAAGGTTGCTCAAGGCAAAGGTGATGCCACTGGTACAACACTGGTAATGTAAGCCAAAAAAAAAAGACATGGCACACACCAACATGAAGCACCGGAGTGCACCTGTGGCAATGTATTTGGAGCTTCGTCTTAATGGGTGCATATTTTATTTTACAGAACTCTACATTCTGAATTCCTTAAATATACATGTTCCTACTGTTGCCTTCAAAAAGGCCCAAGAACTGATATTTGCAGCCAGTTTATAAAAGTAGAAGCAACAGTTTAGAGTCCAGGAATATGTATTAAAATATAGTATTCTGACACAGTTCGGTTAGTTTCATTCACTTTCTATATTCATGTTCCCACAATCTTTATACTTATGAAATCTGCATGAACATAGGATCTTCATTCCTACACTACATTGCAACATCCTGCTAGACCTATGTGCAAATATTCATATTTTTAGAGCTAATATTCATTCTCACAAATGGTGCATATTTGATTGCGGAGTGCCTGAATAACAGTGTATGTAAAACTTTTATTTGTATTGTTTTATTTTTCATGGACAACATTCTGTAAATTACTCTCCAAGGAATCAGACATTTGAATGTTTTCCCATGTCATCTTTGTGTTAAGCACCCTGATTAATAATCTTATAGCTCAATATCTCATGTATAGCATTATGTACACAGCATACTATATGGCATCGTGAAAACCTAAGATTACTGGTTCTATGATCAGAAGTTTACAGAATACCTACTGTAGCTTTCACAGCAAAGTTCATTCAGAATAATTAAATATTTTGATGATAGACAGGTGTTAATTTATCTAAATATCAACATTACAAACAACTGCCAATGAACAAACATTTATCGTAACCTTTAAACACTCTTCAAAACAAGGAGAGAGCTGATTTTTTATTTTTCTCTGTTAGGACAATCCATTTAAAAAAAGGCCAAGGGACAATCTACTGTAGCATACACTATACCTGACTATATACCACATGGATTTCTACAACAAATCATCAACTTTGGTCACTCCACCCCCTTGCAAGTCATGGCAATTTATGGAAGAAACACAAACAAAAGGAAATTTGTTTTGTGAGTTGCAGACTTACTGTATGGGCCGCACATGATATATAGATACAAAAAAGTTGATTGCAGAAAAAGACTCTTGGCACATCCTGTCTGCCCCCTCACCAATTCTACATTGTCCTTGTGGCAGTCCTTCTCTATCTTATTGTACCCTCTTTTTTTAACTAAACCCACTAGCCTGTCTTCTCCCTTTTTGAAGCTGCTGATCAATTTGTCCTGTATCACATCTTCTGCTAGCTTATTTCACTTATCCACCACCTTTTCCATGAAGATGTATTTATGGAAGCCACTTTTTAATTTCCCCTACCCCATACACCATTCCCATACACATCCTTGTGCATGAGATCAAGGGGAATCATTTTTGGTGTCACCCATACTTTATTGTACTGTATGCAGGTATTTGTATGTCTGAATCATGTCACCCCTTTCTCAAGGGAGTACATGTTTAAATCCTGTAGCCTCTCCTTGTATGTCTTATCTGCAAGGCTATCGACCATCTAAGTTGCCTTGCACTGTACTGCCTCCATAATGTTGCGGTCCTTTCTCATTAGTGGGTTCCAATACCTTGCACAGTATTCCAGGTGTGGCAACACTAGTGATCTGTACAGTGGCAGGATCTCCTCTCACCCTCTACTGCTTATCCCACTCACTATGCAATTCAGCATTTTATTTGCTTTTCTATTCCTATTCCAGTGTGCAGCCATTTTTAGGGTTTCTGAGATCATCACCTTTAAATCCTTGTATAACATGGGTTCAAAAAGCATACAAAATGATTGACTGTTATGCATCAGCTGTCTATGGATTAAATTCCCTACAGTTCCTGAGCCTAATCTACTTGTTTGAAATGTGAGAGGCTGCATCACATTGTGCATTGATATGGATGTTGCTGAGCAGCAGCTTGATTTGTGAAGCAGCCATTGTTTTTGTTGCTAGAAGTGAGCAACTCATTGAGTGCATGGGAGTTTGCCATGGACATGAAGTTTTTGTTGTTTCAGTGGCTGTCCCTCAATAACTGGCAGTTGTACCCCCACCCTGCATGACGTGCATGTGAATGCCATTTTGTATGTGCTGCTGTCCCCTGGTTATCTCTGAGAGAGGGACACCGGTGGGGAGCTTAGTGGGTGAGACAGACAGTGACAGTTGCAACTGCTGGTAGATTGGTGTGGCAATCCCCCCCCCCCCCAAAAGGACATGCAAGGATGAGGGAGTGGTACACAGGAGAGGGACCTGTCTTGCTGAAATGCTGCAGTGGGTCTGTGTTCTTCCTGCTAATAGCTATCCTTACCAGGATCCGAGGTGTGCTGCATGTGCAGTGCACCCAAAGAGAGTCAGAGACACACAAAGTGACAGCGCAATCTCATGCACTGCAACAGCATGTTCCGATGCTCAGACAGTGAGCAACAGCAAGCAGCTGGCTGTGCGGTTCACAGTCCGCAAGAGAGAGATAGAGAGAGAGACTGAGATGCAGAAATGCAGCCCAACATGTACATCTGTGATGACTTTTGGCAGTCAGACAAACATACAAGGATTTTGAGTATATTCTATGGGCAGCATGTGAAATAGCAAGAGAGTGCAACAGAGAGAGACAGACACAAAAACACAGCAGGAGAGAGTGACTGACATGGCGGCAGGGAAAAGTAAATAAAAACAGGATTGTTCACTCTCTCCAGTGCCACTCTCTCCTTCTGTTTCAGTGACAGCACGGTACCTTGGGATCATGTAGTGGCGGTTCTCAGAGCTTTCTGCAGATGTCTATACAGTCACTAATTCTCTCTGTTTGTAGCCCCCCCCCCGATACCCATACATGTGGGCAGCTGTTTTCTGTGTGTGTAATTGAAACATGAGCTGATGTGTGTGAGTGTGTGTGTGTGTTTGTGTGATGGTAGGGTCAAATAGACTTCTTCAAATCGTTTCTCCTCAGCATATGGTGGATCCTAATGTAATGAATCTGAGTGCTGCTGTGCATGTAATGGTCCTTAAAACTATTATAGTCTTATATTTTCCCACAGCATTTGTTTGTGATGTCTAATCTTAGATTTCAAGATACTGTCAGCAAGCATTGCTTGAATATCTGATGGTATTTCCACCATGCAGCAATAGCTGAGTACAGTAACTACCACTGTCTGATGAACTCTGCATACTGCTGCAGCCGTTGATTAAAGTGACTGCTCAATGTATGGTCGACAGCTTCACACACACACACTTTCTGTGAACTCTACAAACATCCATTGATGAAACTCAGTTTGATCCATGGTCAGCAGGCTCCCACACACTTTCTGTGAACTCTGTGTGGTGCTATACCCATTGATTAAACTCACAGTTTAATCCATGATCAGCATCTTCCCACACACAGTTTCTGTAAGTGCTATACATGTTCATATAATTGGGGTTTACACCCTGTAGCAATCAGTGAAGGTAATAAGTTGTAATGCAGCAGAAGTACACACAAAACAGCGTCAACTGAATTTTAGGGTGTGTAGATGCATAAAAATGCACAAAACCATATTTTGTGAGGGACTACTTTGCAAGGAGGAAGGATGAGAATCCTTTTTTACAGGAAAATATGGGAGCCAGCTCATTTTTACTAATGTACTTCTTCTCTATCTCGAAGGTAACCCATGTTATAAGTGCAATAACCCACCCAGGGTGTGGGTTATCGGTATTTAATCCATGCCTAGGACATAGTGAGGACACTTGCGCTGCGGCCTTGTACCTCACAACACACCCCAGGCATGGATTAAATGCCTATAATACCACATCCTATTGTGGGTTAGTGCTTACTTCTTCCACAGTGCTAGAAAGCACCAATCCCTATCTCATGGTGCACCCTTGGGTTCCTTCTCCAAATGTGCTTTACTTTACATTTTTTAGCATTAAAATTCAGCTGCCGACTCTTGGATCAACTCTCCAACCTGCCCAGATCATGCCTTAGCTCTTTTCTCCTTCCACCATGTCTACCTTTGTGCAGATCTTTGCATCATCAGTAGTGAGTCATTTTTTTATCCCTGATACCTTCACCAGTGTCATAAATGAAAATATTGAAGATGTCCAGTCCAAATAATGAACCCTGAGGTACCCTGCAAGTTGTATTCCTCACCTGTGAAAACTTCCCATTGATTACTACCCTCTGTGTTCTGCCCCCAACTAGCATTCTAGTCACTTGGCCATCCTATCCTCTACCCCTAGGTCCCATATCTTTTTAATCAGCATCATGTGAGGGACTGAGTCAAAGGCCATGCTGAAGTCAAGGCATACTATATCAGTCACCTGACCCTTGTCTGCTGCTGTGGTCACCTGGTTGAAGAACATGACTATAGAATTGGGAAAGACCTTCCCCTTGTGAACCCATGCTATCTGGGGTCCTGCAGCCTTTTCCCTTCTAGGATGTCCACCAGGTACTCCCTCTGTAGAGACTCTGATTTTCCCCACTATATACTTCAAACTGACTGGCCTGTAGTTCTTTAACTCATTGCTCCTCCCACTCTTCTATAGCAGTATGACATCCACTGTCCTCTAGTTCCTAGAGACCACCCCAATGTTTAAAGTGTGATTGAAAATGTCCTCTAGTAGCCCTGCAATCACCCCACCACCCCACATTACATCCTTGAGTGTAAGCACTCAGGTCCCATAGATTTATCTACTTTCAATCCTGGTAGCTTTTCCTATGACCTTTTCTCTGTTAGCTGAACCTTTCCTCCAAAATCTTTGCCCCACCATTCCTAACCTGATAATCAGGCAGTGGCCTATGCTTCTCCATAGTAAATTCCGTTCAAGAATATTTGTTCAGTATCTCCGCCCTTCCTCTTGTCCCCCCCCCCATCACACTATAGCCCCTTGCATCCTGTCCTTATCTTGGATATACTAGAAGAATGCCTTACCCATTTCCTTGACCCCCATTGACAACCAGAGCTCTGTTTCTGCTTTAGAGTCCTTTACCTTCCTGGTGTTTCTCTTGTTGCTTCCAGGTACTTCAACCTGTGTTCCTCCCTTTTGACTTCCCTTATACTGTACTTCATTAATTAGAAGCTGCAGTTTCTATTGCATTATTATGTTGGCACGCTTATGCAGCCAACATCTTGCAGTAGTGCAGATATGGAGGCATAGTCACTGTTGGGAAAATGCAGGGCACGCATCAGTAGGTGCATCCATCATTCCCCAATCAGCCTGCATGCCAGTGTCACACAGTGCATGCCTAATGTGACCATGGGATTAAATGAAAGGTCTGTTGCAATGCGAGCTAAGCTCATCATACGCAGGGGACCTCCCAATGTGCTTTCCCTGGTGGTGTAAAAAAGAAAATTAACATGGCGGTATACTGCTGACTTCAGGGGTGCCCACTCTCCCTGTCAGCATACCCTGGCCCAATCTATTTGCCAACAGGGAAGCCCACTCCCCATCGGCATAATGCATCCCCCCCAATTTGTTATGTGCTGAGGGGGGTGCCCAATCCCCCTCAGCTCTTGCCCTCCCCCACTTTCATTGTGTCCTGATGGGGTGCCCAGTCCCCCATTGGCTATAGCATCCCCCCCCAGAAAACACTTAGGTGGCATGCTGGGAGCCCACCCCAGCATGCCAAGGCTCCTGCAAAAAAAACCAACTGTCCCCTGATGTTTTTTTTTTATTTTTTTTAACATGTAAAAAAGAAAACTGTCCCTCGTGGTCTCTCTGCCCACCTCCCATGCACACTCTGCCTCCTCACACCCCCCTCACCCCATACTTACCTTCAGAGTCCAGTGCGACGATCTTCTGTGGACCGGGAACACGTCTGCACTCTTCAAGGCTGACCGCGAACTGAGGAAATACCAGTAGGCTGAATAATGGAATAAATAGGGTTTTTTTCAACTTTGATGCATATCTCATGCATGTTTTGGAATTTTGGCACCAAATATTCAACATGGGGTTTTTGGGACCTCTCCTGATGAATTCTGACACTGTCATGGCGTTAATTGGCCCCGAAAGGTGATTTTGCGGTCACTGCATGGAATCACCTTTTGGGACTGATTAATGGAACAACAGTGCCACTGTTCATTAGGGGGGCTCTCAAAAAGCCTATGTTGCAAATTTGGTGGGAAAAGTAAAAAAAAATGACTGATTTATGAGTGTGCATTGCGCTGTTTCCATGCACAGTCATAACTTCGTGAATTTATAATATTTTCAGTCCAGATTTTCAAAATTGGTATTTTTCAACACCTCCTGATGAACAGTACAGCTGTGATTTTACATATCCTGGCCAAAATGTGTTTTCACACATCCAGCGCAGAATAGCGTGGTCGCTGTGCGAAATCACTGGTCAGGACAGTTTGAGGAAATGACGGTGACACTGTTCATGAGCAGAGGTCCTAAAATGTCTATGTTGAAAATTTGGTGCTGAAAGTCAATAAAATGACTGTGTTGCAAGAGTGCATTGCGCAGTTTCCACACACCCGTGTAACTTTGCAAATTTGCAATATTTCCATGCCAGATTTTCAACACTGGCATTTTTTCACACCTCCTTATGAACAGTACAGCTGTTATTTTTCACATCCTGCCCAAAATGTGTTTCCATACCTGTGGTGCACAATGGCGTGGTTGCTGTGTGAAATCAACTTTTGGGACAGATTAACAAAATCGCAGCACCACTGGTCATAAGAGAAGGTCCCAAAATGCCTATGTTACAAATGTGGCTAACAAACTCCCAAAAATAATTGGGTTACAGACGTTTGTTGTGCAGTTTGTATGCATGCTCATTGCTTCACTAATATTTCATATTGTCACTCCAGATTTTCAACGTTGCCATTTTTTTACACCTCCTCATGAACAATACAGTTGTCATTCTCCACATCCTGCTCAAATGTGTTTTCATCCCTCTGTCACCAAATGGCACAGCCACTGTGCAAAACCACCTTTCAGCTAACAATGTGATTGTGCCGCTTTTCATGAGGTGGCCTGACAAGCAGTCCATGTTGAAAATGTGGAGTGAAACTACCACGACACGCCTACGGTGTTAGGGTTTCCAACTGTAGCACCCCACCTGGTACAGACTGACAGGCATCAGGGGTGTCACTTGGGATCATCAGATGTAATGCTCATGCCATTCCACCCCCCCCCCGCACTGCAGCTACTGGCAGGCTTCATGGTGTGCCTTGCACTGATTGGCCACAAAGTTCACCCCATGCTCCTATACTGCACCCATGTCAGTGTATTTCCTTATGGAATGGGGTAAGCATAATGCCCAAAGACCCCAAACCACTCCCCAACACTTGTCAGTGTCTACAGGGTAGGGTGAGGCACAATGGCATGAGCGTTATAGCTAACAACCCAAAGGCACACCCCAATGCCTGTCGCTCTCTACAGGGTGGGGATGGGTTTGGCATCACTTCAATACTTCACTGCCATTCCTATTTTGCATCTCTAGCTCCAGCACTGCCAATGCCAATGCCAGCTTGACATCATTCAGCATTGACAAATGTTTGTTTTATTTTGAGCCATGGCTTTGAATCATGAGCAGCTACTAAATAAGAGTGGCTTCTATTGTGACTGCCAACCCAACACTACAATAGACCATACTAACTGAAACTTGGGAGCCACCCAATAGCGCACACTCCAACCCATCAATCAACATGACACACTTGATGCATAGACAGATCAGCTGATAGATACCAGTGTTTTGCCTCATAGTTACTTACAGTAGCTGGCTGGCATTAGCTGAGGTTCCCATGTGCTTGCAGTGTGGTGTGGTGTGGTGTGCAGTTGAGTCAGAGTGGTGAATTTGTCAGTGGTGGAAAGGCAATACTGAAACTAAGCACTAAGTACTGAAATTAAAGGAATTCAGGGTTCAGCAATTTAAACTGGAACTGAAAGTTGATGCGGTGTCCATTCTCAGTGTTTTGGCATTTTAGCATGTGCAGCATTCATAGTCAGCCTGCGTATGGTGGGTTGCAATCAGGATTGCGATAACCAAGCCCTGTTTTTTAAGCCATGCAAGCTGCTATTGGGGGACTTTGTATATATTTTATACATGCTAATAGATGCTAAATGTTCAATCCTGTTGTTGGCAGTGATAGTGATGGGGGGGTGAACATACTGTTTAGCTGCCCTCGGCTGGAAGACAACTCAAGTAGAAGCCACGGCTTATAAATGAAAGCATCTTTTATTGCATTATTTTATTTTAACTTGCAGCTTCTAGTTGAGGGCAACTTCAAGTCAGTGAAATACGGTACTTGAAAAATTACCTTCTTTTGCCTCTTTCCACTGCTGTTACATTGGCTGTGAACCACAATGGCACCTTAGCCCTTTTTCCCTTTGATACATTTGGGATTGAGCTACAGTGGTAGTCAATCCATCAGTAGCCACAACAGGTCATGCCAGGCCATGTTGTATGCTGATATCACTTTCGATGCATTGGGTGACACAGAGCTAGTGAGAATGATATTGCCTTCTGGTGCACCATAGTAACTGATATTGTTCATTGTGGTGAAGGTCACCACTGTATCTGCCACTTCTATCATCACCTTTTAAAAAGCTTGCCACTTTTCTTCTGTACCATCTACGTTCACAATATCCTTCATGCTTACCTTTTATTTATAAAGAGTAAGGTAGTCCCCTAGGTACCCTCCCAGTATTTGAAGCAGCTGTTCAATGTAGTCAAAAGGTTGGGGGATGCTGTGTACTCAGACTTGTGAGGAAGTATGCAAAATACAGCAAACTCCAAAGAAAATATATTTGATTTTATTTTATTTCATCAAATGTTGCCCATAGAGCACCATGTCATGGGAAAGGACCCCTGACACTTCACTCTCTGTAGGGGCTTCTTCAGGGTGACATGGTATGCAAAATAGTTTCCATTTATCAAAAATGTGATTCTGATATATTTCTTATATCAGCAGTCTGTCTCATTTCATTTGTTTCTTGTTTTGTATTTCTCCAATATTCTCCTTATTGACTTTTATTCATACAGTCAGCATGTCTGCTCTGTGGAAAGACAGACTGCTGATATAAGAAATACATCAGAATCACATTTTTGATAAATGAAAATGATTTTGCACACCACATAACCCTGAAGAAGCCCTTATACAGGACGAAATACCAGAGGTCCTTGTCCATGATATGGTGATCTAGGTGTAACATTTGATGAAATAATAGAAAATCAAAGATATTTGCTTTGGAGTTGGCTGGTTTTCTACATACTACCTCTGATTTATACCTCATTTGCTGAAGTCTACTTTTTTGAAATCCCATACCCTTCTTAGTTTTGCACCCTTGCCTATCCAGACTTGGACCTCCAGTGCTGTTGTTCTTTGATCACTGAAACCAAGTGGTTTCAGGACTGCTACATTTTGAATCCTCTAACAGTTCTTGAGGACCAGATCCAGCAGTGCCTCCTCCCTTATTGGGCACTGAATTCATTGTTCTGTGAATGTTTCCTGGCTTGCATTCACCAGAAGCTGATTCCTAGTACTGTACTAGTCATGAAGGATACTTTCCAGTCTATATCTGGCATGTTGAAATCCCCAGCTAACACCACGTTCTCTAGACTGGCTTCTATTTTTAGTGTCTCTCCCAATTCCCTGTCTGTTTCTTAATACTTGCACAGAGGTCTGTAGACTACTCTGATCCAAATTTGTTTCCCCTTCCCTGTTGCTACTAGTACCTACAGAGTATCCATTTTTCCTGTCCCCCTTTGATTATATATTTCTATTGCTTCAATCCTCTTCTTAACATACAGCACTACCCCTCCCCCTGCCCTTTCCACATCCTTTCTGAATACTATGTAGCCTGGTATTGCCATGTCCTAGTCATGGTTTGACATTGTCCACCAGATCTCTGTTACTGCTACCAGGTCATGTCCACATCTGTGATCAGTGTCTGAAGTTCCAGCATTGTGCTGGCTGGGCTCCTAGCATTGACACATGCCATCTTCCAAAATTTCCCCCTGACACCTTTTACCTCCTCCCTGAGCTTGCTTGATCCTACTGAGTTCAGTGGAAAGTGAAAGTTAGACCACCAAAAAGGTTTTCCAACTCTTATCTGCAGTAGTTATATATTGCATTCTAACAATGACCCATGAAGAGAGGTGATAAGACCTTTTTTCATTACACGAGGGAGAAGAGGAAGATTAGGAAAGGAATAGCCAGAATGAAGAAAGGAGAGAAGTAGGAAAAGGAAGATAAAGGTAAGGCAGACATCCTGAACAGATATTTCTGTTCTGTGTGTCCACAGTGGAGGACAATTGACTGATTGTGCCATTAGGGCAGAGGTGGGAAGGAAAGGGGCCATTGTGGATCCCATTCCAGTTAAGAGGGCACAGGAGGGCTTAAGAACATTGCATATGGTTAAGTCCAGGAACATACCTGTAGATGGGCTACATCCCAGAGTGCTTAAGAGAATGGGGCAGGTCCTTACTAAACCACGAGATGAGCTATTCAATAACTTTCTCCAGTGAGCTATTCAATAGCTCACTGGAGAAAGGGATGTACAGAAGGATGGGAGGATAGCAGATGTCATTCCCCTGAACAATTGTGGGAGCAGAGATGTTTTAGGGAACTACAAACCTGTTAGCCTAATATCTATTGTGGGTTAATTGCTAGGGAATGTAATAAGGGAAAGAACAGCAAGTTTCCTAGAGATGAATAGACTGCAAGACAAAAGACAACATGGGTTCATTGTGGGGAGGTCATGCCAGACACACATAATCAATGTCTGCAAATGGGTGACAAAGACAGTGATACAATGACTTTGGGGATGCCTTTGATTCTGTACCACATGGATGGTAGATTAAGAAGATACAGGACCTTGAAATGGGACACAATTAATAGATGGGTGTGAAATTGGTTAAGTGACAGGACCCAGAGGGTGGTAATAAATGAACAGTTCTTGGGAGTCATTGGGGTCACCTGAAGGGTGCCAAAGGGATCAGTCTTGGGACCTGAACTCTTCAACGTCTTTATCTATGATATAGGGGGTGGGAATGAGGGAAAGATATGTCTTTTTTATGGATGATATTAAGATCTGTGGTTGGGTAGATAGTGATGAGTCTGTCAGAATTATGAAAGAGGACCGGGGTAGATTGGAAATGTTGTTGAAAGTATGTCAATTAAATCTGTGACCAAGACATGCACAGTGATGCACATAGGGGTAAAAAATCCTAACACTAAATATAGAATAAGGGATGTAGTAGTAGAAAGCATTACAGAGCAAAAGGACATGGTTGTAAGAATTTCACACAGTATGAAGGCACCAGTATAATACAACAGGGCAGTAGCTAGGGTGAGCTGGATGTTGGAGTTCGTAGGAAGGGAGATCACCAGCAGGAGAAAGGAGATGCTGCTACTACTACTGCATAGGTTACTAGTTCATCCTAACCTGGGTGCTGCTACTACTGCATAGCTTATTGGTTCAACCTAACCTGAAGTACTGTGTGCAGTTTTGGAGTCCATATCTAAAGAAATACAGGGACTGCATGGAACCAATGCAGAGGAGGGTAACAAGGATGCTCCAAGGTAAGCAGAAAAAGACATAGGAGAAGTTTGGCAGATATGAGCAAGTACATGCCTGAGGCAAGCAGGGAGAGAGGGGACATGACTAAAACATAAAAATAACTACATGGGGTTAAAATAGTGGATAGTTTGGGATTTCTCAGACTGAGTGGGAACACAAACATCAGTGGCAACTCCATTAAGCTGGTGGCTATAGGCTTAAGGCAGATACCAGGAAGTTATTTTTCACAGAGAGTGTGGTGGAGGGTGAAATAGACTACTGCAGAGATCACCTTTCCAAAACCAGGGGTAGGAGCCAAAGAAGAGTGAGACTGATATAAGGGCTTGGTAAAGACCTCACAGGGAAGGAGGAAGGAAGGAAGGGGAGAGTGAAAATCCTAGTACATCAGAGATAGCCTGCACTCACCTGGTTATAGTTACAGTTCATAAATCAAATCAGAAGGTCCAAATCAAGAGATGCTCAAATATATTTATTCAGAATATTAATTCTAGTGGCACTTGACAACCTCAGAGTGCTTGCACTCAAACATGGGCTACTCAAACACCATATGTCAGGTACCCAGCACCTTGCTTAGTTGGAACTTTATCATGGGTCTGAACAAGAGCACTCTGAGGTTGTCTGTTGTCACTGGAATTAATTTTCTGAATAAATATATTGTATCTTGACAATCTCTTAGTTTGAGACCTTGTGGTTTGATTTATGTACTGTAACTATAACCAAGTGAGTGCATACCCTCCCTTGTCTTCTGAAAGTAGCATTCAGACATTTGAATGCATTTGGTATGATGCAGGCTGCAATTAAAATTGGAGACTGCACTTGAGTCCAGCCAGTTAATGGTGTTTGTCACACTTACATCAATGACGTGTGAAGAAATGTTTGAAACATCCAGGATTTGTGACTGATGTTGATAAAACTTGTGGATGCAGTCTGTCAATTTCACCCAGCCCAAGGTAAGGAAAAAAAAGTACAGCTGCAGTATAACCATGCAGAGCCTAGTAATAAAGTGAAGGAGGTCATTTGGAAAAAATAACTTTTCAGTCTTGCCAAAGGCAAACTGCATTGTACTCAATAAGAATGAGTAGAATAATTGGATGCAAACTTGTGGTTATCAAATTTTACAAATGTTGGCGTCAAATATGAGGAACAAGCTCATTTGTAGCATGATCAAATGGTGCCAAAATGTTAGAAAGGCTCATTAGAGCTCTAGGGGCTGATTCAGTGCTGCTGAAATCTTAGTCAAAAGCATATCGTTGAGCTCTATTAACACATATCTTCACACTTTTTCACATTTTATGATTTTCCATCATAGAAATCTGTCATATATTGTCAAGTGTCTTGTTACCTGTTACTTAGCAAAGCAAGGGAAAAGGACATTTTGCTGCATTACCAGCACCTCAGTAGTCGAATTTGGGATTTCTGAAAGAACAGGGTAATTTACATTAAAAGCAAACAGGGAAATATATGTGTATATATATATATATATATATATATATATATATATATATATACACACACACACACATATGAATTTATTTTAGTATTCTGAATATATTGTTTGCAGTTTAGATTTAGTCACATTATAAAAAAAAATGACTGTTTAATATCCAGAGATGTTTGGGTACTATTAGGTGGTGCTTGTCTGTGTCTATTTACTTATAATTTTCAGAGTATATTCCTCAATAGAATGTGTGTCAGTGGAATAGATACTTCAAATAGATAGCCACAATCAAACCTAGATAGTAAAGACCTAATGCATTGTTTTTATAGTAGTGCAGATATGCAGAATACAGTTAATTACATGTTTATTACAGTGTGTGTTTTGTACTGTAGCTGCAGTATTCGGCCCATTGTTTTAAGCAAAGCATGTGGATACTCCTAGGTAACTGCACCAGTTAGTAAATATCAAATGGTGGTGATAGTCTACTTTCTACCCTCTTTTTGTACTCTGTAAAGCTATTGGTATGCTTAGAAATGTCTGGGACACATTGTGCTGCAAATTCACAGTGTCTTAGATGTACAGTACACTGCTACTTTAAATGGATACAATTCCAATTGGATGCTAGGGGCCCGATTTTCAAAGGTTGGTGCAGGGTTTGCATTAAGTCTTGTGTCAACCCTGATGTTGGTTGCAACTGTGTCAAACTCCTTTGATGCAACTGTGCCAAACTGTAGTACATTTGGTGCACTTGCAACATTTTCCACAATTTAAGGTAGCCTGCACAAAAGCCCCATAAAAAGGGTCCCCCAGATGGCACAAGTTAGACCGGGGTGAGCTGGTCTAACTTGTTGCATTTGGCACACTGACTGAAGATCATGACAGGTGCCAAAAGAATGCCACAAGCCCCCTGCATCATATGTTTTGCACACAAGGGGCCTGCAGCATTCTCAAACATTTTGATAATTGGGCCCTAGGTCTAAAATACCTTGCAAAATGAATCCCACAATGTGCAATCATTTAACAGATATTCCTGCATCACCAAATACAAAGTAAGGTGAGTGTGTTAAAACCTTTTGTTGAACATAAAGCAGCAACAGTAAATCAACATCCTTTGCTGAAGTCATATACTAATGTCCAAATAATAACTGCATAAACTATTGAATAAAACAGTGGTTCATAAAATGTACCGTTGTCATAAGCACACTTATAATGTATTGAATCTACCTCAAAATGTTTTATAAGCAATAATTTGTCATCATATCATAACAAATTAGTCACTATACCACAAATCATAACAAGTCAGTCAGTATATTACAGCTAAATCAATGGCATGATTGTTTATTTCACCTAATCTTATTGGTTAACACTTAAAGTATGTCACCTTAATACAGTCCAGATATACCATAGTGTATAGATTGACATCAGTAGTGTTTAAGCAGTAACATTAACAACACAATTTCAAAACATTCACAAAGGCATTATGGTTGAAGCAATTGTTCAAAATACAACAAACTAAAGTCTGAGCGATATAAGTTAAACTAATTTAGATAGAAGGTACAAACTAATTTAGAAAGGAAGCACATATAATAGTTCTAAATATTTAATTAAATGTGAGCATACAAATAATTATTAATATCACATCAGTGAAAACACTGCATAGCATATAAAACATTTGCCTACAGTACATATAGATGTGAACATTAAGTAGATGTACATTAACAATCCATTAAAGTACTGTATTTTCATATACATTTTTTAATAGTAATTGGCCACTAGATGTTTACACTACACCAAGTTCTGTAACACACAAGCATTTGTCAATGCCGAATGTTGTCTTGCTGGTTTTGGCATTGGTAGTGCAGGAGTTAGAGAGGCACATAATAGAAGTAGCAGTGAAGTATAGAACCAACATCAACACCACCGCACCCAGAAGAGAGTGACAGGCATTAGGGTGTGTGTTTGGGTCGCTGACCATAATGCTCATGCTATTTCACCTCACTCTACCCTGCAGAGTCTGACAAGTGTTGCGTTGTGCCTTGGGGTCATCTGGCCTTATGCTCACCCTATTTCATAAGGAAGCATGTTGAGATGGGTGCAGCATAGGAGAATGGGTTGAACTTTGGGTTTGAAGAGTCCAAAGACACACCCTTGATGCCTGTTAGTCTGTACAGGGTGAGATGTAATGGTTAGAAACCCTAACCCCCAGGGCATGTGTTGGTATTTGCACTCCAAATTTTAAAACATGGCCTTTTTGTGACCCCACCTCATGAAAGCATTTGGGACCTCTGTTCATGAACAGTGCCCCTGTGATTTTGTTATTCTGTCTCAAACATTGATTTCCCACAGCGACTGTGCCATTCTGCACCACATGAAAATGTCAGTTGCACCATTGATAAGGAGGTGTGAAGAGATGGCAATGTGGGAAATCTGGAGTGAAAATATTAAACATTCTCGAAGTTATGAGCATGTGAGAAAACTGCACATCACACGCTCATAACACAGTCATTTAGTGGAATTATTTCACTAAATTTTTAACACAGCCATTTTGGGTTCTCTGCTCATGAACAGTGGCACTATGATTACCTTAATCTACACGAACATTGATTTCCCATAGCGACTGTGTGATTGTGCACCAAATGTGCAAAACTACATTTTGGGCAGGATGTGACAAATGACAGCTGAACTGTTCATAAGAAAGTGTGCAAAAATGACAATGTTGAAAATCTGGAGTGAAAATATTACACATTCTCGAACTTACGACTGTGCATGGACACTACACAACGCATGCTTGTAACAGTCATTTTATGGAATTTTTTCACCAAGTGTTCAACAAAGGCATTTTGGGACCTCTACTCATGAACAGTGTTACTGTGATTTTCTTACTCTGTTCTGAACATTGTTTTTCTACAGCAACTGTGCCACTGCTCGCCGGATGTGCGAAAACACAGTTCAGGTAGGATGTGGTAAATGAAAGCTATACTGTTCATGAGGAGGTGTGAAAAAATGGCAATGGTGAAAATCTGGAGTACAAATATTAAAAATTATTGAAGTTACGAGCATGCATGGAAACTGCACAATGCACGCTTGTAAGGACGTTTGTCACTTAATTTTCAACATAGACATTTTAGGACCTCTGCTCATGAACAGAGTCACTGTCCCAAATACTGATTTCCCACAGCAACCATGCTATTCTGTGCTGGAAGTGCGTAAACACATTTCAGCCAGGATGTGAAAAATGACAAGGGTACGTGAACACTGCGCAACGCAAACTCATAGCACAGTCATTTAATGGACTTTCATCACCAAATTTTCAAAATAGGCATTTTAGGACATCTGTGATTTTCTGACGCTGTCCCGAAAACTGATTTCCCTCAGCGATTGCACTATTATGTGTTGGAAGTGCGAAAACACATTTTGGCCAGGATGTGAAAAATGACAGCTATACTGTTCATAAGGAGGTGTGGAAAAATGGCAATGTTGAAAATCTGGAGTGAAAATATTACAGATTCGTGACGTTATGAGCGTGTGTGGAAACTGCACAACGTACGCCTGTAAAATAGTCATTTAATGGACTTTCATCACCAAATTTTCAACATAGGCATTTTAGGACCTCTGCTCATGAACAGTGTCACTGTGAGTTTCTTACTGTGTCCCAAACACTGATTTCCCACAGCAACCACGCTATTGTGCGCCGGAAGTGCGAAAGCACATTTCCGCCAGGATGTGAAAAATGACAGCTATACTGTTCATAAGGAGGTGTGAAAAATGGCAATCTTGAAAATCTGGAATGAAAATATTACAGATTCATAAAGTTACAAGTGTGTGTGAAAACTGTGCAATGCACACTCATAAAACAGTCATTTTGTTTTCACCAAATTTGCAACATAGGCTTTTTGAGAGCCCACCTCATAAACACTGGCACTGTCATTTCGTTAATTGGTCCCAAAAGAAGATTCTGTGCAGTGACCGCGAAATCACCTTTCAGGACTGAATAACACCATGACAGTGGCTGAATTCATGAGGAGGGTTCAAATAACTCTATGTTGAAAATTTGGTGCCAAAATTCCCCCAAATGCCTGAGATATGCATCAAAGTTGCAAAAAACCCTATTTATGCATTATCCAGATAACCGGCATTTCTTCAGTTTGTGGTCGACTTTGAAAAGTGCAGACGTGTTCCCAGTCCACCAAAGATCATCGCGCCTGGCTGTGGAGATAAGTAGGAGGTGAGGGTGTGTGTGGGGAGGCAGGGTACATAGAGGTTGTGCACAGATTGTAGGAGGGGGCTGTAGACTACGAAGGACCATTTTCTACTTTACAGGGAAAAACAAAAACACAGCAGGAAGGTGTTTGTTTTTACAGGTACATTTGACACACTGGGGTGGGCTCCCAGTATGTCACCTGTGTGTTTTTTTTGGGGGGGACTGTAGCCGATTGGGATTGGGCACCCCATTGGCAAATAAAAAAGAAAGTTTGGGGAGGATGTTGCCGACAAGGACGGGGCTCCCTCATCGGCAAATGAACTGGTAAGGGGGGGTGTCACCTGCTTTTTTTTTGTCGGGGGGGACTGTAGCCAATGGGGATTGGGCACCCCATCAGCAAATAAAAAATAGTGTTGGGGGGTTATGCCAACATGGATTGGGCTCCTCATAGGCAGATGAACTGGGGAGGGGGGCCCTATGATGCTGACAGGGGGATTGGACACCCCCCTTAATTCAGCTTTTCTGGGGAAGTGTGTGAGGCAGATGGCACAGCTGCCACCATGTCACACTGAAACTTATGCTGGGAAAGGCACACCCTGCAATGAGGTGGAGCTCCCTCATTGCAGTGGCAATGTAAAACCTTTCCAGGTGGTGGACATACTTTTGCACTGCTGTCATAGACAGCAAGCAATCTAATTCGTGCCTTGGAGCCTAACCCCAAAAAGCAGTGGTGCCACAGGCCACAACAGGACCACACCTCCAATACCTTCTATTCCAAAGTTACCGCAACATGTTTCTTGTGCAGGCACAAGACAACATAAAAAATTATATCTACAACATCTAAATCAATAATTTGCCCATGTGTACTATTATTGTATAGAGCTTAAATAACTAGCCTACACTACATGTACAATTCCTCAGTTGATATGGTGCAAACCAAACCCAAACCACTTCAGTTAATGTGTTATATGTATTGCGCCTTACCACCAACAGCAAGTTAATAATCTACAAACGACATACAATTCAACTACTCAGTGGGAATTTAAATGATCTCAAAGGACTGTTTGCAAAAAAAAAAGAGAAAAAAAAACATATTGATTTTTATGTGGTCATTGCATGCAAAAAAAGAAAATGCAGCCGTCATATGTAATGAGTGTACAAAGTATTGTGATCAGAGTATTACTTATGCTGTTGTATCCACATTTAAACTTACAGTACTGACTGCATTGTTTGCTATTGTTCCACAAAAAAGACTTCATTTGGGTTCCAACAACAGAAATGAGACCAGCTTTGGAAGTTATTTAATTTATTCTTTGGTAACCGCGTAACGCCCACAAGGAACAAGTATCTGTTTTCAGGGGTGACCTGGGAGCACTGGGGTGATTAAGTGAATTACTCAGAGTGATACAGTATGCAAGCGGAGGTTGTGGGAATCAAATCTAAGTCTTCTGGATGTATTAAACTCCTTTACAGCTCGTTACTCTAACCTCTAGGCTATACTGCCAGACAGTTAAAATGTGCATATATTGCCAGAAAGTTATTTGCACTACTGTCTACTGAATGTTGAAAACATGATTCAGTAAAAGCACTAGAAGTGTTTAAGGTAAACAATTCAATGGAATTTCTTCCATGGAAGTACAATATGGATAATGTAAATAGAATGCCTCAGGTGTACCATGTATTCCAGCATGGAGCCTTTTAGTCTGGCAAGGATAATAATGTTTTTGTCATGAGTTCCTCTTATGTTGTTGCTGCATCATGTTGAGCTCTAGGGAGAGAGACCTAACTATGAAAAGGGACCAATACTTTATATTTTTACACTGCAATCTTACTTAACCAAACAACATTTGTCAATTATATTTAAAGAATTTTAATTGACTTCCCAGGAGTGTAAGGACACTTCAACTTTGGTCTCATGCCATACCATGCTTCTGGGACATGTATTAAAATCCTTTAATGCACACACTGTCATGGACTATTACTTCCATATATAATGCACATCCATATATAAACAATATAATGCACATCTGTAAGGTTTTGTACTTTTGGATCTTATTTTGTTTGCACTTGGCACATAATTTTATCACAGGTCAACTGTTAATGTATTCTACTGTCCACCTTACTGAATTTGTACACATCTGACACATCTGTGAATGAGCTGTTACCAGCTCAGTATGTCTTTCAAGTTCAAGTTTAAATTCAAGTTTATTTACATTTTAATAGGATAAGGCACTAGGCAAGCCTATTTTCAGGGCTGTCCTGTATTATATAACACCATTCATCACAAATATTACATAGAGACAAGCAAGTACAATGTCACAAGGAAAACATTGCTAGAGTTGATAACAAAACAAGGGAACAATTCCAAAAAAGCTGTTTTAAAACTGGAGTAAGTAGCTTGTTAAGTATTTTTGGAGGAAGAGAATTCCAAATGGTAGTTGCAATACAGTCTAAACACATTCACCCACATTTGATTTTTACTAGAGGGATTTTCAGTCCTTTACCTTTGATGTCTTGTAGTGAGTAAACTGTTGCATTAGGTAACATTTTGATTGTAAGGTATTCAGGTGCCAAACCCCTCACACATTTATACAAAAGTCACCTAGAAGCCTTTTTTTGCCTAAGTTCTAGAATTGTCAGATTCAGTTGAAGTAGCATTGTGCAATGATGATATATTACATGGGGACCTGTTCAATCCAAGATACTGTAAATTTTGCCAACCAACAATGAAGTCTATCCAATTTCTGCAAAGTATTTTTATTTGCAGACCAGTAAATGATACTTCCATAATCAATTAAGGGAATTATTACTGAATTTACCAAATTTATTTAGCCTCATGTGTCATACAATTTTTGTGCCTGCAGAGGACCCCTAATTTTGGGGAGACTTTATCACAAATATAGTCAATATGGGTATTGGAATTTAACTCAGGGTCAACCCACAGTCCTAACTATTTATAGGAAATAACATGGTCCATCACCGTTCCCCTAATAGAGTTTATTTGTAAGTCAGATGACAGAGCACTAGCTCATCCCACTTTGGCTTTAAATAGCATCAGATTAGTTTTCTTTATGTTTAACACAAATTTGTTCTCTACTAACCAATTGTCAAGTTTATTGAATTCTTGTTGAAGCAATTTTTCTGTGCTAGTATAGTCTTTCACTGGATAGACACTGTAATAGCATAGAAAAAGTTCTGTTACAGATAAAACTTTTAAATAATAAATACATACATAAATGAGTAAATAAATAATCAGTCAATTAGTCAATCAATTAATCAAAAAATGAATAAATAATGGAGCTACCATGCTACCCAACCTTCACTGCTGGTTTGAAAGGCTGCACCAATTGTGGGGGAATGGGAGGAGCCCCTTTAGGGTACAATCAACAGCTTGGTTGCTCAGTCGGAGCACAGAGAACTTCTGAAAAGGGTTCCATGGCATATGTTCCATGGCTTTCCAAACTTTTCTGTAATGCATATATCATTCTGTGGGTCTCACAATTGTGCATCTCCCAAGTCAACTGCTTATGAAGCTCTGAAGAGGTCATGTCTGCCATTTGCAAATGGTGGTGCGCTAACTGTAGATGCATGAAGGCCTCTACATATTCAAAGAGGGGCCTTTGCATGCCCCCAGACACTCTGTACACCTGTGTAGTGGTGTGTAGGACCCCATGGACTGGATCATTACATAGTTTTACGAAATTACATTTGCTGTCATTATGAACAAATCAAGAAAGGAAGCAAATAGTGTGGAAAACAGAGGAATTAATCAACAGGTCATCATAACCAAATAGAAAACAAATCAGTCAATGCATTAAGGTCATACATAGTAACATAGCACTATGATGACAGAATGGACTTAGGATCCACCTTGTCTATCCCTCCTACCAAAAGGCAGTGACTACACTCAATTCAAATATAGATACAAATCCAAACATATCAGCCAGAATGTTCTCCTACTCATGCTGTGTACTCTGAATGCCATCTCCCCTCCTGAATCTATCTAGTCTTGTTTTGAAAGACTGAATAAGGCTGGTTTATTCAAATTCACTCGGTAATCTATTCCAAATGTTACCTATCCTCTGTGTGACACTAAGCTTTCTAACATTTCCCCTTATTCTACCCTCTGCCCCTAAGTTTGTTATAGTTCTGCTTGAATTCACTATCTCAAGCACCTTTGAATACTCCACAGAGTCCATGTTCTTTAATATACTGAAAACTGTAACCATGTACTTTATGACCTTCTCTTTTCCAGGCTGACTAATGTATAGTATGTTCAATGTCTTCTCATACTGCAGTTCTTGTCTCCTTTGCCACTAATATGTTTGTCGGTCATGTGATGGACTTTCTTGATCTCTTCAATCCCCTTTCTGTTAGGCTTGTCCATAACTGGATGCAGTACTCTAGGTGCAATCAATTTAAGGCCTTGAATTACCTCTCTTAACCTGTTTCTTACCCCCTCCTAATCCATTCCTGCATTGCAATTGCAATCTTGGCTGTGGAAGCACACTGCCCATCTGGTGTTAGTCAACTGTCCACAATTACCTTTTGATCCTTTGACACAGTTGTGCTGTTCACAGTTGTACCACATAGGATGTATGTGAGACCCAGATTTCTTGCCCCATCACCAACTAAAGAAAAAGGAAAAATGATTTAAAAATAATTATTTAACAAACTATACAGTTTACTCAGTCCTGACCTGGATATTAGCATCAGTATGAATTGTTTAAAACCAAACATATAGATGCAGATAGGGTTGTGTGATGGCGGTGGTGGTGGTGGGGAGGTCACCAGAGACCAGATAAGGTCTGTAGATATAGAATAGGTAGGGAACACTTGGACAGACTAAGTGGGCCAAGCAGTGTTTTTCTGTTGATAAATTCTGTGGGTGCAATTTTTGTACAGTTGGACACACACTACTTGTATCCATATTTTGGATGCATGCTGCATCCACCCAAAGACATCCAGATGTCTTCATTCTGTTCACAGACATCTGGACACATTTGTGATGATTCCCAAAGTTTACAGCAATTTCTGCCACAGCTACAGAAATTGCGTCCATCTTCTGGACCCAAGTGCAGAATTCCATTCGTGGGGTTAGACCAAATTTTTGTGGACACAAGCTTCTAAAATGTGCCCCCATCCATCTTTTCATGTTTTTATGTGTAAATTCCTGAATTTGAATATTCCGCTGAGTATTAATATTTTACGGCTGAAATACTGAGGTATTTGTTATTTTCACTACAAAAGATAAAGGCTTTAAAATGCCTAATCTTCTATCCTCTCCCCCAGGTGTGCTGGGCTAGTACATCGCCACCCCATGTTGTCTCCCATCTTGACCCACCCCTCCATCACCCCATACATTTAACATCAGTACAGATCAAATTTAGCTAAGCTGGCACAGTCTCAACTCCTGAAAATGTCTTTTTAAGGTGCATCCCCTCCTCTGTAGCACAATTACTCCCAACAAAAAGTGTCTCATTTCTCAAGTACAGTTGCAGCAATAGATATGGTATGATATTTCCAGATATTGTGTAGTATTTCTAAACAGATTTTCTTCAGTGGCTCTGCAGGGAGAAGGCAGGACATTTCTCTAGAGAAAACACACACATTTTTAGAAATATCAGATCATGTAATTGCAGCCTTTGCTATATAAACCTTAGTCCATGACTGTGGGGTCAATAGTAGCCTAAAAAAAGGTAGTCAGCCATTTCTCCTTTCTATCTTGAAGAGCTCTGCCATTATCTAATAATATTGTCAACTGACAGGCAGGGAGATGGTGCGGGAAAGCATTACAAGCATTCCGTAGTGATGCTAAACAGATTTGTCAATGCAAACCAATGCAATAGAACCTATCCTGTGAGAACATCTGTCAGGCATAAGCCTTTTAAAGGGCAATTGCCAGCTTAACAGCTTCACACTGAAGTGTGGCTCACACTGTGGGGCTGATACCAGTTTTCTCTTTTTGGGCAAAAACATTCTTTTTACATACTGTTTACAGCAGTATAGTAGATTGTAGCTGGCTGGTTGTCATGCCTTCTAAGCTGACATTTGCTTTCACCAGAAATCCCAGAGTACCCTGCAGTTAACATCAGAGCAGGGTTGCAGCACTGAGAGATGCAGTAGCCTGCAGGACATGTTATAGATGTTATAAACTCAGATCGCATGTCTACCCATCTTGATGTTCTCCCAGGGCTAGGTACAGTCTTCTGTGACTATACTAACTCCTGAGGGGAAAGCAGGACAAGCAAACAAAAGATCAGCACTTGAAAAAAAAACTAAAAATATGCACTACAGGCTATTGAATCTCCCACTGTTGCAGCCCTCATCTGATGTCAACTGCAATAGATTCTGGGAATTGTAATTACAGAAAATGTCAGCTTAAAAGTCACCAAAATCAGTTTGATCAATCTGCTATACTGCAGTAAGCAGTAAGTAAAAATGTTTTTACACACAAAGGGCAAAATGGGACCAGTCTCACTCCTGGTTGTGGGGCTTAGTGTTGATTGTTTCCCTTTATGTATCCCACCTAAACACACAACACACCCCAAATATACCAGAATGAGATACCAAATCATTGTTACAACTTTACAAGCACTAAATTTTACACTACTGCTTGTTACCTACACAGTATTTTGGCCATTGTAGAACCACTGTTTGTTGTTTGTTGTATTGTATTGTGTATTATGTTCCATGACATGGGCATCTTTGATAAAGGGATCTGATCTCAAGGGTCTTCTGATTATGAATAACATGAACACAATCAATGATACTGAGTTACAATACACAGCTGGAATATTTTTCTGTAAGTTTGAAAAGGTTTTCTTATCATACTGTACTTTAAAAGTAACATTTTCAGAATGTTCAGTACAATTTGAACTCTTGAGTGTGAGTAATCAGAAACACATGTTCAGCCCAGACTTTATTTTTTGTTTATGAAATCACTCACTTACCGACACTATCTCCAGTAATAAAAAACACACATGCTTAAAAATAAAATAAGCAAGTTCTTAAAAACAGTCTAACTTTTGTATGACAAAAATTAAGAACTCAAACAACAAAATATGAAGAACTCATTGATGCACACACCCTTTGCCAGCTGTAACATCATTATGACACTCCAGCTTCATTCACATAGCAAATGATGTCACAGCACCTACTACAGTAAGTGTGTGAACCAGCATGTTCTTTATACTTTGGTATTATTTTCTAAATTTTTGTTGATGGAATATCTGACATATTATCCTCAAGTAGCACCCTCTGCATACTCATAGTCCATGAATTTGTGGGCCAAGTAGCCTAGCCTAATATTTTAGGTGTTAGATACATTATTAATACAATCATTCACCAATGTGTTATAATATACAGTATATCATAATGCTACACTTAACCAAAAGAAGAGCAGTTCAACAATTCTTGATGACTTAATAATGGGCATATGCTGCATTTTAGCTGGGCATTCTACCCAAAGCAGTGAAATCAAGATAAATACTTAAGGCTAAGTTCAGATAAACTTCTGGGCTATAAACATAATCAGGAACAATCCTTAGTCATGACAAGGAACAAGAAGACCAAGATAAACTTAGTTCAAGATTGGAGCTTCCATTTGGGATAAAAAGGTATCAAATACTTAGGCCTGACTGTTGTAAGTTCACCAGTTGATAGCAGAAATTAAAATTCTGACCATTTACCACATAATATTTAAGAGGATGTAGAATGAGGGCTCAAATTACCACTATTTCTTTGGAATCACAATAACAATGTAAAAATGAACGTCCTGCCAAGAATTAATTATCTGCTAAGTGTACTTCCAATTCCTGTTATTAAGATCCTCTGACAAGCTGTGCATCAGTGCATCTTTGCTTCTGTTCTGAAAGTCTGTTCTTTAAGATCAAGTGAAGCAGCTAATTGGCTAGCGCAGAAACTGCAACAATATTTCAACAGATGGACCTTTTATTTCTCAAGGTGATCAGATCAAAATAACCTATGAGAACCCTTCAACAAACTACAAACAGCCCTTTCCACCTTTATAAGCTTGCTTTTGATCATTTTACTGACACTTACAGATATTTTCCATCTTGAGTTCTATTTATGGCTTATGACCACATACAGTATCCAATTACTTATATATTCTGCTGTCACTTGCTTTCTCCTCAAGTTTCTTTAATTTCTAGTTGTATGCAGAGGTGACCCTTTTTATTAGGGGATTATCACTAATTTATAATATTTATGATATTGCTACTGTGGGTGTCATTGTATTGTAATTTTGCATTTGTATATTATTTGTGTTTTAGTACCTTTGTAACCTTTAATAATACATAATCTACCTTGCACCTTTTCAATCTAATATGTCAAGAGGCATCATGCGAATGAATTAATAAATCTCATAGTGTCATCCCATAATTTGTATGGTGCAAAATTCAAACAAATATATAGTTATATACAGTATCATATGGGGAAGAAAAGCTCCTATGGCCTCCTGCAGTATAAGCACCTCCTAGCACAAGATCATTTTTAAATTATTCACTTTATGGCCTACGTATTTATGGTGAATAAAATAGGATGATGGTAAAATGCATAAGTTTTCCTGGCATCCATTGGTCCAACAGATGTTTGCTGGCATTCATTGGTCCAACAGATGTTTGCTGGTGTCCATTGGTCCAACGGAAGTGCATCACACTTTTGTACCAGTGACACAGGATTGAGAGAGGGCATTGGGACAGTGGTGCAGCTGGGAAACAGTGCAGCCTCTGCAAGTGATTCCCACTCATGGGAGTGAATGGTATGGCAACCAGCACCACAGCAGCCCCTTTAAAGGACAATCAAACTTACCCCTCCCTGGCTTAACTGTAGTGTTGAGCACAAACCAAAACAACCTAAACATGATGCAGTTGGGCTTATAGTGAGGTACTTTCATGTAAAAACATGCACTGCCCTCAATCATTCAACACAATTGCTGAATTTCCCTAGTGCGCCTAGATGTGTGGTTCACAATAAACTCAGCTGCATACAAAAGTGAGGGTACTGGATTGCAATAGAGCTGACATTGTCAAAATGAGAGAGTGTCTCAGAAAAGCACTAGCAAACAGGCAAGAAGGAGGGGTTGAGCAACAATGGGGAAACATCAAAACTGACATCACAGAGGCAACACGCCTTTGTGTGAAGCAAATAAACAAATCAAAATGAAAGAAAAAAACACTATGGTTCTCAAAAGAATTGGTGGGGAAGGTCAGGGAGAAAAAAAGCATTTAGGAAGTATAAGGAAGCACAGAAGGAGCAGGACAGAAAACTATACTAGTTAAAGTAGAAGGAAGCAGGGAAGGCAGTCAGAATAGCAAAGGCCCAAACCAAGGAAAAGATAGCCAACTTGGTTAAGAAGGGGGATAAAAACTTTTATAGGTACATTAAGGAGTGAAGAAAGACAAAGGGAGGGATAGTGATGCTGAATAAAGGGGATGGTGGGTGGGCAGAGAGGGACAGTGAAAAAGCAGGGATATTGAATGAATACTTCTGCTCAGTATTAACAAATAAAGAGGAGGGGGAGGTACCTAATCTAATCAATAGACACACTCCGGATGAGGGGTCTATCCCAGTCCTTTCACAGAAGAAAGGGTTCAGAAAGAACTCCTAAAACTGAAGGTGGAGAAAGCAATGGGGCCTGATGGGATTCATCCCTGAATTCTAAAAGTACCAAGGGGAGAACTAGTGACACTGCTGACTATCCTTTTTAACAAATAATGAGAGGATGGCGTGGTACCTGAGGACTGGAGGAGGGTAGATGTGATTCCCCTTCACAAAAGTGGGAGCAAGACAGAGGCAGGAAACCACAGACCTGTCAGTTTGACCTCATGGTATGGAAGATGATGGAATCACTTCTGAAGGAAAGAATTGTTGAGTACCTAGAGGCCAGTGGGGCACAGGACCCAAGGCAGCATGGATTCATGGTGGGAACGTCATGTCAGATGAATCTAATCAATTTCTTTGGCTGGGTGACCAAAGCAGAAGACCAGGGAGGGGCTGTGGACATGGCCTACCTAGACTTTAGCAAGGCATTTGACACAGTCCCACACAAAAGATTAATAAACAAATTAGCCAGCCTGGGAGTGGGTCCCAGGGTGGTAGCCTGAGTAAAACATTGGCTGGACAACAGGATACAAAAGATAACAGTAAACAGAGTCCACTCTGAAGAAAGAGGGGGTTGCTAGTGGGGTACCACAGGGTTAAGTACCAAGTCCGGTCCTTTTTAATGTCTTTATAAGTGACATTGCAGAGGGACTGGAAGGAAAAGTATGCCTCTTTGCAGATTGCACAAAGATCTGCAACAGGGTTGATACACAAGGGGGGTGGAAAGGATGAGAAGGGACTTGCAAGGTTGGAAGAATGGTCAGAAGTATGGCAGCTTGGATTCAATGCAAAGAAATGCAAAGTAATGCAACTGGGAAACAAAAACCCAGGAGAAGAGTACACAACGGGGGGGAGGTAGTAACAACAACAAAAATGGAAAGGAACCTGGGGGTAATCATATCAGATGACCTAAAGGTTAGCAAGCAATGTGAGAAGGCAGTAGTGATGGCTGGGGGGATACTGGGATGTATAGGGAGAGGCATCACCAGTAGAAAACAGGAAGTTGTTATCCCTCTGTACAGACAGTTGGTGAGACCCCATCTGGAGTACTGCATCTAATTCTGGAGACTCCATCTCTGCAAGAACATAAACAGGATGGAGGCACTCCAGAGGAGGACAACTAAAATGGTGCAGGGTCTACAACAGAAGCCATTCTAGGAGAGACTAAAGGAGCTTAATATGTATACCCTTGAGGAAAGGATGGAGGGATGGACATGATAGAAACTTTTAAGTACCTCAAGGGAATCAACAAAGTCCAAGAGGGTAGCATCTTTCAGAAAAAGAGATGTGCAAGAACAAGGGGACACAATTTGAAGATAGAGGGATACGGCTCAGAGGCAATGAGAGGAAGTATTTTTTCACAGACAGGGTGGTGGACCCATGGAACAGCCTTCCTGAGGAGGTTGTGGGGTCAAAAACAGTAGGGGAATTCAAGAATGCATGGGACAGATGTAAGACAATTCTTGTGGGGTGTTGGAAGAAATAGGCTGTTGGTTAACTAGCAAATGGGCAGACTAGGTGGGCCAAGCGGTCCTTATCTGCCATCTACAGTAGGTCTATGTTTCTATGTTTTTATGCTTCACTCATATGAGCCCTGACAAGGGTCTTAGGAGTAAAGCACCAGGAAAAGTCAGCAATTCTGTTGAATGAGGCTACTTAGCAGAAGTAATGTACCTGACAAGACTGTATCCTACTGCACTGGCACCATAGCTCACAGTAATCCACTCTGTATTCATATGGATCTTAACTGACTGCTGTGCATGTTTTTGCATCCATGTTCCTCACTGCAAGTACAAGTGTATCCTGCTGTGTTATGCTCTCGGTTGTTTAAAAGGCTAGCCACACAAGGATGCACCAAGATACCCTGCACCATGGGCATGTGGCTGATTACATTGATGTTTTAGCTGTAGAGTCTGAGGCCAATGCAGAAGGATGGCAGTGCCCACATGTGAGTGGAGGGTGGTGGAAGGGAACTACAAGAAATGGTAACCCCCCCCCCACTGCCAACTGTATCCTAGACTGGGTACACATTGGCCCCACACAATGTATCCCCATGATATTAGAAGATTCCCTCGCAGCCAAGTACTGGCTGATGGGGCTGGGTGGTCATGCAGGATCCAGAGGCTAGCCAACTCTGGGTCCAGGCAGAAAAATGTCTATGGAAAAAAATCATACAGGCATGCATTTTCAGAACAAAAGCTATAGGAGCAAGTACTGATTTGGGGATGCACCTGCAGCATTCTAAATATTACACATGGTCTGAATGCTATTTTCAAATAGTGTGCTGCATTTATGAAGATTGTGCCTGCTTTACATTAAAATGATGCCCATTAGCTAGCCAAGTGGCTTGATGAGATGAGGCAGGGTGTCTCACCACCAGCTGCTCCAGTAACCTGAGTTTGGGAATGAACTGGGATCAGCAGAGGCCAGACCGGGAAGGATGGTTGTTTGTCCAGTGATGACTCTTCTCCTTCAGGGAGGGAGGACAGTGTGACCCACTACTTGATCACCACGTAATGGAAGCTGTGTGGTCTCACAACAGTCACTTCTCAGTTGCCTAGGTGCAAGCTGCTGAGACATATTGCCTCTTTACACAATACATGTGCACCGCTAGCATGCATGCCAGCCCAGGGAAGAAAAACACTCTCAAGGGGAAAATGATCAGAGCAGCAGGATGACAGCATGCACTCCTCTGGCTCTGCACCACCCACCTAATCAGCCTCTCACCCACCTATGGTTGTGCAAGAGGTGGAAGGTAAGTCCTGTGGAGGGTTGGTGGTGGGGTTGTGTGCAAGGTACCAGGTCAATATGTTGAGCACAGACTGTCACAGGCAAAACCTCACATCATAAACAGTGCGCAGTTAAACAGCTACAGGGGCCAAAATCCTGCATGGAAAAAAATGGTGAAAGAGCAGTAGTTTACCCCTGAAGCTGTTGGCTGGGAGGCAGTGATGCAGAGAATAAGACCTCTGCTGGGTGGCAATCCTCCTAGCAGTTGCTTTGACTCAGAGGGAAGAGCCATCGGCAGTGGAGCATCTGTGGACTGGAGTTTGAGTCCTGGTCCTAGATTACATGTGTGTTTTTTTATTTTATTTATTTATTTTTTACTGTTGTGTGATTGACAATTCTCTCCCCACCCTGGTTTCTCCCCATCCCAAAGTTGCCTTCCCCCTCAGTAGGTTGTTATTTTAATGTGGAGGGGGGTTGTTCAGGGGCACAGCCACCCATAATGCACTGGTTGTAGCCCCCCCCGGCAAAAAACAATGTTTTGTGTGTGGCATTCGATATTACCTCTTGGTGTTTTTACCGATCACTACAGATGTTTGCACTATATTGACAGTGTGGGATGTTGCCGTGCTATTTTTGACCATGACATATGACACCATGCCATTGGCAAGATGCCAGAAATGGGCTTCCAGTGTGTAAGTGGATAAACAAAGAATGGAAAAAATATTATTCATGTAGCCAACCCAGTGGTGTGGAGGGCTAAAGCACTGTGCACCTCACCTCCTGCCACACAGGCAGATTGGGCTCAGAAACAGAAGCAGGTTGCTCTGAGGCCAGCTGGGAAGGGAAGATTGAGCATCCCAAGAACAGCTCTCCTTCCTTGGGGAAGGGAGGAAAAATGTCTCACTCAACAGTTGCCACATAGAGGTTTTAGGTGGCCATTAGGGAAGGTAATCTGCTCATTGGACACTGTGAGCATTCTCCATGGGTGCAGATTGTGAACAATGTGCCTTTGCACTTGATTCAGGCCCAGGAAGAAAATCACAGATGAAAAACCCAATCCTGTCAGGATGACAGACCAGTCCCTTGCAGGCCCCACTCCAGTGACTGTGCTTTCCTACCATCATTTGGCAGATGACAATGGACAGCAGCAGCAGGTAAGCCCAAGGAAGGTGGGTGATTGGGCTGGGGGGACCAGTCATGAATCGGGCCATGTCTGCAGACAAGTGGATAAAATACCTAGAGAAAAAAAAATTATGCAAGCATTGCCAGCCCAGTGGCATGTCAGTAGTTTTACAACTTGCCATGTAGCTGATCATGGTTCAGGAGTGAGGCTGGATTGCCAGGGGTCAGTTGGGGGAAGAGGATCGAGCATCCAGAGTACTGTTTACCTCTCCCAGGAAGGGTGTCTAGCACCTCCTGCTATGCACCTGACATTCAGCAGAGGTTCCGTGTTATGACAGATGGGAGGCCTGGAATGGCAGGGATGTTGGAAAGATGCACTGCATGATGCTGACATCCTCAATGGGTCAAAACTAAGGGAGACAATCCTGGCTATGCAGGGTGAAAGACTGCCCTCCTGCAGGCCTGGCACTATCAGCAGTGAGTAACACACTGTATCTTACTTCAGGGGCAAGGGCAATTTCCCCCACAACCCCGCTATGTGAGGCAAGTCCTTGGGACACACATGGGGTAAGTCTGAGGGAAGGTGGGTATCTGGGCTGGTGAAAATCATCAGGAAGGGGCAGGCAGGGACAAAGTGGGACAAATGCAATTATTAAAAGAATGAAGCATATCTCATGTATTGACACATACATTATTTTAAGGAACCCAAACCACTGCAAGTTGCAGCAGTTGTGCACTTCAGTTGGACCAAATTTTAGGAGGTCTAATGTATGGCCACATGAGGCAGGGATGTGGGACAGTTGTACCACATACCCCAATGTGGTGTTGAAAATCAAGCCCATAATGTTTACTATAAGATATGGCATTAGAGGAACTCTGACCTCTCTAAGACACATGATATTTTCATCACTGCCATACTGTTTGCAAAAGAAGATGGTGCTAACATTGGTTTATATAAAAACTGAAGGAGTTAATTGATAAACTCATAGATACTCCTATTAGATTAGAAATGAACTCCTTTGTTTTGGGTTTTTATTTTGGAAGGGGGTAATTAAATTGAATCATTTACATTACCCAGAATAACAATTATAGGGAGATCTTCAGCTTGGATTTGCAAAAGTTACTTTACATTAGAAAATACAATACGTTTTCCCCTCAGAGTCTTACTTATATTCCACAGCCTGAGAGATTGGTCTATTTTATTTTATTACAGATGCATTATAATCTAAAATCTAAAGAAGCAAGTAGATGTTTAAACCGATGCTATGAAATCTCAAGGACTTTTAATTGTAACCTAAATGCACACTTGGATATTATGGTGTTAAGTAACCTGAATGAAAATGTTAATAACTCTCATTCAACTGCTGTAGTTTTAACACTTGATATCACACTTTCATGTTCCTCAGCTGAAATTGCCTGCAGTATACAGTGGCAAAAAGAATTAAATATAAGTCAAAGGAGTTTGACATGGGAAGAAATTAAAAAAAAGATCAGGTTCCAGATTGTATACTAATTCTAATTACAGACTATCACATTGTAAGATACTTGTAATTCACAATTATCACCAGAAAAAATGTTCTGCTAGATCACAATTTAATGTATGTAATGGTGAAGAAGGTGCAACATTGCTTCAAGGTTCTTTGTGTCTTAGTGCATTTTTTTCTGTTTTTTTTTCCTTTGTAAACCAGAATGTCGTTTACTGTATTTTGAATTCCATATCTAGAGTTAAGACTAAGAGATGTCAAATGCTAAGAATGATTTCAATGATAGTCACAGCAGTAGTGAGAGATATTTGTATGACCTAAAAACATATCTTAATGTATACAGGCATATCACTGTCAGTCTCATTAAAATGAAAGGATATTTCCTATGATATATGTAGCAATATTAAAATATAGTCGGACCAGTATCTTGCTACTACTGAAAATGACTAGTTTTACAGAACATGACTGATCCTAGGGAGATAAAGTTCAAAGAGTGTCATGCATTTCTTAAGTCAGCCCTCCCCTGCTCCCCACCACCACCTCTACCACCACCAGAATTAATCAAGGATTGCTAACAGGAATCATAAGCTTAATATTAATCAAGAAATTTAGTAGTATCTTTGTTCCTTGCTTTTGACAATTACTTAACTATAGTATTTTTTTTCTGTGAAAAAATATTGGAAATCATGTGGTTAAAGTGGCTTATTCCTATTAATGCTTACCACCCTTAATTTTGAAGCTTTATTAGTTATCTCTAAAGCAGTTTGTATGCTTTGTTTACATTTCTATGTATTGTAATACTGGAAATAATCACAGTCAAAATTGTTTAGTTATATTCACGCTACTCCCTTGGGCCCACATATTCAAAGAAGATGTGTGGCCCAAAATGGAGATGCACAGTGCATCTCAGAAAATGCATGAAAGCAAGGTATTTGAAAGGGAGAGATGCAATGTGCAGTTTCGAATGCACGATTGCACAGAAATAATGTATGCAGCCCAAAAAAGGGATGTGTACATTAATATGCCATGCATCCCTACATTCAGCCAAAATGGCAGACAAAAGGATGGACTAAATCAGCCTGCCACCCACAGGCAGGCCACACAACTGCAGGCAGACCATCCTGAGACAGCCCTTGGAGGTGAACCAGGAAGTGCCCAGGCACCCACAAACAGCAGTCATGCCAGGACTTAAGTACCCAAAGCCACAGGTGCTGGGACAGTATCGGCACTGCCCAGAGAGCCATCCCCCCCACACTGCACCCAGGACACAGACACCCATCAGCCACATATCAGTGCTGTTGGGTGCCACCCTAGCACACCGGTGGAGCAAACAGCCATGATGCAGCACACATACCAGGAGCCATGACCTGCACCCATGTGGCCTGCTGGGTGCCACTCCATGGTGGTATGCACCTATGGTGATGTCTGGGGCAACAGTGCCCAGGAAGTCTGATGGTACTAGTGGCAGCATGGCATGGGCCAGGGACTGACCAATGGCACACACCCATGGTGGTACATGATAGGTGCACACAGAGAGCCTGTTCCAGACCCACACAACAGGGAGCCACAGATATGACACTGATGCCTGCCATGTGGCATGACATTGCCGAAGAGCACTGCAGTTGGTCTGTGTGGTGTTCCTGTGGTGGACATAGCACAACAGTGGGCAGCATGGGGCAGATGTGGAGCAACTTGCAGCCTGGAGGTGACATTGGTGTGCCCCATGGACACTGACCCCTCCAGTGGTGGGCATGTGGCCACCAAGGGCATATATGTGGCCTGTGTCAAACTGGTCAATGGTGTTACCTGGGGTGATCCAGGTGAGACCCGCACACTCGGGTATCTGGTCACCTTCGAACACTAACATTCCTTGTGTGTATGCCATGTTCCTAACATGCAGGGATTTGTGGGGCACTGCAGGTCACTGTAAGCTCTAAGCATAGCTAGTGTATCACATTCCTGTGGCATATCAGTCAGAGTGTGTCACCCTGTGCCCTCCCCAGTTGCTTGACCAGGTGAGCAAGCTGTACCCCAGTCTGACCCTGTACATGGCCATGGGTAATAGCACTCTACTCAGGCCAGTGCAGCCCACAGAAATACACACAGGCATTCCATCATACCTGCCTGCTAGGCTGCAGTACTTCCTGTTTACCTTTGTGGAGTGGAGGGGTAGCCCTGCAAAGCTGGAACTGCGCATGCCTTGGGTATGCAAATGGACCAAATACATTCCAGTAATGAGATGCACATATGGGAAATGGGCTTGGAATGTGCAATAAGGCCATTTGCATATCTTGGCTGAATATTGCAATTGTGCACACTGTGCATGTGACCGCCTATCGTGCATTTCCATATGCCCTGCACAGGCCTCAGGGCGTCTGCCACGTATCTCCCACTGTGATGTCATGCATGTGCAGGATATTCAGCCAGATATGCCCAATCACATCCTATGGCATTTCTTCTGAATATACCTGTACCTATTTTTTGTGCCCGTGCATCTTAGTTGCTTGATGCAGGCTCTTACGCGATACAGCCTGGGACTTTTGAATATGGGACTCTTGATCTCTACAAAAACTTTAACAGTGATTATTGCTGTTGGCATTACAGACCAAATGATCTCTCATAGCAATTGTGTTCATTAGTAAAATCAAGCAACTACTGCAAATGTAATCTACTGCCTTTAATTATTGTGCCTTGATTTAAAAGCAAAAAGAAAGGTAACAAGAAAAGAACAAATCACTGCACACAAAGAAAACAAAGCAGAAAATGCTGTAGTGGTGAGCACTACCTGTTTTTACTTGGTAATTGCAGTCACAAGAAGATAAGCCTTCTGGAGACTGATTTTCAAAGGGCCTGAGATGGCCCAGGAACTAAGTCGCATAACACAACACACCATTGCAGAGAAAAATGTTGAAGTACTGGTGGACATATTATCTTCATGGTGTGACTGTATGGCAGGCACAGCTGTGGAGGATGTTATGCCTTGTAATACCAGGCATTGCATTTCGGCACAGCTGTGCTCAGAAAATGTCTACAACCTGCAGACTGGCTCCACATACAACACATTCTAGCAAGAACCAATACAGCTTCAAAATAATGGTATTTCGGGCAGTGAGAAATGTGTAAATCTAGCAATTTTTGCGCTAACCACTGAGCCACCAAAGTGCACTTTGTAATTGTTGTGATACACACATAATGACTAATACATATACACATCTATGCATATATATTCCAGTGTAACATATTAGTGCACTATCTACACACATTTTTACAGATTTAAAAAGAAAGACATCGAGGGACTGTTTTCTTCTTTTCAGACTCTGAAGAACATTGAAAGGTGGGGGGGTTGCCACTAAATAACTCATTTAATTCAGCAATGACATGCATAAAGCTGAAACTGATCTAGATAGCAAGGTAATGTAAAGCAGCAATTTTTGCACTAACCACTGAACTATCTAACTGCACTTTTTAATTTTTGTGATACACACACACACACACACACACACACACACACACACTGACTAATACATATACACATATAGGTATATATATTCCTGTATAACATAGCAGTGCACTGTCTACATATACAGAGCATTGCCACGCACAAACACAAACACACATGCACTGCCTTATATGGCATTTATTTACTTATTCATCTAACCCTAACATATATTGTATTTAGGATAAGCACTCTGTTTTGCACTAACTCATTATGCTAATCCATGGCATGACTGGGCGACTAAGGTAGTGGACCTGGGAGGTGCAGTGGATGTGGCCTCTCTGGACTTCAAAAAGGCCTTCGACACTGTCCCCCAAAAAAGGCTAATTAACAAACAGCACAGCCTAGGTGTGGATCCTAAAACAGTTCTGTGGGTGGAGAACTGGCTGAATAACAGAAGTCAGATGGTTGGTAAACACGGAGCACTCTGGAGAGGGAGAGGTGATAAGCAGAATGCACAGGGGTTGGTGTTGGGTCGGTCCTTTTCAATGTTTTTATTGGGACACTGCAGAGGGACTAGAGAGGAAGGTATGCCACTTTGCAGATGACACAAAGGTAAGCAATATGGTGGACACTCCAGGAAGTGATGAAAAAATGAGGAAAGACCTTATAAAACTGGAGAAATTATCTGAAGAATGGCAATCTGGGATTCAATACAAAGAAATGCAGGATCATGCACATACAGTAGGACACAAGAACCCAGAGGCAAAGTACAAATTATGTGGGGAGGTACTGACCTTCACAAAGCAGAAAAGGAAACTGGTAGTTATCACCTTAGAGGGCCTAAGAGAAAGTAGGCAGTGCAATAAGGCAGTTGGAAAGGCTGGCCAGA
The DNA here is from genome assembly GCA_016271365.2 of Neoceratodus forsteri. Classification (NCBI taxonomy): domain Eukaryota; kingdom Metazoa; phylum Chordata; order Ceratodontiformes; family Ceratodontidae; genus Neoceratodus; species Neoceratodus forsteri. Next base: position 107,840,916 of record CM028136.1, on the reverse strand, counting down.
TGCTTGGATGCATAGGGAGGGGAATCAAGAGAAGAAAGATAGAGGTCATCTTGCCCCTGTATAAGACACTCATGAGACTGCACCTCAAATACTACATCCAGTTCTGGAGGCTCCATCTGAGAAAGATCATAGACAGGGTGGAGGCAGTACAGTGGAGGGCAAGTAAAATGGTGCAAGACCTGTGGAATAAGACCTATGAGGAAAGACTAAAGGAGTTAAATATGTATTCTCTGGAGTAAAGGGGGGTATGATTCAGGCATACAAATACATCATTGGTATAAACAGAGTACAGAAAGGAAGCATCTTCCAGTGTAAGAGATATTCCAAGTCAAGGGTGCACAAAATTATGTTAATGGGGGGAAGGCTCAGGGGAAATGTGAGAAAATATTTTTTCATGGAGAGGGTGGTGGATATCTGGAATAGCCTACCAAAGGGGATGGAAGGGGCTAAAATGGTTACAGAATTTAAGAAGGAGTGGGATAGACACAGGAGTATCCTGGAAGCAAGGGAGGGCTTCAGAGTTCAGTTAGGACATGGGGCCACACACTAGACAGGGATTAATAGGGCACACTGGGTGGTGATGAGACTCCCATTCCCCAGCCTAACCTTCCTCTGAGCATGCAACACCCCACACCCCCAGACTGCACCACACACCCTCGTTCACCTGAACAGGTCCCAGTGTGAAGATACACTCTCCCACCAAAGACATGCCTTGCTGCTGGAACTGAGGACTGCTATATGACAAATAAGGTAAGGGCTGTTCAATTTTTTTCAATGGGTTTTCAACTGCACTTACCTTATTTCTCATATACTGTAGCAGTTGCCAGTTCTAGCAGCAAGATGTATCTTTCATGGACAGAGGATCTTGACACTGGAATCTCTTCAGGTGCTGAGAGTGTATAAGGGTGTCTGGGTGGGGGCTTGTGTAGCTTTTACTCAGTGGGAGATTAGGTTGGGGTGTGAGGTTGCATCAATGATGGACCTTTTTTTACAGATTAAAAAAAAGACATCAAGGGATTGTATTCTTCTTTTCAGCTCCAAGGGACATCAGAGGATGAGGGGAGTTGCCATTAGACACTGCATGTAAATCATCAATAACATGCATAATGTTGAAACTGATCTAGACAGTGGGGGAATGTAGACTAGCAATTTTTGCACTAACCACTGAGCCTCCTCACTGCACTTTGTAATTGTTGTGATATATACACAAACACTGACTAATAAATATACTCATACATGCATCTATATTATAGTATAACATTTCAGTGTACTGTCTACACACATTTTTACAGATTAAAAAAAAAGACATAGAGGGACCATATTCATCTTTTCAGGCTCCAAGAGACATCGGAGGGTAGTGGGGTGTTCACTAGATACCTCATTTAAATTAGCAATGACATGCATAAGGCTGAAATTGATCTAGATGGTGGGGGAATGTAAACTAGAATTAGTGCACTAACTACCGAGCCACCAAACTGCACTTTCTAATTTTTGTGATACACACACACACACACACACACACACACACTGACTGATGCTTATATGTATATATGCATTTATATTCCAGTATAACATAGCAATGCACTGTCTACACACATGCACTGCCTTAAATTGCATTTATTTACTTATACATCTAACCCTAACATTTGACATAGACACCTGTTTCATCCTACCAGGACTTATCAGTATGCCTTATCTGTTTGACACCCCAGTGGAATGAACCAGCTATGCTAAGATGGTCTGTCTGGGTTATGTTGTGGTAAACTCATTAAAATAAAAAACTATTTAAAAGACAAAGATCCTCTGTGTGCAAACACTGAGGCAAGGGTTACCCCAAAGGGCATTTGGCTGGGAAGCTAAGTTTCAAGAAAATACAAAATTACACAAACCCACACAATGCAAAGCATCATAGGCTGCATATGCAAATCACCACAGAATGTTATGCTGGTTCAACTTTAAGCAGAATTGCATGGTGCCAAAAGGCCTCTCACACAATTTGCAAAGGGTGCTAACAGATGACATAGACACGTGTTTCGTCCTACCAGGATCCATCAGTATGCCTCATCTGTTTGACACCCCAGTGGAATGAACCAGCTATCCTAACATGGTCTGTCTGGGTTATGTTGTGGTGAACCCATTAAAATAAAACAACTATTTAAAAAGACAAAGAACCTCTGTGTGCAAACACTGAGGCAAGGGTTACCCCAAAGGGCAATTGGCTGGGAAGCCAAGTTTCAAGAAAATACAAAATCACACGTGCCCACACAATGCAAAGAATCATGGGCTGCATATGCAAATCATCCACAGAGTATTATACTGGTTCAACTTTAAGCAGAATTGTCATTCTATGTCATCTGTTAGCACGCTTTGCAAACTGTGTGAGAGGCCTTTCGGCACCATGCAATTCTGCTTAAAGTTAAACCAGCATAATATTCTGTGGTGATTTGCATATGCAGCCCATGATGCTTTGCATTGTGTTGTCATGTGTGATTTTGTATTTTCTTGAAACTTGGCTTCTCAGCCACATGCCCTTCGGGGTAACCCTTGCCTCAGTGTTTGCACACAGAGGTTCTTTGTCTTTTAAACAGTTTTTTTATTTTAATGGGTTCACCACAACATAAACCAGACAGATCGTCTTAGGGTAGCTGGTTCATTCCACTGGGGAGTCAAACAGACGAGGCATACTGATGAGTCCTGGTAGGATGAAAAATGTGTCTATGTCATCTGTTAGCACCCTTTGCAAACTGGGTGGGAGGCCTTTCGGCACCATGCAGTTCTGCTTAAAGTTGAACCAGCATAATATTCTGTGATGATTTGCATGTACTGCCCAAGATGTTTTGCATTGTGTGAGCATGTGTGATTTTGTAGTAACCCTAACATTTATTGTATTTAGGATAAGCACTCTGTTTTTCACTAACTCATTACACTAATCTATGGCATGACTGGGTAACTAAGGTAGTGGACCAGGGAGGTGCAGTGGATGTGTCCTATCTGGACTTCAGAAAGGCCTTCAACACTGTCCCTCATAGAAGGCTGATTATCAAACTGCACTGCCTAGAGGTGGATCTTAAAATACTTCTGCGGGTGGAGAACTGGCTGAATAACAGAAGTCAGAAGGCTGGTAAACAGAGAGCACTCTGCAGAGGGACAGTTGATGAGCAGGGTGCACAGGGGTTGGTGTTGGACAAATATTCTTCAATGTTTTTATTGGGGACATTGCAGAGGGACTGGAGGGGAAGGGATGCCTCTTCACAGATGACATAAAGGTAAGCAATATGGTGGACACTCCAGGGGGCAGTGAAAGAATGAGGGAAGACCTTATAAACCTGGAGAAATGATCTGAAGAGTGGCAACTGGGATTCAATGCAAAGAAGTGCAGGATCATGCACATAGGGCACAAGAACCCAGGGGTAAAGTACAAACTAGGTGGGAGATACTGACAGTCACAAAGCAGGAAAGGAACCTGGTAGTTATCACCTTGGAGGACCTAAGAGAAAGTAGGCAGTGCAATGAGGCAGCTGGAAAGGCTAGCCAGATGCTCAGATGCATTGGGAGGGGTATCATGAGTAAAAAGATGGAGGTAATCTTGCCTCTGTATAAGACACTCATGAGACTGCATCTTGAATACTGTGTCCAGTTCTCGAGGCCCCATCTGAGAAACATCATAGACAAGGTGGATGCAGTGCAGTGGAGGGTAAGTAAAATGGTGCAGGGCATGCAGGATAAGACCTATGAGGAAAGACTAAAGGAGTTAAATATGTATTTGCTGGAGTAAAGGAGGGGAAGGGGGCATGATTCAGACATATAAATACATCACGGGTATAAACAGAGTAGAGGAAGGAAGCACCTTCTAATGTAAGAGATGCTCCAAGTCAAGGGGGCACAAAATGAAGTGAATGGGGGGAAGGCTCAGGGGAAATGTGAGAAAATATTTTTTCATGGACAGGGTGTTGGATGTCTGGAATAGCCTACCAGAGGGGTTGGTAAGGGCTAAAGTTGTCACAGAAATTAAGAAGGAGTGGGATAGACACAGGAGTATCCTGGAAGCAAAAGGGTGTTGCAGAGTTCAGTGTTGCCATGTGGCCTCACACTAGATAGGGATTAATAGGAGAGACTGGGCGGTGATGCGACTCCCACCCCTCCAGCCTTACCTTTCACTGAGTACCAAACACCCAGAACCACCAGACTCCATCACATACCCTCACTCACCTGAACAGGTCTCATTGTGAAGAAACACTCTCTCATCAAAGACATGTCTTGCCGCTGGAACTGAGGACTGCTATATGATAAATAAGGTAAGTGCTGCTCAGTGTATTTCAATGGGTTTTCAACTGTACTTACCTTAATTCTCATATAGCAGTTGCCAGTTCCAGCAGCAAGATGTGTCTCCCATGGACAGAGGATCTTGATACTGGAATCTGTTCAGGTACTGTGGGTGTGTTATGGTGACTGGGGTGGCTTTTACTTTGTGGGAAGTCGGTTGGGTGTGCAAGGCTGCATCAGCGATGGACCTTTTTTGCAGATTAAAAAAAGACATCAAGGGACTGTGTTCTTCTTTTCAGCTCCAAGGGACATCAGAGGGTGAGGGGAGTTGCCACTAGACACCACATGTAAATCAGCAATAACACACATAAAGCTGAAACTGATCTAGATAGTTGGGGAATGTAGACTTGCAATACTTGCACTAACCACTGAGCCACCTAACTGCACTTTGTAATTGGTGTGATATATATACACACGCTGACTAATAAATATACTCATACATGCATCTATATTACAGTATAACATATCAGTGCACTGTCTACACGCGTTTTTACAGATTAAAAAAAAGACATAGAGGAGCCATATTCATCTTTTCAGGCTCCAAGAGATATTGGAAGGTAGTGGGGTGTTCACTAGACACCTCATTTAAATTAGCAATGACATGCATAAGGCTGAAATTGATTTAGATAGTGGGGGAATGTAAACTAGAATTTGTGCGCTAACCACTGAGCCACCTAACTGCACTTTCTAATTTTTGTGATATACACTCACACACTGACTAATACTTATAAACATATATGCATCTATTTTCCAGTATAACATAGCAATGCACTGTCTACACACACAGAGCATTGCCACACACACACACACACACACAAACACACATATATGCACTGCCTTATATGACATGTATATACTTATACTTCTAACCCTAACATTTATTGTATTTAGGATAAGCACTCTGTTTTGCACTAACTCATTACACTAATCTAAGGCATGACTGGGTAACTAAGGTAGTGGACCAGGGAGGTGTAGTGGATGTGGCCAATCTGGACTTCAGAAAGGCCTTCAACACTGTCCCTCATAGAGGGCTGATTATCAAACTGCACAGCCTAGGGGTGAATCCTAAAATAGTTCTGTGGGTGGAGAACTGGCTGAATAACAGAAGTCAGAGGGTTGGTAAACAGGGAGCACTGTGGAGAGGAAGAGGTGATGAGCAGGGTGCACAGGAGTTGGTGTTGCACCGGTCCTTTTCAATGTCTTTATTGGGGACATTGCAGAGGAACTGGAGGGGAATATATGCCTCTTCGCAGATAACACAAAGGTAAGCAATATGGTGGCCACTCCAGGGTTCAGTGAAAGAAGGAGGGAAGACCTTATAAAACCTGAAAAATGATCTGAAGAGTGGCAACTGGGATTCAATGCAAAGAAGTGCAGGATCATGCACATGGGGTACAAGAACCATGGGGCAAAGTACAAACTAGGTGGGGAGATACTGACAGTCACAAAGCAGGAAAGGAACCTGGTAGTTATCACCTCAGATTACCTAAGAGAAAGTAGGCAGTGCAATAAGGCAGCTGGAAAGGCTAGCCAGATGCTTGGATGCATTGGGATGGGTATCACGAGTACAAAGATGGAGGTAATCTTGTCTCTGTATAAGACACTCATGAGACTGCACCTTGAATACTGTGTCCAGTTCTTGAGGCCCCATCTGAGAAACATCATAGACAAGGTGGATGCAGTGCAGTGGAGGGTAAGTAAAATGGTGCAGGGCATGCAGGATAAGACCTATGAGGAAAGACTAAAGGAGTTAAATATGTATTTGCTGGAGTAAAGGAGGGGGAGGGGGCATGATTCAGACATACAAATACATCACTGGGATAAACAGAGTAGAGGAAGGAAGCACCTTCTAATGTAAGAGATGCTTAAAGTCAAGTGGGCATAAAATGAAGTGAAATGGGGGGAAGGCTCAGGGGAAATGTGAGAAAATATTTTTTCATGGACAGGGTGTTGGATGTCTGGAGTAGCCTACAGAGTGGGTGATAAGGGCTAAAATTGTCACAGAATTTAAGAAGGAGTGGGATAGGCACAGGAGTATCCTGGAAGCAAGAGGGTGCTGCAGAGTTCAGTTTGGGCATGTGGCCTCACATTAGGCAGAGATTAATAGGAGAGACTGGGTGGTGATGCGACTCCCACCCCCCCAGCCTTACCTTTCACTGAGCACCAAACACCAAGAAACCCCAGACTCTGCCACACACCCTCACTCACCTGAACAGGTCCCAGTGTGAAGAAACACTCTCCCATCAAAGACATGTCTTGCTGCTTGAACTGAGGACTGCTATATGAGAAATAAGGTAAGTGCTGCTCAGTGTATTTCAATGGGTTTTCAACTGTACTTACCTTAATTCTCATATAGTAGTTGCCAGTTCCAGCAGCAAGATGTGTCTCCTATGGACAGAGGATCTTGACACTGGAATCTGTTCAGGTACTGACAGTGTGTTATGGTGACTGGGGTGGCTTTTACTTTGTGGGAGGTTGGGTTAGGGGTACAAGGTTGCATCAGCGATGAACCTTTTTTTACAGATTAAAAAAAAGACATCAAGGGACTGTGTTCTTCTTTTCAGGCTCCAAGGGACATCAGATGGTGAGGGGGGTTGTCACTAGACACCTCATATAAATCAGCAATAACAATCATAATGCTGAAACTGATCTAGATAGTTGGGGAATTTAGACTAGCAATATTTGCACTAACCACTGAGCAGCCTAACTGCACTTTGTAATTGTTTGTGATATACACACGCACTGACTATTATATATAATCATATTATGTATATATTACAGTATAACATAGCAGTGCACTGTCTACACACATTTGTAAGGATTAAAAAAAGAGATAGAGGGACCATATTCTTCTTTTTAGGCTCTGAGACACATCAAAGTGTGGTGGGGTTGCCAGTAGACACCACATTTAAATCAACAATTACATGCATAAGGCTGAAACTGATCTAGATAGTGAGGGAATGTAGATTAGCAATGTTTGCACTAACCACTGAGCCACCTAACTGCACTTTCTAACTGTTGTGATACACACACACACACACACACACTGACTAATATATATACACATATATGCATATATATGCCAGTATAACATACAGAACAAGTCATATTAAACTGTCCCCCCAACTCACTGGTTTAACATTTTTCAGTGAGTTGCTTAATGTGTGCACTGCTCACTGCAATGAATTAATAAAAGTCTCCCAATGGTTTGCTTCTAGCTGCTATTCAGTTTCAGCTTACTGTACTTTGCAGTTCTCTGAAAACTTTTATCAATGCAGTGCATGAGCAATGCACAAATTAAAGGGACACTGTCAGCTTTCAGCAGCTATACTGAACTTGTGTGTCCAGTGTGCCTGTATTAACACCTATGACAAAATAAGCTATTTATGTGCTCTAGTATGAGTAACAGTAAGATCTGTTACCTAAATTTTAAAAATATATACTATAGCTCAGACAAAACACATTACCTTATTGTTAAGTCGATCCTCCACCACCGAATGCCTCTTCTCAATGTGAAAATGTATTGAGCATGTGTGAATTTCTTGAACAAGAACAGTAAATGATAGTTGGAGCTAAAAGTACATGTTTTTCTGCATTTAGGAACCGTAGTTACATCCCTCCTACAGCACGGCGTGAACTAGTCCAGAAGATTATCCTCCCAATTTTTGACTACTCTGATGTAGTCTATGGTGCCCCTCCCAAATCCTCCCTAACCAGACTGGACACTATTTAACCCCTTCTGTCGATTTGCCCTTGATGCTCCATCACGCCTCTACCACAACATGTCCCTTCCCCCCTTGCCAACTGGCGCCTCACTCATTGTGCCAAACTCACTTCTAAATTTTGGTTAGGAGAACTTACCTCCTACCTCTCATACTCATGCTCTTCCCCCTTCCCCCCTCCCACTCCCTCAGATTCTCTGACACTCGCACTTTGTTGGTCCCCTGTCGTACCACTCTTATTGGTCATTCAGGCTTTACCCATTGTTTCCGCAAATCTGGAACTCCCCCTCCCAAATACGGCACTCCTCCTACTCCCTTGCCTGTGCTTTACATAACTTTCTATCATCTAACTGCTCCTTCTTTAACCCTCCTTAACTGTCCTCCTATGTCTGTGCTCCTCTCCATTAATCACATCACCTATTTAACCTTCCACCCCCCCAAGCCTGCTTCTCAGCACCCTCTCCTCTCCCTTCACCGCTATGTACTATGTTTATCAGATATGCCACTTCTAATTAAATGCACATTTCACAGGTATGATATATTTAATTGTATGTTATGTCACAAATGCCACTGTATGATTATTTAAAATAGTTTTTAACTGTATGCTTGTTACAAATGTAATTGAACGTTTAATTTCTCAGATATATTAAATGTTAAACTGTATGTCTAATTCTTCATCCAATTACCCCGGATGCACAAGGAGATGAGCAACTTGTTGTTCAGTGTGCCTTCCTGGTGAAACATTTCAATAAATAAATAAAATAAGTCTTTGTAAGAATAATGAAGAGCATTACAAGTCTTACTTTTACGACACAAAAACAGGACTGTGATCCTGTGCATGCATGTCACATCCACGGAAATGTCATGCGCATGCTTAGGATCACGGTCTTGTTTTTCTAAGCAGTAAAAGTAAGACTTGCAGTGCTCTTTTTTATTCTTATAAAGATTTTTTTCTATCCCAAAACAATATCTAACAGCATTTGGCTAGTGGGGCCAGTCAGTTTTGACTGCTGTCCATGAACATCCACATGTGGCCATGTGGTCATACAGGTGACAGTACAAGAACAGACAGTCAAGACTACCCTCACATTGTACATACACACACACACACACACACACACACACACACACACACACACACACACACACACTCACACACATCAGAATAGGTAACATATGCCATAAGAAAATAATGCACAAACATACCTTTACTGCAACACAAAAAGAAACCATATCCAAACACAGCCCCTAATAAAGTAATATGAAGCACCATCAAATTATGATAACAATTGGTGCACATGGGCACCTCTGCAGAGCCCCTTCCCACATACATGCAATAAACAGTATGACTTGATATAGTTCAGAACTGGTGAGTACAAAGACATAGTAAAAGATTTATATATACAATTTTTGACACAGCATATATCAGTGAATTGCTATACAACATAATGGGAGCGGGGCTATCACAGATGATATGAAGAACTGGAATACCTTTGTGTTGCTAAATAAAACAGACAATGACCCCTAGATTACAGATAAAGCAATGATTAGGTATTTATAATTAAAAATATTAACCAATAAAAGGTAGATCTCTGATTTGTGTCATCTGAATCAGAATTGTCAGACTCTATGTCAGAATCAGATGCAGCTTGTGTCCCCTCACATTGATTAACACTGGATTCTGTGGGCTCAAATTGTTAAGGTTGGATGCAAATATAAAAATTTAAATAACATCTTTATATTTCTCTACCTCAAACATGATGAATAGTGAGCACAGGCACAGTAACGATTATTGAAATCCAAAGGCAAAAAGCACACTTCCTGTAAAACAGCAAGTTTAGCTGATATAAGTTTTCAGGAAGAAGGCGGATAACTAGCACTGATAAGCAAACTCCATATTCAGTACTTTAGCAACAGAATTTCAACAGCGTGGCAAGTTTTAAGATGAAGAAGTGCATATGAACAACCCATTTCAAGCCTCCAATGTAAAAAAAAAAACAGTAACTTGAACGGTGTTTAGGAGTCCTCTAACTTATCTTCAGTGAGGGTTGGAACATTAGAGTTACTACATAAAAATCCCATTCTGTGACATTTGAAAGTATAGTCCCAGGGTTGTCTACTTATCTTTCTCTCTCTAATCAGATTGAAGCTTTGCACAAAATAGTGATTTTAAACACTGCCTAGCTGAATAAAAGTGAAGAAATACTACAAAACCTCTAATTTTATCTAGTCAGTTAGGAATTGGAAGAGCTCCCTTTTTCTATGTAATAGCAACATGATTGCAGGGCAATGCCCACTGCAGCCATAAAAATACAGTGCATGTGGCAAAACCTGTGGTTGTGTAAGGGATACCCCCTTGTGTTCATTCTTTATAGCCTGCACACAGTTTTTGGGGTCTTTGAAAATCCAGCCCTTGGTGTCTACAATACCTGGGAAAAATTAATTAAAGTCATGTTAGAATTTAGAGACTCACAGTTTAGCAAAGAAAAAAATGAGCAGGATATGTCAGGCATTTAGTGTGTCAGTATCAGACATTCAGTGTGGCTGACTGGACATCATTCCTGAACTAGTAGCTTACAACCCTGGAAAGAACAAGCTAGTTACATTCAAGAGGTGATCAGGATACACCTCCTGATTATAGAGGAGCTAAAGCAACAAATGGCAGTGTCACTTGCAGTAATCTTTCAAAAGTCTGTTTGGACAGGTGTAGTGCCAGAGGACTGGAATGTTGCCAATGTGATCCATAGCTTCACAGAAGAGGCAATGTTGGACACTGGGAAACTATAGGCCAGTGATTCTGACATCAGTGCTGAGTAAGGTCTTTGAGACTATTATCAAGGACAGAATAATCGAGCAGCTAGTTGAGCCCAAGGGTCTCACTGCCACTCAACCTGGCTTTATTAGGGTCCGATTGTGCTAAATCAAGTAGATCACATCCTTTGAAGTGGTGACTAGGAAAGTGGTCAGAGACAGGGCTATGGACATAGTGTATCTGGACATCAGAAAGGCTATTGATACTATGTTACTTGACTAGTTTCTGGGAAAAGTAGACCAGTGTGGTATACACAGGACATTCTCAAGGTGGATTGCTATCTGGCTTTGTGCAGGAAGTAGCTGGTAGTGGTGGACAGGAACTACTGCAAGTGGAGAGGAGTACTTAGTTGTGTTCCTTGGGGATTGGTGCTGGGGCCACTACTCTTTAACATCTTCATCAGTAATCTGGAAACTAGGTTTCCAGCTGGCTGTTAAAGTTAGTAGATGGCTCTGAGTAGTGAACTCCCTTTTTTTCTGTTGGTGCGCTTACGCAGCCAACATCTTGTGGCAGTGGAGATTTGGAGGTGCATTCACTGTTGGACGAATGCAGGGAACACACCAGTAGGTGCGTCCCTCATTCCCCAATCAGCCAGCATGCCGCCACCACACCATGCATACATAATGTGGTGAGCACATCTAAGGAAAGGGCCACTGCAATTCGAGCAAAGCTCATCACAAGCAGCAGACCTTCCTACATGCTTCGCCAGCTACAACATGGCGGCACAGTGGCCGCTAAACTGCCGACCTCGGGGGTGCCCTATCCCCTGGTTGGCTTACCCTGCCTCTCATCTATGTGCCAACAGGGGAGCCCACTTCCTGTCAGCATAATGTGTTCCCTCCCCCTCCTTTTTTGCTTGCTGAGGGAGTGCCCAATCCTCCTTGGCTCTTGCCCCCCCCACTTTTGTTGTTTGCCAACGAGGGTGCACAATCCCTGTCAGCATCTGTTCCCCCCCTTTTGCACTTTAATGTGCCAATGGGAGAGTCCACTCCCTGTTGGCATGATGTCCCCTCCTTCTGCGCTGAGGGGGTGCCCAATCCCCCTCAGCTAGTATCCCCCATTCCCTATTTGCTGATGGGCATGCCCAATCCCCTGTCAGCTACTGTATCCCCCCAAAAAAAACCTGTAAAAAAAGAAAACCGTCTGTGATGTTTTTTTTTTACACCCGTAAACAGAAAACGGTCCCTCGTAGTCTCCCTAGGCACCACCGCACACCACTCCACCTGCCTCTCTTCACCCCTCACCCCACTACTTACCTCCAGAGCTTGGCATGATGATCTTCGGTGGACCAGGAACATGTCTGCACTCTTCAAAGCAGACCGCGAACTATGGAAATGCCGGTAAGCTGTATAATGGAACAAATAGGGTTTTTTCAACTTTGATGCATATCTTGGGCATTTTATGGACTTTTTGAACCAAATTTTCAACATGAGGTTTTTGGGACCCCTCCTCATGAATTTTGTCACTGTTATGAGGTTAATCGATCCCAAAAGGTGATTTCGCAGTCACTTTGCGGAATCACCTTTGGGATCGATTAACACAAGGACAGTGGCAGTGTTAGTGAGGTGGGCTCTCAAAAAGACTATGTTGCAAATTTGGTGGAAAAATCAAAAAAATGGCTGCTTTTCGAATGTGCGTTGTGCAGTTGCTACGCACTCTCATAACTTCATGAATTCACAATATTTTCATGCCAGATTTTCAACATTGTCATTTTTGTTCAAATCCTTGTGAACAGTACAGCTGTTATTTTTCACATCCTGGCTGAAATGTGTTTCCGCACTTCCGGCGGACAATAGCATGGTCGCTGTGGGAAATCAGTGTTTGGGGCAGATTACAAAAATGACTGTGACACTGTTCATGAGCAGAGGTCCTGAAATGCCTATGTGAAAAATTTGGCGATGATACTCCTTAAAATGACTGTGTTATGAACGTGCGTTTGTGCAGCTTGCACGCACACTCGTAACGTTGTGCATTTGTAAATTTTCACTCTGGATTTTCACCACTGGCATTTTCTGCACCTCTTGATGAACAGTATAGCTGTCATTTACATATCCTACCCTAAATGTGTTTATGCATGTCCGGTAGCAGAATAACCGCGATGTGTCTTGAGAAATCACTTTTTAGGACAGTTTGAGAAATGACAGTGACACTGTACATGAGCAGAGGTGCTAAAATGCTATGTTGAAAATTTGGTGGTGAAAGTCCATAAAATGACTGTGTTACAAGCGTGCATTGTGCATTTCTCACACACCCTTGTAACTTCGCAAATTTGTAGTATTTACATGCCACATTTTCAACACTGCCCTTTTTCTACACTTCCTTATGAACAGTACAGCTGTCATTTTTCACATCCTGTCCAAAATGTGTTTCCGCACTGCACTACCAAAGCCAATGCCAGCACAACAACATTCGGCATTGACAAATACTTGTTTTTATATCTTGCTGTTTTTTTTACAACCCCCCCCCCACAGCCTTAACTTCCTGCAGGCTCTCCTAGGCAATGGTGCATGGCTGCACCTGGACCTCTTCCATGGGGCAGTCTCCATGCTGCCTTGGCTTACCCCCTGGTGGGGAGAAGGAGAGCATCTCCCCTTACCACTCCCCCTACCTGTCTGTAATTTTCATCAGGCGCCTCTCAGGGATCATCCGTGTAGAGGGGCTGCATGTTGGAGATCATCTCCAGGTTCAGCTGTGGGGTATTTTATGCTTTTTCTCCCAGTCCTGAGGACTTCAGTGCTCAAGGAACTCCAAGGGAGGCACATCACAATGTGACAGCTGTCCCAGAACATGGCCAACATCCTCCCCACCTATGACATCCCCGAATTGAACCTCCACCTGTGGTCAGCCAGGTGGCGGTAATGCAATGGGAAAGACAGCCTCTCTCCTTGGTGGAGGAGAGCGATCTGATGGATACTCTATCCTCCTCCCCCCGGCTGGCCCCCGATGATCCAAGTCTGCACCCGAACCTGGGTCACCAGTGTCACAGTCGGTAGTGCTACTACTGTGTCAATGGGCTGGCCGTGAACTCCCTTTGAGGACGGGGCAAATTTTAGGAGGACCTAAACAAGCTGGGTTATTGGTTCAACTTAAGGACATGCAAATTTAATGTAGCCAAATCCAGGACGCTACATTTGGGAAGGAAAAACAGAGCTACATGCTCTTCACTGTGTGGGGCTTCTCATGATGTAATTGAGGAAGATAATGGCCTAGGTGTTATAACAGATGAGAGGCTAAAGCAGAATGAGCAGTACATAACTGCTGTCAAAAAGGACAACAGAATGCTGGGTTGCATCATAAGTGAGTTGACCAGAAGAGCAGGGGAAGTAATCCCGCTACTGTAAAAAATCCTAATCAGGTTCCAATTGATACACCACATGCAGTTTTAAGTGCCTAAAAAAAACTAAATCATACCTGCCCCCTACTTTTCTCCCATAAGTGCCCCAAATGGCAGATCCAGAAACACATGTACTAAAGGTGATAGATATGCATACCCCCCAGCCAAAGTTAGAAAAAGGAGAAGGTCTTGCCCTTGGTTCACTGACCTCCTAAAATCTGCCCTCCACAATAGGAACATTCTCTGGAAATGTGCTCGCAAATCAAAGCAGACCTTAGACTGGGCATCTTTTAGAACGGCAAGGAATAAATGTACCAAATTAATAAGGGCAGAGAAAACCAAATACTTCCAATTAGAACTGGATACCTCCCCCAATAATTCTGCTCAGTTCTGGCAACCCTGAGGAATACTGAAGGTAATCATCCCTCTACTTCTCTCCCTCCCAAGATAACCACTGGAGTCGTAAATACCTCTAGCAAACAATGCATACTGGATCTCCTAAATAATCATTTTGCTACAGCTGAATAAATATTTGACACCTCTTCTGCTAGTAAATTACTACCCCAGGCCAGTAATTCAGATATGGCATGCCCTGCTGCCAAAGCCTCAGTCAATGAAGCCGAATTCACCTTCAGTCCAATATCCTTTAAACATGTTGAAGACCTCTTACTGGCGGTCAAAAAAGTGCAGGAGCAGATCAACTTGAACCATTCTTTCTAAAACTGGGATATCATGTGCTAACTGCTCCTGTCACCCATCTGTTCAACTTGTCACTCTCACAAGGTGCTCTCCCCCCCAACATGGAAAATAATGCACATTGTCCCACTATTTAAGCCAGGTGATCCAAGTGATCTCAATAATTATAGACCTACATCTTTACTACCCATACTATCAAAACTCTTTGAAAAAGTAGTCAACTCACAAATAAGACCACCTAGAGTCCTTCAACATGCTTAACCCACTACACTCTGGTTTTAGGCAAACCATAGCACGGTTTTGGCCTTAGCCAAGGTGACAAATGATTGCCAGTTGGCACTGGATTTGAAAAACCACATGAATGTTGTATTTCTTGACCTGAGTAAGGCCTTTGATACAGTAGATCATGACTTGTTACTTATTATGCTGCGAAACATTGGTTTTGATGACACTGCTGTGCAATGGTTCTCCTGCTACCTGAAAGGCAGGCATTAGCAAGTAAAGTCACAAGATGATCTTTCCCCCCTCAAAATACTCCTGAGCAGAGTTCTGCAAGGGTAATATTGGGGCCCCTACTTTTTGTGGTATATATTAAAGATATTAACTCTTGGGCTGCCAATAGAGTAAGAACTTATAGAAATTCATAACAGATATATCAGTCCATGGCACAGGAAGGGTTATCTCTAGAATAAAGACTGCAAATGGTCATCTCTTCAAGAATAACTCCATTCTTTATGTTGCTAGGCCCACTCTTGAACTAGTGCGTAATGTACTGCAGTGAGATGCGGGACCTAGGGGTGATGCTTGACAACAGGCTGACTCGGCTGTCTCAGGAGTTGGCAGTTGTCAAGTCATCCTTTTATCATCTGAGGAACATCACTAGGATCTAGCACCTTGTTCTGTCCGGTGACCACCCCATGCTGATCCATGCCTTTGTGACCTTGTGGCATGATTACTGCAACTCCCTTTACTTAGGGCTACCGGGGGTTGATATCCGCTGCCTGCAGATGGTGCAGAATGCTGCAGCCCAGTTGTTGACGGGAACTTCCCGGTCATGTCACATCATGCCGGTGCTGCGTGAACAGCACTGGCTGCTGATTCAGTGGCGGATAGCCTTCAAAGTTGAATTACAGATGTATAAAGCCCTACACGGACTTGGCCCAGACTACCTGAAAGAGCATCCGTCCTCTTACTGCCCCAAGCAATGGCTTTGCTCGGCTGACGAGGGGTTGCTAGACATTCCAAGGGTATCTTTAAAATATTCATTGGTCCGTGCATTTATTTACACGGCCCCAGCCCTTTGGAATTCTCTACCCCATCAGCTTCAGGAGTTTGTGACCCTGGGGGGCTTTAAACAGGTTCTTTTAACTTATTTATGGGGCCAAGCCTTTATTAGTTAAATATATTTAATAATAGATTTTACCAACTATCTACTATACTGTTGTTTTATGCTACTGTTTTTATGAATCTTTTGTAAAGCGCTTTGACAATTTTGAAAGGTGCCTAATCAAATAAAACCATTATTATTATTATTATTATTATTATTAAGATTTCAGCCTATTAAGCAAAACCTCCTTCAGTTAAAACTACTGTTTAATGCACAAAAAAACCAAAAAACTAAAGGTGTGTTCCTATCCCTGCAAACCAACTCAGTAAATCCTTATCCCACGGGAGTAAAGCCACAGATTACTACCCTTCTGGGGGAATCATTGGGGCAAGTGGACAAATTCAAATATCTGGGCTTCTGGTTAGACTGTAAACTCTCCTTCACTGTACACATCAAAGAACTTTCAAAAAGTTAAAATAAAGACTAGGACTCTTTTTCCTCTTCAATCACCTACTCACATATGATGCTAAAATTAGGCTGTTGCAAACCACCTTCCTCCCTCCCTCTGCTGGACTATGCTGACCTTATCTACAGCCATGGTCTTAGCACCGCATTAACCAAGCTGGACACTCTGTACCATAGGGCTATAGGATTTATTACCGGCGCTCCTTATAACTATCACCATTGCTCCCTCTACTATCTGCTGAGTTGGCATTGATTAAAAAATTGGAAGGCTGAAAAATGTGGCTACTTGGATCTATAGAGCCCTTATCAACAAACTCTGACAATACATTTCCAGTCTTTTAACCAGTACCTATCATAACTACTATCTCAGGAGATATTCTTACATCTTACTTGATATACCTAGAGTTAGAACTCATCATGGCTCGTCCTCCATATGTCATGCACACCCCACTTTACGTAACAATCTCCAAAAGACCCTGAAACTATCAAACATTGTTGGAATAGCAACCTTCAAAACCCTACCCAGGCAGTCCTTGAAGAACACCTGTAACATACTTATTCGAACTAGCTTTTATAATGTGAGTTTGCTGACAGATAGAATGAAATTCTGTACTTATATCGATTTTATAATGTATGTTTAGTGATTTTAACTATATTTATATTGTGATTTTACTGTATAGCACCCAGAGTCCTGGAATTGGGTGCTTTATAAATAAAAATATCTATCTAACTGTTATGCTTAAGCCCTTACCCTTTCCATTACCCTGAATCAGGTGTCTACTCTCGCTTTTAGTGCTCATAGTAAGCGCCTCGTTAGCTTTTATCTCCCCAAATGGTACTAGGTTAGTACTGTGCTTTTCTTCTCCCACCACCCAACTTCTGCTATTTACTATCAACTATTGTTAGTTACTACCTTTCAACTTACACTGAGGCAAGGCTGTGGCATTCCTCCATACCCATCCCACCACAAATACTCTTTTTCTCAACTATCTTTATCTCTACCCTCTGGAACTCTCTCAGGCAGACCTCATTCACTGCCAACCACACTACCACCTGCCTGAAGCCTGCTCCACTGGGAAATTGGGGACAAACTCTCCCCACCTACCTTAGTCCATAGAGGCTCCCCACTTGCTGGAGCCAAGGCAGGGTGGGGGGATCAGGAGAGCCAATGAGCCGAGCCCAACATTGGGTGTGTGGTGGTGGGGCATGGGAGGTTGCTGTCTCCTATCCAGGGAATAGGGCTTTTTCTGTATTATGCAGATTCCCCCTGGAGCGCGGACATGCAATGACGTCTGTGCACCAAAATGCTGATGTCAGCCGCCGCTCCTCCCCTTGATACGGCATCACTCCTTGCAGTGCTCCCTATCTCCATCACTCCTTGCAGTGCTCCTAATCTCTATTGGGGGCCACCGCAGAACAATGCAAGGTCCACTACCCACCTCGGGAGAGGAGAGCAATCCTCTGGACACTGAACCGTCTCCCTCCTCAGCTGACTCCCCTGGCAGCCTGAGTTCATTCCCAAACCCGGATCACCAGTGGGGCATGAGGTGTGGCATCCAGCACCTGAACCCTCAGTGCCACTGGGCTGGCATGCAACTATCACCTTAACCAACATTTTCCCTTCCTACCTATTCCCTGGGCTTCCTTTTTGTAGTGAGAAATCCCGCATATTAATATTGCACTATTATAATGTATTCACATGAAATAGCTGATTTTGCACTAAATCTCTGATGTGCAAATGATTGTATTCAACGTATTTATTGTATGTATTCCATGATGTAGTCCATAATGTATGCTTATTTTTACCTGTCCAGGTCCACCTTGCAAATGAGTTTACTCAATGGTGTTTCACCTGATAAAATAAAGATTGATTGATTGATTGATATATGACACCATCAAGTACACAATATCTGACAAACTGCCCAGGCTAAAGCTGCTTGGGAGGCTTCTTTAGGCCTTTCTATAGCTGTCTTGGAGTGGGGTAATTGTTAGAAGATGGCATACACAGCAGTAAAAGACATGCACAGCATAAATCTACCTATTGATGTACTTCATTGGTGGTACCACTCCCCAGTTGTTCTGCATAGAGCTCATCTCTTTCTGGACAACAACTGCTGGAAATGTAGATGATCGGGGGGATCTCTTCCGTGTTTTATGGTCCTGCCCTAACCTTCATATGCTCTGGATACAGTTAAAGGGCATTCTGGACACAACATTGCAGATCTCTATACCAGATTCTCCAGCATTTTTTCTGTTGGGTTGGCACAGAGATCTCTTCCCCACCTCACAACCTTGGAGAATGGCTGAGACTTGCCAGCATTGAAGCTAAGTACCTCATGCTCAGAAAATGGAGCACCACCAAGGTCTCTACCGTGAGTGAATTCCTGGCTGGCATAGCTCTGGTAGCCACATACAAGTGGCTGTCCCAAGTTGCCTCTGGCACTCTAGATCAGTATTGGTCTACCTGGGCCCATTCCGTGCATTCATGAAGGAACACTCAAATGCAGTAGTCCCAACACTGCCTCCTCCTCTCTCTCCTTTCTGCCAGTGGATAAGTTGAAGTTCCTCATCCCCCCTTTAAGATCCCTCCCCCTTCATCACCTTGGTATTCCTCCTTTCCTATTCCTCTTACTCCCCTAAGATATATCCTTCCATTCTAATGGATTACCCCTCATATTAAACATTGAGCCCCCCCACTTCTGTTGTAATACGCCATACATCATTTTGGTGTGTAACGTGGTTATAACATGTACTTTTGCTGTCATTGTTATTGTTGGTTCTGAATTTGTACATAGCTTGTTTAATGCTTATGACTCAGTGCATAAGGTGGGATCTACCTGCAGTGGTCAGCTAGCAGGCATACACAACCATTATTGCATACTGTTCTGGTACACTATTCTGTATTATACAATGGAGTCTGAGAATCAGAGTCCCTGATTGGGTAACTGGCACCTTTCTGCCATGGTAAAACATGGCATTACCCATGCAACAGGTGCCAGTCAGCTGCATCTAGAATCCCTGAAACAAATGAATCTGACCCCTGAAAATCAAACATGTCAACTACCATGTTAGATCCTTGTTAACAGTCCCACTGACAGTCCCACTGCAAGTATCAGTAAAAAAAAAAAAAAAAAGTAAAATACAACACAAAGAGTGCCCAAGCCCATTTGCAGCAACACAAAAACAGTTTTCTTCATAGGTCATTTTAGGCTTCTACCTGCTTCATGTCTCAAATCGATTTTCCACATATCATTCACTCTGTCTCCTCGATCGGCTGCCTTCCACCTATACAATACATTGACACCCTCACTCACGAGTGAATGTTCCAGTACCACAAATAAAAATGCCAGCTTTTGATAACATGAAAGAAAAATAAAAGGAAAAAAAAACTCCCCTGAATCACACTGTTATGCAATTCTGCAACAGTACCCAAACCCACTGTACATACCATCAAACTTTTTTTAAATTGATTATTCATCCCCTGTATTCTTATCTCTTCGCCCTCCAATCCCACTACTACAGAAAAGGGAGACTGGTAGGGCAGTTAGTCACAGCAGTTGAGAAGCATAATGTAGAGCAGAGGTTCACATTTAAAATCTGCAGCCACAGTTCACAGTCCCTCTCAAAACATACACTAAATCCCGATGTCTGTCACAAGTAAAACTGGAGTCGGTGCTAAACCCCGATCCCAGTACCTTGTAAGTCTTGTGTTCCCTTCAGTCATCTGCATGCTGCTTTCCCAAAATGACTGCTTGTCCCCCCAATGCTGTCAACTTAAATACTGACTCTCCCGTCCCTGACTAGTGACTCCAACTGTTCATACCTCATTGCATATTACACAATTAAAAAAAAATAAATAAAAAGTCTGACACTTAAACGTTTTGACTTTTCTATATTTTAAGCATTGTATAATCACAATAATCCACTCCAGGGTGTGGGTGATGCTGGGATTTACCCACTTCTGGTGTGGTGTGGTCACTCAGCATGCAGCCTAATGACCGAACCACACCAGGCATGGGTAAATCTCATTACAACTCACACGCTGTTGTGGATTATTGCTTAATTATTCCCTAAACTTTGATGGTACAGAATAATGCTTATTCGATTATCTTTTTAGTTGATATTGTTGTGTCTCTACATAACCCTATGAACACTTTCATTACCATTGATACCAATTTGTCCTAATAGTGTAATGTCTGAGGGGGCATGGCTTAGCAGCTGGCAAGATGGCAGCCTAATTCCCTTGCTCTTTATCACCCCTGCCATAATCTGTCAGCATCTGTAGCAGTACTGGTTGTATGAACTATTTTCTTGTCATCCTGCTGATCATCACTTACAGGACCTACAGTCCTGGTAGTTTGATTTCTGGACTGCATCACTTGAGTTTTTGGCTTCATCTCCTCATAGAAAGCTCTGGGTGCTGTCTACCTCTCTGGATGTGGGAAACCCTCTGTCACAATGGTGACCTCAAATTCTCCTCAGACGTACACTAACCTACAAGAAATTGAAGTGATGTTTGAGACTTTTCTTATTCACATGGACAAACTAGAGGTGGCTTCTCAGAGAACTACCACAGATATGATTGATCTCTCACAGCACCTGAACATATCAGTGCAGAGAGCAGCTGACATCAAGAACCAGATGGACAGTCTCATGGCCACCATCAGGGAGCAGGAAAGAACAATAAGATTGTTATGGGACTAAGATAAGGATTTGGGAAACAGGAGCCAAAGGAACAACCTCCGATTTGTTGGCTTCCCGGAGGACTGTGAGAGCAAGAGCATTATCAGTGTCCATCAAGCTATGCTACCCAACCTGTTCAACCAACGATGACCCGGCCCTCTCAGAATAGGCCAGGCCCATCACTCCCCAGCGCCAAAGCTGCCAGCTGGGGGTTGTCCCCATCTGATCATTATCAGATTCCTGCACTATACTGTAAGGTAGGAGATCATGCAGGCAGCCCAAGAGAAGAAAGAACTTCTTTGTCAAGGTCACACAATCAAGATATTTGTCAATTTCTCTCAAGCCCTCACAGAGAGGAGATGGTCCTTCACCATGGCCCGCACAGTCTATACCAGTCTAGGCCTTCAATTTTTCCCTACACTATGCAGCTATCCTGAGGATCAAATGTAATGGGGCTTCTCACTACTTAGACTCCCCTGAAACCACTGAATCTTTCCTGGCAAAGCAAGCTCAACAGCTCAATTGGGGGAAATATTGACCACTCTCTAGAAGGGCCCAGGTCTCATGATTCTCTTCAGGTATGGACACCTCAAAACCCTTTGCTGACCCATCTCCTCTGGCTAAGATTCTGGGCCTACCACTACCACCGCCTCCAACCGATGATGATCCATGGCTACCACCCTCCAAACAATGCAGAAGGAACAATCAGAGGAAGTCATATGGAGGGAGACAAAAGGACCGTCTCCATGTTTTCACTCCCATAGTCAGAGCTGCAGCAAAGACTCCTTCTCTTCCTGTGGTTTGGCCCCAGCAAAACTTGATGGTAACAGATTTGCACTGCTGGTGCATTCCCTACCCGAAGATAGGACTATCCCTATGGACCAGCCTGTGGTGGCAAAAAAAGATGAGAAGCTGGAACTCCACCCCAAATCATGGTCCAAAGTTGCTTTTCACACCAAATTACCCTCCAGTAGTACAACCAGCATGGAGGAGAAATCAGAGAATTAACACAAGGACTGGGATGAATGTTGCTCTTGATAGATTTTGCTACTAATTGAAAGTCCTTCTGGTTGGTGCATAAGTTGGTTTTGTCCTGCCTGGATGCACATGTAATTATTCTCTGCTCTGCTGTATTGGTACTTCTTTGATCCCACACCCTTCCCCTCAAACTCTGTGCTTACACATGAGAGGAGTCAAGCTAGATCAATTCAAACTCCTCTCCAATTAAGTCCTCATGATCTTCTTAAAGGGGAATGGTTAGGGGAGCAGACAGGGGAGTACAGTTGGGGATATTGGGATGATTTCTCCCTTAAGTTTGTCATTGTAGTGTTGGTGCATTCAATAAACATACCTGTGAGTTTGATTAATACTGTGCCCTTTACCCTGGCACTAGCTTCAGACAGTACCTATATGCTTTGACTTTGTATTGCATCTGCATATGGCAGTGTACATTGTTGCTTCACTCACTGGTTTTTATTTTATTTATTTCCATTTCAGAATTACAACCTTTGAACCAAGGTAGCTCCTTTACAAAGGCTTCATGTCAGGGACATAAAAACAATACACCTCCTCTATTGTTCAAAACCGCACTTAATTTGCCTTCTTTTCCCTAACTCCTTAGGACTCTCCCGGGCCCGTCGGGGCTGCGGATCCCCTTCCACCCAGGACCAGCTTCACCAGGACGTCGTGCCATCCGAACCCAGGGGTGCCTTCCTGAAAGCGGCGCTCAAGAAGTTACCGACCGCGCTCCTCCGGATCCTCCGTTGAAGGGGTTGCTGATTTGCCGCAAACAACCGAGGAAGAAACAGGAGCTTAGCGCTCCTGGTACCTTGTCCGCCAAAAGCGCAAGCCCTTAAGGTACGTCGCTTTTCACTTCCCTGCCGCCGGCTCTCTTCTGTTGGGACGGGACACTAACTCTGTACCTTCCACACGGAAAGCGGCTGTAATTGCTTCCTTTTGATAAGGATAGCTCGATTTTTCACCCGCTTGGAGACTGTGAACAAGCGCTGCTGCCGTGGTCTTGTGAAACAGCTCTTCCCTGCAAAATTTCAGTTTTCTCCTCTGTCCTTTTTTTTTCACTGTATCTCTGTGAACTTCTACCTGTTTGCTTCCTTTTGAATCCTCTATATCTCCTGATCCTGTCTCTGCACTGGGCAGCGCAAGCTTCCCGCCTTTTAACTTAAATTTCTGCTGCTGTTACTGCTCTTTTCCTAAACCCCCCTCTACCTATCTCTGGCTTTAGCCTACCTTCTCCTTAATCGCTCTCCTCCTCTTTCTCACCTCCACCTCCTCTATTGTTCAAAACCGTACTTAATTCGCCTTCTTTTCCCTAACTCCTTAGGACTCTCCCGGGCCCGCCGGGGCTGCGGATCCCCCTCCACCCAGGACCAGCATCACCAGGACGTTGTGCCATCCGAACCCAGGGGTGCCTGCCTGAAAGCAGCGCTCAAGAAGTTACTGACCGCGCTCCTCCGGATCCTCCGTTGAAGGGGTCGCTGATTTGCCGCAAACAACCGAGGAAGGGAACCAGGAGCTCTGCCACTCCCTGGTACCTTGTGCCGCCAAAGGCACAAGCCCTTATGGTACGTCGCTTTTCACTTCCCTGCCACCGCCTCTCTTCTGTTGGGACGGGACACTAACTCTGTACCTTCCACACGGAAAGCGGCTGTAATTGCTTCCTTTTGATAAGGATAGCTCGATTTTTCACCTGCTTGGAGACTGTGAACAAGCGCTGCCACTGCGGCCTTGTGAAACAGCTCTTCCTTTTCACACTTCCCACCCTCCCCCACCTCACCCACCCTGGTGACCCTTAGCTTTATAGCCGCTAGTCTGTCATATGGTTAAGTGTCTATTTTTCCATTGGCTCGTTATATTTTCTCCCACTAAGGCGTTATCCCATCTCCTGACTGTCTTGTGTATAACTATCTTGATAATAGACACTCCTCTGAACCTGCTTCCCTTCTCTTATAAATATTGCAGTTGCTGTTTAAGTAGCCGCATTAGTCATGGTGCTGCACCTAGTCTCTCCTAATGTGCCCTCCCTCACCCTAAAGCTTCATCACTTATACTTCTGTCTTTCCTGTTATGTCTAAACTGGCTAACAATTTCCACATCTCTTGCTACTCCTCCTGCACTAACAATGATAGGGACTTTCGTTTTCTAATATCCTGCTGAACTATTACTCGAATTCTACTCCTGCTCACTCTATCCTCTTAAAAGGGGCTGTATCTATCTGTCTATCCACTCTATCTCTTGAACTACCGCAGACCCAAGCGCCGGCCTATGCACTATCTCTGCCAACGTGTTCCTCTCTTCCACCTGTACAGCTCACTTATGCTTGCTGGAGATGTGGAACCCAACCTAGCCCTAAGGCTTGTGCTTCACCCCCTGCAATGGCAATAACAAAAAGGGTTTAGTTATAGCCCACATGAACATCCGGTCTCACAGTAATCTGGCTGAGCTTGAAGCCTGGGCTAAACTGATTAACCTGACATACTATGTCTATCCGAGACTTGGCTGAAGCCTTGATGTGCCTGATACAACCTGTCTTGTGCCTGGCTATAATATTCTAAGAAAAGACCGTGCTGGGTCAAAAGAGGGGGTTGCGATTATGTACAAAACACATCTTGCCTGAACATCCTGCCATGCACTGATTCCCTGACTCCTGTGAAACTCTTCATGCTACCCTGGCACTGGGTTCAAAACTGTTGCACATCATTTGTGTCTACAATCCACCTACAAGCGGGATGAGTGGTCTCCAGAACTTGCTACATTATGTCTCCCAAAACGTAAAATCGAATGAGGCTCTTCTCCTCGGGGACCTGAACATCAACTGGCTGGGACCACAGCACAGCGTCCTTGAATCTCTACTACAAAAACACAACCTATACCAAACTATCACAGACTTTACCAGGACTACCACTCTGCACTCTGGGTCCCTACTTGATTGGATCCTCACCTCCAGGCCTGATCATGTTCTGGATGCCACAGTGCTTTCTGATTCTATCACTGACCACTCCCCTACACTTTGCCGATGGAGGTCCTGTCCACCTCCTCCTCTTCTGCCTTCACGTCTGATAAGGTTCTCAAACTATGCAGCCCTTGACCAGCACGCCTTCCTACTTGACCTCTCCTGTGTCGACTGGTCTAACATTTACGCCGCTACCAGTGTGGATGTTGCCCTCCATTCATTTCTGACTGTATTTGGCACCATACAAAAGAAGCACCTCCCCATAGTCAGAAGGAGGTAAGGGTCAGCATTCGAGATGGCTAACAAAAGATCTGTTCCAAGATTAAAAATCAAGAGACAATCAATGGAAAAGTACAAAAAACTGGGCTACAGTCGGACGTCATTCTGTATAAGCAATACAGAAATGACTGTAAAGATACATCAGGCAGGCCAAAAGTAAATACTGCAAAACCTGCTGATAAATTCCTCTAATGACCCATAAGTTTGGGGACACATTAAGTCCTTTTGGGTTCTGCTAAAGATGTTACTCCATCTGATATGGTCCTCCATGGCGTGCACTGTACTGACTCTACTACAATTGCTAATGCTTTTAACCAACAATTCTCCGATTATCTGCTTTTACAGCCTCCCTCCCATCACAATCCTCTGCTGCACAGCTTAACCTATAGCATCTGATGGACCCCAAACTTAACCAACCCCTTTTATTTCAGGGAAGTGCCTAGGCATCAGGTCCTAAAATTGCTCAGGTCACTCTCGGACAACACCAGCACTGGCTCTGATGGCCTAGAACCAAGACTACTAAAATGGCCTCTCACTTCATCTCTGGTCCACTGGCACACATTTCACCTATCTCTCCAATGGTATCGTTCCTGAAATCTGGAAGGCAGCCAGGGTTACTCCCGTATTTAAGAAAGGCAGTAAAAATGACATATCTAATTACCGACCCATTGCAATTCTATCCGTTCTGAATAAAGTCCTGGAAAAAATTATTTCCCTACAAATCACCGAACACCTCAAGAAATTCAACTTACTAAGCTCAGCACAACATGGCTTTAGAAAGAATCATAGCACTATGACTGCACTTGCAAAATTCACTACTGATATTGCTCACAATATGGATCGAGGAAAGTTCACAGGGGCGGTTTTCATTGACTTAACTAAGGCTTTCGATCTGGTTAACCATTCTCTGCTACTAGCTGCTCTCAATTCCTTGGGTTTCTCTCCCCAGTCACTAGCTGGTTCAAAGTTACCTCTCCAACAGAACACAAGCCGTTAAGTTCAATCCATCTGTGTCTGACAGTGCTGTTATTAACATTGGGGTCCCTCAAGGGTCTATACTTGGCCCTCTTCTATTTTCGTTATTTGTCAACAAACTTCCTGAGCTGGTCACCACAGGTCACTCACTTCTCTATGCGGATGACCTGGTAATTTATTATCACTCTGACAGTGTCCTGGAATTAAATACTGCGCTCACCATGGATTTTCATGCTGTACAACACTGGTTGAACTCTCAATGCCTGGTTTTAAACACAAGTAAAACAAAAGTTATGATGTTTGGCTCCAACCACAGACTTAGATCCTGTCCCCTATCCATCTCAGTCTCAGATACAGAAGGGAACCCTATAGAAGCTGTCACTGCCTTTCGCTACCTTGGCATCCACCTGGATCAAACCCTGGACCTAAAAACTCATATTCAAGAAACTTGCAAAACAGTAAACTACAAACTGGGGGCTGCCTATAGAACCAAATACCTTCTCACCCCTGCTGCTAAACTGGTGATAGCCCGAGGCATTCTATTGCCAACCCTTACATATGGGTGTCCCATCCTGTCCTTAGCCACAAAATCCTCACTGCAACTTTGGGATACTACCTTCAATAATGTGTGCGAGATCCGCCAAGGCACCTCGACTGCATCATCATTGTCTTTTATATCAAGAACCTTGGTTGGCGCTCTCCTTCCGTGACCAGGCAGTGCTACTTGCACAACCTAGTGGATTCATCTAAGGACATCCAAGCCTGCTGTCCTGTCTGATCTGCCGCGCCGCCATTCCCAAAGAATCTCAGATCTGCTGATCAGACATTACTTTCCATCCTTCTGTCGGACTAAAAAGGGCATGAGCTCCTTTCACTATGCTGCCCCCACCTCTGGAACCTGCTACCACAGGACCTGAGAGATATCTCACTCATGAGACATTCAAGAAAACTAAGAACCTTCCTCACTACTATGGACAAATGTGTCTGCTTTGACCCCACCTGATGCACTGCACTTCGTACTGTTATTTCATTGATAGCACTGTTGTTTATACAAGTAGTGGGTTTTATACTATTCCTCGTAACTAATGTTTTACCTTAGCCTTGTAATTAATGCTGTCGCAATCTGCTTGTCATTCAAGTCTAATGTTAGATGCCGATAATTGTTAGTTGCTATTTTCTACTCCATGATTTTCTTTCGCTGCTCTGTCTCTCCCCTTTGTTTCTCTCTCCCCCCCTTCTGTTCTATCTTCTTCCCCCTGTTTCCTCTCCCCACCAAACTCCTCTACCTGCTCCTACCCTATCCATGCCCCTCATAAGTCTCCATCCTTCTGCTGCACTTTGTCACCTTTCTCCTTATACAGCTTTATTCCCACCGTCTACCTACCCACATCCTTCCCGCCTGCATCTCTGGTTCCTGGTTGGCTTGACTTTGACACTTTTAGCCCTATTGCCCATACTCCTCCGCTTCTTCCCCTCTTACCTACATTCTCACCCATGCCTGGACGTCTTTCGGCTCCACCGGCCCGGCCTCACACTCTTCCCTCCTACCGCTGATGCCACTTCTGCCACCCCCCCGCCACCCTTTCTTCGCCTGCTGTCTTGTGGCTCCATAAGCCCGGCTGCAGGTTGGTACCTCTCCCCGCTGTTGCCGTATCTGGCGGCGCCTCTTATTCTCTCTCTCCCATCCCTCTGACCTGTCTTGTGTCTTCTCATATTGCCTCTCCTCTCCTGCCTTACCGTCCTCCACTATTCACATTATGAGTATGTTTCTTGGATACAGTGATAAAATGTATTTTTCTTTATTATTGTTCCTATATGTTGCAATGCCATATGTATCTCTCTCTGTTTTCAATTGTTTTTGGTGTTTAAATTAATTCTGGTTGTACTCTGTCTGTATTGTAATTGTACCTCCCGGGTCGTGCCTGAAAACAGTCACTTGCTGGCTAGTGCACTTACCCAGTTAACAAAAACTAAATAAATAAAAAATACACAGCAGAAAGGCTTGCAATGGCAATAATAGACAGGGTAGGTAGTTGTGATAAAGTATATTGGTCATGTGAGAAAAAACAGAAAAACATATGCAGATTTGGAAACAAGCAGGATATGTAACTTAACACCAGAACAGTAGTCACAGATAAATCAAAACTAGTTGATAAGAGCAGAGAAGTCAGTTACTAAGTGCAGAAGGTTGGAAACTTAGCAGCCAGAAGTGGCTTTGTCATGGTAGATTCTGAAGGGATTTGATGGAGGAGAGGGAAAGGGGGGGTGGGAAGGGTATGAGCGGTGGCTGCCAGATTTGGCTGTGAAGATGACGTGAGAGTGAGGGATCAAGGAGGGGCAGCCAAGAGAGGGTCACCAGGTCAGGAGGCAAAACCTGAACTGGGGGGTGAAAGACAGTTGATTTGGGGGTGGATGGGGTTAGGGGATGTCTTGAGGAAGAAGGCATGAGAAGACGCCAGAGGTCAGTTGTTAAGCATGGCTGTCGCAGTTGTTGGTGCCAGCTTGGTGGTGATGCAGGGCTTTCTTAAATGGGCCAATGTTTTCATGTTGTAGGACGGTGGAGGGTAGGCCATTCAACCATTGTGGGTCATGATAAGAGAGGGAACGCTGTGCCAGGGAGATTCTTTTAAAAGGTACACGTAGTAGGCCCTTCACTGAACTTCTCGTATTTTTGTAAGTTAGGTTGTGTTGGAATAGTTTAGCAGATGAATCAGGTGTTTGTCCTAGTAGGGCTTTTTTCCCAAGTAGGCAGGCTTGGTATTTGGTCCTTACGGTAAGGGAAGACACCCTGTCAAGGAATATAGGCTGCAAATATGAGTGTGATGATCAGCCCCCAATACAAGCTGGCAGGTTTTTTTGAGGAGACGTTTTACGTGTTAAACAAGGTCTCAGAGGCTGTACTGTATATGACTAGGCCATAGTCAATAATTGACAATATGGAGCTCTGTGTGATGAGTTTGAGAGCCTCCGGGGTCATAGCTTTTCTGTGCTGGTATAGGATCCCAAGTCTGATGTTTGCAGATTTTATGACATGGTCTATATGGGAAGCAAAGGATGGGGAGTCATCAATGTTGATACCAAGATATTTGAAGGTGGAGACCTTTATGTCTTAGGATGATCAGGGGGTGGGCAATCGTTTTGGACCACTAGAATGAGAAGTGCATAGATTTTGTTTTTTTTGTAATTTAATAGGAACTTGTTATGCGAGAACCAGGCCTCGAGTTTTGAGAAGCTGTCTTAAAGAACAGTATTTATATCTTGCAGGTGGTGACCAGGGACAGAGATCACTGCATCATCTGCATGGAGCAGCATTTTGGCAGGGCAAGCATTGGGGAGTGAATTGATAAAAAGGCTGAAGAGCAGGGACCCTAGGATTGATCCCTGGGGAACCCCTAGTGTTGCGTTCGGGTGTTCAAATGTGACTCCCTTTATCCAAATGCACCGATTCCTATGAGTGAGGTAGATTGAAAACCAAGAGACTGTGTCAGCAGACAGGTCAAGGATCAAGAGGTTTTCAAGTAAGATCTGGTGATTGACAGTGTCAAATGCTTTAGTCAGGTCTATAAAAATAGACACCACCATCATACCAGAGTCTAGGGTGTTGCAAAGATGGGAAGTGAAGTCTGTGAGTGCTGTGATGGTACTGTGGTCTTAACGGAACCCATACTGTTGTGGACAGATTAGTTTGTAGCTGTGCAGGTATTCTGTGAGCTGGTCTGACACCAATCTCTCAAGGGCCTTGGAAAGGGGTGGTAAAATGGAGATTGGGCAATAGTTACCCAGGTTAGTTCTGTCACCATTTTTGAAGCTGGTGTGACTAGGGCAGTTTTCCATTTATCTTGGAATATGCCAGTCCTAAGGAAAATGTTGAAAAGTTTAGTTAGAGGATAGGTTAGTCCTTCCAGTGCAAGGGCAAGCAATTTCATGCCAATAGAGTTACTGCCCATTCTAGTTTTGTCTAAGATATTTGATGGTTTCAGACTGTGAGACCTGCCTGAAGTAGAAGAGGGGTTGTAGGGGGTTTAGGGTATATGAGGGGTGGGGACTGGGGGTAACCTGTTAAGATTGGGGTCTAGGTAGTCTGGGGGTAGCACAGAGCCTATGTCTATAAAAGCTTGATTAAAGGCATTTGCAAGGTCTTTAGGATGTTGCACTGGGCACGAGGGAGTAACAATTAGATCGGGTGGTACTCTCAACTCCCTCCCTCCCTCCCTCCCTGTAAGGGTTTTAATGTTATCCCAGAAGTCTCTTCCTTTCCCTCAGCTCTGACTTAATTGCTGTCTGTAATACGTGGCCTTGGAGTTCCTAATTAGGTTGGTACATTTATTCCTTGCAGACTTGTAAGCAGTGAAGTCAGCCTGTTTACTGGTTGCCCTCGCTATGTGTCAGAGTTTGTCCCTTGATTTCATTTGCTCAAGTAGGGGGCCACTGAGCCATGGGTAGATGGTTCTCTTAATTTTAGACATTTTTACAGGTGCAAATAGGTCACACACTCTGATAAAGACTGTGGTTAAGTAGTCATGGGCCTTATTAGTGTCAGTTCAATCATATAAGTGGGTAGAGTCAGCATCCTTTAGGTACATTTTGAAGAGGTGCAGTTGCCCTTTTCTTAGGGATCAGTTTTTGAGAAGTGGGGGGGGGGTCCTTTGGGCACTTGGTAGTCTAGGAACAGACTATTAGTGAGTGGTCACTCAAGGTATCTGGGAGGACCGAGACGTTTTTGATATGTTCAGGGGACGTTGCTAGGAGCCAGTCTATTAGGGTGCTAGTCCCTGTACAGTAGTTCATTCTGCTAGTCTGTTTGATCATCTGCGTGATCTAGAGACCATGTATTTTGTCTCTTACAACTGCCATATCATGCGCTAACCAGTTTGTGTTTAAGTCCCCCAAAATTACCTGTTCCCAATCTGGTTTAGCCTTGCTGATGATATCATTAAAAAGGTCAAGCCTTATTCCTTGCTTTCCAGAGGGAATGTACACTGTTGTTACTAGCAGAGTTTTGTGTTGCTGCCCGATAGATAGTTTAAGTCATAATATTTGTGCCTCTTTTGTGTTGGTGTTATAGGGCATGGCTTGTCCTTTGAGATTACTACTCAGATAGACAAGGCATCGCTCCACCCCCACCCTCCCGTTTGACCAGTCTATCTATTCAGAAGATTATGTATCCCTTGAGGGAAATGGCAGTATCCGGGACTTTGAGGGAGAGCCAAGATTCCATTATTGAGATAATGTCTGGCTTGTGCTGTGATAGGAAATTATTCTCTATCTCAGAGCAAAAGGATGGGGGGCGCTGAACAAATTTTACTGCAGACAGTCTTTTCCAGTTTCAGTAATGTGTCTCTTTATTATTTAAAAATGGCAAATGACTCAGTTTCACCTACCATGTAGACTTTTTCAAGAGATGCCTTTTAAATGTGAATTCCAAAATT
The DNA here is from genome assembly GCA_016271365.2 of Neoceratodus forsteri. Classification (NCBI taxonomy): domain Eukaryota; kingdom Metazoa; phylum Chordata; order Ceratodontiformes; family Ceratodontidae; genus Neoceratodus; species Neoceratodus forsteri. Next base: position 107,808,901 of record CM028136.1, on the reverse strand, counting down.
TAAAAAACATGAGGATACCTAATTAGCGTCTGACGCACAAGGGACAACTGAGCTAACAGGCCAGGAACCTGAGGGGACAAAAAATTCAACGAAGTGAAAAAAAGAATATCAAAGAATGTTGTGAGATTCAGATGTGCTATATGTCTTTGTGATATAAGACATGTTTGGAATTCCTGAAAATCTGTTGTAGAGGATTATGTTACTGAAGAATAACAGTTTTTGAATTTTGGGAAATCACATTTTAAAGGCATCTCTTGAAAAAGCCTACGCAGTAGGTGAAACGTTGAGTCATTTGCCATTTTTAAATAATAAAGAGACACATTACTGAAACTGGAAAAGACTGTCTGCAGTAAAATTTGTTCAGAACCCCCTATCCTTTTGCTCTGAGATAGAGAATAATTTCCTACTTATTTATACATTGGGAGAGGATGCTTGGAATTTTTGGAGAACTGTTCATTTCCTGTGGAACCTCCCCATCCATTTTTTCCCTTTTCCTTTTTTCCACTTTTGATACTTGTGCTGTGATACCCAGGCCTGAAGTTGGGGTAGTTTGGGTAGTAGGCTACAAATATTTATTGAGGCGATTTTGATAAACCCATGCAACTATGGTTTGGGGGTGGTGACAGGGCCAGGGTTAGGGTCGATGTTCCCAGACAAGAGCAGCAAGATGAGGATTATCTTTAGGACATAGTGCCTCCACCATAATCTAAGGGCATGGGTGTGCCTACAGTTGTCATTGCCATGTTTGGTGCAACCATTAGTGCAGTGATAGGTACCCATTAGAACCATGACAAGATCAGTAGTTATGTGTGAAGGCTGCATCCAGCCAGTGTGGTGGTAGCAGTACCCTGGGCTTACTGTGTTCACTGCCTCAAAGGTCATAGTGCCAGATCTAGGAGGGTGAATGCACCTTAGAGAAGGAAATACTCCATTGGTTGTGGTACCCCCATTAGCATTTATGAAGATCTCTACCAGTGAGAACAGCATCAGGAGCATCAGTGTACAGCTGGAGAGTGAGGTGCCCAAAATAAAAGATTTCCAGTAGGCAGAGGGGGGTCTTAGAGGGGGAGTGATTGTCACCTGCAGCCTAATTCCCAAATGGGACAAAGTCCCTTTAAGGGACTGGCCTTAGGGAAGGATGCCTTTAAGGGGTTGGCCTTAGAGAAGGATGAGGTGGTCCTGGGGGGGAGGAGGTGTATTTAATTAGTGCCGTGGTGGGGGAGGGGGGGCAGGACAAAGTACAAACCAAGTGCAATTCAGGCAGGAGACTATAGCGCAAGCTATCAGCTCTGAATTGGCTTGGTGGCAGGTAACCAATGGCAGTGGTAACCCTGTCCAGGCTAGCCAATCACAGGGCCTAAGAACTGCAGCTGCCCTATCAGAAGCAACTTTGGTGAGAGGTGTACCTTGTTTGCTGGAGCCAGCCGGGGATGCATTGGTGGTACCTTCAGGAGGCTTGCCGACTCACTGTAATGGAATGGAGCACTGGTGTTCCAGGAGCACCTCAGCAGTGCGTGGCCCTTGTTTGTGGGTGCCAGCCCGGGATATGTGGGTGGAGGCTTCAAGAGGCTTGCTGACCAGCTGTAATAGAGTGCTGTGCTGCCCTGGGAAGAGGATGCAGGGTCAAAGTATTGGCTGCAGCTGCTGTTGGGGCATGGGTGGTATGGGTTTTCATTTGTTACTCTCTACTGGATTATTAAAAAGTTAAGGCTATTACTTACATGTGAGCTGGGAGGGGAAGGATCCAGGACTGGATCAGTCCTTGCACTGCACTGTTGATATGCTTAGCCCTCTCCCCCTTTGGATGCTTCATAATGCCTTGCACAATGCTTCACTTGGAGCATGGAGGGACTTTCAGAGCCTCTGTTAGGTGCAGGGTTTGGTGAAGATTAAGCAACTGCCCTCTGGAATCTCCTTTTCTGCTGTTAACTGTCTCCTGTCTATAGGTCCCCTCACTGTACCCTTTCTAGGGCTTGCTGGTTTTATTTAATATAGACACTGGACACCCTTCAGTTATGAGTGAGCTCCAGGGGTCTTGTAGTCATGACACCCCTCATGATGGGATGTCTATGATCTTTCAATATGCTTCTGGTTGAGTACAGGGTCTGGGGGCTCTATCTATCACTTGCTGTTCTCCTCTTATTTGCTTCCCCATGGAATTTCTCTTGGGCTTAGAAAAGGGGTCTGGTTGGACAATCATTTCCCATTCCATAATATCTGGGAATTCAGTTCTCTGTCACTGTGTTTGACAATTGATACTTACCAACTTCCGGTGCAGAGGGTAATGTGAGGGAAGCTTGAGAGGGCAGCTCCACTCAGCCGTTTTTTACATTTGTTCATTTCTCCTTCAGTTTTACCGAAGCAAGATGCACACACTCAGTAAAATACTTCAGATTCCTGTTGAATGTTTCATGGAAGCTAGTTCACATTCTACAACCCCTATTTTTGGCTTTTCTGCTATACTGCACCACTTACCATTGCTGGCCTACCTAATTTTAACATGGTGACATCTGAATCACAAGTCATGGTGGATCTGGAAGATCTGTCCAACATTAGACCCATGTTGCAATCTTTAGTGATTGATATTCCCACCATAGAAGTTTTGGTTGCCCAACTGAACAAAGGGGTTGAAGCCACTGAGCAGCGGATTGCTGAGACCAAACTTTTCACTGTGAAGATCAAATCCACTACTGCTAAGCATACTGCTAAAATTACAGTGCTGGAACAGCAAATTCAAGCTCTCTCTTTAAAGCTAGAGGATTTAGAAAATCATGGGAGATGCAACAATATTCGTGCTACTGGGGGTCCTGGAAGGGACCAAGGGTGCCAATATGTATGAGTTTTTCTAGAATTTTCTCCCACAGCTGCTGGGTTTTTATTGGGATGCTCAGCTGGAGGTAGAGAGGGTCCACAGGTCACTGGGTCCAAGGCCACCTCGAGGATTGCAACCTCGGCCCATCATTCCCTACTTCCCTTGTTTCTCCATCAAGGAGCAAATTTTATCCCTGGCTCAGGAGCAGGGGCTGCTAAAGTGGAATGGCCACTGTATCCATCTATTCCAGGACTTTTTGAAGGATGTGGCCATCAGAAGGAAGGCTTTGGCCCCCATCCAGAAGGAGCTTGCGCAAAAGAGAATTCAATATTCTATGAAGTATCCTGTGATTTTAAATGTGTTCTGGGATGGCTGGTAGTTGAGGTTCAATAACCTGCAGGATGCCCTGCATTTTTTGGCTACTGTTAGCGGCCTCCTCTTACATTGGGATCAACTGTTATGGGTACAATCCATACTGGCAAGCAATTGGAACAGTGGCATTCCCATGCAGTTTCAGGGGCTATATCTCCATCTACACATCGTGCTCAGCCTCCTCTTTCTGAAATTACCAAAGGTGCTGCAGTTATGGCTAAAAGGAGCATGAGTCAGTCTCAAAAGCTCAAGAGACATACAGAGGCTTGTAGGCATAGTGGCTCCCCTTGTCCTTCAACTGCATTACCAGACCTTGTCTTCTGGTACTGGAGCTTTAGAAGCATTAGTATCTCCACCAAGCCCTTCTTGTTGGTCTCCGATTCCCGATCCCAAGCATTCTCGCTTATGGCCGACTGACTCTGCTACTCTTGGAATGGACTGGGTGGACTACAGTGAAGAAGAACTGATTGCAGCCTCATCTCCGGACATGATGCGGCATCGACTGCTGAATCTTTTGTGTCTGCTGATCTAGGTTCGACCATGAAGACTCTCCCATTGGATGTGGTAGCTGGTGGCAGTGTTATGCAAGTTGTAAAGGCATAATTTCTGGATTGTGGGTATACTTAGGTTATTTTATCATTATGTTGGACTTTCTAGCTGGAGGAACCTTATGAGAGCCTAATGGATTTGGGGTATGAGCAATGGGAGCGGGTGGGGGGACTGTTTTTCATGTTTCTGTTTTTTCATATATTCTCAGGTGTATTCTTTTTTGAGTTTGCATTGTGTTGCTATTACTGTAATCGTTTTGAAAAAGAGGAACTTATGTTTTTTCAACATACAGTACCCTGCATTCCCCTTCCTGTCATTCTGTTTTGGTTGGTCATATCTCCTTCTTAGTTTTTTTTTCCCTTTGCTTGTCTTTGTATAGAGGATTTCTTATAGTCACTGTTTCCGTGCTGGTTTAGATTGTACGCAGGTTGTCGTTGACATATTTGCTTTCTCAGTGAAATGCCATATTCACCTGGGTTCTTAGGGTCTTAATTGTGGCACTAGTCATTTATTGCTATAGTGGCTGGAGCCTGATTGGATAGTTCAGCCGTTTGCATGGCTTGGGCAGTAATGCTCGCCTCTGTGACCACTGAGGAGGGATGGAGAGGGCATGGGCTGTTTTATGCCATCAGCTCGAAATGTCTCTCTCTCTCCCTGTGCCTCTTGTATTACAGCTCTGGTGGTTATCAGAGCTTTGTTCCAGAATTCAGTGGTTGGTTTCTTGTAGTTATATGGGGGATGGGGGGGGCTGGGTACTTGGATGGTTTCAGGGGAGTTTGGGACACTCTTCCGTAGTTAATGTGTTATGCAAAAGGGGGTTCATGTTTTAGAAGAAGAAGAATCAGCATTTATATAGCACCTTTTATACACAGTGTATCCCAAAGTGCCTTACAAGCAATGTTAGACTGGTAGTGAAGTGACTGAATGTGTAGTGGCAGCTATAGTACACATCAACACCCACACACAGCCTGTAGAATTGCATGAAACAGTTTATGGGAAGGGAAATGTTGGCCAGGACACCGAGAATGTTCCCAACTCTTTGCGAAGAGTGCCCTGGGTTACTTTACTTCCACCTGGACAACACCAGGATGGGTAAAAGGGACCTCGGTTTAACATCTTATCTGAAGGACAGCACCCCCCTAATACTGCACTCGAATGCCAGCATTTTAGGTGCAAGTCCAATCCCAGTGTAGGACAAGAACCCACAACCTTCTGGTCCAGAGGCAGATGTGCTACCAACTGAGCCACGCTGACGCTGTGTTGGATCATATTAATATGATGACCACGTCTTGTTTGTTTAATATTGCGAGGTTTAACATACAATACTTGTTTAGTACATGTGGGTTTTTTCGAGTTTCATACCTGATGCTCATAACAATGTATATAATATTCCTAGTTTCAATTACATTTGTCTTTCTCTTTTCCTAGTTATATTGGCTCTTCCTGACCCCCAAAAAGATGTTTGCTATAATTGTTCCCTTCTTTTTTAATGGGTCTGGCTAAAACTTTTGGATTATGATGGCTAATTTTAAAATCATATCATGGAACATTCAAGGTATGAATAACCCTATAAAGCAGAAAAAGGTGTTTTCATATTTGGGGTCCTGTAATTACAATGTTGCCTTTTTACAGAAAACACATCTTATTCCTGATGCAGCTAAGTTAGTCAGAGGGTGAGTGGGAAGGGCTTTCTTAAGTTCTTTTTCATCCAAGAAGCATGGATTGTCAATATTGATTAAGAAGGGGAGTGCGTTACACATAGATCAATGTCAATCTGTTGAAGAAAGTAGATGGTTCAAACTTTTGGGTAGTATTAATGGGACCCAGGTTTTATTGGTTAATCTGCATGCTCTGAATGTTGATACCCCTGATTTCTTTTCCCAACTGGAGCAGAACATTTCAGATTGGTACCATTATCCCATGTACATTATTTTGGGGGGAGATTATAATTTTATGTTAGATGCTTTTCTGGATTGAACCCCAGTGGAAAAGGGGTCCCCATCATTACCGTTCTAGAGGTATTCTTCAGCATTAAAGATCAGAGTTCCAGCTGGTTGACTGCTGGAGAAGTTTTAACCCGGAGGCCCAAGAGTTTACTTTTAGGTCACATTGGTTTCAAACCTGTAGCAGGTTAGATTGTTTTTTTTGTGTAGTTCATCTAGTTTATTTGAGTTGGAAAACATAGTCATCCTTTCCATAGTTTTGTCAGATCATGCTCCAGTGAATATGGTATGGTCTCCTAGAGATAATCTGCTTAGGTCTCCCCATTGGCATTTTAATAGTGCTCTTCTTTGTTCAGAGGGGTTTTGGCAGTGGTTACAAGATGAGATTGATTTTTATTTCTTAATGGTTCCATGTCATAATAGCGATCGAGAAACAACGATCACTATTATGGCAAGTGTATGTCGCCGAAAATTAATTTCAGCGATGCATACAGGTAGCACACAGAAAAAAGGTGCCAGAAACCTACAGGTCTCATTTTTCATGTGGGGAGCTGTGCCCCCACACTCCCCTACTTATGGATTCTCAACTCCATGAGGGTGTATGTCGGGGGGGTGGAAACTTGACAAAATACATGCCACCAGGCGGCAAAAAAATAACCCACACCACACCAGACCAGAACACGGTACCTCATGCCTCCCAGCAAACCACCCTCCCCTCGATGCCAGTGATCCAGCTCGGCAGCTGCTCACCACAACCCCTTCCACATGCCATCCCTCCTCTGCATCTCCCCCCCATGGGTGCATGCATGTGTGTATATGCGCGAGTTCATGTCGTGGTTTTCGCCAACTGCAGTAGCCAATCGCCCTCCTCATAGGTAGCCGTGATCACAGTCACCGAGATTGACTCACCATTTTTCTAGGCACTGAGTCTTGGTCACTATGGTAGCAGACTAACATACTAACATACTATTTGCCAGCAGATTAGGCCTTACGGTCTATCGAGTCTGCTCGAACCTCAGATCCCTAGTTGGGTGCCGAGGCCCCCCCCCTTGTGTTCCAGAAACCCCTATCATCCATCCCCACCCCCCTGGGAAAGGCCATCATCTGATACATCCCCTTTCTGTGTCTGTCCCACCTTCTCTTGAAGCCCTCCATCATGGATCTCTGAACCAGCTCGCCAGGCAGTGCATTCCAAGGGTCCACCACTCTCAGTGAAAACCTCCTCCCTTTTTCCCCTCACCTTCCACCTTCCAACTTCAAACCATGCCCTCTGGTGATACCTCCCTGCTTTAGTCTAAAGATCCCCTCCATGTTTACCCTATTTATTCCCTTGAGGTACTTGAATACCTCAATCATGTCCCCCTGTCTCTCCTCTCCTCCAATGAAAACAGGCAGAGCTCCTCAAGTCTGTCCTCATACGTCAAATCCCCTAGCCTCGTATCATCTTAGTTGCCCTCCTCTGTACCCTCTCCAGGAGCTGTATGTCCCTCTTCAGTGTGGTCTCCAGTACTGTACACAGTACTCAGGTGTGGTCTAACCAGTCCACTGTACAGCGACAGAATCACTTCCTTGCTCCTAGAGGTGATCCCCTTATGATGCATCCCAACATCCTGTTTGCCTTGCTAGCCGCTCTCCTGCACTGCTCAGAGTTATTCCTTACATGCATCCCACCATGACCCTAGGTCTTTCTCCCTATTGAGCCTCAGCACCTCCCCTCCCAGGGTGTACCTGTGTTTAGGGTTTCCCACCCAAGATGTAACACCTTGCACTTGGTGATATTGAAATTTAATTTCCATGTGTGAGCCCAGCTTCCAGGGTGTCCAGGTCCCTTGCAGGGCCAACCTCCCTCTTCTCCCTCAACTACTGTTCCCATCTTGGAGTCATCAGTGAAGAGACTCATTTCACACCCTGTACCCTCCCTGATGTCTGATATGTATGCATTAAACAGGATCGGACCCAGGACCGAGCCCTGTGGTACCACACTACCAACCTCTCTAGGGTTCGAGAACTCCCCACAGACCACTACTCTCTGGGTGCGTCCAGCTAGCCAGTTTTCAATCCATCTGACCATCAAAGGGTCTACTCCCAAGCCCATCAGTTTCTCCACCAGACCATTGTGGGGGACAGAGTCAAATGCCCTGCTGAAGTCCAAGAATAATACATCCACAGGCTTTCCCCTGTTCCATTCTGATGTTACCCATTCGTAGAACTCCACAAGATTGGTTTGACATGATCTACCTGGCACAAACTCATGTTGCTGACTATCCAGACCTCCCAACTCCTCCAAGTACAGCCCCAATCATTCCTTTAGTGTACTCTTCATTAATTTTCCCACCACCGGGGTCAAACTGATGGGCCTATAGTTACCTGGTACTTCCCTCGACCCCCCTTTATGGATTGGCACCACATAGGCCTCTCGCCAATCCCTAGGTACCCTCCCTGTCTCAAGTGACCTGTTGAAGAGCTCCGCCAGGGGTGCAGTCAGTATGCCCGCCAATTTCCATAGTACTCTATGATGAATGCCATCCGGCCCAGGAGATTTGTCTTTCTTTAGGGCCTTGAAGGCTAACCACACCCTTTTGGCGGAGATAGCATCATCCGTCCCCTCCACCTTACTGGCCTTTTTATCCTTATCCTGATGTGACACCCCTGGGGTACCTCTCCTTCCCTCTTGCTCCATTTCTGTTGCTCTCCTGATCCCACTCACTGCCGCTTCTATCCCCATCATGCCTTGCTTTGTACCTAATTAACGATACACCTGGTTTTTCAAATTTTATGATTTGGGAGGCTTTTAAGTCTTTTATTAGAGGATGTATTATTTATTTTGCTTCCCATGTTAATAAACAATGGAAGTAGGAGACACAGGATCTCATACAATGTATTAAACAGTTGGAGGTGGAGATATATTCATTCCCATCCACACCTAACCTTAAAGTTCAGGAGGTTACTACTCTTAAATACAAATTAAATACTATCCTTCATCAAAAGGCCACTAAGGCTGTTTTCTTTTTACAAAAGTCATAGTGTGAGTCTGGTGACCAAGCAGAAAGACTTCTTGCTTATAGATTAAAGAAGAAAACCATGGAAGCCCGGATCCCCTATTTTCAGGATGAAGTTTTGCAATATATTTCTGATCCCTCATGGATAGCTAGATAGTTTCAGGACTATTACTTTGCCCTATATAAATCTTCGTTATCCCCATCCACTGCAGAGTACGATGCCTTTTTTGTTAGATTTGATTTACCTCAGTTGCCCCAAGAGATTGCTGCTGGCCTAGATGAGGATATTACCTTGTTGGAAATTCAGAGATTGATATGGGCATTAACTGTTGGGAAAGCTCCTGGACCAGATGGGCTTGGTACTGATTTTTATCAAGCTTTTAAGTCGCATCTTTCTCTTTGGTTGTTGGAGCTGATTTGGTCCATTAGAGACTCCAGCACTATGCCCCCATCCATGCAGGAGGCAACTATCACTGTCTTGCCTAAGCCCAGAAAAGATCCCACTTTGTGTTCGAACTAGAGACTGATATCTTTATTAAATGTCGATTGTAATATTTTAGCCAAGGTGTTAGCTACTTGGCTCAAAAGGGTTTTACCTTCACTTATTCACAAATCGCAAGCTGGTTTTATGAAGGGCAGGCAGGGCACTGATAACCTGTAGGCGGTACTTGATTTGATACAGGCAGCCACTAAGGGCCCGGACTCGGCAGCATTAGTGGTGACAGATGCCGAAAAGACATTTGATTCCATCAAATGGAACTATTTACAGTCCGTCCTTTCCAGAGTTGTGCTGGGGCCTGTATTTCAGAAATGGATTCAATGCCTTTACTCTGCTCCCAGGGAGAGGGTGTTGGCCAATTGGATTTTATCAGAATCCTTTTCTTTGTCTCGTGGTAGTAGTCAAGGATGTCTTTTTAGTCCTCTTTTATTTTTACTTGCCATTGAGCCTTTGAATTTGGCTTTGCGTCAGCACCCAAAAATCTATGGTATTTCCATCAGGGACAAGTCATTTCCTACTTCATTATATGCAGATGACCTGCTTTTGATGTTCTCTAAGGTGGAAGTTTCTTTTCCACAGGCTTGGGAGGTTATTGACGGGTTTAGTAGAATTTTTGGCTTGAGGGTTAACTGGGGCAAAACAGAAATCCTACCTCTTTACAAGGTGGGATACAAGGGCTTCCATGAACTCGCCTTTTTTAAAATGTTCACTAAAGGTTCATGGTAGATTGGCATACATATTTCAAGAGACCCTCAAGAAATATGTTACAAAACCATTTTAGGTATGTTGGCAGATATTTCAGCTGATATGAATAGGTGGGCAATGCAACACCTGTCACTCCCTGCTAAGACTGCCACTATTAAAATTATGGTCTTTCCAAGGTTGTTTTATAGGTTAAGTAATTTGTCTCTCCCTATACCAATGGGGTTTTGGTCCAAAATTGACAAGATGATATTTAGTTTTATTTGGCGTGGTAAATTTCCAAGCTTTTGTATCTACGTCCTCAGGGCACATTGTTTCCTGGGGGATGGAATTTGCCATGACCATGGGTCTATCATGTTTGTCATGGTATAAAGCAGACTTTGAAGCAGTTTCATTTGGACTCCTAAATACCCCCGTGTGGGTGGAGCTAGAGCAAGTCCTTCTAGGCGATATACCTACAATCGCATCGTTGCAAGATTCTTCTGTAGACTTTGAGACCCTTCCATTTTCTATCATTTTCTCTATACAGGTTTGGAAGAAGTTTTTTGGACTGGCTGGTTGGGATTTTAGTTGTTTGGGTCCCTATGAACCGTTATGGAATAACCCTGCAATCCAAGTGGGAGGTACTCAGTTATTTTGGCACACCTGGTCTTCCAGGGGTATTCGATTAGTTGGGGACTTAATTGACCTCAACAGTGGTATTTTACACTCCTTCCAAAACTGCAAGAGGTTTTTGATCTTCCCACTTGAGACCTTTAGCAATATTTTCAACTCTATCATGCTCTATCTTCAAGCATTTTAAAAAATTCTAAGATGATTAAGGCAGAGCTCACTAGTTATCTGCAGAAGTGGTTTAAGGTCACCAAAGGTCATACTAGTGTATTATATAAACTATTATAAAAATCATCTCTCCCTGATTGGGAAATGTGTAGGACTAAATGAGAAAATAATTTCCAGGATGCAGTTGTGGGGGAGGACTGGCACAAATGCTGGACTGAGGCACCTCAGGCCTCTCCTGAACCAAGAGTACAACTTATACAGAAGAAGGTACTGAGTATATGGTATAGGACACTAGATAAACTTGTTAAAATGGGTTTACTTGAGACAGATGAATGCTGGAGATGCGGCCACTGTACTGGTAATTTGTACCACATACTTTGGGATTGTGTTAGATTGAAAGATTAGTGGACAGGTATTATTAGGGTATTAGAGCATTGTTTCCAAACCCCTATACCTCACACTCCTCATTTTTAGATTTTGGTTGGTCCATCAGTGTTAGATTTACAGGCCCTACCCTTCAAGGCAGTTATCCATGTGGCAGCTTTGGAGGCCAAGCGGCTCCTACTGCTACAGTGGAGAACCTCTACGCTTCCTCCATTAAGCAGATGGATTCAGGCAGTTTCTAATGTAGCCTCATACCAGCAAGTGATGTCTTGGAGAAAAAAGACACTTCCCAAATTTTACAGGGCTTGGTCTCCATGGTTAAGTCATTTTGAGGTTAAGGATATTGTTCATGCTTAAGTTTGTATGTGGATGATCATATTTTGTATATTAAGTAATCCTTGTAGCTTAAAGTGGCTAAGAAGTCATTAAGATAGCTCATTTGTGGGTTGTATGAGGGTTTTACTGTTTCATGTTGTTAATTGTTCCTATTATGCCTTTTTTCATGTTATGTAACTCTGTTTGCTGTTGAGACCTTTGGGCTTCTTATTTTCTTTTTCATTCTGTATCATGGAGTGCCCATTTAGCTATGGTTGTTTCTCTCCACTTCTGTGGTTCTGGCTAGTGTGGTTGTATTTGAAAACTTAATAAAATGTTTATAGACAATTAATACTTATCAATATCAGAGGGTGGTTACGCTTAATCATTAGATGTGGGGGCAATACGTGGCATGGTTTGTGGATACCTCGGAATCAGGTATTCCAGCATTATACGCAACCCCTTTGCCATTCAGAGTAAAGGGGAAGGGAAAGGGGTTTGAACTGTATATAGTTCTGGGCTGACTCTGTTTTCTGGTTGTACTGCTGCTGCTTTCTATAAATTCGTTACTGTTCTACTGAATCTTGTCTCTAATATTACTGCATGGTGGGGGAAAGCAATCAAAGTGCTGGGGGTTTGGTCAGTAGATACTGCATGGTATAAGTCATCCTCTGCTGCTTGTATGTTTTGTTAATTGTGGACCTATGTTGTATTTGTTGGAATGTTAGGGGGATAAACTCACCTGTCAAGAAAAAAAAAGGCTTGGCCTAATCTCAAAAAACTCAAGCCTCATATAGCTTTGTTACAAGAGACAAAATTAATAATAATAATAATAAAACTTTATTTTTATGGCACCTTTCCAAAACCAAGGAGCCTCACAATTTTAAAAACATATCAGATATAACACCAATTTAATTTAAGTAAACCAGTAAGCATTTAAATTTAAAGCAAATAAATCAATGTCCAAATGCTAGGTGCCACAGATGAGTTTTTAAAGCTCTTTTAAATCCCTCTGCGGTCTCACACTCATGTAATTGGTGGGGTAGAAAATTCCAAAAGGATGGGGCTGCATTCATAAATGCCGGGGCCCTAGACAATTTCAAACACACCCTTTGAATCTCTAGCAACCCCTTGCCAGCTGAGCAAAGCAATCACCTGGAGCAGTAGGCAACCAGAAGCTCTTTCAGGTAGTCAGGGCCCTGTCTGTGTAGGGCTTTATAAGTCAGAAGACTGACTTTGAAAGTGATCCGTCATTGTACCGGCAGCCAGTGCAGACAGCGCAGGATTGGGGAAATATGGCAGGACCTAGAGGTTCCTGTAAAAAGTCCTGCTGCCACATTCTGCACTAGCTGTAAATGGCTGAAAGCTGCCAAACTTTGTTGGGATTGGGGGAAACAAAAGCGCATAGTGTAGTTTCTTCCAAGAAAAGAAGAGTGTCATTTATAAATCCCTAGGCTGGTGTTTTATGCAAGTTAAGAGGGATAAAGAGGAGAGGTGGGTTTAGGGGATAGTAGATTCCCAGTAGGGTTTTTTACTATTAATATTTACAGCCCAAATTGTGATGACCTGACCTTTTTTATTAGTTATTTCACAACATTTTGGACCTTAATTCTTCACATATATCTATATTGTTAGGGGGTGATTTTAATTTAATGCTTAACACTGCTGTGGACAGAAGTGCTGGAAAGGCTGAGCCCCAGACCAAATCTCTTACAGTTTTAGAGGGCCTGATCTAGACTCACCAGCTGATTGATGCATGGCTGGCTCAATATCCTAGGGTACAAGACTATACCTATTTGTTGGTAACCCATGGTACAGCTAGCAGGATAGATCTTTGACTGTTATTACACTTTCTCAACTCTCAGATTGTTGAGGTCTCCATTCACCCGATTGTAATATCAGACCACGCTCCTTTAGAAATATAAGGAGGCCTCTCACAAACACCCTATCCCTCTGGTGGCCCAACTCATTAGTGCCTGCACCCTGCTGGAACTCCTTAGTAGGAAAGCCAAACTAGCTCATAGGTGGACCCAACATTCCCATAGGAAAGGTGGGGAGAAATTCAGCAAATTACTTGTCTACAGGTTGAAACGTAGGCAAGTGGCTAGGACAATTAAAGGCTTCCTGAATGCTAGAAGCAACCTTGATAACACCCTGAGAGGAAAAAAATTACATAATGCAACAATTTTATCAGTCCTTATATGCCTCTCCTAACCCTCCCAATGGGAAGGACATCGACCCTGCCTATTTCCAGAATCAATCCACAACAGTCCCTCATGCTTGATGCTCCAATTGCACAGGATGAAATTTTAAGCATACTTAAGACCTTGAAACCTCACAAGGCCCCAGGGAAAATGGCTTCCCAGTCAATTTCTATCAAATCCAAGGCATGGCTATTATGCCTTACTTGCAACAAATCTTCTAAGCCACTTTTAAGCAAGATACAGTACCTTGCCTTTAGTGAAGCTGTCATAATGGTACTTCCCAAAAAGGACTAGAACCCCTCTCTATTGGGCAGCTAGCACCCTATTTCCCTTACAAACAACAGTATTTTTTTTTTTCGCAAAAATCCTTGCTTGCAGCCTGGAAGCTGTTTTTCATGGTTTGATGCGCCCTTCTCAGGTAAGGTTCATAAAAGGTCATCTCAGCTCGGATTATCTTTGGTCTCTAATGTCACTTATATGTCACTCTCACTCATCCTCATCACCGACCACTGCTTTTGTGGTGGATTTTGAAAAGTAACTCCATGGAATGGAGCAATAATCTCAAAATGTTGTCAAGAATAGGAACAGGCTCTACGTATAGAGGTTGGGTCTCCCTTTTATACTCATTTCCTATGTCTTAGGTCCTGACAAATGTTACCAAATCTCCCCATTTCCCCTACAAAAATACACCTCGCAAGGGTGCCCATTTTCCCCTCTACTTTATATGGCTGCAGTGGGAGGAACCCTGTAGCCAGTTTGCTATTTCAGTACAAAAAGGGAGGACCCCATATTCCTAATGGGCTAGATAAAATTGGAGCTTCTGTGTTATCACTATGCTACTTAATCAAAGAAGTCTGCTGAGGAGTGTTTCAAAGCACTGTTTTATGTGCTAAGCTTCAATCCAGGTAGAATTGTCTTTCAAGAAAGTTTCATAGCTCATAAACATGTCAAGTCATTCAGCCTTTCCCAGACATAAATGGTAACTGAGAGTGAGGAAGGAAGTTTCAGATTTCAGATGCTATGGGGAAAAACCTCAGACAGGCCAGACAAAAACTGAAGCAAAAATGAGAAATCAGACCAAAGAACTACTTTCACATGAAATGAATAGTTTTATATTTCATCAGACAATATTCTTTATTCCAAACCATGCAACATTTCAAGATCATAAAGACTTCTTCATCTGGGAATTGGCTGAAATTCACATAATAATCATAACATTAGTATGCAGTGTTTCACTGCTAACATATGTCACAAAATAATTAATATACTCATTTTATTTTTGCATTCTTTTGATAACTGGGTAAGGCCCACTAGGCACAAGTGCCTGTTTTCAATGGCAGCCTGGGAGCACTGAGGTGGTTAAGTGACTTTATGAAGTGGAATAGTTTCCATATTACCTTAAAAGTTTTACAATGTATGCACTTCCTTATCTGCTTTCTTTAATCATTTTTCCAAAAAATCTGTGTGCATAAACATATATTAATTTATGTTCCTAAATATCAATATGGACACTGCAAAAATCACTAAACCATGTTATTAAAACTTGATAATGGCCGCACAATTGTCTACAACATTAATTCATTTTAAATGCTATATCAAAACCTTCACCAGACACAAGTACAAATAAGTATCTGACCCAAGTTTGCTAGGAAGTCACTATGTTACTACGCTATATGCTATAAGAAAAGAAAAACATGTAGTTCATCATACCACTCTTTAAACGTGAAGTAAGAAAAATATATTTTCAATACAGACAATTAACCTAATTCACTTCACTTCTTCTTAAATTTTGGGACCATTTTAGCTCCTACTACCCCCCCTGTAGGCTATTCCAGGCTTCTACCACCCTATCCAAGAAAAAAAATATTTTCTGACTTTTTCTCTGAGCTTTCCCCATCAAACTTCATTCTGTGCCCCCTTGACTGGGAGCATCTCTTACTTTGGAAGATGCTTCCTTCCTGTACTCTGTTTATACTGGTGATATATTTGTATGTCACAGTCATGTCCCCCCTTCCTCCAGAGAATATTTATTTAACTCCTTTAGTCTTTCCTCATAGGTCTTATCCTACAGGCCCTGCACCATTTTAGTTGCCCTCCACTGCACTGCATATACCCTGTCTATGTTCTTTCTCAGATGGGGCATCCAGAACTTTTGATGCAGTATTCCAGGTGCAGTCTCTCATGAGTGTCTCATACTGGGGCAAGATGACCTCCCTCTTTATACTCCTGATACCTATCCCTATGCATCCAAGCATCTGGCTAGCCTTCCCATCTGCGTTATCACACTGCCTACTTTCTCTTCAGCCATCTGAGATGATAACTCCCAGGTCCCTTTCTGGCTTTGTGACTGTCAGTACCTCCCCACCTGGTTCATACTTTGCCCCTGGGTTCTTGTGCCCTATGTGCATGATCCTGCACTTCCTTGTATTGAATCCCAGCTGCCATTCCATTTTTCAGACCATTTCTGCAGTTTTTAAGGTCTTCCCTCATTCTGTCAACACCCCCTGGAGTGTCCACCCAATTGCATATCTATCTATTGTCTACTAAGAGGTCTACCTTCCCCTCCAGTCCATCTGCAATGTCTCCAATAAAGAAATTGAAGAGGATGGGCCCCAACAGTGACCTCTCTGGCACCCTGCTTGTCATCTTTTCCTTTCCAGAGTACTCCTTGTTTACCACAACCCTCGGACTCCTGCCCTTCAGCCAGTTCTTCACCCACAGAATTATTTTAGGATCCACCCTAGGCTGCACAGTTTGTTAATCAGACTTCTATGGGGATGGTGTCAAAGGCCTTTCTGATGTCCAGATAAGCCACATCCACCACACCTCCCTGGCCCACTACCTTAGTTACCCAGTCATGCCATAGATTAGTACAATAATTTAGAGCAAAACACAGTGCTTATTCTAAATATAGTAAAAGTTAAGGTTACATGTATAAGTAAATTAATGCCATGTAAGAAAGTGTATGTCTGCTTGTGTGTGTGTGGCAATGCACTGTGTGTTCAGACAGTGCCCTGCTATGTTATGCTGCAATATATATATATATATATATATATATATATATATATATATGCATATATGTGTTTATGTATTAGTCAGTGTGTGTGTATCACAACAATTAGAAATTGCAGTTAGGTGGCTCAGTGGTCAGTGCAAAAAATACTAATCTACATTTCCCCACTATCTATATCAGTTTCAGCCATATGCATGTCTCTGCTGATTTAAATGAGGTGTCTAGTGGCCCCCCACCCACCCTCCAATGTCCTTCAGAGCCTGAAAAGAAGAAAAGTCTCTTGACGTCTTTTTTTAATCTATAAAAATGTGTGTAGACAGTGCATTACTACGTTACCCTGGAATATATATATATATATACAGTATGTATAAGTATTAGTCAGTGTGAGTGTATCACAACAATTAGAAAATGCAGTTAGGTGGTTCAGTGGCTAGTGCAAACATTGCTAGTTTACACATTTCTCATTGCCCACAATACCATTACTTTTCAGCTGTATTGGCTCATGCTAGACTTTGTTATAATGGCTGTAGAACCCCTAGCCATAGCCATTTGCAGTAACCCTGACATTTAGAGAATTAAGGTAGGACAAGGGGAGTATAAAATATTCCTGAATGCAGACAATTTACTCATTACCCTTTCAGAGGCAAAGCAATTAATTTCTCATGTTCTTCCCCTCCCTAGAACTTTTATTAAGATCTCAGGGCTTAAGGTAAATCAGTCAAAAACTGATGTTTTACGTCTCAGTTCTAGGTGTATAGCCAACTTCTTTGTATCAACAGGTCTGAAATGGACACCAAATGGTATAACCTACTTGGGATTCAAACTACGCTCTAATCTTGCTAAGCTAATACCCTTGATTGGGAACCTCTGATCTCCTCCTCAAGGAAAGAGTTTGAGTGCTGGAAAGCCCTTTGGCTCTCTTTTGCAGGAAAGATAGATGCCATTGAGCTCATTATAGCCCCGATTCCTTCACATTTTTCCCCACTTGCCTCTACATATCACCCCAAAATGGTTTCACAAAACTGACAATATTATGATTGGCCAGTTTCTATGAGATGGGATGGGAAACACCCATGATTCAGAAGGGCTAAACTCAACAGTCACTTGAGCAGAGGTGAGTGGAACCTTCCTTTCATTCAGAAGTATCACAGGGCCTTCATCACAGCCCAGATGACCAAGTGTTTCTCTTGCCCAGGCTCACTCAGCCCCTTGTTTTTTCATATTGAATTGCCTCTACTTGTAAATAAGATGCCAGTTGTTTCACTATATTCTTTCCATAGCAGAACATCCTTTGCCATCCTGCACTAAGCACATTTCTGCTAAATATTGGGTCAATGTCCACAGGAATTTTTTGGAGAATCCCACCCCATTGGATTGTGCCCTTTTATGGGATTACCCCTTCATACTGATAAGAGGATGCCCAATCAGATGAAAAATGTGAGAGCTGCAGGGTATCCTGTTCATCAAGGATCTTTATGTGCCTTGAACTAGGACATTGGACTTCTTTGCCTTCCTAGTGACACATTTTCAGCATCACAAAGCTGATTTCTGGAGGTTCTTTTAAATCACAACTGTGATCCAAATCCAGACTGAGAACCCTGATAGGTCACACCACCCGCTCCTTTTCCATTAGGGGAATAAGCATAAAGGGAAAGCAAGCTGCATCTACCAAGCATTATGAGATGCCCATCTTGATAGCACATTGAAAGCTAGACCCTAATGACAAAATGAACAGGGGATCATTATTACAGACTTGCAATGGTCCTTGGCATGGTTCAGATGTCACAAAGCATATAGAGATGGCAGAAGCCATCACATCCTTTTCAAAACCATCCATCAATGGTACAGGACAACCCAAGTTCTGAAGCACCTCGGACTGATGAACCATGACCATTACTGGAGATGCGGGCAACCTGCTGCACATCACTTTCATTTCTTATGCGAGTGCCTGCTCCTTAATCCATTTTGACAAGAATGCATTAAGATCTGTGAGGAAGTCATGGGCTCCAAAATTCAGGTTAATGCTCTGCACCTCTTGATAGGCTGCTGCCTAGATAATACTTCTAAGCATATTCCAGAAGCACAATGGGTCACAGCAGTGGGAGTAGTCACTAAATGTTTAATACAGTGCAACTGGCAATCCACCAAAGTTCCCTCCCTAATTGAATGGCTCTGGGCAATTAGCTATTTATGAGAAGCTACCCAGCTTTGCAGCCAAAAAAATGTCCCATTTTGCCTAATCCTGGGGCACATTTCTCTAGTCCAAATATGGTCATGATTCTGAATTGCATCCATCCACCTCTGTAGCTCCTCATAGACCCCCTATAATGCTTGTGGTTAATTAAGAGGGTTATGTGTACCTTCTATATGATTCCAGTAGTTCTTTCTTAGAAGAAGCAGTTGTCAGTACTTTAGTTGCTGTGTTGTTTTTCCTGTTTTGTATTTTCTTGTTACATATAGAAACATAGAAACATAGACTTTGATGGCTGATAAGGACCGCATGGCCCATCTAGTCTGCCCATTTCCCTACCTACAGGTTAGGCCACAGATCCTAGTTAACCAACAGCCTATTTCTTCCTACCCCCCACAAGAATTGCCTTATGTCTGTCCCATGCATTCTTGAATTCTCCCACAGTTTTAGACCCCACTACCTCCTCAGGAAGGCTGTTCCATGCATCCACTACCCTCTCGTGAAATGATACTTCTCACATTGCCCCTGAACTGCCCTCCTTCTATCTTTAAATTGTGTCCCTTGTTCTTGCAAGTCTCTTTTCTGAAAGATGCTACCCTCTTGGACTTTGTTGATTCCACTGAGGTACTTAAAAGTTTCTATCATGTCCCCCCTCTCCTTCTTTCCTCAAGGGTATACATATTAAGCTCCTTTAGTCTCTCCTCATACGGCTTCTCTTGCAGACCCTGCACCATTTTAGTTGCCCTCATCTGGACTACCTCTATCCTGTATATGTCCTTGCAGAGATGGGGTCTCCAGAACTGGACACAGTACTCCAGATGGGGTCTCACCAACTGTCTGTACAGAGGGATAACAACTTCCTGTTTTCTGCTGATGATGCCTCTCCCTATACATCCCAGTATACCCCAGCCCTCCCTACTGCCTTCTCACATTGCTTGCTAACCTTAAGGTCATCTGATATGATTACCCCCAGGTCCCTTTCCTTTTTTGTTGTTGTTACTACCTCCCCACCCATTGTGTATTCTTCCCCTGGGTTTTTGTTTCCCAGGTGCATTATTTTGCACTTCTTTGCATTGAATCCAAGCTGCCATACTTCTGACCATTCCTCCAACCTTGCCAAGTCCCTTTTCATCCTTTCCATTGCTCCTTGTGTATCAACTCTGTTGCAGATCTTTGTGTCATCTGCAAAAAGGCATACTTTTCCTTCCAGTCCCTCTGCAATGTCACTGATGAAGACATTAAAAAGGACTGGACCCAATACTGAACCCTGCAGTACCCACTAAGTAACCCTCTTTCTTCAGAGTGGACTCCATTTACAATTACCTTCTGTGTCCTGTTGTGCAGCCAATGTTTTACCCAGACTACCACCCTGGGACCCTCCCAGGCTAGTTAATTTGACTATTAATCTTTTGTGTGGGACTGTGTCAAATGCCTTGCTAAAATCTAGGTAGGCCATGTCCACAGCCCTCCCTGGTCTACTACTTTGGTCACCCAGTCAAAGAAATCTATTAGGTTCGTCTGACATGACCTTCCATGTGAACCCATGCTGCCTTGGGTCCTGTGCTCCACTGGCCTCTAGGTACTCAACTATTCTTTCCTTCAGAGTGACTCCATCACTTTCCTACCACAGAGGTCAGACTGATAGGTCTGTAGTTTCCTGCCTCTGTCTTGGTCCCACTTTTGTGAAGGGGGATCACATCTGCCTTCCTCCAGTCCTCGGGTACCACACCATCCTCCCATGATTTATTAAAAAGAGTAGCCAGTCATTTCACTAGTTCCTCCCTTAATTCTTTTAGAATTCTAGGGTGAATTCCATCAGGACCCATTGCTTTGTCCACCTTCAGTTTTAGGAGTTCTTGCAGAACCCTTTCTTCTGTGAAAGGACTGGGATTGACCCCCTTTCAAGAGTGCTTCTGTTAATTGGATTAGGCACTTCCCCCTCCTCTTTTGTGAATACTGAGGAGAAATATTCGTTCAGTATCCCTGCTTTTTCACTGTCCCCCTCTGCCCACCCACCGTTCATTCTATTCAGCCTCACTATCCCTCCCTTTGTCTTTCTATGCTCGCTGATGTACCTATAAAAGGTTTTATCCCCCTTCTTAACTGAGTTGGCTATCTTTTCCTCAGTTTGGGCCTTTGCTATTCTGACTTCCCTCCCTGCTTCCTTCTGCCTTAACTGGCACAGCTCTCTGTCCTGCTCCTTCTGTGTTTCCTTATACTTCTGGAATGCTATCTTTTTCTTCCTGACTTTCACAGCCACCTCTTTTGAGAACCTTAGTGGCTTTTTCTTTCATTTTGATTTGTTTATTTGCTTCACACAAAGGCTTGTTGCCCCTGTGATGGCAGTTTTGATGATTTCTCATTGTTGCTTCACACCTCCTTGTAGCCTGTTTGCTAGTGCTTTTCTGAGGCACTCTCCAATCTTGCCAAAGTCAGCCCTCCTAAAGTCCAGTACCCTCTCTTTTGTATGGCTTGACTCTGTAGCTGAGTTTAACGTGAACCACACTGTTTGATGGTCACTTGTCCCCAGATGGCAACCCACTTCTAGATCTGAGATCACACATCAGCCTCCCATTACTGCATTGATTTGGTTCATACCCTCAGTAAGGGTAGTTTTGAAGACTTGTTATGTAGCTTCATCCTTGTTTCTTCTTTTTTTGACCACTTCTATTTTACAGTCTTTCATCACTACCACTGTTTATCATGCGTCCTTCATTTGGATGATACATCATTTCTGCAATTGGGACTGTAACTCCCAGAAGTATATTATGCTGTTGTGTCTGGTTGTAATTAAGCAAGTAGGTTTGAGGAAGGCTGAGTACCAGTATCAAAGATGGCAATGGTGCTTGAAAAGCCAAAGCAATCAGAAGTACAAACATTAAATCAGCACCAGTTGCAGCAGGACCCACATGGACCAAGAAAATTCAATGGTTGTTTTTTCATTAAGTGTAGACAAACCAAAAGGCACACAGTGTAGGAATACAGATGCCAGGCTGGGCTAGTGCCAAATAGACATCACTAACATTTCAGCTAGTCACTGCTAGATTTTATCAGAGTGATCACCCTGTTGAATCCTAGTGGTGCCTAGGTGAAATGTTAGTGCTGTCTATCTGGCACTAGCCCACCCTGGCATCTGTATTCCTGCACTGTATGCCTTTTGGTTTGTCTACACTTGATTAAAAAAATGATGATTGCATTTTCTTGGTCCATGTGGTTCTTGCTGCAATGGGTACTGAGTTACTGTTTGTACTTGTAATTAAGCAATAAGACATGACCATGGAGGAGGGGTGATATGGTGGAATAACAGCCTGCCTCAAGTGGGTTGAAACACAAGGCAAAGCTAAGTACTTCCACCACCCAAGAAGGGCCATTATCCCACCATAATGACCCCTCTGAAGTGTCTTAATGTGATTATGAAATGGGTCCAAATTTATTGCATTTTTAAAAATATTTTTTGGCATTATTTTTATTATTTATATAAAAATTATTTTGAATATTTTAAGCTACATTTTAGATAAAAAAACAAAATTGTCCAGTTTGGGCAAAGTGTGAATCTGAGACTGCCAGTAGGTGGTGCTAAAGCTGCATGCTAGCAGTAATTTAGTAATGGCAAAGGGAGGGCAGGCAGTGACTTCAGATGCTACCATAGCATCTTACAGTACAGAAAGGAGAGAGAAGACTGTCAGCCGGATGCCATCTGTACTGTAGCATCGGGCTGACAAGGCCGTCTTGGTCACATTCATTTTTATACCTGGTATGTCATTGGTGGAATTACAGGTCCTCATGTAGCCAGTAGTTGGTAATTGGAGCCAGTATTTTTCACTGTTCTGTCAAAAAGAAAAGGGATTAATTTGTGGTACATCTTGATCGCAGTGTGAGTAATGGAGCCAATCGTATCTGCTACAGGGAAGGAAGTTGGATTTAAAAATATATATATATATTATAGTGGCGTGGTCATGCCACTATAGTTAGGGTTCAGCGGTTATTTACATACTAAAGTCAAAAGTTTGGGCATTAATAACTTTGGACTCGTTCAATGGATTTGCCTGAAATTTGATAAACGCGTTGGGGCAATGGTAGGTCTCTTGATCTGCCAAATTGCATTTCAGTCGGTGTGCCAGTCTTTGTCTATGAAAGTGCTGAAAAATGCAAAATTATCCATTTTTGGAGGCATCTTTTGGCATTCTGAATGTGGTCCTGCACGGCTGTCGTGTGGCATGCCACTCTGTTGAAAGAGCTTTTGGGGCCAAACATGGTGCTTTTTGTTTGGTGAATAAAATATTAAGGCATTCAAAAGTTATGGCACTTTTAAGTTCCCATTATAAGTCAATAGGAAAATTTATATGTATATTTTGAGATCAAAGAATAGGGTTCTGGCCATCTCGTCCCGCCTGGTGATCAAAGAATTTGCAGCCTCACAGTTCAAGAATCTTTGTCCCCAAGGAATTAAAAAAATTATTTGATCAAAAGGTCTTCCATCTTGTTTTCAGTTTCCAATCGCACAGGGGTCACTTCTGAAATAAAACGTCTATGGGTTTTACTCAGGGGACCCCGATCTATCGAGCCATGGCTTTGGTTCCATCCAAATTGATCCAAAAATAGAGTTATTAGCATTTAAATTCTTTGTTCATGGCTCACTAACGATCTTTGATCACGAGCCTACAAATTCTTTGATCAGAGAATCTTTGATCGCGATCGTGCATGTGACGAGGACGGATAATGAATTTAAAATAGCTTTTTGCAGCCCAGGGGTGCCCTATTAAGTGAGATAAGGGTGGGTTTTGCTCAGGAGGCTTTACTCTGCCTATCTGAATAAAAAAAAAACAGTAGTTGTCATTATCCCTGGTAGTCTAGTGTCTCCCTCCCCATCATGGTAAGGTACTTAACTATGATTGTATCCCTGGTAGTCAAGTGGCCCCCCCAATGAGTATGTTATTTATAAGTTAATATTTTTTATCTGTGGTAGTGTAGTGTCCTCCCATGTGTATTTATTTTTTTATTTTTATAATATCCCTGGTAGTCTAGTGGCCCTTCCGATCTGTACTTCATAATGACTATCACTGACATCTCTGGTAGTCTAGCGGTTCCTCCCCCATCATAATAAAATTAATGTCATTCTTTATGTCCTGGTAGTCTAGTGGCCCCCCACCCAGCCATGCCAGCCCACCCAGCACCACCCCAGCTTCCCAGCCAGCGACTGGCACAGTCACCATTCACCTCCACAGCCAGCACCGACTGTGTGTTTTATTAGTGCTAATGGAAAGAGGTGCTCCTGAAATAGTGCACCTTTCCATTAATGCTCATAAAACACACAGTTAGTAGCTGGCCATGGAGTGAGAGGTGAGCTGTGCCAGTCACTGAGGAAGGTGGGGGGTGCTGGGTGGGCTGGCATGGCTGGGGGGTGGGGAGCCACTAGACTACCAGATATAAAGAATGCAATTAATTTTATTATGATGGAGGGTGGGGGGAGGGACCACTAGACTACTGGGGATGTCAGTGATCGTCATTATGAAGTACAGATCAGGGGGGTCACTAGACTACCAGGGATATTACAAAAAAAAATTAATACGCATGGGGGGCCACTAGACTACCATTGATAAAAAATATTAACATACAAATAACATATTCATTGGGGGGACCACTAGACTACCAGGGATATAATCATGGTTAAGTACATTACCTTGATGGGGAGGGGGCCACTAGACTACCAGGGATAATGAGAACTACTGTTTTTTTATTCAGATGGGGCAGAGCAAGGACCCCTGAGCAAAACCCACACTTATGTCAATTAATAGGGCACCCTGGGCTGCAAAACACTATTTTTAAATCTGGCCATCTCATCCCTCACTCTTTGTTCAGGCGAAGCAATTTCTTTGACCACAACCGTGCAAATTCTTTGATCATGAGATTCTT
This sequence comes from Neoceratodus forsteri, assembly GCA_016271365.2. Classification (NCBI taxonomy): domain Eukaryota; kingdom Metazoa; phylum Chordata; order Ceratodontiformes; family Ceratodontidae; genus Neoceratodus; species Neoceratodus forsteri. The sequence goes on along the minus strand of CM028136.1, from coordinate 107,784,225 downwards.
TGATCACGATCGTGCATCATGAGCAAGGGACGAGATGGCCCAATTAAAAAAAACAATTTTCTCAGCCCAGGGGTGTCCCAGGAAGTTAAATGAGGGTGGGTTTTACTCAGGGGGCTTCATTCTCTCTAACCATGGTGGTGGTTTACCACAATTCCTTCAATTTTTTGATTTATAAGGTTTCTAAATCTTTGTTCATGACCCTGCAAATTCTTTGATCGTGAGATTCTTTGATCGCCATCTTTGATTGCAGGGGTCAGACAAGATGGCCAGATTTTTTATGATGGAATAGATAAGGCCATTTTAGTAATCTTGATATTGAATATTTTGGAAATGGTTTGGTCTTTTGACTTGAAATCTGGAGGGAGGGAAGAAAGGCAATATCCCACAGATGTGCCTTTTGGTGCTTTGGTCAAAACATAGTACAGGGCGGCAAAGTTACAGCACTACAAATGTGACAATTTTCCCATAGGATAACATTACGGCATTTGCGCATTACAGGAATTCTTTGCTGCCCTGCTGCAAAATAACAGTTTGGTCGTTTGGCCTGAAATTTGGAGGAAAGAAAGCCAACATCTCACAGATGCATCTCTTAGTGGTTTGGTGAAATAATATTACAGGGCGGCAAAGTGACGGCACTCCGAAGTTTACACTTTTTGCCATAACATTATGGTGTCCGTTGCGTCTTTCAGGGACCGTATCTCGGAAACGGTGCGAGATGAGGACTTTCGTCACAAAAATGATGAGCCCCCCCAAATGGAGGCTAAGTACAAAACTAGCCAAGAAAGTCATAATTCATATGAAATTGTAATTTTTTTCTACGTCATACTGAGATATAAACAATTTAGTATTTCAAGTCGTAATTTTCTGCTCTGAAGTCTGGGAGTACTTTCAGCTGGTTCAGTTGTGCTGGAATAACACCCCAGATGAAAGCAGCTCTTGACCAATCATAATTCAGCAATCTTAGTACCCATTTCATAATGCAGGCTAATCTAGTTATCTTTTTTACTCGGTGTGTGCCTCTGTTTGATGTCTGATTGTATTTTTACCTTTGTTGTCCAATAAAAAGATTACCACAAATAGTGTTATTTCCATACTGCATTGCCTGAAATACTCTGTATCATATTGCACAGTGAAAACTTTTTCTATAAACAGTTTAACAACAAAAGAAAACAAAGAAAGAAATTCAGTCAAGAGGTGAAAATGCAAGGCCCTCAAAACCATCCTTGGTATGGAGGAAAACAGTCTAAGAGACTCTGGAAGCCCTTAACATGTTCACCCTCATTACAAAAGAGGCTGAGAAAGGATGTCTGTCCTTCACATACTCAAGAACATCAACAAAACAGTTAGACATGTTTTATCTAGTGTCTTGCAGCAGGACATGGCAGACACACCCTGAAGGTTGGTGGGAGAGGTAAATTCTGTAATGAGATTAGGATGCACTGTTTCTCCTGGAAGTTCCTGAACCTATGAAACAACCTAAACATAGTGACAGTGGGCATGAAGAAATTACAGACTTTTAAGATAAGTCTGGCCAAATTTCTGCTTTCCAAGGGAATCACTGGGTACCTTGGGTTGTTTGGGTAGAGAATACTTACAAATTGATTTGTTCTTGTACAGCACATTGATTTCATCAATGGACCATAAGTGATGGACCTAGTGTCCCTTCTGACTTGAAATTACTATGTTACTATGTTAGCTGTTTTTGTTGACCAGGAAAGGAGGGCTAGGAAATACTTTCTGTTTTCAGTATCATTCCAGGGGAGGGAGATATAGATGAAAATCAACCTATATTGAACAAGGGCTGTTGATGTTTTTTTTTCTTCTAATAAATGGGGAAATTTGGCAAAGACAGCAGGGAAATTTCCTCAGTCTTTTTTAGATCCAGTTTCTGACTGTGCTTAGTTAGTATGTTAATGCATGGTCATGTGACAGCTGTCATCCAGTGAAGTCTCTAGAACTATACTTGCCATTTTATAAGTGGCAGTTGTGGGATTCTAATCTAGGTTTCCTGGATCTCCAGCTGCTCAGCTCAGTACCCTAGTCACTAGGTAATACTTGTTCCCAAATGATAAATTGTCAGCATGTTTGGGAGTCTTTATTTCTCATTAACATTTTTTTCAAACAATCTGAGTTAAAACTCAGAAAAATAAAGAAAATTGCTCAAAATTATTTTTTTTTGAAAATAGAAAAAAATGCCATATACATAAAAAAAATCTACTGATCCAGTTTTCCAGTAGCCCAGTGTATGTTACTGTCCCTGCCACTGTGGGATGTCCTGTAGCCACAGATTGCACTTCTTGTTACTTCAGTGTACCTCATGGGTTTTCCCATCATGTTTATACTCCAACTAAAACAAAAAAACATGCCTATTTCCTAATGTTTGAATGCTGGCCCTATAAGTACCAGACTGCTCTTAGCATTGACTTACACTGTTCACTGCAAGACCTGCCTATTATAGTAATTGTTGTTTTAACACTGATGTACGTGGCACCATTTTGTTCTGCTGTTTTTGAAGACCTGCACTGAAAAGTATGGTACTTTGTTTTACAGTATATGTGTGACAGATGATGTACAAAATAAAGAGAATACTTGTTGGGCAACCATGCACAACCAGCCAGAGCTGCCACAGTGGGGTTCTGATTACATCAGTCTTCAAGAACAATGCTCAAGAGGTTCATTTTTATCAGTGGCAGATCAGGCTGGTTGGGAATATGGTTACCCAACCATTATTTTTTATAGTGCATAGTTGTTTTTTAATGAAAGTTCCTCCTCAGTGCTCTGCTGCAGCAGCAAATATAGAGGCTGCTCAAGCATTGCACCAGCCAGCATTTTGTCTGGGGGACCCCTCCCCCCACTAGCCAAGTAGTGGTAACAGGATGCCTGTCTGGGGGTGTGGCCTACAGTCCCTGGACACATCCTGAGATAGGGCATCACCGCCCCTATGGGCGGTTGGATTGGGGAGGTGTTTGTGCTGTCAATTGGGGGCAAGTCTCCAGGGGGTTCAGACTTATCTGATGAGGAGGAGTAGGTAACGAGCAGCCCAGGGCAGACACCACCCTGTGGGCAGTGACGGACGAATGCTTAAAACAGTTAGTCGGGTGGTGGCGGATTTGATGGCAGAAATTAAGAACAAATCACTGCCAGGTCCATCAGTGGGGGCTGGCACAGGTACATTTGGGCAGGCAGCAGACAAGCCAGCACTGTCACCACTGGAGAACCATTACACAGGGCTGGACTCCCCTGTGGGTACTCACTTGATGGACAAGATCAGGCAGCAGATCAAAAATCAAGATTATGTAGATATCTTCTCCTTCCTTAACCTGCCCATGGAGCACACAGACAGCAAGAGGGAGAAGGATAAAGGGAATGACCAGGAGCACAAGAAGGCCAAGGTCCTATGCACTTATGACAATTGGGTGGTGGCTTTTCTAATCTATGCTACTGGCTTGTTGCAAGCGGATGACAAACAAGGGGTAGAAATACTCAATTATATGCAGAGGATTTCCTTGCTGCATTGTAAGAAAGGGGGCACAGCTTGGCTGGACTATGACTAAGAGCTTTGTTGCAGGTGGCACATAGACACAGTTTTGAGCTGGAGCAAGCTAGATTTGCCTCTGATGGTGGATGTGATGCAAGGGGATGGAGCACAGCACACTGATAGTGGGCTACCCATCTGGGCTCCATCGCAGCAAGCTGTGGATGGCCCATCCCATCACCTGTGCTATGCTTATATTCAAATGGCCTGCATGCACACCAGCTGCTGGTTCAAGCATGCATGCCTGACCTGCAGGAGGCAACATCCCTTTCTGCAGTGCTCATCTGCATGAAAGGGGAAGGGATTAGGAGGAGAGGATGAGGCAGGTTTGGAAAGCCTCCAGGTGGGAAGTCTCTCCACCCAGGTTTGGATAAAAAAGATTAAACCATGGTTGGACCAGTACCCAGACAGAGCAGCTGCCGACTTGTTGGAAAGGGGGTTCTCAGTGTGTTTCAGGATCCCGTACTCTGATCCCCGGAGGCCATAAGAGGTGGAGAACCTGAGGTCTGCTAAGATTTGGAAACAAGTGATCTGGGAAAAACTGGAAAAAGAAAAGTGGCTGGGGCGAGTTAGCAGCCCTTTCACCAGGCCACCGTTGGCAAATCTTAGGATGTCACCTATTGGCTTAGTGCCCAAAAAGACCCCAGGGAAATTTTGTATAATTAATCATTTGTCATACCCAGAGGGAGACTCAGTGAATGATCATATCAACAACCAACACACTTCAGTGCATTATCAGTCCTTTGACAGGGCCGTAGAGGTGGTGCAACCTGCAGGTCCCATGGTTCTTATGGCAAAGACGGACATTCAGTCAGCATTTCATTTGCTGCCAGTGCACCAAGAGAACAAGGTGCTGATGGGCATGAAATTTGAGGGTGGCTACTATGTGGACAACTGCATGCCTTTGGGCTGTTTGGTAGCCTGTGAGGGATTTGAGAAGTTCAGCACCTTCTTGCATTAGGTCATGGCTCAGGCAGTGTTAAAATAGTGCACTACCTCAATGACTTTTTGTTTGTGGGTCCAATAGGTTCTCCATCTTGCGCTGGGTAAGTCACGGCCTTCGAACAGGTGTGCAGAGATTTCAGAGTTAATTTAGCTATGGGAAAATCCAAACCTCCTGGGATGGCCCTCACCTTTTTGGGCATCAAAATTGATTCTGAGTACCAGCTATGTCAATTGCCATAGAACAAGTTGGTTACCCTTCGGAACCTCCTGTGCAGGGTCTTGGGGAGTAAGAAAATCACCCTCCAGGAGTTGCAACAGTGGGTGGGTCACCTCAGTTTTGCATGTTGGGTCATACCTGTGGGCCAGACTTTCATGCACTGGTTGGCCAAGAGGGCTACAGGGTGTATGAAACCTCATCACAGGATAAGGGTCACTAGGCAGTTCGGGGAAGATTTACAGGTATGGCAGTTGTTACTGGATCACTTCAATGGGGTGGCCTTGTGGCAGACACCATGGGGGAGCATCTGACACTGCTGGTGGACTGGTGTTCAGGTCCTATTTCTGGGGATAATGGTGTGCAGTGCAGTGGCTGGTCACCTGGCTGGTGGTCGGGTTGGGAAGGCAAATCACACTCCTGGAATTCTTTCCAATAGTGGTCGCCATGCACATTTGTGGCCCAAATTAAAAGACAAGATAGTGCATTTCAGGTCAGACAACATGGGCGTAGTTCACATGATTAATCAGCAGTTAAGACACTTGGGACCACTGAGGGATTTGATGAGGATATTAATTTTGAACTGTATGCTGTTCAACATTACATTAAAGGCAGTACATGTTCCAGGGGATGATAACAGAATTGTGGATGCTTTATCTCATTCACAGTGGCAGAGATTCTTTGAGCTGGCACCAGCAGCTGACAAACAGCCATGAATGGTACCTCCCTTCTTATCGGAGGAGGTGACAGTGAAACTTAGAGATGCATAGGTAACTCCATTGCACCCAGGACAAAAGAAGCATATTGTCGGGTGGTGGAATACTACATTGCCACACAGGAGGCTAGGGGGTGGCTGGATGTTTGGCCCATCCCAGTAGACCAGTTATACAGATATGTTATGGCAGGCAGAACAGTGGGTCATTTGCCTGGAGTGATGGGCTGGCACCTAGCTGGTTTGTCATGGCTGACTAGAGCCATGGGGATGGTGGATACCACAAGAATCTCAGGGTGCGGAAGTAGGTAGAGGGCTGGTGCAAAAAAGGTGTCCTCCCCTCCAGATGCCAGTCAGCCCATCACTCCAGCTATGTTGGACAATATTTGAGGAGTCCTGCCCAAGGTTTGCAGGGATGAGTTCAAATCCCAACTGTTTAGGACAATGTTTTTGGTAGCTTTTTGTGTGGCTTTTAAGGTGTCGGAGCTGACGCAACCTTCAAAAGGGAAAGGCTCCCCAAGCCTGCTGATGCAGGACATGGTGTCACTGAGGAGCAGGGTCTACCTGCATCCTCACAGTTCAAAGATGGTGCAGCGAAGGCAGGGCATTGGTATGAAGTGAAGGCACCGGCAGGGGCAATTGGCTGACGGCCCACATTATAGCTGACAATTGAGTGCTCTGCACCGAGCAGGGGGGGGAAGCCTTTTTCCATCATCTGGAAGGTAGGCTGGTGATGACTTATCAATTCAGGTTTATCCTATGGAAAGCGATTCAGGAGCTAGGGTTGCATGCCAGTGAGTATGGCATTCGTTCTTTCCATATTGGAGCAGCAATGAATGCAAGGAGTTGGGACCTATCAGACTTGGAGATTCCAGTCTTGGGTCAGTGGAAGTCTCAGGCATTCTTGCGTTACGTGAGACCACACTTGCAATAACTGTTTCTTTATTTTATTTTATTTGATTTTATTTAAACAGCAGTTTGGAAAACCTTTGAGCCATAGGCTCATTTACAAAGGTACCTTGTCACAGTAAGACACACCAAAATACACAGTATAGCAGTACAACACATAAGTATAACAGTAAAATTAAGACATGGATACAAACAAGCTGGTACAGGTAGGCTGGATGCAAACAATACCAGAGTTATGTTGTCCTTAGCAGCTTAGTAATAAGCTTTGTCATAAGTATTGAGTACGGCTTTGACTAGTGGCAGTTACAGCATCGGGTGTTAATAAGGTGGTTAAGTAAGGAAGTTTTGAAGCACAATATAGTTGGAGCTTCGGAGATGGAGGGGGGCAGTGTGTTGAACCAGGAGGGGGCCCTGAAGCTGAAGGCTCTTTAGCCGTGAGAGGTCCTAGCTCTAGGGATAACAAGAGAGGTTTTCCCAGAGGTCCGAGTATGAACTAGTGGGATAGAGTGGCGTATGGTGGTGGTCAATCCTGGTGGGGAAAGCCCAAGGAGGGTCTTTTTCGTAAGGGTACAGGTAAGATATTTGAGGCGCTCGTTGAGATCAAGTACCAGTGCTTTAGCATACAGTAGACAGGTGTGTGTCATCCTAGGTGCTCCAGTAATTAACCTGCAGGCCTTATTCAGAGAAAAGTAATTTTATGGTAGTGGTCTGATCAGCAGCACCATACACCGGCAGTCCATAGTCCACTAGGGACAGGATAGAGGAGGTGACTGCGAGTCGAAGAGCCTCCGGGGGAGGCAGTGTTTATACTGATGTAAGATGCCCAATCGGATATTAGTGGCAGTGGCTAGGGCAGCGATGTGTCCATGGAAGGAGAGGGAGGGGTCAAAATGGATCCCTAGGTATTTATAGGAGCAAACTTGTTTGAGTGGGAAAGAGGACCCAGAGTGAATGAGGAGTTTGAAGTTGCAGGACTTGTTTTGGGGATGAGTGAAGAACATGGTTTTTGTTTTTTTAAGATTTATCACCAATCTATGTTCCTTGAACCAGCCCTCGGCTTCAGTGAAGGACTTCTGCAGTGAGTCGTGGAGGGCAGTAGGGTTACGACTTGAGGCAAAGATGACTGCATCATCAGCGTACAATAGAATGTTCCCCGAGCAAGAGCTGTGGAAGGGTGTTAAGGTAAAGGGAGAATAGTAGGGCCCAGAATGGAGCCCTGGGAACCCCAGAAAAGATGGGACAGATGTCTGGTAGGTCCCATTAATTTTACATGCTGTGGCGGTCAGACAGATAACTGGTGCACCAGGAGATAGGCCCAGCAGCAAAACCAGAGACTAAGGGCATCAAGAAGGAGGTGGGAGACAGTGTAAAGCTTTGAGAGGTCAATGAAGACAGCACCAGCCAGAGAACCAGTGTCTAAGGAGGAGGGAGAAAGTTGGAGAACTCTAGGAGGGCTGTGTTGGTACTGTGGCCTCTCGGAAGCCATGCTGCTCAGGACAAAGGACATTGTAGGTGGAGAGGTAGTCAGAGATTTGAGAGGCCACCACTTTTCCAAGGCCTTGGAGAGAGGAGAGAATGGAGATCGGTCGATAGTTTCCGAGCACAGTCCTATCACCACCTTTAAAGATAGGGGTGACAGTGGTGACTTTCCAGGCAGTTGGAACCTTCCCCAGGCAAAGAGAGTGGTTGATGAGGCATGTGATTGGGGTAAGGACTGTGTCTAAGACCAGCTGTAGGATACATGGATCCAGGGTGTCACTGCCTGTACTATTACTCTTGAGGGCAGTGACAAGAGTGGCCTAAGTTCTTGGGCAGAAACACGGGAGGAGAAAATAAGGGTGAGAAAGATTCTGACAGGTGCTGGGGAGGAGGGTCAAAAAATTTGTAGGGAGGATAGGGCTAAGGTCAGTGAATGAGGTGTTGAGGTGGTTGGCTATGAGGGCTAGGTCTGGGAGATCACACCATTAATGTTGATCTGGGTGGGTGGAAGGGAGTGCACTCCCATTTAACTGTTTAATGTTATCCCAGAAGGTTCTGTGATTCCCCATGAGGCAGTGAGTGAGGACCGATAGTGCTCAGACTTGGCCTTTCTGATGGCCCAGTGCACTTGTTTCAGGCAGCATATAACCGCCTGTCATTGGGCTGGCCAGTCTCAGCACGGTGCCATAGGTTGTCCCTATGTTTGAGCTGGTGGATCAAAGCTGGGGTAACCCAGGGGCATTCTTCCTTTTAGAACAGTGGGTCAACACTGGGCAAGATATCACAGGCATTATTAAAAGTTTGGGTAAAGAAGGAGAGAGCTGTGTCGATGTCAGGAGTTGCCAGGATAGGAGACCAGTCAATTTGGGACTGAAGTTCCTTAAGTTTTATCAGTCCACCAGGTATTAGATGCCTGGCATGTGGACTGTGCTATGGGTTTGGGACTGAGGGTTGACCAGTGGAATAGAATGGGGAGTGATCACTGAGAGGTCTGGGAGGACTTGTACATTGGGGATCCAATTAGGGCGGTTGGTGAGTACCACATCAAGCAGGTTACTGGAGCCTCTCTTGGGGTTAGTCCTGGTAGGGTGGGTAACTAGTTGCGTTAGGTCTATTGCAGAAAAGGAGTCTTGGGTAGAGGAGGAGGAGGGGCTGAGCCAGTTGACATTTAAGTCACCCACCAGAATTTGATCAGCGGTAAGAGGTAGAGAGGTAAGGTATTCTGTAAGAGAGGCAATGGCCTGCATTTGGCCCCTGGGGGGCATGTATGCAGTAGTCAGATAAAGGGGTCCCTTTAAAGGGTCAGGGGTTAGTTTCAGCATAAGTGCCTGGGCCCTGGAGTCAAGGATGGGAGTGGGCAGGGCTAGTACAGGGAGAGATTCCTTGACATAAATAGCGCAGCCGCCGCCCCGTCTCCCAACACGGTCGGACCGGAAAAGGGTGAAACCAGGAAGGGAGACTAGGGAGTCAGGGGAGGATTTCGACAGCCAAGTCTCAACCAGGGTGATGACATCAGGGTTAATTGATGTGACCAGGCATTGTAGTGAGTCAAACTTTTTTAGGAGGCTACAGATATTCATAGAGACCATGCATAGGCCTGTGGTGCGAGTTGGGGAGCTCCTGGGAACCGGGCCAGGGTTTGGATGAATGTTCCCTGACAGGAGTAGTAGCATGACTAACACCCTGGCTGGGAGATGGTGAGAGGTTTTCCTACGATTGACATGAGAGGAGGGAGGGAGGGAGGCTAAGGGAGCAGGGGTGGGCAGGGAGGTACAGGAGGAAAGCAAGAATAGAAGACACCCAGATGTGCCTGAGGTGAAGAGAAAGCTAGGGGAGGACAGGGGATGGGGACACACAGAGGTCCCAAGGGGCAGGAGAGGAGGTTCAGGAGCAAGGGAGGGAGGGTGCCAGGGCACAGTGTGGACTAGCAGATGGGTAAGTGGGTAAGTGCACTGCTAGTGGGGATAGGCACAGGCAGAGCATGAGGCAGGGCCAATACATTGTGGTGAGCAAGATCCCAGGGAAGTAGTGCTGTACAGGTAGGAGTAGGAAGTAGTGAGGGAGCATAGGTCCCTCTAGTGGCCAGCAGGTATAACCTGCAAATGGGAAAGTGGGGAGATAGGTTCTGGGCAACAGGACGTGATATCACCGGATGTGATGTCAACTCTAGCAACTCTAGAAAAGCCAGTGAGTCCCTAGCTTTACACTTCAGCAATTAGTAGCACAAAGAGAATCAAATAACAAGCCCACCCAGTGGTGAACAGGAGCAAAGTTCATAAAATATAAGTGTTCATCAGGTAGCACCCCTCTGCAGGCGTCCAGAAGAAGAGAAGAGGCTCTCTTTACCTCGAAAGTTATCAGGCTGGAAATTTGGCTTCCTCAGCTACTCAGGTGAGCTGCTTGTGCTTCAGTTGCTTGGTTGTCCGAGTGCCTAGCTTGGGGGAGCTGCCTCGAAAGTTATCAGGCTGGAGATTTGGCTTCCTCAGCTACTCAGGTGAGCTGCTTGTGCTTCAGTTGCTTGATTGTCCCGAGTGCCTAGCTTGGGGGAGGATTCTTGTCTCTTGCAGGCCCCAGGGAGGATATTAAGCACATATGAATATGTGGACACTCCTTCATCTGGTGGGCAGTGAAGAGGGCAGCTGGACAGCTGGGGGGAAGCAACCTATCTCTGCCACAACACACAGCTCAGATCAGGTGGATAGGGGCTAAGGGCATGAGTTGGGAAGGGTTGCTTCAGTGGTTGCGAGGAGAGGCTGACTGGGGGATGACACTGGATATTTTATTGATTCACTTGGGTGGAGAAGACCTGGGCTACAGGAAGATGGTGAATCTGCTGCTGATGATGAAGGATGATTTACATTCCATTAAGACCTGGTGGCCCCACATTACTCTCATCTGGTCTCACATGTTGATGAGGGAGCACTGGTCTCATGCAAGGGCAGCAGCTGCATTGAACAGAGCTTTCATGCATATTAATAGGGGCATTGTATTGAGGCATGATAGCATCTACCCTACCCACCAGGGCCTGGCAGTGGGTGCTGAGGGGCAGTTGCAAGTGAAAGTTTTCAATTGCATACAACACGATTTTCAAAGGATCTTGAAAGATAGGTTTGAGCAAGCAGCTTGGGGGGGTCAAACCTGGTCTGGCCTGTGGCAGCGTGGGAGGAGTGCATGAGGAAGGTAGAAGGAAAGTAGGGGACAATGCCAGTTCTCCTGAAGGTGTCAGGGCCCCTGGTCAGCATGAGGATGGGGATCACAAGACCTGTCCCCACATGGATGGGTCTAGGTCCAGCCTCAGCAGTGTATACTGCAAGGTCGGCGCCACCTGACAGGGGGTGGCCACCAGAACCTTGGCTGTGAGACCTATCTTGCTACTGCTAGGGATTCTTTGGCATACACTGGAAGGGATTTCCCAGGTTGATGGGCATTGCTGGGGCCTGAAATATGGTGCTTCCTCCTGGCAACACCAACTACTCAATGGTAAAAAGGTTATGAGATATTAATCTAGAATATTAATATCATAATTTGAATTGAGATAGTCAATAAAGATTAATATAAAAATTTGGATACTCAATAAATTCATGGCTGTGGCCATTTTTCTCCAAGATCTGTGAGATGTCTTTCTTGGTAAGGGGAGGGATTGGGGGCCTACTGGATAATACAAAGACTACCCAAGCATTGCAGCATCTGGCCTTTTGTCCGGCGGGCCCCTCCCCCCACTAGCCAAGTAGTGGTAACATGATGCCTGTCCGGGGGTGTGGCCAGCAGTCCCTGGACACATCTTGGGATAGAGCATCACCAGCCCCTGTGGGGGGGCTGGAGTGGGGAGGATTTGGGAGGATAAATGGACTGCCGCCCAGAGTCCAGTCCTCTGTCTTCTCTCTGCTTCTGATTGCCCACTCACCTGGCCCTTGAGATTCAGGGACAGGAGTAGGTCAGGAGGGGCCCCCTTTTTGACCCAATAAGGGTGACCTCACTATGGGTTGGGGAGTGACCTTTCCCAGTTTTCCCCTACTGTGGTTTTCCCATGTTTTTTGCCTCCTCCAAAAAGAGATGTAATGACTAAGATAATAAAATAAAACAACATTTGTAATAGTAAATTCTGTTATCTATAGTAAAGTATTGAACTAGTTAAGATATACAGTACTTAATCATCAGTATATGAATATGATAGGTAATAGGAAGTAGGTATCAACAATACTAGTGCAATACACAAGCATCTAGGTTTGACAGAGTATTGCAAACTGTTGCAGTCAGGTGGCGGGGTGAGGCAGGAGAAGCACATGAGGAAGGTAGAGGGAAAGTAGGGGAGGGTCCCTGGTCGGCATGAGGATGGGGGATCATGAAACCTGTACCCACATGGGGGGGGTCTAGGTCCAGCCTCAGCAGAGTATACTGCAAGGTCGGCACCACCAGACTGGGGGTGGCCACCAGAACCTTGGCTGCATGACCTATCTTGCTACCGTGCAGGGATACTTCGGCCTGCAGCGGAAGGGATTTCCCAGGTTGATGGGCAGTGCTGGGACCTGAGGTATGGTGCATCCTCCCAGCAGCACCCACTATTTAATGGTAAAAAGGTTATGAGGTATTAATCTAGAATATTAATATCATAATATGAATTAAGATATTCAATAAAGATTAATATTAAGATTTGGATATTAAATAAATGGATGGCTGTGGCCATTTTTCTCCAAGATCTGTGTGGTGTCTTTCTTGGCATCGGGGTGGTGGAAATTGGGGTCCTAGAAGACAATGTGTTGGTGGCTGTGGTTCAGAACATGAACTGATCTCAGTGCACATGGCAACACTGTGAAAACACCAGCTGCTTGAAGGATTTCTGATAAACTGGAACCTTGTCATAGTACAAAAGGGTACAACCATGCCCCATTACCTTTGAACTGTGGTACCACAAGGTTTTAGCTGGCATGGAAATCCATGCAGACCAAACCCTCACTATACACTATTATGTTATATTATGTTGCTAGGTCTGTAAATGATTGTTATTATATTACAAAATATAATGTCTGCAACAATTTGGGTCTTCAAAATCAAGACACAACCAGCCCAGCAAATATTATTGCTTCAATGTAACTGTTTAACTTCATGACATGGTAATTAAAATAGATTTTACAGTTCTTTATTACCTTAGTTCTGACCCTTTCTCTATCATCTTAAACTCGGCCCTACCTTAGTTCTCAAAGCAGAGAACAGTATCATTTTGGCAATAACCCCATATATGAGACACTGTTATTACCATAGAAATAGGCTTTTCAGAGCAGCACACTGTTCGTGTTTCAGGAAACCTAGCTAGCTAAAGAGGGAGAGGGGGAGGACAAAGGGGAGGGATAGTGAACTCCGAAGTTAACCCTTGCTATTCACAGTATTAATCCACTATGCTTTGTTGTTCTCAATCAAATACAACATGTTACCGTCCCCTCTGGAAATTTCTAGTGAGATAATAATATGTGTTTTTTTAAGCAAAGCACCAAATTATGTAGCATCTTGATTTATACAGTAGTATATGCAGTACATTAGTTTAGAATAACAAAGACAAATAGTGATTACATAGGTTCAAATTGTATGGAGATTTTCTACTTTGATTTGTTTAATTAAAATTAGACAACACACAACATGGAAGCCTGCAAAGTACTTTATTTCAAACACATTGTGGCTTCTACCAGTGATATATTCGCCCACATATTTGTAATGCTGTAAATGTCAACCATAATATATTGTAGCTCTGCCACACATGTTCCCTTTTTTGAATTGATTCCTTCCATTCCTGCCTGGTGAGGTGATACATTCATAATGAATCTTCTGAAACACTGCAATAATGTATCCAGTCTGCATCTTTATCCACTCACCCCACCCTAGGGTAAGGCTGAAAATAATAAGTATCTCTATTTTCCCCTCTGCTGGTCAACAATAAAAAGCACATCAAAATTATAGCAAATCCTCACGAAAACTTTGGTTTGACATCGACAGTTTCCATGTCATAATGGTGATCACAAAACAGCAATCGCCATTACAGCAAACGTACTTCGCCATCAGAGCGCATCACATCAGGCAACTAAAACAATATATTATCACGGTGGACTTTTGCCCCCCTCCCCACATCCACCTGATTTTTAGGTTACTAGCTCCAGGGGGTATATGTCAGAGAGGAGGAGACAGTCCCAAAAATTAAAAAAATTCAAGTGCAAGCTAAAAAAATACACCCCTCCCCAGCCCCAAACCCTGTACCTGGTGCACCAAAGCTAGCTACCCTCACCACCACACCACACCATGTGGCTAGTTTGGCAGCAGTATGCCACACTGCCACATGCAAACCCTCTTTCCTATCCCTCCCCTTCTGGTTGCCATCCTACACTACTAATAACCTTCCCTTGCTCATTCCTAACCTCACTGTACCTTTCCCTCACTTCCCTTACAGGGTAGCTCAAATGTCAGGTGCAGAAAATTAGTTGCTATTTATGCAGTCACTCATTTGCAGTCATCAATACCACTGGATACTACATCAGCATACTGTAGTTTTGAGAAAAGAGCAAACCCATACTATCATAAACATCAGTTATAATAACAAACTTATCACAGGCCTCAACAAAATCAAATATTCTCTAAAGCACCACTTTACATATTTTACCCTGACCTCCAAGAGTATGGCTATAGTTCCCATTAAGGCCCAACCGATTTCCACTTCCCATTTTGTTAAGATACATTTAGAGGATGTGGTAAAACTCCTCAGTGAGCTAGACATCACCAAAATTGAAGATGCTGATGAAATTGAGGCAAGATGTCTAAAAGCTGCAGCTCAAATATTGACTACTAAAGTAACATCATTCTATAGTCATTGCCTGTGAACTTGTCAGATACCAGCAACCTGAAGCAAGGCATGGTTACTCCACTTCACAAATCAGGGCCCCCACTGATCCAAAGAATTACTGCTCAGTTTCACCATTATCTTCTTGCAACAAGTTGTTTGAGAAAAACATTCACAGTCAACATTCCGAGATACAATATACTCTCTTAAGTGCAATTAGGATTTCAGCATAAATATTTCACAAGTACTACCCTCCTAAAAATAACCAGTGACCTGACAACCATAGATGCTGGTAAGCAAATGGAAGCAATTGTCATCAACCTTTTATTTATTTTTATTGTATTTATTGGATTTTGTTAACAGGGTAGGCTCACTGAGACGTGAGTCCCTTTTTCAGGAGCAACCCAGATTAATTACATCCAGTACAGTGATTAGACATAGCAACAAGGTTCTATGGATGACATCATACATCATAGGAAATGAAGACTTACAATAATAACAATGGTGGGAATAGATGAGAGCATCTTATATGAATGAAGACCATAATAGTGGTAGTAACAAATACACAGTTTCTATGGCTGAGAAAGAGAAACACAACATAAAAAAATCTATCTACAGTACATAGCACGGGTCAGCAGATGAGAATTGGACAAATCTCACTGACTATATAGGGTGACTGGCAGGATCATTAGGAGATGTGGACTGACAGGATAATCAGTGGAGGCAAGTGCAGCTATTTTGAGGGGGAAGTCCTTTGAGCTGTCTTCTGAAGGATAAGAGTGAAATGCCGCATCTCAGTTACCTTACTTCTCATACAGTAGTCTCTGGCTCCAGCAGTAAAACATGTCTTTAATCGGAGACTACATCTTCGCTGTGGGATTGATGGAGGTGAGTGAGGGTGTGTGAGTGGGGGGGGGTCTGGGGGATGTGGAGTGGTGCATGCACAGTGGGAGGTCAGTTGGGGGGTACTGGTGAGAACAATGGTGGACTTTTTGATACAAGGAAAAAGACATTAAATGACATCAGGAGACTTTTTTTAATTTTTAGCATTGTATGAACATGGGGGGCACTGGATACCAATGATAAAGGGATCCTTTTTATGAATTTTAAGATATGGGTCAAGTGTAGGGGAGGAATGGACATAAAAAATAATGAAAAAAATATGACAGTGGAGGCAGGTGGGGGGGGCTTCTAGACACCAGGGCTGTTAAATATATATGAATGGGGAACATGGCGATGATTGGAGGGTGAGGAGTACCACTAGACACCAGGAAAAATAAACACCATTCAGTACAGAACACCCATAAAATCCTTTCCCATGATAAGAAATCTTTTTTCCCAGTGTTTTCCATTCTGGCGATAAAGGATTTATTGTCACAGAAAAATATTTTGGGCTTGGAATATTTTCCTAATACTTTTCCACGATATGGAATCCTTTTTTGCAAATCCTTTGTTGTGGTCAAAGAAAAGGATTTTGTCTCATGAAAAAGGATGTTGAAATGAGCTTTTTTATAAAATCTTTTTTTTCACAAGAGGATTCCTTTTTCGTGAATCCTTTTTCATTCTCATGGAAAAGGCATCGTCTCGCAAAAAAAGGATTTTGGACTTTTTTTTAATCCTTTTTCGTGAGCCAATTCCTTTTTCAAAAGAACAAAAAGGGATTTGCAATAACGGAAGTTAGCAAGTCATGAAAAAGGATTTAAATATGGTAAAAAAAGTTCCTGGCACATTTTAGGAGTAACAACATAAAAAATACACCTCATGAAGTCCTGGTGAGCAGAATTCATGTTTTAATGTCTTTGCAAGGCACCATTTGGCAGACTTTGCAACTATTTTATTTGAAAAAATTGAAAAAAAGATGGCAGCTCATGAAAAAGAAATATTTTGCTCATAAAAAGGATCATCATCTCAAGAAAAAGAATCATTTTTCATGAGACCAAATTCCTTTTGCATTCCAGAAAGCTATCCAAAAGAGTGAACTGAGAATGCTCAGAACCCACAACTTTAAAATGAAATAAATTTGTAATGGATTAGTATTATTTCACCAAACCAGCAAAAGACACCTCTCTGGGGCAAGCTCTTTGTGCCCTGAAAATTTCAAACTAAAATTCCAAACCATCTGGGCACAGTGCAATGACAAAAAACACACTGAAAGGCACATTTTTAACATCATAGTACTATGTGCAGCTCAAAATCTGCCAATCTGACTGAAACAAAATTCAGCACATCAAGAGATCTGCCGCACAGAACCATGCATGCAAAATGTCATACACATCTATTGTATGTTGCAAAGTTATTAAACTACACATTTTTTTTCTATTATGTGTTTTTGCCAGCTTGAGCTCTGACACATGGCTGTAGTCCTCCTCACAGAGGAACTTACTCTCTGGCCCATGCATCCCCACTCTGCTGACCCCCAGAAATTCCCTTGCAGATTGCCCCCACAGCAGGGCCAGGGAGGAGGGCACCGGCTTCCCCCCAAGACCCCATCCAGACACTTAGGTGGCCTTTGGGAATGGGGGCCCATCATGGAACCTGCCAGGCTCCTTTTCCTCCTTTTCTCCCATCCCCCTCCCCTACCAATGCAAGTACATCGGTATGTGCCTCCTGACCCATACTGTCCTCCAGCCACCGCCAGAGGGCAGTCAACAAGAAGGACAACAAGTCTCCATCCCTCTGAGAAAGGAAAACAGTCCTCTGAATGCTCGATCCTCTCTCCCCCCCTTCTAACCCCCAGTGGCGCAGGCCCATTCCCGAACCTGGGTTGCCAGCATGGCTCGAGGTGTAGTGACCGGCACCTCAACCTACAGCGCCACCTGGCCAGCATTAAACTGAAAAATTTGAGGTTAGTCAACCCTCACTATAGCGGCACTACTGCGTCCCTACAATATACTGCTTTCCTAACACTTCAGGTGGCTGTTACCCTTCTTCTTTCAATACTTATGAAGGACCTCCATGTTCATTCAGAAAT
This sequence comes from Neoceratodus forsteri, assembly GCA_016271365.2. Taxonomy (NCBI): domain Eukaryota; kingdom Metazoa; phylum Chordata; order Ceratodontiformes; family Ceratodontidae; genus Neoceratodus; species Neoceratodus forsteri. The sequence continues at coordinate 107,766,640 of CM028136.1, read as the reverse complement.
TTTGGACCTTACGCTAAATAGCTAATTTTCTCATTATTGTCAATTATAGACAGAAAAGTATACCATTCTAGGACTATTAACAGTTCCCCAGTTTTGTAAAAGCAAATGCTTAGCATCCAACAGAGCTACTAATAGTCACTTTTTTTTCTTGGGGATAAGTAATGTAATTGGGATTATACACAGAATGAAGAGAGTTGGAGATACTGTAATATTGTGTTTAATGGTATCCTGTCAAAAGGGCATGGGAACTAGGGTTTGGGAACAAGGGTACTGTAATGTGGGTACAACCAAAGTGGGTGCCCAGGAATTGTGGGTGTGGTGCCATGAGGGCATCACTTTCCCTCCCACTCCCCAAATGTGCCCTACCACTGAGTTTCTTATAGTAGTCTCATTGAGTGCAGCACAACACTATGTGCAATGCCATCTTTTATGAGTTATGTTTGTGGCAGCATTTGCTCCATTCTTCCTTTTTGCCTGTCACCTTTTTGATGGGTGCTCTTTCTGTTGGGCCCTTTTTCACCGCACTCTTTTTGTTTTCACCCTGATCATACAAAACCATGTTTACTGATGTTAGAGCAATGTTTCTGCATTTATTGCCACAAATTTAATGTTAGGACACCCCAATAAGATATGCAGTAAATCTGCATGATGTTCACCACATCTACATCAAGGATCTTTATTTAATCTCCCCATTCCTTCAGGCTATTGTGATGTGTAATAAAAATAGTGTTGGATCTTAAATTGAAATAACCTACCTTGTACTTCTCTACTTGCCATATTAGCATTGTGCCATACAGTGGATCATTCATCCATTGTTATGCTTACCTCAGTTTCTCTTTCCCACTTTTCTTTTGATGCTATTTTTAGTGTATTGTCATCATCAGTGAGTAACTATATATTATACTTGCACCTTTTCTTAAACTTGTCATCTGAGTTATTTGACCCCTTTTCTCACACTTCACCAGAATTTCATTCTGTTGTAGAATTGTTTTTGTTGAGGGTGTTCTGAAGTTGCAGATAGTTGCAAAAGTGGAATCTGTGCAAATTACATTTTTTTTAAGGATTTCAAAGGACAGTAGTGTATTTGTTTCCACATCTAGAACATCTTCCAGTCATTTAACTCCTAGTTTACCCCATCCTGAATCTTTAGTTGGTCTATTATCATAACATATACAGTAGATAGGTTATTGCAGATTGGCTGTTTAAAGCTGAACAGATTCATAGATACATAGATACATAGACAGTGTCTGCAGATAAGGGCCTATGGCCCACCCAGTCTGCCCATTTGAGCTTGTAAGTTCAGTTTATGTTTTCCTAGAAGTCTGTTGCCCCTTACCCCTGACCTCCAGAATTCCTTTATGTCTATCCCATGCATTCTTAAATCCTGTGATTGTTTCAGCCCCCACCACTTCCTCTGGCAGGGTGTTCCACTTGTCCACCACCCGTTCTGTGAAGAAATTCTCCCTCATGTTTCCTCTGAATCCTCCTCCCTCCAACTTCATCCCATGCCCTCTAGTCCTGGAACATCTTTTTCGCTTAAAAATAGTGTATTCCTGCACACTGTTCCTCCCTGTAAGATACTTGTATGTCTCTATCATATCCCCTCTCTCCCTCCTCTCCTCCAGGGAGTACATGTTCAGTTCCTTCAACCTGTCTTCATAGGACTTGTGATGCAATTCATGCACCATCTTTGTTGCCCTCCTCTGAACCTTCTCTACCCTGTCTATGTCCTTACGTAGGTAAGGTCTCCAGAACTGTACACTGTACTCCAGGTGGGCCTCACTAGTGTCTTGTATAGTGGAATTATGACCTCCTTCTGCTGGTGATGCCCCTGCTCATGCAATCCCAGCATCCTATTTGCTTTACCTGCTGCCTTGTCACACTGATTCCCTACCTTGAGGTCATCAGAGATGATAACCCCAAGATCCCTTTCCTGCTTGGTGCATGCTATATCCTCCCCCTCTAACTGATATATTGTGCCAGGGTTTTGTGGCCCATATGCATTATCTTGCACTTCTTTGCATTGAATTTCAACTGCCAAACCCCTGACCATTCTTCAAGTTTCTGCAGGTCGCTTCTCATTCTGTCTACACCCTCTGGTGTGTCTACTCTGTTACCAAGCTTTGTGTCATCAGCGAACAGTGAAATTCTGCCTTCTAGGTCCCACGAATGTCACTGATGAAGATGTTGAATAGGACCGGTCCCAGCACTGATCCTCAGGTACCCCACTGGTCACTGCTCTGTGGAATGACAGCCATTTACCACCACCCTCTGTGTCCTGCCACCCAGCCAGTTACCTACCCACCACACTACTGTCCTGCCCACACCCATATTCCCCAGTTTGTGTAATTTGTCTCTATGTGGCACAGTGTCAAAGGCCTTGCTGAAGTCCAGATAGGCCATGTCCACTGCTCTCCCTGATCCACCTCCCTAGTCACCCAGTCAAAAATTCAACGAGGTTGGTCTGACATGACCTCCCTGGTGAAACCATGCTGCCTTGGGTCCTGTAGTCCATTGACAACCAGATGTTCTACCAATCTCTCCTTCAGTAGTGCTTCCATGATTTTCCCCACTACCGAGGTGAGGCTGACTGGTCTGTAGTTCCCTGCTTCCTGTTTGTTCCCACTTTTGTATAAGGGGACTACATCTGCTGTCCTCCAGTCTTTGGGTACCTCCCCTGTTTCCAGTCATTGGCTAAACAGGATAGCCAGAGGTTCAGCCACTACCTCTCTTAGTTCTTTAAGGACCCTGGGGTGCACCCCATCTGGCCCCATTGCTTTATCAACTCTTATTACTTCCAGTTCCTTCAGGACTCTTTCTCGTGTAAAGGGACTTGTGTCCATTTCTGCACCATTCTCACCCCTTGTACTACCTTCAGACCCATTACCCTCCTCTTCCTCAGTAAAGACTGAGCAGAAATACATGTTCAGTATGTCAGCTTTACTGTTGTCATCCTCCACACAGCCCCCATCCTCCCCCTTCAGTCTCACTATCACGCCCTTTGCCTTTCTTTTTTCACTTATGTACCTGTAAAAGGTTTTGACCCCTGCAATGTGTTCTTCTGTCTGAGCTTTGGCTTCCCTTACTGACTTCCCTGCCTCCCTTTGCTTCTCCTGGTACTTCTCCCTATCCCCTTCTGCCTGTGTCTTTTTGTATTGCCTGAATGCAATCTTTTTGGCTTTCACTTTCTTTGCTACCTCTTTGAAACCATAATGGTCTCCTCTTCCTTTTCCTCTTGCTAACCGCTTAATGCATAACTCTGTTGTTCTTGTAATCCCATTTAAATACTGCCACTGTTCCTCAACCCTGATTCCTGCCCCATTCCCCTTAATGCCTCTTTTCAAGTATCTCCCATTTTCCCAAAGTCTGCCCCCTAAAATCCAGGATACGTGTTTTTGTGTGGTTTGGTTCTGCTCTTTCTGTGATTTCAAACCACAATGACTGGTGGTCACTGTTCCTCAGGTGCTCCCCCACTGCTAACCCCATCACACTGACCCTGTTTGTGAGCACAAGGTCCAGTATTGCCTTCTGCTGAGTTGGTTCCATGACCAGTTGCTTGAGGAAGGCACCCTGAAGGGAGTCCAGGATAAATCTGCTCCTAGTTGATGCTGCTGCTGGGATGCTCCAGTCCACGTCTGGAATATTGAAGTCTCCAATCAGTACTACCTCACTCTTGTCTGCCATCCTTTGGATGGCTAGCATCAGCTCCCTATCTGTTTCTTCCTCCTGGGCTGGTGTTCAATAGACCACACCTGTGCGGATGGCTGTCCCCATTTTCCTTTCCAGCTTAACCCACAGTATCTCTCCCCCATTTTGTTCCTCCTGGATCTCTGTGGCCCTTATGTCATTTTTCACATACAGTGCCACTCCTCCTCCCTTCCTGCCTGCTCTGTCTCTTCTGAATATGTTGTAGCCAGGTATGGCCATCTCCCAGTCATGGTTATCATTACACCAGGTTTCAGTGATGGCCACAATGTCCAGGTCTGACTGCACCATGACAGCCTCAGATCTTCCATCTTGTTGCTAAGGCTCCTGGCATTTGCACACATGGCTTTCCATGATTTGACCTCCCTAGACTGTTTTGCTGTTCTACTCCAGCCCTTCCTTGGTTGTCCTTTATCTCTGGTTCTCCTTGCTGTCTGCCCTTCTGCTGAATTTTGCCTTTTCTGCCTATCCACCTCTTGGGCTTAATCTCCATCTTTTTCACTGCTTTGTAGAGATAGCCACTCCTCTGGTTCACTGGTTCCACTGCTAGCTATGGGGTGAGCAAGTAGGTATCCTCCCTGCTGGCCTGCTACCCCTTTGCTAGTTTAAATGCTTGTCAATGTAGCATTTAAACTTATCATTGAGTGCTTGGATTCCCCTCCAGGATGGATGCAGACCGTCAGGCTTGAACATACCTCCATCCCTCCAGGTGGGTCCCCAGTCACCAATGAATCCAAACCCTTCCTCACAGCACCAGATCTTCAACCATGAGTTAAAGTTTCTGGTGCATGCACTCCTATGCTCTCCCTTGCCTCTCGCAGGTAGTACTTCTGAGAAAGTGACAGAAGTAGCTACTTGCTTGAGACCCCTCCCCAATTTCCTAAACTCTTCCTGAACTTCCTTTGGCTCCCCATTTGCCAGGTCATTAGTACCTAGGTGGATAATGACATCCAGCTCACCCTCCTGTCTTGCCTTCCCAGTGATCCCCAGGATCTTCCTTCCATCCCTCCATGTCGTGGCACCTGGTAGGCACCTCACCTCCCCTCCCTGTCCTACCCCTCCTGTGTTCCTAGCTGGATCCCTCTTATGATGGAGTCCCCCACCAGGATTTGCTTCCTCCTCCTACTTTGGAGTCCACTGCTTTCCCCACTGAGGTCACCTCCTTGGCTAACCTCCACATCCTTTCCTTCCACTTCTCTGGGTACCTCTATTTGGTTGTCCCCGTTTGCCAGTGTGGCAAATGAGTTCTTGAATGGAATAGGATCTGGGATGTGCCTCTGCCTGACCGCTCTAACCCTCCCTGAGCCCACTGTTATCCAAGTGCTCCTCGTTCTTGGCATCCTTTGAGGCAGTTGCATTGGACTAGGTGGTCTCTGGATAGGGGTGATGGTACTCCTGACCCAGTTTACTTCTGCTCTGAGTCTGGCTACCTCATCCCACAGTCCAGAGAGATGCATGCAGATAGGGCAGCTCCTCAGTGTCCAGAAGGTTTGCCTGAATATGGCTGCCCCACAGCCACTGCATTGCACCACTCCACACATTATACTGCAATTATACTGCTATTCCACTACTTGTCTGCTACTGAAGCTCTCCTAGTTCCCTTTTTATTAATTTACTGTCCTAAAAATCCTGCCACTGATCCTCAGATAATTTTCTTTTTAAAAAAAAGAAAAGAAACCAATAAATAAATAAGTCAAAACACTTGTCGTGCTGAGGGTGGGCTTCTTCCCCCTTATGCCCCTCCTACTTCACACCCCTTACTGTACCCTAAGTTTAGCTCCTGTCAATCAGATTTAACAGGGCATATAATTAAGAGTTGGGGGAAGGGGAGGGAGAGGGGTTGAAAATTTGCAGCAATTAAAGACAGCACAGAAATACACCACCACCACCACTATGTTTTAAATTTTCAACAGCCCAAAAACAATTCTAAGTAAAGACAACAAAGAAAGTACAGTGTCACTAAAAGCCCACAATCTAAGTTTAAAAGAAAAATAGCAATTACCAGTTACTCTAAAGCACTGAATTGAATATGTTTCCTTCACCTACTGGCTTCTTCTGAGAAAATAAAACTCACTTGCTACCTCAACTCTGACTAAGCCCCACCTCCAGTTATCATGTAGCTGAGGTCAGAGGCAAGACAATTAACACCCCTCACCCAAACTACAGGGCAGTCAGACAAGCCAAGATAAAATTTGCAGCAATTACAGACAGCACAGAAATACACCACCACTACATTTTAAATTTTCAACAGCCCAAAAACAATTCTAAGTAAAGACAACAAAGAAAGTACAGTGTCACTAAAAGCCCACAATCTAAGTTTAAAAGAAAAATAGCAATTACCATTTACTCTAAAGCACTGAATTCAATATGTTTCCTTCACCTTCTGGCTTCTTCTGAGAAAATAAAACTCACTTGCTACCTCAACTCTGACTAAGCCCCACCTCCAGTTATCACGTAGCTGAGGTCAGGTCACATGTTTTAGGTTTGTGAAAGTTGCACTGAGAGTTTGCTATACAGGGGTTATCCCTACATTTTTTAGGCATTGGGAGAAAGTGAAAGTCTGATAATATTTGTGGCCATATTAATTGGTTCACTAGGCTTAGCCATAGGAGTGTATAATATAGCCTGTAATCATTTAGATGTAATATAAATAGTTTGAGTAGAAAAGCTCTCACTATGCTTTCTTCACCAGGGCAATGCAAATTCACCTTTTTTCTGGCTTTTCTCTCAGCTTGCTCAATGACAATCTGGAGTTTGTATTTCCCCAAATACTTTTCTTGATTACTCTGTATATTCTTTTCTCTAGTACCTTGGGCATGTTTATTGGGATGTTACGAATAATATTGAACAAGATATACAGTTTAAACATGTTTTTTTTTTTTTTTTTTTGTAGAATTGCACATTTATGTTCACCTGAAAGACCTTCATAATTATCTAATGGATTGGCCACTTCTGATTTTTGGGTCTTACCACTCACCAGTCAAGATACATGTGTTATTTCACTGCATCCCATTATACTATAAATGTCCTACACATACTGAATAAAACAAATAAAGGGTACCACACGTTCGACAAAACTGTGACTCCACTGAAGAATTCTGATGGAATCATAAACTACTTCAGCAATGAATGAGTGGCTTATGATGTCATCATAATCTGGAGATAGAAACACATGGTTTGTTATATTTAGTATTCAACCTGTTATTTCAGTCAGTTTTGAGCACATATCATAGGATGGTTATTGATAGAGTTAAGAGGTTTTAATGAAATATGACTAGGGTGATAGGAGGGCTGAAAGATAAAACTTATGAGGATAGACTAGAGAGTTTGGATATGTTTAGTTTTCAGAAGAGGAGGGAGCGAGGTGAGTTGTTTGCAGTGTACAGTATAGGGTATTAAGGGTGCAGAGTTGAGACTTAGTTTTGGACTGGAATTGAAAGAAAGCATGTTTATAACTAGAAAGTATGGGCTACAGATCAGAGAAAATGTTTTTTGGGAGAGGTATTTTTACACACAGTGAGTGGTAGGGTATGGATTGGTGGGCCACAAACCATAGTATATGCGAAAAGCTTGCATGTATTTAGGGCTGACCTGGACAGGCATATTAATGATGTAGATCTAAATAGGTATTACAGCTCAACATCCTCAGGAGATTAGTGTACACTTGCTGTTACTGCAACTTGAGACAGTATTATAAAAAAGAAAAGACTCATATCAGATATTGCTGCAATTGAAATTTATCCTGTGGTCACATAAAAGTGCATTCACAGCAAGTAAGGTGAATCATGCCATGTGGCACTAGTTAAGACACAGTCCATAAATTAGCAAAACTACAGAAAGGTGATTCATGCATAAAGATACGGCCTTACCTCAATGAACAGCTGTCCCCTTCCCCAGCCCTTTGCTTAATAGAGCTTTGTCAGTGGGCTTGCTTTAAGTGGTTAGTTGCTCCATTTAAATATATGTATGTTGGTGACCCTGTGATCAATGACATTAATGTTATTTAAAATTTTATTTAAATTACCTTGCCACCATCTGGGTATTATAAAGCATTTAAAGTGACTTCAATTAAGTGCTACAAAATAAACAATATACTAATACAAAATGAAACAATGACTAAAAATTATGCTAAAACGGTCACCTGCCAAAAGAGACATGATACAAATTAATTCCACAAAATTCATTTTATATAAGATGCCTGCTATTATGCAGCACCAGGTACAATGTTGTTTTAGGTTAAATCACTTTGAATTCTCATACTATGTATCAGTTAAATTGCTCACATATTCTAAGGCTCAATATCACAGAAGTTAAACAGTATTCAGTCATATCTGTATTGCTGAAGCTGACCATTCTTCATAGCTGTGATAAAACTTGTTTGTTTGCATGAAAAGTGAGTCCCTGGGCTAGATTTCTAAGGTAGTGCAATACTTGCATCAAGCCCTGTGCCACAACCATTTGAATCTGGCAGTGTGCCAAAGGGTTTTGCCACAGCTGCATCCAATTTCAGTAGGTTGGATGCAGTTGTAACAGTTTTAAGCAATATACCATGACAGGGAGTGGGTATATTGGTGAATTTACCACGCCTAGTGTGGTTCGATCACAAGGCACAGCTGAGTAACTTAACCACACTAGGAGTGGTAAATCCACCCATATACCCACTCCCTGTCATGGTATATTGCTATTATACAATGTTCAACTTTTTTTTATAGTGATCTAAAACTTTTACAGTGGGTATACTGGAGGATTTATCACGGTCATGTGATGTGTTTTGACCAATGAGGTTACAGGATTTTCATACCCCATTGTATAATATCCAATTTATGGCAGCTTGCATCAAATGTTTGATGCAAGCACTATAAAAGGGTCCCCCCAGATTGATGCAAGGTAACCACAAAAAGCTGGTCTAACTTGCAGCAATTGCCACATGGGATGGAATATCCCATTAGATTTCTGTGGGTAAGGTGAACCACATCTTTACTGCAGCTGAGTCTTGCAGCAATCTGGCCATTTTGAAAATCCAGCCCCCTGTTTCATTCTTGCAACTTCTAAATAGACTTTGAATACAATCTGTCTTCTGGTGTCAAGTGGTATAGCATGCTTGAACAACGGGTCACACCATATACATAAAACATTTTAATGAACTGGTACTTCCTAGGTGAGCCCCTGTGAGGAGAAAAGAAATGGTTGGCATCTGGTCCTAACAAGCCTACTTAATTGCATCTGGGTAAGGTCAAATAGACCCACTCACCACATGCAAAGTTCTTTATATTTTAGTAAATTCTTGTAATAGCTAAGAATCCAATCTTTCCTCTTTAACACTGCTCAAAACACTGCCAACATTTTGAGGAATAATCCTATTTCTCAGGGCAAAGGAATGTGACCTACAAAATATATACACAACAATTCAAAGTTATAATATTAGAATGATAAAATAATTATATTGCTATTTCACTACATCAAAACCACCATATGTTCATACCATCTGGCTTGCAGCTCCCTCTTAGATGTAATTTTGGTTAGCAAGCCACTCCTGTTCTCTCATGTCGGAACATATTTCTCAGACATTAGCAATCATTGTATAATCACCGCCATTAGATCTGTACACAAGACGCAGTTTGTGGCAAAGTTCGCTATCAAGAGGTGCAAACACAACTTTGATTTGTTTGCATACATCCACGACTTGAAACATTCACCGTGATGGCAGGAATTCTTCCTAACCAAAACGGTTAACAGGGCATATACTATTTTTTACGATATTTTAAGTGAGGCTCCCAGGTCGCTCCTGTAAAAAAGCTTCCAGCTTAGTGTGCTATACCTGGTTAAACAACTAAATAAAATAAATAAATAAATAAATAAAAATGCAACCTTGGTTAAGGTACGGGTCAGGAGCAGCTCCTGCCGTTGGTTCTCACCTGAGCTCAAAGCTTCCCTGTTAGAAAGGGATACTTTATGGAGAAAAGCCCGAAGAAGCAAGAACAACTTGGATTGGTGCCTTTTTAAGAGAGCACGTAACAAGTGCACCAAGTTGGTAAGAGCAGCCAAGGCTGCCTACTATCGTTCGGAGCTAGCCTCTGCCTCAAAAAATCCTACAAAGCTCTGGAAAACATTAAAAGACATGTCTGGACATGCACCTGGTAATTCCATTCCAGCAAAAATTAAGTCTGATGGCAGCGTTATCGTTAACAAATCGGAGATATTGGAAGCCCTCAATAACCATTTTGCAACAGCAGGGCTAGCATTTGATACTTCTCCTGCCAATGACGTCCACACAGCTCAGGGCCCACCAACCTAAGAGTCCCCCTCTACCGAGGAGACTTACTGCTGCAACTGGACACCAGGAAGGGAGCAGGCTCTGACTTCATAGAGCCATACTATCTGAAATGTGCCTAATATGTGCTTGTGGTGCCAGTCACCCACCTATTCAACATGTCACTCTCCCAGGGTAGCCTCCCCCCTCTATGGAAAATAGCCCGTCATCCCTCTATTAAAAGAAGGTGACCCCTGCAATCTAAATAATTACAGACCGATCTCCCTCCTCCCCATCCTGTCTAAATTACTAGAAAAAATAGTGTGTGGCCAGCTAGGGATATACTTAGAATCCAGAAGCCTATCAAACCCAGTTCAGTCTGGATTCAGAGCAAAGCAAAGCACCATAACAGCCCTAGCTAAGGTGACCAATGATTGGCTCCTAGACCTTGACAAGAAGAAGCATGTCTGTGCTGTTTTCTTGGATCTTAGTAAGGCATTCAACACACTTGATCACAGCCTGCTTCTTTCCTCCCTAAGCACCTTAGGACTGGACCATAAATCTATGTGTTGGTTTTAGACTACCTTGGAGAATGGAAACAGCAGGTTAAAGCTGAAGGTGATCTTTCTCCATTAAAGCCTATGCTGAGGGGACATGCCCCAGGGCTCTATCCTTGGTCCCCTCCTCTTTGCAGTCTACATTAACAACATCAATGACCCCATCAAAAAAGCCAACATCCACTTATTCGAGGACGACACTGTACTGTACTTGAGTCGTCCCATGCCGGAAGCAGCCTGTGACGACCTCCATGCTGAATTTAACCTTCTACAATACCAGCTCCTAAACAAAAAGCTTTTGCTCAATGTGAAAAAGACAAAAGCCATGCTCTTCTCCCCCTCCTTGCATGCAGCAATTCCTGCTGGGGGGGAGCTATCCCACAAATTACCACTGTTCTTGGAGAAACACTAGAGTATGTAGCTAAATTCAAATATCTAGGAGTTTGGCTCAGTCATAAACTTTTCTTCGTTGACCATTTCGAATAACTACAGAGGAAACTAAGGCAAAGAGTAGGACTTTTCTACAGAATTAATCACCTGCTCACAAAGGAGACCAAGATTCAACTGGTTCATGCTACCGTCCTATCTTTAATAGACTACACAGACCTGCTCTGCTGCCACTGCACTGCCTCTGCACTGGTAAAGTTAGACACCTTCTACCACAGAGCTATCAGGTTCATTACTGGCCCTCCACTTTCCATACAGCACTGCTCCCTGTACTCATCATTAGGCTGGACTTTCCTTCACTACAAAAGGAATAGAAACACCTCCCTATGGGCCTTCAGAGTGGTGACCAACAAGCTCCCCTCATATGTCTCAGATTGTATTCCCCGGAGTGTGTTAGGCATCTACACTCTAAGGAGCTATTCCCTAATTGCCCTCCAAGTTCCAAGGGTCAAAACTCATTTCAGCAAAGCTGCTCTAAGCTTCTCTTTACCCACATTGTGGAATGGTTTACAAAGGAACTTGAAGCCGAGCTGCCCTGTTAGCCTGAATATCTTCAAGGTGCTCTATGATTGCTAAATGAAAGCACCTAGCAAATGTTTTCCTCACTGCTAGCTCACTAATTCCGCAACTCCCCCTTTCCATCCTGACGCTCGCCATGTTTCTACCCCTGGCTCTCACTCTTTCCCTATTAACTCTTCCTACTGCACCCACCCTTCCCTGTCCACTCCAGCCTGGCTAAAGTCCCACCCCATTTATAGTAGTGTCCCAATTATCTACCCCTCCTCCATCATTATCATAATAAACAAGTACATGACAGCCATCGTCACTTTCTGTGGTTTTAGCTCAATTTTTCCCCCAGTCGTCGGTAATATATCCTCCTTTTCTTTACCTCTCTAATCTACCACCCCATACACGGCCTCTTTCCCCTATGTGTGTAGTTGCCAGCTGCCTCATTCAGAAGATCTCTGCTTATAACCCCTGCATGCCTATGGTTGATTGTACATCTGCTGACTTCTTCAATTGTAAAATAATGGTGTTTTTTTTTTACTTATTTCAACCTTGTACTGTACTGTATACACTGTACATACTTTTTCTTCCTTGTATATTATTGCTTTTTGTATACCTGCTTCTGTACTGTACTTTGATGTATTCATGACCAGGTCCACCTTGCAAATGAGCCTTGCTCAATGGTGCCCGCCTGGATAAATAAAGATTTTGATTGATTGATTGATTGATTGATTACTATGCCTTTATTTACTCATAAACCCCAATCCAACATCATTGTTCTAAATTTCTGTATATCATAAGATGCATATAAATATATATTAACATAAGTAAGGGCAGAATTGATTCCAACATGTACCCTGCAGAGTATGGACATTAGTTTCCAAACTTCCAGTTGTAGCTAACGTATAGACTTTGTGCTGTAATACATGGAATAAGTTATTCTGGACCCTCATACCAAGGATTTGAAGTGTTTCGACTGAAGTATCAAAACTTAACTGAACTCAAGATAGGCTGATTTGAAACCAAACCAAATTATCCAATAGCCAGCTACTCTCACCCTTAGTTGTGACATCAGTTCAGTTGTACTACCAGATCTTAATGTAAGAGCAGTGGTAGAATAGAATTTGTGAAGATTCAAATGTAGATCGAAAAATGATGCAGGAAACAATTCAGCTTTACAGTTGCAATTAATACACGATCTGAGATATGATTAAGCATGCAACACTAGAGATGGGCGAAATCGGTAAATTTAATTACGTGAAATATTTCACAAAATTTGCTCATTTTGTGAAACATTTTGAGGGTGCGAAATGTGAAATTCCGCTGGCAAAAATGCAGAATTTTACCCACAAGCAGAGGAATTTCACAACTCACAGGTGAAATTCTGCCATTCTCCGGTGAAATTCTGCATTCTGCACCCATGAAACATTTCATGGAACGCGCAGATTTCGTGAAATATTTTTTGTGGTGAAATTTGTGATTCGCTGCATCTCTATACAACACACACTTATAAAGACATGAATACAGTAAAACCCCCATTATCCAAACCTCAGTTAACCAAAACTCTCAGTTATCCAAAACTGTGGTGTGTCTTCCAGCTTATTAAACTTCATTGTAAAGTGTTCTCACTTACAGTATCTGTAACACCATTTAGCCAAACAATTGCATTGTCCCCCAGCACATTCAGATAAATCTGCCTTCAGTCTGACTATTGTAACCTCTACTGCTATACTCTACTTGTCTGTAAGTACTGCCACTCCTCCCTGCAGGAGAATTTACCCTGTTGGGGTACTCCACTACGTTCCTGATGCCTATACGTTTTGCAGCGACTACACTCTTTAAAGTCTGTAGGGCCTACTTTGTTGCCAGCTAGCCAGTTCATCCATTCTGAATTAACCTGTCCTCTGGTTATTTAAAAATGTCATTATCTGTGGGACTCCTTCATACACCCTATCTGGGTATAGCAGTTTGTTTGCACTCTCTATTTGCTTTATTTATAGAGTACTGTATTCAGCTAATGCTATGAACTCATCTGTGAACAGCATTGTTTGTTCTAACCGTGATATCCTTCTGGGTTAACCTGGCTAGTCTAACTGCTTGTTCATTGCTAGTTGGTTAGTCAGGCCCCCATTCTGAGGCCTGCTGCCTTAGTTCAATTTAAAGGTCCTTGTTGACTTCTACATAAATCTTATCTGTGTGCATCAACATTTTGTATTGTCTATTTTAACAATTATTTTCATTCATTGGTTAAGTAGTTGTTTGTGTTATGTACATTGTTTATTGCTGCTTCCAGCTATTTGTACTTGTACAGCTTGGTAGTAATCTGTCTGAGTATGTCTGTTTTGTTGCTTTGATCTTCCTATTGTTTCTCCCACATTTTAGTTATAGCTAAGGACTGTTACTGGATGACTGCAATTTTTGTGTTCTAATGTTCATTCATAATCACTACCTAAACCATCCTCAAAAGCAGGCAAATCTGCTTTCACTTATAGGCTTCCCTCTCTTTGGAACTCCCACTCTCCTCTCTTACGTAACTCACCCTCTCACATTTCTATCAAATCCCAGCTATGCACCCTGCCACCCCTTAACAGCTCCTGCCCCCATTACTCCAAGTAACACATGTCTCACATCTACACCTCAGCCCACATTCACCTAAATACACTTTTACTAAATTTGTTACCACCAGCATCAGTAGAGCCTCTGTGGTACTGTTTCCCCCAAGCTCCCTGCTATTCTTACACCAGTCACCCCTTTTATGGCTGTCTCTAGAATAGTTAGTTAGGGACATGCCTAGGTAATATCTTATTACTTTACTCTCTCTAAACTTTTATCTGTCTAAAAAAACGATGCCATTACTTATTATAGTTTCCCTCTGTAATTATTATCAGCCAATGCTTGTATTATATTTCATACAACTTTATTTTATATATGGCTTTTATTGTATCCTGTATACATCTCTAATATTTATTGTATACTGTGTATTTATATAGCGTGTTTTTCATACAATTCTGTTCTCTAGGAACCATTTTACCCTATGTCCCTTCCCCCAGGCCACACCTGGAGATGAGCCTAGGCTCAGTGTGCCTTTCACGGTTACCAAATTTTTTAATAAAAAAATAAAATAAAAACTTATGGCTACTGCATCTCAACTCATGATCGCAATGTACCTAGCCTTCTTTTACCTTATCCCTTCCCTTCCCTGCCCCACCTCCTCCTCCCTCCATACCTCACCCTAACACCCCTCTATTTCACCCTCCACTGATACAGCCCTCACTCCTCCCCTTTACACTCTTCCCTTCCTAACAATCCTGCTATCCACTCTTCCCCCTTCCTTAACTTGGAGTTGCTCTACCACACCCTCCTCCCCCCCTTTCCCTGCATCCCCCCACTGCCATCACTCCACTCTAAGGGGTAGAAATCATCTTGCTCCTGTTCCTAGTCCTTCTCCTGTATGTGAAGTCCAAACCTGGACCCTCCTCTCCCTCCTTCTCCACCTCACTAGATGACAAAGGCCTAAGCATATTCCATATCAATGCTGAGAGGCTTTTTCCAAAACTCAGCCTCCTGTTTGGACTTCACAACACTCTCCTGACATACTCTGTAATCTGGAATACTGACCCTCCTCCAGAATCCAGTCTCTAGCCTGTCCCTTCCTGATTATCATCTCATCAGGCAGGACAGGGGAATACAGTGGGGTGTTGCCATCCATGCCCAAAAGACTCCATGCCCATCAGTGTCTCCCTTGCACCGTGTTTATCAGAAAGGTCATATCTTCCTCCCATAAATTTCTCCTTGTCAGGCTTTCATTCCTCTCCTCTTTGCCCATCTTTATTGGAGTCTTCTAAGTTTCACCAAGATTATCCTTCTCCTCCCTGGTTGATTTCCTCTGTACAATCACCTCTCATTCCCCCACTGGTGAACTTATCCTGCTAGGAGACTTTAATGTTATTTGACTCTCCCTGACCTCCTGGCCAACCATCCACAAAGCTGAGTCCCTTAATCTCACATAGATTATCACCAAACTCACTCAACTCAGTCCTCTCTCTCACAACCATTCCCTCCTGAACTGGGTTCTCCCTCCCACCCTAACTAACTGTATTATTGCAGCAAGTATCTTGCTGGACTCTTTCAGTGACCACTGTACAATGTTATTTATCAGGAAGATCTGGCATCCTCCCTCTTCTCCTAAATACATATGGACTAGATCCCTCCAGTCACTCAATAACCCTGCTTTCTTGAGTGAGCTTACTGGTTCAGATTGGACAACCATTTCCTCCCTCACTGATACTGAGTCTGCCTTCTCTCTGTTTCACAATATAGTCTCCTCTGTCTGGGACACACATGTCCACTCAGAAAATCCAGGGCCAAAACTCACCACCAGCCTCATATTACCCCTAGTGTCATTGATAAATGCGAGTCCAGAGATCAAGTTTTGGCAAGTTACAAATCATCTCACTCCCTTCCTGAACTCTTATAGAGGACTATCAGAAATTACTGCACAAAGGCTATCCAGGCAGCAAAATCACAATATTTCAAGACCAAGCTTTAAAACAACCTTAACATTCTCTCAAACTTCTGGAAGGTAATGCATTCCCTTTTCAACCATACCACTCACTCCACCCTTCCAGTCCTTCTTATAGATAGCTTAACAGTGTCTGTCCCCTCCACTATTGTTAATCATTTCCATGAGTTTTTCAACACTTGTGCTCTCCCTTCTGTTTACCCTCCCACCTCCTCCACTCCTCCTTATGTTCCCTCTCCTCTCCTCTTCTCTCATCTCCTCTCCTCTGCTCTCCCCTCAGATGTTTACTTTTCCCTCTGTTACTACCCAAGAAACCCTGACTGTCCTTTACCCCTTGACCTGTGTACATCCAGCTCTGATAGATTGGATTCTAAACTACTCCATATCTGCACTTCTGCCCTAGCATCTTCTGTGACTCACCAAGTCAACCTGTCTGTCCCACTCAGTGCTGTCCCTCAGTCTTGGAAGTTGTCTAAGGTTCTTCCACTCCATGGGGGGGGAGAGACCCTTACTCCCTAAATAACTTCCAGCCAGGTCTTCTTCTTCTCTTCTCCTGCCAAGCTGCAAGAGAAGCTTGTCTACAACAGGTACTCGGAGGTCTTATCCTCAACCGGTATCTTCTCCCTGTTCCAGTCTTGCTTTTGGAAGCATAACTCCACCATTTCCTCCCTGTTAGATGTAATTGATTCTATCTTCTTAGAGATGGATCAGCGGAACATCATAGCTGCCATCTTCATTGATCTGATCAAGGCCTTTGACCTGGTGTCCCACTCACTCCTTCTGGATAAGCTGAGTTCTGCTGGCCTCTAAGTTTCTGCAGTCTACTCATTCTGTCCATACCTCAGACGCCATCTACATTCAGTACAGGTTTGGTAGGAACTTGTCTCCTCCTCCTCTTCTTCCCATCCAGGCAGGAGTCCCACAGAGCTCCATACTGGGTCACATCCTATTTCTCCATTTTCCTTAATGACCTTCTCTGGCCTGTGCTAACTTGCATATTCACATATATGCAGATGACAGCCATCTACAGCTCTGGTCCTCCACCTCTGCAGAGGAAGGTCTGTTCCAGCAAGACTTCCACAATGCCCTGCACTGGTTTCAATCAAGCCAAATAGGGGTCAAAACATACACACACACACACACACACACACACACACACACACACAGTTTCCCTGATCTTTGGCACCACCGTGAAATTGGCCACACTCCCAACACTGCCCATCTTCTCCAGCTTGGATGGCAACCCCATAGAAGTGGTCCAGTCCTTCAAGTAACTTGGTGTGTGGCTGTGCAGAAAGATTTACTTCTCTGCTGACATTGACACCATCAATGTAACAATCCACCCTAAACTTCTTGTCTTGTAATAAAGATTGTCTGTTTCTAGAGGTCTGCCAAGAGCTTGCAACCTAAAAATTGCTACCGGTCCCTGACTGTGTGGACATGGTTTATGGCACTGCCCCCTCCTTTTCCCTAGCCAGACTGGATATCCTCTGCAACTCCTTGAGCTCCTTTGCCACCAACTCCCATGTTCATACTCATCACTGCTCACTATGCTCCTTCTTATCTATTCTCCCTCTACCTTCATATAACTAGATCCACTGTGCTTCATTCTTTTCCAAATACTGATTTGGGATCCTTCCCTTCTAGCTCTCATCCCCTTCCCACAATCCCATCTGCCTCCTACTCACTTCATTCCAGGTATCCTTGAAGCTTTGCCTTTCCTCATCCTCACTCCCCTGCTGGTCAGTCAACCATTTCCTATCATATTCCATCACTTTGGAGCCAACTCCCCTCTTCCCTCCACTTCACTGCCTCCCTTGGCTCCATCCCTCCCCTTCCCCTGTTTTCCCTCTCCCTGACTGTTTCCCCTTACAGTTGCCTTACATACCTTGGTGTAAGTGTTGCTGATATGTTCAAGTTGTTGCTTGTGCCTTGTTTGCTTAATTTGCAGATACTCCTGTATTAACTGTGTTCCTGAGAGCACTCTATTGTAACAGCAAACTGTACCCATACTATGTATTTTGTATCCCCTACTTTCTGCCCCAGGTCACACCTGAATATGAGTGTTGACTCTGTGTGCCCTTCCCAGTCACCAGTTTTCAAATAAATAAATAACAACTAAATAAAGTTAGGTTATACTGTATATACCACATGATCAAATGAACACACTGTGTATGATCACAAGGTAACAACAGCTAAAATTTCTCACCTTAAAATCACTTACACATTTTATGAAAAAATATGCATTACTATATATGTCAAAGCTAACCTACTTGGTATAATACAAAACTATAGCATAATGCCATGACAAGTCCACATTGATACTTTGGGGCTAAACCAGATTTCAGACAACTCTAGTTGTAGAAAATTCCTGCATGATGCCATATTTCTTTATTGCCAATTAGACAAATCTTTTCCTGAACTAGTGCTATCTACTTAAATAAATCTGAATCTTCTTCTCAAACAGTAAACAATATCTATCCTAGTTGGTAAAGATTATACAATTTGTAAATAGAATTTCTCTTATTGTTCTAAAAATAATTCTTCCTACAAAAGGACATTCTTCTGTCTGCCAGCATCTCAATTCTGTTTGGAAAAATGGGAGGAGGAGGACATGGAGGTTTAGTACCCTGCAGGAGCAATAGGTTCCAGAGCTTATAGGGAACTCGGGCAGACTGGATGGACCACTGGTCTTTTTCTGCCATCGTTGTCTATGTGTCTATGTTTCTAGCATTGCATAGTCAGTGGAACATTGATTTGCGTACTTTATCCATACAGCCTTTCTTTGCACAGTACTTTTTCTAAACCTATACTCACTTTTCTCAATAAGGATTTGTCAAACCAAGTATACCTATTTCTGAAAAGGTCTTAGAATTTACTTTGAAAATGGCCTTCAGTCAATTTCTAGTAACACCTGCTGTTGCTAACATAGAAAATAATGCATGGGCAACACTGTGTCATGAGTTTAGTTTTTTTTTAACACCTGCAATACAGTATGTGATGCCACCTAAACCATCAGACTGAAGGATGAGTGGTTTGTAATGGTACCACCCGCTGTGGCCCATTCTATATTTTTTATAATTATTTATAAAAGAACCATGATTAGCAGGTAGTAGCAGATCTGATCAAAAATGAAAATACATTTGGCTGTCGCAGTTTTGTTTCTGTGCTGTCTTTGAGAATGAGATGATTCTCCATTAGAGACACTTGAGTGTGACTCAGTCTGCAGTGGAGGATTTTAGGTACTGGTTTGGGGTTGTAATAAACCCTAACCAGTAATTTAAAGCACTGAAAAGGTTGGTATATGTCTCTTAGGGGTTCATGACTATCCTCCTTCCCCATCAAGACCTCCTCAGCTCCCCTCACCAGCCAGTTTTGTTTATCCCTTCCACCCTTGAATCGCTCCACCGTTTTTGCACTGACCAGTGCTGGTGGCAGTTTATTCCACCCACTTCATAAAAAAGTACTCTCTTCATTCCTTTTTAATACCTACCCCCTGACAATTTTGTGTTATACCTCCTAGTATAAGTGTTGCTGCCCAAAGTGAACAGATATCTTAAAGGGAACATAAGCAACATTGTTTTAAGTTTTTTTTTTAATATAATTGTAAATTTAGGCATGTGTGAAGTCTTTTTTACCATCACAACATGGGGCAGTAAATAAATTAGATGGTTGGATGGTCCATTGGTTAAGGAATAGGACTGAGAGGATGGTGGCATTGGGAGAGTTCTCTGGATCAAACAAAATAACCAGCAGGGGCACAGTGCTCCTCTCAATTTTGTTCAACGTGTTCGTAAGTAATGTTGGAGATGGTAAAACTTGCCACTTTGTGAATAACGCCAAGCTCTTTAGGAGGGTAGACATTTCTTTCTTTCTTTCTTTCTTTCTTTCTTTCTTTCTTTCTTTCTTTCTTTCTTTCTTGATGGGGAAGGACTTTAAAGGAGACCTAGTCAGGCTAGAAAGTTAGGTTGGCATATGGCAACTCAGGTTCAGTGTAAAGAAGTGCAAAATCATGCACATAGAAGGTATGAACCGATGGACTGACTACAGCCTTGGGATGGGTACAGGTCACCAAACTGGAAGAGGAAAAGGACTTGGGGGTTGCCATTACTGGTGACCTGAAGCTAACTATGTAGTGCAGAAAGGTAGCAGCTGAAACAAATAGAATGCATGGGTGTATTCATGGGCAGGGTTCACAAGCAGATGAGAGGAGGTTATATTGCCACTGTACAGATCTTTGGTATGACCATACCTGGAATACAACATGCAATACTGGGGACCCTACCTAGAAAATGATATCAACATGGTCAAGGCAGACCAGAGGAGGGTGATGACAATGGTCCAGGGTAAATGGGAAAATGCAGCAAGAAAAAACTTTTGAGGACAGGTTATGTGATTTCAAAATGTATTCACTTGAGGAGAGGAGACTGTATCAACATGGTGAATACAGAAGGCATCTTTTGTCTCAGTGGGAACAAGACTACAAGGGAGCATTGCTACAAGCTGGTGCTGGAAAGGTTCATGAAAGAGGTCAAAGACAATTCACAGAATGGGTGGTGATGGGTGGAATGAAATCTCTGTGCAGGTCATGTCTCAGAAGATGGTGGATGGATTCAAGAGGGGCTAGAACACGATGAAGGGATGATCTGGGTAGATGAGGAGGGTGGGACAGGGTGAAGAGGAGGGTGAGGGTTAACCCTTTCTCTGCCAGGGGTATTTTACACTCCTGTGCCAGGCAATTTATGTTATTTTTGCACAATATTATATAAAATTAAAATATCACTATGTTCCCTTCAAGGAAAAGTAGGGATACCATGGATGTTTTTTTATTGTCAGACTCTGAGCATTTTATAGGTAGTAAGGTTTTGTCAATATCAGGTCATGTGGCCATGAAACACTGCCTGAAATGTAAACAAAATGCTATTTTTACTCAAAAATGTTGCAGTACACCTCCCAGAAAACAGATTATTTAACTGAGAATTATGGAAAGCTATATGGTGCTTAACTTCTCAGTGTCTGTGCTATATACTCTCCAAAACTCTTTTTTTAAGCAGAAACATATTACAGCAGTAATACTCTATTTAATTTCTACTTGAAGTGTCTTAAATTCTAATATAATGCACATTGTTGCTTCTTTTGCTTGTAGACTCCAAGAACTTCATGTTATTTTAGGAAAAGTATATATTTTTTGAAACTACACAAAATACTGTTTTTAAACATGGTTAGCATAGCCCACTACCCAAATATATACTACACATTATTATTCTTTATATGTCTTGCAACAATCAAAAATAATTTAAATTCACAGAATATCCATGTTCTAACAAGGTAAATGCAATTGTAACTTAAGAGGCAGGTATATAAACATCCTATTTTTGGATTCTATGGAGAGCACTGGTTACATCGGTACCTAATTTATGTACCTTTACCAAAGAACTCTAGCAGAAATAAGTCCTATACGTACAGGTTGCTAAGTGCATTTTAAAGTGGAAATATTTTCGTCCATAACAATAAATGCCTGGCATTGCTTCTCTGGCCTGTAGACATTCAAGACACGATGTCACCATAGAAAAAGTATATACTTTATGAATCTGCAGAAGATACTGTTTTTAAAAATGTATGGCACTACCCGCTATCCAAATGTTTGCTACCCATAATCGTCCTTTGCATTTGGTGGATTTATGCAAAATTATGGAAAGTCACATAGTTTTCACACTTTAACAAACCAATTGTCTATGTCAGATTGGATGGAGGTACACAAACTCCACATTTGTGGATTCCACTAAGAGTACTGGTTATAATTATACCACATTTATGTACCTTTACCACAAAGATTTGTCTGAAATAGGCTCAAAACCTATAGAGTGCTATGTGTATTTTAAATGGGAAAATATATGCCCACAGTGAAAAATGCACAACATTAATTCTTTGGCCTGTAGACACTCAGGAAACCATGATATCATAGAAAAAAGTATATATTTTCTGAAACTGCACAACATACTGTTTTTAAAAATGTATGACACTGCCCACTATCCAAATGTTTGTTACCCATAATCCTCCTTTGCATTTGGTGGATATATGCAAAATGATGGAAATTCACACAGTTTTCACACTTTGGATAGAGGTACACAAACTCCACATTTGTTGATTCCACTAAGAATTCTGGTTATAATGATGCCACATTTATGTACCTTCACTACAAAGATTTGTCCATTACAGTAAATGCCTGGCATTGCTTCTCTGGCCTGTAGACATTCAAGACACAATGTCACCATAGAAAAAGTATATATTTTATGAATCTGCAGAAGATACTGTTTTTAAAAATGTATGACACTGCCCGCTATCCAAATGTTTGCTACCCATAATCCTCCTTTGCATTTGGTGGATCTATGCAAAATTATGGAAAGTCACATAGTTTTCACACTTTAATAAACCAATTGTCTATGTCAGATTGGATGGAGGTACACAAACTCCACATTTGTTGATTCCACTAAGAATACTGGTTATAATGATGCCACATTTATGTACCTTCACCACAAAGATTCGTCCATAACAGTAAATGCCTGGCATTGCTTCTCTGGCCTGTAGACAGTCAAGACACAATGTCACCATAGAAAAAGTATATATTTTATGAATCTGCAGAAGATACTGTTTTAAAAAATGTATGACACTGCCCGCTATCCAAATGTTTGCTACCCATAATTGTCCTTTGCATTTGGTCGAACTAAGCAAAATGATGAACATTCGCATAGTTTTTACAATTTAACGAACC
Source organism: Neoceratodus forsteri (assembly GCA_016271365.2). Taxonomy (NCBI): domain Eukaryota; kingdom Metazoa; phylum Chordata; order Ceratodontiformes; family Ceratodontidae; genus Neoceratodus; species Neoceratodus forsteri. The sequence goes on along the minus strand of CM028136.1, from coordinate 107,743,880 downwards.
AAATGTCTATGTAAAATAGTATGGAGATACACAAAAATCAAATTTGTGGATTCTGCTGAAAGTACCAGTTACAATGATACCACATTTATGTACCTTTACCACAAATATTTAGTTTAAATAGGCTTGAAACCTATAGGGTGCTATGTTGTTATTTTAAGGGGGAAAATGTTGGCCCAAAGCGAAAAATGCATAGCATTGCTTCTCTGGCATGTAAACATTCGGGAAGCCATGGTATCATAGAAAAAGTATACATTTTCTGAACCTGCATAAGATACTGTTTTTAAAAATGTATGACATAGCCTGCTATCCAAATGTTTGCTACCCATAATCATCCTTTACATTTGGTAGAACTATGCAAAAGGATGGAAATTTGAAATGTTTTCACCATTTAACAAACCAAATGTCTTTGTAAAATAGGACAGAGGTACAAAAATACCACATTTGTGGATTCTGCTGGAAGTACCAGTTACAATGATATCTCATTTATGTACCTTTACCACAAAGATTTGGGTTAAATAAGCTTGAAACCAATATGATGCTATGCATATTTTAAAGGGGAAAATTTAGGCCCACACTGAAAAAACACATAGCATTGCTTCTCTGGGCTGTAGACATTCAGGACACTATGGTACCATAGAAAAAGTATATATTTTCTGAAACTGCATAAGATGCTGTTTTCAAAAATGTATGACATTGCCTGCTATCCAAATGACTGCTACTCATAATCCTCCTTTATATCTGTTATAACTATGTAAAATTATGGAAATTCACTTAGTTTTCACAATTAAACAAATCAAATGACTATGTAAAATAGGATGGAGGTACAAAAATACCACATTTATGGATTCTGCTGAATGTACCAGTTACAATAATACCACATTTATGTACCTTTACCACAAAGATTTGGTTTAAACAGGCTTGAAACATACAGAGTGCTATATGTATTTTAAAGGGGATAATTTAAGCCCACAGTGAAAAATGCATAGCATTGCTTCTCTGGCTTTTCGGCATTTAGGACACCATGGTATCATAGAAAAAGAATATATTTTCTGAAAAAGCATAAGATACTGTTTTTCAAAATGTATGAAATAGCCCACTATTCAAATGTTTGCTACCCATAATCCACCTTTACATTTGGTAGAACTATCCAAAATGATGGAAATTCACAATGTTTTCACAGTTTAACAAACCAAATGTCTATGTAAAATAGGACAGAGGTACATAAATATCACATTTGTGGATTCTGCTGTGAGTGCCAGTTACAATGATGCCATATTTGTGTACCTTTACCACAAAGATTTGGTGGAAATAAGCTCAAAACCTATATAATGCTAAGAACATTTCAAAGAGGGAACGTTTTGGCCCACTGTGCAAAATACACAGCACTGATTCTCTGGCTTGTAGACATTCAGGACACCATGGTATCATACAAAAAGTATATATTTTCTGAAACTGCATAAGATACTGTTTTTAAAAATGTATGAAAGTGCCCACTATTCAAATGTTTGCTACCCATAATCCTCCTTTCAGGGGTGGCAGGTTTTTAAAAAGTTTGTGGGTGCTCAGACTCCTAATAAAAGGCCAGGGGTCTGGGGGCCGCCTAGGCCCTCAGAAGCTATAGGGTTTTTAATGTTTTCTGTGCATTTTGGTGGTTATTTTGATACATTTTGGAATGAGTATGCTACCATCACAACTACTCCAATGTAGAGGATGCCAGGGTACCATTGGGGGTTATTTGATGCCTGAGCAGGTGCTAAGATCAATAACAGAGTGCCCGCATGGAGGGATCTTTCATGCTCTCAGTTTTGCAAGCATGTCAGAGTACAGATGTTGGGTTGCAGATGCAGTGCCACCACTCAACAGTGTGCAAGTGTATCCTGAAGGGCTCTTAGATGCCTCCAGTTAAGGACCCATGGAAGAGTGCCTGGGTGGTGGGCACTTTGATGCCCTCACATGCTTTAATGATGCCCTTAGCGATGGTTACAGACAGTGCCACCACTCCACAGGGTGCAACAGTGCCTTGGAGAGCTCTTTGATGCCTCCATGTGCTCCAAGAAGACATGGAAAAGTGCACTTCATGGGCTGTTTGATGCCTCCAAGCTCAGCCATGTGCTGCAACTGCAAGAAGACATGGAAGAGTACCCTGGAGGACTCTTTGATGCCTCCAGGATGGTGCTGCAAGAAGACATGGAATTTTCTTGTCTTTTTTCAGCACCTGGTAGATGCAAACTAAAATCTCAAAGGGCATCCTTTTAGCAGCTGGAGGCATCAAACAGCCCTCCAGCCGGGCACTCTTGCACCCTGTGGGGTGGTGGCAATGTCTGCAACCTAAAATCACAAAGGACATCATTAGAGCACCTGAGGGCATGAATGAGCCTTCCATGGCACTTTTCTATGTCTTCAATCAGCACCTGGAGGCAACAAAGAGCCCTCTATCTAAGGCACTCTTGCACCATGTTCAGTGGTGGTGGTGCTGTACCCTATAATCGCAAAGGACATCCTTAGAGAACCAGGGCATCACAGAGCCCTTTATGGCACTGTTCCCTGGCTTGGAGGGCTCTTTGATGCCTTCATGTGCTGCAAGAAGACTTAGGAAAGTGCCCTGGAGGCCTCTTTCATGCTCCCAGATGCTCTAAGGAAGTCCTTTGTGATTTTAGGTTGCAGACAGTGCCACCACTCCACAGGGTGCAAGGGTGCCCTGGACTGGAGGGCTCACTGACACCTCCAGGTGCTGCAAGAAGACATGGAAGAGTCTTGTCTTTATTCAGCATCGAATGGAGGCAAACTAAAATCTCAAAGGGCATCCTCTGAGCACCTGGAGACATCAAAGAGCCCTCCAGTGCACTCTTGCACCCTGTGGAGTGGTGGCACTGTCTGCAACCTAAAATCACAATAAACACCCTTAGAGCAACTGGGGGCATAAAAGGACCCTCCAGGGCACTCTTCTATGTCTTCTTGCAGCACTTGGAGGCATAAAGAGCCCTGTCAGACATTCTCCTATGTTTTCTTCAGCACCTGGAGGCAACAAAAAGCTCTCTAGGGCACTCTTGCACCCTGTGAAGTGGTGGTGCTGTGCCCTAAAATCACAAAGAACATCCTTAGAGCACCTGGGGGCATTGCAGAGCCCTCTACGGCACTCTTCCCTGGGTGGAGGGCTGTTTGATAACTCTATGTGCTGCAAGAAGACACAGAAGAGTGCCCTGGAGGGCCCTTTCATGCCCCCTGGTGTTCTAAGGATGTCCTTTGTGATTGCAGGTTGCAGACAGTGCCACCACTCCACAGGGTGCAAGAGTGCCCTGGAGGGCTCGTTGATGTCTCCAGGTGCTAAAAGGACCGTCCTTTGAGATTTTAGTTTGCCTCCATTCTGTGCTGAAAAAAGACAAGGAACTTCCATGTCTTCTTGCAGCAGCTGGAGCCTGGAGGCATCAAACAGCCCTCCAGGAAACTCTTCCTTCCACGTCTACTTGCAGCATCTGGAGGCATCAAAGAACTATTCTGGGCACTCTTAAATGTCTTCTTGCAGAACCTGGAGGCATCAAAGAGCCCTCCAAGGGAAGAATGCCATGGAGGGCTCTTTGATGCTCCCAGGTGCTCTAAGGATGTGTTTTGTGACTTTAGGGTACAGTGCCATGCCACCACTCCACAGGGTATAAGAATGCCCTGGAGGGCTCTTAGATGCATCCAGGTGCTTCAAGTAGACATAGAAGAGTGCCCTGGAGGGTCATTTCATGCCCCCAGGTGCTCTAAGCATGTCTTTTGTGATTTTAGGTTTCAGACAGTGTCACCACTCCACAGTGTGCAAGACTAAGAGTGCACTGGAGGCTCTTTGATGCATGATCCAGGTGTTGTAAAAGGATGCTCTTTAAGATTTTAGTTTACCTCCACCAGGTGCTGCAGAAAGACAAGGAACTTCCATGTGTTCTTGCAGCACATGGAAGCAACAAAGAGGGCACTCCTGCACTCTGTGGAGTGGTGATGCTGTATCTTAAATCACAAAGGGCAACCTTACAGCACCTGGGGGTATCAAAGAGCCCTTCATTGCACTCTTCCATTGGAGGTCTCTGATACCTCCAGGTGGTGCAAGAAGACATGGAAGAGTGCCCTGAATGGCTCTTTGATGCCATTTGGTGCTCAAAGGATTCACTTAGCACGTTATTTATTTTAAAGTTGATAACCGGGAAAGGTACCATGATCAGAGCTCATTTCAGAAACGACCAGGGAAAGGGGGAAGCATGTGTCAGTGTAATGGTAATACAATTTTTTAGGACTAGCCAGGTCAGAAGCAGGAGTAATTGTAAGTTGCTAGAGACAGTTGCTGATGATTTTCAATAGTAAACATAACTGCAAATGCCATGAATGATTACACATTATTTAACCATATAGAAGGTGTTCTTAAGAACTGTTGCTCTCCCAATAAACTCATCAGCTATTTTGTCCATGTCTAATGCATCAGTGTGTTCCTGATGAATGTGAAGCAGAGCAACACTATTTAAGCGTCTCTGTGACTTTGTTGATCTAAGATATGTTTTCAGTCTCCTGAGTCCTGAGAAATAACGCTCAGCCGTACAAGTTGATACTGGTACTGTCAGTAAGATCTGAATAAATTTTACAAACTCTGGCAGTAAATCACGAATGGCTTGTTTTTCTGTGATGACACAGTACACATCTTGCAACGAATCAACAGTTTTCCCACTAGCTTTTGCAATGTCAATGAACATGTCACGGTGTAGTTGCAGACACCCTGCATCTAAGTCATTGCCATAAAAATTAGATATGGAATCTAATGGCCCTTGTCCTATCGCAAATCATTCTGCAACTAACATAAGCTTCTGAGCTGGAGTATGAAATCTATCTTTGACTAAAAGAACAACCTGATCAATCACTTGGAAAAATATTCTCCTGAAGTGGTCTTTTGGGGATGCATCAGTAACTGATTGAAAGCCATCATCTATACGACGAGGAACTTTGCGTTGACGCGGAAGAACTGGTTCATCTAACTGCAGTTCCTCAGCTCTTCCATCCACTGTACTCCAGAAGTTGTCAAACTGCCCTCTGTATTGTTGCATAGTGTCGAGAAGAGTTTGAATCATACAATTAGCTTTAGAAATTGAAGAGAGGTTGCTTGAAGGGCTGTGTTTATGCTGTCACAGTGAGAGAAAATTTTTAAGAGAAGACTCAAGAAGAAAAATCCTTTAAATGATCGTAGCTGTGCCAAGAACCCTCCTGCTTTTGCCCACACTCCCGAGTATTCTCTGAGGACACACTGACCAGAAATTCCAATAATGCTAAATAGTTTTCTAGAATCGAATTTAAACTATTTGCCCTGACTGTCCACCTTGTTGGAGCAAATGGTCGTAAAGAGCCAGGCCTAGTGTCTTCCATACTGCTTTGTATGTTTTCAAAAAAAGTTAGCCATTTTGGAGAGTCTCTAATGAATGTTATGAGTTCCCGTAACTGATTCAGTATGTCTCGACATTCTTGTATTTTGCTGATGCAGTCATGTACTACAAGGTTCAAGGAATGTGCCAAACAATGTACGAAAAGGGCCCTGGGCTCAACAGCATTTAGCCTAGCCTGCACTCCAGAGTAAATACCAGCCATAGTAGCAGCCCCGTCGTAACACTGACCCCGGCATTTATTTATCTCCAAGTCAAAATGTAACAAAACATCTTTAAGGATACTGAATAGTGTAGCAGCATCTACAGCTGGTGTTTCATGAAATCCTAAAAGTGCTTCTTCAATTCCGAAATCCTCACTGACAAATCGAAAACAAATTGAGACTTGCTCATGAACAGTAATGTCTGTCGCCTCATCCATCATTACAGCAAAATACTGAGCTGCTTTGATTTTGGAAACAATTGTGTTTTGCACATCTTGTCCCATAATGTCCAGCATTTCATTCATTATGTCATGAGACAACCACCTGTAGCTATCCCTTAACAACCACTGCTGCAACTGTGGACAATCAGAGGCTCGCACTTTTAGCACTTGCATGTAATTTGAACTCTCATCTGTATGGCCCCTGATAGCAAGCCCCTGTCAGGCCAGTAATCTTAAAGTTGTCATCATTTTTAAAAGTGCAATCCTTGCATCTACTGCTTGCTGCCTACTGGCATCAGACATAATGCTGTACACATTTTGCTTGACATGTGTTTTCATTACAGCCTCACTGTGACAGCCACTTTTTTCATGGGATTCAAATCTTTCTATTGCATTATGCCATGCACTATAACCAGTAACTGTGAATGCTTCATCAGCTTTTGTGGAAAATGTGAGCAGTTTTTTCTCTCTTGCCTCTTTACACACTGAACAGAAGCCTTTTTTCATTGGAATCATAAAGTAACCATTTGAACCGATCAAACCACCTTTCTTGAAAGGTTCTGCCTTTTCTTAGCGACTACTAATAATTCCTGTCTTGTTTTCCTTTTACAGACAGAGTGCTGCTGCTGCTACATGGCTCCTCAACATCGACCACGTCCACATCCCTAGCAATGTGAACTTGAGCAGCTGCTGTTTCCTCAGCTTCAGTCTCAAAACTTGCTACATCACTTGTTGATGGTGCTGCTGTTTTACTGCTTGCCGCACTCTGTTTAGCCCATTTTTTAATAAACTTGTCCATTTTAACTTGCAGTGTGTGTTTCTCTTGTGTTGATTCAGAATAGGTTACACTGTTAGTTGCTGGTCTGGACAGAATATGATTAAAACATTAAAGTCAGTGGAGGTCAGAATAGCACTAGACAATCAGTTCACAGCACTTTGTTTTTGACACAAGGAACCCTCTTAAATCCTAATAGTCTGATTTATTTTGGTTTTTTTTTATTGGTTTTTGGATGGTCAGACACTGAAGGACTGTCCAGACAGGACAGTACGAGGACTATAACAGTACTGACAGGCTAGGTTAGTCTCAGCTGCTCACCCTCTCACACAGACTTCGCAAGCACCCAGACAGAGCACTCCCTATTCACTTGTTGGAGCCTTGCACTATAGGGCACAGAAGACACCTCCGTGCAATCAGCACTCTGACTTTAATGTTTTATTTGTATTTTTTCTTTCGGATGGTCAGACACTGGTACGGACTGGACAGGGGACTGTGACCGTCTCAGGATAAGACTCAGCTGCTCACCCACTCACACAGACCATAAGCACCCACAGACAGAGCACTGCCTATTCACTTGTTGGAGCCTTGCACTATAGGGCACAGAAGACACTCTGTGCAATCAGCACTCTGACTTTAATATTTTACTTGTTTTTTTTTCTTTCTGATTGTCAGACACTGGTATGGACTGGACAGGAGGACTGTGACCATCTCAGGATAAGACTCAGCTGCTCACCCACTCACACAGACTTCTCAAGCACCCACAGACAGAGCACTGCCTATTCACTTGTTGGAGCCTTGCACTATAGGGCACAGAAGACACCTCTGTGCAATCAGCAGCCTGACTTTAATATTTTACTTGTATTTTTTCTTCGGACAGTCAGACACTGGTACGGACTGGACAGGAGGACTGTGACCATCTCAAGATAAGACTCAGCTGCTCTCCCACTCACACAGACTTCACAAGCACCCACAGACAGAGCACTGCCTAGTCACTTGTTGGAGCCTTGCACTATAGGGCACAGAAGACACCTCTGTGCAATCAGCACTCTGACTTTAATATTTTACTTGTATTTTTTCTTTCGGACAGTCAGACACTGGTACGGACTGGACAGGAGGACTGTGACCATCTCAGGATAAGACTCAGCTGCTCACCAACTCACATAGACTTCGCAAGCACCCACAGACAGAGCACTGCCTATTCACTTGTTGGAGCCTTGCACTATAGGGCACAGAAGACACCTCTGTGCAATCAGCACTCTGACTTTAATATTTTATTTGTATTTTTTCTTTCGGATGGTCAGACACTGGTATGGACTGGACAGGAGGACTGTGACCGTCTCAGGATAAGACTCAGCTGCTCACCCACTCACACAGACTTTACAAGCACCCACAGACAGAGCACTGCCTATTCACTTGTTGGAGCCTTGCACTATAGGGCACAGAAGACACCTCTGTGCAATCAGCACTCTGACTTTAATATTTTACTTGTACGGCCGGCCGGGCATGACTAGACTGAAGTACTAGGCTGCATCCCGTCAGTCTCACAGTCAGTTAACTTTGCTGCAAATAAAAGACAACCCACACCACCGATACACACAGCCTGCCTGAGCCTGGCCCTCCTAGCCTGAACCCACTGCAAAATTTTTTGTAAAAACATGCTGTTTGGTTTTACTAGTCTGTCCTGATTCCTCTCTCTCTCTGACTGACTGCTGGTGACTGCACTGCAGACTAGTGTTGCCAGAAAATTTGTTTTTGTTCTATTTCTGTCCTTAATCTTGCTTAGTTGCTTTGCTATCCCCTCCCCACCCAGCCAGAAACTCAGTGTCACAGACTACAGTCTGTGGTTGTGAACAATTACTGAACACTCTGTCTGTGTTTCTATATAGTTAACCTGCAGACTAGTTTTAATTTTTTTTTTTTTCAAGTTATAAGGCGGTTCTGCCTGTCTGCAACAGCCAGGGCAGGTAGTTGGGGTACAGTACAGCACACCCTTGGTCCCTTAGCTAGCTCAGTTCTTGACCGACGATGACCAGTAACAATTTCAGGAAAAAAACGATCCTCGCTCAGCTCACACACAGCAATGGATCCTCCTCACTGCGCACGGTTGACTCACTCTGCTGACTCTCCCTCACTCCTCACATGTGATATGCAGGCTGGCAGCTCTCAGTTGAAGCTGCTCTCTAACTGTATCACATGACTGTCTCCTTGACAAGTCATGTGTCTATGATCGTCTTCTATCCAGATGATTGGAGGAGCGCTGGGAGCCAGCCAGTTGCAGCGAGCGAGTGCTGCTGTGGTGGCGCGACAGCACCAGGTTCCTCAACACATCGGGTGTCAAGTGAAGCAACTCAAGCAAAGTCTTGTAGACTGTAGTGTAGCACTAGCTAGCAGGCTAGTAGCAGCAGGTGCCAGGTGGTGATTTATCTCCAGACTCCTACCTACCTCACAATTTAAGTTTCTTTAGGACTCCCAGCCCAGGCTCCCCATTAAATATAAAAATAATGCCCTAAATTAAAGGAACAAAACATTCAGGATTCGGAATCAGGAGAGGAGATAAGAGAAGAGAGAACTGTTATAAAATGAAATTGGAAGGAACAACATGCTGCTCCTAACTCTCTCTCTCTCTTGTTCTCTGAGTCTCGCTCTCTGATTGTGACACACAAGCAACTATCACAGTCCGCACTCCGCAGAGCTCCCAAATCGGCCAGGGCGGATGGGACCCATACCTCTCACATGCGGATGCTGGCTGCTCCATCCTAACTCTCTCTCTCTCTCTCACTTTGCTAGTCTCTGTGACAGTGACACACAGCAACCACCGCGTCCGCAGAGCTCCCAAATTGGCCCGGGCGGGACCCATACCTGAGACCTCACAATGTGTGTGTGTGTGAGATGCACTGTTGCAGTCATGACTCAGGTCGGAGGAGTGATTCATATCATGATCATCCCGGGTGTCCAGTGTACGTCGTCACACCCAGTCGAGCTATCCGCCCGAGGAAGAGGGGTCTGATGTCCGAGGGGCCGCCTGGAAGCGTTTTTGAGGTCTAGTGAGGAGAGGAAGAGGACAAAGGTCAGAACGGGGCAAAGGCAGCAGCACTACGATTTGCAGGTGATGAGGTCGGAAGAACATGTTCTGGATTGAGCTGATGCAGTAGCCTTGCGGGAGTGGTAAGGTGCCACTGATAAGGCTGATTGCTACTTAGTTGGGGAGTGGGCACTTGCTACCCTAGGGCTTGGATCTAAAGAGCAAGGCTATGCTGCTAAAAAGGGTGGTGGTACTGTTCCGGGATAGGATAATCCAGTGACCACCAGTCAACAATATTTTAACGCCACCCCCACCCCATGCCCTCCCGGATCCACACTTGCCCCCCCCAATTCTGGTGAGGTGCAGATGTCCGCCATATGGCCTGAAGGTCAGAGTCAGGCTGCTGCTCTTCCCCAGGATGGCTGTGAGATGGATCCTGAGTTCTGCTGGCCGGCAGTGTGTTTTCAGATCCAGGGTGGACCAGGCACTGCTAGCGATCTGCTTGCTTTGGGTGACTCTCCAGCGGCACGTCCCACGAATACCAATTGTGCTTTTGTTTGTGACAGTGGCTCTACATGTCTCATCGTGTGCAGCAACTCAGCATTATACTGTTTTGTATCTTATGACTCAGCGACTCGACTCGACTCAGTTGCCTGTCAAAGTGAGTTGTTTGTGCCGGTGCCAGGTTGCCGCTATGGGGGGGGGGGTGTCGATTTGCGAAAGTTGAAACTTGAAGGGATGGTCGCTTGTCGGTCACTCACGCAGCTCACGGTCACGGAGTATCCTTCAGGCAAGCAGGCAGAGTAAGTGGGGAAATTAAAAGGCGAGGACACAAGGTGGAGGACAAAGAATTTGGGGGGTGCTCATATAAACTTTGTGGGTGCTCAAGTACCCAAGCACCCGCGCTGTCGGCGCCCCTGCTTGTCAGAGTGGAGCCCCAGAGAAACTGAAAGATACAAACCCAGACAAGCCACGTGTTTGCATGCTTCTGCAAACACGTGATGTCTGCTGCATTCCAGACCCCCAGGATCGCGAGACTTCCATCTGCTCTCATGACCCCAGGGGTCAAAGCTTGTAAATCTCACCGGATCCCTGGTGTACCAGAGAGATTTATGGCCAAACGTACAAAGAACGTCTTTATGGCCATGTGCAGCTGTGCCCTGTGTCGTGCACAGTACGACATAGGGCACTAAAGGGGTTACTAGAGAGGGGGGTGGAGCCCACAATAGTTGCTGGAGGTAGGGCTCCACAAATTGAGCAGACTAGATAGACCACAAGGTTTTCTTCTGTTGGATATTTTCATATGTTTGTATGTACTGTTTTGAAATAGTCCTAATTTGTCCCAATTTGTGGGCCCTCTATTAATGTAGCCTTTTCTCCACACAGTAACCTTTTTTTTAAATAACATAGCAGTTCCAGAACCCAGTCCCATCAGTTGAGCTGAAGATTATAGTGAACTGGAACTCGATGACATTTGCTGAGCTTATGCCACTGTGTTCTGCTTCACTGCAGTCTTTGGCTCAACTGATGTCATTAGGTCCTGGAAATGCTAAATAATTAAAACACATTGGGTGGGAAAAGGCTGCATTAAAATGGAGCCCAGAATTAGGAAAACAGTGGACTATTATGAAAAAAAAATGCATAAAACAATACACTGGGATGGCAAAACAGACTTCACAAATGCCTAAATTTACAATTATATTAAACAATGTAAACAGCATTGTTAATGTCTCTTTAACTCCACTTTGTTTATACACTACATGTATTTAAACTTTTTGATCATATTTCACTTCTCCCATTTGGTGCTAGTGAGTACATGCTGAGGCTTTCTAACCTCATCTTGTACTGTACGTCTGCTCTTGCTGACCCTGTATCAGCTTGGTTACCCTCCTCTGCACTGACTCGTTCCTGTTTTTCACATCGTTCCTTAAGTGAGGGCTGTGTTTTCACTTCTCTGAACAACAGTTTATGTTAATCAAGATACAGTACATTCAGTATAGGCAGCTGTAGCCTTCAATTCTGTTCTGATATGCAATGCTATATTTTTGCACTGAAGAACTTAATTTATTATTTTGTTTAGCAATTTCCAGTAGTAGAAGTGTTTTGCTGATATGTAAATATGCAGAGACAACTAAAATGAAGGCTGGTTGGCCATGTATTAAATACTTTTATCATTTTGATATTATATATAGCGTAGTTGCATTTGGCTAATGTTAATATATGTTATAACCTGTATTTTACTAGCTATACCTTCTATCTTTTTACATGAAAGGGGTGACAAAATGATCTTGTGGCACATGCATGTGCTATCAATTACTATGTGTCTCTACTGCAATTTTCATATTGATTTCTAATAAATCAATAAAAAGATAAAAAAAACAGAACATCACTCTCAGGAAATGTTGGTAATTAATGAAGATATAAAAATTACAGTGAGATCAGTCACAGAGGAGTACCAAAGCTTAGAACAATTTTCAAAAGTTCCTGATGAGGGCTAGGCATACTGTTGATCTCCAAAAAGGTTCCTTGGACATGTAAATCAGAGTAAATCATATTTGCAAAAGTGGGCAAATTAGGAATGGTTTGTACCAGAAGAAAGCTGATGGCAAATGAGGTTGCAGAAGAACAGAGACCAGCACTAACATTCCACCCACACCATTTAACCTGCTGTGTTATTTGTACAAACATCTGTAGCATTTTCATTTAAGTCCTACTGAGTTCTGTCATATGCCAGGATGAATTTTGTTTTATTCATACTGATAACCCAGACAATCCTTCATTTCTGTAATACCAGTATCTCAGAATCTCAGTCCTAGAATGAGGATTGCTAGGTTTGACACCAACCAACCTCATAGGCTAGGCTGGAGTTGCACTGCCTACCACATTATTGCCTTACTGACTCAGAGATGCATTGTTGTGATCTAAAGAGACTGCGAAAAAGTAGTCTGTTTGCCAGTGTGGCAAATGAGATGTACTGTCACAAAGGTGCTGCTCTACCCACATGACAATCTATGCCATCCCTGGGAAAATTAGATGACAGCAACACTGCCAACTGGATAATGGGTGGCTCACCCTCTCCATGATGGTAGCCATTTCTTTACTCCTACTCCTCTACAACAACCCTCAATGGGCTCCTACCCTTTCATAATTCCTCGGCTAGATCCAACCCCAAACTAGACTGAACTCAGTAGACCTGGACACCCAGGACTTTTATACATTTTGCCCCATCACTTCTTCTGCCAAAAGAAGAGCATAGTCAGGAATCCAGCATTAAGTTATCTGCTCAATGTAACGTGACTTACATTTACATATATGCATATTTACAAAATGAAGAAAACTGTTTCCACCTTTTCTGAATGTACAAGGATGATTCCACTACCAAGGATTTAAGATACTTTAGTGTAGGTAGAATAGAAGAGGGAATGTTATGGAAGATAAAGAAGGAATTGTAGGTGGGGAATTAGGAAAGTGGTTTGCAAACACTGCTAAGGAGTTGAGAGAAAAGCATGCTCTTGATAGCCCCAGAAAGAGCATTTATGTTGATTGGAATTGCAGTGAAAACACTTCTTGCTCAAAGATTGGTTCACTGTCAGTGGATGCAGAAAATTTCTGGATTGAAAACATAGATGGTAGATCGCATCAGCTTGATTAACAGCCTGTTCTGGAAAGCAGTAAAGAAACCTTGCAAACTAATGAAAAAAAGATGAGTTTAATATATTTCTGTTGTTGCATTACTGCTCTATCCATTTTAAAATCCTGAACTTCTTCCCACTCCCTGGGTTTCTTTTCGGTCACTTCACCCACCTAAAGTGATCTTGAACTGTTTGCCACATTTAGAGACATACTTACTGATCACTTAGATAGTAGATTAGATTAGACAGTGTTGCCGTTCAGCAACCAGAACAACAATATTTCCCTGAATGTGCCCCATGTGAATATTTAACTCTTAGAGCATGAGTGGAAGGGAAAGATTGAACATACACTTCTCAATTAGAATTTGTGAGAGAACAGCTGTTCCATCAGTAAAGTACAGTTGTAGTCATCACATTTTTCAGATAGCTCATGATATTTTTTAAGTAAACGTGGTCCTTGAGGACATTCCTTTAGAGATATCAGCCATTTTTGGAAATAGCTGGACCAGTCAGTGGATGTACAGGTAACTGTAAGGATCAGCCAATGCCAAATGCGTTTTCAAAACCTTTACCTTCAGTTCAGCCCAATTGAACTTTTGTATTACTTTGGGATCATTTTCACCTTTGACCAAAGGAAAAAAAGAACAATTTAGCCCTTCCTCAGTGGGGCAAGGTTAGTCCGATAACAACTCCTTCACCCATCCTGTTCATTTCCCTAACCCCTTCTCCCTGCCAAACATTTTCTTTATTCAACAAAAAAAAATCTTTCTTCTGACACCGAGCCATGTGCTGATTACATTCTTTTGAAAACTTTGACTGGAGTTCTGGGGAAGTTAGAAGAAGCTCGCACTCACTGAGGTTGCTGAGGGATGCCATTTACCCCTAATTGTAGACTGCTATGTAGCAACAGCACAGAGTGAAGTGTCTTTGACCAAACCATTGATGCTGAATTGAAGATAGGATCTGAATTAAAGTTGAGCTGACCTTGTCAATTTCTACATTCATTGACCCTTCCAGAAAAGTGCCACCACCACAGTTTGCTATACCAGAGACTCAGATTCCCACCCTGACCCTTGTGTGCTAGAGGGTGGACAGAAGGAGGATTTAGCATCCTAGAGGTTGCCCTAATCCTCACAGGAAGGAGGGAGAACAACAAAGCATGCTACTCAATGGCCACCTGGGTAACCATGGGTGTAAGTGAAGGCTTTGCAAGGGAGAACATTTATTTTAATTTCTTTCATCTTCTTGTCTCTGACCAGCCCTATCTGGGTGACCTCCCCATCCACTATCAACCTTCTTCTCTTGAGCTTTTATGCTCATTTGGTCCCACCAGTGGTTACTCTCCATAGTTGGCTTATGGAGGTGCCCTCAAGCCTTAATTGAAATCTAATTTAGGTGCATCAGATGGAGTCAGGTTGACAGTCTGGAGTCTGTGGTGGATAAGCCATCATCCTGAAATGATTGGGGAGGTTTCTGGATTTCATCCCATTATCACAGGTCAGCAGAGATGTACAATGCACATGCTGCCAAAGATGGCACAAGATGGCATTGTTTTTTTCCAATAGTGCCACCTGAAGTGTCACCTACCATCACCCAGGAGGCACTCACATGGCAGATTCTGTCATCTGTCCCACTCACCTGGAGGAATAGTGTCAGTGGGGATGTTTGATCCAGCCTCCCTCTCATGAGCCCCTGCTGACCCAGTCTAATTACAGAACCCAATTTGCCAGTGTCTTGAGTGGCAACTCTAACTCTGCACTGACTGACCAGCACTTAGCAAGGGAGAACACTGACTGATGCCATGCCATGACAGCACACACTGTGTCTGTCTGTCTGTGACCTAGAGTTGTGTGTCTTAAAGGAAATGGGAGGAAAAAGGGAAAAGTGCTGGACTGGCATTATAGTACTGAATGAACTCTTGGACTCAGTGTCACTGTTTGAGGATCATTGGGTTGAGTATCTGGAGGCTGAAGGAAGGACCTCCCAAAGGCCACATCATGGATGTGGGGGAGGGGATAATCCACTGGAGTAGATCCCAGTGAAGCTGGTTCTCATTGCTGGAGATCATCCACAGTCTGAAAGAAGGGAACTTAAGTGTAAATAAGAAAGAATTGGTGAGATGAGACATTTCACCTTCAAATAACAAAAAATAGCAAGATTTTTTTCTTTAAAATGCTTAATGCCCCAGTGTGCAAAAAAGGGATACACAGTATTTTCAGTGTTGGTATAGTTAATCATTTTTAGATGTATTTCACTCAATAAGATAATTACTAATTACAGCAAGTGGCAAGAAAAACATTCTGATTTTTGTAGTGAGTATATCTTTGAACAACTGATAGGAAGATTTGTGCTAAGATGTTCTCCACAGAACATAGCTTCTTACTAAAGATAATGCTTGCCCTTGGCAATACAAGTGTTATCAGCAGTATATTTGTAAGCAGTACAAGTGGGAATCAAAGCCTTTTCCTAACTTGTCAAATCACATAGTCTGGAGTGTTTTACAACAGTATCATGGGAAATCCTAGGAAGATTGTCTGCTGAGGCAAACTGTGTTGGGTCTTGAGAGCAGCTAAACCTCTGTCTTGCATTGAAAGGATGGCATTTACAGGCTGTCAGTTTTCTCTCCTCATTCTAGTCTGAAACCATAATGCTGCTTTATTGTACACCACAGAGTCTGAGGCAATGTCACGGCAAGTCTTCCCTAAACTTCATGAAAGAAATATTGGACCTTCCTGAGTCTTAAATGCAGTATGCACACTCAAACACCACAAGTATAAATACAGATCCCCTCAAACTGCACAGATTATAAGATACACTACTGAAAAATGAATTCCCCATGAACTGGTATGGGTTTGCATAGCATACTTATTTTGTCTCTGCTTATTTATTGGTGGTTAGGGGGGTTGAAATAATGCATCTAGCTTCTCTTCTGATCTTAAATTACTACAGTACAGTATGTTACTATAGTAAGGACCCCAATCCTAAAATGTCTCTCAGCCCCTCAGATCACATGAAAGAGCTGTGGAAAGAAATTGATTGCTCTGTCTCTGCAGGGAGCAATCCTGTATTGCACTTCATGGCCATTGCAACCAGCAGTGAATGCTTCACCATAACCAGTCCATGAATATTCACAGGGAGCTTGGTCATGGCCCTGCAAAGACATAGAATTGCACAGGGATATACACAAGTCTGACAGGCAGAGACTAAAGCTATACGCAGCTCAAGGTAATGATGTACTGATGACAGGCCAGCAGAGCAACTTCTCCCCAGCACCCATTCACATTATACTTGTACCTTATAATAGATGCACTCAAGTCTAGTGTACATACCTGATCAATAAAAACTGATAATTAAATAAAGAGTGTGACACAATTGTCCCTGTTATTGGCACCCTCAGTCCACTGAGCAGGCATATACGAATTGGAACATATCTTAATATTTTTTTATAAATATACCAAACAGGATACAGCAGTCCATGGAGCTCTTGTGTATACCAGCAGCCTTGCTCCAAGCAGAGTAAGAGATCCCCAGTGTCGATGACCCAGGCATCTGATTGGATGCTCAATGTCTGGTAAACTCTACCTCATGAACTACCCCTGGCCCACCACACCTCATTCAGAGTGTTGATTGTGGGGGGTCAGGGATCATGAGTCCCAGCCTGTGCTCTCACATCCAAAGATGCTGTGGTGAACACCTCAGATATGCATGATTGCCATGTATCTGGGGTGCATGTATGGATTGGATCCTTAGTTACTTGATAAAAATATTCCAAACTCTCACTGAAAAGTTAATTTCACATAATCCTACAATTTGCATGTTATTATAAGCCCTGTTTACACTGCCATCTTTAAAATACATCAAACCATGTGCATGGGTTGATGATCTTCAAAGTCGGCAGTGTGGACACTTTAAGGAGTATACTAGGAGTGCTCTGTTTCCACTTTCTGAAGTGACTCCAGAGAGTGGACCTGTATTGGAGAGATCTACTTGACAGCACACTAACCTGTCATGTAGACACTCAACAGAGCTTGCTCCGATGGCAAGTATCCCTTCCCGACATACTCCAGTGGCTCCCCGCTAGCACTCAATATCTGGAATGCAATAATTATTTTTCTTATTTAAACTTTATTAAATGTTGTTACAACCACAACAACCACAATTCAGTAATAATAAACAGAGAGAGAAATGTGAGGGAATACCATTAAAAATATAAATGAAAACACTAGTAACCATTTATATCCCCCTACAGAAAGACACTACCACCCCCCCAAAATACCACACCTCCCACCCACCCCCAGAGCACACTAACCTACAGGTGAACAAGACAAGAAAAAAGGGAGGAATCAGAAACCATACAGGGCCTGAACTTCACAAAGAGGATGTACCATTCCCAACTCGCCTACTCAATCAGGTAGGCTTAAGATGGGTAGGAGAGTGTGAAGCTGCTCCCATCTATTCTGGTAGAGGTCAGGAACTGATGAAGTCTGGCATTCTGCTTCTTAATTGCCAGAGCTTGCATCATCTCCCTGTACCATTCCCGGAATGATGGAGAAGTCTCGGCACGCCAATGACAAAGGAAGATGACTTTTGTCACCATGTAAATCAGGGCCCTATAAGCTTTGTGGATCCCAAACAATGAGGGTGAAAAGTCCCCAATCAAGCAAATCTCAGGAGTAAAGGCATCTTCTAAACCCAATAAAGGGTCTGGTGAGGTCTTGATTTTAGACCAAAAGGTGGCCACTTTAGGGCATTCCCATAACATGTGGTATAGGTGACCTTCTGCTGTCCCACATCGAGTATACAGGGGTGTGGCCAAATGTCTCATATTGTATAATTTAGCAGGGGTATAGTACAGGTTATGTAGTATCCTGAACTGGGTCCACTGGCAACAATCTCTTTCAGTGAACTTATATAAATTACCCCAGATTTCTTAACAGCATCCCATGTCGGGATGCCATTGGAAAACCTGCTGCCAGTAAAATCCAACACCAGAGAGGGTCTCAGGATTGAGAGACTGAAGAGACTCATATGGTCTGGATATGGAGTGGGGTTGAAGCACCAGGAGGGGATATCTGGGAGAGAGCGCCTACTGCTGTCTGGGACCAGGGGGGAGGAATGCAATAGTTAGCATACCCAAGTTCAGCTAAAGTAAGTTTTCAGCAGCAGATAGAAAGCTGAACTCGGGAAAGTGCATAAAAATAAAAAATGAGGGCTACATGTATTCAGAATTAGGGTTGGAAACTTTGAGACAGTGAAGCTGGGCATGTGCAAATACATACGCATATCCAAGGGATATGAGAATATATTCAAGCATGCCCAACTTCATGGTCTCACTGTTTCCAACCCTGATTCTGAACACTTGTATCCCTCGGTTCACATTTTTATGCACTTTCCTGAGTTCAGCAAAGTAAAACTTTGCTGAACTCAGGCATGCTAATTAGAAATGAGCCTTCTGTCTCTTCCATGTCAGTGAGTATGTCACCAGCTCATCTTGCTGACCAGAGGGGGTAAACAACCGCTGGAGTTACCAGTTGTGTGGATAGAATTTTGAACCATAGTGACCATTGCAGCAGGAGTGGAGCACTTCAAGTTGTGGAGCACAGTGGCAGTGTAAACAGGGCTATAGAGCTGTTATGTCTCTAGAACACATACTCGCTGTGGACAAATTAAAAAAAATCCACTTCATGACCCAGTGGCAGCTGACTGCAATGCCCTGCAATGACTTGACTGGGCCCAGACCCAAAATACAAGCAATCCTGCTGCCTATTGGGAGTAATGCTGCTTTTGAAAGCTCATCCCAGCCTCAGGGAATTGGAAGTGCACTCCACTGCCACAGCCACACATCACAATTCACCATCAGGGATATGCTGCATGAGTGCAGGACCAACTCCACATTAACACACTGTTACCAGTGGAGGAGGGGATGATAAATGGAAAAAATGGTGTAAAAGAGCACTGTTGTCTGGATGGTGGGCTCTGGCACTTTCAGGACCTGCATCATGGTTATCCTCCTTAGAACGACAGCTGAAGTAGTGCCTGAGCATTGTGTGGTCACTGGGAAAAACCCAGACCCAATGACTGGAAACACAGGAATCATTGCAAAACAACCTTAAATAATTTAAAAAAAACAGGATTAATTTTTCAATACATTGTGATCACCAACAAACCAAAACACTTTTTAAGTTTTACTTTTGAAAATTGCATATTATATAATAAGTACATTCTCTCCTTGCATACAAGTGGCTTATCTTGCTACAAACCATATCCTGCAGCATGACAACATCCCGTCTAGCCCAGTCACTAAACACAGTGTGGGTAACAAGACATGAATGTTAAATGTGACACACTGAAAACAGAGAACCGAAAGCCCCCCTGTCCCCAAACCACACATTTTCATAATCCTCTCTCTGTTCCATTCAGCTCTCCCTCAATAAGAGTGGCCCTTTTACCATTCTGATTTTCTGAATTCCACTTCAAAGATGCGCTGTCACTCACTGTAAAATCAAACACTGAAACTGATATTCATGCTCTACATTTTGGACCCATAGATCCACAGTCCTAATATTCCAGTGTCCAAACCTATTTTTGAGGCAGCATACAGTATTTGCTTTAACGTATCTGGAGCAGATTTTCAAAGCTCCGAGAATGCTGCAACTGCTGGTGTGCTGATTATTTAGTGCATGGGGCTTACAGCATTCTCACAGCTGGTGATTGGGATTTTCAATCCCATGTGCCAAGTGCTGCAAGTTAGACTAGCTTTCCCAGGTCTAGCTTGTGGCATTCATTGGACCCTTTTTTACAGGGCTTCCACCAAACAAGTGGCACAAGCTGTCATAAAGTGAGGAAACTGCCATAACTGCACCTGAGAAGAGAAAATTGGATGCAGTTGTGGCAAAAGTGTTCAGCACAGCTGCAACAGCAAACAGGATCAACACAAGGCTTGATGCAAGCCCTGTATCATCCTTTGAAAATCCATCCCTCTGTGTTTTTTATTTGAGCAAAAACATCTTAGACAGAGAGCTGCCACAGGAGCTGAATTTACCTGGTTCTCAGTGAGGCCATTTGATTCAATTTGGCTTACTCAGTTTGAACTGATTGGATCAAAGATTCCTGAAATGACTTGTATTTCTCATATGGTTGATGATGTGTCCCACATTTTAAGTTAAGTGGTATGTTCTCACCTCTCCCTCAACCAACCACACAGTCAAGATCTCCCTTCTCCCTTTTACTCCCAATCAGGATCTTCACTTCTTCACCTGACACACAATCCCACTTTTCTTTCATTTCTCCCAGCTAGGTTCCTAAGGCCCAAACAACACACACAATTTAGCATATTGCTTTACCTCCCCTCCAAAACAGGCTTTTTGTTGAACCCCTCACAATCAGGCTCTTGCTTCTGCTGATGGCAGTCTGACGCTTTGCTTACCCACCACACAAAATCAGGCAATCTTTCCTTATCTCCCACCCAAACACACACATACTCAGGTGCTTCTCCTTAACCCTTTGATTCTCTTCTCCCCCTTACACATAAAATCAGACTCATATCTCTGTGTCTCACACAAACTACACAAGTAGGCTGTTTCTCTCTCCCTGCACCCCATCAAACCCATTTCTCCGTGCCCCCAGAACACATAAGCAATCAGGGTCTTGTCTCATCCCTCCTTTCACAATAAGTTTAATCTCCTTTCATCCCCTAAACATACCCATAGGTAAATCCTTTTGATCCTCAACCCATCCCAATTCAGATCCTTTGCTCTTCATCCCACCACTCACACCCAGAAGCCACCACCCCGACAAATAACAAATTCAGGCTGTTTGCTCCACTGCACACACATGATAAAGCTTTCCTTTCTTCCGAGACACAATCAAGCCCTTTTCTATTTATCTCTACCTCTGAACACTTACAAGCATTCCTTCCCTTCCTTAACTCCCTCTACTAAGAGTGATGGAAGAGTCAACTTTGCTTAAATTTTTTGGAAGGGTCAGAATATGTGATTTGGCTTCACCAATTTGGCTTAACAAGTTCAGGTCCCAATATGGAAATGAACATGGGGTAATGCATATTACAATTAGGGAGATAAATCCTCAAGATCATCAATTAATATGAATTACTTTCACTTATTTATGGCAGATGCTGTTAACATACATCTACTCTGGATTGTTGTTTATGGTGTTGTGACAGAGTCTGAAAAATCCACAGAGACCACCACAACCCAGTGTGAGCTCCAGTAATACTTACTACTGATTGCTGACCTCAAGATGTAATCTCCCTGTATTTGCTGATGTATTTCCATGTGTAACCCACCCACACCAGCCCCCTTTGTTCAACAAGCAGGGCTGCTCCTCTCAAACATGGTGCCAATGAGAAGAATGGGGGTTGTCACTACAGTTCTGTTTACCAATAGTTCTACTTCGGAGCCTGCCATCCTCAGACAGGCAAACCAAGTGTGGCAACTACCTGGCTCACACCTGGGGGGACCATTTACCATGGCCATCAACCTGGGTTCGTGGGAAAAAATGCTCACAATTATGCTAGGTTTCTACTTCTGGTCAGGGGCACCAAAGTAAATCCAGACACTGTGGAAGCAATAACAATACTCTCCAAACCAGGCTGGGATTCTAGAGTGTGGCTTTTATTCACATAAACAGAGAAAAATCACAAAGCAAAGATGGACCACCACAGGGCTACTTCCACTGGTAATGCAGATTACTGAGCTACAGAGAACACACACAGTGACCCCTCAGGTTCTGAAATGAAAACAGTGAGCATTCTATGGCTCTGAATAGAGATTGGCACACACAGCCCAAACTGGTACACTTCCCTTGACTAGGCCTCAGCCAGTACTAGGAGACTTTCCCATATTTCGTGAGAAATTACTGGTGGCACCCTCGACCTCCAATGAGCACATACAGGCTCACAGAAACTGCAAACCCACATCTGGATAAATTATTTTCTTCAGGCACTGGCCAAATGCACTGAAAGAAAACACAGGTGCTCAAACTGAACCCGGAGAGGTAAACATGGTTACTGCAGATGGGAGGAGGGGGTCTTCCACCTTTTGTTTTCAAATTTATACTTGGCCATTCATCTGGTTAATAACACCCTCACAGAAAACTTGTAGATGCTATCTTGAAATATCTTTCACATTTAACATACTACATTACACACCTCTGAGGTGTCATGACATTTAAAGTTCTGTAATTGGCAATGTCTCTTCACTAGACCCCAACTTTAGCAGGCACTTTTAAATCAGATATGACTAAAAGTTCTATACTTGGCAAGTCTCTCTCTGGACCCCATACTGGCAGATACTTTTAAACAAAAACAGTCTTGGTGACACAGTCTCCTTTTCAGAGAAAACTCAACACAAGAATCCAGGTGCCCCAGGGCTTTTACATAGAAACATAGAAGTTGACGGCAGATAAGGACTGAAAGGCCCATCCAGTCTGCCCATTTCTTTTTTCTACCTTATAAATGTGCCATCAGCCTTTGCTCTGTCAGTGGCCTATCTATTCATACTCATTTGTATTGCTCCCTTATGCCTATCCCATGCCTGTTTGAAGCCCTGCACTGTATTCATAGCCACCACTTCTTGAGGTAGGCCATTCCATGCATCCACCACCCTTTCTGTGGAAAAGAATTTCCTCACATTCCCCCTTAATCGGACCCCCTCTAATCTCATGCTGTGTCCTCTTGTCCTGCTATTTTTCTTATATTTAAACATGTTAGACTCTTTCACCTTGTTAATGCCCTTAAGGTGTTTGAATGCCTCGATCATATCACCTCTCTCCCCTCCTTTGCTCAAGGGTATACATATTGAGCTCTGTTAATCTGTCCTCATATGTCTTCTGATGCAGTCCCTGCACCATTTTGGTTGCCCTTCTCTGGACTGCCTCAATTTGGTTAATGTCCTTGTGAAGGTGTGGCCTCCAATACTGCATGCAGTACTCCAGATGGGGCCTAACCAATGTCTTGTAAAGAGGGATTATTACCTCCCTCTTACGACTTGTGATACCCCTACTAATACACCCTAACACCCCCTAGCCTTACCTACTGCTTTAGAGGTCTGCTTGGATGATTTCAGGTCATCAGTGATGATGATGCCCAAGTCTCTTTCTTCCTTTGTGACTGCTAACAACTCCCCTCCCAGCCTATAGGTGGCTTCAGGGTTTCTCTTCCCTATGTGCATGATCTTGCACTTCTTTGCATTAAATCCCAGTTGCCACTCTTCTGACCATTTTGCTAGTTTATCCAGATCTCTTCTCATTCTGCCCACCCCATCTGGATCATCTACTCTGTTGCAGATCTTGGTGTCATCTGCAAACAGACAAGCCTTACCCTGTAGTCCATCTGCAAGGTCACTAATGAAGATGTTGAAGAGGACTGGCCCCAGGACTGATCCCTGAGGTACCCCACTTGTGACTTGCATCTCTTCTGACTGTATACCATTTACCACCACTCTCTGTTTTCTGCCTGTCAACCAGTGTGCCACCCAGTTGACCAACTTCTGACCCACCCTGAGCCTACCCAGCTTATTTATCAATCTTCTATGTGGAACAGTGTCAAAAGCTTTGCTGAAGTCAAGGTAGGTGACATCAACTGCTCCCCCTTGGTCCACCACTCTGGTTACCCAGTCAAAGAAGTCTGTGAGATTAGTTTGACAGGACCTTCCTTTTGTAAACCCATGCTGTCTTGGATCCTGTGCCCCTATGGATTCCAGGTGTTGCACTATCCTTTCCTTAAGGAGTGCCTCCATAATCTTGCCCACTACTGAGGTAAGACTGACTGGTCTGTAGTTCCCTGCCTCCTCCCTGCTACCACTCTTGTGGAGCGAGATCACATGAGCCCTTCTCCAGTCTTCTGGGACCTCTCCTGTGCTCAGAGACTCACTAAATAGTTCTGCTAATGGCTCTGCTAGTTCCACCTTTAGCTCCTTAAGTACCCTGGGATGTATGCCATCAGGTCCCATTGCCTTATCCACCCTGAGCTTAGCAAGCTCTTGTAGGACCCTTTCTTTTGTGAAGGGAGTAGTGCTCACCTCCCTCCCCTGTGTCCATGGTGCTGAGATGTGGGCCCTGCCCTACCTTCTCTTCAGTAAATACTGAGCAAAAGTATCTATTTAGGATAGATGCTTTCACATGGTCCTCCTCCTCACATGCTCCCTTTTCTCCATTAAGCTTAGCATTACCCCCTCTGGACTTTCTCCTTTCACTAATGTATCTATAGAAAGTCTTGTCACCTTCTTTTACTGTTCGTGCTAGTGTTTCCTCAGTTTGGGACTTTGCCTGCCTTACTGCCTTCCCTGCTTCCCTTAGGGCAGTTTGGTATGCCTTCCTATCTTCATCCCGCTGTGTTCCCTTATATTTCCTGAAGGCCAGCCTTTTGGCTCTGACCTTTTCTGCTACCGTATTTGAGAACCAAAGTGGTTTCTTTCTTCTTTTGGACTTCCTTTTCTGTCTAACACAATGGGATGTTGCTTCAAGTATTGCATCCTTAATGCTTGCCCACTTTGCCTGTACCCCCTCAACTGTGTTTCTTTTGCCAGGGCTAGCTTAACTTTGTTGGCCATCTTATCAAAGTCAGCTCATCTGAAGTCCCATATTTTTGCCTTGGAATGGGATGATTTAGATGTAGTAGCCAAATTGAACCATACCATGTGATGGTCACTGGCCCCCAGGTGACCTTCTACCTGGAGATCTGTGATCCCTTCCCTGTTAGTCAGTACTAGATCTAGGATAGCCCTGTCTCTTTTGGGTTGTTGTACCAGTTGTTTGAGGCCCTCCCCCTGCAGGGAATCCACTATGTGTCTAGTTCTGAGAGATGTTCCTGCTGGTATTGACCAATCTGTATCTGGCATGTTGAAGTCTCCCATTATCAGAACCTCCCCTTTAGCTGTCATGTTTTGTATATCCTCTAACAGTAATGTGTCTATGTCCTCCCCCTGGTCTGGGGGCCTGTAGACAACCCCAGTTCTTATTGCTGTCCCATTTCCTGTTTTCAGGGTGACCCACAGTTCTTCTGGCTCCTTATGTGTATTCTGAATTTCTGTAGCTTTGATATTTTCCTTGACATACAGGGCCACTCCTCCCCCCCTTTTTGCACCTCGGTCTCTTCTGAACAATTTTCCACACAGAAGGCTCGGGTACTCACAGAGCAGATGAATCTCAGGCAGCTTCAACACAGTTCAGGCTGGACCAGGGATTGCCCCTGAATTCTGGAATCCCCCATCCCTCCGGGGATGAGGCACTGGAAAACCCTCTTGGAATGGTTTCCACCACTTCATTCTTTGTCTTCTATGTTCTTCTTCTAGGGTGAGAACAAACTACCCAACCACAGTAGTAGCTCTATGTCAGAGGTAAAAACTGAGGAGCTGCCTAGACTGCAGCCTCCTCCTGGAACATCACTCTACAGACTACTGCCTCTAACTCAACATTCTAAAGTTATCTCCCTAGCTAGCTTTCCAGTGTGGCTTATGCTGCTGTGACAATTCTATGATCACGTCATCCTCCAGCTGAGCTGAGACTGAAACCAAAGAATGACAGCATGAAATCCATTTAACTGGCATTTCACAAGCTGCCTGTCCCTGCCTGCCACTGATTCTAATGGGATTCTAGTAACCCCTGGAAACAAGGGGGTTACACCCACCCTCAGCCAGGAAAATGACTGCCCCCAGTCATAACCTACCCAGCACTAGGCCATCCTACCCTATGTGTTGACTACAGAAAGGTAGCACTACCTTCTCCCCTACCATGTGCCAGCACAGGCAGACAACACTAAGGGCCCCAAGGCCATTGGCTGATGCATCAGCCCCTACACTACAATATTACTATGGTAACCAGTGACCCGGGAAGAACTGTCCAGAGCACAGCCCTAATAGACCAGCACTGCAGCTCCTACTGTAGATCAGGACCACAGCCTGTCTATCCCACTAGCCTTCTATGGAAAACCTATCTAGCCGAAAGAAACCTCCCCAAAACCAGGGAATCTCCCCACATCCCTGGACAACTGTAAACCAAACCCGGAGCTAACACCATACGCAAGCATTACACTCCCTCACTCCCCCACAACTACACCTATGGGAGAAAAAGGTTAACCCATGTTAACAACTACACAGTACTTTAAAAAAACACTTTAAAGCACAGAGGAACTCAGATGAGTCTCCCCAATCCTCTTCTTGTCTTCTCTTCTTTCTTCATCAGGATCCACCTGAAAGAGAAAACACAAAACCCAACCTTGCCTTCGGGCACTGTTTGTCACTAGTTGGGACATTTTAGGGCATTCCATACCCAAAAGGTGTATTTTTCATAATGTTGATATTTTCTACTGTTTTGTACTTTTCTACCTGTTTTCTAAAAAAATATTTTTGGGGATTCTCCAGTGTTTTGATGGTAAGGGTTACTGTTGTACTGTGTGTTTTGCAGATTTGGGTTCACTTTGTGATTATTCTCTGTTTATCTGAATAAAAGCCATACTAGAATCCCAACCTGTTTTGGACAGTACTGTTATTGCTACCACTGTGTCTGGATTTACTTAGGTGCCCCTGACCAGAAGTACAAACATTGCATTATTGTAAGCAAATGTTTTCTCCCAGGGACCCAGCTCACCACCTGCTATTCTATCTTTAGCATCATTATCATTGTACTTTTTGCCCCTGATACCAGTGGTGCCACAGTTACCACTACTACCCCTCCAGCCTTGCTTTCTTGAGTTGCTGTAGAAGAGCATAAATAACAGAATGTGTGGCATTCAAGTGGACTCACCATGGAAATGGCCAATATAAGGGTCAATGATTCAGAATTGAAATCAGCACCCCCATGCTTACTTCAGAATGGCATCATCTGTGTGCAAACTGACTCACGCATTGTGGGAAGAATATTCTGAGAAAATTTGACTTGAGAAAATATGATTCAAGAAAATGTGACTAGTTTTGACATTGCCTTTCCACCTCATTTTATATGATGTGACTGGTCTTGACTTTCCTTTTTTGCCTCAGTTTCCATATTCAGCCTAAGCATCAGTTAACCATGTAGTATATACTGTATAACTATTTCCAAATATTTCCCAAAGTTTCTGAAGAGTTTCTCTCTGCTGCCCCTACTGTGTAAATGAAGAAAGCAGGAGATTTCTTTAGAAATATCACAGAAATTTTGGGAAATAGCTGGAAATGTCTGTAGCTACTACTGTAGTTGCATGGCTCAGACACATAACTACAGTGTAGTTGCCATGTTGAATGTAACTATTTTACAAGAACCTCATCAGTATATATCTAGTCCATAGACACATCATTTCTCAATTACCATTTCATGAATGACATCATCAAGATTTTGTCATGTCGATAAATATTAATCCTGTAACCTCCATTTTTCATAGCTAAGAAAACATCAGTACACTGTAGCAGAATTACCAGAGTTCTATGGCCAGCTCTTAAATTAGAATTGGCAATAAGACTGGAGTTTATTTGAATTTATAAGGCGTATAAATTGAAGACTAGTACTATGTGAAATTTGCAAATTCTAATGGAATGGAATTCAGTGGAAATTTGGAAAATTCCACCTAATCACATGTTGAAATCTCTCTCTCTCTCTCTCTCTCTCTCTCTCTCACAGATACACACACACACTCTCCTAGTGAACCTTTATTCACATCAGTCACTGCAATTGTTCCCCAAAGGAATTCAACTTGTCATAAAATTTAGGTAAAAGGGCTCATGTATCCTAATAATTTTTTAAATGAGTATTTTAAACCAATGAGGATTTTTTTTTTCTGTTTTTTCTGCATGATCTAGCTGTTACAAGTATTGTATTTTCTAAACATCTGCCATTAGCTTCTGAAGAAGGACTGGTTGGTCTGAAAGCTAGAGCACTTTGTTCTTGTTGTTACATCTATGTTGGTCAATTAAAAGGTATCAAATCATTTGCTTCTGGACCTAATCACATGGAAATTTGTTAGTTGTGGAATTCTGAAATTTCCAAAGCAGAATGTTTTTTGTGGATTAGTGATCTGTAGTTTCTACAACCTGCAGATTTGTTTTCCCCAGTTCATGGAAAACAATTCTGCAGTTTACAGGATCCATGGGAAATTATTCCAGGATTTACATAAAAATGCTTTTCAGAATTCCAAGAAGTAAATACAGAAAACATTTCAAAAGTGACATTGCCATTGTGCACTAGTTGAAGACCAATTTCTTTTGGATTTTGCCTGGTGCTGACTTAATTTAAATTGTACTGTTGCTTTATTTATACACTTTCAGGATTACCTGACATAAATGCAAGACAGCTATATGTGATATGAACAAAAACAAAATAGCAACAAATAAATGATCAAAAACAAAATGCCAAACAGAAAGACAGCCCATTCCAAAAACAGTGACTGTCAAAATGGCAACGTCCCCAATAAAAAAAAACAACAGATCAAATAAAGTGATGCAGAAAAGCACAAAAAATAAAATCAAAGGTTCACACTTGTGACTGACAATTGTAGTCCTATACATGGCTATACTCATAATGTGTCCAAACCCCATACTGTGAAACAATAGCAGCAAGTCTCTTATTCAAACCCTTATATTTCTTCTTTAACGCTGCTGACTCTGTACACATCAAGTAGCCAAAACCACCCCCTATGCCCAAATTATCCACACCTGCAAACCTAATGACATGCACCTGGCCAGTGCAGCACAAAAAAAAAACATCCAGTACACAGACAAACTTCTCTCTACCAGCACCACCACAGCCTCCATATCAGAGAGTCAAACCTGAACTCACAGTACCACACCACTGAGACCTGCAGAACAACCCCAGCCATCTACCGACCTAACACCCTGCCTATCCTCATACACCACAAGAGAAGCAGGATCACAGTCAATTTACAATATGCTCTAATTTCACTTCAAACAGCACACTCTAAAGAAGCAAACTGAAATATCTACACAATATGAGGAAGGCTTTGCTCCCTGACTCTCCTAAATAATTATAACAAACTCTGAGATAGCACAATGTGCACTACTGTGTGCCACAGTACTCCAGCACACTTCGCTCTCATTGAACAACCTTGCAAACTTCACACATGCTGTTTTCTCACTGTAGCCCTTTTTATAGGTGCTCAAATAGAGTCGTTCTTATTGAGTCACCTATGTCATGGTATACAAGACATAACTATAACCTCTTCTATTTGAGGGCAATTGTGGCTGTAGAAAACCATTTACTGAAAATACTATATATGCCAGTAATCACGTCAGCTGCAAACATTAGTCCAATAGTTCTGGTCACACTATATCTTTACTTGCACTCTTTGAGGCATCAAGATTTATCAGTTCAATATATACCTTCCCTACAGTGACAGTGCCATTGGTAAACACAGAGCTAGAATTGTTACAGTAATTGTTTAGAACTGAGGATAGTATATAAAATTTGAATTTGTAAAAATGAATATTACAAAATTTGGAATTTAAATCTCATGCAATTTATTAAGATTGTGGCAGGCCATTGCTGGCTCTGTAAGTCTGCAGGGTTCTTCAGTACAGCATTGCCTTCCTGATGTTGGTGGTATCTTTGAAGTGTTTTATTTGCTACCTTTTATAATAAAAAAAGCTGGGTCTGCAATAATTGATGCTTGCATGTATTGCATACATATATTTATAGGGAAATTATGCTTAGGGTAAAAGTAGTGCTCCTTGTTTTTTGTATTGCTTATTATGTGTCCTGCTGCAGTTACTTGCAAGCAATGATTGTCTTGGCAACAACATTACACCAAAGAGGCTATTCTGGTACAGAACAAAATACACAAAATAAGATATCAATAGTTTAAAAAACATTATGCTTTGCAGAAAAAAATAGGCCTCCTATTATCCAGATTCCATGTTATTGATAAACTATTTGACAAACAAGCATGCAAATGATAAATACAGTGAGCTAGACTAGGCCCTTCTAATTCACTAGAATTATTATTCAAGTACATTAGTAAATCTTTATTATTTTTTTCTTTCAAACATTACAAAAATGAACATGTAACACACTGAACAATTGTTACAATATTATAGCATGTGGGAAAACACCTGACCAATTAGATATGTTGGAGGCGTGGCTTGCGCAGACATGATGGCAGTTGCGATTTAGTCAAGCTTCTGGGTATCTACATTGAAACTGACATTTACCTGGAAACCTGCACAGGCATTGACTGCTTTTGGTAAGGGAATGAGAGCAGTGGCATATGGCAACAGTAAAATCAAAAAAACAGCAGTTCAAACTCTTGTTTCAGGCTGCAGAACTGCAGAAGGAGCAGCAGGGTGGTCCTGACACTCACACACACTACCGGGCACAGGTGGCCACAGAGAAGGAGCCTGCAATGTCTGCATTAGAGCGTTCACTGGTGGGGGTATTACCTTGCACTCTAGAAGCCATACAGCATGAAATGAGGGCCAGTTTTATGAACATAATGGCCCAAATTATTTACCTGCAGTCAGTGGTGACCAGACTCACTGAGACTACAACAACCCACTCTACACACATC
Source organism: Neoceratodus forsteri (assembly GCA_016271365.2). Lineage (NCBI taxonomy): Eukaryota > Metazoa > Chordata > Ceratodontiformes > Ceratodontidae > Neoceratodus > Neoceratodus forsteri. The sequence continues at coordinate 107,713,122 of CM028136.1, read as the reverse complement.
AAAGAGCTACAACAAAGGGTGAGTGACTTGGAGGATTCCTTACACACCATAACTTGAGATATAACCAATTATGTAGAAATCATTGCAGAGCTGCGGGAGAGGGTAGATGATCAGGAGAACTGCTCTTGCTGCTTAAATCTCCACATTGGAGGGGACAGAGGGGAGAAATCCAGTGACCGGACTGCACCAGTAGTTGTTAAAAACCCTCAAACTCCTTCCCAAAGCAGAGAAGTTCGAAATAGAGTGGGCACACAGAGTAGGTCCTCCTCCTAAGCCATCAGACCACTTGAGGCATTGTTTAATTAAATACCTGTGCTTCACTGACAAGGAGGTAATTCTGGCTGCTGCCAAAAAAAATGGGTCGATTCAAGTAGGAAAATTCAGAGTTGCAATTTATCAAGATTACAGCCGTGAACTTCAGAGGAAGCATCAAAAATTCAACTGAGTGAAATCAAAACTTCATACAATGGGGTGGACGTTCTCCTTTTTCTACCCTGCTAAACTTTGAATCAATCACCCTGGAGTACTTCCAAGTTGTTTACTAATTATTTGGAGGCAGAGAAATGGGTGACTGATGCAGACAGACAAGAAGAGAGGAGATCCCTTTCTAGACATTACCTCAAGGCAAGCTGATATACAAAAGAGACTGCTATCTCCAACTGTAAATATTTCTCTGCTGTGGCTGATAAACTGGTCTCGCTGTTATACAGTATATGGGACTGAGGGAGCAGAATGACAGGTTCTATTCATATTTTTGTTATAAATGCCATTTTCTGTTTTTTCCTGATTAATTGTTGTGCCAGAGGATCCCACCATAGATGCGGCCTAGCTCTTGTGGGCTTAGCCAACTCTACACTGCTGCATCACACCTCATGGCAGTGGTTAGGCCTTGCAGTCCAACAGCAGAGAGACTCGAGCAGGATAGAGTGCAATGCCTGCTCTGTTGTTACTCTGTTGTTTGCAAGCATCTACTTTTTGGAGCTAAAATATTTCTCCATGGAGGGTTGGCTGGTAAAGGTGGGAGATGACAGTTGTGTAGAGCATGCTGCTTTCTTTTAATGACTTGGCTCACAAACTCCATGGTCTAGAACTAGAGACACCAGCTCCTGTCCCACCGATGGCACCCTCCTATGAGAAGTGTTTAAATCCTGGACATCTACCTTCCTAAATGGCCAGTGCCTCTCCTCATCTGTACTTGTCTTGATGGATTAATATCAACTTGTCACTGGTGAAAAAGGGCAGTTTTGCTCATCCTGCTTACAAGTATAAAAAATAAAAATGAAATGAAAGTGCTGATTTCTGAACTTTAAGCCATGATGCATGTGTTGACGGGGAAAAAGAAAAGGGGGGGCATAAAATAGAAGGGATTGTTAGAATGTCAGTCTCACAACCTATGTAGGGGACTGTAACAGTGAATGTTCCCAGTGATAAAAACTTCCCTATGGGGGGGGCAGTGAAGCTCAGGCTAATAGCCATGTGTACCGTACTAAAGAATTTCATAAGAGCCGGGGGGGGGGGGTTCACTTAAAGAGAGACCATAACTGTTGTCATTTGATGTTCCATGCATGATATAAGAACTTGGCTGCTGAAACCAGTCTATTGGTTGTAAGACAGGGGCTAATCTTTATTCATTTAGGTACATAGATCCTACCTCATGTGCAACCAGTGCTACATTGCACCAGTTACTACTTTTGTATATAAACTGATTAAATATTCCTTATTGGTTGTTAAAACTGACAGCCTAAAATAGAGTGGGTTAGATTTTTTTTTTTTGGGGGGGGGTTAATATTACAGGGACAAAAGTTTTGTGATTGTTTTACCAGTGTAAATTTTCAGCAAATGAATGGGAAATACTGTAGTTCTGAGAACTTAGCATCATGGAAGGGGGTCTAATATCAAACTTATAAGTATTGCTTATTACAGTAAATGCAATCTCTGTAGAGTAATGCTATGGAGAAGTGCAGGAACAGGTCCAAACACTGACACAAGTAATTCATTGTTTTGAATAGGGCAATGCTCAAAACCTATTTTCTAGATTAGAAAAACATGTGTAAAACCTTTCCAGTTCAGAATAAATTGTGCCCAAAAGTCAAATAAGGAGTGAAGATTTAGTTTAATCAGTGTTCTGGGACACATTTGAGCTAATCTATTGGACAGCATTGTGGCATCAATAGGCCAAGTGACAAAGTACACATCCTTGAATCATAGCACTGATGAGAAAAAAAAATATTATGCTGATAAACAGAAGCAATAAATCAGAAATAAAATCCCTCCAGAGAGGTTTTCCTAGATGGTTCTTAAAGATGGAAAGTTAGCATGATGAAATTATATGCAGACACTGCTTCATTTTTCTTAGGCCCTCTGTAATCCAGTTTCCCAGATAAAAATAAAGCAGATTTTAATACTGGGGTATCAAATTAAATTCTAGCATGAGAATGTTATTTCCTAATATGCTGTTTTAAACAGGAAAATACTAACAGGAGTATTATTTTTGAAACTAAAGTATTAGTATGCTAATATGAAATTTTCCTTCATTCAAGATTCATGACAGCTAACATCATGTGCAAATCTTATTGTTTAAATATGAGTTATCCTTCAAATGAAGAGATGAGAAATGCAGCTCATCGCTGAGGGTAATAGCCATCCCATGTTATTAACCAGACATTACTGCAAACATTTGCATCTAGGAAATGTTGGGAAGGTTTAAAGGACTACACACACTTTTTGAATGTGACTTAGAAATATCAATTACTATTTTCTCTGATAAAATGGTAGTCATCATGTTTTTGTTACTTGTAATATTATTAATAAAGTGGATATTTCAAATTTGACTCCAGCACCTCCCTGTATTCTAAGTGAAACTGTATGCAACAGAAGTGGGCATTTGTATTGAGACACTGGCATACATATTATATGGATAATCTATCATGGTGGAATAAGTCATGAATCTCCATCTAAGATGATAAACCTCATGAACAAGAAATGTGCTGGTGATATACTGTATGTGTTATTTTGCTTTATCAAATGGAGTCTTGCCAATTCATCCTTCTCTTTGATCAAGAGCTGGTCACATGAGGCTATGCTAACCTATAGGAAATAGACTCCAAAGGCATGTTACTTCAGCATTATATGCACCACCAAATAATTAGTGAGAAAAGTGGGACAGCATCATCTTCAGTTTGGCTTCAAGATGAGGCATAAAAACTCACTTTGGCTTCCAATACAGAAACTTCCATAAGGTAAACAGGACTACACATATGGGGAAAAGAAGCCTTGAAGCCAGTAATGAATATGGATTAGTGTAGCTTACTTTTGACAGGCACTCTGGGCATATGTCTGCAGTGGATTACTGTCTGTGGTTCTCTGATAGTGTATAAAATCCACTAAGACCACCATGGCTCAGAGTGTGCTACAATAGTCATTATTAAGCATTGCTGACCTCAAGACATGTATACCCCCACCCCAGTCTCTAACTCACTCTTTCTCTCATGCCCATTACAATATTCTCTCCTGTAGTGCCATAGATTTTCCAGTATTTTTATGTAATGATTATTTTACATTATCTCTTGCATAATATTATTTCTAGGTTATTTGCTTGCCATTTTAGATAATTAATAATATGACGAGAACAATATAATTAAAACTGTTTTTAATACTTTTTAGATATTGTTTTTATTTGCTGTATATAACAAGACAAGATTATTTGTGGTAATGAATGTTTCATGTTTTGAAGAACTCAATGACTTTTGTGTTTTTCATTGCAATATTGTTATTATATAGTTTACATTTGTATACCAAGAAAAATAGTTGTAAACTAGTATAATAGGGTGCTTACTTGGGTTGCTGTAGAAGAATACAATTAACAGTGTGCATTGCATTCAAGGGGACTCCCTATGGGAAGGATCATGGGAAGGATTGCTTATTGTGCTGATACTGACATGCAATCACAGTGGATCATGACTTGGTGGTGTGAGTGGCATAACAATAATCTTAATGGAAAAGATGACTGTAATATGGATGCAAATTTAGTTTTAAAATTGTGATTTCTGGGTAAACACATGCTAAATCATAAACATGTTTTCAGAAGCCACTAGTGACAATGGTTGAGTGAATTGTACAGCAAATGTAAGATGATTACTTCAAGAACTAGAATTCAAATTTCACGATAGATCACTTATTTTTACAATGGGGGACTGAAAGCACTTCAAGAAGGAAATTCCTTCCACAGACAACCCTAAAAAGAGGCTGCTGACCTTTGTGGAGGACATTGGCCTTCAGGACAGTCATCAACATGGATTTGTCTTGGGCAGATCCTGCCAGACAAATTTAATTGAGTATTATGACTGGGTGACCAGGGAGCTGGACAACAGTCATGTGGTAGCTGTCCTGTATTTGGACTTCAGCAAGGCCTTTGATTCTGTGCTACATGGGAGGCTGGGGGGAAGATGGAATACATAGGGGTGGGAACAAAGATGGTCAAATGGATTGTCAACTGGCTGAATGGAAGGCAGCAGAGGGTGCTGGTGTGGGGGACTCTCATCACCGAGGGAAGTGATGAGCAGGGTGCCACAGCGATTGGTACTGTGACCAGTGCTGTTTGGGATATTCATAGATGATATCTCACATGGGATCCAGAGTTGAGTTAGTCTGTTCACTGATGATATGAAGATGGCAGCTGTGATAAATGACATTGAAGAGTGGAAGTAGTTGCAGGAGGATCTGACCAAACTACATGAGTGGTCGGAAACATGGCAGTGGGGATTCAACACCTAGAAGTGCAAGGTACTGCACTTTGGTGCTAGAAACCAGGGGGGGAGCTATCAGATGGGAGAGGTGGAGATGGAAAGCACTGAGGAGCAAAAGGATCAGGGGATGCTTATAGCAGGCAGCATGAACAACTCAGCTCATTGCAGGAAGGCAGCAGCAAAAGCCAACAGGATGCTAGGGTGTATAGCAAGCGGAATCTCCTCCAGAAATAGGGAAGTGATCCTTCCCCTGTACAGGTCTCTGGTTAGGCCTCAGCTCTAGTACTGCATGCAGTATTGGCACCCATTCCTAAAGACGGGTATCAAATTGTTGGAGGGGTGCAACGTAGGGCAACAAAGATGATCCAGGGATTGGAGAGAAAGTCCTAGGAGGATAGATTGGGTGAGCTGAACATCTGCTCCCTGGAGGAGAGGTGGGATAGGGGTATAGGATTGAACCCTTTCAATACCTTAAAAGGATAAATAAAGCTAATACAGAAGGGATGATCCAGCTTAGAAGAGGGAGGGATATGAGAGGGCATCAGCTGAGATTGAAGGGGGGAAGATTCAGGAGGGAAATCAGGAGACATTTCTTCACTGAAAGGGTGCTGGACAAGTGGAATACTCTGCCTGAAGAGGTGGTATCCTATAGAATGGTGGGTGGCTTTAAGAGGGGTTGTGACAGGGTGAGGGGGGTTATGATGAAGAGGGGTGGTGAGGGTGGGCCAGCTGTAAGATAAGGGGCTAGCTGCACATTTGAGCATCCTCTGCTGGCATTTTTGTATGTTTGTATGTAGGGTTAATCGGTGTGCTTTTGGACTAATCAGAATGTTTTCATCACCAGACACACTAGTTGACCAACATGAAAGGCTAATTGCACTGCAGTTGGAGTGGAACAAGAGGATTCCTGAGGTCTAATGAACCATTTTTTCTTTCGCTGTTCTATCATGCACCCAGCAGCACTTGTACTCACAACCCCAAAACCATAATGCCCAGTTCCTCTTCCACCATAAGTAACTACCTCCAGTCACCACTCCACTGCTTGCAGAGCTTATACTTGGTTGAACAAACCTCTGCATCAAACAAGTGAGCAAACAAAAAGGAAAAAAAGGCTAGGGTTCTCAAAAGAGGTGGTTTTATTTATTTTTATTTATTTATTTATTTATGTCTTTGGTAACCGGATAGGCGAGCTGATCCAAAGGACCATTTTTAGTCATGACCTGGGCCACACGGTGGCAGTCAACAATCAACAACAGTGATACAATACATAGGTGATAGTCACAGCAGAAATACAATACATTGTGACAGGACAAATGCACACCTCAAACACGAGGCCAAACACTTTAGGTGGACAGTACATTAGGCAGCAGTGACTGTACAGAGAGGTAACAAAGGTGAAACAACTATGCAAAAGGATACATTGTTAATAGATGGGCAGATTGTACAGTCATCAGCAGCTGCATGGTATGCCATGCTGATTTAGTCTAACAGAGGATAGCTAACAGAAGAGTGAAATACTAAGACATACTAATCGTCAAGCATCATTGGGTGTTAGGAGATTGAAAACAGGTGTAATAGAAATGGTGCACAGAGGTGCTGGGGGGGGAGTAGTAGATAGGAAAGTAAGAGGAGAAAGGGCAGGCAGCACAGGTGCTAATGAGAGGATGGAGGAGAGTAAGGTTGAGAGTAACCTAGGAGGGAGGATCTGAAAATGTGGCTCATTTGGAAAGCTGGAAACAACATAGAATTGACAGAGCAGTAGGAGGTAGGTACTAGGGCAGTTTACCGGCTCTAGTATTGTCTAGGGTGCAGTTACACACAGACTCTGACAGAAGCCAGGGTCTCAGGTTTTACTTGAAAGATAGGTGGGATGGGGATAGGTGGATGGATGATGGGAAACAGTTCCAAAAGGAGGGGGGCAGAGGCAGAGAAAGCTCTACTGCCTATTGCTGTGGTGATGCCAGAGACTTCAAGGGGAGTGGTGGTGGAGGCCCTGAGGCTCATAGATACCATGCTATCAGTAAGAAGAGTTGCATAGGAGAGAGTTGTCGAGTTCTGAGAGAGTTGTCGACCAAACATCCCTTAGCAAAGTCGAAATGCCCATGTAGAGGGAGCCATCCTGGGGCTTGATATAGTGTACAGTGGTGGGTTTTGTAGGGGGCATGATGAACAAAGTGATAGATGGCGTTATATGTAGTGCTAAGGTGAGAGCAAAGCATGGCAGACATAGAAGAGAGGACAGGGGAGCAGTAGTCCAGTGGGGGCAGTAGGTTACCTTGCACAACCACTAGGTGAGCCTCAAGGGACAGGTATTGAATAAGGTGATAGGCAGCACAAAGCTTTTAGTGAATTCTCCTAATGGTGAGATTAATATGTTCATTAAAAGTAAGGGAGGGATTAAGATTCACCACAAGGTATTTAAAGTAGGGCACATTTTCAAGGGGGGGGCAGCAGGTGTGACTACACAGAGGGAGGAGTTTAATTTGGCAGCTCAGGCAAGAAACGGCTTTGAGCCAAAGAGCATTGCTTTGGTCTTTTTTTCATTTACAAGGAGTATGTTGTAGAGTTTAGTTGAAAATGTAAATACTAAAAGGGTAGCATTCAGATGGTATAATGAGACAGAGATGGAGGAGTATAGGAGTACAGACCTTGGAAAATTAGAGGAGTGGTCCAATGTATGGCAGCTGGGTTTGAATGTGCAAAGGTGCATAATAATTCACTCAGGGCACAGAAGCCCAGGGTTGGAGTGCAGAATTGGTGGAGTGGTATTGGCAAGTACCAAGCAGAAAAGAGACCTAGGGTGATCATTTTGGGTGACCTAAAGGTGGCCAGGAAGTGTGACAAGGCAGTCAGTAGGAGTGGTGGGATGCTGGGTTGCATGGGAGGAGGTAGCACCAGCAGGAACAGGGAGGTAGTGTTGCTTCTGTATAGATTGCTGGTAAGATGCCACTTAGAGTATTGTGTTCAGTTCTGGAGGCCACATCTTTGGAAGAACATAGACAGAGTGGAGGTGATCCAGAGGAAGACAACTAAAATATTGCAAGGTGTGCATTGAAAGACCACAATATGTACACCCTGGAAAAGAGGAGGGAGGATGAATATGATAGTGATCTTTACATACCTCACAGAGGTAAATAATGTACAGTAGGGAAGTATTTTTTGGCATTCTGTCACATGGGTGAAGCAAACTGAGTGACTCAAATATAAGCGACTCTATTCGTACATCCGTAGAAGTAGCGATGGTGAAGTTAGAGTGAGGGCAGGAAACAGCTAGGGATGAGGGACAGAACAGTGAAGTCGAATAACAGGGGGGGTTTGAATGGTGCTATGGGCTAAATGGAGGTGTGCAGCCTGCTGCTGCCAAGCTGGCCACCTGCCACGGCTGGTATGGATGCTGCCTATGCTGGCAATAATCCTAGGTTTGGGACTGCCTTCAGGTACATTTTTATAACAGTTTTTGGTGTTGTCAATTTTTTTTGTCCATCCTCTGGTTCTGTTGCCCCAGCTGCGGTATCCCCTCATTCACTGTGGCCCCCCTTCTGGTCATTCTCCTGTCCCCCAGTGTCCACCCCCATGAAACTGATTATATTTATATGGGGGGTGCAGGGGGCTTGCCTTCCACAAAGGGTGGTGTAGCCCCTCACATTAAATATTAATTGTAATGTCCCCCTCTTGCATTGCAGTGCCATTGACATATTGGTAGTCTAGGTAAGTTCAGTGCCGATTTTGTTTTCTGCGAAATATACTTGCTGTTGTGTGAGTCACCATAGAAATTTTACTGTTATGACATGGAACTATTATTTTTAGATAAAAATGGTGATCAAGAACAAGGGCACATCCTATGAAGCTGGATATGGATAAATTCAGGAGAGGAGTGAGGAAGTACTTCTTCTCAGAAAGAGAGGTGTATTCCTGGAACAGCTTTCCAGCAGAGGTGGTGGGGGTGAAAACAGTGGTGGTGTTCAAGAATGCATGGGATAGGTACATGGGAATCATAGTCGAAAGGAAGGTGGAGGGAAAAATAGCAGTTGACCAAGGATGGTCTGCAGCAATGATGTAAGTAGAGAAATATGGGCAGATTGGGTGGGTCAAGTGGTCCTTCCCTGCTGTCAAATTGTTTGTGTCTATGTTTGTATAACTGGCATGGTTGAATAATTATTTACAAATTTGCTTTCCCCTGCATTCCTTTCTAATCTATTCATCTCCTTATGTTTTTGGCATTCATCACAACACACACAACAGATGTTATGACACAGTAGAGGTAAGAAGCCTTTCTTAATCACACTGGACCAGCTGCAGCTGGTGTAGGTGACCACTAGGTAAGCCCTTTTTGAGTGCATTATTGTCCAACCTAGATGAGACAAAGACTTGCACTACAGTCCTGTGGTCTGCAGGATCAATTAAGAGGTGCAGTCTGGAGATATCCCTGAGGTGGCAAAAGCTTCTCTTGACAAGTATATAGACCTGAGAGATTCAAGTGAAAGACACTAGTCAAGAACTACCCCCAGACTATAAATTCATGTACTGCCACCATTTGTACCCTTCCCCAGAGTAGGCAACCTGCAGCCACTTTTGCAGGGGCATAGCTACAAGGGTGCAGGGGGTGCAGTGGCACCCGGGCCCATGAGGTTTGAAGGGCCCAAATCATAATTTTGATGTTTATTCAAAACTGGGGAGGGGCCCTGTAGCATGGCCTTGCACCCAGGCCCTCTGGGAATTTGCTATGCTACTGCACTTTTGACAGTAGGTACCTACTTATCTGAGCTCGCTAATGGTATTCCTGCATTATGATCTCCTCCACACACTGCTCTAATCTACTGAATGAACAAAACATATCTTGTTAGGGACAGAACAGAGGCACTGCTGAATATCAACTGCACAGCAATGAAACTTTATGCTGCAGTATGCAGTCTTATGACTTCTCACAGTGGAAGTAAATACATTGCAAACAATGAGGGAGCTGGATCAGCCTTTGAGGTACACTGAATTCCAAAGCAATAATTCCCAGTCAGTAGGAACATACTATGGCTGATTGCACCTTTTCTGATAAGAACTACTTAAACCATTTTAAAATGGTCTTGGATGAGCCCCTATATATACCACAGATCTGTTAATCATCACCATATGATTGACGGTGTCAGAAGCTAGTGTAATGTTGAGGAGACTAAAGAAACTTCTCTTAAATACTTCGCTATTAAGTGGTGCTTGCATATCCTGACAAGGGTGCCCTCTGTACAGTGGCACTTGTTGAAATCTGATTGGCATGGCTCATATATGTCATTAACTTCAAAATGATCAACCAACTGATCAGCCACCACCTTCTTGACACCCTCTGCCAGAAAAGGCAGGTTGGGGATACTAACCTGAAGAAGAGACATTCTACCACAAAGTGCTGAGAATTAGGTGTTGTATGCAATGTGCTACATGCAGTTTTTATAATCAGATGATGACTTTTTTGATTGTACTTAATACTTTTTTTTATTGTGTTCTAGCATCAAATGGTTGCACATGCCTCCTGTTGGTTTCTTTGCTTGATTCATTACTTAACAGCATAAGGACCTACTGTTGCATGTCTTACCTGTCTAATGCCATGTTCATCATAAAAAACACATTTGTGTTGACCTCTGTGGTATTTATACTACTTTTACTAAGCATAAGCTGTCTACTCACATTTGACAGTGGTTCTATGTTGGCAGTTGCTGACTTTTCTTTTTTTTTTTAAAGCAGCTGTATTACAGTATGGAGTTAGGAGTGATATGAAAATTGACTTCTGGTAGATGAGACATTTAGAATATGAACGTTTTTAGGCCCGCCTCCAAATAATGTATGTTCCAGTGTCAAAATTCCAGATGACTGGCACAGGGATTACATTCCCATGCTCTGGTCATTACCCATTGGTTGTACTGTGCCAAAAGCATGGCTAAGAACAAGCCTTCGATAATTAGTATGCAGAGATTTTTAGGTGCATCTCCAAAATATTAATACAGATAAAGATGAAGATTTTTCTACCCATATTTGTAAACAACTGTGTAGCCCCTAACAGCACCCATTAACTGCCTCACTTGTTTCCTCATTTAGTACAAATCCAGTTTAGTTGTTCTGCGACTAATCCTTTAAAAAGTATAATTTTCCTTAATTTTCAGGTCTGCTGAACTTAGAACCATGGTAAACATAATTATCCAAGGGTTCTGCAGTGCATCTGCACTTCTATTGCTAATTGTTTGGTAGCTGTCATGCCAGAATATCCTACATTATATCTGCTTATTCATGCTGTGGACTGAGAATTTCATGAGATACAGAAATCAATAAAGTCTGAATATAAACACTTGAGCTCCACTGATTTTTGACAGTACTTCTAAAACTCTTATAATGTGTTATTGAACATCTTTTTTATTAGCTTTCTAAATTAAGTCTCTATCCCACTGCACGACAGGGACTGAGAGTGTTACAAGTATAAAACTTGTAATGGACTGAGCCTACGGAAGAGTTTCAAACTTCAAGTTTATGTGTGCAAGCTGAGAGGATTATTACTTTTTCCATCCTGCTGCTAATTTTTCACCCTTCAATTGCATTTAATTTAAGAACGCCTGAGGTTATTCTTTCAACAGTATAATGCAACTTGTCTTACAAGCTCCAAAAATGACCTTTACCCACATTTTCCAGCACTGCAATTAAAAGCAGGGAAAGGAACAACGAACAATATAAAAATCATCATCATTTTTAATTAAATCTGCATTGCCATGCTGAAAACTATACCTGCAGCAGTAAAGCTCTAAAAGTTAGTTTTTCTAAACTATATCTGTGCATACCAAATCTGTCTGGCTCTATTTGTTGAAAAGTCATTGTAAGACAGCCAGGAAAACCTAGTTTAGAACAATGGGTGAAAAACAATGTTCAGTGATGACATATTGTAATAATATATGCTTTCTCTCTTTGCAATCATAAAACTGCAAGATAAACGAGTTTTCTTTAAATATTATCCAAAAAGTTAAAGTGCGAACCCATTTTTGTGAAATACCATACAATGCATCCAATTTGATTTCTGCACATTTAGCCCCATCTTCTACACAGTTGATAATGAGGCTTGCCAGTTTAAAAGGGCAAGCCCTGTTGTCCCCTGGGCCACAGCCAATGGGGGTTTCCCGGTGGCAAGCAAGGGAGGGGGTGGGGGGCTGGAGACCTCATAAGTGAGATCACAGAGGAGAGGGGCTGGGGAGAGAAAGAGAAAAAGAACAGGATTGGACCAAGGGTAGGACATGAAGGGGAGGGGCTACAGGGGTAAAAAGCAGCTGCAAGAGGCTCAGGCCTCACTTTTTTGCTGCATCTAGAAAATTATTGCTAGTCAGCACATCTGATTGGCAACAGTATCCTGTAATTATCAGGACAAAGTTAATTAATTTGATTGGCTTGGTGTGACACTGTTTTAGTGCTGATACATAAAACAAAAAAAAAAGGAAAGGATTCAAAATAGGCATAATTTAAACAACTGCAGTGGTTCAACTGCAAGCAAGCCTGCCTGGTGAGGAGTCCAAGAGAGTAAGGTAAGGTATGATAAATTGTTTAAACAGGGGGCCTGTGTATGGCAGGTAGGAAAAGAATTTTATCCTGTGGTCCCATTTTTTCTTACTGGTCAATGCAGTTTGGTCAGTGAGTGTTTAGTTGTTCTTTGGCCTGTTTTTGCACCAAATGGGGCTTTGTTAAAATGGGAGACTGAGTGCAAGCATGGGTGACCTGCTTTGTTATGGCAAGGGTGGTTTCTATACAAAAAAAAAAGAAAAGAAAATTGGCATCTGGTGCTTGGGGTGAGGATGGTGCTCCAAGGAGCAGCTAGTCTGCAGTTATTGTTACAAGCAGGCACCAGGTTTTGGCCTGGTGAGGAAGCGGGTGGTCCCAAATCTGTTTGGAAAAAGGAAGATGCTTTGGTCGCAATATAAGGAACAGGCTACCAAGAAAGGAGAATGAGCTTGAAAGGGAGTCTTGTAGGTTAGCCTCATGTTGGTGGGGACTGAGAGCCACCTCTGAAGGTTGGAATGCCAGGCTAGGTTGGAGAACAAATGGGGGGAGAATTCGGCTGTGCCATGCTCTGTCCCCCCACCCCAGGGTAGAGCCACCCCAGTGAATTTTTAGACCCCAGGTGGAAGTGAGGGAAAGAGATGTATCAGGAGTCCAAGCAAGGGAGCAATGGCCAAATAAAGGGTGCTTTCAGGCTATGGCGCAGACATGGGGAGGTGGAGTGGGGTGGGATCTGAGCCACAGGGGTTGGGAATGCCCCTCTGACCAAAGAAAGGAAAATGAAGGAAAAAGAGACTAGGACAAGAAAATTGGAACCATAGAGAGTTAGGAGCAATTTGTAAGGCATAGAATGGGCCACAGAACAGGCTGCCACTCCAAGGGCCTGATCATGTGGTCATGGCATGGCAAGGCCTGGTGGGTGTAGAGACTAGCATATAAATGATACTGCTTAAACAGTTGGAGGCAAAGGGTTTTTGCACCAGGCAATGGGGTATTGTTGGTTTTAAGGCAAAAAGAACATTAAGAACAGTTTGTGGGGAAGAGAGTGGGCCATGGACTAGGCCACCAAAATAAGAGTACGGCCATGTGGGCATGGCATGTTAAGGCCTGTGTGTCAGAGGCCAGCATATGTTATTTACCACTGAAACAGCTGTAGACTGTCTGATGGAGCACTGGCTGATATTAAAGTGAATAAATGAAAAATAATAAAATTCTGTGTCGGTTTCTTGTGGTTCAGGTTGCCAGTGCAGTTACCAGCAGGGGCCTATGAGTAACATGGTAAGGCCTGGCTGGTTTTTGGGCTCTGCATTGGGGGATTCAGATTCAGTTGGAAGCAGAAAATTATTGTATGAGGAGCAGTGAGGGCTGCTTAGATATGGGGAGCAGGAGCCCAAAGAATATGCAAATCAGGCTGAAGGGAGGCAAGCTCCAGACTGGGCTACACAGCATGCAGGGAGTGCTGTTGGGGATATTGGGGGAGGCATCTAAAAACCCCTACAGCAGTATGAACTGAGGCAATTCAAGGTGGCAGAAGAGGCCTGCATACCTGCATGGGCATGGTGCACTGGCACCATCTTGTGGGGATGTCTGGCCAGTGACCATGTGAAGGAAGAGGAGGGAGTGGCCACGGGGGGGACTAATTAAGGTGTTAAGGTTAACAATTGTTATAATGGATACAAAAATCAGGGCCCAGGGGGGAGAACTAAGCAGCAGACAAAAGAGGGGAGATTTATAGGCCCAAAAATATATTAGGTAGTATATGACAAATAACTGTTGAATTTCTTTTGCAGCTGCGATCTGGCATCTGGTAACAGTGTTTCAGAATGGCCCAAGAAAGAATAAAATAATCAAGAAGGATGTATTCCAGGCCATAGTGGACCTGGTGGACAAGGCAAATAAAATAAGGGAGCTTGCAGAGGGCCTGAAGGATAGGCGAGGGGAAAAGTGGAAGGCTGGGAAGGGGAAGAAGAACAAGGACAATAAAAGGCCCCTGAGGGGGCCAGTGGGTCCTGCACAGGATGATCCTGGGGCACCCACCCTACTGGTACCAGTGCCTGCCCCAGTGCCTCAGCCACCTACCCCAATGCCTGAGCCTACCCCTCTGCCTTTGTCTGCCATGATGCCACCACCACCTGACAACCTGATGGGGCTGCTCATGCTGCCAGGTCCCTTAGAACCTCCAATGCCGATGGACAACAATCCACCAGCTGGTCTGGCTTCATCAGGGCTGACCCCAGGCCCTGAACCTACCCACAAAACAGGTAATGATGCCCCCACCCTGAGTAGTAGCATTAAAGAATATGTGAAACAAATGCTGGGAGCTATGGGGGAGGATGGGGTGGGACAGTTTGAAAAGGTTTTATCCAAAATTAAAAAGGGCAAGCAGGAGGGGGGAAACACAATCAGGGAATTGTCATAATGGGAAGGCAAGGGCACAAGGAAGATAAGTTTCCCCAGGCAAGTGCATAGGTGAGCATGTGCTCTTAGCCACAAAAGAAAAAATGTTGAAGTGAGAGTACATGGACATGTTTGCCTTGGTGAGTAAGGAGGCCATCACAAAATATGATGAGAAGGAAAGCATAGCCAAAAAGGACATGGTGGCAGCTGTGGTACTGCTGAAAAAAAAGGGAAGAGGAGAAGGGGAACAAGGGGAAGACATGGGACTCCTGGTTGGTGGGTTTTATGATTTATATTGCAATAGTAATTGAAAAAAAGCCAGAGCTGGCGATACCCTTTCTCACCCACTCCTTGATAATTAGAAAGGCAAAGACGTAGGGTGGGAATAATTGGCTCCAATATGATGAGCAAGTCCAACAATGGATGGCTACATTTAGAGATCTGAGATGGGACACAAGGCAGTCTGACTTGTGGCTGGATTGTTTGACCAGCAGTGGAAACAGTGAATGAGAGGGGTAGGGGGAGAAAAAACAGAGCTTGGTGAAGAAGTGCTGCTGGGGGTATAACAGGGCATTTTGTTCCTGGCCCCAATGCAGCTTCAGGCATGCATGCTCAAAGTGCATGGGGCAGCCACCCACCCATAAAATAAAGGACAAATTGGTTCAATCAAAGCAATGGGAGGATGACCAACCAGCAGAACATTCATCCCTTTCGAGGGTGGTGCAGTGGCATTTCTGGGGCAACAGTGGGGGAAAGGTAAGAAGGGAAAAGGGTTTGTAGGTGGTACAGGATACAAGCAGTAGTCCTCAAAGCAGAGGGGCAGAGAATACAAGGCATGGACAATTTCGTATGGCAACGACCATGATAAAACAGGAAGTGCTGGAGAAATGGGCAAAAGAATACCCCAACAGGGGGGCAGCCAGGACATTGACAGAAAGTTTTATGGAAGGGTTTAGACTACACTTCAAGGGCCCTAGGAAAAGCAGGATGGTGAAGAATTTGGGGTCAGTAAAAGGGAAAGAGGATGTGTTATGTCTGAAAATACAGAAAGAGATATTAGCATGGAGGGTAGAAGGGCCATTCCAGGAAGCACCTTTGGAGAACCTGAGGGTCTTCCCCCTGGATTTGGTGCCAAAAAGCAGTCGGATAAGTTCCAAGTGATACACCATTTGGTCTTTTCCTGAAGGGGAATCGGTAAATTATGGAATCATGGAAGATGACAGTAAAGTCACTTATGCCACACTAGAAGAGGTGGTGCAACTCAATAGGGTCACCCAAGGAGCATGGCTGGTGAAGACAGACATTGAGGCTGTACTCTGGTTGCTACTGGTCCACCCAGGAGATTGGGATTTAATGGCTTTCAAAATTGGAGGCTAATACTATTCTGACAAGGCCATGCTGATGGGCTGCTCCATTGCATGTGTAACTTTTGAGCTATTTAGCAGCTAGCTCCAGTGGGTATTTCAAAAGAGATATGGATACACTGGGGAGATTCACTATTTGGACAATTTCCTATGGAAAGGAAAGGGACAGGGTGTGACAGAATGCATATTGACATGCTTCCACGGTATGTGCCAAAAACCGGGGTACCGTTAGCCACTGACAAGACAGAGGGGGCCTAGCCAATGGATTAAATTTTTGGGCATAGAAATTGATGCGGAGAAGGAACTATTTTGCTTTCCAAATCAGAATGTGGACAGGTTGAAACTGCTACTACAGGCCACAAGGAGAAGGCAGTGGGTACAGTTGAAGCAGGTGCACCAGCTCTTGGGGAATTTAAATTTTGCCCGAAGGGTCAGGACAATCATTTACATGGTATCTAGCCAGGGCAACAAAAGGGGCTACAAAGCTTCTCCACTGGGTGGACATAGCGAAGGGCACCTGAGCTGACCTAGTGATATGGGAATCATTTTTTAGGGAATTTAATGGGACATTTAGGCAAGATGATTGGATATTTAATACAGACCTGGAACTATACACTGACAGGGCTGGGGACTTGGGAATGGGGGCTTATTTTAAGGGAAGATAGTTCTCAGAGGCATGGTCAGAGGAATGGAAGGCAGCGAGCTTCATGAAGGGCATCACCCTGTTGGAAATGTTACTGATATGGGTCAGTACATTAATCTGGGGGGAGGATCTTAGAAACAAAAAAGTCACTTTTTGGTGCCACAACATGGTGGTGGTAGATGTTCTGAACAAGAGGGAGGCCATGTCCGAGACAGTTATGAGGGTGCAACACCAGCTGGTGTTGCAGGGTCTCAGGCTTAACATGTCATTTAGGGCTAGGCACATTGAGGGGTCACAGAACAACATTACTGACAGCCTCTCCCACCTGCAGCTGGACAGATTCCAGGCCATCGCTCTGTGGGCAGAGGAACAGAGGACACCAGTTCCAGCATTCATATGGGAAATTGGCTGGAAGGAACGAGATGCTATTTCATAGCTCCTGAGCCCCTAGGACACTAAAGGCATGCGAGGGTTCATGGCAAGTTTTTCAGGCCTTCAGGGAGGGCCACCACATGGAGGTAAGAGGTAAGTGGAGCAGTGACAGATGACAAAGTAGGGAAGTTTGAGGTATATGAGTGGCAGCTGGGAATAGCCCATGCTACAATGGGGGTACAACTGGCCACCATCAGTTTAGTATATAGCATGAAAAGATGGGGTGGACCCAACAAGCAGCATGTTAATATGCAGGTTGATTCAAGGGTGGCTTAGGATGAAAGGAAGGTAGGAGGACAACAGAAGACCTATTACTGAGGCAAAACTGGTGGACCTGGTATGAGTAATGCCATGGGTGTGCAGATCCTGGGATGAAGAGTTATTATTTGCTACCATATATATGGTAATATGGCATGGGGCATTCAGAGTCAGCGAAGTAGTAGGTTGCAGAAGGGGTGACACATTGAGGGGATTACATTGGAAGGATCTGACCTGGTAACAGGCAGAGGTGCACCTGGTTATAACAAAGATCAAAGACAGATCAGAAAGGTCAGGGAGTCAAGGTAGTGCTTAAAGAGAATCAGAATCAAAGCATCTGTCCAGTCCAGCCCCTTTGGGTGTACATCGCAGGGCAGGGAAAAAGGATGGGGCTGTTATTTAAGCACGGGGATGAAAAGGCAGTAAGAAGCATGCAGGTGGTTGCAGTTCTAAAGAAAGGTATTGCATTCCTGGGGAAAGACCATAAGAGGTTTTCCTCACATTCATTTTAGATTGGGGCAGCTTCAGAAGCAGTGGCCAAAGGAGGGTCATGGGAGGAATTGAAGGTGCTCAGGCACTGGTCATCTGATTGTTATAAGAGATATGTAAGCCCTTTGCTGGATTAAGATGCTAACTGTTTTCTCTGTTTTTTCCTCAGACAGTATAAGTAGCAAGTTTAAGGGCACGGTGGGGCAAGGGAGGCGGGGGACAGATGGAGTCATTCTCATGAGTTTTTTATTGTTTAACAGGGCACAAGAGGAGCTTAGAGGTCTGCATCTGTGGGCACTCATTTATTTACTGGGCTGAAAGGAGAGCAGCATGGAGGCTGGGGGGACAATAGCTGTATCAGGATCCCAAGCAATGTAAGCTCACATGGAGAGGAATCAGAGGAATGAAGTGGGCACAGCTTCTGCTGACAGTACAGGAGATGGGAGAGATACACCCAAAGCCAGATATGTTGGTCATACACCTGAGAGGGAACGAACTGGGGTCCAGACCCTGGCTGGATATCTTTATGATATCAAACATAACATTAACAAAATTAAGAACTGGTGGCCAGGGGTTACTCTGTTTGGTCAGATATAGTGCCCAGGAGGATTTGGAGACATGCACTGAGCCACAGAGCTATGATAAGGTCAGAATGAATGAGATTGGGGCATGATTCATATATATGGGAGGAAAGGTCATCAGAAGGAGCATAGATGAAAGGATGATGACTATTATACAGGAGACAGGGTGCACTTGTCAGGTTTAGGAAATGATGTTTAACACAGGGATGGAGGACTCCATAGTAGCATTAGTGGAAGGAGAGAGCCCAGTAAAAGGGGGGATACCTGCCATGCATCGTGAGCTGGAGGCAGGTCTAGTAGAAGAAAATAAAGAATTGGATGGGGGGAGGTGTGATGGTGGGGGAGACAGGTGGAGCAGAAGGCTACAATGACTGGAAGAAGAAGGTCATCTAGTGTACACTAGTGCCCGGAGAAGAAAGAAGAAATGAGAGCGGGCTCACATGTGAACATCTGGGGGGGGAGAAGAAAAGGGATTAAGAATTAAGAGTGGTTGATAATAATGCAATAATGTATATATGTATAAACAAAGTGGATATGGGGAATGTTTGAAATGAAAAGAAAGCTTGCAATCAAATGTATTGGAAGTAATGATGAAGATGATGATAATTTGGATGTAAAAATTGGAGATTTGTTAATAAACTGTTTTCCAATCGTGGTACCCACAACAGGTTTCTGTGTACATTATTGGATGGGGCCTCAGTGGACAATGAGGCTTGCCAGTAAAAGGGCAAGCCCTGTTGTCCCTGGACCACAGTCAATAGGGGTTTCCCAGGGTGAAGGCAGGGGAGGGGAGGGGCTGGGGACCTCATAAGTGAGGTCATGGAGGAGAGGGCTGGGAGAAGGAGAGAGAGAGAGAGAGAGAATTGTATTGGACACAGGGTAGGGCATGAAGGGGAGGGGCTACAGGGGTAAAAGCAGCTATAAGAGGCTCAGACCTCACTTTTTGCTGCATGTAGAAAATTTCCACTCACCCACCCAAAAGGAAAAAGAAAAATGTTAGAGAGAACTGCAAGGATGGTTGTAATGGTGTTGTAATGGAGATGGGTGATGCAATTTGGGTATGCTGTGGCATATAGGTATGACCAAAGGTGGATGGTATGAATAAAAAATAAAGAATTGGATGAGGGTGTGAAGGGAGGGGGGAACAGGCAGACCAGAAGGATGCAAAGACTGGAAAAAGAAGGGCATTTAGTGTACACTAGTGCCCGGAGAAGAAAGAAGAAATGAGAGCGGGCTCACATGTGAACATCTGGGGGGGGAGAAGAAAAGGGATTAAGAATTAAGAGTGGTTGATAATAATGCAATAATGTATATATGTATAAACAAAGTGGATATGGGGAATGTTTGAAATGAAAAGAAAGCTTGCAATCAAATGTATTGGAAGTAATGATGAAGATGATGATAATTTGATGTAAAATTGAGATTTGTTAATAAACTGTTTTCAATCGTGGTACCCACAACAGGTTTCTGTGTACATTATTGGATGGGGCCTCAGTGGACAATGAGGCTTGCCAGTAAAAGGGCAAGCCCTGTTGTCCCCTGGACCACAGTCAATAAGGGGTTTCCCCAGGGGTAGGCAGGGGAGGGGGAGGGCTGGGGACCTCATAAGTGAGGTCATGGAGGAGAGGGGCTGGGGAGAAAGGGAGAGAGAGAGAATTGTATTGGACACAGGGTAGGGCATGAAGGGGAGGGGCTACAGGGGTAAAAGCAGCTATAAGAGGCTCAGACCTCACTTTTTGCTGCATGTAGAAAATTTCCACTCACCCACCCAAAAGGAAAAAGAAAAATGTTAGAGAACTGCAAGGATGGTTGTAATGGTGTTGTAATGGAGATGGGTGATGCAATTTGGGTATGCTGTGGCATATAGGTATGACCAAAGGTGGATGGTATGAATAAAAAATAAAGAATTGGATGAGGGTGTGAAGGGAGGGGGGAACAGGCAGACCAGAAGGATGCAAAGACTGGAAAAAGAAGGGCATTTAGTGTACACTAGTGCCTGCAGAAGAAAGAAGAAATGAGAGCTGGCCCCCAGGTGTACATCTGGCGGGGGGGAGGAATGGGATTAAAAATTAAGAGTGATTGATACAAATGCAATAATGTATATATCTATAAACAAAGTGGATATGGGGAATGTTTGAAATGAAAAGAAAGTTTGTATTCAAATATATTGGAAGTAATGATGAAGATGATGATAATCTGGATGTGAATATTGGAGACTTGTTAATAAACTGTTTGCCAATCTGGGCACCCACAAGAGGTTTCTATGTACATTACTGGATGGGGTTTCAGTGGACAATAACATGGCCAAAGTGATTGAATGTATAGTGTGTGTCCCCAAGACTAATTTGCTTTCTCCGAGTAAATGCCAGCACAATGGGCCTGAAAAGTACAGTTTCTTCAACATAATGCTTCCAATAAAGTCTTCTGGACCCAATCATTGATAAGCCAAGCAGGGTTTAATTACATTATATACTAGTGTAAACTAAATTTGGGGAATGCCATTTACTGTACTTTACTCTGTAACTGCAGTGGTATTTATCACTGCTGGAAATGGGAAACACCAGTGCTAGGCAACTTTTTCTTAAAATGAAAGGGCAAATGTTGTACTGCTTTACAGAAAATTCCTTTGTAGCTACTGTAATTAAACAGAAAATCTTTCAGCTGTTTTAAACTGATGTGGTGCACACTATTGAGGTGTTCTACAAAAAGCTGCTTATTCATCTATTTGGAATACTCTCACCTTCTATGCATAACATGAAAGATCCATGGTTTGAAAGTTTTCTTAGTAAACCTTTACAGAAATAATTATATGAAATGTTTTCATGCTGCACACATAAAACTACCAAAGTGATATGCATGATGCAAGTATGATTTAAATGTTACATTGGAACTGATTGCATGCATATGGCATGCGTGCAGCAGGCAAGTGTGGAAACCAATATTTTTATGTTAAATTGGGAAAGACTGTATGCATGTGGCATGCATGCATGCACAAAGCAAGTGGTGACTTATAACTGCACATGTAAAAGTTAAGTGACTTGTTCAGGATCACACAATACAAAAGTGGGGGTTAATGAGATTCAAACCCAGGTCTTCATGCTTCCAGGTATTCTGGTTTGCAGTTCAGTGCCTTTTTTCATTAAGCCATACTGTCTGCACACATATGGCTTGCTTGTACTTCAGTACATATTGTATCTGAATACATCTGCACACATGCAGCATGCTTGCAGCCACTGTCATGCCTTTCAGTTTTATTCTCTCCCTCAACTCAGTTTCACACTTGCCAATGGAAACACATATGGTGTTTCCCATCCCCAATACACAAACTTACTCACAAAACCACTAAATTACTTTTGTTTGACCTGCACTCCAACTAATTTCTCACCATAGTTTTAAGTGCTTCCACGCAAACAGACTTTAAGGTGCAAACACAAAAGTTGCAATAACTCAACACATACACCTACATGGCCAGTCCCCCTCCACCCATACACACACACTGTAGTGGGTACAGCCATACTGCTACAGACAACCCACCAAGTATAGATATAAGTAAAAGTCTCTTACTTGAGTACTAGGGAGCCAGAGGCAGGAGTCTTTAAGGGATGATGTCCATAGGTCAGAGTGCTGGGGCATACCCCCTTGAAATGAATGAAATTATTTTCTACTATTATTTTATACATTATGATGGTGAATTGAAGAATAATGAAGGCCACTGTTCTACTAACAAGGCCCTTCTTAGTCGAGCAGTGGCCTTCATTAATCTCTAACTCTCCATCAATAACATATAAAATAGTAATAAAAAAATACCCCCATTCATTTCAATGGTGCACACCTCTGCAGTCTCCTTTGCCCTTTGTCATAATTTTCCTGAGAGTGGGGATGTGGAGGTCAGCTTCACTGGGGGGGAGGGTGGCATAAGCCTGACTATAGTAGGGTTTCAATAGTCTGTGCATACCATACTGCTCAACTATCTGTGAATGCAAGGGACAGCTCTAGAATGACTCTAACATCTCTAAAAGGCAAAACTAATTTGTTTTGACTGAAAAGTGATATGCAAACCAGGAAAAATTCAAATGTATAAGATTCATCTGTATTTACTCCAGAGCAGTGCATCAGATTTGGGCTTAAACCCACCCAGTTACTAACCAATTTTTTCCTGGCTGAAGTTCTGCCCCCCCCCCAAAAAAAAGAACTCTGTCCCAATATTTCTCAATGACTCAATTCCATTCAATGCCCATCCTATGGGAGTTGCCCAAAGGTGAAGAAATGTGAAAACACATCAATATTTTAATCCTCCCTCCTTTCCCAATGCCCTGTAAAATATGTATATATATATATATATATATATATATATATATTTTACTTTACTTACCAGCCATATGGCCAGATCCTGCAGCCTGGTATAGTGTGACACCAGCCCAGTTTTCAGTCCGCTCCCTCTCTCCTTTCACCAGAAGCTGGATACTAGAACTGACCATCACAGGCCCCCAAAATGGTATGTGACCCAGTCACCTCACCAACTGAACCCACCCAACCTGGTTTGCTTGCTTCTTACTTGGTTGCTTCTAATGCACTGCATTGATCAAGGCCTATGAAGGCCACCCACTCCACTGTCACCACTGCTGCTAAGCCTAGTTTAGTGCTGCCTAGTAGAGTAAGTAGGTAGCCTATTCTTGAGTTAGCTTCTAGATCACCCTCTGCCCCTTCAGCCACCAAGGGAGACACAGACTCACTAACAGTAGACCAACAAAAATATAATGCCACAGCACTGCTATTGAGAGTTCAGTGCTCAATGACTTCTCCAAGCTGTAGTGTGCAGTCTGTCTACTCTGTGGTGGGAAAGACAGTGTCACACTTGCAAGGCTTATGTGCTCTTTCTTTGCTGGAGCTCATCCACATCACATGTGATTGTGCTGCCGCTAATAGAAGGAGAGAATGGACAACACAATACAGATACAGTCGAGTCTGGAGAGTACCTAAAGCATAAGCACACACAAAGGCTAGGTGGGCACTTGTTGTGCAAAAGATTAAATCCAAATTTAAAGACATTATTACCACATCATGAGAACAACCTAGGCATAAATACGGAGGGGGTGGGGCAACTGCCCCACTGTGCCCTACCTAAATGGCACCCCTGCTTAATGGTAGAAATTCATTCTCAGGTGCTAATGCACTGGTTTCCACTATGTTCTGAGGTACTGTATCTTCACGTTTCATGATGTGTCCTGATCATCCTGTGGGTTAGTATTACTCATTGTCCTTCATTTTGATCATCCATGTCCCTCATTTCAGTGACAAAATGTGAGGTATGGTGCATGCTTCCAAGATGCTACTCAGCACAAAGAGTGCTGAACATGGCCATAGTGTATATGCTCAATACAGAATGACAACGGGAAAGTAAGTGAGATGAAATAGTCATGAGAAACACATTTGCAGCACTAAATATGCATAAGGGATTTTCATGGTCCAAACCAAAAAAGAATAAGCTTCACAAAACAAACAAGCATTTTTCAATGCCAAATGTTGATTGCGTTGGTCTGTTGAGCTCACTCACTGCCCCTCTGTCACTCGCTCAGTCTGTTTCTTCTGGTGCTGCAGGCTGCTCTTTTGTACTGGGCTCCTGCATGCATTGGCAGCTTTTTATGCCCACTAAGAAATCTGAAGCTGTCCCGACAGAGCTCCGTTGAGGTGGCTCACCCCCCCATTCACTCATTCTGTTTCTCCTGGTGTTGCAGGCTGCCCTTTTGTACTGGGCTCCTGCCCTGTTGGTGGCTTTTTCTGCCCACAAAGAAATCTGCAGCAGTCCTGACACGGGTCTGTTGAGCCTGCTCACTCCCTCTCTCTCACTCACTCATTCCATTTCTGCTGGTGCTGCAGGCTGCCATTTTGTACTGGGCTCCTGCCTACATTGATGCCTTTTTCTGCCCACAAAGAAATCTGCAGCAGTCCTGACAGCACTCTGGTGAGTTTGCTCACTCCTCCTCCCTCACTCCCTCTCTCATTCTGTTTCTCCCAGTGCTGCAGGCTGCCCTTTTGTACTGGGTTCTTGCGTTGGGGCCCTTTTCTGCCCACAAACAAATCCACAGCAGTCCCAGCAGAGCTCAGTTGAGCTCGGTCACTTCCCCCTCTCACTAGCTCGATCTTAATCTGTCCCAAATACTGATTTCCCACAGTGACCATGCTATTATCCGTCAGGAGTGCAAAAACATCTTTTTGCCAGGATGTGAAAAATGACAGCTGTACTGTTCATAAGGAGGTGTGAAAAAATGCCACTGTTGAAAATATGGTGTGAAAATCACATTTCGGTCAGGATGTGAAAAATGACAGCTGTACTGCTCATAAGGAGGTGTGAAAAAATGCCAGTGTTGAAAATCTGCAGTGACAATATTACAAATCTGTGAAGTTACAAGGGTGCATGGAAAGTGCGCAACGCACACTTGCAACCCAGTCGTTTGATGGGCTATCATGACCAAATTTTTAACATAGGCATTTTAGGACCTCTGCTCATGAACAGTATCACTGTCATTTTCTTAATCTGTCCTGAACAGTGATTTCCTACAGCAACTGTTCTATTCTGTGCCAGAAGTATGAAAACACATTTCAGCCAGGATGGGAAAAATGACAGCTGTACTGTTCATTAGTAATTGTGGGAAAATGGCAATGCTGAAAATCTGGAGTGAAAATATTACAAATTCTTGAAGTTACAAGCGTGCTTGCAAACTGCGCAATGCAGGCTTGTAACACAGTCATTTTATGGAGTATTGTCACCAGATTTTCAGTATAGGCATTTTAGAACCTCTACTCATGAACAGTGTCACTGTCATTTTCTTAATCTGTCCCAAACACCAATTTCCCACAGCGACTGCGCTATTCTGCACCAGAAGTATGAAAACACATTTCGGCCAGGATGTGCACAATGACATTCTGTACTGTTCACAAGGAGGTGTGAAAAAATGGCAATGTTGAAAATCTGCCATGAAAATATTGCAAATTTGCGAAGTTATGAGCGTGCGTAGCAACTGTGCAACACATGCTCGTGACAGTCATTTTTTGGATTTTTTCCAGCAAATTTGCAACATAGACTTTTTGAGAGCCCACCTCATGATCACTGGCACTGTCGTTTCATTAATTGGCCCCAAAAGGTGATTCCATGCAGTGACCGCAAAATCAACTTTCGGGCTGATTAATGACATGATAGTTCCAGAATTCACGAGGAGAGGTCCCAAAAACCCCATGTTGAAAATTTGGTGCCAAAATTCCAAAAAATTACTGAGATATGCATTAAAGTTGAGAAAACCCCATTTATTCCATTATACAGCTTATTTGCATTTCCTCAGTTCTCGGTCGGCTTTGAAGAGTGCAGATGTGTTTCTGGTCCAATGAAGATCATCGAGCCTAGCTCTGGAGATAAGTATGGGGTGAGGGGGTGTGGGGAGGCAGGGTGCGCAGTGGGTGGACGCGGGTTGCAAGAGGGGGCCAGGGAGACCTCCGAGGGACAGTTTCCATTTTTACAGGTTTAAAAAAAAATACATCGTGGGACCATTTTTATTTCACAGGGGCATGTGGCATGCTGGTGTGGGCCCCAGTGCCACCGTAATCTTTCTTTCAGGGAAGCTTAGCCGATGGGGACTGGGCACCCGATCGGCACACAACAAAAGGGTGACATTATGCCAACGGGACTGGACACCCCGTCAGCAGACAATCTAAGGGGGGGTTTACATAATGCTGATGGGAGTGGGCGCCCCATCAGCAACATACATATTGACACACTGAAGATGATGGAGATTGGGGCCCCCATTGGCAAATAAACACGGGGGGTTAATATTGTTTGTGAACAGGGCGACAAACTGCCGCCATGTTCACAAACAATATCAATGGTTCAAGATCCCGCCCTGCAATGATGGGTCACTCCCTCATTGCAGAGAATGGCTTACACTGCAATGACGAGGCGGCCCCTGATTGCAGCGGCTGATTTTTTACAAGGTTGTGGCACACTGGCTGAACTAGTGTCAGCAGCAGTGTGCCACGGTATTGGAGGAAGCGGGACAAGCCTTTACAGGCTGTGGAGGCATTGGACACAACAGTGCCATGCCTCTACAATCTGCTTGTGGAGAAAGCTGCTGCAATATGTTTTTTGTGCATGCGTGCAATCAACATAAAAAGGACATGCTTCACAACACAGAGGCCCCTCTTTGTACATCTGAAATGGGGGCTGTCGACTGGCTATATCCTAAGCATTTAATGCAGTAAGCAAACAATACACTACACGTTTATGGTGATTTAATGACACAAATCAAAAGCCATTAAACAAGTTGCAAAAGGATCAGAATTAATTAGTTTACCTAATGTTTATGGGAATTCAAATAAAAATGTATTTTAATGACTCTAATTGCTAGCAGTAATATAAGAAATAGAAACTGATATGTTTTTTAGATGAGATTTTCACCAGCTTAGCTGCTGCACACCTGGCAAGCATGCAGCATGTGAACCTGATGTGATGTTTAAATTATGTTTACACCAGCTTAACTGCAGCACTCATGTCAAGTGTGCCACATGCAAAACTGATGTAATTTTTAGAAGATGTTCACACCAGCTTACCTTCTGTCCACATGTCAAGTTTGCAGCATGTGTACCTGATTTGCTTTTTAGATCTGGTTCACTTAGGATCGCTTTGTATATTGTTTATTGAAAATTTTCAGAATTACAAACCTTTGAGTCATTGACTCCTTTGCAAAGGCTCCACATCAGTACAAAGCAGAAACATTACAATAGACATATTATACATAGTTCAGAAATTACATTTAGACATATTTCACATAGTTCACAGTACAGTGTATTTATATAAGTTGATTACTATCTCAAGAATCCTTAGAGGACCCTGGGTCATCAAGATGGGATGGGTCAGGTTACTGATTCAGAGGGACTTTTCTGAGCCCAGAGTTGTAGGCCTAGGGTGAAGTCATGGAATAAGTTAGTAATCTATCACCTTTAGACAAGGGGAGGACTGTTGGGAACAGCCACATGCCACCACATCAAGAAGAAGGTTCTTGATACCAATTTTAAATTGGCCAAGACTAGGGGCCAAGGAAATGGAGGATGGAAGGTTGTTGGGCCAGAGGGGAGCACGATAACGGAAAGACCTTTGCCCTACTGAGGTTCTGCAGTGGGGGACTATGAGGGAGGTGCTAGCCAGGTGTCTAGGGGCACTCCTCTATGGGGCTGGCTGTATGAAGGGGTGGAGGCCCTTAGGTGTCAGATTCATAAGTATTTTTTTGTCTTGTAGGCAAGTGTGCTACTTAAGTCTCCCTTCGAAGGTCAGCCAGTCTGCTAGCTTGTAGAGCACACACATGTGGGTTAATCTATCACAGCCTGTGACCAGTCAGCAAGCTTTGCTGAGGGCTAGATTGATGCAATGCAGAGCTGTTTGGTCAGTGGTGCCATAAATTATTATCCCGTAACTGACCAATGAAAGGACTGAGCAGGTTACAGCTAGATGTAGGGCCTGGGGGGTAGGCAGTGTTTATGTCTGTAAAGAATCCCTAATCGGGAGTTAACAGAAGAGAAGAGGTGTTTTATGTGTTTGTGTTAGGTGAGGGATGTTTCCAGCGTGACACCCAGATATTTGAAATTTGGTACCTGCTCAATGTGGAGGCCCTGTGCGTTTGAGATGGATAGCAGGGCATCACTGTAAGGGCTTTGATGGTGAGCAAAGATCATGGATTTCACCTTGCTGTAGTTTAGTATTAACTGATGGTCAGTGAATCAGGTTTCCAGTTCTCTAAAAAAGCCTTGTAGGGCATTTTGAAGAGAGTCAGGATTGGTGTGTTTCCAGTATACTATGGCATCATCTACGTAGAGCAGTAGCTTTCCATTACAGGACTGTGGGAGGTTGTTTAGGAAGAAGGTGAAAAGTAGAGGGCCTAAAATCGACCCTTGAAGGACACCCGCTAGCACTGATTGCTTGGAGGAGTAGGTGGTGCTAATTTTGACCTGTTGTGTCCAGTCTGTGAGATAGTTTTGAACCAGGTGATAGCCTCAGGGGTGAAGTGAAGGGAGGGAAGGGGAGGGAGTTGAGAAGTAGTGCATGACTGACAGCATCAAATTCTTTGGTCAGATCAACATAGATTGCTCTTGCTATAGACCCCTGTCCAAGCGCCTCGTGTATGTAGGATGTAAATTCGAGTAGGGCTGTGGTAGTGCTATGTCCCGCACTGAAACAGTGTTCTTCATGGCAAAGCAGATTGTGTTTGGCCAGGTAGTTGGTGAGCTGGTCCGACACAATTTTCTCGAGAGCTTTTGAGATGGGGGGAAGAATAGTAATGGGCCTATAGTTACCAAGGGAGGTGGGATCACCATTCTTTAGGATTGGAGTGATAATACCTCTTTTCCAGAGAGCAGGGAATTGACCTAGGCGCAGTGAACAGTTTATTTTTTTTTTGAAATTTAAATTTTATTGAGTTTTATAGAACCAACAATATGTGAGATATAGGCTATTTGACATACTATAAATGGAGCAAGTAAGAAAACAATTAATGAAGTGAACAAAACCTCTAAAAATTAGAGGGAGACAATAAAAAAAACACAAAACTCTCCCTAACCCCCCCCCACTTATCCACCCCCTGCCGCCCCGGAGAGTGCCATAGCGAAAGGGGAAACTGAGACAGAAGAGAAGGGTATTGGAAAGCAGCACCGAACTAACCATAACTGTACAACGGAGGCATATTAAGCAGTAAGTATCAAAGGCTCATCACATATAGAAATTATTTCAGATATAGAGCATATAATTTACCCCATTTCCGATTGAAAGAAGCCAGATGGTTTCTGGAGCTAGCTATTAACTTCTCAGTGTTAAAACAAAGGGACATCTCTTTGAGCCATTCCGAGTATGTGATAGAATCTTGGTCCATTCAATGTCTGAGGACCAACTTTTTGACAACTATAGAAATCAGAGCCATATGGTACTTACGTTCCTTCACCTCAATGTTGGAGTAAATTCCTAGAATACAAACTTCTATGGTGAAGAGCTCTTCTAGCCCCAAAAGTGGGTCTAGATTGTTTGTATTGTGTTCCAGAGGGTGCTACTCTGTCACAATCCCAGAGGATATGCAGCAAGTTCCTTCAGTAACCCCATCGCTGCAAGTTAGCTGATTTGAGTTTACCAAATTTAGCTAATTTAATCTGAGTACAAAAGATTGTTCAGAATGTGGTATTGGATTAGTCTATGGTTGTTCTGGGAAAGTTATTTGTACAAGTCTTTCCAAATCGGTTCCCAGAGAAGGGGAAAGTCCAAGGTAGGAGATATCCAGATTTTAGAGCCCTCCAGGGTATTAGGAAATAGGGCATCCAACAATTGGACATATATGTTGGCTATACAATGGGGATTAATGGCAGCTTCATGGATCTTTTCCAAGAAGGGCCTTGTTTTGGATGGCAAATGTACAGACCCAAATATCTTAAGCATTGAGTGTCTCAATTGAAAGACCTTAAAAATATATTTCTGGGAAATATTAAAGGAAGCTAAAATGTCTTCTGAAGGGAGGAGTGAGTCTTGCGAATATAAAGACTCCACTAGTGAGTTATGGATTTGTGGGAGCCACTCGGAGGTCAACCAATTACCCCCAATTTTAATATTGGGGTTTAAAGTGAGAGGTTGTGCCAGATCCTTAGTATGAGAGGTTTGAAGAAGTTCCAACATTGGGAAAGAATTTTAATGGAGAGACCAATAGTGGATTCCTGTATGGCTACAGGTAGTGTGGAAAAGGAGTAGCAGAAGATATGGGGGGGGGTCATATGTTGTGTTGATCCAGCAATCTAAGCTCCAATTGTAGCCATATTGGTTGAGGTGAATTAAGTTGAGTGATTGACCATTTCCCTATTTTATATAGATGACTAGCCCAGTAATATAATAAGAAATTAGGTAGATGAAGGCCCCCTTTATCTCTAGTTGCGCTAAGTTTGAGAAAGGCCCATCTAGGTTGTTTTCCTTTCCAGATAAAATTGGATAATGCAGAGTGTATTTGTTTAAAGTACAGTCTAGGGAGCCAAATATTTAATAGGTTAAGGGGGTAAAATATCCGGGGTAGAACATTCATTTTGACAATGTTAATGCACCCCCATAGGGATATTGATAATTTTTGCCACCAGTCAAGATCTCTCTGGATCCTTGTCAACATATCATCTAGGTTGAGCTTCTTGACCATTTCTGCCTCACGGGTCAAGTGGATGCCCAAGTATTTAAGCGAGGCTGGGGACCACTTCATGCCAAACTGAGTGAAGCCAGCCTGAAAGGTGATAGAGTTTAACGGAAAAATAATTGATTTAGATAAATTTAACCTGTAGTTCTACACCTGACCAAAACATTCAATAATTTGTAGTACTTGTGCTAAGGATGATTCTGGGTTGGTAAGGTGTAGCAAAATATCATCTGCAAAGACTGACAGAGTTAATGGGAGTTGGGAAATAACACAGCCTGTAACTCATGGTGAGGCTTTAATACTAATTAACAAGGGTTCTAAGTATAAATTAAATAGGTAGGGGGAAAGAGGACAGCCTGGACATGTACCAGAACACAAGGGAAATCGGGAGGAAAAAACCCTGTTGCAGTAAACTTTTGCTGAGGGAGCCTTGTAAATCGTCATGATCCACTGGATAAAGGTGTCAGGGAAGCCCATTCTCTTCAAAGTGGCCCACAAAAAGTCCCAGTTCACCCTGTCGAAGGCTTTTTCTGCATCGAGTGCAACTAGGACCATAGGGGATTGTGAGTCTTGGGCCATTTGAAAGATATGAGACAGGGTTCTCAAGTGATCTGCTGCGGACCTGCCTTGGACAAAGCCGACCTGCTCTGGGCTCAACAAATGCTGCCAAATCTTCTTGATTCTAAGCGAGAGAATTTTGCATAGTATTTTGATATCGTGATTTAAAAGTGAAATAGGTCAGTAACTGGCTGGATCCCGTAAGGCTTTATCTGGCTTCGGGATTAGAATTATCGTGGCTTCTAAAAGAGAGGGGTTGAGACAGTCTGAGGAAAACATGTAATCATATAATTTTAGAAGTAGGGGGGACAGTTCTTTGCAAAAGACTTTATAAAAGTTAGGGGGAAGACCATCAGGCCCAGGGGCCTTGTCCAAAGGCAGGTCTTTAATTGCATCTTCTACCTCAATTAAGGTGACAGGGGCTGATAAAATATCACAGTGGTGTACCTGGAGGGAAGGGAGGTTGACCCCATCCAAAAACTGCTCTATCATATGGGAGGATAGTTGAGAGGTACTCTTGCCATAGATCTCCTTATAAAAAGATTCGAAAATTAGTGCAATATCCCTAGGCAAAATTTTGGTGGTGCCATCATGGGAGTTTAAAGCCGGGATTAATTGTGAGCTCTCCAACTCTCTCAATCTAAGAGCTAGCAATCTTCCGGGTTTTTCTCCGTGGTCCAGATAGCGGGTCTTAGTTTTAAGCATAGCGTATTCTGCTTTTTCTCTTGTTAGATCATTGTATTCACTCCTGAGTTTAATTAGAGCTGACAGATCTTGTGGGGAGTTGGAGTGGAGGAAATTATCTTCGGCTGTCCCAAGTTGGTTGGACATTAGGGTAATTTTGGCCTCTCTTATCTTTTTCCTATGGGAAGTGACCTTAATGAATTCGCCCCTAATAAAGCATTTAAGAGAGCACCAGAGTATGTCGTCCCTGTAGACAGACCCTTGATTGAATTCTAGATAGGACAGGATCTTATCTTTAATTTGGGTGACTGTATGTTCATCCTTTAGAATTTGCGTATTTAATTTCCATGAAGTGTCCCTCTGTCCCTGTAGACCGAGAGAAACCATGATCCATACCAGAGAATGATCCCAGATAACTATTGGTTCTATACCTACCTGATGTGTGTTGCTCAAAAGGATAGAGCTAGTTAAAATGTAGTCAATTCTTGACCACGTTTGATGTACCTGAGAGTAAAAGGAAAAGATGCGGTTATTGGGATTGAAAAGGTGCCAAGGATCGCATAGTCCTAACAGGTGCATAAAATCAGTAAGAGCCTGTTGGGAGGGGGACGAAGGTTTTAACGGCCTATAGGTTTTGTCCATTTCGTTGGATGGGACTATATTCCAATCACCCCCAAGAATGAAAAGGGAGGACAGGAATCTACTCAAACTGTCTGCTAAGAACATTAACAAGTGAGGGTCTCCTCCAACTGGACCGTATATTGCACCAAGTACCACATTGCTGTTGTTGAGCTGGCCCTTGACCAAAACGAATCTACCATCTTGGTTGGTAATACTATCCTCCATTACAAACATGATATGTTGTTTAATTAATATGGCTACCCCCCTGCTGGCGTGCGAGCCACTAGCTGTAAAAATTTGAGTGAACCCCAGCCTACGTAACCCTTTAGCTTCTGAGGCTGCCAAATGTGTTTCCTGCATGAAAACTATATCCACATTTAGTAAAATACAATTATGGAGAACTTGGTGTCTTTTAAGGGATCCTTGACGCCTCTGACATTCCAACTGGCAAACTTAATCGACCTCGCAGCCATATGATATAATACTATGTATAAGAGAGTTTGAGATCCATAACCCCTCTAGTGTGATCAGAAGCATTTGGCGTTCTCCAAGGCACCCCTCCTCTAGAATAATCAGAAGCGTTTGGCACTCTCCGAGGCTCCCATCCCCACCGACCCCACAAAAAATAGCAATTAACAACTAGCCAGTCCACTGGATCAAGAACATGAAATTGTATGATATAAAATCTGTACACAAAAAAAGATATCTTATTACTGTTTAATTTGGATAATAAGGTATACCACCTCCCCATTTATTACTACCCCTAAATATATCTAAAACCCCCCTTAAACTATATACAAACAATCCCTTTAGGTCCAAAAGAACATATCCCAGCCAAACATGTATACTGGATGGGGATCGACCCCAAGGGCTAGCAGACCCAAGCGCAGGTATAGTAATCATCTGCTCATTAAAACCTTTAATACTTAACATTAAAATAAAAACAAACAACCAGAGCAGACAGGGATAGAACAATCTCCTGGGTACTGCTACCCTCTCCCTACATTGCAGGCTACGAGGCAGTTCACCCAAGGCTAGCCAATTATTGCACCCCAACCCAGCACAATTCTTTGGAAGCTTTAACTTCATGGCCCACAGAAAAGGGAGCAGTAAATTAAGATGTCCTACCAGGCATTTTAAAGTACGAAGCGAGCTCGCTGTGCTGGGGTTCTATCACACCTGGGTTGGGTTTAAAAACTCCACCACCAAGGTGCCAGTAGTGAGCAGGCGGGACGTCCCTTTGCGGATTCAGGCGTGTGAGGAGCAAAAAGCTCGGTGTGGAGTATAAGGCCATTGTGTTGCAGGAAAAGGGAGGGGAACACAATATTGATAGGACCAACTGGTCTGTCGGGAAAACTGACCGACGGGAATCATTGGTAGAGAAGTAGTTCCTACCCCCCCCCCGCTCCAGGGCCGAAAAGAAGACCCGCGGCCACCGCCTAACAACCAGGCCGCGCCCGGAGCCCGAGCAGCATAACACCGCCCCAGACAGCAGAAGGATCACCACCAGATAACCACCAATTAAGCAAAACAGCAACCTACAAAAAAAAACAAGCAACAGCACTTATATCAGGTAAGCAGGCATTAAAACTGCACTTGAAGTTCACAGTTCAACCTGCTTTAAACAGGTTGGGCAATTTCTGGGACAGGTCTCCTTTGGCATGGTCCGGCTTCTCAAATGAGTGCCACACTCCATCCAGTAGCACTTGCAGTTTGGCTGGATAATTCATCCGGAATCGAATGCCGGCCGCTATCAGCTTGGTCACTATCGGGTGAAAAGCTCTCCTCTTTTGCCGGGTTTCAAAGGGGAGGTCTTGGGTAATTCTCAACGTGTGGTTTTCCCATAGAATCATTTGCAGGTCTTTGGCTTTACTTAAAATGTGTTGCTTTTCCAGGTAACTGAGCAGCTTGATGATTATAGGCCTCGGAGGGGTACCAGGTGGCGGCTTTGGTTTTAGAGACTGGTGCGCTCGCTCAATATGGTACTGTGGGTTGAAAGGAGAGGGGCCCACTCTCTTGGTCAGGAGCTTTTGGATGAAAATCAGGATATCTGGACCCTCTTCAGCCTCTGGTAGGCCCAGAATTAAGATATTATTTCTTCTACTTCGACCCTCAAGATCCTCTGTTTTCAACTGAAGTTTGGCAATTTGTTGCTTAAGAAGAGTGATTTCAGGGTCGGTTTTCACCCTCCATGATTCCAGGGAGCTGGTTCTGGCTTCAGTACCTCCAACTCTGGTAGTCAGCTAGGCAAGGTCGTTATGCATAGATTTTAACTCCGACGATATATCTTGCAGTGCTGCCCAAAACGGGATTAATTCCTGCAGAAAACGGTCTTCTGTAAAAGAGTTGGAGGGAGAACCAGAGGGGCTGATTTTAGCTCCGGGTCCCACATTCTGGGTCTTTGATTTTTTCAGATGCTTTCTCCAGGGTATTCGATGGTGTGTGCCTGGCCCCGGCAGATTTCATTTCGGCCTCCATGGTCTTCACGGCACCCTGACGCTCCGAATTTAAAATTTGTTTGCAACTCCGATACAGATACATTATTGACTGTTAAGGAACACTGGTGGATGGTTATAAGTTGAAAAAACAGCCACAAAGCCGGCAGAAATACCAAAAATAGCTGGTTGGTAGGAGAGAGCTAATGACTATGCTGCCATTAGGAGCACTGCATCACGTGACCTCTTCGCAGTGAACAGTTTAGAAGTTTGGTGAGGTGAGGCAGGGTTTCATCCAGTGTTAGTCAGAGAATTTTGAGGTCTAGTGAGTCGCTGCTGTAGCATGAGTTGTGCAAGGCTTTGGAGAGGTTGCATTTGGCCTCCTTGCAGGAGATGATAGGCAGTCAGAAGGGAGGGGGGGTTGTTGTGGCAGGAGTGAC
This sequence comes from Neoceratodus forsteri, assembly GCA_016271365.2. Taxonomy (NCBI): domain Eukaryota; kingdom Metazoa; phylum Chordata; order Ceratodontiformes; family Ceratodontidae; genus Neoceratodus; species Neoceratodus forsteri. The sequence continues at coordinate 107,677,769 of CM028136.1, read as the reverse complement.
AGAGGGGCAACTGGAGATAGGGCCAAAGAAGTTTTGCTGGAGGATGTGACTGAGGTCAGAGAATGAGGTGTTCAGGGCATTAGATTTGGTATAGTGGTCCTGGGAGAGGGCTCCAGAGACTTGCAGTTGTGTCGGGGCTGGGGAGATGGTTTTCCCACCAAGTTCCTTAACATTGTTCCAGAAGTTTTTCCCAGAGCCCCATGAAGAGGTGAGTGCTTGGTTATAGTAGGTTGCCTTACCTAGCCGAATGGCCCAGGTGCATTTGTTTCTCTCCTCTCTGTAGAGTTGCCTGTCATGGGGAAGCTGGGAGTTCAGAGCCCTATGCCAGAGGTTGTCTCTGTGGTGCATCTGTTCAAGGAAGGTCTGCAAGATCCACGGAGTATCCCTGTTTTTTATGACCTGCTTTGTGATGGGGGCGAAGATGTCACAGGCAGAGTTGAAGCTGGTAATAAAGGAGGTGAGGGCAGCGTCTACAGTCTGGGCAGTGTGGACGGGTGACCAGTCACAGGAGGGGAGATACATTTTGAGGTGAGAGAGGGCACCTTTTTTGAGTTATCCAAGGATGGCAACTTTAGGGTGGCTGGGAGCGATTTTATTTGACCACCAGCAGGAGATGGGAGAGTGGCCACTTGGAACGTTGGGGAGCACTTTATCTTGGGAGAGGCGGTTGGGAAGATTTGTAAAAATGAGGTCAATAAGAGTGGAAGACCCTGACCTAGGGTCATGCCTGGTGGGGGACTGGACAACCTGGGCAAGGTCATAGGCTTGGAAGGCTTCTTTGTAGGTGGATGATGCTGGAGATAGCCAATTCACATTAAAATCACCCATAATAATCAGTTCGCTCTTGGGGGGGAGATGGGTGATGCTGGATAGAACAGAATCAAAGGCGTGTTTTTGGTTTGGGGGATGTAGACCACCATAATGTATAGTGGTTTACCAGGAGCCAGTGGTTACTTTGATAGTTATGGCTTGGGCTCCATGGGCAGAGTGGGGGCAGGGGACTAAAGTGGGTTGCAGATAAGTTTTAGCATAGATGGCACAACCACCTCCCCTCTTGCCTGTCCAGTCTGCTCTGAAGACGGAGTAGTCACTGAGTGCGACTGAGGCATCTGAGGTATTTTTAGAGAGCGAACTGCATACAAACATTACACAATTAAGCATGTGGCATGCATTCTGCATGTACATAGCACACCTATATTTCTGTAAGGGAAGTCTTGGTCTCTGAGATAGTCTGAATAGAAATAAATTCTAATCACTATAAGGACCCCAGGAAAGCTGCCAATGGCTGGTTCAGAGCAGTATCCACTCAGTTACTTACCTTGTTTATAATTTTGCTAAAAAAAATAATGACTGTTGACTACTGCTTTGTATGCTATGCTAACACATGTTCATTTGAAAAAAAGACTAAATGGTTAAATCAAAAGAAGGTGTGGTAAAACTAAAAAAGGGCTTCTCACAATGATTATTTTTGGGTGCTAGCATCAACACCAAAGAACTCTCACAATAAGCGCACCCCAAAAGACATTGCACTGGATGAAGAAAACCATAATTGATAAAAAAAAAAAAAAAAGAGTTGGATTGTGAAGGTTTGGTTTTGGCATAGCACCTCAAAGAATTTAGGTTACACATTTTCAAAGCTGCTCATGATGAAAGCAATCTTTAAATTGTTCTAGTTACTTGTTTCAGCCTTACATACAGTAACACAGATCACTAAGGCATGCTTGCTACAGGCTCTATGATGCCAAGTCGACAACTAGCTCATCAACTGGCATTGCAGCACCAGGCTCCCTGTTGACTGAGAAATGCAGTCAGCAGAGAGCAACGTACAGCAGGGTCCATTGTTTTCTTCAGGGTGCTTCACTCCTGAACACCCCACAAAGGGGGCTCTGCCCCCACAACCCCCCCTTATGTATACCAACTCCAGGTCAGAGTTGGTTCAGGAAGAGGTGCAAGATGGGTAGAGTATTGATGGGTCATAGGCAGATACCCTACAGCAACTTGGCGCTGTTGTCGGCAGCAGCATGTCGCTGTAGGGGCTTGCTGTGGGAAGTGTATACCTCATGTAACGCTCTTTTTTTCTTAAGAGATTTAAAGTTCATAGATCCACATTAATCTCAATTTTAAAATTAAAAAGATTTTAATCCCATTGGGAACTCTCATTTATGTTTAATATTTATTTTGGTTAACTTATAAGGGTGTTGACTCTACCCCTTAGAAGGTTAACACACCAACTATTTTGTTCACTGTCTAGTGATAACAAATGGTATTCCCTAATAAAAATATTGCTTCCTTGTTGATCCCAAATGGGAGGAGTTTTGTTGGTTATTTCAGTAGTAGTAGTAGTACTAGCAGCACTACAGCAAGTAGTACAGCAGTAGTAGTAGTGATGGTTTTTATTTTTATAAATGTCACCCCTCCAGTGCTCAAAGTGCCTGCAGCCAGTACAGATTAAAGAAATATCACAGAATAGCAACTTAAAGAAAACAAATACATATAATATGATTCAATGCAAAGAATATGCAAAAAAATCTTACATAAGTCAGCCTAACTTCTTAAAAACAGAAAAACAAAACAGAAAGCAAAAAATAATAAAACTACATCAAATCTCTCAAACGCCAAGAGCATGAGTTGCCAGTAGTATGATGTGCATCTTTTATCTAGGTTTAAAAATATTCACATAATTTGCAGTGTGGATGTTCCCTGGAAGGGCATTCTAGAGGACTGGGGTTGCCTCAGCAGAAGCTCTTTCTCCTCTAGACTTAAGCTTAGATGATGGCACTTGAGGCAAACCCTGTATTCTGGATCTCACAGCTCTGGTGAGAATGTGTGGAGAAAGCAGCTTGCTGAGATATTGGGGCCCATCCATTTGGGGCTTTATATGTTATAAAATGATCCCAGAAATCATTCTGCCACCAAATAGGCAGCCAGCCCAGGACCTGTAGTGACAGTGTAATGAAGTTTGCCCTTTAAGGAGCAGACCAAATTGTCCTGGTGGACCCCTCCCTTTGTGACAGAGATGGTTTGCTCAGAGGGGGTGAGGTAGCCAGAGGGAGAGGGAGCCACAGGACAAGAGACAGGTAGACAGGAAGGGGAGGAGCCAAAGAAGGGGAGCAAGACAGGGATAGGTGAAAAGGGAAGTAGGAGGGACAGAAATACTGGGTACGTAATGGCCAGCACAGAGGGATACAGCCTCTTTTGCTGAAGATTTTGTTGGTGTTAACATCAATAGGTCTACAGCACATCAGATTTGCCTTTTTGGATCTAGCTGGCATTTTTTTGTTTGAGGCGTCAGCTGGGCTAAGGTTTGTGCACCAGGAGTGATTTGGGAAGGTAAGAAAAAAAAATGTGTGTGGGTTTGTATAAGGCAGGAGTTGTGGGGGCAAGCACGATATGTTGGCTTTAGAATGAATGCAGAGCTAAAAAAAAAAAAGCTGGTGGTTGGGTTGGGGAGTTTGGCCTTGCAGTACAGAAGCTGGAATGAGAGTGCGTAGTAAGGAGCAGAATTTGTCTAGAGCCAAGGATGTGAAGCAGTGACCGAATTGGTCCTGATTGAGGGGATGGGAGCAAGGAGCTGTAGGCCGCAGAGCGACCATAGCCACAGAATTGGGCTATGTTTAGGTGAGTAGGAGGCATTTGGGAGGTGGAAAATAATGAGAGAGAGTGGACTGCACTCATGCAGGTGGTCCATCCTGAGAACAAGATGAAACAAAGGTGAGGTGAAATGAGTAGCAAGTTCAGAGTGATTTGGCACAGTTGGACGTTGGAGAGCGATTTGAAGGATGAGCGACAAGAGGCCAATCACAGGCACTTCTTTATAAGTGAGTGCACTGGCTATCCGTGGGGGAGAGGAATGGAGAGTTTCAAAAGTGGGGGTAGGGCACTGAGCTGCACCACAAAACCCACATCAGGGTGGGTGGTTATCAGAAGGAGCCAGGAAATTGACCTGCAAGAAGAGCCTAGCGAAGCGAGGCCAAGAGGTTGGGGAAAAAACGGCATCTGACATCACACTACGTGGACTTGCGGAGACAGTACTTCTCCTGTGGTGTAAAGGCCTAGTTACAGAGATGGATCATCCAAGCGTACTGTTTTCTAGGCTAGCTTGCACATAATTTAAAAAGGGGTTTTCTCAAGCAGTACGGTGGCATAGAGTTTAGCATGCTTGGCTTTAATGAGGGCAAGTTTGGCATTGGGTCCACTTGGTTATGGGGTGGTGAATACAGGATACAGGGCCTAGGAAAAAAGCAGACCAGGGGCTTTCAAGGCTGCAGCCTGCATAGAGACTGGCAAGTTACAAGAGACAAGGACAGATAAATTTTGAGCGGTTTAAAAAAAAAGTTTGTACCAGGAATTACTGGAAATGATGTGGGGGGATTATGGGGACAGAAGAAGATGATTTTTCTGGCCGGCATTGGCCTAGGGTGGTATGAGATAATCTGCAACAAGAGAAAATGGGGGGTGAGCGGAAGCACGTGGCCAGGGCCCAGAAAGGGTGACATCACAGCACAGAGTTGGGCCTGCCTGTCACAAACATGGGAGAGGCTGGTTGTTGCAGGAGGGTGTACGAGGGATTGTGTCCAGAATGCATTTCTGAATTTTTGTTTCAATTCTGCAGAATTCTGAGAGCATTCCATGTATTTGTTGTAAAATCATTTCAGGTTGTTGCCCTTGTTATTTTTAGTAAATAGGAACAACTATGGGCCTCCTCACTCTAGATCCTTCAAGTTCTTAATATGAATCTTAGTATGAATCTTAGTACAGGTATTGATGGTTGACCGTGGTTTTAGGATGACAGGGGCATGGGTGGGGAAACCCTCAGGTTTATAACTTGGGGGGACCCCGCTTATGGCCTCAGGCCAGGTGCATATCCTGGGCATGGTATTTGATGAGGGCCTGACCCTAAGGGCGCAGGTGTCAGCTGTAGTCAAATCTTCCTTTTCCATCTAAGGAATATAGCTCAGGTGAAACACCTGGTCTTGCCCGAAGATCTTCCTACCCTGGTCCTTGCCTTTGTCACCAATCATTTTGATTACTGCAATGCCCTCTATCTAGGGCTACTGGTGGTGGACATCCACCACTTGCAGTTAGTGCAAAATGCGACAGCCAGGCTGTTGACTGGAATCTCTAGATCCAGTCACATGGCACCTGTGCTGTGTGAACTGCACTGGCTGCCTATACAGTGGTAGATCACCTTCAAGGTCACATTGCTGACCTATAAGGCCCTACATGAGTCGGGACTCCATTATCTGAAAGAACTCCTGTTTTCTTCCCACCCCTCCCGCTCACTTCAATCCTGTGGGATTGCTAGAGATTCCTGGTATCCCTGAAAACATCTGGAGGAAGATCTTTTGCCTTTATGGCACCTACCCTGTGGAATTCTCTACCTTGCCAGATATGAGATAGCCTGACCGTGAAAGGATTTAAAAATTCCTTAAAAATGTATCTGTTTAACCAAGTATTTTCCGGCTTTAACTGGTGGTCGTTACTGCTTTGTTATCAGTTTTATTGATTTTAAATATTGTTATTGTATTGTAAAGGTCTCTGAGCTCAGGAAGGGCACCTTTTATAAATACATCTTACTTTATCTTACCTACCTTTCAGTAATATGATATGGTGGCTATGCTGTCTATTGGTTCAGAGCTGTCATGTCTCAGGTGAGCCTTGGCTCACATGAGCTTCTAAAATGGACATTTTCTGCACTCTCATTACTTTGCTGGTGACATAGAAATCACATATTGAACTGTATAGGGCAGGGGTTGTTGTTTAGCTCTTATCTGTTCATGGGGAGTTAGACCCATGTGTCTACCTCTACCTTCTGAACCCTTGTGCATATCTACATCTCTTCCTCCATTTACTGCACCTCTCTTATGACTGTCTCTATTCTTTCCATTTCTGAGCCTGCACTGTCCTCTTTCACTTGCTTTTGGACACAGTTTCATGTGTTTATGTGCCAGCCCATCACTCTCCTCCTCCTCCTCCTCCTCCTCCTCCTAAACTGCCTTTGTTCTGGGGAGATGCCTTTGCATTTTAGACTACTTGAGTGGTGCTGTGTCTCCCAATCATTAGCCTTTGAATTGTCAGCATCACTGGTGCCTTATCAGACTCCATCTCTGTCTCCATCTCTTCTGCTTTATCATCTAGCACTGCATGTTGATGACTACCACTATGTGCAACACTCCCTACAATCGTCTAATGTCACCTTCCATCTTTAGTACCTCATCCTGAGAATATTCCTCCTACAGGATGCAAGCGTGGTGACCCAAAGATGGTAAGATGGATGTTAATGTGTGCTGGGTTTCCACATCAATAAAAAAGGGGTTAAAAAAAACAACTGTGTTGATGACACCAGTAATTTGAATGCAAATTACTAACACAGGCCCCAAATAGGTAGATGGTGGCACCTGACAAAGAGAGGCAGGAGTCAGAAATAAATTCCAAATACTGCTCATGATTTTATTCATACAAAATGGGAAGGGAGCATGGTAACAGGGAACACTTTTCCCCACTCTCCTGAATGACAAGAACTGTAAATCCAATGACTGTAACAGCTTTGTTTTATGAGCAGTCTACACTCTACACCCTGCATGAAGGTGACTCTATGCACACTTGCAATAATCAACTGTAACAGCTCTGCTTTATGAGCGGTCTGTACTCTAAGATCAGTAAATTACTATGCAGTTTTCTAATACTACCCTGAGGTGCACCTCTACCTAGGGCCTGTTACCTGAAGTACTCCACTTTTAGGAACTGTAAACCATGTTACTACAAGACTCTACATCAGTCATAAGAAGCAGTTCATGCACAGATGAGGTTTCTCTGTCGTTGAGAAGGAAATGGGTTGCAGGCTATGAAAACACAAAGGGAACACTGGGCTGAAATGGGTTAACAAATAAAGGGATTGCAGAGAGGATTTGAAGAGGTCATGAGCCTCTTAGCCACACTCCACCTCTCTAGGGTTGCCAGAATTTCAGAACAATGCAAAGATTTCCTCGGCTCAAAACCCACTGAGGGCCGCCGGAATTGGAACACAATAAATCTTGCCACAGCCCACTTCTGGGCTGCTGGAGAAGAAGAAGATTCTGCACAACCAACCAAAGTCCTCTTCTGGACTGCTGGGTGAAGAAGAAGAAGATTCTGAACAACTAGCCACAGCTCTCTTCTGGACTGTCAGGACACAAAGAAGATGCTGAACACCCAGCCACTGCCCTCTTCTGAACTGTTGGGCACCAAGGCTGGATGAGCCAAGGACTACATAAAATACAAAACATTGATATGAATGATAAAACAAAACAAGCATTTGTCAATGCTGAATGTTGTCTAGCTGACATTGGCTTTGGTAGTGCCAGAGGCAGAGATGCATGATAGGAATGGCAGTGAAGTATTGAGATGGCAACCCACCTCACCCTGTGAGAGTGACAGGCATTGGGGTGTGCCTTTGGGTCATCACCTATAATGCTCATGCCATTGTACGTTATCCTACCCTGTAGACACTGACAAGTGTTGTGGTGTGCCTTGGGGTCTTTGGGCATTATACTTACCCTATGTCATAAGGAAATATGCTGACATGGGTGCAGTATTGGAGAATGGGGTGAATTTTGTGGCCAAACAGTGCATGGCACACCACGATGCCTGTCAGTGGCTGCAGGATGGGGGTGGGGGTGCAATGGCATGAACATTACATCCATTGATCCCAAGTCACAGCCCTGGCGCCTGTCAGTTTGTACTGGGTGGGGAGCTACAGTTGGAAACCCTAACACCGTAGGGGTGTGGTGGTAATTTCATTCCAGATTTTCAACATGGGCTGTTTGTGAGGCCACCTCAAGAGAAGTGGCACAATCAGTTTGTGAGCTGAAAGGTGGTTTTGCACAGCAGCTATGCCATTTGGCGACACAGGGATGAAAACACATTTTGGGCAGGATGTGGAGAATGGCAACTGTATTGTTCATGAGGAAGCATAAAAAATGGCAACATTGAAAATCTGAAGTGAAAATATAAAAAATTAGTGAAGTCATTAGCATGCATAGAAACTGTGCAACACACGGCCATAAACCAATTATTTGTGGGAGCTTGTTAGCCACATTTTTAACATAGGCATTTTGGGACCTCCCCTCATAAACAGTGACGCTGTGATTTTGTTAATTAGTTACAAAAGTTGATTTCCCACAGCGACCACGCCATTGTGGGCCATGGGTGCGGAAACACATTTTGGGCAAGATGTGAAAACTGACAGCTGTACTGTTCATAAGGAGGTGTGAAAAAATGCCAGTGTTGAAAATCTGGCATGAAAATATTGCAAATTTGCGAAGTTACAATGGTGCATGGAAACTGTGCAATGCAGGCTTGCAACACAGTCATTTTATGGACTTTCAGCAGCAAATTTTCAACATAGGCATTTTAGGACCTCTGCTCATGAACAGTGTCACCTTCGTTTCCTCACACTGTCTCGGAAATTGATTTCGCACAGCGATCGTGCACTTCTGCACCGGACATGCAAAAATACATTTCGGCCAGGATATGTAAAATGACAGCTGTACTGTTCATAAGGAGGTGTGGAAAAATGCCAATTGTGAAAATCTGGAGTGAACATATTACAAATTCACGAAGTTACGAACGTGCATGCAAACTACGCAATGCACACTCGGAAAACATTCATTTTATGGACTTTCATTACCAAATTTTCAACATAGGCATTTTAGGACCTCTGCTAATGAATAGTGTCACTGTCATTTTCATAATATGTCTCGAACACAGATTTCCTACAGTGACTGCGCTATTCTGCACCAGAAGTGCGAAAACACATTTCGTCAGGAGGTGAAAAATGACAGCTGTACTGTTCATAAGGCGGTACAGAACAATGACAATGTTGGAAATCTGGAGAGAAAATAGTATAAATTCATGAACTTATGAGCACGCGTGCAAACTGCGCAACACATGTTCATAATACAGTCATTTTATGGAGTATCGTCACCAAGTTTTCAACATAGGCATTTTAGGATCTCTGCTCATGAACAGTGACACTGTCATTTTCGTAATCTGTCCTGAACATTGATTTCCCACAGCGACCACACTATTCTGCACTGGGAGTGCAAAACAACAATTCTGTCAAGATGTGAAAAATGACAGCTGTACTGTTCACAAGGAGGTGTGGAAAAAATCTGGCATCAAAATATTGCAAATCCACGAAGTTACGAGTGTGCGTGGAAACTTCGCAACGCATGCTCGTAAAACAGTAATTTTTTTGATTTTTCCCACCAAATTTGCAACATAGGCTTTTGAGAGCTCACCTCATGATTTCTGGCACTGTCATGGTGTTAATTAGTCCCAAAAGGTGATTCCACACAGTGACCACAAAATCACCTTTTGGGACCGATTAATGCCATGACAGTGAAAGAATTCATGAGGAGGAGTCCCAAAAACCCCATGTTGAAACTTTGGTGCCAAAATTCAAAAAAATGCCTCAGATATGCATCAGAGTTGAAGACACCCTATTTATTCCATTATACAACTTACCGGCATTTCCTTAGTTCGCAGTCAGCTTTGAAGAGTGCAGATGTGTTCCTGGTCCACTGAAGATCATCTCGCCGGACTCTGCAGTAAGTATGGGGTGGGGGTGGGTGTGGGGAGGCAGGGTGCTCAGTGGGTGGGTGCAGATTGTGGGGGGGGCAGGGAGACGGCGACGGCGAAGGACCGTTTTTATTTTACAGGGTTAAACAAAAAAGGCGTCATGGGATGGTTTCCATTTTTCAGGTGAGATTTCCCTAGCATGCCACCTCAGTGTTTGTGGGTGGGCGGTGCTTTAGCCGATGGGGAATTGGGCACCCTCATCAGCACATAACAAATGGGGGGAGGGTGCATGATGTCGACGGGGAGTAGGCTGCCCCATCAGCAAAGAAAAACTATTTGGGGGGAAGCATCATGCCAAGGGGGACTGGGCACCCACTCAGCAGTCAACAAGAGGGATGAGACACATTATGCCTATGGGGAGTGGGCTCCCCCTTCGGCATTGTGACAGGCAGCAGCGGCAGCAGTCACTGCTGCCATGTTGCCTGCACCACGAGAGGTGTGTAATGGTCACACTGCATGAAAGCTTTGCTCTCATTGCAGCGGACCTTTCTTTGTTGTGATGGTCACATTAGGCATGCATGAGGTCAGTGCCTCCTACTGCCTGATTGGGGAATGACGGACACCTTCTGATGCATGCCCTGCATTCGCCCAACAGTGACGCATGAGCCAACATAAAATGGATGGTACATTTGTACTGAGCCAGGCCGTACACTGGGGAACTGAGGAATGGAAACTAATAAACAGGACCCTACAACAGAGATGACTATGGCATGGTTCCTTTTACATCTGTTGCTGGCTGCTTCAGAGCTGCACAAGATGATTTCTGGAGTACTTGAGAAGACTGATCTGGATACACAATGGTGAAAGAATTCTAGAAACCTGCTAAAGACTGATTCAAACTTCTTGTAACACTGAAATGCTGGCAACAAAGCAATACTTTCTGGCTTCTTTACTGTTTGTAGCAATAATAGCAATGCAAATAAAGTCTCAGTTCTTGTTACAGTGGTCAATTATACAGTCCTAATGTCCAGACCACAGTAAATATACAGATGCTGTAATTCACTTTTCTGGGTGAACCCTAGCTCTGGTGGACCTAACTAACAGGGGTCCTTCTGACTAGATCAGGTTCTTCCTATTACTGCAGTTCTGTATGGCTAGCTATACTTCTTAAACATCCTGGATCACTAATGATGCTGGGCCCCTATAACACCTTGGGAATCTAAATGGCTAGCAGTGGGTCTAACTCGCCCCTTTAAGTAGCAGTGGGCCTAACTCACCCTGTTAGGTAACAGTGTATGGTACAGTAGGCATAACTTGCCTTTGAGTAACAGTGGGCCTAATTTGCCCTTTAATAGCAGTGGGCCTAACTTTCCCTTTAATTAGCAGTGGACCTAACTTGCCCTTAGTTAGCAGTGGGCCTAACTTGCCCTGTGGGTCTTGGGCCCCTTGCCCCTTTAAAAAAACATTTGGGCCTGTCTTACCCTTTTAAGCAATCGCTGAGCCTCTTCTGGGTTAGCCCCTTTTAAACAGCAGGGCTTTTCTTATTTACAGGGAGCCTTTAAATCACTGGGACTCCCTGTAGTTGGGCCCCTTTAAGTCCCTGGGCCTCCCTTTGACTGGGCCCCTTTAAGTCACTGGGCTTCCCTTCTGGACAGAGGCCCCTTTTAAATCAATGGGACTGCTCCAGTATAAGTCCCTTTTAAGGCCTGAGCCACCTCATATTACTCTGGCCTCTTTTACTGTGCTATTCCTCAGACTAAATAGGGTTTCTGCACCCTTTTATACATATTCATGAGTCCTCAGTAGCTTTAGTGCTGGATCCCTCCCTGAGTGTCACGCCACACTGAATATTTAGTTATGCAAATGGGCCTTCCGTGGCCTTTCTTTCTCAGCTCTGAGCCACCCTGTAGCTTTGTGCTTAGCTCTAATAATTAAACAAATTAACAAACTTTTCTCTTTGTTTGAGGCAGACGGCATGTTACAGTGTACTACTGCCAACACATCACACTACCAAGAGACAGAAGAGGTAAACAGAAGGTGGGAGGTGCCTGCTCAAAGTGGGAGGGAAATTGTAGTCAGGTACCGGACATCAGGGGACCTTGCAAGGTCCTGGGACAGCACGAAAAATGCGGCAGCACTACCACTACCTCTGTGGGACTGAAACTGTACTTTTTAAATAAAAATAAAAAAACAGGGCACCAAGCCCTACTGGGGGACAAGAGGATGTCTCTCCACTTCCTGACGGCTCATCATGGCACCGCGGACCAAACGACACATGCAGGTAGAAGTTCTTCAGTTACTGGAGGCAGAGGGGCACACAGCAAAGCGCTTAGAGACAGCTTCAGCCCTCCTGGCAAGCTCTTCTCATCCCTTCTCGCTTTCTGTGTCCACTGTCCTGCACAGTCACCATGATTCTCTCTAACAGCTAATTATTTTTTTTAAACTGTACACTCTGGGTTCTGATTCTGGAAGGCATGGCAGGTGCCACACATTGGGTGATCCATCTGCTCAGCCTGGCATTCTATTTATTGCAGCATGGCATTACACTTAACTTTTGCATTATTTCTGCACTATTTACAATATTTTAGGTAGGATTTGAACAGGATTTTGGTGCTGGCATTGTAAACTGGGCACCTGAGCATTTCTTGAGCACTTAGACATGTTTGCGGCACCTTTCTACTTTACTGAGGCACCTATAAAGCTGAGGAAGTTTCTATTTTTTTTTTATTTCTGTGATGACCCCAACCCTGGGGCACTACAGATTCAGGCCTGCCAAATTATACATGTCCTCATGTATCCCCCAAAATTTCTTTCTATAACTTCTATTGCATTCAAATGACTTAATGTGCTTCTGTTAGATGTGGAACATCTCCAAAGCTTTAAATTGACTGTACAACAGTTTCTTAACTCTATTTCTATATGAACTTTAAAAGTTTCAATACAGTTCTTTTATCTAAGATCTATAAATTCTATAAATTACTTGAGAATGAGCTATCACAATTAAAACTTTCTTAACCTCTAAGGTAACTTTAATAACTCTAAAGAACATGAACTAAACTAATGTGACCATGTTGGGATAACTCGCTGTCATATTGTGTTTCAAGATGCACAACTAGGGACTATCCATGAGAACTCTTCTAGGAAGAATTCCAAAATTGATTCTCTGAGATCTGCCAGGCAGAGTACATGAAAGTTCGGTAGAAACAGATTCTATTGCTATGGTATTTTCAGGTGTCAATCTTTCAAGACAGTCTGATTTAGCAGTATTTGAATAATTCCAGGGATTGACATACAAGTCTGTTGGGGTTTCTAGTTTAGTCAGGGTAAGATCTCTGGAAGGGTATTCTTCGCTCTTTGTTGGCTTGGAGTCAATATCAGCTGAAGGATCTGATCCTACACAAAACATGTATGGCTTTTACAGGTTTCTGTGAACAATCTTGATACCTTTTCCAGTTTCTTCTTGGATCTTGTAAACTGGCAGTTCTCTACATGGTATTTCTGTTATGAGATATATTTCAGGTTCCCACTTGGAAGCTAATTTTGCAAGTCTCTGAGTTCTCTTCAGTAATACTCTATCTCCAGTCTGTAATAGACTTGTGTTGGCTTTGGCATCATATAGTGTCTTTTGTTTTAGTCTCAGTTGAGTGATATGTTTATCTAGGATTTGACCTGCCTCCTGTAATATATTACTGTGCTCCCTTACCCAATCTGTGCATTGGTTAAGAGTAGAAGTGGCTTTCAAATCTATGTCGAGTACTAAGTTCATAGGTAAACGATCATGACATCCAAATAGTAAATAGTAAAACGTATATCCAGTTGAGCTCAGTATAGTGTTATTGTAAAGATAAGCTCATTCAGGAAAATGCTAGGCCAATAGGGGCATCAATGTTCAGGTAATGCTCTCAGCATATTAAGTAAGGTTTGATTAGCTCTTTCGCACGATCCATTAGCTTGTGGATGATAGGCAGTTGTACGAATCTTTTGACTCCCATACAAGCTACAATGTTCGTGGAATAGTTGTGACTCAAAGGCAGTTCCTTGGTCAGTTAAGATTCTGGTTGGGAACCCATATGGTTGGACAAAGTACTTGAGAAATATCCCTGCAGTGCTCTTGTTGGTAAGATCAGAAACTGCTGCAGCTACAATGAACTTAGAATAATGATCCACCATGGTTAAAACATAACTGATACCATTTCTGCTATGCTCAAGTTTCAAATGATCTAAGGCGACCAATTCTAAAGAAGTGTGACTGATAACTGGTTACAGAGGAGCTTTTTGATCCGTTCTACTGCTTCTCTTTAGATTACAGGTAGGGCATTCTTCATACCATTTCAGAATTTTGGGTTTCATTACTGCCCAATAGAATTGCTTTCTTATATTGGCTTCTGTCTTTTTACTTCCAGAATGTCCAGACTTATCATGATAGGCTTCTAAAACTGGTGCATTCTCTTGTGTTACAATTATTTGTGTGCACTCACAATGGGTGTGAGGGTCTCTGCTTAGGCGCATTAACTTAGAGTCTTGTATGATCAACTGGTTTCTGTGTCACCACAATTTTGTCAATTCAGGGTTTGCATCTTTCTTAAATATAGGCTCAAGACCTTGGTTATTGTCCAACAGATTTTTAATTTGTAGTAACACAGGACTCTGGTTCTGGAGCTGGATCCATAAATTGTCTTGTTCTGCAACATGCATAGAAGGAGTAGAATCAGATTTGGTTATTGTAATAGGACTGACCTGACAACATTTGTGTGCCATCTCTGTTGGGACTTGTTAGAATGCAGGCATTTCCACATCTTCTAAAGCAGAATCATCATATTCAGTTTCTGTTTACTGTGACAATCTTGACAAGGTGTCAGCGTTGGTATTACTTCTTCCTGTATGATATTTTAATGTGAACTGGTAATTGGGCAAACGTGAGGCCCATCATTGCTCCAATGCTTCCAATCTGGCTGTGTTTAAATGAGCTAAAGGATTATTATCTGTGTACACAGTAAAAGATGTGGCGGCTAGGTAATGTCGAAACCTTTCTGTAACTGCCCATACTAAAGCAAGGAATTCCAATTTAATTGAGCTGTAACATTTGACATTTTGTTCTGAACCTCTGAGACTGTGGCTAGTGTAGGTGATAACTCTCTCTACTCCTGACTGTTCTTGTGCTAGCACAGCACCAAGACCTAAGTTGCTGGCTTCTGTGTATACCTTGAAGGGTTTGGTATAATCTGGGTAGGCCAAAATTGAAGCTTCTGTCAAGGCTTGGCATAAACCATCAAAAGTGGTTTGATGACTGAGAGTCCAAGTGACTTGCTGAGTTTTGGATGTGCACCCTGCTGTTGATCCTGTAAGCAACTCGTGTAGAGTTGTAGCTAGTCAAGCAAAGTTTTGAATGAATTTTCTGTAGTATCCAGTGAATCCAAGGAATTTTCTGACATCTCTAACTATAGTGGGTATAGGCCATTCTTGTAGGACTTGTAATTTCTCTGGATCAGGTGCTACTCAGTCCACTGAGACAATGTGTCCTAAGTAGATGACTTGTGGTTTCAAAATGTGACACTTGGATGGTTTGAATTTGAGTCCATACTGGGTCAATCGTTTGAAGACTTCTGCTGAATTCTTTAAGTGATCCTCATGGTTCTTCAAGTAAATAATGATGTCATCTATATACAAGAGCAGTATGTTGATGTTACGACTTCCTAAACAGTGTTCTACTAGATGCCGAAAAGTACCTGGTGCATTGCATAATCTGAAAGGCATGCAAGTGAATTTGAATAAGACCATTGGAGTGACAAAAGTTGTTTTCTCAACATCTAAAGGTGCAATTGATAATTCACAGTAGCCACTGGTTACATCCAAAGTAGAGAATGTGGCTGCTGATTGCAGTACAGTAAGAAAGTCTTCAGTCCGATGCAGGGGGTGTGCACCCTTATGGATTATATTATTAAGCTTCCTGTAATCCACTCAGAAATGGATTTTTCCATCCTTCTTTTTCACTATTATCACTGGTGCAAGTCCATGGACTATGGCTTTCTTGAATAACATCAGCTTCTTTCATCTCTCTAAGCATGTCTTTTACTGGTTGGTACATAGTAGGTGGAAGAGGTTGAAATCTCTCAAAGATGGGTGTATGATTATGGGAATGTCATGTTGAACTCCTTTAGCCAGTATGAAATCTAAAGGATGCTTGCTAAAAGCTTGATGATACTGAACTGCTACTTGTTGGACATCTTCTTGCTGGGCATCTGTAGTGTGAGTCATACCAATGTCAAATTCTTTCAACCACTCTGGTAAATCATTGTTCTTGAAGTCTGACTGGTGTCCTGACTGCAGAAACAGTTGGGGTCTGGCAAAGGCTGTGTGAACCTGCTTTTGCTGAGCAGATGGGGAAAGGATTTTAGTTGTTGGATAAGCTTTAAATTCTCATCAGTCTGTGGACATTCAGGCAGGAGTGCTGACTTGTTTAATAAGTGCTGTTTGGTGTTGGGGGGTCCATAGTGGAAGCTGGATATTCATTTATCTTTCCTACAGGTATTGTGAGCAACTTTCTGGAGTATCTGTCTTTCTCAGCCAGGATCAATTTACAGCTAATTGGGTCTTAAATACCAGGGCTTGTCACATAGCAGTACTGAAGAAACAGTTGTAGTCTGGCAGAGGTTGCGTGAACCTGCTTTTGCTGAACAGATGGGGAAATGATTTTAGTTGCTGAATAAGCTTTACATTCTTATCAGTCTGTGGCCTTCCGGGCAGGAGTGCTGACTTGTTTAATACAGTGTATGTGTGGGACCTTCCTCCAGAGGAGGTTGCAGTTCTTGGAGGTGCAGTGAGGGGCAGACACAGGGCTGATACACTCTTGTGAGAGTCAGTGTGGACCCTAATCCCACCCACCCCACCCCTCCTTCCACAGAGCACAGATCATTTGTATGGGAACACCTGCTCTGCAATTGGAGGAAGATGCTTCAGATGCCACTCATGTAGTTATATCCAATAATGCAGCCAAGGTACAGGGAAAAAGCATAGGTAGGTCTCAAATAGGAGTGCAGCATCCACAATGAATTGCTGAGTAGTGTGATAGTTGAATATTGTTGAGGGCCTTCAACTGGAATATATCAGGTAAACTTTCTGTTTGAGGCTGGGCTAGGATTAGTTGGTTATTTGGCCTAGAAAAGACTGCTGTGATGATGGGGAAGGGACTGCATATCACTAGAGCAGGTATCTTTGGGAGGGTGGTTGGGTGCACAGGGTGTGGTGTGGCCATGATACTGGACTGGGCCTGGAAGTCTGGGGGATGCCCAGTGTGCTACCAACTGGCACAGCTTAAGTAGGAGGTATAGGGATACGAAGGCAGCTGGGGGTAAGGGGGGATTGGAGGGGTAGCAGGCAAGTGGTCACCTACATGGAAGCACTAGATGCTGGGGCCACCCAAGCTAGGGGGAGTGAAGAGAGATGCTCACACTAGGAGAGGAGGGAAGGAGGGTACATGGGGGTTCTAGGGAACCCTGGCAGGTGGGGCCCAAAAGGTGGACATTTCCATAGCAGTAGGCAAGAGTCTGGGGGTTTCCAAATGAAACCAAGAGGGGCAGTAGGGATAGGGGGCATTGGGGGATGGGCTAAGGCTCACAAATTGTTTTAACCCTCTGAGCCCATTGGTAGAAGAGGGGGTGTGTGGGGGAGGAGGATGATGATGCTGCTGCTGGTGAAGCTGGGGCAGGGATGGATAGAAAGGGTAAAGGGGCAAGAGGCAGGGGCCCAATAGATGGGGCCCTGGAAAGGATAGGGGAAGAGGGGTGGGGGGAGAAGAAAAAGGATCAGTGGAACAAGGAGGAGGCTGAAGGTATGGAACAGGGGAGCACGACAGTCAGGAAGGCACAAGATGTAAATGGGATGATAGTGAGCAGAAAGCCAAGTGGGCAAACAGATAGGACAGATGGATTAGTAAGGAGTGAGGAAAGAGAAGCAGAGAAAGATACTCCAGTGGGGAGATAAAGAATGCCAGGACATGGGTGGAGGAGGTGACCAGGGACAATAGTGAAGGGGCTACCTTCGACACCCAGATTGTGGGAGGTGCGAGAAGCCAGTTGAGGAAAGAACCCGGATGAAGGGATGAGGAGGGGCATGGAATGAGGGGGACCCCAAGGGGTGAACAGGGAGGCAAGGGGGAGGTTAGAGTACTGCTATTGGGGGACTCCATGATCAGAGGCATCCAGTGGGAGAGGCAGGAGGTGGGTAAAACCTGTCTGATCAGAACCAAATGCGACCCAGGCCTGATGGTGCACAAGGCCATGCATGAGTTGTATTCACTGGCAAGGGAATGAGGGGGGACCTCAGACATTCTAGTGCACTTGGGAACAAACAACATAAATGGTAATAGTGAACTAGAAATTCAGGCAAGGTTCCAGGAGTTGGCCAGGGTATGCCTTTCCATAGGCTGTAAGACCTTTTTGGAAATCCTGCTTGTGCCAAGGACTAGTGGGGAAAACAAGATGAAGAATAGGGAGATAAATCAGTGGCTTAGGAAGTGGTGTGGGGAATTGGGATATGTCTTGGTGGGGGACTGGGGGGAGACCTGGGAGGATAAGGGGCTGTACGCTAGGGACAGGCTGCACCTTAATTTGGAGGGGAAGAAAATCCTTAAGCTCAAACTAGCTGGGTTCATCAGCGAAAGGTGGGGTTTAAACTTGTGAAGGGGGTATCAAAAAAGGGGCAGTGCCAGCAGGTACAATAATTGAGGGACAGGGTCTCCACTCCTCTAGGGGGCTAGGGAGAGATGGAAATTGGTCACCAGGTGGGGTGCAGGAGCTGAGAAATGGGAGCTCAAGGGGGAGAAAGGAGAGGAGGGAAAAGGGTGAGAGTGGTCCTGATAAATGCCAGGAGCTCAGGAAATAAAATGCCTGAGCGCCAGGTGATGCTAGTTGAGGGGGAGGTAGATGTGGCAGCAGTCACTGAGGCCTGGGCCACTCAAGGGCACCAGTGGGACCTAAATCTGGAGGGCTACACTATGTTCAGAAAAGATAGGGGGGAGGGAAGGGGGCTGGTGTAGCACTGTTAGTCAGAAATGGCACAGGTATTGGAGGGATAGAGGAGGCAGAGGGGAATGTGGAGGGTATTTTGGTCACCTTGCTGATGCAAGGGGGTAAGAGAGTAAAGGTCGGAGTGGTATGCAGCACTGGTGGAGGTCTTGGAAGAAAGTCTGGTGGCAAATCTCGAGGGACACTGTAGACTGGGAAAGGGAAGGATAGTGGTAATGGGGGACCTCAACATGCCAGGAACAGACTTGGGGACCATGATGTCACTAGTGGCCAGAGAGCAGAGGCCGCTGGATGTCTTCCAAGATGCGTTTCTGACACAGCAGGTAGGTGAGCCAATGGCTCGAACACTGGACGTGGTCCTTGCAGACAGTGATCAGATTGGGGACTAGAGGTGAGAGACCCATTGGCGGGGAGTGATCGCGCCACAGTCTGGTACTTCCTGGACCTGAGGGGGAGGATAGCCGAACAAGGATCATAGTAACCGACTTTAGGGTTGCAGACTTCAGGGAGATGGGAAGGATCTTTAAAGATTGTCTGACAGGATAAGGCTGGATATGGATGCTGACAGCAGGTGGAGGATCATTAGGAGGGGAATACAGGAGGTTACCAGATCCTGCGCAAGGGAAAGGCGTACGTTTGGTAAGGCCAGAAAACCCTGTTGGTGGACCCAGGCGGTACAGAAGGTGGTGAGGGAAAAGAAGACAGCCTATAGGTGCTTCAAGTGCTCAAGGAGTGGAAGGGATCAAGAGGAATATAAGCTGGCAGCCAAGAGAGTTACCAGGGTGGTGAGAGCAGCTAAAGCAAAAAAGGAACAGTCCTTGGCCAGTGGGATATGGAGGGGGGACAAGGGGTTCTTTAGATACATAGGGGGAAAAAAGAAAGTAAGGGGCATATCAGCAAGATAAGGATAGGGAATGGTTGGGCACAAGAGGTGGGGGAACAGGCAGAAGTCCTAAATGAGTACTTTGCCACAGTTGTTACCGGGGGGATGGAGGGGCTATGTCTTGCGAGGGGAGTGGGGGCAAACTGGAGCAAGTGGTGGGACCGGTAGATACCAGGGGCCGTGATGGATTTCGGGAAAGGGAGTGGCCACCACAGACAGGTGGGGGCCCAGCAGTGCAAGGTGAAAAGGGGGAGGATGTGGAGGCTGAAATCCCAGTAGAGAGAGAGAGAGTAATGGAAGCCCTCAGGTCCCTTCAGATGGAGAAAGCACCTAGGCCAGATGAGATGCATCTACATAGATACAGGGTGCTGAGGGAACTGGTGGATGTCCTAGCAGTCCCTCTAGCGGAGCTTTTCCACATCTCTCTGAGGACTGGGTGTGTGCCCCAAGACTGGAGGGTAGCCCATGTAATGCAGATCCACAAGGGGGGGAGATCAAGAGCGGTGGTGGGAAATTACAGGCCCATTACCCTGACATCGGTGTTTGGCAAAGTGATGGAGGGTATTGTCAAGGAAAGGCTAAGGGGATTACTGGAGCAAACTGGGTACTTGGATGATAGGCAGCATGGCTTTGTCATGGGAAGATTATCCTCTTTCTGGACTTTAGCAAGGCATTTGATTTAGTACCCCACAATGGCCTGCTGGCTAAGTTGACGGAAATGGGGGTAGGGAGACAGTTGTTAAGATGGAAAGGAAATTGGCTCTCTGAGTGTACTCAGAAGGTGGTGGTTGTAGGTTTAGCCTCATCCACAAGGTGGGTTACTAGTGGGGTTCTCCAGGGGTCAGTGCTGGGACCACTTCTGTTCAATGCCTATATCTCAGACATCAGGAGGGGGATCAGGAGTGAGATGAATATCTTTGCTGATGACTCAAAGCTGGGTGCAGTGGTGGATGGGGAGGAGGGGAGGGTGGCCTTGCAGGAGGACATGAAGGCTCTGGAAAGGTGGTCAGGAAAATGGCAACTAAAATTCAATGCAAAGAAGTGCAAGGTTCTGCACCTGGGAGTCAGAAATCCAGGCCAGGGGTATACCCTGGGAGGAGACATGATTCAAGTCACGGAGGGTGAGAGGGACCTGGGGGTAGTGGAAGATGTCAAAATGAACAACTCGGAGGCCTGTAGGAGGGCAGTGGCATGGGCAAATAGGATGCTGGGATGCATTTCCAGGGGGATTACCTCCAGAAAGGTGGAAGTGATCCTTCCACTGTACAACTGCTTGGTTAACTTAGGCCACACCTCAAGTACTGTGTACAGTTTTGGAGACCACATTTACACAGGGACATTACAGTCCTAGAGAGGGTCCAATGGAGGACAACCAAAATGATCTGGGGCTAGGGGGAGAGGACCTATGAGGAGAGGCCCAAAGAGCTCAACATGTACACCCTGGATGAGAGGAGGGACAGAGGGGACATGGTAGAGGTCTTTAAGTACATGAAAGGGCTCAATAAAGGAGGCCCAGTCAGGGTGCTCCAAAGGAAGGAGCGTGGGGCAACCAGAGGTCATGGGTATAAGCTGGAAGGAGGCAGGCTCAGAGGGGATAGGAGGAGATTTTATTTCACTGAAAGGGTGGTGGAACCATGGAATGTACTGCCCAGGGAGCTGGTAGAGGTGGAGACTGTGGATGGGTTTAAGAGGGGATGGGACGTGTACAGGGAGAAGGTAAATCTGACCAGGCCCAATACAGGTGGAACATCTGGGACTGGGGACAGTATAACCCAAGGGGGGGGGACACCAAAATTAGCCCTCAGTGAGGGTGCTGAAAATCAAGCAGACTTGAGAGACCATTAGGCCTATTCTGTTGGCATTTTAGTATGTTAGTATGTCCTCTGGATACCGACTGGTTACAGGTTATGGAGTGAATTCGATCTTCTGGCTCTACAACATCCTGGATACTGATGCTGTGTAGTTTGGCAGTGGGCTGGTTTTTGTAGACTTGTACAGCATAATCTCATAAATTAAGAACTCTGACTGGAATCCATCCTTTGCTGACTGTCACAATGCTGTGAGCAACAATGATAGGCTCTTCCTTGGCATCAGGATATGGTTCCACTAAGGCATCATAATCTTGTCCTCTGGGACCTACTTTGGCTTTACAACATAATGTGATTTCAGTGCCCAGACTCAGAGATATGGGATGAAAGTCTGTAACTCTGATTTTTCCAATTTCTTCATCTGGGTTGGCAAAACATTGATGGCATTATATCAGCTCAATGGTCTGCTGTCGTACTTGCTTATCTGCGATGGGTACTCATTTAGCACATTGATGTAAAATATGGACCAATTCTTTAAAACAATGTTGCAGCACATTCATTCCAAGAATAAGTGGAGGTAATTCACTGCTGTTGCATTGCTCATAGTGCTGTGCAGGATGCAGAATTGCGCTGGTGGAATTATTGCAGAATGATCATTCTGTGGGTGGAATTTCTGCCAGAAAATCACTTTTTCACCTGCTGAATTCCGCTTGTTGTGATCCGTGGAAGAACAGTGATTTTTCTGTGGAAAATTATTCCACAACTATTTTATGCTGCAGAATTCTGCCATTCCATTTCCATTGGAATTCAATGGAATTTCAGTGGAGTTTTGAATATTCCATAGAATTTCGTTCCACCGGAATTTGAAAATTCTGCACAGCACTAGTCGCTCACTATGATGCCTTGTTGGGTCTGGATGTGATTGCCTAACTGGATATCTGTCTTAATGCATCCTAAGTACAGAACTTCTGTACCATTGCTGGCTGTCAATTGAATCCAGGATCGTGGTGGAGGTTGCAATTCCTTAGTATCCCAATATTGGTGGAAGTATTTCCTCTGTAGCATGGTTACTTCTGAGCCTGCATCCAAGAGTGCAAGAAGATCATGTCCATTCACTTTCACTGTCATGGTCGGGCATTTTCCTATGAAAAAGGATTTGTCCTCCCTCAAGGCTGGACCTGGTCCATTGCTCTCTGAGAATCGGTCCACATTCTCAGGGATTTGCTGTTTAATGCCACAGTATTTGTAGTTCTCTGTCTACATCATCTATCTGCATGTCCAGCTATTCAATGTTGTCAACAAATGGGTCTACCATAGCTGTCGAAATGATCAGATGAGCATCACCCTGCTGCTCTTCTTGGCTGGGACATCATCTCCCTTCTCCTTGGTTTCCATCTTGTTGATCTCCATTGGTTCTAGATCTCCAGTTACTCTTAAGATCGTGTACCTCCTGGCATACCTTTGTAACTTTTCTGGTTAGAGCAGCAATTTGTTCTGTCCATTCGATACCTAGTCCTGGACTAGGCCTGTGAAATTGTGTCTGCACCTGAGCCATCTGTGTGTACGTCTCTTCAGTGTTCAAGTAATTATTTGACTGAAATGATCTTTCCACACGCGCTCCTGGTGAACAATGACTCTGTGGTCTCCATCCTCAAGTGGAGTATTGTGGCCATGTTTCACTGGCAAACATCATCTGCAGTTGGCACAAAGCAACATCTCCTCCAGTTCGACTTAGTCTGAAAATCCCTATTGCGCTCTCCTTAAAATCTAGAAAGAGGGCATAGGGGTCTTGAAGGTAAAGTATTCGCAACTCTCTCCTGAGAGTATCACTGAGGACTCCATCAATTAATTTTTTTTAAGAGTCTTATCCAGGTCTAACACTTCTCTGGAGTCTATCCTCACTACAGCTTAGAGAGCTTCTTGTAGACTCAGGCATACTCCCTTAACATCTCTCGTGGTCTCTGTGTTTGTGAGAAGAACTTCATCTTTAGCTCTGATACAGTCCTGGTATCGAACATTTCTCACAATCAATTGCGAATCTGATCTGCGGTGGATTTTTCTCTTTCTGCCCATGATTGCACTTCTTGGGCAGTTCCTTTCAACTGACCTAACAAAATGTCCGCCCGTTGATGATCGGGCACTTGATAAAATCAGAACATTGACTGTATTTTTGCTTTAAACTCTCCTAAACTACTGGAGTCTTCACCACCTGGCTCTCCTGTATAGCTAGGAAACTATGGTGCACCAAAATAGTATGGCTTGATCAACAAGGAAGGTTGCACTCGACTTGAGCCTTCTCCTGTTGCTCCATCCATCTCTGTATCCATCTTATTGCTACTTCTGGATCCTGACAGCATATGTATTTGTACTCTATTCTTTCTCTGGCTTTGGTCTCTTCATAGGACTTGCTCTATACCCTGCTCATTGCACCAAAAAGAGAGGTGTGGTGCCCTGAAAGTGGTAAGATGGATGTTAACATGTGCTGGATTTCCACATCAATAAAAGAGGGGTAAATGAAGCAACTGTGTTGATGACACCAGTAACTTGCACAGAAATTATTAACACTGGTCCCAAATAGGTGGATGGTGGCACCTGACAAAGAGAGACCGGAGTCAGAAATAGATTCCAAATACTGCTCAGAATCTTATTCATACAAAATGAGGAGGAGGAAACATGGTCACAGGGAATACTTTTCCCTATTCTCCTGTACAAGGAGAACTGTAAATCCAATGACTGTATCAGCTCTACTTTATGAACAGTCTACACTCTATACCCTGTATGAGGGTGACTCTATGCACACTTGCAATAATCAACTCTAACAGCTCTGCTTTATGAGTGGTCTATATTTTAAGATCAGTAAATCACCATGCAGTTTTCTTAAACTACCCTGAGGTGCACCTCTAACTAGGGCCTATTACCTGGAGTACTCCACTTTTAGGAACTCTAAAACATGTTACTACAAGACTCTACATCAGTCATAAGAAGCAGTTCATGCATGGATGAACTTTCTCTGTCACTGAGTAGGAACTGGGTTGCAGGCTATGAAACACAAAGGGAACACTGGGCTTAAATGGATTAACAACTAAGGAACTTCAGAGAGGATTTTGAAGAGGCCATGAGTCTCCCAGCCACACCCCACCCCACCTCTCTAGGGTTGCCAGAATTTCAGAACAATGCAAATACTTCCTTGGCTCAAAACCCACTGAGGGCCACCGGAATTGGAACACAACAAACCCAGCCACAGCCCACTTCTGGGCCACCGGGAGGAGAAGAAGAAGAAGATTCTTCACAACTGGCCAAAGTCCTCTTCTGAGCTGCTGAGAGAAGAAGAAGAATAAGATACTGAACACCCAGTCACAGCTCTCTTCTGGATGCTGGGATATGAAGAAGATGCTGAACACCCAGCCACAGCCCTCTTCTTGAACTGCCGGGACATGAAGAAGATAATGAACACCCAGCCATAGCCATCTTCTGGACTGTTGGGATACAAGGAAGATACTGAAGAAGGAAGTCTGTGAAACATGAGAAACAACGAGGTTCTGGGCACCAAGGCTAGGTGAGCCAAGGGCTAAATAAAATAAGAAACAAGACAATGATGCAGGATACTGTGGCAGATCTGGATGGCACTTCGATATGAATGATAAAACAAGAAAATTGACAGTATCTTTGTACTGGGCTAGGTTGTACATTGGGGAACTGAGGAGTAGAAAATGATAAACAGGACATTGCAGCAGAGACAACTGCAGCATGGTTCCTTGAAGATCTGTTGCTGGCTGCTTCAAAGCTGTACGGAAGATGATTTCTGGAGTACTTGAAGAAGATTGATCTGGATACATGATGGTGAAAGAATTCTAGAAACTTGCTGAAGACTGATTTGAACTCCTTGTAACATTGAAATGCTGGCAACAAAGCAATACTTTATGGCACCTTTACTATTTGTAGCAATAATTGCAATGCAAATAAAGTCTCAGTTATTGTTGCAATGGTCAATTATACAGTCTCAGTGTCCAGACCACAGTAAATATACAGACAATTCACTTTTCTGGGTGAACCCTAGCTCTGTGAACCTAACTAACAGAGATCCCTCTGACTAGATCAGGTTCTGCCTGTTACTGCAGTTCTATATGGCTAGCTTGACTTCTTAAACATCCGGGTCACTAATATTGCTGGGCCCCTATAATACCTGTGGAATCTAAATGGCTAACAGTGGCCCTAACTCATCCCTTTAAGTAACAGTGGGCCTAACTTGCCCCTTTTAATAGCAGTAGGCCTATCTTGCCCCTTTAATTAGCAGTGGGCCTAACTTGCCCCATGGGTCCTGGGCTTCCCTTGCCCCTTTAAATAAACATTATGCTAGTCTTGCCCCCCTAAGCAATCGTTGAGCCTTTTTTGGGTTAGCCCCTTTTAAATAGTTGGGACTCCCTTCTGGACAGGGTCCCTTTAAATCCCTGGGCTTCCATTTGACTGTGCCCCTTTAAGTTGCTGAGCTTCCCTTCTGGACAGAGCCCCCTTTTAAATCAATGTGTTTGCTCCAGTATAAGTCCTTTTTAAGGCCTGGGCCACCGTCTATTACTCTGGCCTCTTTTGCTGTGCTATTCCTCAGTCTAAATGGGGTTTTCTGCACCCCTTTTTATACATATTCATGAGTCCACAGTAGCTACCCTGAGTGTCACTGTGCCCACTGAACATTTAGTTATGCAAGTCGGGTCTTCCATGGCCTTTCTCGGGCAGCTCTGAGCTGCCCTGTAGCTATGCGCTTTGTGCTAATAAATAAACAAATGAATAAACATTTTCTCTTTGTTTGAGGTGGACAGCACATTGCAGTGTGCTTCCACCAACTCACCACACTACCGGGAGACAGAAGAGGTAGACAGGAGATGAGAGGTGTTGCTCGAAGTGGGAGGGAAATTGCAGGCAGGTACCGGACAGCAGGGAACCTTGTGAGGTCCTGGGACACCAAGAACAATGCGGCAGCACTATTGCCACCTCCATGGGACCTAAACTGTACTTTTTAAATTAAAAAATAACAAAACAGGGCACCAAGCCCTACCGGGGACAATAGGTTGTCTCTTCACTTCCTGGCTGCTCACCAGGGCACCTCGGACCAAACAACACATGCAGATAGCAGTTCTTCATTGATTGGAGGCAGAGGGGCACACAGCAAAGCCCTCAGGGACAGCTTCAGCCCTCCTGGCAAGACCTTCTCATCCCTCCTCACTTTCTGTGTCCACTCTCCTCAACAGTCAACATGATTCTCTCTAACAGCTAATTTTTTTTTTTAAACTGTACACTCTGGGTTCTGATTCAGGAAGACTTGGCAGGTGCCACACATTGGGCACTCCATCTGTTCAGCCTGGCATTCTAGTTGCTGCAGCATAGCATTACATTTAACTTTTGCATTATTTTTGCACAATTTACAATATGTTAGGCAGGATCTGAACAGGTTTTTGATGCTGGCATCCTAAACTGGGCACCTGGGCATTTTGTGAGCACCTTGACACGTTTGGGGCACCTTTCTATTGTACTGAGGCACCTATAAAACTGATCACTTTTCTATTTTAGTTTTATTTCTGTGGTGCCCCTAACTCTGGAGCACTACACACGTCAATTTATGTTTGATTAACTTCTACCACTTGCTTCCACAGAATTGGTATATTATTGCTATGGAGTGAGTTCCTCTTAAAAAAAACAAATAACTGCAGAACTGTGGAATGGCATAACACCATTCTGCAGCATAATTCCACTATTCCACTTCCAGTTGGATTCTATGAAATTAATCAGAATTTTCTGATATTTCATGGAATTCTGTTAAATCAGAATTGGAAACTTCTCCACAACACTACTGATAACCATTACATAAGTATAATCTCAACTTATATCACCTTTGATTATTTCATTAATGATCCAGCAACTTTATCTCCTAAAATATGTTCACACAGGGGCAAAATGATAGCATACTGGAAGGACATTATGCTTCTGTGCCAGTGATCAGGATTTGGGAGCTGGCTCTGGGAGTCAGGATGATGGTGGCCAGAGCTAGTGAGCACTGCTGAGCAAAACATGAGCCAGTCCAGGTAGACAGATGTCTGAGACCCCTCATCATGGAG
The DNA here is from genome assembly GCA_016271365.2 of Neoceratodus forsteri. Classification (NCBI taxonomy): domain Eukaryota; kingdom Metazoa; phylum Chordata; order Ceratodontiformes; family Ceratodontidae; genus Neoceratodus; species Neoceratodus forsteri. The sequence goes on along the minus strand of CM028136.1, from coordinate 107,650,387 downwards.
GCCTTTGTGATGGGTGTCCGAGTCTGTTTCCCCATGAGGAGCAATGTTTGCACCCAAAATTCACTGTAGCACTTTCATCCAATATTGACTATGCCAGATATCAGGGGAAGTAGAAGGAATGGAAAATGATGGGAAAAACACACTGCTGTTGTGGTGATGGCCAAAAACTGCATTTGAATGTGTTCCATTCACCCTCCATAATAAAGGAGGGGAACCAGTGGAGGTTGGATTTGGAGGTCTTCTTTGGAGCGTGCCCCAAGGGCCAAGGACTGGGGAGATGACGATGAATGACAAACAACTAAATTAAACAGTAATCTTCAAATTTTTAGGGAAGGAAAACTGGTCTAATTCCAGAACACTTCATAACCAGCTTTACATATGCATCAGAATTGCCAGTAAGCTTTATTTTACATATTTACAGGAAAATATGGAGACACACTGCACTTCTCCAAAATCTTTACTTTTTTAAAACATCAATTTAGACATCCACATGTCTGGAACAGAATCAATCTTCAATACCTAAAAAGTTCCACACATGGTCCCTATGAGTTAGAGCCAAATTAGCAGTTTAAATCAGATTCAGTTACCTTGTATTTCTTGTTAGCAGGTACATTTGGACAAGATTCATAAGTAATTTTATGAAGCAGTTAAGTGTGGGCCCCAATTTGGAACTCCTAAGAGAACCAATTTTAAGTAAATTTATAAGCCAGATAGTGTTGCTGTTGCCTTGGAGAGGAGGGGGAGAGGAGGGAGAACACTTTTTTTCAATCGATCAAGGTAACATGTATTGGTCACTGTAGCAGTAAAAAAGTCATAACTTAAGAATATTACATAATACATATATAGACATGAAAAATATAGCCAAATATCCTGTATGATTACTTTTAATGATGACAAAAAAATGTAGGCTGTGAGCTATGTCTATTTTTTCTAATGTATTTTCAGTATTTATTGCTTGTAGGTCAGCTATCCAATTCAATCTATAGGATTTGTAAACCTACTGAAATAAAAAAAAAGGTTTGATAGCCTATCAGCAGAGGGGAGTGTAATCTTCTCTTGTGAAATAAGACCACCTGGCTGTTAACAGGTGGTAGTGAGCACCAAGCAGTATACTGGGAGGGGGGACACCAACTGTGATGCTCTCCACATTCTTGCATATGCAGAGCTTTGGCACACCCCAGTGTTGGTGTCCCATGGAGACTAGAATAAAACTGGTAAATCCTGAACCAGTAAAGGATAATGGTCTGACCTCTTGCAGGCACCACTCCAGTGACATGACTCTTTCCTGAGTTTGAATTCAGATCTGAAGCAGTGGGGCACTGTCATCTCACCTTGGGTGGAAGCTCTGGTGAAACTTGAGGTCAACCGGTAAGTCCATGGGAAGCTGGATGATGGATCAGTGTTGGAACAAAGGCTTATAATATTACTTTTTATAAGAATGTATTTGGATTTACCTTGAGCCTTACCTAAAATAATTTTATACATTACTAAAACTAATAAATATTTACATGTGATATTATTTTATGTTTTTTAGATTCAAAAATGATGGTGAAAAATATTGTTGCCACACTTTGGATTATATAAGAGATAAATATATTTTATTTATATATGTACAAGTTTTAAATATGTATAATTAGCATAACTATTAAGCATAATAAAAGTAATGTAAACAAAACAGATTTTAGAAAATTAAGTAAATCATAAAAAACAAATAAAACAAATAAATTTTAGCAAATAAGCATTGTAAATGAGTAAGCACTATTTAGCATAATAAATGACAGTTTATTTTATTTTTTTAGTATACTTATAAATAGTATGACCTTTTTATTACTATCAGAACTTGCAATTTATTATAGTAGTGTTTTAGATTATTTTGGTGTGATACCTGTTTAAACTTTATAGTATGTAAAAGGTATTTTATTTTAGATTTAAATTTTAGCCTAACTTTAAACCTAAGGTTTGGAGCTAAAATGTACTAAGTTATTACCTTAGATAGCCAAATAAGTACTAATAGTAGGATAAAGGAATACTTATGTTTTAATTCTTGGTAGATGTGTTTTTTTTGCTTTTTACATTTTAAAGTCTTGGTAAGAACTTTTGGTTTTGGAAGACAAACGTTTTTGGTGGTGAGTTTGGCTTTAGTTTGCTGTATTTTTTTTTAAACCGGGAACTGTAGAGTTTTTTTACATTAATGAAGTAATGCAGGCTGGATCCTTCTTGTTTGATGTCACAAATCATCAAAAGTCGCTTTAGGATTTAGTGGGGAAAATCATACAATATTTTAGCAGTTTAGCACAGTCTGTAGAGCGATCTCTCCCTGTGGACAGCAATGTTGTTTTGGGTAACTGGACTCTGTGACTTTTGTTTTCTTTTAGTTCATTTTTGCTTTTGAACCTGCAACTCTGGACTTACTGCTATTTAACAACACTGCGGACTTGCTGGCTGGTAAATTCCAAAGTCAGTCTCTTGTTTAGGCTTTTAACAGAAATTCCAAAACATTACTTTTAGTCCAAATTCATAGTATGCAAAACATAAGCCTTGCTTAATCCAATACTGGAGAAAGTCCTTTCTATAACAGCCAGTTTTAGCAGCTGGACCTGTGGCAGAGTTGTGCAGATGTTTAGGCTGGTTTAGCACTCCTTGTGGTGACAATGTTAAAGCCCAAATAATGTTCCCAGCAGGTGTGGCTTTAGGCTTTTTGTACAAGTCTAAGCTCATCCAAAATTGTCAGGACAGCCAACACAGGTCTACACACACCAAAAAATTAAGCAGTTTTGGGCCAGCTTTTGCCAGCATCACATTTATGTCCCATTTACTGGGCAACATCACCATCAAGTTATGATTGGTCTGAGCACTCTTTGAGGGTGTTACTGTTAATCCCTCCTAAGCCATTTTCTTCCCAATATGACCTCATCCTGAAAAACTATTTTTGATATAAAACAACTTTTTTCCTTGCATCTACATGCGCCTTTGTACATATATAAAACTCACATGTTTAGATGCAACTAAAGGAGAGGATTTATTTGAGACCAAATATGATGGTGTCAATTCTAATACAACATCTATAATTTATAAAAGCATTATAAAACATTTTCTTTTATAGCTATCTAAAAAGTATTTACAGATTTTAGAAGTATATTTTTTTTTGTTTAAAATGTTGTTACTTTGGCATACCTACTATAATTAGGAACTGTATAAATTTAGCAAACTTCTTTAAGACAGGTATTTCCTTTGTTCTTTTCTTAAAGACATTAATTACTGTCAGAAAATTAAATTTACTATACTTTTAGACTGTATTTTTCTCTATAGCAACAAACTACAGATTTAATATTTATCTTGTTAGACTTCCTAATATGTGAGCAATCACAGGATACTAGATTTGTCTAGTTTCCTAATAAGGAAATGATATTAAATAAATTATATTCATAACTTTTGAATGCTTTATTCTGCAACTATAACACTTGGTAAGCTTATTTATCATACTGTTGTCCTATAACTGTCCAATTTTCATAGCAGCAGTACATTGCATCTTTAAACTGTGAATACAACTTCTTATTTTTATACAGGGTAATGGGACTTTCAATGTCTAAGACATTTGTTTTTGCTACCAGTCACATGATCTCTTATCTTGATCATAGCCATGGATACCCTGTTCCATCTAAGGCTTTGTCTATAAATTTACCTATAACTCTGTCATGCAAGGCTTGGACATTACAGAGATGATCCTAGAATGTGGCAGGCCCCCTTAGAACAATATTGCACTACATGCTTAGCCTGGAAGGTGTCCACTTATATCATGGCTTAAAAAACAAAATGGAGATTTATCTCTATTCCCTTAGACCTCCTCTAGTATATGGCAAAGTGTTGCTTATGGAACAGAAATATTTTCCTTTAAAGCATTAAAGCCAGATACCTTGTCTTAAGGCTTAAATAACTAACACTTTTTGTTTTCTCATAGGAATTTATACAAACAATACTTTAAACCAGAAATTAGTCTCATATAAAAATCAGATACAATAATAATTAAAAATCTATTCTTGAAGATAAAAATAAAATATTTTTTCCATCAAGGCTTTTGTCCCTACATCAGTATGGGTTACACTGGAACAGGGGCATGGTCAGAAAGTCAAGGGAGATAAATAAATTAATAAAAAAATGATTTATGGATATATTGTACTGGACAATGTATTTTCAATAAACTGAAGGCTCTTCATGTCAGCAAATCCATTAGACTTAATCAGCTTGACAAAGACTATTAACATGTGAGCATAGTATGTGTGACACCTGAAGGGCTTAAAATAATGATGATCGTAAACTAATCAAGGAACTGGGATATAATATAATGCCCCAAAAAACAACAAAAGAACTATCTATCTCCTTTGTAATAATTTTTAATTCGTCATAGACAACTGCATACATGCCAGATAACTGAAGTGTTACCCAAGGGATAGCAATATTCATAATAATAAATTATGGCCAAAGTCTACAGGGCTGCAGGTGGGGATTTTGTGGTAAAAATGTTGAAAATTGTCAAAGTAGGCTCATAAATGTGTTTTGTAGTATTTTTACATCAAATTTGCAACATAGCCTTGCTTTGACCCTGTGTCATGAAAATGGACAGAGAAAATGTTCAGCTCCTGTCCTAAAGGTGATTTCATACAGGGACTACAAAATCAACTTTCATGACACAAAAACATTTTGGGCAGGAGTTGAAAAAATGACAGCAATCACATTCATGAGGTACTGTAAATATATGGCTATGTTGTGAATTTGGGGGAAGCATATTGAAAATTATCAAAGCTACAAGACTACATTTGCAAAATTCAGTGCAGTCTCATAACTTTTTTTTTAATATTTCAGTGCAAACAAGTGCAAAATGATGCTCTTAGGGTACAGAAATCCAGGAGTGGAATATAAAATGGGTAGAGTGGTATTAATGACCATCAGTCAGAAGAAGGACCAGGAGGTGATCATATTGGATGACCTAAAGGTGGCCAAGCAGTGTGACAAGGCAGTAGGGAGAGCTTGTGAGATGTTGGGGAAAGAGGGAGGTGGTATTGCCTCTGTATAGATCACTGTAGGACCCTACCTAGAGTACTGTGTCCAGTTCTGGAGACCACATCTCTGGAAGGACATAACCAGAGTGAAAATGACCCAGAGGATGGCAACTAAAATGGTGCAGGGTATACATCAAAAGTCCTATGAGGAGATGGTAAAGGACCTCAGAGTGTACAGTACACACTGGAACAGAGGAGGGAGAAGGGGAATATGATAGAGACCTTTGAATATGTCACAGAGGTAAATAATATCCAAGAGGGAAATATTTTTCAGAAGAAAAGGTGCTCAAGAATAAGGGGACATGTTATGAAGCTGGAGGGGAGTAGATTTGTGAGGAAGTACTTCTGCACATGAAGAGTGATGGATTACTGGAACAGCATTCCAGTAGAGGTGGTGGGAACAAAAACAGTGTTAGCATTGAAAGGTGCATGGGATAAGCACAAGGGAATCATATTGTAAAGGAAGGGGGAGTGAGAAAGAACTGTAAATCAGGCAAGGTTTGTAGTAATAGTGTAGGCAGGGAGAAATGGACAGACAGGATGGGCCAAGGTGTCCTTATCTACTGTAAAATTCTATGTTTGTATGTTTCTAAGAGAGTGAGGAAATACTGACAGTGACAGAACTCTAAAGGAGATATATTATCAGATGAGAAGAATTTGTGCCATCATCCCATCTGCCACAGCTAGTGCTGGCAGATATGCTTGTCTGTGCTGATGCATCACCACCACTGCCGACTCACCGATACTCATGAGGCAGCTGTCTTTTAAAATGGTGAACTGAAGGTGCTGTACTGGGGGACCAAATTTCACCAAGGATGTTATTCTTTAGAATGGGATGTTTCCTAAGATTATACTTATATGACGTGTTTATAGCTGCCAAGAAGGAGTTTATAACCTCTTATTTAATAAAATGTTCCTTCATTTGTGGCTTAGACTAGAGTTGGTGCTATCAGTCCTCCAGAATCCCAGAATCATTTGACTGCCAATAGAGTTTAAATCACATAGGATCCAGCCCAATACAAGGATGAAGGTGATGATGTGGAATGCCATACTCACCATCCCTACTCAGTAAAGATGCAGCCTTTTCCTAATGCTGTAGCAAGGGCATTGCTGGCAGAACACTGCCAAGTTGAGAGCACTGCCTTAGCTCCTACTAAGGACAAATCTGAACCTCAAATTCATAGCTTGATTTGTCACAATATTCCATACCAAATCACTGAACTTTGCAACTCTCCAAGTTCATTTCAGTTTCAGACTCCATGTGCAATAATATTTCAAAGTATGTGTGTTACTTTTTCAGTGATGTAACTGTGAAGTGAGTGAATCAGTCTTACAAAGGGGCATTCATTTTCTCTAGTAGTGATCTGGGCAAACGTTTAGAAGAAGGGTACAAATAATGCATGTCTCAGCAGTTTTCATTGACCAAAATCTATAGTCATTCCCATAATTATCAAATGAGCAAATGGAACTGCGTCTGTTGGGACATTATTGTAGCGTTCAGCACATTCAGGCAATGAGGATCTATGGAATTTTGTGGTGACACAAAGCAGGCGAGGTATCATCCTGTCTTAATCATAGATCTGATAACTGACTGAGGATTATTTATTTGTCAGTCACTTCATTGAGTGTCTGGAAAATATCCACATTTAGTGCAATACATTGCACTTGGTGTAGTATCCAGTTATCATATCAAATGTAAATGTGGCAATGGACAGGAACTGGGATTATTATATTTCTCCCTCACACTAAATAAAGTTGATATTGTTTGCACGTGTATTTGTAGGTGGAACTGGTAACAAAAATGACAGTGTCTAAAATATAACAAGAATAAAAAAGGCATAGAGAAAGACCCTTCCCAGGAAGCCTTCTGCTTGTTTTCTCATGCACAAAATATCTACAATGATTTAAAAATTGATAGTTTTTAGAATAGAGTTCTCACAAGAATGGGATGGCGTGGAAGGACTGACAAGTGTTTCACACAGAAAGTGAAACTGAAAAAGAATCCACGTGTTTAGTTAATCATTTCATTAATGCTTTTAACGAAGTGGGGCTCAAGAAAAACAAAAGTCATATGAATAGTTTTAGAACATGTGTTCCTCTGTGAAAATATGCCACCAAACAAACACTATGCACATTTTGGCGACACATTTGTGAATCAAAGTATCTTGGTTTATTCAAATTCACAAAAGTAATTATACCATAGCATTTAAGTTCTTGACAAAGATTAGGTGGATTATGAAATTGACTTCAATCATCGTGAATGATACTATTTAACTTCTTGCCTTTTTATCATTTCTGTTTGGATTGAATGTTCAAACTGATTCCAATGAGCTAACAAGGAAATAATGTAATGAAATCTGACATTTTTATTTATAAGGCTGTTTGCATTTTCTTTGTGCCACAAATACATGTTTGATTATCAGAAGGATGTCAGAAGTTCTGTGACATCCTTCAGATGGAAATGAAGCACATATTTAATGATCAGTGGGAAACTTAACCAGTAAAATAGTTGGATTTCAACTAGATAGGCCAAATGAAGGTGACTGGGAAGGGGCAACAGTCCGATGTCCTTTTAAACATTTTCTTTATCTGTCAGAACATGAATATATGACTCAAAAATGTCACAGCTCCTGTCTTTCACTTTATGGGTGTGCTCAATATATGTCCAGACTCCAAATCAGATGTCAAAATATTGGTTTTCTCAGATGCTGAACACATGGAGGCTTGGCAGATGTGATTTAGTTCTATAAACCAAGGAGTAACTGAAATGCTTATTAGCACAGATGGGGACACACACACACAAGGATACTACTACTGTATTTGTGTGATCACTAAACAAAACAAAACCCCAAAAAATGAAAAGTTTTTGGTGCACTCATTACATAATTTGCAAAAGTGATATCTGAGAGCAATGTCTATGTATTTATTTAGGCTGGCAGTATAACCTAGAGGTTAGAGGAAGGAGCAGTGAATGAGCTTGGTAAATCCAGCAGATGTAGGTTTGATTCCCACAATCTCCATTTGCATACTGTGTAACTGAACAAGTCACAACAACCCCAGTACTCTCCTGTCACCCCTGAAAACTGGCACTTGTGCCTAGTTGGCCTTATCCGGTTAATAAAAGCATAACATAGATAAACTCTATTTATTTGAAATTTCTATAACCAGAATAGCCCCATGAGATGCAGTATCTCATTTATGTGGGAATCCAAAAGAGGGCAACAGGAGGCAGGTGTATAACTTAACATGGCACAAGCCGTTCTAAATGACATACATATATCATAAAGAAGTGCAACTGGAAAAAGCAAATAAGATCTGCACACACACACACGTGTGCACACACACACACACACACACACACACACACACACACACACAAAATGCATTAAAGAATGACATACCGTAGGAAGGAAAAGTGCAAAGGAAAAAGCAAATAAGATCTGCACACACAAACACACACCCACACAATGCATTACAGGATGACATACTGTAAGAAGGAAAAAGGTAGCTTGTGCAATTGAATGTACTATGTACTTTGACAAGGTGTGAGTGGCACATTAGAAAAAAATGACAAAGGGTCATGAAAGAGACTGGCTTTGAAGGTTTGTATTACAGAAAGCACATGTGCTTTATGCTGATCAGAACTTAGTTAATGAATCATGTAGTCACACTGGGTGAGATATTCAAAGGGGTTGCACATGATGCAACAGTGTTGCACCATGCGCAAGCCACCAATGTGCCCAGGTGCGATATTCAAAGGGGTGGGTTGCAAGATGGAGGCCTCCTGCTGTGGGTGGCCACCTGACCTACCTGGACACAGTCTGGGCATCATGCCCCCCTTCGCCTGATCGAAGGCATAGTTATAATTAACCCTGGTAGTCCAGTGGACCACTATCCTCTGCCCGATTGTGGGCCTGTAGTATAACACACCCTGGTGGTCCAGTGGACCTGAACCCCTGCCCAATTGTGGGAATATGAATTTAATATCCCTGGTGGTCTAGTGGACACAATCTCCTGCCCGATCATGGGCAAATGTAAATATGATCCCTGGTGGTCCAGCAGTATCCCTCCCACCCACCCACCTGAGCCCCACCACCCGCACCACCGCAGTCAGCGGTGGGTGTCATCTCCCTGCCCAATCTGCCCGGACAGCCTCTGACTGACAGTGTACAGTACAGCTGTATGCCTATTGGTCCACTGGGCCAATGGGCGTGCAGACTGTACTGTATTTCACAGTCCCAAAATATGAATGTGTAGTATAGTACGGTCTGCACACCCTCTGGCCCATGTGATGGACCAATAGGCATACAACCATACTGTACACAGCCAATCAGTGGGCTGGCTTGCGGCGGGGAGCTGCCATCCGTCACTGACTAGTGGGGTGCAGGGTGGTGAGCCTCAGTGGGCGGGTGAGGAGGGGGATACTGCTGTACCACCAGGGATCTTATTTACATTCGCACGCGATTGGGTAGGTGATCGGGTCCACTGGACCATCGGGGATATTATATTGATATGCCCAGGATCGGGCAGGGGTTTGGGTCCACTCAACCACCAGGGATATCTTTTTGCTATGCCCGTGATAGAGCTATGGGGCACGTTGCCCACCGAGGGTCAGGGGGCATTGGTCCCCAATGGCTGCAGCCTGGCAGAGCACCAGATGCAAGCCGCCGGTGATCGGCACACCGCATGCAAACGGGGCCATAATGACATGCAAATGGCCACATTTGTGCCTTGCATACATAATGGCCTCATTTGCATACTCATGGCTGAATATCACTCTTGTTGCACCTATCGCAACCGCACTTGTGCTGGCCCAGCCCCCTGCTCCCCTGATGCCGCTTGCGCTGGTGCAGTTCCACTGCACCGTTCGCAGTGTGTGCACCCTCAGTGCCATATTCAACAGTGCCAAGCCATGGTGCAGCACCATTAAATATCTCCTGGACTATGCCCTGGCTCAAAAAAGTTGTTCTGTGACCAGGCCTGTGCCTCAGCCTGGTGCAGCCTGAAATTCCGGCCCCCTATATTCTGTATGATGCTACAGACGTCTTAAGAAAATGTCCTAGCTCCTGTCTTTCACTTCACATGCACATGTTGGGTGTACTTAACATTTGTCTGAACTCCAAATCAGATGTCAAAATATTGACTTTTTCTGATGCTTAATACACCAAGTCTTAACAGAGTTGATCTAGTTGTATACACCAAGGAGTAAGTGAAATGGTTACTAGCACAGGTGGGCACACACACAGGGGTATTTCTACTCTATTTGTGTGATTACTTAAAATAAAATGAAAAGTTTGTTGTGCGCTCATTACATAATTTGCAGCAGTGATATCTGATAGCAATATTTATATATTTATCTAGGCTATCAGTATAGCCTAGTGGTTAGAATAACAAGCTGTGAAGAAGCTTGGTACATCTGGCAGATCTGTGTTTGAATTCCACATCTTCCATTTGCATACTGTGTGACTCTAAACAGGTCACTTAACCACCCCAATGCTCCCCTGTCATCCCCTGAAAACTGGCACTTGTGCCTAGTGAGCCTTACTTGCTTACCAAAAGCATATAAAAGAATAACATTTATTTATATAAAATATCTATAACCAAAATAGCCCCATGAGATGCAGTACCTCCTTTACATGGGAGTCCAAGGGAGGGCAACAGTAGACAGCAGTATAGCTTAGCACAGCAGGAGCAGTTCTAAACAACATACATATATAATAAAGAAGGGTGATGGAAAAAGTAAGATTAAACACACACACGCACACACACACACACACAGAAATGGTGCAACAAAATCCAACTTTTTTGTTGGAAAGTTTGGTTGCATTTTATTTGGGCCCTAAATACATGTTTCATTGCCAGAAAGGTATCATAGGTACTGGGGCATCCTTCAGATGGAAACCAAGCACAGATTTAGCAGTCAGAACCTTAACCACCAAAACAACCTAGTCGAGACCTTGGTCATCATGTACATATATGTTATGTTTTCAGTCTTTATTGTTTGACAAAGGAATCCATCATCAAGCTTGCTCTGTGCAGACAGATTAAAAAATGTACATTTTTCATCCTCAGAAATGTATAAAATGATCACTCCTGCATTTTTCTGTCTTACTCATAGCATGCTGCAAAAATGTAGAGCTGTCTTCTCCATTGTCAGTGTTCCCCTCACTAGATAAAACTGTAAATAGTTGTTTTAATTTGTAAATCACAGTTTGCACAGTTTGTTCTATCAGTCCTGTAAAAGTCTAAGCATCTAAGTAAATGTGAAATGCATGTGATGTTTGTGATGTGTTCTAAAAGTATTACCAATCGGCATAGTATTATATTACTCTGTGGCTGAAAATGAATGTACTGCAGCATAGGAACTTCACCATCTCTGTCGCATGTGGGCTCTGGGACACATCCTTCAAAGCATAGCTGATTCAACATATTCTGATCAAGTAACAGATATATCAAAATATTGGCAGCTCTGCATTGGTGAAACATTTGCACACTGCATGCACTTGACATTTACTTCGATGCTTAGACTGTGCTGATAAGCATGAACTGTGCAAACTGTAATTTAAAAATTAAAACAACTAATTCCAGGCATTGAAATAACTGATTCAGATATCTAGTGTCCACAATCCACAATTTGCTCAGGACGAGTTATCAGATTGCTCACATCTGCTCCTGAATCTTCAGCTACACAAAGCCTCATCAATTTACTGTTTTCCTGGCCCTTTGTTTCAATATTGACTGTGGTTGTTACTTCCTTATTTGAGGAGTTACAATCAGATACCCGGTGCTACATAACTGTTGGTGGGGATTAAAATGTGAATGATAATCCAAACCCTCTTCTGGCATTTGAGAATTACTTTCCAGTTTTAAATCCACTGTTCTAGTAAGAGTCAAAAGTATTATGAGTCTCTTGACACTGAGGTGAATAGCGGCTTGTTCATGAATAGTGCTGGAAGGGACAGATTTTTAAAGTTGGTAGGGTGTCTGAGATTGAAGACAGGGGTGCTGGAAGATTGCAAAAAGTGGGGGCACTGAAGATCAAAAGGGTATTTGTTACTGTATAAAGGGCACTTTTCAAAACCAGTTTTTGATATACAAATCTATTCACAGTAAATAGGAATTAAATTGGTAGCACTGTTTACAGCTCATTTCTTATTTTTTTTTAACTTTCTTTATACTCCCATTTCTATGGCACTCAGAGTCTCTCTGGAGGGACACCCGACTTGGCCTTATCCCACCCCTTGAAGTCCCCAGTGTTACCTTACCAGTGATGGAGAACTCCACTCCGCTCACCCGGTATGCCGGCCACCCAGATCTAAGCCCCTCCCAGGGCAGAATTGCTGACTCCTTTTGATGACCTTTCTGGAATTCAGTGGGTTGACCAGGCAGAGTAGGGAGCACCACAGCAGGCTGGAGACCCTGACACTGGGCATGGGTGCATGCAACTGGGCCCACCTTCACTTACCGAGGCAAGGACAATTTTTCTTGTTCTGTTCTGCTCCCCCAAAGGCTCAGATGTGCAATGCATCCAGTGTGTGCATGTGCACTCCCGCACATGCACACAGGATTGCCAGCACAGCCAACCCCTCAGCACCAGATCCACAGGCTGCTGTACCCCTAGTCTGCACTGGGAGTCACCAAGCCCAGGATTGTGTATCCCCCTCCCTCCCAGGACAGGAGAGTAGTCCTCCGGATGCTCAATCCTGTCCTCCCCAGCGGACCCCCAATGACCCAAGCTCGCTCCCGAACCCAGGTCACCAGCATGGCACTTATCTGGCATACAGCACCTCAACCCTCAGTTCCACTGTGTTGACCCAGTTCCTTTCTTATTACTGGCACATATTTCAGTAGCAGAGTAAGTAAATATATTGTATGCTGGCCTTGTACCAGGAAATAACCATTAACATAAACAGCATCATTATAATGAAATGTTAAGGTAAATGAAGTATACCACGTATGTTTAATAATTGTCCAAATGTATTTTTCCCCAGTGATACTAAGGGCATCTGCTTGAATATTAGATTATTTTCCCTGTGACTTATGTACTTCTTCAAAGTTTTAATAAACAAGGGGTGATTAGGTCAGTTTCAGGGATGCAAAACCTGTAAGAACCCAAAGTTGTGAGTACCCAGAGCTGCAGCATACATACAGTACACTTACCTAAGAATTGCAGATTAGTGATGTTAACATTCACAAATGTAGGATTTGAACAACAAAAGTTACACACAGCACCATCTGAACTGCAGACTGAACATAACTTAACATGCACACCTTTGCATTTTAGATAATTAAATACTGTAATTGATTTAGCTTGAGTTTCATACAAATTCATAAAAAGAAAATTACTATGAGACTAAACACTGAACCCACTAATTCTTTTCTCTTTGTCATCGTGATTCTGTTGGAAAATAAAGTACTAGGTGGAAGTTACATTTTTTGTCTGTCTTTTTCCTTTTTATGTGCATGCTTAGAGTCACTTTCAACAAGATACTGTAGCTAAGCCTTGCATACTGAATAATTTACATTCACTGCCCAAATCCAAAATCATTCCTATTAAACCCAGTTAATGGGCTGTCCTTGCAGATAGTGACTTATTGTTTGTTGAAACATGCAGCATATATGTCATGATAACAAAGCAGATTTCGGATCAGATGTTTAAGTTTCAATATATAAACAACAGACATACACAAAAGGTGGGTCTGCCAGTTGGTGATGACGCTCAAACTGAAATTGCCCTTTTAAACTGAATTTGTGCATTCATAGAATATGTGATTCTAATCAGAAACAGGTATAAAATGTAATAATGAATAGTGTAAAAAATATAAATAGTGTAAATAAATATCAAAAACACAGTAGAAAACACTGTTATAAACTAGAAACTATTTGTGCTTGACGTATGTTTCCCACAGCTTCAGCCAGCACCAGCATTTTCAGCTTTTCTCCTTTTAAATCATTTAAATGTGGAGCTTGTTAACTCTTTTTTCCGAAGTAGTGACCTACCAGGTGAGTTTTTGTGGGTGTATGTAGCACAGTTCCATGTATCCTATGGAAGCTGGTCTTAGTTTTTGAATAAGGAAACCAAAACTGTTTTACTTAATGGCAAAAAATGGGATGGAGGAAGCACAAGTAAGCCTCAATCAATCAGTACTTTGCTGTTGCTGCAGTCTCCATTCTCTCCATCACTTTGCATGTTTAGAAATATCTCTCAGGCAAAAATTCCATGCCGAAGCTGTGTTTACTTGTGCTAGCTGCATCCCAGTTGTTGCTACTGACACAGGGTCCATAAGTAAAACAATGCTGGTGTCCAGAATGGCATCAGTAGCTCACTGCATATGCCATTTATTTTGCTTCAGTGGTAAGCCTCAGCTTCTGAGCTGTGGCACCAATGCAGGCTGTTAGCCTGGGTTAGTTTTGTATTCTGGTATGCTTGTTTTGGCAACCCTTTGTGCCCCCAGTGTGGACTACGCAACTTGATTTCTGACCTGAATCAGGCTCTCCTGAGCAGTGATTAGTCATAGCCCTCATCGTTCGATGGGACTTAAATTCAGTCTGGCCTCGTGATGTATACATATATATTTATGTACAAAGTATGTTGCAGCTCTACTGTCACAGATAGGTTAAGCATCAAAATAAGAAGTAAAAACTGACTTACACAAATTGACTGACTTGTCTTCACACAGCAGTGATTAGCAGGTAATGACAAAGAAAGCTGTAAGTGTCAAAGCAAAAGCATGGTATAGTGCAAAGCTTTCTTCAGACAGCAAGCAATTGGCAGCAGCACCAACAGCATGGAAGCAGGACCAGGAGGCACTCTAGGCATCATCCTCAGAGGTCTGGTTTAGTGGCAGGTTGGTTCAGCAATGCGATCAATCACAGCATTGCTGGCAGCAGCAAAGAAAGGCAAGTAAGCAGTAGGGTATGCACTGTACTAATACTAGTAATGGGGCCAGGCTATTTGGGCTACTGATATTTAAACCCAGGACTGCTTTGAAACACAGACAGTGCTCATCAGTGAGACACCACTGTTATGGCTGAACAACACTGTTCAGGAAAAAGAAGGTGTGAATTGTTAACATTCAGCTGTTCTCCAACCAGCCAACCTCAAAGTTAAAATGCAACTTACTGTAACTTTGTTTCTGAACTCAGTTAAGCACTCTGAGGTGGGGGAGGAGAGTAGACTGTCAGTATTTAAAGGTACTGTGTTATGGCTAGACAATACCACTGCTCAGAAAAATGAGGGCATCAATTGTTGACAATCAGCTGTCCTCCAGCCAGCTGACTTCAATGTTAAAATGCAACTTAACTTTGTTTCTGGACTCAATTAAGCATTTTGAGGTGGGGGAGAAGAGTGGATTGTCAGTATTTAAAGGTACTGCATAAACACAAGTCTTTTAACCCAGAAACTTCTTCAACTGCACTTGGTAGTAACTCAGAAATCGTTGTGTCAGAATAGCCTTTTACTTGCAAGTTAGACTTTTGTTCGATGATAAAGTGTGAGTGAGGAATGTGCTGATGTGGAGTTGACAGTTTTTGAAACACAACATTGTTGTTCATTCAGAAGCAATGCGTGAGTGCTTTTTTATTTAAAGCAATAGGTCTTCAGGGGTCTACCCACTGCAGTCCTAAAAAGGGGTATACCTTCAAAACAGTGAAGTTTTGACAGCAGAAGCCATTACAGTGACAACTTCAAAGGAATTCAAAATTGTTGCGGTAATGGTTCACTAGGAAAATGTTGCTGCTTTTGCCACTGTTTCTCCCTCATCGAACAAACTCCAACTTGGAGTTTGTTATCTATAAAATCAGGGGTGGGGAGGGCCGAGCCCCCCGGCATGGGGAATGCAGGGGTCATAGTCCCCTGCAAAAAAACATTCAACGTCTGACAGGTGAAATTTTGCCTGTGGACATTGTTGATGTCACTGAGCTACATGTTGACAACTTTGTTGTCAATGTAGCTTGGTGGAACCATAAAAAGGCTCCACGACTGATCTTGGTAATAATAGAATAGTCAGTTTACTACCAATACCATAGAAGCTGCTCTAGGCAATAAAAAAAAAACAGTGCAGTCTAATGGTTAGCGCACACACACAGGAACCAGAAGAACCCAGGTTCAAACCCTGCTATAGCCCCAAAAATATAGAATAGTGTATAGGTGACCATACACAACAAGGCTTTGTTTCCATCAAGAGGATGTGATGATACCTTACACATTTCAAGAGTGAAACTTGAGAGGTCTCTCTGACATCAACAGATTCCCAAGATGGAAAGACATAGTTATGTGTGGTCACCTGTACACTATGTTATATAGCATATAGTTCCCTTTTGGAAAAAGATAATGTCATTTTTTTTCCTTTTTTTTTATTATTTATTTAATGGAATCAGAATTGCAAACGTTTGAGTCAAGCACTCATTTACAACAACTCCTCATCACGGTACAAAGACAGGTAAACCTACAAACATAACATGTAGTACCACTGTATTCAGCTCACTCTCCCAAAGGCTCTTAATGAATATTACATCAGTGCTCCTGTTCTCTGCAGCACGTCACTGTCTGAAAACTGGAAACCCATTTTCGATATCTATGACATAGAGCCAGGCCATTAAAAAAAAAATCTGCAAAGGATAAATTTAGGGATCACACTGCCATCCATGGCTCTCCATATGAAAAGTGCCTTGGTCACCTGCTTTCTAAACAGCGCCACCATATTTTCTTAACTTTTCTAAGAATGATGCATATTTGACTAGTCACTGATTATGCACTGACATCACAGCTGAAAAATTGTGGTATCATTGTGATGTCAGAATGATACCACAATAACTTTTAATGACCTTTGAACTGTACCACAACGAGAAAACTATATGCATGGAAATCCATACACAGTGGGGGCTAACCATGTACTATTATTCATTCTGTGACCTTGGGCAAGTCACTTAATTCCTCGGTGCTCCAGTTTATCCAGCTGCAGAAATGGGTAAAAGCTGAAACCCCTGGGAATGAGAGGTATCTCAGCTGGGCTATACTGGGAAAATAAATTGTAACTGCATAGGCAGCCATGTCTCAGTATGGTCTGGTGGCTCTTGCCATGCTGGTGAGTTTACACTGGAAGATGTAAAGAATAAAGAAGGCTACAAGTGCTACCTGGCCCTTTTGCCTGGGCAACAGGGAGTAAACTGTTGACAGAAGGTGGCTATGGAGAAAGAGACACACTCTCCCAGGCATGGAAAAAGGTACCTCTCCATTTTGGGGGTGGGTAACAATCTTCTCACTGAAATCATTCTTGCCTTTCTAAACAAGGACCTGAAAAACAAAAGGCAGTAAAACATATACAAGCAGACTAACACACTTACTGTATGTCTTGTTGTACAGCATCCAGAGCCCCTGGGAATTGGTACTTTATAAATAAAAATTACTACTACCTGATTCATATCAAAAGCAGACAAAGCATGGCAGATATTATGAATTAACACAATGCCTAATGAATGCAATTTCTCAATACCTGTACTTATGTTAAGCGCCGCAAGGACAGTCCCCAAATACATCATGAGGGCAACATAAGGGATGCACTAAATGGGATTATGTCACATCCTGAAGTATTATGTACCATATATAAGAGTAGTTCAGTGGAGGTACCAGAGGAATTGTAAGTGGATTTCTCAATGGTTTGTTCAATTTAGAAAGGTGTCTGTTGGTGGCTAACCCAACAGCTTTCCTTTGGTCAGCCACCTTCTGCTCCCAGATCACATAGGTAGAAAGAACTGAGAGATTCTAGGTATTGGGGCCACGGAGAAGAAGGAAATGGTAATGTAACTCTCTCCATGTGATTTCCATGCTCACCAGTGGCAGATGGACATTTCTTTGCTCAGGCTTATTTTTGAGCTTACCAAAAAGCATTATTATGTATTTGTTTGTTTTTTTCTGATTTAGTATTCATTTGTGATCTACTGTACAAATCAGTGACATAGAGTGTGAAGAGTTCTTTGTTATTTGTTAGTAAGTTTCTGCAACTAGGCTGCAGTATTCAAAACTGACTTACTAGGGGTGTATGCTGAAGTAAAACCAGCCATAAAATACCTTGAATACCAGCTGTATTGATGAATACCTGAATACTGGGTTGTACTTGAAATATTCGATGGTCCCTTATTCGTCGAGACTTTGAAATCTTGTGGGATCTCCTCAGAAAATTCCCAGGCTGCACAGGGAACTTTCCAGAGCTGAACCATATGACCTTTCCAGTGCACAGAGACACTCGAGCTGAAAAGAAGCTGTTTGCCTCTGTGAAAAGACATTTTTCTTAACTCATTACCTCCTGGGTGACCATTTTTTGTCAGGTAAACAATGGATAATGTGGACTTAATATGGAGCTATTGGAGGTAAACTTTTTGGGGAATCAGATGGAAGAGTAGTCAGATCATTCAAAAGACTATCTAAATAAAGTGAGAATAGAGTAGGTTAAAGCACACAACCGTGGCATACACCCTGTTAATTCCAAATGGAGCAAATGAATTATCATGTGAGACCAATCTCACAGAAGCCCTTGTATTTGAATATAGAAAGTGCATTGTCTGTATCAGATCTATATTAATTCTCCTGTTATATAAAATTTCTCATAATATGGGTCTAGATATAGATTTAAATGCTAGGGAATAATCTATGAAAACTGTAAATAGAACCTGTTTATGTAGGAATGCATACTTTTCAATTAAATGATTCAAAACAAATATGTTATCTATTGTTGAACATTTTTTTCTAAAACCTGCTTGTAGACATGTTAGGCTACCAGTCATATTAATTTCTGTGTTCAACTTATTTAAAATCACTCTTCAAAATATTTTAAAATTGATATCAAGCAGACTAATTGGTCTGTACATACCTGGATCGGCAGTATTACCTTTTTTGTGAATGGGTTCAATATGTGCCTCCTTCCATTATTGGGGATATTTACAGTTCTGTATACAACTATTATAATATACTGTTAAAAATTTAGCCCACAAAGTAGGGTGGCAGAGAAATATTTCAGCTGGCATACAATTATGCCTAGGGGCTTTGCTGTTCTTAAGATAGTTTATTGCCATGAGTACTTCTTCAAATGTAACAAATATTGCAACATAATCTCTACTATAGGTAAATGATTCACTATCATTATCTGTAGCAATATGTACCAATAAAAATCAGCAAACAATTCTATCCACTTTTGTTCTGGGATATAAGCATCCATTTTAAACTTACTTATATTAGATCCCCTGGCCAATAAGGATCAAAATCCTTTACTGTCTTTATTTGTGATTGCCTCCTCCATCAGCAACCATTGCTTGTTATAGTAATTTCTCCTTTTTTCTATCACAAAGTTTTTATAATGTCTTTTTACCATATACAGTTATTTTATTATATTTCTACTATGGGTATCTCTATACTATTTAAATAACTTACTAATTTGTTTTTTTAAGACCCTACAATCTTTATCAAACCAACCAGAAATTTGTCGTTACCATTCTTATTTCTAATATTGCTCTCAAAATCATCTTTTATTGAACTAAAGACTAAGGTTAGATTGCTGAAAGTTTCTATAAATAGTCATATTCCCTATTTACTATAGAGTTCATTAATATGTCTGTTAACCTATCATTTGAATTTTCATGCCATATAATTTTCCTACGTGCTCTTATTTCTGCAGGGGCAAACTATGATAACAGCTAAACTAATTCATCATTGGTTACATTGCTAGTGATGACAACTGAAAAACGGTCACTCTCTATGAGCGAATTATTACATGCAGTTGTTCCCATGGAGAATTTATGCATTCCCAAAAGGCTAAATCTATTACAGATGCACCACATGCTGAAATGAATGTCCATTCTCCTTTCATATCCCCATCAAGCCTGCCATTCAATTTTTGCAATTTCTTTGTGCAGGTAGCTGTTGTATTTCTATCCCCATATTGTTAGAGGAACCTTGGGTAGTTGTTTTCCATATCATAGAATCCTCTATGTAAAAGCCCAGTTTATTCAGAATACAACTTTTCTGTATTGGTCTATTTGCAAGTTCTTTGTTTTTAAATTTTAATTTGGTTTGGCTATCTGGGTCAATTCTACTTGCTATGACCCTATCATCTCTCTCAATTGGGATCCTCAGAAAATTTTCTAGAAAATTACCTTAGGTTTCTGTTAACATTTGATCATTTTCATTTATTAGCCTCTCCATGCCAAATAAATTTAGGTGGTGTTCTTCTACTCTCATTTCCTTTATAGAATTTACTTTATTAAATTTTGATCTGTTAGGATATGTAACATTGAAGTCTTCACTTTGTATTGACTGGCCATTTAACCATGTATACTTGGCTACTCTTGCAGATTCAAAAAAATGTCCATTATCATAACTGAGTCAAGTTGTGTAATTTTAATTTCAAAGATGTCTTTCTGTGCAAGATTTATGCCTAATAAAATAGTTATGTTGTCCACAAGTTGAAACTGCTGTGCTGCAGAATCACTGTAGTTATCAATCGTAATCCAGTTTGTGGGATCCATGAATCAAACTAAGGGTCTAATACTGCTTACCGGTTCTCTCTTTGGGATAGTGTCATCATTTTGCTTTTCTTGCCTAAGTTCCAATTCAGTCCATATATCTGATGTTACTTCTTGTATCCTACCTCTTTTTTTCACTAGTTACTCCAAGGGTCTCGTTAAGCTGTTTAATTTCTTTCTCTAATTCCTCCAGATAAGGGATCATGGTTTTTTCCCATGTCCTTCCCCATTCAATGGGACCTCCAGTACACTGAGTTCCTTCTCTTTCCTAAGATCTATTTCATCTGTACTATCTCTCACTTTTCTTCTTTCAGGTGTATCTTGTCCAATCTTTTGTATATCTAATCATAACTTCAGAGTAATATCAGGTGATATCTCCAGGGGATCTTTTTGTGCCATTGATTGCTTTAAATTCTTATTTTTATTTCTATTCTTTGTCCTTCCTTTTTTCCCCCCGAATCACTTTTTTCTTCTTTTTTGATGATAAATTCCAGGGCTATCAGGAATACTAACAGTACTAAAATCTAGCCTCCTGGAACTAGATTCCATTATATGAATCTCTTGGACTGAAACATCTGAATTTACTACTGGGAACAGAGAATCTATTCTACATTGAATAGTCTCAATCTTAAAGCCATTTCTGGCTACGTCTACCCTTAATGCCTCCATTAAGTTTTTATTAATAACCAATTGCTCCATTATTATGAGGTTAGCATTGTGTGGGCATTTCATTGATGCAATTAGATCCTCGCTCAGCAAATCAGATATGTGTTGACACAATTTATTAGCTTTCTCATTGTGCTGATTTCTTAAGTTAAATGTTCAGTTATTATTAATAGTTGTTTGCTTTAACATGCTGTCAAACTGTTTTAAACCATCAGTTGCAGTTTGAAAATCTGTTAACATTTCCCTTATACAATTACCTTGTATGTCATTATGCTCACCAGCATTTATCTCTTTTATAACATCTTCCTCTAAACTAACAGAAGAGAAGTCCAAATTAGGAGTTAATTCCAGTTCAGCTGGAAGGGTAGCTTGATTTGTTTAAAGCTACAGAAGGAGTAATCTTTTTAACCTCTATTTGAAGCTCACTACAGCTTTCAATACTGCTATTTATTGTACACAGATCAATAGATGAGTAACCTGTGTCATCAACATAGGGAACAGATAGTGAACCTTGTATTTCACCATTCAAATTTAGTGGGGTGGAAGAACTACTATTAAAACCAAAATCTTTTGAAACATGTTCAGTGATTTTTGTCTATCTGGAAGTGGATTTTTTCTTTGATATTTTAACTTTTAAATTGACTTTTGTATCATTTAAGTCTAACACAAGTGGAGAGGCCTGGGGATTTAACATCCTCTGTGACCTGGTGTTCACCATCATAAAACTTAATGGCTCTTCCTATAGAAATTCCAACAAACCACAGTACATCTCAGCTCAGCAAAAAAATATTATGTACCACAATTGAACTTATATCTATAACATTTTGCAGCAGTTCATTCTAGTAATTAATTGTTGAGAGACAAAAATGGTCCTTATTCAAATTTTTTCCGATAGTGAATTTAGTCACCTTTCATCTAGGTGAACTCTCTTAAAGGATCCTACATCAAGGAAAAATGCAGTTTATCAAATATCAAAGAAAACTTCTTACCAGGTTTCTGCTGAGTCTTTTGTCTTGTCTCTCACAACAAAACACACTGCAAATATACATTAAAAAGTGCAAGACAACGTCCAGTGCTCTGGTACTTGTGCAGTCCTTCTTGGCCTTATTTCTGGTCGACCTTCACTTTAGGCCAATTAATAAATGCAGATCCTTTTACAACTGCCAGATGACCACTCCACTTTACCAGGTAATGATTGCTATAAAAAGTCAAAATCTCACCTGCCCAGTGGCACTGAAGGTTGAGACCCTGGACGCCACACCTTGTGCCACGCTGTCGACCTGGGTTTTAATGTTAGCCCAGGGTGCCAGGGGTTGGCAGAGGAGGGATGGGATTGAGCATCTGGAAGACTGCTCTCCCATCCTGGGGAGGGATCCTGGGAACCACCGCTCTGTAGCAGCCTCTGGTGATGGCCAGGGGCACTACCAGAGTGGTGCAGCAAGGGGTGGAGTGCGGCAGACTATGAAAGGAGGCATGGTACCCCCCTTTTCTGTATTTGTTTGTTTCATTATTTTTGTATAGATATAGGCTTATTCAGGATACCTATAGAAGGGAAAGTATAGGGTTGAAAGGTTAGAAAGGAGCCAGAATAGGATACTGTTGCAACAGATTTGTACTTTTAGACAGAGAGGAATCTTTGGAAAGTACATATACCACACTACTAGAAATACCAAAACACTTTCTGAGTGCCCTTCTATAGGTATCCTGAATAAACCTATATCTATACAAAAATAATGAAATAAATACAGAAAAGGGGGGTACCATGCCCCCTTTCACACTCTGCTGCACTCCACCCCCTTGCTGCACCACTATTTAAATGTGTGAACTCATTGCAATAGTGTTATGAATTAGGAGTTCTTTTTAATGTTAACAAACTAAAGGCAGCACGGAATTAAGTAAGACTTGCAGCAATAAGAGGTATAAGCAGAAATATGCTGTATCTGACAGAACACTACAGTTTTGCAGTTCATACGCTGACAGTTTACTTGCGTTTTTGTCAGGAGACAGACTCAGTCCCCCTGTCAAAAACATAAATATGCAAAATTGTGTTGTTGTATGCCATCGACAAATATAGCTACTTAAGTTGAAAACAGTCATGATCTCTACAGCGTTAAGCCATGAGAGAGGCACGCAGGTACTGAGACACAGTAAGCTGCTGGCTACTCGAAAATCACAGGGACAGAAACAGTGTGGTGGTTAAGGACACATTACAAGGAGGTAAACTTGATTGTTTTAAAAACTATTAAACCAAATGACTTCAGACTTGGGGGGGTTGATCATAGTCCGACTGTCTCATCAGCCGCAGCTTCTCATTCATCGTCTTTCTTCTCTGGAGCGCTGTCTAGTGCAGCATACTAGGCATTGGTGAGACATGTTCAGAGGGCCAGGATCACAATATTTACACTGGCGCTATATTAAATGGACACTGTCAACCTGTTTTGCATCATATTATTTCAAGTTAAAAACCCTCATGTTATGGTTGCTTACCTTCTCTAAAATTCATTAATGTTGCTGCTTGTTTTATCTATGTCCTTGTTTAGTGGAACTGAAATGCATGATAATGTATATTTATAAACAACTTTGTTTTGTTTCAAGTCCTCAGTCAATTCTTCTTGAATACTTCCTAAACATTAGAAGCACCCCTAAACAGTGCAGTCACTCATGAGGCAGTAGCCACCTAAACTGCCACTGCATCAGGAGTGGCTAGACAATGTTGGAGGTATTCCTAAGTCCAGGAAAGATGCAGTGGGAGTTGATCAAAGATTGTAAACAAACCTGCTTTGGTGTGGTAACACCAGTATGGTGGGCAGTCTGTTTTTCATTTTTTAAAAGAAAAAAATAATCAGAATCAAACTACCAGCTACATCAGAAGTCTTTACAGAATGTTAGCAAACATAAAATGTGTTTTTGAAATAAAGGATACTTTGAGGCCTAAGGGGATTGACAGTGTCCCTTTAATGACGACGATTTTGAGCAGGCACTATTTGTTGATTCACCGAAATGTACGAGCTATTAAATCAGTCGCGATTATATTTTCCCGATTTTCACATAAAACCTGTTTAGCTCCTTGACATTAAAACATTAAAATAAAAATAAAAATCTCTTAGTAAAACCAAAAACTGCAATGTTACAAACCACTAACTGTAAGAGTTTCCAAGGAGCCACCAGTCCTTCAAATGTCAACCCTTCAACCTTTCACAATAACTAAAAAAAACACACACAAAAAAAAACTAAACAACTCTCACTCTCTAACTCTCTACAGGTAATTAAGAATGAGCATATGCACTTATGGCATTGGTAGCACATCAAATGAGAGCGGTAATATGAGCAATATAAAATAAGCGATTCTGAAAGAGCACAACACATATGGGTGATTATACTAATAGAGTGACTACGCCAGCTGAGCGAATAGTTATTTGGGAGACCAATGTTGAAACCTACCCCCTGCGTCCATGTGCGTCATGGTGTTATAATCCTTTAGATAGGGGGTTTGGGGGCACAGCCCCCCCTCGTGGGTGGTGCAGAGGTTCCGAGGCCCCCTGCATGACAAGGATGCATCTGTTGCTGATGGCGGATAAAGGTGCAGGGAGTACCATCAGTTCCACTGTCAGAACCACATTGTTGCTGAGCCCCAGGGACATAATCATGTGACAGATGCTGCAGATATCGGGGCAAGAAGAGTGTTGACTGATCTGAGGGAGAGGACAAGGAGATAATCGCTGAAATTGCATTTGCGGTAATGTACAGTCACTGTAATTGCATTCGCTGAGAAAATGTTGCCCAAATTGCAGTCGCCCATTATTTCTCACTGAAATGACATGGAACTACAGCATTAGGGAATACTTTATGTTCAGAAGCAGCCCTTTCTCCCTCCAGGAAAGTCGGCTCGGGTCAGGAAACCCAGGTGTGCTGCAATTCTGTTTCACAAAATGGTGAATCCGGAGCACAACATGCCTCGCATGAACTTTATGGATCCTGCCCACATGATGACAGTAACCAATCAATCGCAAGGACACAAAATTTGAAACAATTCTTGAAAAGGGCTCTAAAACTCTAAAATTATGACTTAAATATCATACTTTTATAAAATCAGGTTTCAGAATCAAAGAAACATTAAAGCCAGTAACAGTTTTAACATTTTAGACACATCCAATTAAGAATAATAGGAAAAATATAAGGAAGGATAAAATCAGAATTGTAACTCCGGGCGCGCAATCTTTTATATAACCGGCCGAATAATAAGACATGAGTTCCTATATCAGGTCTAAGCCCAAGAAAAGAAAAAGAAAAGTACAGTGATATCACACTACTCCCCTTCAACAATTCAGAGATGAGCAGTGTCCAAACTCCCTTTTCTCAGATTTGGCAGACAGCAGTCACCTGAGTAACACAGATGACAGCCTTGGCTTTTGACTGCAACTCCCTGCAGAGTTTTCCTGCTGCTTCTTTCACTTCAGCGGGCTCCTCCACCATGGACTCCCAATCCGGGGGGGGGGGCAAAGGATGGAAAAAACCTCAGAGCCCAAATAACTGCACCACAAGTCAGCCTGGTAAGGGTCTAACCTTACTGAGAAGAAAAAGCCAGGGAGTGTTGAGTCTCCACTGGGGCTGAAAAAACACCAACCCTAGCAGAAATAAAACCAGCTCCCTAAACCAAATCCATAACAAATAAGGAAATAGTGGTTTACTGATTGTTGGCAGTAATATTGCATGTCATAACCCCTGCTATGCAGTCTCCTCCACAGATAGCACAGTATGTAGCTGCTTTCTTCCTCCTCCGAAATATTTCATGAAGTGAAGTTCCTCAGCTTGGCCTTCCCGAAGATAGGATTTGAGAAAGTATCTCCTATTTTTTTGTTCTTTGATACCAATTGTGTTAGTAATTTCTAAGCTATTTTAGTGTATAAGGAACTATTCTCATTTCAGTCAGTTTCAACAGTAAGATAGTATGAATCGCTGGATTGAAGGCCTTCAAGAAGTACACAAAAGGAATGCCATTGTGGAGGTCTTGAGTCAGAGAGTCAGTGTTCTATATATTCAGGGAGAATAGGGCAGTATGGCTACTGAACTTTTCCAAAATCAGTATTGTGATGGTATTAGCAATTGATGTTTCTCTAAATATGAACCAAGGTTTAATTACATGCCTGAAAATGTAAGTGGATGAAAAGCAGTTAAGAACTGCTACAAGGGTACCAGTTACAAGGTGTGTCAGTGTGATTCATGTGGCTCAAAAGGGTGAAGGTTATAGTCTCACACCGGGTCTTAATATCATCCCCTAACATTGGCACTCTTGTGCAGTATACTGTACAGGGATGCTGTGCTGTCATGGTGTGCCATCCTTCAGATGAAATTTTAAACAGAGGTTCCTTCTACCCATCATTGATTCTGTCTTGGTGGATGGCAAAGAACTCATGGCACTTTTTGCAGAGTTGGGCATTTTACCTGATATGTTGACCAAATTTCCCCTTCTCATATTAGATTGTTCAGGCAGGCTGCCATGATGGTCTAGTGATTAATGGATTCAATAGTATGTCTGCAGCTCCAATCAGGGACAGCAGGAGTGAGAGGAGCAAACTAAGAGGTGCTCTTGCCTCTCCAAGGCATGCCCCCCGTCCTCCTGCAGAACAGTTGTTGCTCTCTGGTGGCACAGAAGGATCCAGAATTATTCTACTCAAAAGGAACACAAATGAGTGCACTCCTTGGAGGATTGATTGGTGTCCAAATTTTTATTTCAGAAATACTAAGTCAATTCAAATGCTGGTGGCAATACAACCACATAGGATCACCAGTGCATTAAGGAGACATATGCCTCTCCCCCCCAAGAAAATGCATGTCTTCTAGAAGCACATTACCACCACCCTATGAACTGACTTAGTTCTAAAATAAAACATTTGAAATCAATCAGCCCTGCAAAGAGAAAACTCAGTATTGTTGGCCAAAAATTTACTTCATGTGTTGCTCCCAGACTTCTCTGTAGAACACATAGGGGGCGATTCTTAAAGGATTATACATGGCGCAAAGTGACTTTTCACCAACAGGAATGATGCAAGTAGCATTTTGTGCCATGAGTTGCAACATACAAGATTCTGAAAAGCAGCCTGTGACATGATGCAGGCTGCTTGCACCAAAGTCAACTTATGCCATGGTTGCACCATAAACCCCCGATGTGACATAGCGCAAGGGGGTTTACAGCAGCAGCTGTGCCCTATTCTATAAGGGCAGCTGCCACATCCTCTAATTTGGGATTCTAAAACAACCCCTAGAGGACATCCATCAAAGTACATTTACACCAGCTATTAGCTGGTGCAACTGTACTATGTGTTCTCGGGGGGTTGCACTAATGTGCCCCCAACAGATCCCCCATAGACCAGGCAGCCCCCCTAGCCCTGATCCCCACTAATAATTGCAAAGTCACACAGGGCCATTGGTCCCCCCAAGTCCCGGTCCCCAGTAATGAGAAATGTGAAAGCCCCGCAGGGCTATCGGATCCCAAGGTCCTGATCCCTGATATTATAATGCAAAGCCCCACAGGGCCATCATCCCCCTAAGTCCCCATCCCCAATATGATATGATTGTTACAGTCCCACTTGGCTGTCGGCCCACCCAGGCCCAATCCCGATCCCCGCACCTCGCAAATGTAGTATGTCAGTCTAAAAAAAATTAAACACATTCCATAGTACCTTCAAGCCCAGTAGTCTTGTGGCCCCCAGCCAGCAGTGCCAGACCACCCTGCTTCCCCCAACACATACTCAGCTGGTGACCACCACAGCCCACCTCTCACCACTATGGCCAGCCACCGACAGAGCTCTGTATGAGCATATACTACTGTCAATAGTGCATGTTCAATGAATGACAGCTGCTGTAATCATATATTCAGTGTTGTCCTAGTTATACGTACAGGACTTGTATGCATTTGTAATCATAAATCTAATTCATTACTTTGCTTATGCATTCAATTTATCGAATGTCAGCCCAGCTTACAACAGCTAGTATTTAATCAATACGTTTCTAATTTTATCTATAGTGAAACTGTCCGGCCTTTAATTAGCTGTTTGGTCTTGCAGTGCTCAGCTTGTGGTTTCTGTGTTATTCCCACAGCGGGGGACTGAGATGTCACAGTGGAGCATCGTGGCTCCAAGTAGCATGAGCATGCTTTTATGTAAGTTAATTCGTCATGGCTGCTAGCTTTGCCTGGCCTCCTACTACTGCTCCTGTGCAACCTACAAGGTATTAAAGGCAATCATGCATTCACCATATCAATTCATTATCTATACCTCATTGCTTCAAATACTGGCATTCCCAGCCTCCTCCTACTTATCCAGCAGCTGCTGGCTTCACTTGGCTCCTTAATATCTACTCACATCAGTAACAGGAATTCTGAATTTCACTCATAATTTGGCTTTCCTAATGAATTGGCTGGCATGCATTCCCTGAAGGTTAAGGAATTGATGTCTGCACTTTTCTCAGACTCATGTGTGGGTCCACTACTTATTCAGACTAACATACATGGTGGTTTAGTCTTCTAGTGCTCGATACAACTGTGCATGACACACGTGAGGGTACTCACTGCTCCATACTCAAATTCATGTTCTCGCAACAATTTGGTGACATGCCAGCCAGGACCATTAATTTCTATAGCTCAGGGCCTGCCCTGCAGCTGATGGTCTTGCTCTGCAACCACAAAGTCTGCAATTTGAGCATGTGGTACTCGGGGTGGGGTCCTTCTTATATTGCCCATAGAGGGAATGTCCTCACTTCGGGCAGAGCTTCTGCCATCCAATCATAGGTAGCACCTCTTAATGTAGAATTTAAGGCTTCATCTGTGAGGGAAGGGGCCCTCATCAGCAAGGCCCCTTTAGCTAGCCTGAGACACCTTCTAATCTATTCTCCCTACAACTGCCTCTGGTTCACCCAGTTTGTTCTTAGATCTGTAGACTGGCTGAGCACCTTAATGGTCATCACTCTTCTCCTCCTGCCCTAGAGGTTGGTACCATGTGCAGTGTATCCCAGTGTTGCAGAGTTCTCTAGCATCCCGTCAAGGTGTTAGATGGATAGAGTGAGAGTTTTCAACCAAACTGGAATATTTCCACCCCCCTGGATTGGCCTTCTAAATTGTAGCATCAGAGCCACCAATAAACAAAATATCCTAAAGCCTAGAGGGAAGGCAACCTAGGTCTTGGATCCCCAGAGGTTTTCTCCTCGTACTTTTTTTTCCCCTCTTCTCCTTGCCAATGGCCATGATGCCTAGTTAGGTTTAATAACATATTCCCTAAGTTATTTTGGTAGGTTTCTGCTGTTGGATGAAGATGGATGGTGTCCTCCTTAGCTGTTCCCTCTCTCCATGGGAAGTTACACACTTGCTATAATTATTCAGACCTACAAGATAGTCACTATTTGTCTTTATTGTCTCTTGCTACCATACGTTAAGCTCCTACATACAAGATACCTACTTGAACTTACGTGCAGGTCCTCCATTCTGATACGTACTCATCACCTACTGCAATGCTTTTGCTCGACACTCTTTTTTGGGCTCCTTCCTAAAGGGACCTTTAGACAAGGGAATCATTCCCATGGCACCTCTAAGGGTAGAACCCTCCTCTAGGGTTCTTTGACTTCCATACCCCTACCGGGTGGTGTATCCCATGGATATAGAGGTGAACAGCAACACAATGTTTATCACAAGTTCCACAGGCATAACATTATACTAAGTTGTGTAAGTCCATTGAATTGAAAGGCTGTGCCTGTAGTTCTATAGGGTGAAGCAATTAACCACTCCCCCTGCTTGAGCCATAAAAGTTCAGGAATTCCAGCTTCTTCCTGAAGCATTTTTTCATTGCCCCACATCCTCCCCTACTCCTCCAGCAACTTGTCTCTCTTTCCTGTGGGGATCCTTCCTAAGGGACCTTTAGCCAAGGGAATCATTTCCATGGCACTTTTAGGGGTAGAACCCTCCTCTAGGTTTCCTTGCCTTACATACTCCTACTGGGTGATATATCCCATGGAATGAGAGGTGAATGGACACACAATATTTATCGTAAGTTGCCCAAGCATAACACTATACTAAGTTGTGTAAGCCCATTGAATAAGAAGAAGCAAAATGGTTCAGAAAGCAACCCATAGCTGTGTGTTCATGAGCAGAGTGACTGCTACTATAGAATTACAGTCACTTTCCTATGAGTCTGTCTCAATGGCCTCTCTGTATTAATGGGCAGACTGCCTTCATGATGTAAAACCACAGTGCATAACCAACCCAAAGTGAGAATACCATGCACCAGGGGTCCTTTGGACTCATGGCATTTATGGAAGGGACACACAACCCTTCCATACTTGATCTCCTGTTGGTTTGTGTAGCTATGTATGCAGATGATCATGGGGAGTGTCAGGGGTGTGCCTGCACTCCACACTATTCACAAAGATGTGGAGTGCCAGGCAATGGGGGTACAGGCTACATAAGCAGGTACCCTGCTATAGACACTGCATGCCCCCCACATATCACACCTGCTGGCTGCAGCAGGACCTAAACCCCACCACCATTGCTGCTGCTACCTTCTGGACAGGCAGAGAGGGCTGGGGGTGGCCACTTGAGCATGCATCCATTTTTTATTAAACTACTGGACTGGCAGTGTCCCACAATCCCCTGCCCCGTGCAGAGCAGGGGATCCACTATGGGACCAGGTCAGGCATCCTACTGGATACCCGTCTGTATCCTCCAATCTGCTCCCTGCACAGCAGCATGGTAGGGGCAAGGCCATGGACAGGCACTGTGCAGTAGTAAGTGTTAATGCATGCTTTTCCCTGCCACTTGTCTGCGGATGGAGAGCTCTAAGGGCTGGGTAAATGCCTTTTGTGCATACCTGGCTCACATTCATGCATAGCCCCTAAGCTTGTAAAGTGTTTCAGGATAGAATATGTTTACAAATGCAGTATAAATGGGAATTATTCTTTATCTTCTTCTTCAGAGCTTAATATTCTTTTAAAAAATTACCCTGATGCAGTATACTGTCTTTATTCTACCTGGATTGAAAACAGTTGATCTGCCGTTAAGTTAAAATCCAAGTTACAGTTAAAATCAAGGCTACAGTGAAAGAATAACACATGCTTTACTGCCAACTGTAGCCCTTACTCTGAGAAAGACTGACCATTATGGCAGACTCTATTTCTTTTCATAGTGGATAAACTTTACATTTATTCTTTCTTTACAGAAACTTCAGAACAGGCCTTTCAGTTTCAGAAAGTGATAGTGCCATTTTGAGCAGCTACTGTGTATTTATTTGCAAAAGGGAATATTGTGCATCATTAGCACCATTTAGTTACACTCAAAAATCAGTGGAGGGTGACTGTAAGGAAGAAGTAAGAGCATAATAATCATTTTCTACCAGGGCATGCAACTTTTGGTGCCAAAACATCAATTTATATTATTGCTGACTATACATGAAATATAATAAATGCTTCCTTATCTAGTGTATCATAAAAGTCTTGTTTCAGCATTTTTTTCTCATTCATGATGTGATTTGTAGCAGTGAAAGGAATGCATTTACTTTAGTAGATTTTTAAGTTAATGGACAGTTACAGCTGATACACTGGGAATCTAATTTTATTATTTTCTTTGGAGTCTTAACTGGAACTGTGGTTTAATAAAATTGGTAAACCACTACAGACTGTAATCTTTGGCTGCTTTCAGCTGTAGACCATTCAGGCAAGGACCTAGGAAATAATAGGTTTCCTAACATAAAGCATGATGATTGCAAACCTGCTGTACCATTTATTGATCTTTTTGTTCTTTCATGATGAAAGTCCTTATCAAAATCAGAACCTAAATATGTAAGTATACATGTTAAGCATATTCTGCTTCATTTTTACACCCTGAAGAAACTCCAAGAAGTGAAACGTGTGAGCCACATGTCTCTTAAATGTGTGTATAACAGTATTATTTAACTATATACCATTAGAGTTCCACTAGCATGTGCTTTTTTGGTTGACCAGTTTGGTCTTTTATGCAGTTGTGCCCGTACACTACATTTTCACACCATTTATAGAGCTGTCACTTGTATTGTTATTTAATATACTTTCTCACAATAAAAAAATAAAACAGAAGTACAGTGGTGCCTACCAGGATGCACCCTATACTGCAGAATCCTTCAGTGGGGGGACAAATTTTTGTTAGGGATTTTATTTGTTCATTGAAAACAAAGGTAGATAGGTTCACTTGTAATCGCTTCTTAAATGCAGCAACAGCAAAGGTGGTGCATCACTGCATTTCAAAGTTAGGCCTGGAGGAAATTTAGAGGGCCATGCATAGTTAAGAATGAGACTACACATTGTATTCACACATTCAGAGTGCATATTCTCATATTGATCTTGTACAAAAAGGACTGTTCCATAAAATAGAAAAATGTGAGATACTTGCCATCAAGCATTCTGATTATGCTCCTGTTCCTGTAACACTGAAAATTGGATCTATGAACACATTTTCATTTTGAAGAATTAATACATCCCTTCTTACTGATAAAACTTTCAAGGATACCATTGCTAAGCACACATGACACATACAAACTAAACAACCTCGGCCACCACTCGGGAACTATTATTTGAAAAACATTAAAAACTGTAATATGGGGTGGAGGATCATTAGCATTGCCTCAGCCAAACATAGAAAATCTTGAGCTTGTGGAGGCCTTCACTAGTCCCAGTGATCCACCCTGGTCCCTGCCCATTCTCCCTTCTTGGGCTGTAGATACTCCAGCTCCTTAAAGGGAGATGTGATTTTCCAATAACTCTATGATATCTCATCTGTGGAAAATATAGAATACAGAACATACAATTTAATGTCAGTACAAGTCTGTATTGGATGCATAAATTCTGTTACCAACAGAGCACATTTACTGTTCTTTTTTCATTACTGTTTCCACTGTGCTTGTGTGGTTCACTGAGAACTCTTTCCCAAGAAATGATCCTGATATAACAAAACTGAATAATTGACCAAGAACTCTTACAGTTGTGGCCTGTTATGACAGGCACACATAACATATGGACTATATACCAGGACTTTATAACCACATCTAAATACTGAAGGGAAAGAACAGTGTCTGCTCACTCTTTGATGCTTAATTTTTTTAATATTATGTAAATTACTATATTATAGATCATCTTCACAGTAATAGCCCTGTGTGAAGCTGATGTAATTTGGACATGTATTCTACTTTACCTACATGTGTCAATAAACTTCAAGTTTCAAAAAAAACAATCTATCACCAGAGTTACTGCAAGAAACAATGAACATTCAATGGCAGTTAATCCCTTTTCTTATGCAGTAATCTGTGACACTGTGTTGCATCCTAACAGGCTCCTGTATCATGCCAGTGACTTTAAAAGATCATGTAGTGACCAATAGCAATCCCAGTATATTAAAAAAGAGACAAAGCAGGAGTGCATGAAAGAATGGTTATATTGTAACTCTTATCTTAATATATTTTAGTAAGATTAAAAAAAAATCAGAGATTCAGCAAGAGAATTTAGGGTCTAGAGTAAATGTTTGTATTTGGTATATGTGAAGTAAGGAGTAAGAAGGGGCATCTCATTCATTGAGGTTATACCCTTGTAAAGAAACAGGATTAAAATAGCTACAACATAAGTATAAGCTGGGACGCAACCATTAATGAGTATATGCATTCAACAGGCTGATAAATAATCATTTCTCTGTTCAACTGACAAGCAACCCAGTACTAATAAATCACTTTGAAACTGGTTGGCAGCTTTGACACCAAATGTTATATATTGCCCTTTCTTCCTTACTGCCCCCAGTCTTGAAATATATGATTTACTGATTTTACTTCAAATTGACGCTATTCAGTGTTTTAAATTTTACCGCAAAGCATTGCTGTTCTCTCTTTTGTATCTGTTCTGATCATAAATCCATTAATTTTGGCTGACAATGAGAGTAATTAGTTTCATTTTCTATATGTTGTTTACCATTTTAAGAATGTATTGAATTTTAGTAAATATACAGTATTGGTATTTTATTGTCAGTATTAAGTTATACTATTTTTATTTTTCATTTATCCCTTTATATTACTGTTTCATTTTGCTCTTTCACTATGTAAAGCACTGTGTGCTATTCTAGCATGACGGATACTAGAGAAAATTAAATTGTATTTTACTGAGCCTTGGATCTAAATACTTTTATGTGATTGGTCAAAATCAAGCCATATGAAAGTATGAACCATGCAACTTTAACACCTCATTAACCCACAGTTACTGTTGCTTATAACAAGAACATTGTCCAATGTCTATGTAACTTGCAAAGGAGGTACTGTACTTGTCTTTGTTATTAATGTATGTTGCTGTTTGCAACCTGTTTGACGTGGACACCTTTGAAAAAGGGCTGTTGAGCTTAAAGTTCTTCCAAATACAATACATACATACATATCTAAATGAATAAATACATACATAAGTAGGTAGGAACTATTGCCCAGTTTTTCTTAGCAATTACCAATAATTCATGACAACAGGCACTAGTTTGAAAACTGTTGACCTCTAATATAAAAGCAAACACCACTGCATTAAGACAGTGGCTGACATTTACCATCTGGTCAACTTCACTGCTGGCTACCATCTCACACAATTATAGTTGCTTGCATTATATTAGTAATTTTCATGACTTGTTCTAGCAGAATTATAGTACAATACTGCTATATTTACTAGTATAAGGCAAGTGACCATAATTGTGTGAGATGATGGCTGGCAGTGATTGTGACCAATTTGTAATAGATGGGTGCTGTGTTTAGGTTAGGAGAGGATGTATGTTCTAAATTCCAGGATTGGGAAGGGGGAGGGGTTTCCAAACTTCCAGAGCAATATTCAAAATAAACAGGGGTTTGGAAGTGTTTTGAGGAGGTACCACTAGCATCAGTGAATTTGTTTTTGAAGAAAGGGACCTTGTTTATGGGGGCACAACTCAAGTAAGGTTCAGTAAAACAAGTATTGACTGTTAGGGATATAGCGAGGAAATACTGACCCCTCACAATAAACTATTGAGTTTCAATAGTCCAATTGCCTGAAGCTAAAAATCTATTGTCAGTCAACCGGTTATTCCTTGAGGTCAATGTTCTTCTACTACAGCAGAGTCAGCCAGGATGCAATGCTTTGTAATAAGCATGTCACACTTTCCTTCATGACAGATTAGGGTAATTGCCATTGGTGTGCATTGTGCTTCTGCAGTTTTTTGCAGCATGTCACTGACTGAAACTGTACTAAGAGCATAGCATTTTGGCTGACTCCACTCTATATACCTGAGATCTAGTTAATCTTTATATGTTGTGCTGGGTGGAAACTGTAAATTCCCATTTCTCAAATATTTCCTGAATTTTTGAAAACTTCAGAAAATGTTCCAAAATTTTGACTTAAATTCCAAATCCTCCACAGGCGTACCATGAAGTATCACATGATTCTGCAAAAGTTTTGGTATCCTGTCAATTTAGCCGAGATAATTCAGCTTGAGTAAATTCAATTCAGTGAATTCAGCCCAACATTAATTCAGCCTGAGTCACTTCACCCTGAGTCACTTCAGCCCATCGTCAATTCAGCTCCTTTAATTCAGCTTATATGACAATTCAGTTCCTTTTGGTTCTGCACTAGAATAAACATAACTAACCACATGTGTAATCATATATAATAACTGGTCAGCAGTTTCTCTCAATGTACTGACCAGGTTTAGTTTAGTTTAGTTTAGTTTATTGTTCTAGGAATTACTACCTTTGAGCCAGAGGCTCTTTTACAAAGGTTCCACGTCAATTAGGTACAGTACAAAAGGTTACATAGATAACACAACAATTTGTGTTGTGTCAAAAGCAAGAAAACATATACAAATACATATCAAATCACTTGTACAAAAGGACATGAGATATCAATAATCACATTATTATTACAAGAAAGAGGTCATGCCAGATTAGAGGAAACAAATAGGGAAAAAGTCCAGAACAGAGAGGTTAAGTGAAAGGTGTGGGAGCAGACAATAGCAGGAGAAAAGGTTCCCAAACATGTCTTTGTCAGATAACGGAAAAGGTGGGTAGTGAGAAAATAGGAGGTTTAATCAGGGCAGTCACAGGAGCTGGAGGTGGCAAGGTGAGAGAAAAGACTTGATTTGAAAATACCTAGAGGTGGAGGCAGTAATATGAGTGCTGAGGGCATTTAGCCAGCTAGGGTATGATAGGCAAATGATCTTTGTCCCTGAAATCTGGCATCGGGGGACTTGGAGAGGCAGGTGTTCTGATCTTCTGGTAAAGCAGGTGCTAAGCGCTCAGGCATAACAGGTCTTGGATACAGGGTGGAGTGAGGCCCAGGTGGATTTTTTCACCATCAGGCAGGTAAGGTACTTTATCCGGTTTGGAGTTGCAACCAACCTGAGTCAGCATAGAGTTCACATGTGTGGGTATATCGATGTGCACCAGTGAGCAGCCGACAGGCCTTATTTGGGATGTTGTAATGTGACTAGTGCTGTAGTAGTGGCAGATCAGTATATAACTAAGCCATAGTCAACGACTGAGATGATAGAAGATTGGATGACAATCCTCAGTGCAGAATGGGTAAGAAGCTGTCGGTTCTGATACAGAATCCCGATTCGCTGATTAATAGTTTTTGCTGTACTATCAATGTGAGTTGCAAAGGTTAGGCCTTGATCAAAGCTGATTCCAAGATATTTGAAAATTGGCACTTGTTCAAGGGTATTTCCCAGGTATGTATTAATGGTTTAGTTTAGTTTTAATTTAGTTTATTAGTCTAGGAATTAATACCTTTGAGCCAGGGCTCTTTTATAAAGGTTCCACGTCACAAAGAACATTTAACAAAGCACGATACACATTGCAGGTAAAACCAGACAGGAAAGTTACATCATAAATTTGCTATTAACAGTTTAAGGCAGTAACGTTTTTAAGTTTCATAGAAAAACAAGCTATAACAGGTTCAAGCAGTAGACAATTTCGAGGTAAAGGAAACTTCCAGGAGAGGGTGATCATTAGGCGCCAAAAGGAGGCTAGAGAGGAGGGAAAGGTGGTGAGCAAGAGAGTAAGTGAGAGGGACAGGAAAAAGGGGGTGAGTTTGGGTGGGAGACAGGAAGTAGTAGAGGTACCAGAGGGTTCATTAGTCAGGGAGGAAGAGGCCTCAGATGTGAGGATGGACATGAGGATGTAGTCTTTATCTAAGCGCAGTCACAGTTGCTAGTGGTGGTGAGGTGGGCATAGAGCATGGTTTAGAGCTTCAGCGAGGTTGAGCATAGAGTAGGTGGACTAAGTGCATTGAACCATGTCGGGCCCTGTATGTGAAAGATCTTTGTCCCTGTGCAGTCCGGCATCTCGGAACCAGGAAAGGTTGGCGTTCAGATCTGGTGCAGAAGTCGTGAGCCAGGATTCAGTCGGAGTAGGTTTGAATACATAATGGAGTCAGTCCCAAGATAGATTTTTGCCATTGTGCAGGTGAGATAAATAAGGCGATTTGATAGGTTCAACCAGCCTGATTCATAGTACAGATCACACATGTGAGTCAGTCTTTGAGCCCCGTGAGGAGCCGGCAGGCCTTATTTAGAGTGATTGAGATCGCCTTAGAGCAGTGGGTAGCTGAGCCATAAATAATAAGGCCATAGTCAATGATTGAGATTATGGAACTCTGTATAACTATTCTCAATGCCGCTTGATTTAGAAATGTGATTATGGAATAGTATTCCAAAGCGTTGGTTCACTGTTTTCGCAGTGTTGTCAATGTGGGTTGCAAAGGTGAGCCCTTGGTCAAAAGTGATGCCAAGGTATTTGAAAGTATTTACTTGGTCCAGTGTAATTCCCGCAGAGGTTTGTATGGTGAGTGGAGTATGCCTATTTTTGTTTTGGTGATTGGAGAAGAGCATGGCTTTTGTTTTATTGTGGTTTAGCACAAGTTTACTATCCAGGAACCACCTTTCAACACTAGAGAAAGCAAGTTGCAGGCTTTTTCGTAGGGAGTTTGGATCCTTGTGGGAAGAGAATTACAGCATCATCAGCGTATAAGATTATTTTCTCCTGGCAGATATCTGGGAGGGAGTTAAGGAACAGGCTAAAGAGGAGCGGTCCAAGAATTGATCCCTGTGGTACACCCGAGAGAACTGGTTTGAAGTCGGAGAGTTCATTAGAGATTTTTACAGCCTGTGACCGATTGGACAGGTAACTTTTTACCCAAGCACAAGGACCTTCGGCCAGGCCTAGGCTAGAAAGTAGGGAGGTAAGTAGGCCATGATGGACTGTGTCGAAAGCTTTTGTAAGATTGATAAAGACTGCACCTGTTTGGCACCCTTTGTCCAGGGCTGAGTGGACTTCTCCAGAGAAATCAAGTAAGGCTGTTGTTGTACTATGTCCTTTCCTAAAGCCGTGCTGTTGATTACAGAGTAGATTGTATTTGTCCAGGTAATCAGAGAGTTGGTCTGCCACTATTCATTCAAGTGCTTTGGAGAGGGAAGGGAGTATTGATATTGGTCGATAGTTTCCTGTTGAGGTTTTGTCCCCCTTTGTGCACTGGCGTAACTATGGAAGATTTCCATTTGTTGGGAAATTGACTTTGGCAAAGTGACAGATTAAGAATTTTTGCAAGGGGTGAATTACTTCATCAGGGTGAGAGACAGGATTTTAGATCTAGCATGTCACTACTTGTTCTGGAATTGGAGCAGGCCTTTCTTATGTACTTGTGTGCTTGACTTTGATTTTCTTGAAGTAAAATTGTGGTTTGTCACGAGGGTGTTTTGTGATACTAGGCTAGGCACAGGTAAGTCAGAGAGAAATCTGGGGAGACCCACTAAGGTCTGTGAATGTCTTATTAAGCGCATCTGTAATAGACTTTGGGTCCAAGGTGGTGGATCCATCAACTTTCATAATGGTAGGTGATGATTTTGATTGTTTACCCATTATGTTTTGGATGTTGTCCCAAAAAGCTCTTCCATCACCCAGGTGGATTCAAGGGCATTTTGAAATAGAAGCTCTTCATTTGCCTAATTTGTGAGGTACATCTATTTCATGCCTGCTTGTATTTTAGGGTATCATGAGGTGAGCCTGTGTCTCTGGCAACTGCCCAGAGGTGGTCCCGAACCTTGAGCTTGGCAAGTAGTTTGGCAGTAATCCATGGATTTGATAGCGCTTTGATTTTACGTTTTTTTACTGGGGCGTATAAGTCGCATGCAGAGTTGAAAAGATTTAATGAAGTATTCTAGTGCGGTATTAATATCAGTTGATTCAAGTTGGCGTCCAGTCCTGTTGTAGGAGATGGTTTTCAACTGATAAGATTCCCATAAGGCAATACTCTGCTTGTTATAACTTTGGGGGTGGCTTGAGAAATTTATTAGACCAGGTACAGGACACTGGGGAGTGGTCACTGAGGGAGTCAGGGAGGACTTTAATGTTTTATCCGGTCAGGGTGATTTGTGAGAACCCAGTCAATAAGGTGCTTGTACCAGTTTTGTAATTTTCCGGGTGGGGAGGTTACCATCTGAGTCAGGTTTGCTGCTAGGATGTCATCTTTGTAGAGCCAGTGTCAGAGGCGAGCCAGTTTATGTTGAAATCCCGAGGAGGAGGAGCTCATTTTCAGAGGGCTGCAGACTAACAAAATCAAGTACAGACTTAATACTGGCACGGTGGTCTTTGGAGGATATAGACTCGGCCACTGTGAGAACTTTGTTTTGTGCACCAAGAAGCAGTTTGATAGGGAGGAGTTGCATCTGCGTATTTGTGGGGGTGAAGCTGCGCGTTGACAGGAGAGGTTGTCCTTTATGTAGATAGCACAGCCCCACCTTTCTTGCTTGCCGGTCGAGTCTGAAAAGATTGTAGCCTTCAAGCGAGACCGCATGATCGGGTGCTGGGAGATAGCCAGGTTTCCACAATGGCTAGTATATCAGGGTTTTTGTCCAGCGAGAGTTTGAAGAGATGCCAATTTGGGAAGGAGGCTGCAAATATTTAGAGTGATAATGGAAGACCACTACCAACTTTCCCTGTTTTGTCGGCTTCAGTGCAACAGGACCAGGGTTTGGGTGTATCCACCAGATATTAAAAGTAGGAGGAGCAGGAGTTTCAGCTATGCCATTCGTAGTTCATAATAGGTTGAGTGAGTTTCTGCTTGTACTTTTAAGATGCTTGGATTGTCTTCTGGGTCCAGTAGAGGGTGATCGTTAGTGAGTTATAATGATGTGGCAGTTTCAATTAGGAAATATGGCTCTTTGCACCCAGGTATTAATTGGGTGATGTTTGTTTAAGACTTCAGAGTAAAAGCCATGGTACAATGTTTGGGTAGTAGTATAGAAAGGTGAGAGTAGGTGGAGGGTAGGGTAGGTGGAGGGGAGTTGGCATAAAGGAAAAGGAGGGTGAGGGTGAGCAGGAACAGGTGGTGGGGACTAAGCCAAAGCATTTTTTAGTGAGGCAGGAGAGTGCCGAGAAGTAGTGTGGGCTAGGCAGTCGGGGGGGGTGGCGAGCAATAGGAGGGTGGTGGGGTACAGATTTTAGTGGGCTAAGGTGGATAGCTAAGCACTATGGCGAAGTACAGAGAAAAATGAAAAAAAAAAGACTGGGAGGGTTTGGTGCCAGAGGGTTTAAGAGAAGTACTATAGTACTGTTGAGATCCAGGACCACATAATATGTTAAAGTTCCTGAAAGGTGATGAACTGTGGCCTGGGCATATGCAATGTGTAAAATCCTTTTGGTGAGTGGGACTTGCCATTTCTCATTTTTCGGGTTAGAGAAGAGCATGGATTTAGGTTTTTTGTGGTTTAGAACCAGCTTATGTTCAAGGAACCACATCTCAACTTTGGAAAAAGCATGCTGAAGGTTGAGACGTAAGAGGTTCGGATCTTTATGAGTGGCAAGAATCAAGGTATCATCGGCATAGAGGATTAATTGTTCAGGGCAGGATTTGGGAGGAGTTTAGGAAAAGGCTGAAAGGAGGGCCCAGGATGGATCCCTGGGGAACTCCTGAGCGAACCGGTTTGAGTCTAGAGAACTCCAGCTACTTTTACAGATTGAGGCGCTGAGCAAGGTAATTTTTTACCCAGTCACCAGGACCCTGCGAGAGCCCTAGGGATAGAAGTTGTTTGATAAGTTGGCCATGGTGAACTGTATCAAATACCTTGGTTAAGTCAATGTAGACTGCTCCAGTTAGGTTTCCTTTGTCCATGGCATTGTGGATTACTCCTGAAAATTCAAGTAGGGCAGTTGGTGTGCTGTGCCCTTTCCTAAATCCATGCTGCTGAGTGCATAGGATGTTGTGCTTTTCCAGGTAGTCTGAAAGTTGGTCCACACCAAGCGTTCAAGGGCCTTAGAGAGGTGGTAGTATTGATATCGGGCTACAGTTACCAGGCAGTGACTTATCACCACTTTTGTGCACCAGAGTGACAACTGCAGCCTTCCATTTCCTAGGAATTGAGCTGTAGCAGAGGAGAGATTGAAAATTTTGTGAGGGGAGCAGTACTTCCTCCAGAGTGAGGGACAGGTTTAAGGTCAATAGTGTCACTGCTTGCTTGGGACTTAGAAATGGCCTTCTTTACATATTTATAGACTTCATGTGCCTTTACTAGTTTGAAATGGAAGGGTGGTTTGGTTGGAGAGGCAGTAGTAGAAGTAGAAATTGGAGGGTCAGCATCAGTAAAGAAATCAGATGAGAGGACACCACTAAGGTCCGTGAAGATATCATTTAGGGTGTTTGCAATGATCTCTGGGTCTAATGTAGTGGTTCCATCCACATTCATTATTGTAGGAGAGGATTTGGACTGCTGACCCATGATATTCTTTATGTTGTCCCAGAAGGATTTCCCTTCGCCCCAGGAGTTGGAAGGGCATTCTTGAGTAGGAGCTCTTCATCAAGCGGATCTGTTTAGTACAGTGGTTGAGCCTGTTTATACTTTTGAATGTCCGACAGAGTGCCAGTAGCTCTTGCAGTGGCCCAGAGGTGATCCCTACTTTTGAGTTGTGCCAATAGCTTTGCCGTGAGCCAGGAATTTGTGAGTGCTTTGATTTTGCGCTTTTTTACTGGTGCATAGGTGTCACAGGCAGTGTTGAAAGTAGTAATAAAGTAATCAAGGGCTAGGTCAACATCTTGAGTTTTGTAAATCAAGGACCAGTCTATCTGCCTAAGACAGGTCTTGAGATGAGTAAGGTTGCCATAAGGTAGGACTCTGCTATAGATGGTTTTGGGGCAGCTTACGAAACTTATTTGTCCAGGTACATATTATTGGAGAGTGATCACTGAGCGAGTCAGGGAGAACACTTACATTGGTTATATGGGTAGGGTGGCTGGTAAGGATCCAGTCAATGAGGGTGCTGGTCCCTGATTTGTAGTTTTCCCTGGTAGGGGAGTTTACCACTTGTGTTAAATTTGCTGCTAGGATGGCATCTTTGTTTGACCCTGCATCAGGAGCAAGCCAAGGTTGATATTTTCCATAACAACCAGCCGGTTGTTATGACATTCATGAGCCATGCCAGTGAAATTATGCTGCTGCCTCATTGGCCAACATTCTGTAGGTGTGCAGGGCCAAACAGGGAGAAAAATAGCTGGTCTGTTATTATAAAAAAAACAAAAGATGGGAAGGGTGTTTCATATGAGAATTTAATGCACACCATCATTGTGGGATGCTTTGATAAACTCCTCGGGCTTCGTCCTCGGGGTTTATGTAGCATCCCACAACTCGGGTGAGCATTAAATTCTCATATCAAACCCTTCCCCATCCATTATTCTCTATATAAACTTTATTGAAAGCTCAGATTTCCTCAAAGTCAGTGGATCTGCTATGATGCAACAAACAACGGCATCCCAAGGACAAACAATGCTATTGAAAAATGGCACAACAATTTTGCCAGCCTCCTAAATGCTGATCACCCCACAATGTAGTAACTAATTGATGCAATGAAAAAGGAACAGAGCCTGACAGATTAAAATGGAGCAATACATTGCTGGTTGCCTACCACAAGAAGCTAAGAGAGTGTGCAAGAACCTGGCAGAAAGAATTCAGCACATAATTGCAGAATATCATACAAGGGAAACAGTGGAATACTTGGGAGGACATGCACACAATTTCATGTTTTAACTTGATGATTAATTGTCTTTCAATATGTTTTAATGCTTTTAATAAAGTTTATATATGTTTACATATGTGGTTAGTTATGTTTATTCTAGTGCAGAACCAAAAGGCTCTGAATTGACACATGAGCTGAATTGATTTGGGCTGAACTGGTGTTGGGCTGAATTCAATGGGATGAATTGACACTGGCTGAATTCACTGGGCTTAATTGACATGGATTCAAATTTTTGACTGATTTATGGAATGGTACACATGAACTGTAGAATAACACATCTGGGGGGACATATTCAGAGCTGACCAGTTGTGCCCGCACAAAGATGTGTTGCACAGAATAGATGCCTTGGCCAGCTCTGAGGGTATATTCAGACAGTATGCATGATCGTTTCTGATCATGCATACTGTCTGAATAGCCAACCCTGGATGCACAGCACATAGTGGTCAGCCACCTAGTCCTGTGCAGTGCAGCCAGGTCAGTAATGAATACCACCAGTGAGCAATGCATGGCACATACCTGGATATGCCATGACTCCATATGCAATATTCAGCCAGTAAATGCTAATGAGCTCATTAGGCATGCATGGCACAAATGGACCCCATGCATGCTCATTTTTGAGCTCACTACCATGTCTGCACATGGAGGAAGGTACTGGGGTGGTTGTTCCCAGTCCTGAATGTGCAACAGGCTGTATGGGTGCTCTGCCCACCCTGGTGGTCCCATGGAACCCTCTCCAAGCCCCAATCCCCAAGATAGTATTGTGCCTTGCCACTGGCAATTCCTTAGTGTATTGTACCCCCTCCAAGCCCAAATCCCACTATATCATATACTGGACATCCCCATGCCCCATACCCCACACACCACAACACTGGCAGTTCAGTGCCCCTCACAGCCCAGACTGTACACAGGATGCTGTGAGAAACCCTGCATCCCTGTTAGTCCAGTGGCACACCAGCCCAACATAACAGGACCCCCACCCTAAACCTGCCTGACCCTCCTGGAGCCAGTGACTGACTCTGCCCTCTACACACACCAACACAGCCAGCCACCAACTGCACTGTCAATGGACTAGCACTGTACATAGGATGTGCCCATTGGTTGGGAGCATCCTACGTACAGTACTAGTCCATTAACAGTGCAGTTAGCGGTTGGTCGTGGTGGTGTGGGGATGGC
Source organism: Neoceratodus forsteri (assembly GCA_016271365.2). Lineage (NCBI taxonomy): Eukaryota > Metazoa > Chordata > Ceratodontiformes > Ceratodontidae > Neoceratodus > Neoceratodus forsteri. Next base: position 107,605,911 of record CM028136.1, on the reverse strand, counting down.
TGAGCCAGTCATCGGCTCTGATTGGGTGGGGGTTGTTGCAGGGTGAGGGGTGCTGTCCTGATGGGGTGGGGGGCCCTCTATACTATGGAAATATGTGGGTGGCATGTGTCATGGTTCGGACATTGGAGATGGGGTCCGGGAGTGGGGACCCTGCACTATGCATATAGGTTCAGGAAGGGATCCTGTTACACACAAGGACTTGGGTTTGGGAGAGGATCCTAACTCAAACAGTGATTGGGAGTTCAGGAAAGGCTTCACGATCATTGCTGGATGGTATCTGGGAGGGGGGCCTTACACTACGGACTCAAGGGGCACTGTTTCCATTAAGGTGCTCGGAGATGGAGGCAGGGTGGGGACCCACATTACTACCAGGGCTGGCAGGCTGCTGTGCACTGGGCTGCACTTCCACAGTGTGTCTGTGAGTGGCTGACATACTTAGGTCTGCTTTCCATGGCCTATCTATGCGCTGCACAGTTCAGGCCTTTGTGGGGTGCATGCCCATTGAATATGCCCTTGCACGGCACATTCATGGGCACACCCCCTCAACTTGCACTATATACATTTTCTGTGGGCCCTGTTGCATTCTCCTTTGGGTGGTGCAGCACCGCCCATTGAATATCGCACTATGGTGTATTGTGTGGGATGCGCAGCACATCTCCACTTTCTGCTGGAATGTACCATGCATCTCCTTTGAATACATATCCTGTGATAAGGGTGTTCACTATTGAGCACTTTCAAAAGGGCAACTCAATAACGGCCCCTGTTCACAGGACTACTGGACAGGGAAGGAGAATATGAATATATTGACATCTTGTCACTATATATACATGTGTGTGGGAGAGGGGAACGAGCACATCATATGATGGATGGAAGGGGTGGGAGGATTTGTGAAGTGTAGCATGGCAGTGGGCTGCCAAGCTGGCCATGTGGCATGGTGGGTTTATGGCAGGCTAGGGTTGGGAGGGTGCTGGGTTTGATTCTGGGTGTGTCTGTATTTTGCGCTGGTCAGAGTTTCACTTTTTTGTTTCCTCCCACATAGCACACCCCGGAGTAGAGAATCCTTTAGTAGGGGCTGCAAGGGCGGTGCCCCCATGAGGGGTGGTGCGAGGGGGCACAGTCCCCCACATAATAAGCAAAAAGCTATGTTTTTGGTACCCTTTTGCTCTGCGCCGTGAGTGTACACTCGCTGAAACTGATTTTTGCTGATGTACACTTGCCCAAAGGGTGATTGCCTTTCCATGATTGCCGTTATCACATAGAACCCTTTGAATATGGGGGTGCTGTAGAAATCCATTCTGCAATTTAATACATCAGTCCACACTACATACAATCATTCCACAGTTATACAGATAACAGAGTGTTCTGTTCTGTAGAATTTCATTCTGCAGGTTAATACATCAGTTCACAATACATACGTTCATTCTGCCATTCTAAGTCAGAATTTTGCAGATGTTGCTAAAGTGCATTATGAAATTTTGAAGTCTTGAAATGATGACTTTTGTGTTAATTCCACATGTGAAATTTTATTTTTGCACAGTACTGTTTGTATAACTATTGTACTATAACTCTGGTTGCAATATCAGGTTATAGAACATTATAGGCTATGTTGTATAATTATCTATAGTTTATTTGATATTGAGATGGTAGAAATACTTCACAAGAGGAAATGCATGTTTTAGTGGACCAGTACCTTGATTTTCCTCTGGGTTCATGGTGAAAAAAAAATTGTCATATACAAATATAACATTTAAAATAAAACTTGTAAGCAGTATACAGTATTTACAGCAATTGTGTTTACTATTAAGGTTGTCTAGGTTTCTTCTCTAAAACATTTTGGAAAATGAAAAAAAAAATCTTTGCTTTTTATTTCAAAAATCATCTGGCTGCCCCCTACTGACACCAAGTAAAAACAACACACACACAAGGCACAGCTAATGGTGTTACCTTTAACTGGGAAACTGGACTTACACATACTGAAAACAAACAATGATACACACACACCAAGCAAGTTAGAAGGCAAATATCGTTGATTAAGAAATCTTTTTCAGCACTCCTGACACCCCTGCATATCACCAAACAGCTTCATCAGTGGGTGGTGCCAGGAAACATAGAAACATAGACTTTGACGACAGATAAGGACCGCTTGGCCCACCTAATCTGCCCATTTCCCTATTTAAAGGATAAGCAGCAGATCCTATTTACCCAACAGCCTATTTTGTGAGTGAGATTTGTGTAATTAAACATACACCCTCATGAATGCAGTATTCATAAATCTGTGATATCAATTCACCAATCCAAATAAAGCATATCAAAATCATCCTTTTGCATGCATAATTCATTATGGATAGAATATTTATAAATCTGTGTGATAAATCCTCCAGTCCAAACAGATTAATTACAAAACCATCCTTATGTAGAGATGGGAGAAAAACAAGTGGAAATACTATATTAATACTTTTGCTCAGTGTTCTCGCAGGAGAAGGGGGGACCACTACCACCTTGGACTGGGAGGGTGGGGAAGAAGAGGTGATGGATGGAATGATTGAGGGAAGTACAGTACTAGAGGGACTGAGGGTGTTAAAAGGAGACAAGGCACCAGGGCCAGATGGTATCCACCCCAGGGTGCTGAGGCAGATGGTGGAGGTGCTGGCGGAACCACTGGCAAATCTGTTTAGCACCTCCATGGAAACAGGATGTGTGCCTCAGGACTGGAGGATGGCCCATGTGATGCTGATACACAACAGTGACCCAGGGATGAACCAGTCAATTATTGGCAGATCAGTCTCACTTCAATAGTGAGCAAGCATATGGAGATGATACTGAAGAAGAGGCTGGTGTCATTTCTAGAGGACAATTACCTCCAGGATGTGAGGCAGCATGGGTTCATATCGGGGCAGTACTGTCAAACTAAGTTAATACATTATTATGACTGGGTAACAAGAGAACGCTGGATAGGGGTCATGCAGTGGATGTCCTCTACTTGGATTTCAGCAAGGTCTTTGATTCAGTACCTCATGGATGGCTTCCGTGGAAGCTAACTAGCATGGGAGTGGGGGTGAAGATGGCAAACTGGATTGCAAACTGGCTGCATGGGAGGCTCTAATGGGTGGTGGTGTTCAGGAGAATTCTCAACACCTAGACCAGTGATGAGCGGGGTGCCACAGGGCTCAGTGCTGGGCCTGGTGCTATTTGGGCTCTTCATCTCAGACATCGCACATGGAGTGGTGAGCAGGGTAAGTCTGTTCACAGATGAACTTCTTGTTCCATCTACCGACCTGCCTACCTTAGTTCATGCCTTCATGTTCTCACACCTGGATTATTGCAACTCCCTCTATCTAGGGCTTTCAGGGGTTGAAATCCGTCGCCTGCAGCTAGTGCAGAATGCTGCAGCCCGGCTTTTGATGGGCTCTAGAAGATCCTGTCATATCACTCCGGTGCTGCGCGAACTGCACAGGCTGCCAATTTGGTGGCAGATCACCTTTAAAGTTGGCTTGCTGACTTTTAAAGCCCTACATGATCTGGGCCCAGCCTATCTGAAAGAACTTCTGGTTCCCTGTCGCCCTGATCGATCTCTCCACTCAGTCGATGAGGGGTTGCTAGAGATTCCAAGGTTGAATTTGAAATCTTCTGGTGCTCGGGCATTTTCGTATATGTTGCCCCCAACCTTTTGAACTCTCTACACCGTTGGTTGTGTGAGTGCACTTCTGTGGAGGGTTTTAAGAGGGGTCTAAAGACATTTTTATGGGAAACAGCATTCCCTGAATATTGAATGTTTTATATGGTTTGCCTGTATTTTTATTACGCCTGTTTTAATTGTTATTATGTACGGCACCTTGACACTTGAAAGGCGCCTTATAAATAAAAAATTATTATTATTAATTATTATTATCATGATATCAAAATGGCTGCAGCAGTGTACAAGGAGGAGGGATGGAAACAACGGCATGGGGACCTAACAAAACTGGAGGAGTGGTTGGAGAGGTGGTAGCTGGAGTTCAATGCAAACAAGTGTAAGGTTATGCACTTCGGTGCAGAGAACCCAAGGAAAGAATATTGGGTAGGGCGTGAAGCTGGGGCTTACTGAGGAGAAAGACCTAGGGGTGATGGTAACAGGGAGCATGAATAATTCTGCCCAATGCAGGAAAGCAGCAGCAAAAGTGAACAAGAAGCTAGGGTGTATAGTGAGGGGGTTCTCATCTAGGTGGAGGGAGGTGATCTTGCCCCTCTACGGGTCACTGGTCAGGCCGCAATTGGAGTACTGCATGCAGTTCTGAAGGCCATACCTGAGGCGGGATATCAAGCTGCTGGAGGGAGTGCAGCAGAGAGCAACATGAATAATACAAGGAATGGAGGGGAAAGACTATGAGAACAGTCTGGTGGAACTGAATATGTACACCCTGGAGAAGAGGAGGGATGGGAGGACATGATCATTACAATCAAGAATCTGAGGGGAATCAACAAGGATGGAGCTGACAGGGTTTTTAAACTGAGGAAGGGAAGGGAAGGGACACTAGAGGGCATGGGCTAAGAATAGAGGGGGGAAGATTTAGGAGGGAGATAAGCAGGCATTACTTCACAGAGAGAGTGGTGTTAAAGTGGAACACCCTGTCAGAGAGGGTGATATCATGCAAAACTGTGGGTAGCTTTAAAAGGGCATGGGACAGTGAACAGGGGAAAGTATGGGTGGGTGAGGCTGACAATGGCCAAAGATGGACAAAAGGGGAGGGGTTGAGGCAGCTGCATCTTAGGGGTGCTAGCTGCACACTAGAGCAGATGTTGATAGACCAGGAGGTCTGTTTCTGCAGGCCCATTTTTATGTTTGTAAGTAATTATGGACTCCAAAAAAGAAAGTGAGAAAAATGATTAAAATCTCAGCCTGTGGTATTTAAAAACAGTTACTTATAGTTTAAAAACCTGAATATTCTCACTCTTCTGCAATCCCCAGTCCATTTTGTCACAAAGACTTTTGCAGATACAGTATTTTAATTTCCATAGTTATACCTCCATCGATTTGTCTATCACTAAACTGGGGAAAGACTAATGGCAATGAAATTGAAAGATACCTGGAAAGGTAAATGCATAGACTTGAGAAAGAAAATGGGAACTGAGGTGAAGGAATGGGAGGGTTGGAAGGAGAGACAAAGGTGAAGAGTATGAGGAGCTTAACAGAAACAGCACCAAAAATGTTTAATGTACAATTACAAGACATATAAACCATTAGTAAATAGAAATGAAACATATGGGCCCCAATTTCGAAAAATTAGCACAGCTCGAACTGGGTTTGCTCTGCACTAACCTTAAATAGTGCTGTTGTCATGGGCGTGGCCTTATTTAAAGACCACCTATGTATGGGGCACCCCCAGCAGCACCATGGCGCACAATATCATGCTGCATATGTGCAAATGAAGGATCCCCACGCATTCACAGTGCTGCACAATATTGAACATTTTCAGAAGTGCTAAAAGGTTGCAAGTGCTGCCCAGTTTAACATTTCTGAAGCCCAGCCCTTAACAGTGCACAGAGGGGGTGGATGCCCTGCCCACCATCCACACACCATCAATGGCAGGGCACCCTCATGTTCCAGCCATCAATACCAAGCCCCAATCCCCTTTAACATAAATGTAACAGTAACCCTAGTGATCTGGCAGTCACTCCCAAACCCCACAGAAGTAAAAAAAAAAAAAATCAATGGTGGTCCAGTGGTCCCTTACTAACACCGATCCCCTTTGAAACAAATGGTAAAGTTTCCCTGGTAGTCAAGTGGTCCCTCCCTAGCCCTGATCTCCACAAAAGTAAAGGTTTCCCCATTAGTCTAGCGGTCCCTCCCCAGCCCCGATTCCACAGTATACAACTGTTAAAGTGTCCCTGATGGTCTAGCTGTCCCCCACAATCATGACCTGCCTGTATCAGACCAAACACCATCCCTGGTGGTCTAGTAGACCCCCACCCTATCAGGTATTGTCCCACCACCCTGATCCCCCTGTCCCAACCTCTAGAACCAGCGACTGGCACAGCCCTCTGGTCACCACCATGGCCAGCTGCAGACTGAGCGCTTATGGAATGTGTACTGTACAATCCTGCCCCTGAAACATCTGGTATTGTCCAATACCACCCACCCTGGAGGATATTATTATGGTTAGAAAATGGGCACTGTAAAAAAAAGTTTAATGAAACAATTGTTAATGAAAAATTAATTTAAAATAAGTTTTGTGATAAAATAGTTCATCCACCTGCAATACAATGATGGACTTTTATCCTACTCAAGACTCTGTAGTTAAAAGAATAAACAAAAAAGCCAGTTGTATGCAGTTCCTGTGCTGACAGCAGACAGTTTCTGTTTCTTTATTCAGACCCCCATCATTGTCATAAAACAGTACCCCAACCCCGCTTTTTGTTTCATTTTCATTTGAGAGCAATTTTTTTTGTGTCCTGTTTCTTTTAACACTGGACCTGTTTCTTATAACGCTGGGGCCATGGTGTGTAATGATGTACGTGGTTTGAGTGAGTGAGTGTAGTCAGGGAGGCAATTGTTTTCTTCTGACTGCAGGTGAAACTGAGGAAGTTATCCTGGCATGGACACATTTTTCTTTAAAGTATTGTGACTTCATTGTTGGGTATTGTGTCTACAGAAACTGGTCCATTGTGAAAGTATAAACTGCTTTCAATGAGAGAGACAGTGGCAGCTCTGGTATCATTACTGTGCATTAGAGTAGGAGCACTTTCTTTGCTTTCTGTACCACACATGGATGGCCATCTGTGGTAGGAAAACAAAGAAAGTGCTGCCCCTCTGATGCACAGTAGCAGTACCAGAGCTTCATCTCTGACACTGAAGGTACAGTAGCTTATACTTTTGTAGACCAGCTGATTTTTTACTTAACACTGCTCATTTAGTTATTTATTTTACTTGAAGATGTTCCCATGGGGAAAAAATGGGGAAGATTGGTCAGGCTGTCAATTTACGGCTTACTGAGCGAGCGGAAAAAGAATGGCATCTGGTGAGTTTGAATATTCAGGGTGCCCTAGGATACTATAAGCAATTGGACGCCAAAAGTGGCACTCATTTTTAACCAGGCATTATTGAAAAATAAATGCATGCCTGGCATAGGCTTTCAGCCAATCAGCATGCTTTATTTTTCAAGCCCATTTCCAAGATGGCATAGACAATAGCACTGTGAGATCATCTGGGGACGCTGAAATGCTTCCTCTTATTTATTTTCATATAGCTGTTTGCCACCAAACAGCAACCTTCACCTGCCATCTGGCCCATATTACAGTGACATCCCAGTCCCATCTGCAGCTCCCCCACTGTGAGAGTCAGTGGGGATTCACATGGTGTGGAGTGTGAGAGTTAACATGATGTGGGGCCTGAGAATAGCAGTGGTCATCATACAGGCACTCAGGAGACAGAGGGATTTTCTGTGTTTTCTACCAATTTTGATTAAGCCTTGTAATCTCCCTTCCACTGTGTGGCACTCAGTAAGATCTTATATGCAAACAGCAATGTTCTTCATGGAGGAAGCTAACTCCTCAGCCTACAACAAGGGTCATTGTGATGGTGGAGTCACAGTTCCATCCCTTCTTAGTTTGAAGCACTGCAGTGTGACAACACTACCCAACCCCCTCAGTTGCCTGATCCAGGTCCCTAGTTTGCTCTTGATCCAAGGTCGCCATCACAGGAGCCTGACCTACTACCTGCTGGGTCATTGGGCAACCCCTCTCGAATGCTTCCTTCCTTGGACATTTGGATAGATATCTAAGAGGTGCTATAAACATTGAAAAGGAGATTTCAAAACATTAAAGACCTATTTTCTAATGATATTGGCCCCAGGCACCAAATGGGAGAAAAAAACTTTCATAAATACAGTATTAGAGCTGGGCACATCATTTTTGCTTCCATGTGCTCTGCATCGAGAATGCAGAAAATTCTGCTGAATTCTGAATATTTAAGGAACAAAATCTACATGAAAACCACAAAAAAAAAATAACTGAGAAAAAATTCTGTGGCAGTTTTAATCATAGGGCCAGATCTTCAAAAAGTTCAGAATGGTACAAGCCCCTCCCCATGTGTGCCGAACATATGGCACATGGGCTTGCAGCATTCTCCTGTCTGGTGATCAGGATTTTCCATCCCATGTGCCAGTTGCTGCAAGTTAGACTAACTTTCTCTGGTTTAGCTTGCAGCAATCCTGCTTACCATTTCTATGGGGCTTGCACCATCTCTGTTACCAGCAGTTTCAAATATGTAGATGTTACACTCAACACTGCCTTGGATTTCTCTAAGCATATCTCCCACATCTTCAGATCTGTGAAGACCAAGCTTGGACTTGCTTGCAAGATCCATTAGACCCTCACTCCTGCTACCAGACTCACTCCTGCCAGGGAGTCTTACTTCCTAATTTGTGCTATGCAATCCCTTCCTTCTGTCTAGCCAGTGTCAGTTGCTTCCAAAAATGGAATGTCTCACATAATAATGCATGCAATTCGCCTAGTCTACCCCCTCAACGTACTCCACACTGATCGCTATATAGCAAACCTAAAGTGGCCACCCCAGCATTCCTACATTCTTTGCTGCCTTTTTGACAATATTATTATATCCTCTAAGTCAGACTAACTGACCTCTATGCTCAATCCTCGGGACTTGGCCTACCTTTTGCTCTCAAATAACCTAGCCTTACCGCTGGTTCCAAAGCACTCCTCCAAAATGGGTGAGCAAGTTTTTGCTCACCTTTTCTCCAAAGTCTGGAACTCCCTACTATCTCATCTTATGGTCTTTCAATCCCATCTTGCATTTAAAAATGCACTGTTCAACTACCTCAGCACTTTTGACAAATGCTGATGTCCCTAACATCCCCTATCTCTACACAGTTCTATGTGATAACGGTGATCGTGTAACAGTGATTGCCGTTTGAATGAGTGTACATCAGCAAAAATGAATTAAAGTGTTGTACACTTGCAGTGAACTGCAACATGGCAACAGATCGTACATTTATACAGGGAGCTTTGCCCCTCACATCACCCTATTTAAGGATTTTCAACTCCAATACAGTGCCTGTCGGAGGGGTGAAATTCTTAAAAAACAAAACAAAAAAACAGGTTGCCTGCTGGCACAAAGTAAACCACGCTGCTCTATGCTGGACCCATATCCTATGCCCTGCACATCCCAATGGACCGCCCTCCTCACCATGCTAGATGACCAGCTCAGCAGCTGCCCACCACACCTCCTTCCACATAACTTCCCTCCCCTTCCTCTCCACCCCACGCATGTGCATGCATGTACACTAGTGTACACTTCCTGTTGCCGTACTTCACCCACCCTGGCATCCGGTCGCTACCCTGCCAGGTAACCCTGAACACAGGAGCTGTGCTTGAGTCACCCTTTTTGAAAGCACTCAATCGCATTTACTGTGTTCACTGGATACCTCTCTACACTACCCTAATTTATAGCTGTTCTTACTTTGTTGTTTCCTTTTTGTCCTCATTTATTCTCCAATAATTTAATTGTAATGTCCCTACTTGTATGAATTTCTTATTTTATTGCTAGTGTAATCTGCTTTACCTTACTGCCCACACTGTAGCTACTTGAACATTTATGCTGCCCATGTTGTTTGCTGTTGCATTAGATACCTTGAACCTTGTGCACATTCTGTTTGACTGTGTGCTTTTTTGACTGCACTTTGCCTGTTTACCTGTTGCTATCTACTATTGCACTTTCCCAGGTTTTGCCTGAAAACAGGCATCTTTTGGTCTAGTTCACCTAAACAGTAAACAAAAGCTAAACAACTCAATACATAAATACATTTGGTGAAAGCTCCCATAAATCAGGTAAAGTATTGCAACTGCAGTTGACCTTCCTTTTAAAATCTGGTTCAGTTGTGGCAAAGGTGTTTGTTGCAGTTGCTCCAAGAAATGGGTTTGACACAGGGTTTGATGCAAGCCCTCCATCACCCTTTGAAAATCTGGCCCATAGTATTTATTCCACTACATTTTGCAAAGTCAATTGCATAGACTAAAAGAGAACAGTAGAATGTGAATTTTGCTGCAACTATGCTGGCTGAATTAAATTCCATAACTGCTATAGTAAATATGACTCCTTATGTCAAGCTAATTGTAATAGCCAAAAATGTATGCTTATGAAAGTACTATGTACAGTATACTGACATAGATATCTGCTGAACATGAGATGAAATTATTATGGCTATGATTGCAGCCTACAGCCATCCTGCTTTCACTTGAAAAAAGGTGTTTCTGTGAATCACATCTTTTAGGAGTTTCCAGTGTATGCTTCCATTCTGCAAATCTCCATGGCAATTAAAGAAATACTGCCTTCTATCTGTTTAATTTGAATGATGAACACAGAACTCCAAGCTGCTTTTCTCTGAGAGCAAATGTGCACACCTTCCAAACAAATCTAAATATCTTTAAAGCTATTCAAGGTGCACAAAAAATAACCAGTTTGAAAGTTATTCAGTGCAAAAAGACCTTTCTCATGAGGGTAGGCACTAATCTGAATTCTTTATATTTTGTAAAATATGATCTTCCATTCAATCTCATTTTTTTCCCTCTGAGTGAACAGAGTAGGAGTCATGCCAAACAAATGTAAATATCTCAGAAAGTATACAAGTTAACAATATACAACCGACATGAAAGTTGTTCAGGAGAAAATTACCTTTCAAATGAGGGTAGTCACTAATCTGAATTGTTTAACTGTTTTTAATTATAGCCATCCGAAAGGTGTAAATTGTGATGAAAAATGAAAACTCAGGTAATCAGATGGACATAGCTTAAAAAATATAATTAGTGGAGCTTAATGAATAGGCTCATTTCAAAGGTCTTGTTGTCCTGAATGACTTCCATTCAGGTTTATCTGTAAGTTGTATACCTTTACAGAAATTTACATTTGTTTAACATAACTCCTATAGTACTTCTAAACAGCCTCAGCTTTGCAAATTACTTTGCCAAGGCAGGATTAGTTCCATCAAAAGAAACAATTCCAAGATCAAATTTCACTGACTTAAAAGTTCACTCCCTGACACAAGCTATAAAGCAACTGAAGTTTCACTTTAAAACCCTGTGTGTGTGTCTGTGCTTGCATTAGTAAATGACAATTATTAAAAACACAAGGAAAAATAAGCTTAAAGAGCTGCTGACACCTTCAAGAGAACTTTGACAAAACTTATTATTTAGAGAAAGTTCAGCTTGTATTTCACATTAGTTCTTAATTCCTCCTCCCCATTATTTATTGCTGAGGTCATTTGCATGAAAACCGGCTTTTGCTCTTGAAGAGTTCATCTATTTCTGTTTCTTTCTCCCTACCTGGGGCCCTAATGCACTGCTTGTGACATCACAGTTGCTTGCATGGCAATAGATTGTGATGTCACAACAAAACATTCTGACTTGAAGTAGGGAATAAGCTATAGAGGCAGATTAACTTTAAAGTAACTGAAAGGGATAAAAAATATGTATTCATGCACAGTTTCTCAGTAATAAATAATGGGGAGGAGAAATCTAGAATATATATTGAATACAAGCAGAATTTTATCTAATTATTATGTTTTTTAAAGTTTTCTTTGAGGCGTCAGTAGCTCTTTAAGTAATACTGTACATAGTAAATAATGTTAAAAGTCTTCTAAATATGAAAATATATATATGTTAAGTAAAAAATAGGTTATAAGACAACCTGCCCTACTGTAAGTTAAGCTTTTACCAGCTTTTTAACATAGTGGTGTCAATCAAATTTTGCACAGTTTACTGTTCAGATACATTTTTCTTATACTCTGTGTTCAATAAGTCCATATTACTCATGAATAGTCAAACTTATACTATCTTAAACATGATATATCTGCAATTCTGTAACAAGTGACTAGTGTATGTGTACATTCAAAACCCAAACCTAATACAGACACCCTTGCAACTGAGATACTGTCATCCTAATATGTTCACGTATCAACATGTGTCCATATGTACCAAATCTGCTGTTGTATTAAATAACAGTTCGATAAATCTGAAAACAAAACAGAACTGACAGCTTCAACTTTTATTCAGGCACAGTTAAAATTGGGATCCTTTAGAAGGATGAATATAATTTATGAAAATATAGACATTTCAAACAGCTGCACATAAGTAATCAGTTCCTGTCCCCTTTAACTCAAGGTGTCATTTCTAAAATGTGCAAACGAGCATGGAGACCACTTTTTTCAGAGCATGCCACCACTGGCAGCAACCACTTCAAGACTGCTAGTACCTTCTCCTAATAAAATCAGAGAAAACCAGAAGAGGTTTTCCAGCACTGAGATCAATATGGTTAAGGCACATTTACCAGAAGTTACTGCTTAGAAAAGAATAAGAAAGTGAATGTAATGACATGCAAATCTGAGACCAGATCTCTATTTATTTATTTATTTATTTATTTATTTATTTATTTATTTATTTATTTATTCATTTATCAAGTCTAGGATTACAAATACCTTTGAGCCATGGCTCTTTTACAAAGGTTCCATGTCAGAGAAATACAAATTATGGGGAACATCAAGACAGGCATTACAACAATGTGGACATTGCAAACAGAGTACAGATTAATACAGTTCAAGGGTAGCATTGTAACAAGGCAGCCAGCAGCATTTGTCAGAGAAATAGACAACAGATAAGAAGTGCCAGAGTCATAGGGAGAGGGCAGAGGGTAGGGGGGGATAAGGAATGTAGGAAGGGTGGCAAGAGGGTGAAACGAGCATCATTGGGTATACCAAGATGTAAGGGTAGAATCCAGTGAGTGGGGGGGGGACAACTAGAGCAGAAAGGGAAGTGGAGAAACAAGGTTAAGTTGGGCAGTCACAGGAGCTGTTGGTAGTGAGATAGTCCTGGAGCCTAGTTTTAAACATACCAATAGTTGGGGCAGAGGAGATGGTTGGGCTGAGGCCATTGAACCAGAGTGGTGCTCGATAAGCAAAAGAGCATTGTCCCTGTGAAGTGTGACAGTGGGGGACTTTCAGCAGCCATAGCGTGGATCTCCTAAGGCACCATTTGTTAATTCGGTGTTGTAACAGAGTTGAGACCCCAGAAGGTGCAAGGACAAGGTAGATTTTTTTGACCATGGAGCAGGTGAGAAACTTTATGCGGTTTGATAGTTGGAGCCAGCCGGTCTGAGTGTACAGGTCACATGTGTGGGTGAGATGGTGAGCACCAGTGATGAGCCAACATGCTTTATTTAAGGCAGTTGAGAGGCATCTAAGGGTTGTGGTTGTGGTTGTGGCCGAGCCGTAAATGATGAGACCATAGTCTATTACAGAGATCACAGAGCTCAGGACTGCAACCTTCAAAGCTTCTGGCGTGAGGTGTGGTCTGTGTCTGTAGAGGATACCAAACCGTGTATTAGCAGCTCTAGCTACATTATCTACATGAAATACATAGGAGAGATTAGGGTCAAGCTGAATCCCTAAGTATTTGAAGGACACCACCTGATCTAGAGTGTTGCCCTGGGTGGTGGAGATAGCCAAGTGGTGTAGCTTGTGTGGGTTATGAGAGCTGAAGAAGAGCATAGATTTGGTTTTCTTGTCATTGAGGAACAGTTTATGATTAAGAAACCATGTCTTTACAGAACTGAAACCAAGTTGAAGGTTGTGTTGAAGAGTTGCAGGATTTTTGTGAGTGGAGAATACAACAGCATCATCGGCATATAGTATGATCTGCTCAGAGCAGTGGTAAGGAAGGGAGTTTAAGAAAAAGCTAAAAAGGAGGGGTCCCAGTATGGATCCCTGTTGGACACCCAAGCAAACAGGCAGGGTGTTAGAAAGAGCGACCGCATTTTACTCTCTGTGACCGGTTTTCTAAGTAGCTTTTAAACCAGAGAGAAGAGTCAGGTGATAGCCTGGCATTCAGTAGTTGGTGTATTAGTAGTCCATGGTGTACTGTATTGAAGGTCTTGGAGAGGTCAATGAAAATGGCCCCTGTGAGAAGGCCATTGTCAAGGGATTTGTGCAAAGCTCCAGTGAACTCAAGAAGGGCTGTAGTGGTGCTGTGACCTTTCTGGAAGCCAAGTTGTTGTGGACAAGGTATATTGTATTTATCCAAGTGTTTTGTTAATAGTCTTCTCCTGAGTCTGATTTTTATGGTTGTGTGGGCCAAACTCCACAGATGGTATGCCATCATCAGATTTGTAAAAGAGCAATGTGGAAGCACATAACCAGACTGCTGTGTGATGTTCTGCCCCAGTGCTTCAGCATAGTTTCCAGTGATTCTGTTTATGCAGCCTTTTCCCTCTGTGGGCTACATAAAACACATCCACTTCCTGGTGCACTACTTTTCCTTTCTGCAAGTGTGGATGTGACAGCCACCGTGTGCAACATGGTGGCAGAGACTTAAACTGTACATGCACAAGTATCGTGCATATGTATGTAATCCCACACCACTTTTGGCTAGCTAGCACCCCCATTAAAATAACTACTTATAACTGCTTGGCAAAGCTACACTCATGGTGCCACCCCTAGCATTGGAGTGTATGGTAGCATGACAATAGGCTCCCGACAATTCGCTCTGCTTAAATCTGCTCCCAACAGTACACTCCCACATCAATTCGCTCCTTACATACCCGCTTCCTTCGAATTCACTCCACATTGGTGGCCTAGTCCCTGAACAGGACCCCCCTCTTACTCCCAGCTGCAGAAGTTTAAAACCAGAGCAAAAGCATGCTCCGAACAGCCACTAGCAGCAGAGGAAAGAGGCCAGCAATCAGACGGCTTAGTCCCTGAGCAAGACCCCCTCTTACCCAGTGCTGAAGAACACGGAGGAGCTGCAAAGTAATGCCAAAGCTTTTTTCCTGCAAGTCCAAGCGAGCAACTGGAGCACCATTTACTTCTGGCTGGGTCAGGGTTCCTTAAAATTGGATGGTTTCTTTCTTCCATAGGACCCTACAAGTGACAGTAGTAACAGGGAGGAAGCTGCGTCATGTGGTCCAAGCCCCTGGTGGGCACAGCATACCTGAAAAGGTAGTCAGCTTTTTTCCCTGCAGCTCTAAGCAAACCACCGGAGTGCAGTTTACATCTGGCTGGGTTGGGGTCCCTTAAAATCAGACAGTTTCTTTTTTCCATAGGACCCTACAAGTGGCAGTAGTGACAGGGAGGAAGCTGCGTGGTCTGGTATTTGCAAGAGTAGGACCACGGCTTGAATCCCTGGGCCAGTATTCAGTCTCTCCACCGGCACTGAAAGATTTGAGCTCCAGGTGGCATGGCTATGGCAGACCAGAAAGGGCAGTCAGCTTTTTTCCCCTGCAGCTCCAGGCTAGCCAAAGGAGTGCAGTTTACTTCTGGCTGGGTAGGGCTCCCTTAAAATTGGAGAAGCCATGCAGTCTGGTATTTGCAGGAGCAGGACCGTGGATCCTGCATCTGAGTGAAAAAGTTCTCCTACAACTACAGATTAGGGATCAGGAGCTTATTGCTAGGAGCGAGTTTGAATGGGGAAGAATTTGAAAGAAGCCAGTTGTCAGGCGCGAATGTGTAGGGAGCGAATTGATGGGAGCTAATTGTCATGTACCCAGAGTGTATACCGGAGTCATTATCTAGAGGATGGGGGTGGGGGTACATAGTAAAATTGACCTTTTTAATTACAACCAGGTCCAGGGGAGAGGATGCAAGACATACGCTATACCTAACTGCTGAGGAGCCCCAATAATGCTCACACTAGAAGCATTAAGTGGAATGTCCAAAGCAGTAACTGGGATTTTGGCAGTATGGCTTTATTTATAGATGTTACTTAGAGCAAGAGTGGTCCCCCAAATGTTTATCATTGCTGTACGGGCACACTCTCTTTTGCAGGACACTTTGCTAGGCAGTACTGTTTTCCACAAAAACATCTCTATCTCTCTTTCAAAGTGTGTATCTGTGGGATGTGCCACACACTTTAAAATCCCCCTGGTGCATGGTCATTGCTCAGGTAACACTGGTGCCCATCCACAAACCACTTACCCTGCCTGAAACTCCAGATGGCATTCCTCGCCCTTTGCCTCAAACAGCCTCTGCCATTCCTTCAGGGTTACACCAAATGAGTCTCAAATCCCCAATGAAATGTTAAAGACTCCCAACTTTAACCATACATTCCGCACAGTTGTGTTGAAAGGGGTCTTGATCAGTGTGATCTATCCTTATCTAGGGCACACACACGCCAGCCAACTACCTCAGAGAACAGTTTCAAATTCTGTATTTACATATTAGTTGTTCCTTCTTCCCAGTTATGGAAAGAACAAAAGGCACCTTTCTTTCTCTGGTAGCTGTCAGAGTCTACTCATTTTTCTTCCTTAAGTCAACTGTGAAGTTCATGAACTTCAGGGGATTGCCTCATGGATCCACAAGAACTGCATTCCATTTCAATCCCCCTGGAATGAAACTAAAGAGTCCTGCAGGCAAACTGAAGATTTTAGGGTCTGTTCATGAAAAGGAGTTACCAAAGTGTGACATAAGAGTCAAATTTTCAGATTACTACTAGATTAGTTTAGTGATTCCTTTCAAGATACTATGACCCAAGTGTGAAAAAATAAACATATTGGAAGATATCTGACATCAGGAAGGGTATAGGTTGTGAAATGAGTATCTTCGCTGACGACTCCAAGATGGGATCAGTAGCTGAGGGGGAAGAGGGGAGGTTGGCCCTGCAAGGGGACCTGGACACCCTGGAAAGGTGGGCTCACAAATGGAAATTAAATTTCAATATCACCAAGTGCAAGGTGTTACATCTTGGGCAGGGAAACCCTAAACACAGGTACACCCTGGGAAGGGAGGCACTGGAGGCCTCAACAGGGGAAAAAGACCTAGGGATCATGGTGGATGCATATATGAAAAACTCAGAGCAGTGCAGGAGAGTGGCTAGCAAAGCAAACAGCATGTTGGGATGCATCGTAAGGGGGAATCACCTCTAGGAGCAGGTAAGCGATTCTGCCACTGTACAATGGATTGGTTAGACCACACCTTGAGTACTGTGTACAGTACTGGAGACCACACTGAAAGAGGGATATACAGCTCCTGGAGAGGGTACAGAGGAGGGTAACTAAGATGATATGAGGACTAGGGGATTTGACATATGAGGACAGACTTGAGGAGCTCTGCCTGTTTGCATTGGAGGAGAGGAGAGATGGGGGACATGATTGAGGTCTTCAAGTACCTCAAGGGAATAAATAGGGTAAACATGGAGGGGATCTTTAGGCTAAAGCAGGGAGGTATCACCAGAGGGCATGGTTTGAAGTTGAAAGGTGTAAGGGTGAGGGGGGAAGAGGAGGAGGGGGAGGTTTTTCACCGAGAGGGTGGTGGATCCTTGGAATGCGCTGCCTGGCGAGCTGGTTCAGAAATCCACAGTGGAGGGCTTCAAGAGAGCGTGGGACAGACACAGAAAGTGGATGTATCAGATGATGGCCTGGCCAAGGGGGGTGGGAATGGATGATAGGTGTTTCTGGAACACAAGGGGGAAGGACCTTGGTACCCAACTAGGGATCTGAGGTCCGAGCAGACTCAAAAGACCATAAGGCCTAATCTGCTGGCAATGAGTATGTTAGTATAAATGCTTCACATGTTCCTGAGATAAAAGAACTCTAATGTGGTGAGTATAACAAGTGATACCACACATCATGGTGAATGTAACATGTGACACAAAACACTTGTTTTAGTTGTAAAAAGTCTACTAACATATGTCATGAGTTATATTAAACATGAAAAACAAATATTTACAGGAATTCTACTGTATTAATGTCAAATTTGATGTTTGGCACCATGTACCGGGTGAATGTAACAAATGACATCACATATGTTTTGCTCACTAAAACTGTAATAAAGATGCCTATTAACTAACATACTACTGCTACTGGCTGATATAATGCTACAAAACATGCAAAAAATTGACAGTTATATTACTGGCAAGTGTGATGTTTGACACCACATGCCATGGTGAATGTAATGAGTGACACCACAAATTTATTTTAGTTGTAAAACCTTTACTGAACATGCCTAACAGCTAACACACTGCTGCTAATGACTGACTGACATAGCACTACAAAACCTGGAGAAATTTGACAATTCAACAACATTACTGACAGATGTGATGTTTGAACCAACATAATGTGATGAATGTAACTAGTTACCATGATGAATGTAATTACCCATCAAATTTGTTTCAGTTTTTAAAAAAACTTTACTGAATATTACTAAGTGCAAGGAGTTCTGCCTCCAGCTCGCATTTTTGAAGATTGAAAGGCAAAGTGTAGGAATGTCTATTTTCAATCCTGTTAGTGAGTGATGTTATTGTATTGCAGTATGGACCCCAGTCAATTCCAGCGCCGTCTCAGAATTTCGTATTTGGTATTGATGGTCTGCAGTTCCTCAGGTAGAAGATTAAGAGTGCCCTTCCCTTCAAAGTTTATGGGCCCATAAAATATGAGCATTGTCTTCTGTAATGAATCTATGTCCTTGTGTCATGGCCACGTAGAGCTGCTAGCCCCACGCTGCTGCATAAAGCTGAAATGGTATTTGCCACTCTCATCCAAGGTGGTTAGCTGACTGATATAGAAGATATTTGAATAATACACAGCATACAATTTGTTCACCTGTATATGTTCTTTTGACTTCACTTTCTTTGAAGAGGCAGAACGAGTGGCTGCATCAGAGCTCTGGTTGGTGGTGCTGCTGCTTGATGGAACAGCCGGAGTCTCAGGAACCATGGCAGATAAAGGAGTGTCTGTGTCAGTGCTCCGGTTGATGGTGCTACTGCTTGAGGGAACAGCCGGAGTCTCAGGAACCATGCCTTTGTCTGGATGGGTTGGCAGGGTAGTATCAGGCATTGGGACAGGAGATGCTGAGGTTGCATGTGTGACTGGCATGACATGGCTCAAATATCCAGAAGATTTCCCAATTATACATAACTTCCATGATTCAACATGACAAGAGTTCTCGCATGGGCCATCTTCCCTTTGACATGGTCTACAAAAACAGCTCAGTCCTCTTGTTGCAACCATGCCGTCTGCCACAGACATAACACTGTGGATCATCACTGTTCCAGGTATGGTGCGTACTTCAGGTCCTGCTCACCATCTTATTTGCCTGTCTCCAACCCAAAAGAAGGTTCTTAGCAGATGGCTGCATCCTTCATTGTCAGGCTTTTTTGTCACATTACTTGCACAAAATTGGAATAGTTCTTCTGCATTATAAATCACCGCCCGATGATTCTGCACCGCTAGACTGCAGAAGATTTGATGACTGCACTTTCTCTGTCTGCTGGATCTTTCCCATGACATGAACCAAAAAAGGCTCATTCAGTTTGAAACCCATTCTGTATCAGTGAAGATGAGATAGAGTTAAAAGCCCACTTAGCTTTATATTGGCCTCCGCAGCCATCAGTGAACTGTATCACTCGTTCGATATTCAGTTTGTGAATGTTACGCAGATGTCTATTTGCAAGTCCCACAAAATGGTGAACAGCATGGTGGTCATGTTTAAGGTCATTCGATATAAAGTCAATATACTCGGTGACAAGGCCTTCACATTTTGAACAGCTGTAGTATGTGACTATAGGGTGTACTGTGGCCTGTTCATGGTGCCAATGACAGGACTGAATTTCATCTTGGAACTTACAAGTGTAATTCTCTGTGAAGTCCAACACTATTATGACCCAGCCTGTTGGCATTTGGTCTTTCAGAGTTATGAACTGATTATGTTGCCATGATGCAACATGCAGATGTTGGCCTAAAAAATGCACATCTTCTGTTATCACTTCCATAAGTTGAGTCACAGTGGTTTCTTTGCGTTGGAGCACTTTTCTAGACTGTTTAAACACAGTGTCATTCATGTCTCTGGTCACACTGATGGTCTCCCATTGGAACCATTTGACTACATCATTTCCATGTTTCTGCACAAGTTCCTCTGTTTTTTTTTTTAGTATTGCATTGGTACTGCAGTTCTTACAAGCTTTGCTGATGCAATTGTTTGCAAAAAAATTGTCACCAAGCATGCATGGGCACATGATGAGCTCGACAGCCCTATAAATGTTTTCAATTTTGCATTGAGGCAAATGTTTTACATCAGCGATCCAATTCAAGGATCACAGCTGTAACTCTGCTTTGGCACAGAAGTCACACAGGCACTGATCCAGTTTTTGTTGCCTGGCATGTTTGATATTTGTTGGTCTCAGGCTACGGAACATAGTGGACCCTATTTTTGTTTCAGGGTGTTGCTGGTGAAACTCCTGGTGAAGGCTACTAAGGGTCTTGTCCAAGAAAGCCTTTGTTGCCCCAGTCCTTTTGGAAACTGCCTTCATGTGAGGCAGTGGTGTAGAAGAGGCCTTAAAGAAGTTCTGAACATTCTTCACTGTTTCTGCCGACAGTGCGGCTTTGTGCTGCTTGCTGCTTGGCTCTCTATACCCCCTTGATGCCTTCATCATTCTCTTTCAACTATTCCTAGTGTTGTGCTTGCATCACGGAGCATTCTGTACTTTTTCAGCACCAGAAAAAAAATAATAAATCTCTTTTTGAATTCCTGCTGCTGTTTGGTATTGCATTCTTTCAGCTGTGACATTTTGTCCTTTATGATCTCAACCATCTTGTCCTGAAGGTAAGTGCAGCAGGTCAAGCTCATGTTTTGCTTTGCCAGGGCATTCTGTTTTGCTGGTGAGCATGATGAAATTACCTTTGCAATTGTGCAAGCAAAATGTATGGGTGATTGTGGCAGTCCTTGTCGTGCTCTCTGAACTGCTTTCCTGATAGCACTCTGTGAGTGCCGGTCGGCCATTTGGGTGTCACAGGATGTATCCTGGGTAAGATTGGCTATTGGGGTGTCACAGTATTTTTCCTGGGTCACACACTTATTTTCTGCGAGATACACATTGCACCTAGCACAGGTGGCAGGGGGTGAGTGTGTGCAAAACGGTATCTCATTCTCTTTATTTTTCTTGTACAGTTCTCGCCTTTTTTCATTCACTCATCTGCGTTTCTGACTAGACATGTTTCTCCATTCTTTTTGTTTTCTCTCCCTCCAACGTGCTCTCTCTTCATTCTTCTTTTGTGTATCTTTCATGGTTGCCTTTGAAGAAGTGGCTCTGCAGTCTGCAGCCACTGCAGCTTGGGCCTTGCATGCTCTGTATAGTTGCATTCTTAATCTGGCCTTCTCATTATAGTTGTTCTTCTTTTCTTCATTCATTGAATCTTAATAAGATTGTAACCCAATAGCTGCCATAACATTCTGGATCCTTCTTCACATTGTCTCTGTACCTCTGACTTCTATTCTTTACTGACAGTGCGCAGGGTGAAATATTCAGTGCATCTCTGATCAAATCTGCAGAGGATACTAAAGGTCTTCTCATCTCCATTGCTTCAAAAACAAATTTAGATAAAAGCCTGATATTAGCTAGGCATTCCGCTGAAATAAAATGCAACAAATGGAGAGGCTTCACAGGAAATAGATGGACTGACACAAGCGATAAGTACACAGCTGACAAAATGGCATGAAGTGGATGAGCTGACCAGGCAGACAGACTGACTGTGGGAGATGCGTGCCACATTCTCAGGCAGACAGACCAATCATGGGAGACGCGTTCCACAATCTCAGGCAGTCAGACCGACCATAGGAGATACGCTCCACATTCTCAGGCAGACAGACTGACTGTGGGAGACATGCTCCACATTCTCAGGCAGACAGACTGACTTGGGGGGATGTGTTCCTTATTCTCAGGCAGACAGACCAGTTATAGGAGACATGCCCTAGATTCTCAGGCAGACAGACCGACCATGGAAAATGTGCTCCACATTCTCAGGCAGACAGACTGACCGCGGGAGACATGCCCCACATTCTCAGACAGGCAGATTGACTGTAGGAGGCTCACTCCACATTCTCAGGCAGACAGACCAACTATAGGAGACATGCCCCACATTCTCAGGCAGGCAGATCAACTGTAGGAGACTCACTCCACATTCTCCAGCAGAAAGACCGACTGAAGAAGACGCGCTAAACATTACCAAAGGAGATGAGCTAAACATGTTGCAAGAATCAAAAGATCAAAGGAGTTGCACTCAAAATAATATGTAAACAGTTGCTGGTCACTGAAGAAACAAAACACCAAAATAGGCAATTTACACAGTCACTTAACAGAAAAATAACAAACAGCAACATGGATCTCAATCCTTCCCCCACACAAAACATTTCAACCTGCTTTTGAGCTGCTGGACCTGGCTGATGCCCCTCCAGCTGTATCTGTGTCCACCTACATTTGGCCAAACAGTACCAACACAGTAGCAAAATAAAACAGCAGGCTGGATTTCAATCCCAAACCACCCTCCATCCAAATAAAAGAGGCCGCATGGTTTTCAAAATGGCCAAACGTAGGTGAACAAACACACATAGCTGAAATGAAGGCAGGAGTGCAAACACATTTACAAAAAAAAATGTAACCTGCTTTTAAGCCACCGAACCTGGCCGATGCCCCTCCAGCTGTGTCTGTGTTCCTGTACGTTTGGCCAGGCACTACCAACACAGTAGAAAAATAAAACAGCAGGCCAGATTTCAATCCCAAAGAACCCCTCCCCATCAAACAAAGGAGGCCGCATCGTTCTCAAAATGGCTGAACCTAGGTGAACAAACACACATAGCTGGAATGAAGGCAGGAGTGCAGACACATTTACAAAAAAAATGTCACCTGCGTTTAAGCCACTGAACCTGGTCAATGCCCTACAGCTGTGTCTGTGTTCACGTACGTTTGGCCAGACAGTACCAACACAGTAGCAAAATAAAACAGCATGCTGGATTTCAATCCCAAACAACCCCCTCACCAAACAAAGGAGGCAGCATGGTTCTCAAAATGGCTGAACGTAGGTGAACAAGCACACAGAGCTGGAATGAAGGCAGGAGTGCAGGCACATTTACAAAAAAAAAAGTAACCTGCTTTTAAGCCACCGAACCTGGCCGATGCCCCTCCAGCTGTGTCTTTGTTCACCTACGTTTGGCCAGACAGTACCAACACAGTAGCAAAACAAAACAGCAGGCCAGATTTCAATCCCAAACAACCCCCCCACCACCAAACTAAGGAGGCCGCATGGTTCTCAAAATGGCTGAATGTAGGTGAACAAACACATAGCTGGAATGAAGGCATGAGTGCAGGCACACATTTACAAAAAAAAAATGTAACTTGATTTAAGCAACCAAACCTGGCCGATGCCCCTCCAGCTGTGTCTGTGTTCACCTACGTTTGGCCAGGCACTACTAACACAGTATTAAAACAACACAGCAGGCCACATTTCAATCCCAAACAACCCCCCCACCAAACAAAGCAGGCCACATGGTTCTCAATATGGCCGAACGTTGGTGAACAAACAAACAAAGCTGGAAGTGCAGGATTGCAGGTACAATTGCCAAAAAAAAAAAAACTAACCTGGCTGATGCCCCTCCAGCTGTGTTTATGCTCACCTATGCAGGTCAAATACTCCCAAAACAAAAGCATGGATCCCCCCAAGCAAAGGAGGTTCTTAAAATGGCCAAACTTCAGACAACACCTGGACAAGGGCATTCACAGCAAACTAACTTTTTGAACATTTTGTAGCTCCAACCCCCCCCACACACATACACAAGAAAGGCACATTTAGGGATTCATGCCCTATTTTTGCAAAAGCAAGGTCCATACTAAACAATTATAATAACAAATGTAAAAACACAGCAATTCCCATCCTCTGTTGTGATGCATACAAACTGTATTCTCATGAATAAATTCATCATTTCCCATCCCATGTGTGCTGACCTCCTCCCCTCACACACACACACACACACACACACACACACACACACACCAAGCACCATGCCTTTTGAAACTTTTTTTGGGAAAAATGTAAATAAAATAATTTTAACCCCTTTGAAGCAAGCAGCAAGCAGAAGTGGCGTGACTTAAGTAACTGTGACACCAGGCACACCCTGTGCTGAACAAACATGTAACCAAAGATGCCTGGTGTCGCAAGCACATAAAGAAGGAACTTCTGCCCTAAAATCCAGCCCTGCTGCAACACTTACTTTAACTGTGTGCATTTGGAGTGTTCCTACAAATAACCCCATGGCCACATTCAGCAAAATGTTTTCCATTCACCAACAAAACCTCCCAAGACTGTGGAGAACTTAGTTCTGGCCTTACCTGCTGGTGAACGTAATTTGGGGAGAATGCTGTGACGCCAGGAAGTTCTTGTTTGTCCAGAGGTTCGGTGAAAGAGACTGAATGATGCAATCTGCGACATTTTATAGACAAAGTTGCTCCGCCTGCTCCCGTAAAAAATCACAATAAATGCCTGGATCAAAATGGGGGGGGGGTCAGTCTCATAAGGTGACTGACAAACATTGTGAGAGCATGACACGGTGGGAGCAGGGGGTCACAGGTCACCCCACATGGACTTCAAAGGGCTCCTTGCTCCATCACAAAGATAGTACAGCACTTGAGAGAATTTGGGGGAACAATACAAACATTCTCCCATGGGGTAGCAGCACCACAAAACATTTGGAAAGGCTATTGGTGAACGTAACCTGCCATGACACCGGCAGTTATGTTCATCACAGAAACTGCAGGGGGGAATAAATGGCATTTAATAGTAAACAAAGGGGGGAAGCAAAAGTAAATTAAACACACAACTAAATGCTGTTTTAAAAGTGAGTTTATTAATGGCAGGCATCAAAGTAAGCAGTGTAAATAAATACATGAAAACATGTGGCTTGCAATGTCACAGTTTTGCCTGGGAAAAAAGCAGGAACATGCTTCTGAAAATAAAAAATAATATATATACACAACATACAATTCTATGACTCTATGTTTTCTATCTCAACATGCAACCAACTATCAAATGCAATGAAAAGGTCATGCCAGACACTATCAGATTTTTTTATTGTGCCTTTTGTATCTATGCTGGGCATTGGTAACCCCTTTTCATGAACAGACCCTTTATCAAACCAGGATGAGAAATAACAGGGTTCCCTTTGACAGAGCCCCAGTGGAGACCTCCTACCAGTCTAACTACCACGCTTAAACTTACTGATGAACATTCTAAGCTCCCCAAGAGCAACTGACTCTAAAATGGTTATGCTGCTGTGAGAGTTCTAAATGACATAATCATCCTTCTTTCAGGCTAGCTGAGTAAACAATGATGTCATTATGTAGAAAGCCCCTAATGACCTCTCCACCAGCTGCATTTTCCTAGCTGCCTAAGACTAGTACTAATGGGATTCTAGTTATGCAAAGGGGCAGGGTTGTTACACGTAGTTATGTTAGCACCACCATATTGTGCAAGGCTGTCTCTGGGGCAAACTGCACATGTGTGAGTATCATGCATGTGCAGTACTGTAATTGCAGCAGTATTACGGCTGACTACTGTGCAGCAAGAGCACAACATATTCTCCTCACTGCTCTTGCTGCTTCTAAAAGCTCTCCACAGCCATACTGGCTCTGACCAGAGTTTGTTATTTATTAGTGCTTGATTATGGCAGGATGTCCAATAACTCAGCAGGAGAGGGCTTTCTGTCCACGGTAAGGACCCTCTATAATCAAATCACCAGATCTGCATCAGAACTCCCATTACATACACACTACTGTCTTCTATATAAATCTTTGCAATGGGCTTCTCTTGAGCAAAGATACTTACTGTATTTCATATTGGCACCCTTGCTGAAAAGGTTACTCTTGTATGTGTTAATATGTCCCCCAGAGCCACTTGTTGATGAAAACAAGTGGTTTCATGTGCCTTCAGTGGAGCGAGAACAGCGAAGTGAAGCTGAGAGCTGAGCTGTTCCGGCTTAAGCTGAAGGCAATTGAAACCACTCGTTTTCGGCAACGAATGGTGATGGGGGACATATTAATATATTATTGATTCAGAGCGATCAATAATATATTTAAAAGAAAACAAAACTTCCCAGAATGTGCCTGTTTCCAGGTCATCTGCTCATGAGATGCTCGTCACAGAATAAGAGTGCCTGAAGCGCAGGGGAAAGGAGTGCACTGATTGGTCAGGAGTGCTCCCTTGATCTACAGTAAAAGGCACCACAATCCACACAGGGGTTGTGTACAGACCCCCATGTCAGGGGGAAGGAATGGACAAGGATATGATGGAAGGCATTCTTAGAATGGCAGAGAAAGGGGAGATACTGTTGATGGGAGACCTGAATATGCCAGATGTTAACTGGAGCAATTTGCTGCAGCCACATCCAAGAAACAGGGCCATTCTTGATGCCCTACAGGTAGCAGGCATTAGACAGCTAGTTTTGGAGCCCACTCATGAGGAGCAATCTTAGACCTCGTACTCTCAAATGGGGGCAGTGAGAGGATCTCAGATCTAGAAGTGGGTTGCCATCTGGGGACAAGTGACCATCAAACAGTGTGGTTCACGTTAAACTCAGCTACAGAGTCAAGCCATACAAAAGTGAGGGTACTGGACTTTAGGAGGGCTGACTTTGGCAAGATAGGAGGTGCCTCAGAAAAGCACTAGCAAACAGGCTAGAAGGAGGTGTGGAGCAACAATGGAAATTATCAAAACTGCCATCACAGACGCAACAAGCCTTTGTGTGAAGCAAATAAACAAATCAAAACGAAAGAAAAAGCCACTATGGTTCTCAAGAGAGGTGGCTGTGAAAGTCAGGAAGAAAAAGATAGCATTCCGGAAGTATAAGGAAACATAGAAGGAACAGGACAGCGAGCTGTACCAGTTAAGGCAGAAAGAAGCAGGGAGGGAAGTCAGAATAGCAAAGGCCCAAACTGAGGAAAAGATAGCCAACTCAGTTAAGAAGGGGGATAAAACCTTTTATAGGTACATCAGCGGTAGAAAAGACAAAGGAGGATAGTGACGCTATGAATAGAATGAAGCAGGTAGATGGGCAGAGGGGACAGTGAAAAAGCAGGAATACTGAACGAATATTTCTGCTCAGTATTCTAAAAGAGGAGGGAAGTGCCTAATCCAATTAACAGAAGCACTCTTGATAGAGGGTTGATCCCAGTCCTTTCACAGAAGAAAGGGTTCTGCAAGAACTCCTAAAACTGAAGGTGGACAAAGCAATGGGTCCTGATGGAATTCACCCCAGAATTCTAAAAGAATTAAGGAAGGAACTAGTGAAACCACTGACTACTCTTTTTAATAAATCATGGGAGGATGGTGTGGTACCCGAGGACTGGAGGAAGGCAGATGTGATTCCCCCTCACAAAAGTGGGACCAAGACAGAGGCAGGAAACTACAGACCTGTCAGTCTGACCTCTGTGGTAGGGAAAGTGATGGAATCACTTCTGAAGGAAAGAATAGTTGAGTACCTAGAGGTCAGTGGAGCATAGGATCCAAGGCAGCATGGGTTCACAGTGGGAAGGTCATGTCAGATGAATCTAATAGATTTCTTTGACTGGGTGACCAAAGTAGTAGACCAGGGAGGGGCTGTGGACATGGCCTACCTAGACTTTAGCAAGGCATTTGACACAGTCCCACACAAAAGATTATTAGTCAAATTAACCAGCCTGGGAGTGGGTCCCAGGGTGGTAGCCTGCAAAACATTGGCTGGACAACAGGACACAGAAGGTAATTGTAAATGGAGTCCACTCTGAAGAAAGGGCTGTTACTAGTGAGGTATCGCAGGGTTCAGTATTGGGTCCAGGTCTTTTTAATGTCTTCATCAGTGACATTGCAGAGGGACTGGAAGGAAAAGTATGCCTTTTTGCAGATGACACAAAGATCTGCAACAGGGTCGATACACAAGGAGGCGTTGGAAAGGATGAAAAGGGACTTGGCAAGGTTGGAGGAATGGTCAGACGTATGGCAGCTAGGATTCAATGCAAAAAAGTGCAAAATAATGCACCTGGGAAACAAGAACCCAGGGGAAGAATACACAATGGGTGGGGAGGTAGTAACAACAAAACAGGAAAGGGACCTGGGGGTAATCATATCAGATGACCTTAAGGTTAGCAAGCAATGTGAGAAGGCAGTAGGGAGGGCCGTGGGTATACTGGGATGTATAGGGAGAGGCATCAGCAGCAGAAAACAGGAAGTTGTTATCCCTCTGTACAGACAGTTGGTGAGACCCCATCTGGAATACTGTGTCCAGTTCTGGAGACCCCATCTCCGCAAGGACATAGACAGGATAGAGGCAGTCCAGAGGAGGGCAACTAAAATGGTGCAGGGTCTGCAAGAGAAGCCGTATGAGGAGAGACTAAAGGAGCTTAATATGTATACCCTTGAGGAAAGAAGGAGAGGGGACATGATAGAAACTTTCAAGTACCTCAAGGAATCAACAAAGTCCAAGAGGTAGCATCTTTCAGAAAAAAAGACTTGCAAGAACAAGGACACAATTTAAAGATAGAAGGAGGCGGTTCAGGGGCAATGTGAGGAAGTATTATTTCACAGAGGGTAGTGGATGCATGGAACAGCCTTCCTGAGAAGTTATGGGGTCTAAAACTGTGGGAGAATTCAAGAAATGCATGGGACAGACATAAGGCAATTCTTGTGGGGGCAGGAAAGATATAGGCTGTTGGTTAACTAGGATCTGCGGCCTATCCTGTAGGTAGGGAAATGGGCAGACTAGATGGGCCTAGCGGTCCTTATCTGCCGTCAAAGTCTATGTTTCTATGTTTCTATGTTAAAAGTACTCTACCTATTTTTTTTATAATATGTTTCAGAAACAGTGTAGTTCAGGTTCTACACACTAAGTATTACAAAAATAAGTATTTTAATTTTTGCATATTGCATTTTTTTGTTCTTGTCACCCATGTAAATGTGTTATGGATTTACCAGATTTTAAAAAGACATATTAGATCAATTACAACTGCCATGAGGTTTCCTTTTGCCTACAGAAAATAACATTCTCAACATGATGCATTTTGTTTTGTAATTTTGAATATTGTGTTTTAATTGTCTGTTTTTGATGATGTTCAAATGTTTAGTTCAGGCTCTCCTATCTGAATCCTCAGCTTGATAGCATGAAATCTAGGGATCATGATAAAATCCCAAATGGAAGATCGTGAAAAGAATCTTTCTTAGAAATTAACAACTTGCAATTCTCACCCCACTCCAGTCATCTCCTGGCTACTAACACTCTCACACATCTTCCCACACAGAAATTTAAAAAAAGTTGCTGTATGCTTGTATAGTATGGTATGAAGAGCCAACACAATTTCTTAAATGCAGTCCCACCCATTTCTGAACAATGGCCGCATAGAGACATTTATAGCAACTACTCCTTCCAGACTCCTAATTTGTAGTGGTGCTAATTGAGATCAAAATCCAGCTTGCCCAAATGGTCTCCTTAACCCACATCATTTATTTCCATTACAGTTCAGTCATTACACTATATGAGCATGCAGTCTGTGTGTGTGTGTGTGACCACAAGGAAGATGGGGAACAGAGGTCTACATCACTGATGATGCTAGACAGACTGATTGATCAGTCTGTGTGGTGTAAATAAGGATGCCGACTGCCCCCGGCTGATTTTTCAGCATGCTGATACAGTCGCATGACTGACTGAATTGTAATGTAAAAGTAAATTGCAGGTTAGTTAGCTCTTAACAACTCTTCTAGCCAGATTTTGACTACTACTGGCACCCCAGATCATACATTTGGGGTCAGAAGGGGGACCACTTGTTCTAAATGCCCCTTAGGGTCAAGGGGTTGATTAAGTAGAGAATACAATTAAATGATGGCATTATCTACTTGCATGGGAGCATTATTTTGGTTTTTTTTTTCTTAAAATGCTCTGTATAGCAAAAGGTAGTCTTATAGTGTAGGGGATGACTAGAGTAGGGGTGGCCACTGAACAAGCTTGATGACTTATGGAGGGCAGCATTACATTTTTATTTAATTTTTTTCTTCCCAAGGCTGAATACCCCTGTGTAATACATATTACTTTACATTCAGAGTCAAGCACTTTGTACTATACTATTTACACCGTGTGTGTGTGTGTGTGTGTGTGTGTGTGTGTGTGTGTGGAGGGGTTCTACAGGAATTAATATTTGTTAATTGCAATTTTTTTCTGCTTACTACTACGGTAGTAGAATGCTTCTTTTCTGTAAAAAATAAGTAGATAAACAAAAAAGTAAAATAGATAAATAAAGTTTACCCTAAGTAAAGCATACTCAATAATTGCAATGAGAACTGCTTCTTTACAAACCAAATTGTGGCATCATTGTTCTGCATGTAATACCAATAACTCTGAAGACTTCTAGCTTGGTCTAACAAGAGACGGACAAACACTTATGACGACCAAAGGAGCAAACTGTAGCCAGAGCCGATAGGGCTGTGAAGAGCTACCAAATGACAAAAGTAATTTTCTTGTTGGTGCCATACAGTGCTGTTTAGTCACAATCATCACAGTGCTCCCAGATCCAAACAACTATTTTACTGTAACAAACCCTCATTTTTCCCTGTATTTACTCTGTAGAGGCAGCATCAAATCCCTGCACAAATTCCTGTAGATTTTTCCAGAAGTCACTAGTTCCTTATTTGCAACTTTGTTGTTTATTTAAATGTAATATGTTGGCAGCCTTTTATCAGGAAAAGGGCTCTGATTTGCTGTTAGGCATTAAAATTATATGTCAAGATGGCCTTTGAATGATTGGATTTATATGGAATCCATAAGGCATAATGGGGGAATTTAGTTTTTTGTTGAATTTTGTTGACTGGGTAGGCCCGCTAAGACTAGGTCCCTTTTTCAGGGGTGGGGAGTGTGTAGATGGCAACCAACTGAAATTGTAACATGGCATAAATCCTTACTTGAACCAGATTAATCCGTTGGTGGTATTTTTAGTAAATGGGGGAAATTTGGCAAGGACACCATGGAAAGTCCCCTACTCTTTTTGAGAAGTGCCATAGGATCTTTAACATCCACCAGATCAGGCAGACAGAAAAGACAGGAGCACTCCCTTCCCCTCATGCTGCAGTACAGTGTCAGTATTGTGATTTAAAGAGCTAGTGGAGCCAAGCCAGGCAGACAGGAAAATAATATAAATTTTAAGAAATAGTCAGCTATAAAATGTTATATCTGAAGTACCTTTCTTTTATCTTTTGCCCATCAGAGAGTCTTCTATGTCATAATGTTGTGGTGGATGTGTGGAACAGCTCTTAACATAGCAGATGACATACCTAGCTCTACTGCCCCCCACTACATCATGAGCATTGTGATTTCACTGACAGTGAAATCACATATGAATGACCTGGCAGTCACTGAATTGCTGTTCCTAAGTAGCAGTGATTTCACATTCAGTGAGGTCACGATGCTGATGATGTACTGGGGGCAGTATAGCTAGCTATGTCAGCTGCTACACAGAGTGCTATTCCACACATCACACATATTAACATCAGGTAAGCAATCTTCTAATTAATCAAAGGGAAAAGATAAAGCACCTCAAATATAAAAGATAATGGTTGACTGCTTTTAAAATCGAATATTAGTTTTAGGCAGTACACAAGTTCTTTAACTCACATGCCTAGTGTGGGGATAGAACCCAGAGCCTTCTGATCTTCCAGTCTCAGAGGCCAGTGTGCATGCCATTTTTTGCATCTCTCAGTGAAATCACATGTAAATGTCCTGGCAGCCACTGAATTGCTGTTCCTAAGTAGCAGTGATATCACAGTCAGTGAGGTCATGATGCTGGTGATGAAGTGGGGGCAGTATAGCTAGCTATGTCAGCTGCCACACAGAGTGCTGTTCCACACATCACACATCTTAACATCAGGTAAACAATTTTCTAATTAAAGAAAGGGAAAAGATAAAGTACATCAAATATAAAAGGTAATGGTTGACTGCTTTTAAAATCTAATATTAATTTTAGGCAGTACACAAGGTCTTTAACCCACATGCCTAGTGTGGGGATACATCATATTCTAAGACAAGCACTTGTCAATGCTGAATGTTCACTTGCAGGTCTTTGCATTGGCATTTGGCATTTATGCAGGTGCCCCCCACCCAGCTGTATCCATGTCCCTTTAGCATCCATATCCCAACAGAGTACCTCTCTGAAACTCCTCTTGCATCTGATCAACACTTCACCCTCAAACTTCTTAAGTGTCTGTCTTAGGAAACCTAACGCCCTGGGTGTGCTCAAGGGAATGAGCCTGTGTGGAAATTTGCACATCCCATGCTTGTAACACAGTCATTCAGTGGAATTATTTCACCAAATTTTCAACACAGGCATTTTGTCACCTCTGGTCATGAACAGTGTCACTGTGATTTTCTTACTGTGCACCCGAACACTGATTTCCCACAGCGACCACGCTATTCTGCTTCGGAAGTGTGAAAACACATTTCAGCCAGGATGTAAAAATGACAGCTGTACTGTTCATAAGGAGGTGTGGGAAAATGCAAATGTTGACAATCTGGAGTGAAAATATGACAAATTCACAAAGTTACTAGTGTGCATGGAAACTGCTCAATGCATGCATGTAAAACAGTCATCTTTTGGAATGTTTGCACCAAATTTTTAACGTAGGCATTTTAGGACATCTGCTCATGAACAGTGCCACTCTGATTTTTTTACTCTCTACTGAACATGATTTCTCACAGCCGCCGTGCTATTTTATGCCGGAAGTGCGAAAACACATTTCAGCCAGGATGTGAAAAATGACAGCTGTGCTGGTCATAAGGAGATGTGGGAAAATGGCAATGTTGAAAATCTGGAGTGGAAATATTACAAATTCACAAACTTATGAATGTGCATAGAAACTGCTCAATGCACTCTTGTAACACAGCCATTTTATGGACTTTGCCACCAAATTTTCAACATAGGCATTTTAGGACCTCTGCTCATGAACAGTGTCACTGTGATTGTTTTACTCTGTAGCGAACACTGATTTCCAACAGCGACCGTGATATTTTGTGCCAGAAGTGTGAAAACACATTTTGACCAGGATATGAAAAATGACAACTGTACTGTTTCTAAGGAGGTGTGGAAATATGCCTATGTTGAACATCTGGAGTAAAAATATTACAAATTTGTGAATTTATGAGTGTGTATAGAAACTACACAATGCACACTTGTAAAACAGTAATTTTTTTGGAAATTTTCCACCAAATTTGCAGCATAGGCTTTTTGAGAGCCCACCTCATGAACACCGACACTCATTTTGTTAATCCATCCTGAAATATCATTCCACGCAGTGACTGAGAAATCTACTTTTGGGACTGAATAATGCCATGACAGTGACTGAATTCATGAGAAGGAGTACCAAGAACCCCATGTTGAAAATTTGGTGCCAAAAGTCAAAAAAATAGCCGAGATATCCACCTAAGTTGGAAAAACCCTATGTATGTCATTATACAGCTTACCAGCATTTCCTCAATTCGTGGTTGGCTTTGCAGATTGAAGACATGTTCCTGGTCCACTGAAGATCGTTGTGCTTTCCTCCAGAGGTAAATATGGGGTGAGTGGAAAGTGGGAAGGTGGGTGTGCAGAGGGTGGGCATGGGTTGGCGAGGGGAGCAAGGACTCAGTGAGGGACCATTTTCTTGTTTTACAGGAATAAAAAAAAGAGACATGGATGCTTTTGGCACACTGGGGTGGGCTTCCATCATGCCACCTAGCTGTTTGTTGGGGAGGTTGAGCCAGCGGGGATTGGGCACCCCCACCATCCAAAACAGAAATGGATGCTTTTGGCATGCTGGGGTGGGCTTCCAGCGTGCCACCTACCTGTTGTTTTGGGGGAGTGGAGCCAGCAGGGATTGGGCACTGCCCCACCCATACAGTGTGTGTACTGGGAGAGAGCATGAGCATGCTGGGATAGGCTTCAAGCTTGTCAATTGTTTTATTTTGGTGGGCACAGTTGACAGGGGATTGGGCACCCCCATTGACCACACTGTGTGCGGGGGGGGTTCATGATCTGAGGGGGATTGGGCACCCACTTTAGCACACAAGGTGGGGGCTGAGGACAAAAGCAGGGAGGACATTAGCAGAGGGAGGAAGCAGGAGGGATTGCCGAGCTGTGCATGACAGCAGTTTGGCTGACGTATGCTAATTCCATACACGCTACCACCGCTGATTTCAGTGGACCTTTTGTTAGAAGTGAAGACCAACACAGCTGAACTGATGTCATACACAGCTCAGCATGTATTGCTCCCCTAGGGTCACACCTGCTACACTGAGCAGTGCACTGGGGAGGAGGGTCACACAGCTTCAAAACTTGTACTGTTGCAAGATGTTCCTTGCGCATGTGTGCATGCGAATGTAATGAGAAAAACAAGCCTACTGTTTCCACTCATTGCCTGCTATCTATGCTGTGGAAAAGAATGTCAGCAGCTAGCAATCTGCATTTCACAGTATGTACTGTAATTTGACACCAAGTCTACAGAAGACTTTTGTTTTCACAAAAAACAAGAAGAAATGAGTCCCATAGGTGTTAGCCTGAGCTGGACAGATAATAGAATCAGCAGTTTAAAAAGTTTTTTCTGTCAATATCCTGAGAAGTTCTGAGGTACAAAACAGTAGCATCCTCCTCCTCTCCTTCAGATGCCTTTAACATAGAACAACACATAGCAAAAATCCGAGGGGGAGTGCACTACATTGCAGCTGTGGAGGAAAACATGAAAATGTACAAAATGGAAGTTCTAAGAAAAGCCGTTTTTAAGCTATGGATGACAGAAGGGTTGTAGGCTCCACCCACAGCCCTAAAAAGGGGTTAGATGCACATTGGTGCTTCTTTGTTGTGCTTTCTACACCAAAAAATATTATAAAAAGCATATATTTCTAGTGTATTTAAATTGCAGAAATAAATTTACATTTAGGCTTCTGTTTAGGTTAAAGCAAAATCTCACACAAGTAGAACAATGGAACATTAGGGTAAAAATTATTCTAAATCTTGGAAACTATGTAGTGTTTCTAGTGTTCAATGAAAATGTGTATAACTTGTGATAGTATAATGACTTTACCACTGCCTTTTAACGCAAGGAAATTTGCTGTCACACCAATGATTTGAAAGAGGATGTCAAGGTTAAAGTAACATGAACACAAATCCCACTTTTAACAGTGGAAGGGGAAGAAGAGACATGCCTCTTATTTGGCACCATGGACAAACTCTGGTCCTGCACTAAAGAGAAATGGAAGGGAGAGAAGGCAGTTTAAACAGCAAGTAGCATGCTGGTCAAGTGCCTGTAATTGCTTGAATATGATTGTTTGTTGTGAAAACATGGAAAACTGGAAAATAAATCTACTGTTCATCTGTGGCCAGTGGTATATAGAATATTGAAAACTTTTTACATTTTAATTTCTTCTATTCCACAAACTACAACAGTGCCACGTTTGTGTCAGGATCTAAAAGCAAGTACCTTAATACTGATAATTTCACACATTTGACCCTTTCTAACTTTAAAACTGCTCAGCTGAATTTCTACACATTTTGAGGACTTAGATATCATATGACAAGAAATACACATGCCAGTTGACAAATCCTTAGGTCAAAAGATAACTGCGTAATAAGCATGAAAATATTGCAGTCTAGTATTAAAATGATTCCTCAACAAGCTGGCCTGCAAATGCAAGACAGAACTGGCAGACTGTGATACAGCACCAATGACCATGATTTGCATGCTTTTGGAACTGTAAGGCCAGCCAGCAGAGAAGAAGTGATATTCCAGCATGTTGCTCTCCTACTCCTGGGAGGGAGGATTCCCTGGCCAGTTGCACTATCCCACCCAGGTAACCACAAGTGGTGTTGCAGTTTTGACTTCTGCAGTGAGAGAAAGTCTTCAGGCAAACACTGTGCACATAGTATGCAGACACATGACCCTTTATATCAGCATGCTGTGGAGGAAAACAAACACCCCAGAACATGCATGATAAACACTGGGCAAACCCATTAAGCGCTCTCCCAGTGAGGAGCTCTGAGGTAGCACTCAACCACAAAGGTACCTCCAGAGGGGTAAGACATAGGAAAAGGAGGTCATTAGCAGAAATGTCAGGGAATGCAGTTCATAAGTTGCCCATGTGTAGGGACAATGCTGGAGACAGTATGAATTATAAATTGTAAAATTCAAAAACAAAATATCTATTAAACCCTAACTATAGAGGTGCTATATCATCACTGTAACAAGTTAGCAAGGTTTTGAAATATCTTTTTTATAGAATTTTATCTGAATGGACCTTCATTTTAGAATGTCACTGGGTGAGTGGTGCAATTAGAGTAAGACTTTTGCAGTGCCCTCGTTCTGTATGCATACACATTTTCTAAACTCAAAACTACGAATGCATGATAATAGTGTGTGTTCCTCACTGAAGTTAGTATTCTTGTTGCAGGAATCTTTGAATAAGCCTTCTGAACAATTAAGAGCTTCTGGTAATCTGTAAACAGAAGCCTTTCAGCATTGAGAAACAGCTTTGGTTTGAGCTCTGCCCTCAAATACTTACTAGAGATAGTAGAGATGGACAAAGTTCAAAAACTTCACTCCATGAATTCATTTGCAAATTTGTCATGATCCGTGAAGGTAATCCACCAGCTAAAATCCAAACTTTGTCCTAATCTGGTAATTTGGTGGAGCTTGAAGTTGGCAACCTCACCTGCGAATTAAAACTTTACTAACTTTGCCAGCGAATTACAACTTCACCCCATCTCTAAACTTCTCCTTTCACCCACTTGACCATAACATCTCCTTATGCCCTCCTGCCCATAACGTTTCCTTACTCCCTCCAGTCCATAACGTCTCATGTCATATTTGTCCTGCCCATAACATTTCCTTATGCCCTCTTGCCCATAATTTTTCATTACTCCCTCCTGCCCATAACTTCTCCTTACATATTTCTCCTGCCCATAACTTCTCATTACATATCTCTCCTGCCCAAAACTTCTCCTTACATATCTCTCCTGCCATAACTTCTTACACCCTCTCACCCATAACTTCTCCTTAATCTCTCCTGCTCATAAACTTATCATTTCTCCCTCCTGCCCATAACTTCTTATATATCTGTTCTGATATCTGTAAAGGTGATCGGGGCTTAGGGGCACTAGACTACCAGAGTTTTATACATAAATATAATGGGCTATTGGGGCTTGGGGGGGCACTAGATTATCAGCATCTTTTACATAAATATAGCAGACAATCAGGGCTTAAAGGGGTGCTAGGCTACCAGAGGCTTTTTCAGGACCTTGCTGCATGGCTGTCCATGGCTTGCAGCAACATGTCTAGGTGTACCCTTTGTTTGGTACACCGCTACGGTTGCCACAAGCTGTGAGACTTTGCTGCTGAGACCCTGCCCGATAGAGAATGAGGCACAGGGTATGTGGTGCACCAACAATCAGGGCAAGCCATCTTTAGCACAGCTTGAGCTGAGTTTTGAGTCTTGGGCTCAGTATCTACATATATCCCTTGTTTGCGTATAAGAAACTTTTGTATCTAGCATGTATATTACCTTCAGTCTGAAACCTCTTGTACCCTGCTTTTGATTTAAGAAACTCTTTATCCAAGCAGAACAAATTTGTAAACAGGGATGCAAAGTCCTAACAGTTCTATCCTATTGAAAAATAAAGATTATACAATGGCAAGAAAGAATGCTGGTCCCTGATTGGTCCATCTGGGACTGGACCCAGGATGTCATCCCAGCATAACAACCCAGCTCTAGTCCTACCACAATCATGACTGCATTAAAAAAAAAAAGTCCACAGCTGTACCTTGCTTCCCACTTCAAGTCAAAGTGATACCCATGTTTCTGATTGCCGCTACCTGCCCGGCTTAGAATCGGTGCTCTCTGCTGACCATAAACACACTGAAGGTGTGCATTACTTAAGTCTCCCAGTACTAAACACACAACCACTGTATCAGGAGAATCACAAGCACAATTCTGGTGTAAACAATTATCGGCATTTCATGAGCAGCTCACCACATGATTCCCCCTCAAATAAACTAAAAAACACAGCCAGTTACACAAATGAGCATAGTAGACAGCTGCTATGCGGCTTTCTGACCAAAATGAAAAAAAGAAGTTACTCGGCTCTTTAGTCATGTTATCCCCAGTTTTGACTCCACCAAAACACAAGCTCAGTAGCCACTGGCAAACTATAATGGAAAGATTAAGGCGGGCTGTGGCAGTGGGAAGAGTACTTCCGGTTTCACCGACATAAAAAAGACAGAAACTGAGACATGCTACAAAATAGAGGACAGCAGAAACCCCTTTCAAACTAAAAAAGAACAAAAAAAAATACAGAACCAACAACCTCTCCTGTTATCTTCTGCCAACTGTACCAAAAGTACAACAGAGTGGGGATGGGAGACAGAGCCACCTATTGGACAAAATACATAGCATGCACTATGTTTTCAATAAATATACCTACCCCTTCAAAAAATGACACAAAAATTTAATTTTAATAAACCTTATAATATTTTCTCAGTTTTTGTTTCAGTTTGAGCCATTGTATAATAGGAATAATGCCCTCCAGGGTGGGTGTTATGCTGGGATAACATCCCTTCCTATGTGTTGGATGCCCTCAGCCTGCAGCCTTGGTCCCAACCACCCAAGGTGGGATCTTATCCCAGTATAACACCCACTCTGGAGGACATTATTCCTTTATTTATCATCATCATCAAATCTGGATCCCACCCGTAGGCTGGTCAACTTCATTATCCGTCTCCTGTGCAGCAGAGTGTTGAAGGCCTTGCTGAAGTCCAGACATGGCACATCCACTACCCTGCACTGATCAATCATCCTGGTCACCCAGTCAAAGAAATCTATCAGATTCATTTGGCATACCTCCCCCCCTCCAATACATTCATGTTGACTATGCTTCTGCTGCTCTACCTGTCTTTCTTTCAGTAAGATTTCTATTACTTTCTCCACCACAGCAGTTAAAGAGCAACTGATGCCTTCAGGATAACTTAAACAAAACATAATATTTAGATAAAGTTCTGTTTATATTTCACATTAGTTCTGTATTTTTCCTCCTTATTACTTATTAATGAGGACACTGGCATGAAACAGGAGCTCTGCTCCTGAAGAGTTCATCTACTCCTGTTGCCTTCTCCTCACCTGAGGTCATAATGCATTGCTTGTGACATCATAATTACTCCCATGGCAACATACTGTGATGTCACAACAGAGGATTATGACTTGAAGTAGGGAGTAAGCTATAGAGGAAGATAAAATCTAACAGATAAAGATCATGTATTCGTGCAAATTTCCTGTGTAATAAAAGATGTGAAGGAGAAATCCATAGAAATTATATATGGAATACAAGCTGAAATGTAGCTAATTATTATGTTTTCCAAAGTTTTCTTTGAGGCGTCAGCTGCTCTTTAAACTCACTACTTATAGCTGCTAGTCTCCTCCAAGCTGCTGCTTTTATGTTGTACTACCACATCAGCACTTTGCCAGTCTTCTGGGACTAAGCCTGTTTCCAGAGAGTTGTTACACAAGGCTGTCAGTGGGGCAGTCAGCTCATCCTTTAGTTCATTTGGTACCCTGGGGTGCAACCCATCCAGCCTCATAGCCTTATCCAACTTCAGGACTGCAAATCCTTTCAGGATTATTTCCTCTAAAAATAAAGTTATGTCCATCTCCCCAACCCCAACCCCAGCCCCTATTCTTGCTTCTCCCTGGTTGTCCATCTCTTCCTCATATTATTAAGCAGACTGAACAGAAGTACCTGTTTAAGATGTCAGCTTTTAGTTTGGCCCCTTCTGCTTCACACTGTCCCGTCCCTTGTTTTCTTGTCTTACTTGTGTAACTAAAAGAAGTCTTAGTTCCTTTAGCCACCCCTCTAGCAATTGTTCCTGCATCTGTGCATTTGATCCAATAACCACCTTGCCTGCAACCTTTTACATTGCCTGGTATACCTCCCTGTCCTCTTCCCTCAATGTTTCTTTTTACCTTTTGAATGTAACCTTTTTTTTTCTTTCACCACCTTTGTTACCTGCTTGGATGACTATAATGGTCTCCTTTTGCATTTGCTTGCCTCTTTCACATAGAGGTTTGCTGCCCTGTTTACCCCCCTCCCCCCCGTTCTTCCGTACTACACCTCTACTCCACCCTGTCAATTTCC
This sequence comes from Neoceratodus forsteri, assembly GCA_016271365.2. Lineage (NCBI taxonomy): Eukaryota > Metazoa > Chordata > Ceratodontiformes > Ceratodontidae > Neoceratodus > Neoceratodus forsteri. Next base: position 107,565,954 of record CM028136.1, on the reverse strand, counting down.
CATTTGTGTCAATTTCTAAGACAGTCTCCCATTACTTCTAGTACTTTTTCCAAGTAAAAAGTAGCAATTCATAAAAGCAATGCATAGTATGACATTAAGTGGATAGTATGACATTAGGTGGATGACTGGTAAGAAATGTTAGCTATTAGCAAAGCACAAACATCTATATGTGCATTTCACTGCTTTTTAAACATGTATAGAATGCTGTAAATATGTAGCAAAGTAAGGAGATGCATTTCAAGTTTGTTAGTATGAAGATAGTTACTGATTTACTCTGCATATTGGTAAACATAAGAACATTTTATTGAATATGGGTTTCATCTTTATCATATTGCAGATGCCCAGCTTATTGATATAAACTGCCATGAAGAGACTTGTATTATAAGACAGGTATCATTAATGTAACAGATGTTAACTTCTATTGTGATCACTCTTGCAGAACATTAAGAAAGTTTGATTAAAGAGCAGCTGATGCCTCCAGCAGAATTTTGACAAACAGGCACCATTCAGGTCATATTTCACATTAATTCTGTATTCTCCTCTGTTATTCTTTAGTATTGAGGACATTTTCATAAAGGCAAGATAGTTGTTCCTTAACAGTCCATCTGCTCATGTTGTTTTATCCCTGCCTGAGATTATAGCACTCTGCTTGTGACATCACAGTTATTACCATGGTACCAGACTGTAGTGTCACAACAAAGGATAATGACTTCAAATATGGAAAAACAGCTAATGCTGAAAAATTTTAAGATACAAAGATCATGTTTTTATGCAAATTTTCTCAAATTAAAAATAGGGAAGCATGGGCTATAAAATATACAAAAAACACAAGCTGAAGTGTACCTTGGTATTATGCTTTTTGTTGTTTTCAAAGAGGTGTGAGGAGCGCTTTTAGAAAATAGAAGAAAGAATTATTGTTTCCTACATCTGGGACAGGAAGTATATTGTTGAGTTTTTGGTCTTTATGACCTCTGGACAAGGCATTGTGAATGTTTTTGACCTTGAGCATCTTGTTCTATAAATATATTCTGTTGACAGTATATTTCCTTATTGGACACCCAGCTCAAGACCCTATTACTATGTGCATTGGTCCCACAAATGTGGTCTCCTTTATTCGGGAATATGCATATGCAGTTGTTCCCAATTTGGTGCTCCCAGAATCCATGCACCACCATCACACTAAACAGTCCCCCTCCTACCCTTCAAATGACTGCAGTACATTCTCCTTATATATGAGGCATACTGCCCTGACAGTGACATGTCATCGTCGACTGACACTACAGCAAGAACAGTGCCAGGTCACTGTAGTGTTGGTGCTGGACCTCAGCACTGTTATCTGGGTGTCTTACACACCCTCCCCTAATCAGATCCAACTTGGAGTTGATTATATTAAGTGAGGGGGTGCAGGGGGCACAGACCCCCGCTTAGTGGGGTTCGGGGGCAAAGCCCCCAAAGAAAACCTGGTAGGCAGTGATTATCTTTATGCCGACTGCAAATGCAGTCAACATAAAGATTTTGCTGTACCGTTGTTTGACAAACTTTTTGTTGATGAGCGGTCATTGATCAATACATGATTTCTTCTGGGGCACTGTATTCCCCAATCCATGCTTCTTCTAGGTGCCCCGGCCAATTTGTGGTGTGTATGGAAGGCCGGATCTTCTAGGTAACCCTTATGGCACATCAGTTTTTCATGAAGGGAGAGATCTTGGGCACACTAGACCAATTTTAGTGAAAACAAAAAGTGACCCAGAACTTCAGACCTACAACAATGTGTGTCCTGCAGCTCAAGTGTCCTGCATATAGTGTTTGCTGGCATAATTAATGGGACCTGGTCGTGCAGTTTAGAAAGAGAGGGGCATGGGAATGTACTATCTCATTACCTGCCATCCAAATCACATTGATCTGAACTGTGGATGGAGGCTGTGGACTGTGGAGTACAGGAAAGCAATCTAAATCCTCATGTGAGATGGGTGTGCCCTAAGGATGCAGCGCAACTATAACTAGAGGGGAAAAATGTATTGCTGTATTTATGATGAACAGTATGACGTTCTTTATGTGCTCTTTGAAGGAGATGGCAATGAAGTGGTTAGCAGGTGTCTGAGACTTGCGTATTGAGCTGGATCAATAGCAAATGCAAATGGGTTTGTGCATCACCAACTACCTACTGTAACTTGCTCAGAGTGAACATCCATGTTAGTTACTGTACTTTGTAAGCATGGTCACAACTGTGGTTTGCACTTACACATGGTTCAGTGTTCTGCACTGCTCTCATATTGGGTATATTGGACACTTGACATCACTTGGACCATAAAACTGTACTTCTTCCTACATCTATATCAATATCTCTCTCTCTCTATATATATATATATATCACTGTACTGCATGCACTAACAGATGATAATGACCGACTTTGTGTGTCTTTGAATATGCTGCCCAGAGTGCCATTAATAAACAGGATTAGTATGATAAAACATATTGATAGCTTGCTCAGCCAATCAGAAATGCTTTTTATTTAGCACAAGCAACACTCCTTTTGTATTTTGCCAAGAGTGTCTTACATGTTGTATAATGATGCTGCAATAACCATAGGTAGGAGTCCATCATTTCAACAGCTGAGCAACAGAATTTCTAGTTCAAAACTGATTTTTTTAAACACAGTAGAATGTTTCATAGATTAAATAATAATAGTAAAACATACTTATTTAGCAGGAAAATGGCCCACTGAGCAAAACCTAATTTTTAGTAGCATCCTGGATAAAAGCATTAGAAAATATGTCAGTTGAAACTGTTTCTTCCTTCAAGCATAAATTAAAAGGAATTGACTGGGTATTCCCACTGAATTAGTAGGGAAAGGAACTTGATGGGCAGTTCTGCATTTTTTCACAAAATGTGTATGTTCATACATTTGTGATACTGCAGCCCGTGCTGGCAATTATTCCATTTTAAGAGCAGTTTTACTTATGTTCATTGGGCACCAGAAGAATGGGCCTGAAGCCACTTGTAAAATTATATCAGCATCATTGTCAGTCAAGTTAATATACTCTATATCATCATAAAATGAATCTTATAACATGTAATTATATGTCAAGTTATCTTTTTTCTCCCCCTTCTCTAGTGCTTAACACCTCACAGCCCTGTTGTGTCTCTTTTCTGGTAATTACCCTTCCTTTTGCGGGTCCATGGAGCCATTCCAGTTCAATCATAGATTCCACTGGGGGGGCTGTTCTTCCTTCACTTCCCATGTACGTGGGAAGGAGGTAGCCTCTCAGCGTATCAGGGCCTGTAAGAGTTAACTGCATCCTGCTGCACTCCAGGTTTTCTGCCTACAAATATATTTTTTATTAGGACATTGACAGCATTAATGCTAAGTGCACATGTTCACATAGACTCATGTCTACATACACAGCACCAGTTGAGGTCCTCCCTTCTATGGATTGCTCCACCTCCACGTCTACCTGTGGTCACCCAGAAGGTAGTAGTGCAGTAGAGCTTGCTGTCCTCTGAGGTATTTAGTGCGCCATCCATTGGCCAGTAGCTGCTGTTCCAGGCTTGTTCACAAACCCAGGTCACCGCCAAGAGAGGTGGCACCACTGCATCAGTGGTTCAACCATGCAAGTCAATGTATTTTAATAGATGATGTATATAGTAAATCTAGAATGTAAGGTCCAGACAGTGATTCATTACCTCTAATAATAGTCAAACATGGAGTGATAAATAGTAATCTAGTTCTTTATTAGAAGAAATGGGTAACAGTCTAATAATCTATACAATAATATGCACTAAATAAAGAATAACAAACTACTTTGACAAATATCTTCATCCAAACTATAAGCTCCTACATGAGCTACAATAATAAGGAATTCTTGACTCAGACATGGTGGGATTTCTGTCCTAGTATTATATGTCAACTAGGGCTGTGTGAACCTCCCAAAGTTTGCCTGCACAAATTTTGACTGTCAAACCATGTAAAGGCCATCAAGGGTCTCTTAAGGGCAAACTAGATTGCTATGGTTAGGCCATTAAAAAGCATTAGGAAATGGGATAAAATGAAGTATACAATAGCAAGAAAGAATCCTGGCCCCTGATTGGTCAGTTGGCCAACACAGCAGGGATGTTATCCTGGCATTATATCCCTGCTGACCATTAAGATGATGACCCCATAGATTGTTTGCACTAAACAAAATTCTTTACAATTATTTTTTTTCTGTATAAAACAATGAGCCATTGTGTAATAGGAATAATGCACTCCAGGGTGGGTGTTATGCTGGGATAACATCCCTTCTAGGGTGTTGGACACCCTCAGCCAGTGGCCTCGGGCCCAACCACCCAAGGTGGGCTGTTATCCCAGCACAACACCCACCCAGTCAGACATTATTCCTTTAATAACCTAATGCACTGAGTTGACAAAGCACCCACAAGAGCAGGATGATGCAGTGGGCTGCATTGAGGGGTTGTGGTTCCAAAAACTGTGTTCATTGAATCAGTGCCAAGCATGTGCAATGCTAGTAGTAAAGAGTATGTGGCTAAGTGGTAATGTGGCAAAACACAAAAATTCTAGCACCACCCAACTGCTATAAACAGTCAATGGTTGTAATTGTAAGCCCTATGTATGCTATCACAAAATATTAGTTTAACATCCCACAGTGTGGACTACTGGTTCCAATAATTGTGTGCCTATTGGGACAGTGCCACAAAGGACAAGGGTTCTGATTATGCCGTGGCTAAATGTTGTATACACTGGTTTAACATGAAACACTGCCCCAAAAATTATTTATTGGCCTATGTAGGCATGGACAAAATTCACAAAACATTAATTGGAAGAAGAGTGAGTAGAGACGACAGTGCAGCATCCCACAGTGCAGACTACTGGCTGCAAATATCATGTGCCCATTGGGACAGTGCTACACATGATGTTGTACACAGTGGTTTCATACGAAATATTACCCCCCAAAATATTAACTTGGTCTGTGCAGGCCTAGGGAAAATTAACCATAGAAACATGGAATTTGACAGCAGATAAGGACTAATTGGCCAACCCAGTCTTCCTATCTTTTCCTACCTACTGTATCACTGCAGACCCTACTTGATCTTCGGCATATCTCCCCCCCCCCGTTTTGTCATTAAGGTTCCTTATGCCTATCCCATGTTTTCTTGAACCCTGTTACAGTTTTTTGCCCCACCACTTCTGCTGGGAGGCTGTTCCAGTCATCTACCACCCTTTCTGTGAAGAATTACTTCTTCACATCTCCCCCGAGTCTACCCCCTCGAACTTCATGGAATGACCCCTTGTACTTGAGCATCTTTTTTTCTGAAAAATGCTTCCCTCTTGAACCTTATTTATACTTGTGAGGTATTTGAAAGTTTCCATCATTTTCTCCTCTCCCTGTATTCCTCCAGGGTATACATGTTAAGCTCCTTAAGTCTTTCCGCAGTGGGCTTTTGATGCAGACCCTGCACCATTTTGATTGCCCTCCTCTTGACTGCCTCCATTCTTTCCATGTCCTTTCAGAGATGAAGTCTCCAGAACTGGACACAGTACAGGTGAGGTAAGGACCAAAAATTAATAAAAGAAGACTGAGTGAAGACAACAGTACAGCATACCAAATTTCAAAGGTTCATAGTTGAATGATCGAGTCAAGAGGCTAGAAGGTCATGTTAGACTTGTAACTTCTATTTGTGAAATCCCTCTTTTGTCCACACAGTGTGTGTGTCTGGCTACTGTCCCCCTCCCAAGAAAATGATGGGCACATAAACACTCAAAATCCACCACACCATGCTCCTCTGTTAGTCCTGCTGGAGGTGTAGCAGATTCTTCATTCATAGCCAATGGCAAAAAGAGACTTGGGAAAGGGGGGGCAGGTTAATATTTTTAAATAGTGAGCATCTCTACATCTTTGGTCAAAAGGCATGTTCTGTTGGTGACAATATTACTTGTAGCACTGAAAATTCTCTCTGAGTACATACTTGCAGGTGGGCAACTATGGTGTTCCATACCTACCTGTAGCAAAGAGAGCCAAATTATCTTGTTTTGGTATCAGCACACTAGAGGCTCATGTCCTTCTGTTACTGGTACATTCTCATCCAGATAATCCTTCACAGTTTTGTTTACTGGCATCTCAGACATCACTGTGTCAGAAAGTGACTCGCTGTGCTTTTACATCAAGCCACAGTCAGACTCCCATTGTAGTTTGTCATCAATTGCTATCTTTCTAGGCAGTGCAGCAGCAGTAGTAGAAGATTGATTTGAGATAAAAATGAATGACTCCTGTGATGTTTAGTAGCAGTGGAAACACTTTGTGATCTTCCTTCTTCCTTCTCCTCTACCTGGCCTGTCAGTGTGACTGCAATAAGGGATGATGATGAGTGTTGTTTTTCAGCTATATTTGTGTTTCTGGTCTTGTTTGTTGCCATACATACATAGGCCAGATGTATATGCAAGGCATTATAGGCTGCTGTTCCTTACCATATTCTTATGCATCAAAGAATATCTCAAATGTCTTTGAACAGAGGGTCCAAGAGAGTAGCCAGGATGTTGTGGTAATCTGTATGTATTACTGAAATGCATGTGTCATTCAGAATTGTGATCTTATCCTTTCTACTAGATTGAGAGCGGTGGTATCCTCCTTTTCCTCATACTGAGTTTTCATATGAAGAAGTTGCAAGTTATTGAGGGCAATGGGGGGGGTACCTGGATTAGACCAGCTTCATCAGCACTTATTGTGGCCTCCTCAAAGGGCTTCAGCACAGCACAGAGGATCTCCATCAGAGAACCACTGATTTATACTGATGTTTAAGTTTCCCTCACCAATACCATGCTCTACGCATACTGGTGAATAGCCTTTAGTTGTTTTATCAGCCGTTCCATCATATAATAGGTACAGTTCCATCTTGTTGCTGCATCCTGTTTCAGATGGTGGACAGGAAGGTGGTTCCATTGCTAAATGTTTCATAATAGCTTCCTTGCATTCACAGAATGGCCCAAACGACCACTTATGTTTTGGCTATACCTACACATATATGCACAGTGGTGCTTTCCTCATCTAGGAATCCCTGAATGACTAGATTTATTCAGTGAGCAAAACATGGAATGTGTGTATAACCTCCACCTTCAACTGCCTTTACAATGTTATTTGAATGGTCTGTTACTGTAAAATCTGATGTTAATGGGTGCAGTGTCAGCCAAGAAGTTTAACACATTTTCTGCATAATTTGTCATTGCCAAAGCCAGCAATACATAAAGCTGCCTGCTTGCAGAGATTGAGGGGCACTGGTGGCTTGCAGCTAACGCTGCTGCTGCTGGAGGAAAAAAGAAGTAACTGAGGCAGCCTGTAAGCAAACCTGCAGCTTGTGTTAATGTACTGAAAGTTTTAAACTCCCACAAAAGAAACATGTATGAAGAATTATTTTTTATGATATGCCACCAAGGTGCTAACTACCAGTGACCAGGCACTGTTCTGATGCCAGCTGGCACACACTCACTAAGAAAATAAATACTAAGACTGTGACCCCCACCCCCACCCAACCCAAGAAAGTCAGAACAGACTTCAGCCAGGGCTTCAGTAACAAAACAAATTGATCTGCTAAAAAGCCAGTTCTTTAACAAAATAAAGGGTTTCTGCACTGGTAAGATTAAATTATTAAAGGTAACAAATGAGCACTGGCAGATTGACACCTCATGCTCCATCTGCCATAGCCCAGACCCAAGAACACTCCATCCTCCTTTAGTTCCCTCAGAGTGCAGTCCTTCTCCTGTCTCTCCTCTAAGGCAAGCCCATGGTCCCAGATGTCTGCTGCAAGCCTGCAACACTGCTACTGTTTTGCTCGTCTTTTCATTTTTTTCTTCCTTTTCCTCCCATATACCCTTTCAGCAGCCCCGCTAACAGACCTTTTGATTCAAGATTTTTTTCAGGTGTGAACAATTTCCTAACTAATCTAACTAGTCAATTACACAGCCCTGCCTGAGCTACCTACCGACCTGATGGCAAGTGCATGAATGAGATTCCTTCTGACTCATGTGACAGAGCAGAGTCTGGCAGATCCAAAATGAGGCTGGAGCCTGTGAATCACACTGAGCTCTAGTGCTCTAGTCAGTTAACCATTTAAGAGGTGAACTTCAGTTCATGGTTCAGCTAATTTGGCTAGTAGGCATCATTCAGACTAGGTCAAACCAATTACCTAAAGTTCATTGATTTCCACAGAAAGTTCACCACTGTTTGCAAGAATTGAACACCCAAAGTTCAAGGTGTTCGATTCTTTTGTAGAACCTATCTTGCAGCCTTAATGTCAGTCTGTCTTTCATCAGCTACTAGAGAAACATGACAACAGGATTAAGAATAACACCTACTGTAAGTCAAAAATTGAGCAGATTCATAATTGACATGAACAATCCTTATTAGTGACAAGAGCATACTCAATGAAAACTGGATGAAAACCACATCTCAGAAAACAAAAATGATAGCATCTGGACCAGTCTCAGAATTTCTGCAGTGAGCATCAAATACGTTTCTCCACAACTAATTGCAAAGTAAGTGAATGGATGTAGTTACTAGCCATGTGAAAAAAGAGGATCTGTAGTCCAGTGGTAACATGGATGGCATGGTGAACTGTTGATTTCAATTGAATGTACTGCCAAGTCGCAAGACAACATTAACATGCAGAGGTTCCTAAAGCTACTAGAAATTCATATATGGCCTACTGAACATGTTGAGCTGCGTAAGACAATCACCCATATAGCCACCACCATACACACGGGTGTGTATTTTTCAAGTTTACCTGCATTTGGCACATTTGATTTGTTCTTGGCCTTTCAATTCATATAAATGATAAGATTTAATTTTGTGGGTAAATGACCTAAAGCTGAAAAAGGCATGAACCATATCATGGGAGGAATGGCTCAGTGAATTTTAAATTGCATGTTAGTGTTTTATGGTCCAGACAAGAAAGGTCAGAATTTACATTTAGATGGAGCTCAACTAAACTCACAAACATAGAGAGCATGCAACTATTTGTCATAGTAGGAGGGCCTACTGTTGTTTGTTTTCCTTTTTTTTAAATGCCATCTTGATTCCAAGAATGGACCACATTTACTTTTTGGTGAGAACAGACTTGCTAGTCAAATAATTGATTACTTGTCATTTATAGGAAGATGTAAGGCATAATATGTTTTTGTAAACATAAGAGTCAAATTGCTATGTATATTAGGTGTTTCTCTTAAATGCTTTGGTGATTTTATGCAATGATTTCAAGTAAACATTTTGGTGGGATTGCAATAGTAAATTCATTATGCTTAATCTAATAATTAAAATTATTTCCTCCCATTGCTTTCTCTTTACTGCTGAATTTGTTCAGAGCACATTACTAACACATAAACCAACTGTTTTCAATTTACACAAGTCATTCTGTGACTTTATAATAAAATATTTTGACACATATTCCTCTTGAACAGTAGATCTGACTGATATCATATTCTGAAAATCAGGCCAGAGGCCATTGGAGATCATATGCCTGATTGTATGGCATAGGTGAAGGTACATGAGGGAGGTGTTTAGGGATCTAAACTCATGTGGTACCTTTTATAGTAAAGGACATCTATATAGACAAAATGGACTCTACTTGAAGGCAGATGTGTCATCAGAAATGATTACAAGAGAAGTGTTAAATTAAGCAGCTTGTAATCATGTCCAGTCCAGAATAAGGTGCATTGGTAGGAGTGTGCCAAGGAAAGGAGGGTAAATTAAGAGACTAACTTTGTCCAGGGGCTTTAAGATGTGCAAAGTTAACAAAAGGTAAAAGACAAACCTGAAAGGCAGGTAAGGGTCAGAAAGAACAAAACGTAACAGATAAGTGATGAAATTGTATGTACTGTACACTTATACAAGGAGCTTGGAAGTCACTCTTGTATAGTCAGAAAAAATAATACAGTTGCAGCCAAAGACATGGTCTGTTAGTTTATGAAATTTCTTTGATATCTCTAGAGAAATTCTTTGCCTTCCTGCAGAACCTCTGAAGGATGACCAGAGAGAATATCTTTTGAAATATTGGGAAATACTGGAAATACCTAACAAAGTCATGAAATGCAACTGTACAGTTGAAAGAGATGTACATTAAAATGTGCAGCCTGGTGGAAACAATGGACAATGGAATATGTTGGTGCTCAGTGATAAAGTTCTGTTATGTCACAGCAAGCCAGTCAGTACAGTAACTCTCAGAAACTCCAGTTAAAATTGTTAATATTATCAGATTGACTTCAATTTAATACATACTAATTTCTAAAATGATCACTAGATATGACTAAAGATAACATGATAGTAGTGTCAGGATATCTAATGGTTATTGGGCTTGGTTCTATGTGATAATGGTGAAAGCTTAAAGGTGATCGCCGTTATCATGCAGTCAGGGAGCCGAAAACATTTTCAGCACTCTGACACCCTTGGAGCACTGGACAACTGTGCCGGGGGCATATATTTTAATGCTTAACCCCCCCACACTCCCCTACTAAAGGATTCTCAAATCCAGGGGGGTGCATGTTGGGGGGGGGTGAAAGCATGGAAAAATAAAGGTCCAGGCCAGGCACAATAAAATCGCAGCAGCTCCTGGACTGGAACCTGGTACCTCACCCACCCCATCCACAAGCCAACCCCTGATGCCATGATGCAGCTTGGCAATCCACCACAGTGCTACCCCATTCAGCTCCTCTACCCCCTCCCAGTCCACGCTTACCGTGCTCGCTCCCCTCCTGCATGCATACATATAGCAACATCCTGTCACTCAGTTTGCCCACTGCCTCATCTGGTCACCCTGCCCTCCCACCACCATGAGGGGTTTCATCGGGAAAGAGTCGCCGTTATGGAAGATGCCCTTCCCCATACGCCCACCTCATGGTATACCATTGGGTAGACTGCTCAACATGTTTGATTACATAGTATTTTCACATTGTTAATCTACAACTGTGATTTATGATCCATATGCAAGTGGTTTGTGCATCTCTTTTATATTCATCATTGTGGTGTAAATGAGACAGTCCTTGCTTGTATATAGGGTGCCACAAGAAGGGTTAGCTTCTCCTGCTATGTGATACTTCTCTCATTTACTCTTCACTGTAAGAATGTATATTTGTTTCATTTCTGAAAAAATATTAATACAAAGTTTAAATATAAAAGGATATCTTCAGTTATAGTGAAGCCTGCCATTGAGCACAACAGCACAGTTCTGAATGGATGTAAGTTACAGTATTTAGAAAAGAGAAGAAGAGAAAAGGGGAGGGGTTGCCTATATGTGAGGAAAAGAGTTCACATTTTAGAAAAAAACAATAAGAGCAAGACAGGATTGGGTGTATATTATATTTAAGGAGAGGGAACAAAGGTAGCATGTTACTTGGACTATGATATAGACAACTAGAGCATCCACCCCCTGTTGGCAAAAAAATTACTGCAGCAGACCAGAAGCAGGGCTGCTGCAGAAGAGGAACTATAGTTCAGTGGGTCTATGCAACCAGAATAGTGTTATGTTCTTACAACTGTGATAACTGTTTGGCTATTCATATTCCCTTTTCCAAGGGGAATTACCACCCTGTAGGGGTACCAAAGGCAAGCAACCCTCAAAGAGGGTTCCACCCCAAAGGTGCCACAGGAAATATTCCCTTGGCTAAAGGTACCTTAGGAAGGAGCCCTCGAAGAGAGAGGTGCACCACTGGAGGAGAAGGGGAGGACTGTGGGGCAAATAAAAAGTATTTTAGAAGGAGGCTGGGAGGAACTGGTTATATAGCTCAAGAAGGGGGTGTGGGTGGTTGCTCACCTATTGAACTACAAGCATAGCCTTTCTACTCAATGGGCCTACACAACCAGAGTAGTGTTATGCTTGTACATCTGAGATAACTGTTTGCCTGTTTAAACTGTCTATTCCATGGGGAATTACCACCCTGAAGGGGTACCAAGTGCAAAGGAACCCTCAAAGAGGCTTCCATCCCTAGAGATGATATAGGAAAGATTCTCTTGGCTTAAGGTACCTTAGAAAGGAGCCCCAAAAAGAACAATGAGCAGAAAATGTTGACTATGAGGTATAGAAGCAGATTGACAGCAATGAGACAGCTTGATGAAACACAAATGAGATGCACAGGTTGTCAGGATTGCACTGAAAAAATGGATTGCACTGATGACATCAGGAGGTTCCTAAGGAGAAAGGAAATAACTAGTAGGGCCACCATCCATCTCCATCCAACAGTGGAAACCTACCTAAGGAAATGAGGGAATATACAGTAGTATAAATAATTAACTACATATTATGAACTTTGGCATGGAGGACAGGAAAAACACCCTTTTAAAAGGAGGAAACCTCTGGTGATCCAAGGTCTAGTTCACCTTCCCTCCAGGCTAGGGGTAGTTTATTTAGTGATGGCTCTGCTGCTGCAATTTAGAAATCCCATTAAAGGAGAGGAAATATTCCAGTTTGGTAGAAAGCTCTCATGATCCCTCAAATGGGATCACCATGAAGTGTTGCAAGAGGCCTCTGCAACAATAGCTACTCTGAAGTGAGAGCAGACTCCCAAGGCAAGAGGAGGAGAGCAACACCACTGAGGCACTCAGCCAGCCTACTGACTAAAACAAACTGGGTGAACCAGAGGGGGTCGTAGGAAGAATAGCTTGCGAAGGCGCCACTTTGATGCCATTTCCAAAGGAGTGCTTTTGGGCTGTAAGGGCTCCAACCCTGAGCAGCTGAAGTCTTAAGTTCTGCATCAAGTGTTGTGCCATATGACTGCACACTAAAGCTCTGCCCAGAGGAAGAACAGTCCCACTATGGGACAGATGAGAAGGACCCAGCCCCAAGGTTCACATGCTCAGGATGTGGACTTCATGAGTGCAGAGTGAGACCATCAGCTTACAGGGTGAGGCTTAAGCCAGAAAGGTAATGGACATGGTTGGCATACCTCTGATTTATATATGACAGTGTGAATTATCTTTGAGTGCTAGATAGGAGGAGGCTGGGTGAAGCCAGTGACCATAGATTAGTAGCAGATTATTGATGAGGAGGTGGGATGAAGCCAGTAGCTGTATATATTTATGAGGAGGCTGGCCTTGAAAGGTTGTGAGGGAACTCTGCAACCATGAGACTGAAAAACTGAGAGCGAACTATGCAGACATGAGAACTACCAAGGTGGGACCTGGGTAAGGTTGGAGACTGCAGTGTAAGCCAGTGTTTGCAGGTTTTATAGTAGTAGCAACCAGCAGAAAACAAACCAAATAATTCCATTATGGAAGTCGAATTGATGGTGACATAGAATGTAGGTGTTTAGGCAACGAGAAGCTGTGATGCCAGTGATTGAATCAATGAGGTTTACTAGACAGGTGATATGTAGCTGGATTTGCAACAGCATTTGCAACAGCAATACAATGGGCAGCAGCATAGGTAGGCATGATGCATTACATATGAGATAAGCTGAATTATGTATATGCTTGGCCAACCACTTCCAGACCATAATAGAGCAAATCATAGCTTATATAAAACATCTGATTCTATGGTTTCAGCATGAATAATGAATTGATATGATTGCATGAATAATAAATTGGTATGATTGGCATGAATACCTTAAATGCCATTAAGGCAGAGATAGGCTATCCCAGTAAGGAGCATGCAGTGCAGTAATGGAATGCAATGAACTGCTGATTGCCATGTAGGCTGCAAGGTTAATGATTTATGCATGGATAACTGAAAACCATGTAGGCAAGATAGGAGGGCAAAATCATATAGCTTACATAAAGCATGTTCCTGCTACTCAGAGCCAAGATGCCCCACTGTGACATCGCAGTCCCCCACCATGGGAATAACAGGAAGCCACAAGCTGAGCATCATGAGACCAAACAGCAACTGTAATGTTAGGTATCACATCAAAAACATTCTATGTGATAAAGTTGATCACCAAAGGGTGATTGCCCTAGGGCAAATATACATCACCGAAAATAAAAATGGTGATGTACATTCGCAGCGAGGAAACTCCCCTCTACTGTTTATGTAGGGGGCTTTGCCCCCACACCCTCCCTTACTAAGAGTAAAAAACTCTGGGGGGTGCATGTTAGGGAGGGGAGAACTGGAAGATAAAAAAACACACTAGCACAGTAAAAGCACAAAACATTGTGCTGCTCCCCAGCCCAAAACCTTGCATCTTTCCCACCACAGCCAGCCAACCTAACCACTGTGTTGCACAGCCAGCTTGCCAGTTTCCCACCTCACTACCCCTCACATGCCTTCCGGATACCTTTCGGTATCATATCACCCTTCCCTTTACCCAGCACTTCCCATTCGCTAACCTTTCAGGGTCACTGACCTTGCAGGCACTGAGATTGAGTCACTCAAATCTGAGTCACTCAGTCTCAACTGTCCTTTTAATGGTATACCAGTCAAAATGGCAATTTTACAAGGGCGATCCATGAAAAGGGCGAGGGAACCACAGCACTGACACTTTCGGGCAACCAGTGGTTCTCCCCATCCCTGAACTATGCCTCCCCAGAGTTACTTAATAAATAAATAGGGGCACATCCCCCCACAAGGGCAGTGTGAGTGGTGAAGCCCCCCCACAAGGCACAGTCTTTGTTATAATCCATTGTGCTATGGGAGTTGCACCATCTTCACAGGTCACCCTTGTAAAATAGTCATTCTGACATGGAACTGTAGTGTTGGCATTTTAGGAACCCTCAAAAATGTCACCTTTACTAGCAAGGTCCAAGTGAAGGACAAAGCAATAGGATAGCAAGCTGCCAGAGTAATGCAAACAGGGGAAGCAAATTAATGACTCAAAGGTACAAAATAGTTAAATTCAGAAACGAACTGCAAAAATGTATGCAGCAGGAAGCCAAGACCTGTCAGCTAATGTAATAGCTGAAAGGTTCAGTATAGCAATGCAGCAGTTCAGCATGGCTGACTAAACACTGAATAAATAGAGCAGAGCACACTGAACTCCAATACTGAATGAACTGAGCTAGTACTGAGTGAAGGAAGAGCAGAGCTGTTGAGCACACATAACACAAAGGGAGTGGAAGGGTGAAGCCTGGACCAGGTGCAAATAATGAAGGTGGAAAGCACAGGAGACAATAGGCAGGAAAACAGCACTGGGGGCTGAAGCACACAATAATAATGTAGTTGACTAAGCGCTTGCAAAATCTGGTGAGTAAATGGGGATTGAGAGCACAGGCACAGAGCAGCTTAAGGTAAAGAAACAATATGTAACCTGATGCACAAATAAACAATGTATATACAGGGTGCTAGAAAACTAGAAAGCCTAAAAGAAACAAACACAGCAAACACAAGCACAGGAGCAGGAAGGAAACAAGCACACAAGGAAGCACGTAACACCCCAGAGGGTCCCAAGGAAGAAGACAGACCAACAAAGGCTCTGGCTGGCAAAGAAAAAGTTCTTCAGAAGGAGGCTGGAAAGAACTGCTTATATACTCTAGCTTAGGAAGGGAGCGTGGCTGGTTGCTCACCGCATTGAACTACAGGCATAGTCTTTCAATAATAATTATGGGAGATTTTAACTGCCCTACTATGCAGTGGAACTTGAGTGACTTGAGTGACATAAAAGGGAAATTAAGCAGTCCCATTCTGTTTTTAAAGTTAATCAGAAATACAGCATGTATTTATGTCATTTTTAATACTGAGGTGTATTTTTAAGAAATAAATTATACCTCCATGCACTGCCTTTGAAACTACATTAATATTGAATTTGGAAGAGTTAGCAATAATTTCCTGGATCTGGGGTATCACTCCTGTAAGTTCTCTCAATAAAATGCAGACACACTTAATTTCAGCAGTTTATGTGTCATGTGTGATGTATTTTGTTCTGCCAGCAGGCTTCTTGTCTTCCACCTTGGCTCCTCCACCACTGGAAATCCTTTAATATGTCTTGACATCTTCTAAAGACATTGAGCATGTGTTGATGAACATCAACATGAGAAAAGCATCAGGGATGGGAATGATGCACTCTCCTGGATGTGGATATCAGGCACTTAATCATTGCCGCACCCATTTACACGGTCTTTAAAAGAACAGTCAAGGAAGGTCAAATCCCCATTCCTTGAAGCAGGGTTTGCTACACCAGTCCCCAAAATATGCAAGGTCTCCAACTTATCTCAGATCAATCACCCTCATAGCAGTCACCTCAAAACCATCCATGATAAAATCAGCTGCAGTCAGTTTTGAAAATTTAAGGATATTTTCACAATGAATGCTTCCAGCAACTATTCCACTACATCCTGGCAGCCAAAGATGAAGATGAGTCCATGATAATCCTGTTAGTCAGCTTCAGTAAAGCATTTTCCTGGTTTGATTATAACGTAATCCTAAGAAAAGCACAGTATTTTTGTGCCCACCTTAGATGGGTCAGACCTTTTAATGAAGACTGATAGCAGTCTGTGATTATAAGCATGTTTGAACCTGACAGAATCACATTGAAAGGAGGCATTCTTTAATGTAGCAGTGCAATGAAAACACGTTTTTTGTAAAAAGCTAGTTTCAGCCACTATTAGCAAATCTGTCAAACAACATTTCTATGTACTTTCTGTGTACTTGCATGTTTTTCATAATCTTATGTTTGGACACGTAAAGGAGATGGGGAGGGAAGATAGCTGCCAAACTGGACTGCCATTGGTTTGGAGCTCTGTCTTTGAGTCCCAAGACCCTTCAATTCCCTTTTTTCATTTTTAGTGAATTTAGTTGTTTGAAAGCCTGTATAGTCAGGCTTTCACATACAGCCTGTTTTTTTTTTCATGCTTGGTGGTAGTTAACATTCCAGATATAGAGACACAGCAACACTGAAAGTTTTAATTGAGAAGAAACAGGAGCCATAGGTTTTAATTTTTAGTGAAGTAAAACCAGTTGTGCTTAATCTGCGTGCCATTTGCAAGTATTTTCATTTGACATTATCCCAGTGAAACAAATTGCAGTTTGTGGTACCTGGTTCAGCACCCATAAACTGAGCAAATAGTTTGTGTTGGACCAGAGGAAGCTGGAGTGAGGACATGCTGGTGGTGGGCCTATGAACCCAGACGACATCACCAGAGAAAGCTGCACAGTGTGACTGAATGGAAATTGGTCCAAGCAAGGAAGCAGACAGCAGGCTCCAAACAGCCTGTTCATTTCAGAAACTGGGATTGTCAAACCAAGTAAGGAAATGGGCAGACTAGGTGGGCTGTATGGTCCTTATCTGCTTACAGATTCTATGTTTATATGTTTCTATGCTTTTATAGCTCAGTGGAAGATTCAGGAGTGGTGACAGCAGGAAGGGGCCCAAAGGGTCTCACTGGGGTTCTGCTGTGGAGAGTAGCAGGATGAAGAGGGAACTGCTTCTTGTGAACACTGTACCTTACTGAAGTGATTAGTATTGTGGAGACTTTTAGCAGGGAGGTTTAAAGTATGTGTAAAATCCTTGCTTGTAATCTGCTCTGCTCAATTGTGATTTGTAGAGTGAGAGTGTGATGTACGGTTAATGCTGTTCCCAGCTGACGCTGACTGAGGGCTGCAAGTGGTGAGAGCATTTGGTGATTTTCATGCTACTTGTGTTTTGACTTATCCAGATAGCGCCAGTGAGAGAGCTGCTGTGGGGCCTACTTTTGATAACTTGGACTTGGTCTGATGAGAGAAAAGCCTGAAACTGCATTCAGAAGCTATAACTTGGCTGTTGAAGGACTCACAAATAGAGGTTATGGAATCTGCCTAACAAAAACACAGCATGGTAGGTTAGATTCTTACCTACATAATGCTGTGCTACATTTTGCAGGAAATGTTGCAGATCTGTAGTCGCTATTATTGAATAGTCTCTGTAAATTATAAACAAACCCCCTTATCATATTTAAACCTGCCACTTCAGTAGCTGCCTAAAATGGCCACTATGTGCATACAGGATGACGTCAGAGGAGTGATAGTGCTCTGGAGCGTTAATATTGGCTGTACAGGGACCTTATTAATTAAACACTAAAATAACATTAACAATGCGCTTCTCCTTCAAAGCCTTTACTGTGCAGACGTGAAAAAGGTCTTGGTGACTTCAATGCTTGGGTCTGACAACAAACTCTTGCACTTTGGTCAAGATTTCTTCTGGGGTATGGAATCCCTGGGCCTTGCACAAGTGATTACTTCTGTGACCCATAACAATGGTCATGCCTTGAACTTCATGTTTTCTCTGTGGCTTGAGATTGGGAATCTTGAGATTAATTTATGCAGCTAGCTGGATCACTGTACTATCAGGTTCATGGTCCGCACCCCCCCCCCCGTAGTCCACCCCTTTGGAGGTTGTCCAGTTACATCCTTTGTAAGGGCTTTAGTCAGAGGGACTCCTGGCAGTTGTGGACATCTTAGATGTGTTGACAGCAGGCTGTGAATGACCGGAGGAAGCTGTGACAGCCCTATAACAGGGCTATCATGGTGGCTTCTGATCTCATAATGCCAGTTTGTGTTTGCATGCTGGTTTTGTGCCATGGTTCGCATTGGTTTTATGGTGAGCTAAGGGAGTTGAAAGCAAAGTGGTGAAGGTTGCAGCATTGTTGGAGGAGATCTAGGTCCCAGAAGGACAGGCTGGCTTTGATGCCTCTCTATGGTGAGTAGCATATCAAAGAGCAATCAGTCAGAAAAAAGGCAGATTTTCTGTCTAGCGAGATTGCTGCTGTTGGGGGGAACAGACCAGTTCAACATTATTGGAATGTGGACAGGCTACTTCATTCTGCTTGTCCTGAGCCTGTGAAAGCACTGACACCCATGAAATGCAAGAAGCTTACTCAGTTCTTCTTGGACAGGGTGTCCTCTATTAGGGTCAGGATCCTTCCAAGTGGGATTTCACAGCCCAGCAGGGTTAAGCAAATGAGTTTAGAATGCATTCAGTGTTCCTGGGGAGAGTATCATCCAGTGACAATGGAAAAGGTGAATGGATGAATTCTGAAATGCTTACTTGTGAGTCATGTAGGGAAGCAGATATAAAAACATAGAAACATAGACATAGAAACATAGAATTTACCAGCGGATAATGACTGTTTGGCCCACCTAGAAACATAGAAACATAGACTTTGGTGGCAGATATGGACCGCATGGCCCACCCAGTCTGCTCACTTCCCTACCTATTGGATAAGCTGCAGATCCTAGTTAACAAACAGCATACTTCCTCCTACATCCCACTAGAATTGCTTTATGTCTGTCCCATGCATTCTTGAATTCCCCCACTGTGTTTGATCCCACGACCTCATTGGGAAAGCCATTCCATGCATCCACCACCCTCTCCATGAAAAAATACTTTCTCACATTGCCCCTGAGCCGTCCCCCCTCTATCTTCAAATTGTGACCCCTTGTTCCTACACATCTCTTTTTCTGAAAGATGCTACCCTCTTGGATGTTGTTGATTCCCTTGAGTTACTTAAATGTTTCTATCATGTCCCACCCTCACCCTCATTTCCTCGAGGGTATAGATATTAAGCTCCTTTTGTCTCTCTTTGTATGGCTTCTGGTGCAGACCCTGCACCATTTAAGTGGCCCTCCTCTGGACTGCCTCCATTCTACGTCCTTGCAGAGGTGGAGTTTCCAGAACTGCATGCAGTATTCCAGATGGGGTCTCACCAACTGTCTGTATGGAGTGATAACAACTTCTTGTTTTCTACTGGTGATGCCTCTCCCTATTCATCCCTGTATTCCCCCAGCCCTCCTTGCTGCCTTCTCACATTGCTTGCCTGCCTTTAGGTCATCTGATATGACTAGCCCCAGGTGCCTTTCCATTTTTGTTGTTGTTAGTACTTCCCCCCACATTGTGTACTCTTCCCCTGGGTTTTTGTTTCCCAGGTGCATTACTTTGCACTTCTTTGCATTGAATCTAAGCTGCCATACTTTTGACCATTCCTCCAATCTTGCCAAGTCCCTTCTCATCCTTTCCATCCCACCTTGTGTATCAACCCTGTTGCAGATCTCTGCGTCATCTGCAAAGAGGCATACTTTCCCTTCCAGTCCCTCTGTAATGTCACCTATAAAGACATTAAAAAGGACTGGTTCCAGAACTAAACCCTGTGGTACCCCATTAGTAACCCCCCTTTCATCAGCGTGGACTCCATTTACTATTACCCTCTGTGTTCTGTTGTCCAGCCAGTGTTTTACACAGGCTATAATCCTGGGATCCACTCCCAGGCTGGCTAACTTGTTTATTAATCTTTTGTGTGAGACTGTGTCAAATGCCTTGCTAAAGTCTAGGTCTAGTCTACCCATTTTTCTCTGCTTATAGTATCGCCACAGATTCTACATGATCACTGGCCCATTCACCCCCACTTCCCGATCCCTAAGATTCCCTTTTGTATATCCCATGCATTCTTGAAACCCACCACTGTTTTTGGTCCCATGATTTCTGATGGAAGACTCTTCCAGGAATCCATCAGTCTTTCTGTGAAGAAGTACGTCCTCACATCTCACCTGAATCTTACCCCTCTTTAGCTTCATTGCATGTCCCCTTGTTCTTGAGGGATTTGTTTTCTGAAAAATATGTCTTTTCTGAACCTAATTTACTCCTGTGAGGCATTTAAAGTCCTCTATGACATCTCCCCTCTACTTTCTCTCTTCCAAGGGCTTCTGATGCATGCCCTGCACCATTTTAGTTGACCTTCTCAGGACTGTCTCCACTCTGTCTATGTCTTTCCAGAGATGTGGTCTCAAGAACTGGACACATTACTCTAGGTGGGATCTTTCTAGTGATCCATACAGAGGCAACACCACCTCCTTCTTTCTGCTGGTGATGTTCCATCCTGTGCACCCTAGCATGCCAACAGCCCTCATAACTGTCTTGTCACACTGCCTGGCCACATTTAGGTCATCCAATAAGATTACTCACAGGTCTTTTTCCTGCTTGGTAGTCATCAGTACCAGTCTTCCCATTTTGTACTCTGCTCCAGGGTTTCTGTGCCCCGTGTGCATTACTTTGCAGTTTTTCATGTTGAAATCCAGCTGCTATACCTTTGACCACTCTTTGAGTTTTCCCAGGTCTCTGCTCATCCTTTCCACACACACCCAGGGTCCACCCTATTGCAGATTTTGGTGTTATCCACAAAGAGGTAGATCTTCTCTTCCAGCACCTCTGCAATGTCACTTACAAAGACATTAAAGAAGACTGGTACCAGCACTGATCCTGGAGGTACCCTTCCTTGGAATGAACTCCATTTACCGCCACACTCTGCTGCCTATCCCCTACTAATATCATATGCAGTGTGCTGCCCTTGGACCCACTCCTCAGCTACCCAACTTGTTTCCTAGCCTCCTATGTGGAATGGTGTCAAAAGCCTTACTGAAATCTAGGCAAGCCACATCCATCGCTCCACCCTGATCTAATTTCTTGGTCACCCAGTCAAAGAAATCTGTCAGATTCATTTGACTTGACCTCCCCACCCCTTTAATCCATGCCACCTCAGGTTTTATAATTATCCCAGTGAATTCAAGATGTTCCACAATCCTTTCGTTCGGTAGTGGCTTGATTAACTTTCTCACCACTGATGTGAGACTGACTGACCCATTCTTACTAGCCTCTTCCCTGCTACTACTTTTGTGAAGTGGTACTACATCTGCCATCCTATAGTCCTCCAGAATTACTCCTATTTCCAATTAGCTGTTTTTTGGGACTGTAAGAGGTGCAGCTGGTACCTCCCTGAGCTCCATCAATACCCTTGGATGAACCCTGTCTGGCCCCATTGCATTGTCAACTTTCAGATTAGCGAGTCATTTCAGGACACTCTCCTCTGGAAACAGACTAGTGTCTACCTCCATCTCTACAATGTTCCTGTTACTTTTTTGGCCCTTCCCCTTCTCCTTCTTCTGTGAATACTGAACCAAAGTATTTGTTCAGAATGTCTGTGTTTTAGTGGCCAAATATCAGGGTCCTCGTGCTGCCATGTGTTGGCAAGTATGTGGAGAGGCTTTTGTTGACCAGTCACATGTTTTTTGGACCTGCCCTTCCCTGGCACCATTTTGTCAGGCTGTATCCTTAGATCTTACCCAGATTTCCAATGATATTTGTTCTCTTAATTCAAAAGTATCTTGCTTCAAATTCCTCCAGATGCTCCAAAACTATCCACCTGTCAAGAGAAGTTATTTTTGCTTTAATTTTGTGTGCAAAAAAAGACATAACTAGATGTTGGCATAAAACCAAAATCCCAGATCAACAATGCTGGTATGAGATAATAAACATAATAAACTTTATCTTTAGTTTGGAAAAGATGTACTATAGATACCGAAATAGGAGGCCTCATGTCAAGTAATCTGGAACTCATGGGGGAATTCTCAACTGGCAGTGTCACTCTCTTTTGTTCCATGAGCAATAGGTGGGGGTATTTCATTGTATTTTATTTTATTACATTTCATTTTATTTGTTGTTGTTTTAAGTTACTTTTTATTTTCAAATGCAGCAGTAGCCCAGCTCTCTTTGTTAGTTCTCAGTGCTGCCTTATCTTTTTCTTATTAGATAGACTCTCCCAGAGAGATGATTTATTCCTTGCTATTATGAAGTATGTTGTGTGTACATTTTTTGGTTGATGATTTTTGTATTTTATTCTGTGCTGCATGATCTGAAACAATAATCTTTTTTGTCTGTTTTTTTATCATAGTTCAGAGACTTTTTGCATTAATCTAAGTTTTGCGTTCTGATACTTCATGTTAATGAGGGGTTTTGTTGTTATGGACCATACTCTATAATAAAATTTAATAAAGTTTAATTCTGAAAAAGAAGAATGTTTGCTTTTTCCTGGCTCCCATCTGAACAGTCACACCCTTCCCTTTTCAACCTTATGATCCCATCCCTTGTCTTCATCTTTTCACTTACATATGAAAAAAATATCTTATCCCCTTCATCACCAAGTGGACTATTCACTCTTTAGCTTGTGCCTTTGTGCTCCTTACTGCTCTCCCTACTTCCCTCTTTTCCCCTGATCCACCTCCCTATCCTCCTCCCTCTGCATCTCCTTATTCTTTATGAATGCTACCCTTTTAGCATTTACCTTTTCCATCACCTCTTTTGAAAACCACAGCAGTCTCTTTTTCCATTCTTCTACTCACTTGCTTGACACAGAAGTTTGTTTCCTTCCCTATGGCCCATTTTAACTTCACCCACTGTTCCTCCAATCCACCCAGTGCATCCCTCCTGCCAAATCATCTGCCCTTCTGAAGTCCAGGACCATTATTCTTCTGTGAATCAATTTCACAGCTGTACTTATATTGAAACACACTGTGCAGTGATTGCTGTCCCCCCGTGGCCTCCAACCCTGAGGTCTGCAACACTGTCCCTTTTAGTGAGTACCAGGTGCAGTATTGCCCCATAACTAGTGGGTTCACTGATTAGTTGCCTGAGGAATGCCCCTGCAGGGAGTTCAGAATATCCCTGCTTCTAGCTGAAGATGCAGTGCACCCCTTCAGGTCAACACCCCGAAGGCGAAACACGAAAAAAGACCATTATGGCGACAATCACTGAAATGGTCCTTTTTTCATGTTTTGCTTCCCCCAGTGTTCTGCCCCCTCCCCAGACCAACTCCAACCTGGAGCTGATAATCCTAAAGTTCATGTGGTGCGGGGTGCAGCCCCTCACAGAAAACACTTGTTGAATGGGTGGCACAATACCTGCGTTGGTATTGTGTTGTTGCTGTGCGGGAGGTCAGCATTTTCACTGTTGACCTCCCTTGGTGCTTCCCTGAAGATGTAGCTGGGAGGTTCCATTCTGCATCTGGCATTTTGAAGTCTCCTACCAGCAACACGTCCTCCTTTTCTGCTGTCTTGCTGATAGCTTCCACCAGGACCTTATCTAACTCCTTCCTCTCTGCTGAAGGCCTGTAGATCATGCCAGTGTGAATAAACACTCTATTTACCATATCCAGGATGACACACAGTACCTCTGCTCCCCAATGTATTCTTTGTATCTCCTTAGCTTTTACGACTTCCCTCACATAAGGCGCTACACCCCTTCTTTTCTTCCGACCTTGTCCCTCCTGATAAGATTATAGCTTGGAATGGACATGCTCCAGTCATGGTTTTCAGTGCATCAGGATTCAGTAATGGCCACTGTTGCTAGGTTGGTCTCTACCATTATGTCCTCTTGGTTTGGAATCTTTTTGCCTAGACTTTTAGCATTTGCACACATGGCTTTCAAGATTTTGTTACCACACTACTTGGGACCCCATTCTTTCCTTTTTGCTCTCTCTCCTTCCTCTCTGTCTCTTCTTTAATGCTTCCATTCCTGTTCTTCACTTCTACTGTCCTGCTTCCTTTATTATTTTATACCATGGGGGAGTCCATTCCCCACAGGTTTCTTCCTACTTTCTATTTTAGCCTGTGGGTGGGGTGGGTGGTAGTTACTGTCTGCAAGATTTCTTCTGCCACACCACTCAACTAGTTATATGTTCATCAAAGTAACATCTATACTGTCTACTGAAGACTGTGGTTCCCCTCCTCAATTAATGCAGATATCACCACTGTAAAGGCCCTCATCTTTTCAGGTGGATCCCCAGGCACCATTGTAGCCCAACCTCTCCTCTCTGCAGCATTCCTACAACCATAAGTTGAATTTTTATTTTTATTTTATTTTATTCAAGTCTCAGATTACAACCTTTGAGCAGGGTGCTCATTTGCAAAGGTTCCATGTCAAACAGACAAAAGCAATTCACTAAGTACATATAGGTTACATTCAAAGGTTTACAACAATTTTCTCAGGACGTACATATATGAGTGCTAGATAAAATGCAGTCACAGGTACATGCAGGTTACAGTCAATGGTTTCACAGCTAAATTACATAGGAGGTTCAAAACAGTTTACTAGTAGTGAGAGAGGAACATTTTGGAGGGTGGATGGAGCAGAGCTTGGGAGTGGAGGTAGGGATAGGTGTAAGGTACGGAGGGGGGATCAGGGAGGCTGGAGAAGTTGGGAGGTATCTGATGGTAGGTTTAGGCATCTGTTGAAGGAGTTAGCAAGGAGATCCCTCACCTCCCCCTGTCATAGACAGGCTGCACCTCAATGAAACCACTGAGTGTGCTACCTATTTAAGACCCCCTCCCCAGCTCCTTAAACTGCCCCTGCACTATCCCAGCCCCATCCCTAGCCAGATCATTAGTCCATAAGTGGAGAATAACATCCAGCTCTGCCTCCAGTCCTGCTGCCCTAGTGATCCTTTGGATCTGTTTCCCATCCCTCTGGGCCATAGTGCTACGTAACCTGCATCTCCCTCTCTCTTATTTCCAGATATCCCCCTTACAATTAAGTACCCCCAGAAGAGAGGTACTGTCCCTCTCTCCTTGGGGTCTCCTCTCTGGAGAACCCCCACCACCTCCCCATCTACTACCACATGTGCCTCCTCATGAAAGTCCTACCTTGCCAGAGTGGCACAGGAATTACATAGTGGTACTAGTTGAGGAATGTGCTTTTGACACCCCACCCCACCCTTCCAGAGACAACTGTACTCCTGCCATTCCTCTTCCCTTGGCATCCTCTGGTGTAACAGTGTCAGACTTGGTGACCTCTGGATGGGGGAGAAGATTCTCCTATTCCTAGCCAACTCGCCCTGGATTCTAGTGACCTCCTCTCTTATCCCAGAAAAGCACTGATTTCACTGATATATGGGAGATTTTTGCTGGAAAAACTGGCAGTTTTTTAAAGGGGGTTTTCATCTTAGCAGGTTAGGTGCAGATAAACTATGCATACTAACAAAATGAACTCCCTTAATTTAAACTGATTAGGACAGGTGGAGGGTTATCACACACATCCCCTTAGTATTGCTTTCTAATGGGATTGTAACCGAAAGCTCAACCCCACTAGGAGGTATATGAAGTGTCAAAACAATAAATTTAATTGACTTTTGCTCAACACAGGAGTCTAAACAACAAAATGGAAAATCTAGAAATTATTATTACAAACAGCATTGACATTAATTTTATAACTGAGTAGAGTTGTATGAAAAAAAAAAAACTTCCGTTTAAGAAATTTGCATGAAAGTCAAACTTCTGCTTCTGCAAAAGTTCAGAAATGAAATGATCAACTTTCGTGGAAATTTCAGCTTTTCACTGGCACCCTACCATTTAATATTTCCCAGGTGTTTAGTGGCACCCCCCACTCAAAGCCCTGCCTGAAATAGAAATAAAATTCCCTGGTGGCTAGCAGTCCCTCCCCCACCCAATTACTCACCATATATATAAAAATTACTTCCTTAGTGGCTATCGGTCTCTCCCCCCCCATCTGATCACCTGCCCAACTTTGACATCATATGCCCTCGTGTTCAATGTAACCCCTTATCTTGATCCTCCATTCAGTTAAAACATTTCCCTAGTGGTCTAGTGAACCCCCCTCCTTGTCCCTGATCCCCAGTACATGAATTCACTGCTATTCCCTGGTGGTCTAGTGTACCCCGCACACCCCAGCCCAGCAAGTAGTGTCCTGCCACCCTGCTCCCCGCCCATCCTGAACTTGAATGGGCAATGGACAAAGTCCTCTACTTTCCACAACAGCTGGCCGACAACTAAGACATCAATAAACCAGCATGTACTTGTACAAGCACACGCTCATTCACTACATAGAAACATAGACTTTGATGGCAGATAAGAGCCACTTGGCCCACCCAGTCTGCCCATTTCCCTACCTACTGGATAAGCTGCAGATTCTAGTTAACCAACAGCCTACTTCCTGCCACCCCCACTACAATTGCCTTGTGTCTGTCCCATGCATGTTTGAATTCCCCACTGTTTAACCCCAACAACCTTCCCAGGAAGGCAGTTCCACATATCCACCACTCTCTCCGTGAAAAAAAATTTCCTCACATTACCCCTGAGCCATCCCCCCTCTATCTTTAAATTGTGTCCCCTTGTTCTTACACATCTCTTTTTCTAAAAGATGCTACCCTCCTGGACTTTGTTAATTCCCTTGAGGTACTTGAATATTTCCATCATGTCCCCCCCATCCCTCCTTTCATCAAGGGTATACATATTAAGCTCTCTCAGTCTCTCTTCATATGATTTCTGATGCAGACCCTGCACCATTCTAGTTGCCCTCCTCTGGACTGCTTCCATCCTGTCTATGTCCTTGCGAAGATGAGGTCTCCAAAACTGCACATGGTACTCCAGATGGGGTCTCACCAACTGTCTGTACAGAGGGATAACCACTTCCCTTTTTCTACTTGTGATGCCCCTTCCTATGCATCCCAGTATCCCCTTGGCT
Source organism: Neoceratodus forsteri (assembly GCA_016271365.2). Taxonomy (NCBI): domain Eukaryota; kingdom Metazoa; phylum Chordata; order Ceratodontiformes; family Ceratodontidae; genus Neoceratodus; species Neoceratodus forsteri. The sequence continues at coordinate 107,538,770 of CM028136.1, read as the reverse complement.
CTACCTACTGACTTCTCACATTGCTTACCCACCTTTAGATAATCTGATATGACTAGCCCCAAGTCCTGTTCCATTTTTGTTGTTGTTAGTACCTCCCCTGCTATTGTATACTCTTCTCCTGGGTTTTTGTTTCCCAGGTACATTACTTTGCACTTCTTTGCATTAAATCTAAGTTGCCATATGTCTGACCATTCCTCCAACCTTGCCAAGTCCCTTCTCATCCTTTCTACACCCCCCTGTGTATCAACTCTGTTACAGATCTTTGTATGATCTGCAAAGAGGCATACCTTTCCCTCCAGACCCCCTGCAATGTCACCTATAAAGATGTTATTGACAGCTCATGCTCATTCATTCAGCTGTCACAAGTACTGATTGCTTTATATATACAATTATGATTTTGCATTTTAGACTACTGGTTCTTCACATGATATAATCGTAGCACATTATCTGCAATGATTGTACAGCTACTGTATGTACTATATCCTGCAAGTTTGCAGTTTATTAAGCCCTCTCCCCTTCCCCTTCCTAATTCCCTCTACTCCATCTCTGTCTTACTTTCCCCCTTTCCTCCAATCCCCCGCTGTTTCACCCACCCCTCTCCCATCTTCCGAGAATGGCCATTCCATGTGCTCCTCCTCCCCTCCCCCATACCTACCCATCTCAATGTCCTAGTTTTCTTGCACATGTTTTGTATGAGCAGTGTGCACCATATATGAATATACAGTGAAACCCACCAGGATGAAGCACAGTGTCACAGTTTTGAGCATGACAAATGTGACTAACTCCCATTGAAATTCTATGGTTTACTGCAGTAACTCTGCTGCAGCATACTGCAGATTTGGACTTCATCTTGGTGAGTTTCATTGTATGTGTTTATGATAATTTGATGTGGTTTTACATAAGAGGGATGGTTTATTTATTTATTTATTTGCTTTTGGTAACTGGGTGGGTGCACTAGGCATAGGCATGCCTATTTTCAGGCACCACCCGGGAGGAATACAGTTTGAAATACCTGAGTATACATGTGATGCAGCACTGGAAAATGTAACACAGTTAGGAGGGATTTCACAAACATTCAAACTTCGGTGTTGAAAAACATTGTTCGGTATAATACTATCAAATACATTTTAGACAAAATAGCAGTACAGTCAGAAACAATGTGAGAGAAATAATATACACAGACAAGTACAATAAGTGCCATTTGTGGTAAAAGAGGAGGAGAGAACAACAAGGGGGGTGGTGGGAAACAGAAGAGGAGGGTAAAGGATAATAGAGGAACGTGTAGGAGGATTTAGGAGAAATGGAATGAGGTGATAAGAAGTAGAATTCCAAGATTAAACAGAGGGCAGAGAGAACAGATGAACTAAGGTGGATGAAAGCAAATGCAGGGGTTAGCAGCATGCAGATGACCTCGGTGAAGTTTCTTAAAACTAGCATGGGTGGGAGCTTGACGTATAGTTTGAGGTATGGGATTCCAGTACATTAGTGCCGTGTAAGAGAAAGCACGAGTACCCATATTGGTTTTGCACCTAGGTATGTAAAGAGGGGTTTTCTCAGCAGATCGGAGCCCATAGTTGAGAGATTGTGAGTGTAGAAGAGAGGCAAGGGATAGGGGGAAGCCTGATCTAGTAATGCAGTCAATCAGTGAGCCTTAAGACTGAAGTTGATGGGGAGAGGGGCAAGGCCAATTTAGGTCAGCATAGAGCTGGCAGTGATGTTTGAAGCGTGGGGATGCAGAGACATAGCGGCCGACGCTATTATAGGTGGTGTCCCATTTTAGCAGGGAAGGCTGGGAGCAGAAAGCCTTGAGCCACAGCTAGTCTAACCAATGGAGTGAGGGCATAACTAGTGCAGCATGCACCTCCTATCTTAGCATTGACAGCTTTGCAGATGGTGGAAATGTGTAGGTCAAAATCAAGAGACGAATCAAGAGTAATGCCCAGATTTTTAAAGAAACTGGCACTGTCCAGTGGAGAGCCATCTGCACATGAGATTTTGATGGCATGTTGGTTCACTTTAAGTTTGGCAGGTGAGCCAAAGAACATGGAGTAGGTCTTGCTAGTATTGAGAACAAGTTTGTTCTCAGCTAGCCAGGATTGAATGCTTGCAAAGTCAGAGGCAAGAGAGAGGTTTATGTCAGAAACATGTCTTGCACTATGGTAGATAACAAGGTCATTTGCGTATAACAGGGTTGAACAGGAGGGTGCAAGCAACGGGATGTCATTAATGAAGATTGAGAAGAGCAAGGGGCCAAGTATAAAGCCCTGAGGCATGCCAACATGTATAGATGAGAGGTCTGACATGGCTGAGTTAAAGACTACTGCTTGCTTTCTGTCAGACAGATAGCTGTTGAAACCAGGCCACTACACTGGTGGAGAAGCCTACGTAGCATAGTTTAGAAAGAAGAAGGGAGTGATTAACCAGGTCAAAAGCCTTGGTTAAATCGATGAAAACTGTGCCTGTCATAAGACCAGAGGCCATGGAAGCATAGATGTCATTCGTGAGTTTAAGTAGGGCAGTGGAAGTACTGTGGCCTTTGCAGAAGCCATGCTGGGAACAGGAGAGAAGGTTATACTTCTGAAGATATTCAATGGATTGGGTAGACACTAGTTTTCCAAGATTTTGCTAAGCACAGAGAGAATTGCTATGGGATGGTAGTTCTTAATTTCTTTCAGATCACCCTTTTTGGGGATGGGTGTGACTCTAGCAATTTTCCAGATATTAGGAACTAAACCATGGCATAGAGGTAGGTTAAAGATTTTGGTTAGGGGAGAGGCTATGAGTGGGGCAGAAGCTTTTAGAAGCCTTAGTTCCAGACCATCTGAGCCCGAGCTGGTATTGTCAGGGATGGAGAGGAGAAGTTTTAAAACTTCTGCTCTTGTTATACTCTGGAACCTGAAGAGAGGATGTGTGTGAAGAGGTTCAGTATCACTGGAGGGGGAAGTGGTGTGTGCAAGTGGGAAGGAGGCCAGGTAGTCGGTTAGGTCTGAAAAGAGGTGATTGAAAGTGTTGGCTATAGTCAGTGAATTACTGCAGTGTATGTCATTTATCAACATATCGCTTGAGTGGGCCATATGATTAGTTGCAAGGAGGGTTTTTATGGTAGACCAGAACTTCTTAGAGTCCCCTGCTGCTTTTGTAAGTAGGTTTTTGCAAAAGAGGCTTTCAATAACCGAATGTTTCTTTTACAGGTGTTTCTTAGAGATCGATAGTTGTTATAGTCAGTCAGGGACCCAGAGTCTTTGAAGTGCCACCACATTTTGTCCCTGGCCCTTATTTGTGTGAGTAGGTCCTTGTTTAACCATTTAGTCTGAGTACCCCGAATACGAAGATTGACACGTGGAGTGTGGATGTCTTGAAACAAAACAAACTGTACAAGGAAGTAATCTAATGCTGACTGTGCATTGGTAGTGGTGTAGATGGGTGACCAGTCAATCAATGAGAGATCATGTGTAAACTGTGTCAAGTTTAAGTTGGCCACGTTGCCGAAGGTGATGAGTTTAGGAGAAGGGGACGGTTTACTGGTAGATTGCCAGATGCAGTAGATTGGGGTGTGATCACTTAGTGCATCTGCAAAGGTGCCAGTGCAGACTATTTTTTTTCTTTTTTCAATTCAAATTTTATTAACAAATTTTCCATAATACAGGGGACACAAATAATGACACATTAGCAACATGATAACAATTCAAAACATATTCTGCCCCTTCCCCTCGGTACAGCAGTAAGATAAAATAATCCATAATTGGACTAAGAAAAGCAATTGTCAACATCATCCTTATCAATACCAATAGTAATTAGAGTGTGTAAAGGATCCCAAATATGCTTATATTTCTGTTGCCTGTTATAAAGGCTCGCAATAGCTTTTTCAGTACGGAGATCAGCAAGGATTTCATGGACCCACTCTTGATATGACAGGCTAAGGTCATCCTTCCAATGTTTAAGTATGACTTTTTTAACAGATAATATTATCATACACATATGAAATCTCTGAATGATAACCTCTATTGGGGACAAGTCCTCTAGAAGGCAAATTTCAGGAGTAAAACAATCCTGTAAACCCAGTAAAGGATCCAGTTTGGTCTTAATTGAGTTCCATAGTGGGATTATCTTAGGACATTGCCAGAATATGTGAAGAAGTGTCCTTTCCTCTTGGGAACATCTGGAGTACAGACCTGAATAGAGAAGACCCCCATCTTGCCAATTTTAGGGGAGTATAATACAGATTGTGTAAAATGTGGTATTGCATAAGTCATAGTCTGTCTTGCAACACATACTTGTGACAATACCGCCATAATACCAGCCAGTCCAAGGTATAATAGAGAAAAAGGGAGGACCAATATTTGGTGGGGCCATAGGAGCCACCATACCGTCAATGAAAAAGGGCTTGGTACACTTTCGAGATTACCTTGGAGGGTCCCAACAAGGAAGAGAGCTCGGATATTAAGGAAAATGCAGGAGGGTGGGGAGGAGTATTACCCAACGTGGTAGTGAGAAGGTGTCTTAGTTGAAGGACCTTGAAGTGACTGGCTGCTGGAATGTTAAATTTCAGGATTAACTTAGCTATCGAGAGCCAAGCTCCCTCTCCGTCAAGAAAGATAGATACAATCCCTTCCCCCAGTTCGGGCAACCACTTAGAGGAGACCCTCTGTTTGTTTATTAAGAAGGATGGTGAGTTCCATATGGATTGAGAGAGATCGAACTGCAGTTTATAGCACAAAAAAGAACAAAGTTGAGTATGTATTCTTACAGAAGTCATAAGGGTTGGACATTTTTGGGTATCTTGTAGAGAAGAAAGCTTGACATAGAACAGGGTCGGGGGTCCATATTCATAGACTGAATAAAATCTAATTCAATTTTAAACCAGGTCGGCCTCAAACTGTCGGGCCCTGGGTGTAACCATTTTAGGTATTTTGGTAGATGACTAGCCCAATAAAATATTGCCAGGTGAGGAATACGTAAACCACCATCAAATTTTTGAGCCACCAGTTTGTGGTATGCTAACCGGGGATGTTTGTTAGACCACATAAAATTAGTAAAAAGCCTATGCATTTTCTGAAACCAGGACAATGGAATAAATGAGTTAAGGAGCGATAAAGGGTAGAAAAGGAGGGGAAATACATTCATTTTAATTAAATTAATATGGCCCCATAATGAAATAGGGAGCTTTGACCATCTATCAAGGTCATGTGTAATGACCTGGGAAAGGGGTTCCAAGTTCTCTTTGAACCACAAGGAAGGATTACATGTAAGTCTAATGCCGAGATATTTGAGAGAGGCGGATGACCAAGACAACCCAAAAGGAATAACATTGTGTTTAAACACCTTGTGATTGAGGGGAAAAATAGATGATTTATTAGAATTTAACTTGTAATTCGAAAAGGAACTAAACTTCACAATCGTAGCTAACATGGTGGGAATGGATATGATGGTGTGGGACAGATGAAGAAGAAGATCATCGGCATATGCCGTAACCTTTACTACAGTATTACGTATCGGTATGCCTTGTATATCCGGATTACCTAGAATGTTTTGAATAAGGGGTTCTAAGTAGAGATTAAATAATAGGGGGGAAGAGGACAACCTTGCCTCATTCCCGAGTGTAAAAGGAAGGGCTTTGAAAATGCCCCATTTCCTGAAATCCTGGCAGAGGGAGCTTGATATAGGGCTCAAATCCAATCTATAAATATAGAGGGGAAAGCAAATGCCTTGAAAGTTTGAAATAGAAAATTCTAATTCACACTATCAAATACCTTCTCAGCGTCCAGGGACACCAAAACAGCTGGAAAGGCAGCATCCCTGGACTACGAGAAGACATGTGAAAGGGTACGTAGGTGGTCTGATGATGAGCACCCCCTCATAAATCCTACCTGTGGCATACCAATCAAGTCAGGAAGAACCAGGGTAAGCCTATCAGCCAATATTTTTGAGAGGATTTTAATATCCTGGTTCAAAAGGGATATGGGCCTATAACTCTGTACCAACTCGGGGTCTTTGTCAGATTTAAGGAGGAGAATAATTAGGGTTTCAAACAAATGTGGATCAGCAGCTACCCCAGATAGAATATGGAGGAACAACCGATGAAGTGCCGGCACTATTTGTTCGTCCGGTCCCGGAACTCTATCCAAAGGCAAAGCCTTAATTACCTGAGTTATTTCTTCCAAAGAGACAGAAGAGGAAAGAAACCTCCTCTGTGGATCAGACAGAGAAGGGAGGTGAGACTCCAGGAGATATGCCTCAAGAGCCTCTGGTGTGGGGGGGTAATCCATGTCCCTATATAGTTGCTAGTAGTAATGTGCAAACTCTTGCACAATCTCTGAGGGGGATAATCTTAGGGATCCATCTGAGCCCTAACAGGTGGGATGAACCTAGCTGATTCCTGTTGCTTTATCCTTATAGCTAACAGATGTCCTGCCTTTTCTCCTTCATCAGTGTAAACAGCTTTGGTGCGAATGATGGCCAGCTCTGCTTTTTCCCTTAGCAAGTCCAGGTACCTGTCTTTAGTTGCGAGGAGTTTCTGCCTGCTTTCCTCTGGAGTATTAGGAGATAAGTTAGCCTCTAAGGAACGAATCTGGGACAATAATGATGAAAGCTCAGCCTCCCGGGTTCTTTTCCATTTTGTTGCTAAGCTGATCAGAACCCCCTCATGTAGGCCTTGAAAGCACCCCATATAATATCTGGTGCCATGCCTTCTGTAGAGTTAACTGAAAAGAAAAAAATCTATCTATTCTTTTACCTGTTTGGAAAATTGAACATCTTTCAGTAACTGATCGTTTAACTTCCACCGACTCTCTTTTTTTAGAGACAGAAAGTAAGGCCAAGCAACACATCACTAGGGAATGATCAGATGTAGGGCTTGGTTGAATTGAAGAAGATATAACCCCTGATAGGAATGATTGGGATATTAATAAGTAGTCTATGTGGGAATGCAACTTATGCACTGGTGAGACAAAAGTGTACTCCCTTCTATTGGGGTGTAGCACTCTCCATACGTCGCATAAACCACATTGGTCTAATAAATCTCTAAACGCTCTCTGCCCAGGGGAAAGTCCCTTTAAAGCTGATCCTCACCTGTCAATAGTAGGGTCCAACGCCATATTGAAATCCCCTCCCATTACTTTCGATATAGGAAGCAAGGATATAAGAGTTATAAGCTTCATGAAGAAGCTAGGGTTATCTATATTGGGACCATAAATACTACAAAGTAAAAGTGGCATGGAACAAAGAGTTCCTTGAACCATAATGTATCTGCTGCCAGGGTCCCTAAAGACCTGTGTGGGGATAAAGGGGGCTTTCTGTTAATAATTAACATAACCCCACAACTGCTAGTAGACCCCTGGGCAGCAAAAACTTGCCCTACCTGTTGCCTCCTGAGTTGTAAGGCCTCAGAGTCTAATAGGTGGGATTCTTGTAAAAATGTGACCTGGGATCGCAACAGATTCAGATGCTTCAGAACTTGATATTGTTTGGGCTTCTTCCTTATCCCTTTCACATTCCAAGTTGAAAAAGTAATATTACTAGTCATCGAGTCTGCACATATAAAATAAACAGAGATTAATGCAGTAAGCATCAAAGAACCACAGCCCCCTGATTACTGCTGTACCAACCTCCCAACCCAATCCCTTCTTAACCCTTAACAAACAAGTAACTTCCCTAAACCCCCTCCATCCCCCTTAATCCCGCCCTACCCCCACTTTTCCTGTCCAGCAAAACGTTCTGCAACTACACTTAATCCCTCAGCTCCCCTCCAACCCTTTTTAAGTAACAAAGCTCCCCTCATAACCAGGTTACCAAATATCAGTTTACAGGGAGAGCACAACTTATATTGTGGAGTAAAAAGGGAAAAAACCACAGCTAAACCTAACTGGGATCATTCCTTGCCCCACTAAACAACACGAGGTACAGGAGAATAAGAAACAGTAAATATTAATCTTCCCCCAGTAGCTTAAACACTACTCCCCTCTAGGGGACAAATTGGGGAACTACATCAGGCTTAAACACAGGGTAAAGCAGTCAAGCTACATTAAGATTCCCCTTCAATATCAGAACTGAATTTGTCCAAAAGTGAACAGTACACTTGTCTGCTAGCAGTGTTCCTAAGCTAGCCTTAGTGGTAATTTCCTCGCTCTGTGAACAAGAAAACGAGAATCCAAATGAAAAGCCATCAGAAGAGGAGGGAATCAGCTGCCAAACAGGGCTCCAAACAAAAAACACTATCCCATCTCGTCTGTAGCAGGGAGCACAACATAAAATCAGCTCCATAACGTAACCGCCATTACTAGAGTGTAGAAATAGACTCACACAGCATATTGAGAGCACAGTCCCACCGATTTGCCCAATCATTAAACTGTCAACTTGCACCTCTTCTCATCAGGAACACACCTCAGGAGTACCCCCATTCGGGTACCTCAAAACAGATCCGGGAGGGATGATTTGAGTCCTTCTTTGGCTGCTTCTGCACCTTCATAGGACAACCAGGATCCTGCAACCATTACTTGCAGCTTCGCGGGGTAGATCATGCAGAAACGAATACCTGCAGTGATGATCCAGGATACAAGGGAGAGTGAAAGGCTTGCCTGCACTGCCAGATGGTTAAAGGCAGGTCCTGGGTCACACGAAACCTTTTCCCCTCCCACTGGAGATCCTGAATATCTCCGACCTTTGCCAGAAAGTGCTGTCTTTCCAGATAGTTTAAAAACCTTATGATCAGTGGTCTAGGGGGAGATCCTGGTTGAGGCATGGGACGCAGGGCTCTATGCACCCTCTCAATAACATAATTAGGGCCATAGGGAGAAGGGCCAGCCACCTTGTTCACCAGTTTCTGGGCAAACAGGACTGTATCAGAACCCTCTTCTTGTTCTGGGAGCCCTATAAGCACAATATTATTTCGCCGGCTGCGCCCCTCTAAATCTTCGATCTTCTGCTCCATCCTAGTGAGCTTTTGGTGCAGCCCGACGACCTTGGAATCTCTTTTCTCTGCTGCCGTTCTAATGAGACCACCCTGGCTTCGTTGTCTGAAACCTTCTTCACTGTGTCCTCCATAGCTGCGGATAGTGAGTTTATTTCTGCTGCCATGCTCCGTAATTCGTCCTGAAACGGATGAAATTCCACGAGGAAGTCCGCCAGCTTAAGCGGTTCTTGCTCCATTTTAGTGGACATTAATGAAGCTGAGGATGATGCGACAAGGGCCCTCCATTTTTTGGGGCCTTCTCCGGCATTATAGGTGGTGTATGCCAAGGTCCTGTTTTCTTCATTTCCACCTCCATAGTTCACGTTTGACCACTGCCTCACTGTCTTGTAGAAAAACTAGTCTTAGGAGTCTAAATACCAGCTCTATTACCAAGAAAGGAGAGTTTTAAACTGGTATTTTACTCTGAAAAGGTTGGAGCACAGACTGCATCATGTGTCCCCTCGCCAGCACAGACTATGCTGTCAGGTCTACTTGTAAGGACCCAGTCAATAAGAGTACTGGTCCGAGAAGGAGCCACGACCCTGGTTGGGTCTGTGATTAATTGGTGAAGGTTATGGCTTTGTACCATGGTATGAGAGGACTGGTTAGAATTGCTAGTCTAGTTTACTTAGCACTCCTTAAATTTCACTATGTGTATTTATAGTTTATGTGTGTGTGGCTTTAAGAGATTACCTTTTAAGTGCAGATGTTAAGCCAACAATTCACACTTTGGAAGAGAGCAAGAGAAGTGGTTCGAAAACATTTGATGTTTTTTGAGGTGGTGCTGCACCATGCAGTTTTATTGAATAAACGTGGTTTTTGAATCAGACAACCAAACTATTGATTTTATTCTTTTTTTTTTGTCAATTTTGTTTCACTACTGTCAAAGCTCCAAGGTCCTCTCTCAGGCATCCCATCCTTGTCCTGCCAGCCTGAGGATCCCACACTATGCCTCATCTATCTCCCTCCCTCCTCGCCCAATGTCAGCACCCCCGGCTAACCCTATCCAGGGTGGGTCACTCCTCTCCTACTTGGGGTGCTCTTTCAAGGCAGACTCTGGTGTCAGACGAGGATTGGGCCCAGAGAAATTGAAAGCAAGCCAGGGAAACCCTGGCATAATGCATGGAGGATCGGTGCCATCACCTGATCCTTGGAGCCAGGTTTTTCCTGTGTTCTTGGTTACCCCCCCCACACTGATGCGGGATGTGCAGTGCCATCCAACCCTGATGTAGGTGCTCCCACCCATGTCCAAAAGGCAGCTACCTGACATCGTCCTTACTGTACGAGCCCTGATGCATAACAGTGCCGCCGGTCTCCACCCGGGGGTCACTTCCGCACCGGGCTACCCCTGGATCACTCTCCGAGAGAGGAGAGCAGTCCCTCAGATGCTCAATCCTCTCTCCACCCCACCAACCCCCGATGGCCTGAGCTCATTTCTGAACCCGGGTCACTGGCATGGCATGAGGTGTGGCATCCAGTGCCTCAACCCTCAGCACGACCGGGCCGGCTTATTGATTTTATTCTTGAGTGTTGCCTTAGTATGAACACCTTTTGGTATACAGTACAATTTGCCTCAGAGCTTGGCAGTCATCAGGGTGTCACCTCTTTCTACTTTGAAATACTGTATACACAGTCCAGTTTGAATTTAACTGTCTCACAAATGAATTTGTGGAGCAATGTTTTATAAAGTTAGAAATATGTTGGAAAATTCACATTATGGCATTGTACACTGTTTTCAACACTTAGTCAACTCAAGATAAACTTTTATGCAAGGTTTTTGCAACTCAGCTGGCGGCTTGAACAGTTTTGTCACAATGCAATGAACAACTGAGTTCTAACTCCTAGGCAACAGATGTCATGAGACATTGTGCTGCAGCTAGCAGAGATCTCAGGTCTTCTGACCACAAATGTTTTCAGGTTCCCAGGGCTAGGACTTCCCATGGACAGAGATCTGCTACAACAGTTCTCCCCAGACTCTGGAATAATCTCCCTAAAGAACTGCAGGACTGCAAATCTCTCGCTGGTTTCAAGTCAAGACTGAAGTCACACCTGATTAAACTGACAACCTGTTCTTTCGACCTGGGACCCAGTTCTCAGAATCTAGGGGCTGTTGTGTTGTTTACATAACTTCATGCCTGGCATTGTACCCCGATGTTTATGTGCAGCTCAGGTACCTAAATTACTGACATATGAATTCGAACCTTGTGCTCGTGGCTATATGTTGTATCTGCTAAAACACTTTGTCATGTACTTGTCAACTTGGTATAATTCTTAATTGTATGTGTTGAACTCTTATCTTTCTCGCTAGGTACATGTAACTAATTCTGGGTCACCCCTGAAAAAGGGACTGTCACTGTCTCAGTGAGCTTACCCAGTTACCAAAATTTAACCATTAGGTTGCTGACAGAATTAGAACGTATAGGAATTCTGAACTGATATATCAGTCTGTGGCACAGCAAAGGTTAAATAAATAAATAATTCTACCAACATGTATGCAACTCATTGAGGAATAGGCTTGTGCAGTAAGTTCTGATTCCAAAAGAATTCTCCATTCCATCAGTAGCTGAATTCCGACATTTCACAAGTGAAATGTTTTTTCCTGACTATTAATCCCGAATTGTGTAAATTGCTGAATCTTTTTCTGTAATCCACATAAAATTATTCTGCAGTTTATGTAATCTGCAAAAATGTTTTCCACAGACTACACAGGAATGTTTTTTTTCAGAATTCCACAGAACTGAAATGGATTTTCCATAAAGCATTTCAGAAGTGGGATTGCCATTTTGAACAAATTCTCCACATTCCATACAGCCCTATAGAAGAATGTAGGAGCAACTCATTGGAGGGACAATTTAATGAGATTTGTATTGTAAGTACAGGACTGTATTATTTTATATATCTCCAGGCATGGCTGAAAATGAGAAAAAAATTACCAAGTCCATTTTCGTCGTTTTTCAATTCAAGTAAAATGAAGTGAAAGCTGGCTTCTACCTTTGAATTGGCAACCAGGCTGGCAGAAGAACTAAAATACCAGTCAGTATGAAGCATTATGAGTCTTCACAGCCATTTACTAAATTGTTTCTGTCCAGCAATACTACCCTAGTAGAAGGCACTTGAAATTGCTGATAACTTTGAAGAAGCATGCCACTGCTTACAAATATTTCATCAGTGAAACAAGCTAAAACAAAGGTTTTGGAATTGCTAAAGTTGATGATTGCTAATGCAAAATGTGTGTACACATTTTATTTATAATTTCTCTGCCTCTGCAGAGCTGGCAGGTGGCTCTGGCCCTCTTTAAGAAGGCTCAACTTTCCACCCTGCCACCCTTAATCTAGCCTTGTCCCAGGTAGTTCCCTCATTAATTATTCCCCCCCATGGCAGGGCCAGAGAGAGGAGTGCCAGCTTCCGCACCCCCCCAAGAGCACAGTCTAGAAGTCAGGGACGCTGGTAAAAGGGCACATTTGGGTCATCATGGAGCCTGCCTGCTCAGTTTTCCACTTTTTCTCCCTCCCTTCATTACAGGCATGAATGTGCATGTCTGGAGGCATTCTCATGCTTTTGCCTGCAATGCCCTCCCTTTGCATCACTCCCCCATCCCACACTACTCCTCAGGCCTCCACCTGGGAGCAGTCATTCAGCAGAGAGTGACAACCCACCCATCTGGGAGAGGAGAGCAGTCCATCGGATGATTAATCCATCTCTCCCACCCGACTGACCCCTGACAATCTGTGCTTGCTCCTGAACACGGGTCTCCAGGATAGAGTGAGGGGTGATGGCCAGTGCCTTGACCCTCAGTGCCTCCAGGCTGGCTATACACTTTTTTTCTAGTTTAATATAATCTTTTTTTGTAATGAGCAGTCTGCATTTTGTAATGTTAGAGTAACTTACTTGGGGTATATCATTAATGCTGAGGAAGTTTGGCACATCAACATATGGAGGAACAACAAAACAGATATCACTGAGGTGTCTACATTAATGAATTAAACTGAACTAAGATCAGTCCTCATATTCTTAAACTTGATAAGTTTATACTGTACCATACTTAGCCATTTTGATAAAAATAATGATGGACCTGCCACAGAAGGATCAGAACTAGGTTTGATCATGCTGCATTTGATATGGCAGAAAACAGCTCTCTGAGTGCTGTAATTTGCTCATAAAATACAAAATGGGTTCACAAGAGGATAATCTTGCCAGACAAATCTGGTCAACCTGTTTGACTGAGTGACCAAGGTAGCCAATAGGGGATAGACAGTTGATCTAATTTCAAAGCCTTTGACTCAGTTATCTACAAGAGCCCGTTAAAAAAGTTAAGTGACTTATGGGTGGAGGAAAAACTGATGACTTGAGTAGAGAACTGGATGAAGGGGAGAACACAGAGGGTAGTAGTAAATGGGGAGTTCTTTATGCAAAGGATGTAAAAAGTGGAGTTCCTTAGGGGTCGGTGCTCAGCCCAGTCCTTTTCAATGTGTTTATTTATGACATAGTGAAAGACATCAAGGGCAAGATGTGTCTCTTCACACATGACATGATGGTCTGTGTAAGGGCGGACACAGAGGAAGGGATACGGGAACCCAGGGATGATATGGGTAGACTGGAGAGCTAGTAAAAGATATAGCAGCTGGTCATTTACACACAGTCAATGACCAAGTCAGAGTCTGAGGGAGTCAGCTCTGTTGCTTGGCCTTAAATCTACTGGAAAATCTTGGCCTTAAGCTACAATTCATACTGTATATACATGATAACAAGGGTCAACATGAATCAATTAAGATGGGGTAATGGGACGGGGCATGTGTCTGCATGGAATGGGAGGAGAGTGCCAAAAAAAGACTCAGAATGGGGCAACATGAAGGGGCATAGTTACTTCAGGATGGGGAGATGGGCTATGGCTGGAGGGGAGGCAGACTAGTGGGATGCCATGGATGTGGGACTGCCATTTTGATGAATACACTGTGGAGGTTGGGATGCTGCCTAATATGTGTCAGATTACAGAAATTAGAAGCAGAAGTGCACATTCTAAGGAATGAGTCAGCATTGTGACATAAAGACATGGGTTCAAGAGTGTGGAGACACACCTGTAATGGCAGCTGGTGGAGGAAAGAATCTACTAGGATGGGGAGTGAGGAGTGTGGGACTGGTAGGGGCCATGGGAGGGTAGATAAAGATTGAGGGGTCAGAGGGAAATGGGTCCTAGATAGGACAGTGAGAAGGAAACAGGCTGGCAGTCACTGGAACTGACTGGTAAGTAGACTCCAATGACCAGAGAAAGGGTGCACACCTCACCAACAGGGGGAAGTAGAGTGCATAATGCAGGGGGTCTTACGGTTTCCAATACATACTCACCATTAATGGACACCATGGAGGAAAGGGATCCAGAGGGAGCAAGGGGCATAATGGGTAGAAGCTTGAAGGTGGGATTGGGTGGCAGAGAGGAGGGAGATAGGAGTAAGGGGACCAGTACTGACAAGAGCAAAGAGGAGACTAGAGGTGGGGTGGTTGACAGGGATTTGAACCCAGTGAGGGAGGTAGGAAGAGAAGAGAAGAGCAATGCACAGGGAAAGATCAGATGACAGGGAAGATCAGAGGGGTAACAAAGAGAAGCTGAGAAAGAAGGAGGGTAATGAGAGAGGAGAACCTCTGCACAGAGTAAAACAGGAGACTCAGGGAAGCACTGGCCTTGGGGATCATACCATGAAAGAGATAAATGAGACTATATGTTCATCAAGGGCATCTGAAGGCATGGAAGTGGCAGGGAAAGGGAATAAAGGCATAAGAGTGGTTAAAAGAGCAATGAAAACATAGGCTAAAAGGGTAGGAAAAGGAGGAAAAGCCGAGGACGAGGGGGTCAGGGTACAAGGACAGAAGTCGGGGAAGGTGGATGAGGGAGATAGCAAAGTAAAAATGAATCCAGTTACTCAGAGATGAGGAACTGTGAAGCGGACTAAACAGAGGGAAAATGGGGGCAGAGTTCTGCTTATAGGGGACTCGATCATAAAAGTTATCCAGTTGGGGGGCAGGAATTGTGCAGTCTGGGTGGAATGCTTGCCAGGTATGATGGCACTGGAGGTGATACACTATATTCCCTCATGGGGTCAGCAACAGGACAAAAAATCGCACCTGGTGTTCCACCACTTGGCAGGGAGCAGTCTGATGGAGGTGCAGGCAAGAGTTAAGGCACTTGCTAGGTTTTACAGTAGCCTGTGCTGTCAATCCATAACCTTTTTGGAGGTGTTACTAGTAACTAGAGCTAGCACTGAAAAGAAACTGAGGATCAAGGAGTTCAATGAATAGCTAAGGAGATGTTGTGGGTAGATGGGGTATGGGCTAGTAGGGGACTGGGGGGCCACATGGGAGGATGAGAGGCTCTTCATTCCAGATAGACTGCACCTAAACAGAGAAAGTGTAGCTGTACTGAAATGTAGATTGGGGAGTTCATAGAAAAAGCATATAATTTAAATGGGGGGGTTAGGACTAAAACCACACCTGACATCAGAGGAAACATGGGGCTTTAGGCCTCCCCCCATCCTCTGGGTAGGGGTGACATTTTGAGTTCCAACACATACATGACTGGGGGGGTGAGGGAGATTTGGAGGGGTTTGATAGCGAATGGCTGGAGCCTAGCAAACAAGATGGTGGGCTTAAAAGTCATCATACAGGACGAAGGACTGGACTTAGCTGCAATCACTGAAATGTGGTGGATGGAATATCATACATGGGAGACAACTATCCCTGGTTACAGACTGTTTAGAAAGGAGAGGGGAGACAGAAAAGGGAGGGAGGTGGCTCTATACATCAGGGACGATATCAGGGCTATGGAGGGGCAAGAGGGGGAAGGGGTGACTGAACTCCTGTGGGTCACACTGAGCAAATGTACAAGGGAACCCCTAATACTAGGGGTAACATAGAAACTTAGAAAGTGATGGCAGAAGGAGGCCTTTTGGTCCATCTAGTCTGCCCTGTAGTAGCCCTGCTTAGAATTCTGCTAGTCCCCTACTATCTGTTTTGTGTGAGGTCTCCTTTGTGCCTATCCCATGCAATTTTGAATGCACTCACTGTCTTGGCCCCCACCACCTCCGGGGACAGGCTATTCCATGCGTCCACCACCCTCCCTGTGAAGAAGAACTTCCTGCTGTTGATGGTGAACCTGCCTCCTTTTAGTCTTAAGTTATGCCCGCTAGTCCTAGTGTCTTCACTGAGGTGAAAGAGTTTGTGTGCTTGCACCCTATTTACTCTTTTTATGTATTTGAAGGTTTCTATCATGTCTCCTCTCTCTCTTCTCTGTTCCAAGGAATACATGTTTAATTCCTTCAGTCTTTCCTCATAGGAAAAGTCATGCAGACCCAGTGCCAGCTTTTCTAAAATCCAAAACCCTAATTATTAGTGGCAAGTGTCCACTGTTGTATTAACTAGAAAAGTGGCCATACGGTGATCACTGTTTCCCATATTGCAGCTTACGCTAATATCCATGACCCCCTCACTGTTTGTGGGTACCAGGTCCAGAATGGCCTCCCCTCTTGTTGGGGTTTTAATAAGCTGAGAAAGTCCTGCACCCTGCAGGGCCAGCAAGAAGTCCCTGCTTCTTGCTGAAGCTACTGTTTATGTGTTCCAATTTATATCTGGAAAATTATTCTCCCATCAAAATTGCATCACCTCTCTCAGTCATTCTGTAAATCTCGTCGATAAAGGTTTTGTCCCTTTTTTCATCTTGTAGTGTGGGCCTATACATGATGCCAACTTTGATGTTTTTTCCTATCCCTGCCTTGACTATTAGCCATAGTGATTCAATGTCACTGGAGGACCCCAATATCTCAGAGACTTTTATCTGTTCATGAATGTAAATAGCAATGCCCCCCCTTTCCTTCCTTTACTGTCCCTTCTCAACAGGTGTCCCCTGGAATGACCGTGTCCCAACTTTGATTTTCTATGAACCAAGTTACAGTGACAGCCACCCAGTCTAACCTTTCCAGCTCCATGGTGACAATGAGATCAGGGAGTTTATTTGCTAGGCTTCTAGCATTCATGACTATTGCCTTCCAGGAATGTGCCCCTTTATCCACAAGAGGTGGCATCCTCTTTCTGGACTGTTCTACTTCACCATTCCTATGTGAGAGATTGCACTCGATGTTGATGCTATGGGGAGTGATGACTGATAGCAGTGTTTGGTGTGGTAGTATACAGACCACCTATGCAAGGGGAAGAGGAGGACAGGCAAATGGCACAAGCAATCAAAAAGATGGCTCTCTAAGGAGAAACACTTCTGGTGGGGAACTTAAACCTTCCAGACATGGATTGGTCCATCCCAGAGGCCACCTAGGCTAGAAGCAAGGGAATTCTTGAGGTGCTGCAGGGCGTCTTCCTTCAGCAATTGGTCAGGGATCCTATGAGGGGCAACAACCTGCTTGATGTGGTCTTAACAAATGGAGAGAGAGTGTGGAGGAGGTGGAGGTATGAGAAGCACTGGGCTACAGTGACCACAAGATGGTTAGGTTAAGGGTAAGAACAAGGAGGATAGGGAACTGTACTACCACAACAGTTTTGGACTTCAAGAGCGAGGACTTTGACTGTATGAGATGACTAATTAGGAAAGAAATGGTAGATATGGAGGAGATAAATGATTTGGAGGAACTATGGGGAATTATAAGGGAACAGGTGCAGAAGGCCACGAAAATGTGCATAATTAGGGTAAGGATGGGCATAAGAAGGAGGAGACCACTTCGGTTTACAAGGGAGGTGGTGAGGGTAGTGGGGGACAGGAGGAGGGCTTTCTGGAAATATAAGAGAACACAGACAGAAGAAGACAGGGAGTCTTATAGGGAGAAGAGGAGACTAGCAGGGAAGGAAATACGGACGGCAAAGGCAAATACTGAGGAGATAAAATCTAAACGGGCCAAAAGAGGAGACAAAACTTTTTTTAGATATGTGGGGGTCAGCAGGAAGGCTAAGCAGGAGATTGCTAGGCTGAAGGAGGAGGGTGGAACAAAATTCAAAGAGCTCTGTGAAAAAGCAGAAGAACTAAAGAAGCACTTTTGCTCAGTATTTATGCAAGAGGGGGTGGGCAGGGAGCCTGAGCTTGGGGGAAGGGGGAGAAGGAACAAAGGGGTAGACCCAAGTCCATTCAGTGTAGAGAGAGTTAAGGAGGAATTGGGCAGGTTACAGGTGGATAAAGCCATGGGGCCAGACAAGCTGCACCCAAGGTTGATACGGGAACATGGGGAGACAGCAACCCCACTGTTGAGGCTGTTCAACCTGTCTCTGGATTTGGAAAGGGTGCCAGAGGACTGGAGGAGGATGAATGTGGTGCTGCCGCATAAAGAGGGTAACAGGGAGATGAAAGAAAACTACCGGCCAGTCAGCCTCACCTCAGTGGTGGGGAAGGTCATGGAGGCATTCATTAAGGAGAGGGTGGTGGACTACCTGGAGGATAGTGGGTTACTAGATGATAGGCAGCATGGCTTCATGAAAGGGAAGTAATGCCAGACAAATTTAATTGAATTATTTGACTGGGTAAAGCTGGTTATCAACCAGAAGAGGGAAGGGAGTGGACGTGGCCTATCTGGATTTCAGCAAGGTCTTCAAAATTGTACCACACAAAAGGCTAGTGAACAAGCTGGAAAGTGCAGGGGTAGGAGATAAAATAACCAGGTGGGTAGAAAAATGATTGGCAGATAGAAGACAGAGAGTGGTGGTAAATGGGGTGTACTCAGGGATGGGGAGGGTGACGAGCAGGGTACCCCAGGTGTCAGTACTGGGCCCCCTCTTTTTCAACATCCACATTAGTGACATAGCAGAGGGACTGAGAGGATAGTTGGGCCTTTTTGCAGATGAAACAAAGATCTGCAATAGAGTGCACATCGAAGGGGTTGTGGAGGACATCAGGCAAGATTTGAGGACCTTGGAAGGGAGGGCCAGGATTTGGCAGCTAAATTTCAATAGCAAAAAGTGTGGTGTGATGCACCTGGGGCACAAGAACCCAAAAGCAGTATACATGCTCAGGAGGAAGGCATCAGGGTCACAGAGCAGGAGAGGGATTTAGGAGTAACAGTATCTAATGACCTCAAAGTGGGAAACCAATGCAGCAGGGCAGTAGGTAAAGCAAATGGGATGTTGTCCTGTATTAGCAGGGACATCAGTAGCAGACAGATGGAGGTTCTGATACCCCTCTATGGAGCCATGATGAGACCACACCTGGAGTACAGAGTCCAGTTCTGGAGGCCACATCTGTGTAATGACAAAGACAAGATTGAGGGGGTTCAGAGAAGGGTGACAAAAATGGTGAAGGGTATGCAGGGTAAACCATATGAGCAGAGATGTAGGGAAGTGGGCTGTACTCATTGGAAACTGGAAGGAAGTGAAGGGATGTGATAGAAACTTTCAAATATGTCAAGGGGATCAACAAGATGAAGTCAGGGAGTCTACTTCAAATGATGGATTGTGCGGTAACTAGGGGACATAGTTTGAGACCATGGGAGGGAGATTCAGAGGCAATGTGAGAGGACAGTTCTTCATGGAGAGGGTGGTGGAGGCATGGAACAGGCTTCCAGAGGATATGGCGATGGCTGAAACAGTGTCAGAGTACATAATTGCATGGGGCAGATGCAGGAGGCTGTGTAGAAGTGGAAAAGGGGCTATCAGAGGGGGGGAGGAAAGAATAATGGGGTGGAAGAGGGCAGACTAGATGGGCCTGAGGGTCCTTTTCTGCCATCAAGATTCTATGATTCTATATGTTCAATATATACTTACTTACTTACTACTTGCCAGCAGAAACAGGCCACATGGTCTATCAAGTCTGCTCGAGTGTGCAGCTAGCACCCCACTTGCAACTGCCCTTCCCCTGAACCTCCCCACACAGATGAGTGCCAACTGACCTTGAACCAGATTAAGCTGTTGCTGGTATTTCCAGTGAATGGGGAAATTTGGCCAGGACACCAGGGAAATTCCCCTACTCTGCCAGCAGGGGGCTTGACTTCCTGGAAGCAGAATGGAGGGGCCCACTTGAGAGCCAGACAGAGGAGGAGGAGGAGGAAGAAATGCTGATGTGGCAGGGGAGATGGCCTCCTCCCCATGCCTCATATTGCAAGTGGCTGCTTTATTGGAAATAAACCATGAATTAGTTCAAAATAAACAAGAAGAGATGTTTTTCTTAATCGAGGACTTGAGTAGTATTGATGGAAATAAGGACTGTGAGAGAACTCCAGTGGGAGGAATAAAGGTCAAAAGTAAAGAAGAAATTCTGCAGAAATTAGAGAAAGCCAAGGAGAAATATGCAGCTTTTATGGCAAGAATTAAAGCTGAATTAAAGTCACTAGATCACAGCAAAGAATTGACAAAGGGTGCGGCCCAGCTGACAGCTCTGAATATAATGCATCAGCATCAAAGGACGAGGAAGTAGCAAGGTGACAGGTGCTCCCGCAGGTAAATCGTCACCCTATTTTTTCAACCACTGATGCAAATGTGAATAAGGCTGGCAGGAAAACCGAGCGATTTGGGTGCCTAGAGCCCCAAGGGGTGAATTTTATGAATAACCTGCTAGAGGTAGAGGGTGGTGATATTAAGGCAGAAGTTCCTACCGAAACTAGCTCTAAAACTGAGAAAAGGAGTGAGAAGGGGAACAAAGGTTTAAAAACTGCTATACAAGGTAAAGAAATGCCTAATGTAGTTTCAGGACTGGAAAATAATCCTAACTCTGGTAATACAGTCCCCTGGTTCAACATGGAGATTCAAAAAGGCCCAAATACAAAGGAAAAGAAAACTGGGGAAGTCATTTTCCAAAATAACCCCTTTGTACAGACTGATACTACCACCTTTTCTTTCTCAGCATGATCTGCTAGACCAGGGTCTAAGGAAGGGAAAAACAGAAGAGAGGCTATTATGTTAACAAAATGCAATCTGGATGGACCTAATACTCATAAAGGGCCTGTAGAACACAAGGAACAAAATATGTCTATGCAGTCCTGTCCAACAACAATGACAGAGGCAAATGACAAAGCATTTTCCCTCCAAACTAATCAAAATCAGGGATTTGAACCCTTCTGCAGTTGGTCACCTTAAAAAGCCCTACAGGAGACAGGATGGAAGAAATTACTTTCAGGTCAGTGGTTTCTAGACCCACTGTGGCCTTCAAACACCCCAGAATGGTGTCCTAGGGTTAACTCAAATCTCTGTTGGGGAAAAGGGGAGTGCATATCCAGATACTGCCCAAGATATGGGGATGAAAATATGGGAAAGGTGAATATAACTGAACTTATTATACTGGAAAAAGAGCCTTTAGAGAAAAACATATGGGAACCCCGGGGAGATTCAGCACAGGATGGGAAGAATGAAATAACCTTTGCAGAGACCCCGGGTCTGAGAAGAGTAGCGGTACCCAAGGGTAAAGAAAAACAAACTGACCCCCCTCCCATGCCCACTATTGTCAAAACTCTTTGCTAAATCAAAAAAAGAGGCTGCTCCTAGAAGGAACGCAGTTAGGATTCAGTACAAAGGGGGTCTGAAAATCAGGCCAGATCGGCAATATGTGGGGAGGAAGCTCCTGAAGGACTCACTATACTTTTCACCTAAAGATGTTTATGCTTTTATAAACATCTCAGGAGAGGACAGCTATGACATTAGATTCAGATCCACATACACCCTGGATTTGTTCTGCCAACACTTCAATTAAGTTAAATTTTCACCTCTGTGGTCCCCCTTTATGGTGATCCCCTTGACAAAACCCTTTATTAACTACGTGACTGTGGTGTTTCGGAATGAAGGGGTACACGCTGATTACAGTACATACTGGCTTCAACAAAAATGTGAAGTACTGAGTGCACCAGAAGTGCAACTGGATTCTGAGATGTTTTGGACTGGGGATGGAAATCTAAAGTTAAATTGAGGCAATGGGAGAGTGACATAGAGCATATACCAATCTCCTTCATGCTGGGCAGAGATAAACATAGAAACAGAAACATCGACTTTGACGGCAGATAAGGACCACTTGGCCCACCCAGTCTGCCCATTTCCCTACCTACTGGATAAGCTGCAGATTCTAGTTAACCAACAGCCTATTTCCTGCAACCCCCCACTATAATTGCCTTATGTCTGTCCCATGCATGTTTGAATTCCTCCACTGTTTTAGACCCCACAACCTCTGCAGGAAGGCGGTTCCACGCCATTCATCACTCTCTCCATGAAAAGAATTTCTCCCATTACCCTGAGCTGTCCCCTCTAACTTTAAATTGTGCCCCTTGTTCTTACACATCTCTTTTCTGAAAGATGCTACCTCCTGGACTTTGTTGATTCCTTGAGGTACTTAAAGTTTTATCATGTCCCCTGTCCCTCCTTTCATCAAGGGTATACATATTAAGCTCTCTCAGTCTCTCTTCATATGGTTTCTGATGTAGACCCTGCACCATTTTAGTTGCCCTCCTCTGACTGCTTCCATCCTGTCTATGTCCTTGCGTAGATGAGGTCTCCAAAACTGCACACAGTACTCCAGATGGGGTCTCATCAACTGTCTGTATAGAGGGATAACCACTTCCCTTTTTCTACTTGTGATGCCCCTCCCTATGCATCCCAGTATCCCCCTGGCTTTCCCTACTGACTTCTCACATTGCATACCCACCTTTAGGTCATCTGATATGTCTACACCCAGATCCCTTTCCATTATTGTTGTTGTTAGAACCCACCTCTCTAGTGTATGTGATTGCCCCCACTGTGACAACTGTGGTGAGGTGGGGCACATAAGTATGCAATGCCGCAAACCTGACATGATGTGAGTTATGTGAGGACATAGGTCACACATTTCTGCAGTGTCCATGGGCTGCAAGAAATAACGCAACAGTCATCAGCCCTGAGCTTCTTATCGAACAAGCTCAGGAGGAAGCAGCCAAAAAGGTGATAGAGGCTGAAGCCCCTCCTGCGGAGCACAACCCCCAGATAAGGCTCCAAACCCTATTCCAGGCAGAAAGGAGGTAGTCGAGACTGAAGAGATAAGAATGAATGAGGAGAATCATCCACTCTGCCCCAATCCTGATAAGCCCATCCAGTAGGGGGACCTACTACAGCTTTGCTACACAGATAAGCAATCCACTGATGTGCAGGTGATCCTTCTTTCATCCCCCCAAAAAAACCTTCCCTCCAAGAAGGACAACTAGGAATACAGAACCAAACCCACTCCCCCACTCCTACAAGTGAGCAAACAGGCCTAGTGGGACCTAATCCCTATTAGGTTTTGGCTCCCACTGAGGTAGAATCAGACACAGAACAGATGGATGTAGCTCTTACACTCACACAAGCTGAAGGAGAGAAGGGTGATATGGTTGAGTACAAAGGGAAGAAAAAGAAAAAGAGAAAGAAAGGGCCTTGAATTCTTAAATTGAATAGTTAAGTTATCCCTGGGGTCATGTAACTGTCATAGCCTCTTACATTCCCTTAGGAGAATGGCATTGTTTCACCTATTGATAGATCTAAAACTGGATATCTGTTTTTGTAAGAAACATGGATGCTCACATTGGACCAACTTAGGCTGTTCCATGCCGAATGGAGATGGAGGTCATTCTATTGGTCTTTTGGGCCTGACAGGGCCGATGGAATAGGTATCGGATTTAGTGCCTTTTCCTTTCAAATGATCAAGATGGTGGATTTGATTCCGGGGAGGCTGTTCATCCTAGATGTATATTGGGATAAGGTCCCATATAGATTAATAAATGTATAGAGCCCACAAACAAAAGTGGATAGAGTGGCTCTAATTTCCAAACTTCAACCTTACTTACATATGTCCACTTATGTAATTCTGGGGGGGGATTTTAATTATGACTTACGCAAAATGGGGCTGAGGGGGGGAAAAGGGAAAACATACTGTGATTCAAATGCGTTGCAAAAATGTGTTGATATTGGTGAGCTGAAGAATTGTGTGCACTACCAATCCCAAGGACCCAAATGCACATACAGAAGGGGACACCTGACATTAAATATAGACCATATTTTTGCTTCTAGGAATCTCCCTGACCCAAATTTCCATACTATCCCTATAGAATTTTCAGACCACCTTCTCTTACAAATAACGTTTCAAACAGCCCCCCCCCCCGAAAATAAGGTGGGGGAAAAGATGGAGATTAAATGTTTCAATGCTCACAGACCCTTTTGTTAAAGAGAAAATCCCATCACTACTCTGGGCTAGGACCTCGGTGAGTGATCTCTATGAAGATTTAGCAGTATGGTGAATGGACACAAAAAAAGAGATAGCAATATGGTTCCAAAACTACGGCAAGAATAGGACACAAAACAATTTTTTCAGCTATTTAAAACAAAGAACAAAACATCAGAACATGCTTTCACAGTCTGCTATGTCTAGACAAGATTATGGCCCTCAAATTGAACAGATACAAGATGAAATAAGGAAATTTCAATATGACAGGGCAAAAACTTTAAATACAGAATTACAATTTGGAACACAAAAAAAACCCCAATTGGAGACCCCTTTGAAGCATGTAAAAAGAAGAAAGAGGCTTTAGATATGTTTCAATAAGTATTAAGATAAATGCACCTGAGTTCAGGGTTAATCAGCAGCTCACCTTCGGCACCAGTTCCTAATCGACGGTGCTGAAGCGATGTTGTAAAATCATCTTTTCCGGCGAATTGTCGTTTGTGCTGCTGTCCTGAGTCTGACTTGAGGAGGAATTACTGGAATCATGGGAGTGGTGCATATTAACATGGATTGTGAAACCCTGCAGAATTGCCAGTGAGAGTGGTGGACTGTAGACTGGTCTGGCCAGCTGTGACGGTGGGCACCTGGTTTGGGGACTCCCCGTGGGGATAGAAGGCACTAGCTGGAGGGCTGGTGAAAAACTCCTTCTCCTGTGCTACACTGTGACCACCTAGATTACCTGGGTGACTCTGGTGGGTTAAGTGGGGTGTCTCACTCTAGGAGCCTATCTCTAAGCTGTGCTAGGCCAGTAAAATCTGCATCCAAGTTGTTTTCTCCTTCTGAACTGGCCAATTATCTGACTTTTTAAAAAAAAAAGTTTACTGAATTTCCCATTTTGGCTCCTGATCAAACTTCTGGCAGTTGGATAGTTCCCATCCAGTGGAAACCTTGATTCAGGTTTGAAGATTTGGAATTATCTTGCTTTGCTGCAGCAGAGGTCCATTCATGTTATCCTGGTGTTGATAGTGAGAAAGACTCTGTTTTTAAGGACAGCCCAGTTTTTTGGTGGCTCTTGACTCTAATTTTATTTTACTTTGGATTTGGATTGAAGAAACTGGATTATTAATTTCTTATCATTTGGATGACTGGGTGGTGAGAGGACCCTGTGTCCATGTATTTTATTTATTTTGTTCGTTAGATTTGTTATGTTTATGTTATTATTACTGTTTGGCAGTGAGAGTGTTGCCCTCTCTCCCCTGTGGTGAGAGGACTGAGTGGGGAGGGAATTAATTTTTTATTGTAGTTTATATTGCTTTTACCTCTCTTCCCCAGTAGTGAGAGGACTGGGTGGGAAGGGGGAATTAATTATCTGTTGTATTTTGCTGTATTATATGTTTGGGTTTGCGGGGTGAGAGCCCTTCAATCAAAATCCTGAGACTACTTTTATTTAGCTGTTATATTATTATATAGGGTTTTGTATTTATTTAGTTTTGTGGAGAGGGTTAATTTTGTATTTTGGAATTGTTTATTTGTTGTCATTTGCTTAGGGTGCTAAATATGTGTTGGGATGGAAAAAGGACAGTCAGGTATTATTCCCCCTCCAGGCTCAGAGACCTCTATCCTTTTTTCTGTCCTCCCCTATAACCGGAAGTGTACAGACGGTGCAGGGCTTTGGGAATTATTAGAAAAAGGAGGAGGACGAGGGCTGGGTCTGGAGAGGGAATGGAAAGGAGTGGGCGATAGGGATAGTGGGGACAAGGAGACACCCTGGGGTGAAATGGGTCCAGGAAAAGGGTCCTCCCTCTCTGGTTTCCATACCCAAGGGTTCTGCCTGTAGTCAGCAGGTAGCACAGTCATCCTCGGATGCTCATTCTACTCGGCCGGTGTTGTACAATGCCAGGTCTATTAAAAACAAGACTGCTATTTTAGCGGATTTTGTTGGAACATCTGACCTGGTGTGCATCACTGAGACCTGGCTGGATGAGAATGCTGGCCCAGTTTTGGTGGCAGCAATTCCAGCCGGATACTCAGTGATACACCGCCCGAGGATGGATCGTAGGGGGAGGTGTTGCTATCTATTTTAGATTGGAACTGGGCCTAGTGCAGGTACCAGTGGGAACTACCAACTCCTTTGAATGTATTATGGGTGAGGGTGTGGGGTGCAGGATACTTCTCATTTACCGTCCACCAGGTAACGGGAATGTTTTCCTGTGGAAGTCGCAGACTTCATTGTTAACCTGACATTGGGATCCCCCAGATGGTTGGTTCTGGGCTGGGTTGACGATGAACTCTCGCAATTTGGTCAGGACTTCCGCCAGTTAATGACTTCAATGGGCTTCACACAGGTTATTTCCTCCTCGACCTATATTGGTGGACATTCATTGGATTTGGTGTTCCTACTGGGGATGGAGATATCTGATTTGGTCGTGGAACCAGTCAGATGGTCTGATCATCACTCCATTGGGTTCAGTTTTGAGGCCACCCCTAGTAGGCCAGCCCCTATGGAGATGGTCCGGTACTGCCCTTTGAAGGGTGTTTCCCCAGGTGGCCAGAGGGCAGTGCTGGACCTATCGGGCTTACTGAAAGATTGCATGGATCCAGGAGACTTGGTGCTCGCCTATAATAAGGCGGTGGCAGGGGCCCTGGATTCCATTGCTCCTGTTCATGTTCGTCCCCTCACTCTTCGCCCCAGGTCTCCTTGGTTTGATGAGAGTCTGAGGGAGTTGAGGAGAGTCGGATGAAGGTTAGAGAACTGCTGGCAGAGGTCAGGCCTGGATTGTGACAAACTTAGTTTGATGGGCCACTATGTGGTCTATCAATCTGCAATCTCTCGTAAGAAGGCAGAATTCCTGTCCAGAGAGATTGCTGCTGCACAGAATAGACCAGCTCAGCTTTTCCAGACTGTGGACAGATTGTGCAATCCAATCTGTCTTCAGCCCAGAAGAGCCATTTCTCAAGAATGGTGTGAGGAGTTTGCTCAATTCTTTTCAGATAAGGTTGCCATAGTCAGGTCTGATATCCGTTTGACCCTTCCTAATGGGAGTTGTGATGGTCGGCAGGAGATGTCGGACACCCAGTTTGTGTGGTCTGACTTCAGCCTTCCCACAATCAATGACATTGTGATGGTCATCCAATCATTGCGTCCGAAGAACTGTGGTTTGGACCCGGGCCCCACACATCTCCTAGTGGGCTGTGTGGATAAAATTGGTCCAGTCCTTGCTGAGATAGTCTGGAGGTCTTTGGAGAGGGGAATTTTTCCAAATCCTTTGAAGGAGGCTGTGGTTCAGCCCCTTCTTAAGAAGTACTCCTTGGATCCAGATTGTCTGGCTAACTACAGGCCTGTCTCTAACCTGCCCTTTGTGGTTAAGGTTATTGAGAAGGTGGTCGCGTCACAGCTGGATGATCATTTGACCAGCCACAATGTCTATGATTCTCTCCGGTCTGGATTTAGGAAAAGACATAGTACCGTGGCAGCTGTTGTCCGGGTACTAAATGCCCTCCTAATGGTGAGAGATCGAAAGACTTGTTCCATCTTGGTCCTTCTTGATCTCTCTGCAGCATTTGACACCATAAACCATGGTGTGCTATTGGAGTGCTTGCGGTTTATCTGTGGGCTGTCTGGTACAGTCCTCAGTTGGTTTCGATCTTTCCTCGAGGGTAGGATGGTGTCTGGGATTTTTTCCTCTGCATCATTCCCCCTATCCTGTGGGGTGCTGCAGGGCTCCATTTTGGCACCCATGTTGTTTGCGGTGTATATGCTGCCATTAGGAGCGATTATTAGGAGGTACGGTCTGAGTTTTCACTGCTATGCAGATGATACTCAGCTGTACATGTCCTTTGTGCCCGGCCAAGATGCTGCCTTTTCAGTCTTTAACAATTGTCTTGCCGAAATCCAGGACTGGATGAATGTGAGCTGGCTGTGGTTGAACCCAGAAAAAACTGAGGTGTTGGTTGTGGACCTGGGTCACTGGGAGGCGGATTTGTTGGCGGTATCACCCTTGGGTTTATGGCTTGGGGGTGTCCAGCTAACTACCTCAGACCGGGTGCGGAACCTGGGCGTTGTGTTTAATGACTGTTTGACACTTAAATCTCAGGTGTCAGCAGTTGTCAAAACCTCTTTTACCATCTAAGGAACATCACCCGGGTGATGCACCTGGTTCCTCCTGACGATCTTCCTACTTTGGTCCACGCTTTCATTACCTCCCGCCTTGACTGCTGCAATGCCCTTCATCTTGGGCTACTGGGGGTTGAGAGTCACCACTTGCAGCTAGTGCAGAATGTGGCAGCCAGGCTATTGACTGGTTCATCTAGGTCCAGTCATATAACGCCTGGACTCCGCGGACTGCACTGGCTGCCAATTTGCTGGTGAATCACCTTCAATGTTGGTTTGCTGACCTATAAGGCCCTACATGATCAGGGACCTGGCTACTTGAAAGATCTCCTTTGTCCCTGCTGTCCCTCTCGCTCTCTCCGATCCACTGACGAGGGATTGCTAGAGACTCCCAGGGTTCACTTAAAAACTTCAGGGGCCAGATCTTTTAGTTTTATGGCCTCAACCCTATGGAATTCTCTACCTCATCAGGTGAGAGATTGCCCTACTGTCCAAAGCTTTAAGGAGGCTTTAAAAACATATCTTTTTAACCTAGCATACAATGAGTTTTGAATGCTGTTGTCAAGATTAATTTTAATATTGTTTTAATTATTTATTGATTTTATCATGTTACAGTATGTACAGGCACCTTGGTTTTGGAAAGGCGCCTTTTATAAATAAAGATTGATTTGATTTGATTTGATCTGATGATGATTTGATTTGATTTGGTGATAGAGGAAACATAGTGGAAGATGAGATGGGGATCCATGAAATAATCTATGGGCTTTTAGCATCACATGAGAGTTTCCCTCCTTCTACAAATCTGATTAATTCTTATTTGGAGAAAACCCAGATAATCTTGGCCCGGGAGGATCAGGAATTTTTAACCTCTCCTTTGTAATTACAGGTAGTAAATGACGTAATTATGAAACTAAAAAATGGATCTTCACCTGGACCTGAAGGACTGCCTTATGAGTTTTACAGCTCATTTCCCAAAATAATGGTGAGGTGTTTAGCAGAACTGTTTTCAGTATTTTTTGCCAGAGGGGCGGTTCCCCCTCAATTCACAGCAGGTCTCTTAATTTTTATATATAAGGGAGGGGAAAAGGTAGACATCTCAAACTGGAGACCTATAAGCCTCTTGAATGCTGATTTTAAAATACTGTCACGGGTTCTGAACAATAGGCTAAAGCAAATGGCTCCTTTATTAATACATCCAGCCCAGTTTTGTGGGATCCCTGAAAGGAAGCTGCAGCATGCCCTAATGATTATGCAAGATGTAAAAGAGATGTGTGGTATTGCACAAACATTCGGTTGTATCATTACTTTAGATCAAAGCAAGCCTTTTGATAGAGTATGCCTGCCTTTCCTCTTTCAGACCTTATTACATTATGGTATTCCAAAGGAATTTTTACATAAAATCCAACTTCTATATTCTATAGTCCATGTGCAACCTATTATTAGAGGGTTGGTAATGAAAGGCATCACCATAAATGCAGGGGTTCGACAGGGCTACCTCCTTAGCCCACTCCTTTATAACTTTTCCCTCGACTCTCTGATTAGAGTTCTGAGTGATACTTAGGAATGGGAAGGTTTGGGGGGGGGGGATCCCAGGCCAAATGGAACTGAAAATCCAAGCCTATGTGGATGTTACATGCCTGTTTATAGCAAACCTGGGGCAATTACTAACAGTAATAAAACAACTGCAGGAATACTCTAGAGTATCTAATGCCATCCTCAGTCTGAATAAATGTAAAGGGTTGTACTTAGGAAATACAGAGAGGGCACCAATAACAGTAAACCATATTTATTTCTCCTCAGAGCCACAAAAACTCTTGGGAATAAAGTTTGGTCAACATAATCTCCTGCTTGAGAACTTGGAAAGGGCTCTTCATGGGGCTGAAAATAAAGCCCAGAGATGGAAATCATGGAGGTTATCTAAAATAAAAAGGGTACACATAATTAAAAGGTTCATTATACCCACTTTGTTGTATACAGCCATGATTTTCCCACCCCCAGTGATCTTAGAAACTGGGTTTTATGCATGTTTTTTCAGATGGTTTGGGGATCCAGACTGAACCCAATAAAAAGGTGTTTTACATACTTGTCTAAACAACAAGGGGATCTGGGTATGGTGGACCCTATAATCTTTTTCCATATCCTTTTCCTGTCTCACAATCTTAAAATTGGGCTAGGGGAACCAACTGGTGCGATATACCATTTGTTTTGTAAAACTTGTAGTGCGTATCTGGAAATTTGGGCTGGAAACCCTCCCCTGAAATTGCCCACCTATACCAAATACCAGAATACATTAAATTAGTGCTCAAAAACCTTTGCAAATGGGAGATCACTAAAGGGGATATCTCTAGACTCTCAGGACAACAATTGTACTCACACATAGTCGTACCTCTCAACCTCCTGCCTCATAAATCAGGGACAAGGCTTAAAAAAATCAGGGACAAAATACCAAAATCAGGGACACATCTTCAAAATTAGAGTTATCCACACAGAAAGCTGGTAGAATATGGGGCTTAGTGCAAAATGCATTTTCTAAAGAGGAACAAGTCTGTAACTTTAATGCTTGACATTGTTTTGTGCTTACAGTCCCCACTGTTTAGCCACAAAAATGCAAATTTTAGGAGGGACAGAGTCAAATTTTGAGGCAAAATCAGGGACGTCCCTGAAAATCAGGGACACTTGAGAGGTATGCACATAGTGAGTCAAGTCTGTCCAGAACAACCTGAATTTAAAAATTGCCCCCCAGATCAAAAGGGAGGGGTGTTAAAACAATTAAATAACAACAGAATTCCAATGCACATGTGGGAGGAATTATAGCTTTCAGCTTACGGGAGACTGATTGTAAGAGGCAATGCAAAACACAAGGCTCAAGTGGAAAGGAATTCTCCATATAATGGTTGCATAAATATTGAAGAGACAATGGATCATTTCCTTTTTACCTGTTCCTATGCAAAAGCCCTATGGGGATATTTAAAGACAGAATGGAATCTTAGGTGGTTATACAGTTTAACCTATGAGTCTTTTGTCCTTGAGCATTGTCCCAACCTCAGGATGATATATGATTGTGATACTTTAATGGTGCTGTTTTGCTATTTAAAGTTTTACCTTTGGCAGGCTCGCTGTCAATGGACACTCCAACAGAGACTGATGTTACATATCACCTATATGACACTGGTAGAACAAGCTATGGGGGCAGTGTTTAAGGAAGATCTGCAGGTTAATCCTAACAGCTATGTTTTAAGGAAATGGAAAGGGTTGTTTGGATTTATTAAATACAAGTAAGGAGGTAGACTAAAAACCAGTTTCTAAATAAGACGTGTTTAAAAAGTAATACTGATTTTTGCCTTAATAGTTTATTGGTTACTCAGTAGTTGGAAAATTATTTTTGAACAATCACTTAACCAGAATATGAATGAAATACTTGTTTATTTGGGATTAAAATTGTATTCTTTCATGTGACTTAACACATTCAGAAGTAATTAGGTTTGAGAGCTACAACTAGAAAAATTCCTCTGCACAATGGGTATGGGGAAAGATAATAAGAAGGAGGGGGGAAGTTTCTTTGGGGTTAAGGAGGGATTATTGTGTGGTCTTGAGCATACTGCATCAAATGTATGAAGTGAATACCTGTTGTTCTTTCTTTCTGTATGTTATTTATTTATTTTTTCCTCTTTATTTTCTGTACAATGTGTTATGATTTGTGATGATGTGATATCAATAAAAAATTCCCCTACTGATCTGTAGGGGGAATCCTTGGCCGCTTGTTGCAAGATGGCCGACTCCCAAAATGGTGGAAAGGAAGGTGGAGGTACTGTTCCACCTTCTAGTGCAGCTTCTATTGATTCTTCTGAATGTCTCCAGATCCAGGATCTTAATATTGACAAGCTGACATTTGCAGAAGACATCATGGATTTTGTCCTTAATCGGACTGTACAGGATACTATTGCTCCAGTTCAAGTTCCTAGTATTGCTGTTCCTAACCTGGTCATTGCTACCTTTGCCACTATCTGTGAGCCTCAACTGCAGCAAGTTTTTCATATGCACAAATGTTTTTTGCTGAAACTTGCTCAGGCAGAGTCTTCTTCACAGGAGGGCATTCCGGATGCCTTATATTCTGCAGCAGCATCTGATTCTACTCTAGCTGCTACAACACTCACTGTGACTGTCACCATTCCTGGTCATGTCGTTTCTCAGCAGTCTACCACATTGCATCTACATCCTACAGGTAGAACTTCAAGTGTTAGTGATCGTACCTGGTCTCCGGAGGCTGCCTTACGAACTGCAGGATGGCAGCAATCAACCAAAGGTACTCCTTGGACTTCTCCTGGACCTATATCTGCAAGTAAAATTATTGCCGCTGGTTGTGATCTGCATAGCTCTGTTACTCTGCTTGTTTCCCAGCCTCCAAGTACACCCAGAGAACCGCAGCCCAATTTACAGCAGCAGCTAGTGAACTTTGTGGATAGTAGCCAGCCGGCAGCCAATGCCGAACTCACTATTTGCCCCCAAAATGCGCATTTGACTACAGGGGACACTCATTTCAGTAAGGACACTCCTCCTGTGCATAACAACGTTACTACTGACTTTACAAATCCACAGTTTAAGCTTAGCGATTTATTTAGGAATGTTAGCGAACCCGCACGTGCAGAAATGCGGTTCATCTTAAATATTTGGGGATGTGAATTCTGCTCCTACTCGGGGGTAGTGCTGCATAATATGCTGAAAGATTCTTTGGGTATTAGTCCCTCAGAGCTGTTTGCCTTAATTCATGTTCGTGGGGAATCTGTAGATGATAGGAGTTTTAAAAATGTGTTTTCTTTGGAAAAATGTTGGGTCCAATATGAGCTAGTGAAGGCCTCTTTACTTTGGGCCTCATTTCTACTTATTCCCCTCACTAAGCCTTTAGTCAAGGTTATCACTCTACTTTTTAGAAGTGAGGGAGTAAATATTACTGACGTCCAGTACTGGTTGAAACAAAGATGCAACCTTTTGGATGCCCCACACCCTATTTTAGATGAGGACCTGGTATGGACTGGAGGGTGGAATGTTAAAGTGCAGCTGAAACAGAATGAGCATGCTGTTTCTCATTTGCCTGGTAGTTTCTGCATAAGATGTGATAGCTTGTTATGTTTTTATCCAGAGCAGCCCTGAACTTGTCATAAATGTGGTTCTAGGACTCATCTTAACTACACCTTGTGATCAGCTTTGTTGTACTCTGTTTTGACCTATGGGCATGTCAGTTTAGGATGCCCTAATCCCATGGTTTGTAATATTTGTGATGAACAAGGGCACACCTTTCCGCAATGCCTGTGGCCGACCACAAGAGGTTGGACCTTGTTCCTCAAGACCAACTTGTTCTAATCACAGATTCACAAGTACAAGCACTTAGGAGACAGGAGGAAACATCTCTGCTGTGCCCTCACCAGTCCCTGAGGCTTCGGAGGCAGTTACTTAACCAGTTACCTCAGTCCTCTTTCACCTCCATTTACCCCATACAGGTAGATCAACTACTATCCACTTGTAATTTAGAACTCCAAAATAAGGATAACCAAATTGTTGGACCTTCTGGGCAAGATAAAATGCACCCCCCGAGGCAGAGGAAGCTTTCACCCAGGTCTCTGTTTCTAAAAGATGGAAGGGAAAGTGAAAGGCAGAGGCTTGTACTCCTAGAAGATCCATCATTACTAGGAATAAGTTTCAAGAGTTAGATAAAAGAAGGCAGTGAGGGGATTCAGAGGAGGAGGAGGAGGAGGACATTGATTCTAATTCCTCTAGTGCATCCTCAAGAATGGATTACTCATCTGAGTCCATTAAGGAAAGTTCACAAATTGCTGAGATGCCTAAAGCTAAGTTTCCAAATAGGTGAAGGTAATAGGTATGTCTCTTCCCTTCTCTAACTTTCTATGTGTAATTACTCTAACCTGCCCTGTCTCACACTCAATGGCCCAAATATTCAAAAGGGTTGCGCATGGCTGATGCGCCCCGGTGCAATTTTCAAGAGGGAAAAGTGAGCGGCACAAATCCCAATGCGCCGGAGCGCATCAGTAATGTATGCAGACGCAGGTGGGGGGGCGTGCCCATGCATACCCTGCACAGCCCGATATTCAGTCCGGGATGTGCAGACCCATGCTTGGGCATATCTGGAATGTGTAGTATGGTATGGGCTGCACGCCCATTGGCTCACGCTGTGGACCAATGGGTGTACAGCCCTACCGATGGTATCAGTCGGTGGGCGGCGGGGCTGCACGTGGGTGGGGTGCTGCCACCCGCTGACTGGGGGAGCGGAGAGGTGGGGCTCAGTGGGTGGGTGTGGGGAGGTACCATTACACCACCAGGATATTGACATATTTTTTTTAAATGCCCGCGATTAGCAGATAGCGGTCCATTAGATCACCAGGATATTGGACATTTATTTCTTTTTATTACTAATGCCCATGATCGGGAGATAGTGGTCCACTGACCACCAGGGATATTGGACTTATTTATTTTTATATAATAAGCCCACTAATTACAGGCAGTGGTCCACTGACCACCAGGGATATTGGACTTATTTATTTTTATATACAAATGCCTGTGGTCGGGCAGGCAGCGGTCCACTGGATCACCAGGGATATTGGACATTTATTTATTTTTTATTACTAATGCCCACAATTGGGCAGATAGTGGTCCACTGGACCACCAGGGATATTCAACATTTATTTTTATATACAAATGCCTGCGATCAAGCAGGCAGCGGTCCACTGGACCACCAGGGATATTGGACATTTATTTATTTTTTATTACTAATGCCAGCGATTGTGCAGATAGTTATCCACTGGACCACCAGGGATATTGGACTTATTTATTTTTATGTACAAATGCCCATGATTGGGCAAGCAGCGGTCCACTGGACCACCAGGGATATTGGAATTATTTATGTATTTATACAGACGCCCGCGATCGGGCAGATAGCGGTCCACTGGACCACCAGGGATATTGGACTTATGTATCAGGTGCGGGAAAGCCCTACTGTCAATAGTTTTAAAGAATCTTTAAAGACTCACCTCTTTAGTAAAGCATATAATGATTTTTAATATTGTTGTTTATTGTATTTGTAATTGTTTTATTTAGTATTGTACAGGCGCCTTGGTTTTTAGAAAGGCGCCTTAAATAAATAAATAAAGATTGAGATTGATTGAGATATTTATTTATACAAATGCCTGCGATTGGACAGACAGCAGTCCACTGGACCACCAGGGATATTGGACATACTTCTTATTTATTTATACAAATGCCCACGATTGGGCTGTGGAGCACATTGCCAGCTGCAGGGGGCATCGGTCCCTGATGACTGTTGCCTGGCAGGGCGCCAGGCGCAAGTCATCAGGGATCAGCACACCTGCATGCTAATGGGGCCATAATGACATGCAAATAGCCCCATTTGCACCTTGCATACATTATGGCCCTATTTGCATGTCAAGTTTTGAATATCACAGTTGCTGTGCACAGCGCAGTGGAACTTGTGCTAGTGCATCCCCGTGCTCCACTCTGGCCACTTGTGCTGGTGCAGTGCCACTGCGCCATGCACACTGCAGGTGGCCAGGGTGTGATATTCAGTGCTGCTGAGCCATTGCGCAGCTCTGTTGAATATCACTCAGTCCACACTCCTGCACAGCCAAGTTGAGCTGCACCCAAGCTTGCGCCACAGCCCGGCGCAGTTTGAATATCTGGGCCAATGTGTGCAGCATGAAATCATTCAGGAAGCAGATTTCTACTATACCTCTTTTAAAAAATTTAAAACAAGATATTTACATCCTCCAGGATACTAGGCTGAAGACTATGCAGGAAATCTCTCAGGCCTGTAATAAATGGGCAGTAGGTCCCTCCTTTTTTCCTTTTGGGGAGTTTTTTTGTGATGGGTTGGGAATCTTATTTTTTGGATATGAGTTTCACGTTTCAAAAGTGCTGGCTATATCCCCAGGACGTGCAATGCTTATTGATTGTGTTGACAAATGCTTAAAACTACGTTTGCTTAATATGTACGCCCCACAAAGTATAGCTAATAGGTCCTGTCTCTTTAATTTAATTCAGCCCTATCTTCATACCGCTCGATATGTGTATTTGGGAGGAGACTTTAATTGTGGCCTTACTTTAGCCGATAGAGGGGGTACCACCCAAAATATTTACGGTGACATGGCTACTTTGCATAAAATAACTCATATGGCCCAATTTGCAGATGGTTACTGTGCAGTTCACATACTAGGTGCTAAAACCTATTATAGGGGGACAATTGCCGCCCAAATTGATTATATTTTTGTTTCTAAAAACATTAAGGTAAATCAGGCCAAGGTTATTCCCTACGAAACCTCTGACCACTTAGCTGTATCTTTGTTATTTTCCCCTGTAAGAAGTCCTTTTCCTGATACTCCATGTTCCTGGTGGAAATTAAACACTTCTTTGCTTCAAGACTTCTGCATTTCAGCAGCTTGTCTAGACTTACTTTGTGCAAGATGCTCATTGCTTGATGCATATCAATCTCCAATATACTGGTGGGAGGATACTAAACTAGACTTGCGGAAGTTTTTTAAGACATCTGCCAGGAATAAATCCTTGTTAGCATATTTTAGATATACTTGCCTTCAAAAGAAGTTGTTAGACACTATCTCTCTGGCCTATGAGACCAAAATAAACTAATCCTGGCATATTATGGCACTGAAAGCTGAAATGGAGAACTTTCAGTATAATAGAGCCATCTCTTTGAAACTGGAAGCAGAGTGTTGCACTCAAACTTCTAAATCCTCTCTAGATATTTTTAAAAGTTGTTCTGATAGATTGTCTGCCACCTTTATAGGACAGCTAGTAGACCCTATCTATAATATTAAGCACATTTCTCTATTTCCTATAATATGTGTAGGACAATCTTATTTAGAGAACGTGTTTGGCTCTGCATCTTCTGCAGAGGCTAATTCTGCAGAGGCTTGCAGATATTTCCATTCCTGAAGTCCCCTATGAATAGTTACAGCCTCTCACAGCTCCTATTTCAGTGGAGGAGACAATGCAAGCAATTATGGGCCAAAAAAAATGTACCGCCCCAGGAAAAGACGGGCTTACGGCTGAGTTATACCAGCATTTTGCTGATGTCTTTGCCCCTTCTCTTTCATGTCTCTTTAATTACATTTTGAATTCTCATTCTGTGCCAAAGCATTTTTCAGATGCTATTATGATATTACTTTTTAAAATGGGGGATAAGGCTTATATTCGGAACTGGCGGACACTTAGTTTATTAAATGTTGATTATAAAATTGTTGCATCCATTATATTACATAAGCTAATTCCTATAGCAGCACAGGTTATTACTGTGGAACAAACCTGTGTGATTCCACATAGGTCCATGATGCATAATCCCTCTTTGCTTTGAGATATTTTTTAGTGTAGCACAATAGATACCCCATCACTAATTTATTTAGATCAGGACAAAGCATTCGATCGGGTAGATCATAAGTATTTATTTCAAGTATTGCATCACTATAACATCCCTCAGAGGTTTATTTCTTGGAAAGCACTACTGTATAATACAGCTTGAATTATACCCCATGTTATCAATTTTTCTGGACAACCCTTTGTATGTAAGAAGGGCAGGAAGTAAGACTGCCCTTTAAGTCCTCTTTAGTATATTTTCCAAATAGACCCTTTTTTACGAAACATTTTGCAAAATTCTGCTATACCTAGACTTACTTTTTCTGGTGGCATTTCAGTTCCTACTATTAGTGCATATGTGGATGATCTCTGTATCTGCACTACCCCTTCAGTGGACCCCTCAGATATCACTTCCACACTCTCTAATTTTGAGGCATAGTCAGGATCTAAATTAAACTATAACAAAAGCACAGTTAAGTACATTCCTAGTACTATTACCCCGGACTTTTTGGGCTATATAGCATGCATCCCAGTCAGCACTGACCTCATTAAAATCCTAGTTTTTTTTTTTTTTTTGGTAATGTTCATGATGCCACATATAATTGGACTATGTCTTTGGACAAATCAGAAAAGATGGTTTATTCATGGAAAGGACATACAGTAGCAAAAGGAAGAGGGTAATGTTGTTGAAAACTTTAATTTTGCCTTTATTTTTGCATGTGGCTTCAATATATCTACTACCTTTTCATTTGGAGTGCCAGGATGAATAATGTTTTATTTTTTTCAGAGCTTTTGGGTGAGCTACTTGAGCCCCATAAAAATGTTTTTTCCTACCAAGATTATTGTTTTGGAGGGGTACGAATGATTAACCCCCTGTTTTATTTGTCATTGTTTATTTATTAAACTATTCATACCACACTTACTACATCCCTCCACTCCTTTTTGGTTTTTACTGTTGAAAGCTTTAGCTTCACCATTGTGTAAAGTATTACAAAGGACTCCTTCAGAAATCCCTAGAAACTGTTGGAAATATGGAGTCCCCAATTTTCTGGTAGCTACCTTTCTTAAAATTAGAAAATGGAAGTTAACTTACACTTTTATTCATACAATTATATCAGACTGTTTTGTATTCAGTTTATTCAGAAGTACCTAATATTCTAGATGTCCAGGGGGTAGAGTTGGACACCAGTATTGTTTTTTTGCAACTTATTGACTCTAGAATTCCTTTAAAACTCTGGGATGTGACATAGTTGTCTTGCCATGGGAGGCCTGGGGTGTGTGGCACAGTGAAACACAAATCGGTGAATGATAGAATGTGTTTTAGAGATACATGTAATACTGTACTGGAAACTATGCAGTACTTCTTCATTGAGTGTCCCTACAGTGCACCTCTCTGGACTCTTATTACATAAATGGAAAGATAAGCATGTCACAAATATTACCTTTGCTATGCTTATTTATGGTATATTTCCTTCCTCTCTATCTCATTATCATGTAAGCACATTGAGATTTATTTTTGCATTTAGTAAATATTATTTATGGCAAGCCAGATGTGCCTATTTACTACAACAAAAATTATTTAGGGTGGTACAAGTTTTAAATCAAATCATGATTAATTTACAGAATGTATATTTATCAGAACGTAAATTTATGTCTAGATCATAGCATGATATGTATTGTAAATTTTTTGCATGGTTTTTAGAGGAGTAGTATTGGAAAATTATTGGTATTATTTTCATGTATTTAACAATGTTAGATGTTTGTTGATTGATTTTCTGTTTTCTTTTGTTATGATTGATTTGTATTTTGGGTTTGTATTGCTTGATTTCACTTTATGTCTTCAATAAAAACATTCCCCTACTCACCAGTAGGGGAACCTTTACATCCTGGCACTCTGCCAAGATGGCCGCTCAGGAGTTGGAGGTGATGGAGTGCATGGAGGTAGGAAAGAGGGTTTTCTCTCCTACCAATCTGCAGAAAGAGTCCCAGATAGATCCTTCAGAACCTTTGGAAATAATGGAACAAGAACAACAAGTGCTTACCTTGAATGAAAACACGAAAGATCCTGTTGACACTGAGGTGAACTCAGCAAGTGACTATTCAGGAAAAAGCTTAAAAGATTTGTCAGAGCAAACTAGTGAGAATGAAACTGAATATACTAATAAAAATCTATCAGAAAGTTATCCAGAAGTAATGCAGTTGGAGAAACAATTTGAGAAAGAAGAGCGAGCCTTTATGCAAAAAAAAAAGTGAATTTCCAACAAAAGCTCAGAGAATTACATGCTGACAGCAGGAAACAGACTGTCAAGCCAGCCCAGCTGCTTCAGAATGACACAGGTACATCAAAGAAGCCACCAGAAAACTGGACGGTGGCTGTCAAACAAGAAGAGCTCACTATGCAACAGAGAGAAGAACCAGAACATGAAGATGCTAGCTCTCAAAGTAAAAATACTTGGCAAAAATTTTCTCCAGCTTCTAAGTCCAGAATGGCAGAATCAGGTGGTAACATGCCTGGCATAAGCTGAGCAGGAGAACGTCAGATCAAAGAAGGAGCTGTGTGGTCAGTAGACTCTGTACTGCAAGCAGCGGGATGGTAACAGGATGAGAACACAGGTCGGTGGAAATCAGGGAGCTTCCCGATAACAATACTGAATGGCAAGAATAAAATAGTCAATAAAGGAGCTGTAAGTGCAAAACCCTTTGAGGAGGGCTTAGAATTACCTCAGGAGCTAGAAGTAACACAAAATCCTCAGCTCCATTTTAAAGATGTAACTGTAAAACCTGAATAACAGAATGTAAATCAAACTGGGGGATGCCCAAAAATAAATACAGAACCATTTCAAAGACCTTTGTTCTCTATCAGAAATACAGCAGAAAAATCATTTGCATCACTTTTTAAAATGCTGATTCTACATGCAAAGAGGCATGATGCAGTAAGACTCTCATATACAGGAGGCCTTACAAAACCCCAGACAGAGTGTTTGTGGCTCACACCCTGCTGAAAGATAAAAGGACATTTTTTGCCAATGAAATTTACGCCCTCATCCACATCTCATGGGGGGAGTCAACTTTTGACGTTAGCTTTAAGTCCATGACAAGTTTGGAGAGATTTTGGTCAAAGTATAATGTATTGAAAAAATCAACTGTATGGGCCCACTTTCTTGCAATTCCCCTCAAGAAGACAGCTCAAAAGACGATAACAGTACTGTTCAGAAATGAGGGTGTGAGCATACATGACCTTACATACTGGCTAAGCAGAAATGCACTCTGATGGAAGACCCAGAGGCAATAATGGACACTGAGAATATCTGGACTTGGGGGCTGGAGGACAAAAGCGCTGCTTAAAACAAAAAGACTTGCTACAAATGTGGGTCAGGAGAACACTTAAGTAATGCTTGTGATACTATAAAATGTACATTGTGTGAGGAGTTAGGACATATTAGTAACCAATGTCTAAATGAATGCAGGTGTAATCTGTTTGATAAGCTGAGGCATACATTCCAAAACTGCAAATGGGCAGCCCATAATGTCAGAGAATGTGCAGATGGGGAGGAGCAGAGATTGCTTTTTACCTTAACACAAAAAAAAAGACGGGCCAGCCCGGTGGTGCTAAGGGATGAGGCATTGAATGCCACATCTCGCACCACGCCGATGACCCTGGCGGATTCGGGAGCAGACTCGGGTCACTGGTGGGTTGGCCGGGAGAAGATAGGCTTGAGTGTCCCATGACAGCTTGCCTTCTCAGGTGAGGGGGGAGGCCTATACTCGTACACTTGCCTGACTCCGAGCAGAGGCTCAGAGTACTGCAAGCCCCAATTGTAGGGGATGGGTGACTGCTATACAGTGTGAACATCGGCCCCTTGTGCTTTGACATCAAGGGTCACATGCTGTAGGGGAAAAAAGAACAGGGAAAAAACCCGGCCTGCTCC
This sequence comes from Neoceratodus forsteri, assembly GCA_016271365.2. Classification (NCBI taxonomy): domain Eukaryota; kingdom Metazoa; phylum Chordata; order Ceratodontiformes; family Ceratodontidae; genus Neoceratodus; species Neoceratodus forsteri. Next base: position 107,497,266 of record CM028136.1, on the reverse strand, counting down.
AGGAAGGTGGGCTTCCTGGTACATGCCTCCAATGTGCCCCGCTAGTAGGACTACCTCCTCAGCCCGATGAAAGGAAGGATGTCGGGGTGTTGAGGCCCCACCTCATCCCTGCTCTGGGGGAAAACTGCAGCTCTATGAGTGAGAAGCAGTAGGATGATTCCTCAGATGCCCTAAAGGGTTGGAGTCGGCAGCCAGTGTGGGGGACAAAAAGAGTAATTTAAAAAAAAACTGGGAGAAAGATCAGGGTTTCCAAATAGAGATAACAGCCCTACCCCCAAACTCTGAGGAACAGATCTCTGAGCACCTGCCCAGTCAAGGGCAGGTAAGAGAGCAAAATCAAGAACAGAACATTGTAGAAGAAAACACACAACATAAGGATATTGTTAACTTAGAACAGATAGAAATGCCCCCTCCCAATAACTGAAAAAGAGGAGTTTTAGAGGGTAGACAGACAAAAAGGTAAGGCAGCCTCAAATGTTGGTGTAAAGCAAAAAACTGTCCCAATTTCCAATAAATATGAGATTTTGCAATCAGAGAACTCTGAGGAAGACTCTGATACCTCCTCTATATCATCGTCCTTGCCTGAGGCAATGACAGACACAGAAGCACAATCAGCCTATCAGGGACCAAAGAAAAGAAAGGCTAAAATGAAAACAAAAAGTAAGGAACACACCACTAGGAAAGGAAAATTTAAATAATGGATTATCCCTTCTCTGTCTATACTGTTAATGTTAACAGTGTTAAGAGAGCAGTGAAATGGAAAGCAGTTTTTTCTTTCTTGTCTTGTTTACAATTCGGTGCACTATTTTTACAGGGTGTAAGATTGCACATGATAAAAGAAGTACAAAATGCATCATGAGATTGGTTCTTAGGGCCATTGTTTTGGTCACCAGGACATGAAACATGCTCAGGGGTGGGGATATTATTTTTACAACATGGTATTCAGGTATTAAAACTACTGGACTTAGTACCAGGGAGGGTTTTTGTATTAGATGTAGTTATACACCAGACACCCTATAGGATGATCACTGTGTATGCGCAACAAAAGAAGGCCACTAGAAGTGAACTATTTAAGTTAATTCAACCTTTTTTATTCACATCGCACTATATAATATTTGCAGGAGACTTTAATTGCTCAATAATACTACATGAAGCAAAGCAGTTCTGTGATTCTAACACCTTATTACAACTTATTAACCAAGCAAATCTACAGGACATCTTGTTTAGGCAAAATAAAAAGCACACACCCATGTTCCACAAAGGAAACCTAGCCACTGGGATAGATTATTTTTTTACATCAGATACACTAAGAGTTCAAGAAGTAAAGAATATGGTAGTTGAATTTACAGATCATGACATGTTACAAATTGGACTACAAAATACACCTAATAGGGGTCCAGGAACATGGAAATTCAACATATCCCTATTAAAGAATATATTTATAATGACATGTTTACATCAATTTATACAAGCCAGAAAATCAGTGCACATAATTTATGAAAATCCCATAAAATGATGGGAAGACACAAAAATGGACTTGTGTAAATTATGTAAAGAATTAACCAAAAAGAATAGTAATGACAAATACTTACAATATTTACAAAATAGGAGACATCTACAACAATTGTTATCTACTATGCATGAGACAGGTCAAAATCTAGATTTACAGATTCAGGACAATAAACAAAAAATGGTAGATTTTCATAATGAAAAAGCACAATCTCTGTACTATCAACAGCAATTTAATAAAACAGGTACAACTGAAACTGTTTGTCCCTTTGAAGCTTATTCAAAAAAGAGAACAACAAAAATAATTATAGGGATAAAGAATGATCAGGGGAGTGTAGATAATACCAAATCTGAAATCTTACAGATAGTGTCTGACTACACAAGGAAAATGTATGTTCCACTTACAACAGACCTCACAGATATAAAGGAATTTTTGAAAGACCTTGAGATCCCCCAGATTGATAGGGAGAAATTAGATCAGATGGCAAGGCCAATAGAGGAAAGAGAAATTCAGAAGGTAATTTTTACCTTGGGAAATGGGAAATCTCCAGGTTTAGATGGACTACCAAATGAAATCTATAGAAAACTAGGCGCAGTACTGGCAGAAGAATTAGCCGATGTATTTAATGGTATACTTACTACAGAAGAGGTACCCCTACACATGAACACTGGGATTCTTACATATATATACGAAAAAGGGGATAAAACAGACTTAAAACACTGATGACCCATAAGCCTATTGAACATGGATTTTAAGATCCTACCCAAAATATTAACCAATAGACTGTCAGTAGCGGCACAAAAATTAACATCTATTGCCAAAAATTATGCTATTCCAGGATGACAAATATAGCAACATTTACTTTGCATAAGGGAAATAGTGGAAAAGGGAAAAAATGGATTAGTAGAAGGATATCTGGACTCCCTTGACCAGGAAAAGGCCATTGATAGGGTGAACCATACATATCTTTGGAACATCTTAAAACACTATCAATTACCTGACACATTAATCAGTTGGTTGAAATGCATTTACAAAATGGCCACTGTTATTACAGTAGTACAAGGATGGAGAGGGCCTATGACACATCTACAAAGGGGAGTAAGGCAGGGTTGTCCACTGAACTCTATTCTCTATAACTTTTTTATAGATCTACTGCTTAGAAAGATTAACACATCACAGAGGATAACAGCAGTAGAGGTTTTAGGAAAAAAACTTTCCTTATAAAGTTTTAGCTTTCGCAGATGATATGGATGTGATAGTGAGAGATGAAGAATCCCTTATAGAGGTTTTAAAAATGTGTACAAAATTTGGTGCTCTATCAGGAGTCTCTTTAAACAAAACTAAATGTGCAGGACAGTGCCTAAACTATACACTAGACCAAAGGAAAATAATTGGAGGTATTTGTATCAGACCCTAACATATTAAAATATTAGGGATAGAATTTGGCAAAGGGGACCTGGATGAAAGAAATTGGGAATCAAGAATTGACATAGGGAGACAGAAGGTGGCCCAATGGAATTGAAGGTAGATAAGCAAACAGAAAAGGGTTTATTTAACTAAAACATTTTTAATCCCAGTATTTTATATGTGAGCTACATCTCCCTCCCCCACCAAAGAGACTGAAAAACAGAATTTTAAGCTTATTCTTTCAAGCCATATGGGGGAGCTGATTAAACCCAATAAAAAGGAACATTTTATACCTCCCAATAAAGAAAGGTGGTCTCAATATGATCAATCACATTCTTTTCTTCATTAGCTTCTTCTTCTATAGTAATATAAAGCTACTTGTGACAGGTCAAAAAACAGGATGGGAATATATGTTTCAAGATACGTGTAAAATATGGTTACAACAATGGGAACACAATTGTTTAAATGTGTTTAAAAATCTATTTTGATACCGGAATATGTAAGGAGCACATTTCTGAGATTAAAACAATGGCATATAACAGTACAGCAAGTTTCTAACTTAAATAGGAAACAATTCTATCATTACATACTATCTACAGTATGTTCAGTGGAGACAGTTTTTGAAAAATGTCCAACAGAAGACAGACCAGCACTACTGAAACTTCTAAACAATAAAAGGAGCCCAGAAAACATGTGGGACATTCATTGGTTAGCATGCCATGAAAAAAATAATACCAAGTCTAATCAGAAACACACAAACTACAAGCAGAATGATTATGTGTTAGGTTGAAATGTATAACAGAAGAGGAAACAATTGAGCATTTTTTTTTCTTGTTCATTTATTAAGGGTTTTTGGGCTTTCCTTTCAAAACACTGGAAGGAGGATGTTTTTAAAAAATTGACATATGAGAATATTATGTATGGGAAATTTAATAGAAAATGAGCAAAATGGAACCTACGTACTGTACAAATTATAATGATAGTATTTAAATGGAATATTTGGATAATGAGGTGTGCCTTTACTTTGCAACAGAGAGAGGGAAATCATAAAGAACTGTTCAATAAAATTGAGCTAGACTTAAAGAAGATATATAAAAAGGAAAGGCTGGAGAAATCTGACACAGAAATTCGGGAATTATGGAAAGCTTTGCCATGGATCTGAGATAGTGATGTGCCTATAACATCAATCTGGGGAATTTTGTATGTGGAATGTTCAGTGAAGAAATGTGCTTCTGATTAAGCCTGAAACTTAAAATTGTATCATTATTATCATGTATAATTGAATTCTCTTGAGTTGTTCTTGTTTATATTTTGTTTTAAGAAAAAATTCCCCTATTCTTTTCAATAAGTACCATGGGATCTTTAACATCCACCTGAACTTCCACCAGAACAGGCAGATGGGACCTCAGTTTAACATCTCATCTGAAAGATGGCAACCCAGAAGTGCAGCACCCCCCTCATGCTGCACTACAGTGTCAGTATTGGGATATTAACTCAAGTTCCATGTGTGGGAATTGAACCCACAGCCCTCTGACACCCTTAATGATAGGGTCTTCACTCCCCATAGCATCAACATTGAGTGCAATCTCTCACATAAAGCAGGACAGTCCAGGAAGAGGGTGCCCCCTCATGCAGGTAAAGGGGCACATTTCTGGAAGGCAATGGTCACTAATGCTAGAAGCCTAGCAAGTAATATAGGTGCATGAAAACACTTACCAGTATGATCTGCAAAACATTTATTTCATACCAGTGCATTCACTCAATCGTTTCTTTTTATTTTTATTTATTTGTCAGAGATTGGAATTATGACCCTTTGGGTCACACATTCATTTCCAAAAGCTCCACATCATAAGTACACATTAAGACACAAGGTACACATACATACATTCAGTTGTAACATCAGGGTGTGGGGGTGAAAACAGTACAGTTCAAGAGTTACAATACTTATACATGGTATTGTTATGAGCAGCAAAACACAGTGGTGCAGATATTCAAAAGAATTGAGCCATGTGCAATAGGGTTGCACCTGCGCAAGTCCAAAATTATGCCATTCTGCGATATTCAGCAGGAGGCAGTTGCTCCCCAGGAAACATAGAAACATAGAAACATAGAATTTGACGGCAGATAAGGACCGCTTGGCCCACCTAGTCTGCCCATTTTCCTACCTAACAGATAAGCTGCAGATCCTAGTTAATCAACAGCTTACTTCCTCTTACCCACCACCAGGACTGCCTTATGCCTGTCCCATGCATTCTTGAAGTCCCCCACTGTTCTTGACTCCACGACCTCCTCGGGGAGGCTGTTCCATGCATCCACAACCCTCTCTGTGAAAAAATACTTCCTCACATTACCCCTGAGCCGTCCCCCCTCTATCTTCAAATTGTGCCCCCTTGTTCTTGCACATCTCTTTTTCTGGAAGATGCTACCCTCTTGGACTTTGTTAATTCCCTTGAGGTACTTGAAAGTTTCTATCATGTCCCCTCTCTCCCTTCTTTCCTCAAGAGTATACATATTAAGCTCCTTTAGTCTTTCTTCATATGTCTTCTGGTGCAGACCCTGCACCATTTTGGTTGCCCTCCTCTGGACAGCCTCCACTCTGTCTATGTCTTTGCAGAGATTGGGTCTCAGAACTGCACACAATACTCTAGATGGGGTCTCACCAACTGCCTGTACAGAGGGATAACAACTTCCTGTTTTCTACTATTGATGCCTCTTCCTATGCATCCCAGTATCCCCCAGCCTTTCTTACTGCCTTCTCACATTGCTTGCCCACCTTTAGGTCATCTGATATAATTACCCCAGGTCCCTTTCTATTTTTACTGTTGTCAGTATCTCACCCCCATTGTGTACACTTCCCTGGGTTTTGTTTCCCATGTGCATTACCTTGCACTTCTTTGCATTGAATCTGAGCTGCCATACATTTGACCATTCCTCCAACCTTGCCAAGTCCCTTCTCATCCTTTCCACTCCATCTTGTGTATCAACCCTGTTGCAGATCTTTGTGTCATCTGCAAAGAGACATACTTTTCCTTCCAGTTCCTCTCCAATGTCACTTATAAAGACATTAAAAAGGACCGGTCCCAGTACTGAACCCTGCGGTACCCACTAGTAACCCTCCTTTCTTCACTGTGTACTCCATTTACTACTACCCTTTGTGTCCTGTTGTCTAGCCAATTTTTTATCCAGACTACCACCTTGGGACCCACTCCAAGGCTGGCTATCTTGTGTATTAATCTTTTGTGTGGGACTGTATCAAATGCCTTGCTAAAATCTAGGTAGGCCATGTCCACAGCCCCTCCCTGGTCTACTACTTTGGTCACCCAGTCAAAGAAATCTATTAGATTAGTCTGACACGACCTTCCCATCATGAATCCATGCTGCCTTGGGTCCTGTGCCCCACTGGCCTCTAGGTACTCAACAATTCTTTCCTTCAGAAGTGATTCCATCATTTTCCCTACCACTGAGGTCAAACTAACTGGTCTGTAGTTTCCTGCCTCTGTCCTACTCCCACTTTTGTGAAGAGGAATCACATCTGCCCTCCTCCAGTCCTCGGGTACCACCCCATCCTCCCATGATTTGTTAAAGAGAGTAGTCAGCGGCGTCACTAGTTCTACCCTTAGTTCTTTAAGAGAATTCTTGGGTGAATCCCATCAGGCCCCATTGCTTTGTCCACCTTCAATTTTATTAGTTCTTTCAGAACCCTTTCTTCTGTAAATGGACTGGTATTGACCTCCGTCTTCAGAGTGTTTCTCTTGTTTGGTTCAGATAACTCCCCCTCCTCTTCCTTTGTGAATACTGAGCAAAAATATTCGTTCAGTATCCCTGCTTTTTTACTGTCATCATCTACCCACATTCCCTCCCCTTTATTAAGCTTCAGTATCCTTCCTTTGGTCTTTCTTCACTCCCTAATGTACCTATAAAGAGTCTTATCCCCCCTTCTTAACAGAACTGGCTATCCTTTCCTCGGTTTGGGCCTTTGCTATTCTGACTGCCTTCCCAGTCTCTTTCTGCTTTAACTGATAAAGTTCTCTGTCCTGCTCCTTCTGTGTTTCCTTATATTTCCTGAATGCTGTCCTTTTCTCCTTAACCTTCCCTGCCACCTGTTTTGTGAACCATAGCGTTTTTTTTCTTCGTTGTGCTTTATTGATTTGCTTTACACAAAGGCTTGTTGCCTCTGTGATGGCTGTTTTGATCACGCCCCATTGTTCCTCCACCCCTCCTTCTTGCCTGTTTGCTAGTGCTTTTCTGAGGCACTCTCTCATTTTCCCAAAGTCAGCCCTCCTAAAGTCTAGTAATCTTGCTTTTGTATGGCTTGATTGTATGGCTGTGTTTATCATGAACCACACTGTTTGGTGGTCGCTTGTTCCCAGATGGCTACCCACTTCTAAATCTGAGATTCTTTCTCCATCCCCTTTGAAAGTACCAGGTCTAAGATTACTCCCTCCCAAGTGGGTTCCAATACTAGCTGTTTGAGGCATGCCCCCTGTAGGGCATCAAGAATGACCCTGCTCTTGGATGTGCCTGCAGCAAAGGTGCTCCAGTTAACATCTGGCATATTCAGGTCCCCCATCAACAATATCTCCCCTTTTTCTGCCATTCTAAAAGCCTTCTATCATTTCCTTGTCCATTCCCTCCCCTGAGATGGGGTCTGTATACAACCCCATACGGATTGTGGTGCCATTTCCTGTCTCCAGGGTGACCCAAAGTGCCTCATCTGCTCCCTGTTTACTCTTTAGTTCTGTTGCTTTGATCCCTTCCTTTACATAGAGAGTTACTCCTCCTCCTCTTTTACCCTCCCTGTCCCTCCAGTAGATTGTGTATCCTGGTATGTTGACATCCCAGTCATGGTTCTCTGTGTACCATGTTTCTGTAACTGCCACAATATCCAGGCAACCCTCTTCCATGAAGGCCACTAGTTCAGGGAGCTTGTTACACAGACTACGGGCATTGGTACTCATTACCCTCCACTTTTTGATAGCCTTACCCCTTTTATCCCCATTTCTGTCCTTACTGCCTTTGCCTTTATTCACTTTTAAATCTGTTCTGCTCCCTAATAACTTCTGTACTTTGGTGTTTACCTCACTAATCACGATGTTTTGTGGGGGGAGGCTCAGATTTCCCTGCTCCTTTTCAGTGCCTTCCCCCTTGGCTAGTTTAAATGCTTGCCAATGAAGCATTTAAACCTGTCACCTAGGATCCTGGTTCCTTCCCTGGACAGATGTAGACCATCACACCAGTATAGGTCTGCATCCCTCCAGGGAGCTCCCCAGTCCCCAGTGAAGCCAAAACCCCGAGCTCCACACCAGTTTTTCAACCACTCATTGAATTCCCTGGTAAGAAGTGCCCTAGCATCTCCCTTGCCATAGACAGGCAGCACCTCTGAGAAGGTTACCGTATGCGCTACTTGTCTAAGGCCCCTTCCCAACTCTACAAACTCCTCTTGCACTGCTCTGATCCCATTCCTAGCCAGGTCATTTGTCCCTAGGTGGACAATGACATCCAGCTCCCTCCCTTGTGCAGTTCCTTCCACGATCCTGAGGATTCGCTTCCTGTCCCTCCAAGCCGTGGCGCCAGGAAGGCACCTTATCTCCCTCTCCCCTTCCTCCCCCATTTCTACCCCCTAATGATTGAGTCCCCCACCAGGAGTTGTTTCCTTCCCCTGTGGGGTTCCATGCCTCCCTTCTGTGGGTCTCCTTTGTGAAGGTTCCCAGCATCCTCCTTGGTCTCGACTGCAGGTGCCTCCATAGAGGAACCACTATCAACCAGAACAGCAAATGAATTGTGGAGAGGTACAGCTAGAGGGATGCAACTCTGTTCCACCACCCTCTCCCTCCTTGAGCCCACCCTGGTCCAGGCTCTCCTCTTTCTTGGCAACCTCTGAGGTAGTGGCATTGGCCCTGGTGGTCCCTGGGTGGGGAAGGAGGTTTCATGAATCCTAGCCAGGTCAGCCTGGAGGCAGGCATCCTCCTCTCAGACCAGAGATGCCTGCAAATAGGAGCATCGCAGCCTCCAGAATGTCTCCCGGAACACTGCCGCCCCACAGCCATTGCATTGCACCACTCCTATCATGTCTTATTTTGTGTCCTCTCTACTGTTTCTCTGGATGCTTATTCTCTCCTCTTCTTACAACTCTCACCCTTCCTGTTCTGGGACAGCAACTTCCTATCTTCTTCAGTAGCCTCCTTCTTCCTTGCTCAATATCAGACCACCAGCAGCTAGGGGGGGAGGGTGAGCTACTTTTTTACTTTAGGGTTGACAAAACCAATGTTTCTCTATGATCCTTTCCTTCCTACTGCCAAATCATGCTGAGCAACAGCACAATGATAATGAAGGCAGGCGCAACTGAAGGGGGAGGAACCATGCATAAATGGCGCAGTGCGATATTCAACAACTTGCACCATGTGCAATAGGGGATCAAGCGGAAGTTGCGCCATAGCAGAAATGAGCCAAAATAAAAAGGAGCAAGGGAGAGGTGCAAGAACACTACAGGGAAGCCACATGTGTCAGAGCCAGAGGCAGACAGACAGGGCTGGAGGCACAAACAGGGCAGGCCAGGGAAAGGTCACTCTGAACAGCCAGGCACAGGGAAGGTGTGGGGAGCCACACAGCACAGAGGCCAGCACAGGTAGGTGTACCCGGTGCAAGGGAGGTAGCAGCCAGGACAGAAGGGGGAATACAGCAACAGCTGCTGGGGGCATGAACACAAGCCAGAGACATGGCCAGTGCCACCTTCCACATGGAGGCCGTAATGTGGGGGTGAGAAGGCAGGCTGCAGGAGGGCATGGCCGTGGAAGGTCCCGTCGGTGGTATGCCCCCAACAGGCAGTACCGAGCCTGCACCAGCTTTGAGCTGTACACTGATACTGAGATTGTGGGCCAGAACTGCTTGAACAGGGCAATTCTGAGGCGGCTCTGTGAGCTGTGCAGTGCTGTGATGCAGGCACCCACACGACGGAGCCATGCCCTGTCAGTGGAGACTAAGGTAACAGCCTGCATGTGCTTGCTTACCACGGGTACCTTCCAGAGACCAACTGGGGACACCACAGGCATAACCCAGTTGACCAAGTCATGCCACCTCACCCAATTCCTCAGTGCACTGCTGCCACATGCTGAGGAGTACATCCATTTCCCCATCACGGTGGTGGAGCGCACAGCAAACATACAGGAGTTCCACAGGGTAGCACGTATGCCTGGCATGCTAGGGGCAACAGACTGCACCCACATGGCCACACGCGACACTCACCTGCCCCTAGGCCGGAATGACATAAATTGCAAGGGCTATGCCAGCATCAATTGCCAGGTGGTGTGCAATGCCAGGGGGCACATCATTAATGTCTGTGCCACGCACCCTGGGGAGCACACGATTCATTCATCTGGCACCAGTCAGCACTGTGCCACAGATTCAAGAGTGGGGACATCCCCACTGGACACCTAGTAGGTGAGTATGCAAACCACATGGACAATCATAGGGCCTGGGGGGCATGGCCAGAGGTGACATGGGTAGTGGCCTACATGGCCTGGGGCAGGGCAATGCTGGTCACAAAACTAACCTCTGCCCTCTACACATAGGTGACAGTGGATACCCACTCAGTCCCTGGCTGCTCACACCCTACTGGCGGCCCACGACCCCATCGCAGCAACACTACAATGAGGCACACGCCACCACATGTAATGTCATCGAGAGGGTGTTCGGGATGCTGAAGGCACTTTTCCATTGAATGGACACCTCTGGCGGTGCTCTACAGTACAGTCCCTCAGAGGCCTGTGGGATATTCCTGGCCTGTTGCATCCTGCACAACATAGCCAAAGAATGTGGGATAGCCATACAGGTTGAAGAGAGGGACAGTGATGGGGACGATGGGGATGCTGGTGATGATGGTGATGGGCAGCCCCCCTTGGCCAACGGGACCCCCGACTGCTCCAGCTGGCACAGCTGCACCGGGACACCATCATGGAAGAGCACTTCAGCCAACCCAGGTAAGTCATGGGGCCTTGCGCAACCTACAGTGGCCAAGGCACAACCCACAAACACGCATGGACACACACCAATGGTGCATGCCATCAAGGGAAGTGGCAGGGCACAGAGGCACACACACAACCAGGGATGGGTGAGGATTAACATGCCACGCCAAAGGACACACACAGACATGCCCACACACAACATAACAAACGTGCACAGAGGGCAGAAGGCACACCGACACAGAACGCACACCCTAGCAACACACATGTCCACAGGCCACCATGCCCACTGCCTGTCCATGTGCATGTGTTAGATGCTGAGCACCATTGCACATTGGTGCACAGCACAATGCAGGCATCATCATGCACATGCAACTGCTGACAGCAGCCGGGAGCATACGCAAGTGGACTGTGTGTCCGCGTGCATTGCCGGGGACCCACCCATGCACTGCCCTCTGACACACACAATGCACACAAGGCATCACCAGACAGTGGCCGTGCTGGGAGACAGGTCAGTCAAGCGACACAGTGCCACTGCCACCACGGATGCGTGGGCGGCCCTGCCAAGAGCCGCCAGCACTGGCAGGCTGACCACTGGCCTCAGGAGGTGGCACCGATGGTCCCCCTGGGGTTCCACTGTGTGAATGCGACCATGCTTGTGCAGGGGTCTGCAGCACACCGAACATGCCTGCACCAGGAGTGCTCAGGATGCGCACAGCTGAACCCGGCATCGACAGGGTGGGAGTCGCACGATGCCGGAACGGGGGGTGGACAGTGCACTGAGTGGTGTCCGCGATGCATGGACACCTGACTGTATGCCCATTGTGGCCATGATAGCAATGAATGTCTGTGCATGCCTGTCAATGGCAGCGGTCACATCCTCCCGCAAATGGTCCATCCCTGCCAGGATCAGTGCGGTGTCCCTGCTGCGATGCTCCTCTGCCTGCTCCAGAGCCACATGCAGTGCATCCATGGACGTCGCAAGCCACATCTGCTGCTGGACCGATGCTTGCAGTAGGTGGGTGTGCTGGTCCAAGAGGTCATCAGCCTCCTCAGCATCCTGTCCCTTAGGGTGTGCAAAGCCCTGATGTTCAGCACCCCTTGATGGTGAGTGCTGTGCACCAGGACCAGGTCTGGGCATGACCACAGGTGGTGCACAGACGCCGCCACTGAACCCTGTACCCCCAAGCCCAGTGGGTGACTGCTGATGCTGCCCCTCCAGCTGCCACACCCCAGGGCTCAGTGGTGCCACCACAGTGGCCACAATAGTCCCACTGTCCTGAACAGACACCAGTGCTGCCCCACTGGTGCTGACAGGCACAGCCTGGGACTGTGCTGACACACAGGCCTCCACGGCAGCACCACCAACAGCCATGGGTGCGAATTGCCCTGCTGTGTGTCCATCCCGTGGCACACGCATGTCACTGCCCATGACGATCGTGTCATCATTACTGGTGCCGGACTCTGCCCCGGCCACAGCCACAACGTGCTGGCATCCGTGGACACTGTTACGCTTGGACACAGGCAGGGCTTCCTCCACACCTGTCACAATGACATCAGTGTGGACAGCCAGGCGGCCCCACTGTTGCAATGATCCACATATACCTGTGGAGGTGGATGGTCCCACCTCCGACTCCATCCGACTATCCACAGTGGGCAGGCCCACCACCGCGGACCCATGCAGATGCTCAGGATCTGTAAGGGAAAGCAAAGTCTTGTTACTGCATGTGACCTACCCTGTCCCCCCCATAGACAGATCATGACTTACCATGCAATGATGGGCCACCACCCGTCTAGAAGCCACCACCCGGAACACCCTCAATGGCACTGCGCTGCATGGTTCCAGCAAGCCTGTCCTCTGCTGGGGTCAGCTGTACCACCTCCGGCTGTCCTCCACCTGTTGCAGCACGTGCTGCCCTGATGGCAGCCACCTTCTCCTTTACCCTCCTCTTGTCCATGCCCATCTTCTTCTTACACTCCTGCATGGAGCGCCGGTGGCTGCCATGCAGGTTCACGGCACGTGCCACCTCCTCCCAATCAGCAGCATGAGCATGCGGAGTTCCCCACCATCCACTGAGAAGTGGCTCCTGAGCCAGGTAGGCCTCAAACAGGGCCTCGGTTTCAGCCTTTGTAAAGTTCGGCCACCTCCTCCTCCCACCACTGTTTTCCTCCTCTCCAACAACCTGCTCGGTCATTATGTAGCCTGTAAGAATGGCAGTTGTTACCTGTGACTGTGCAGTCCCATGCATGTCCCTGAATCCACAATCCACACTCCCAAACAGCATGCTTCTCACCAATAAACTGCAGTAACCGACTATGGCCACTACAGCACATTGTCACACTTTTATCCATGCAAATGAGGTGAGGAGCAACTTTAAGTAGATGCAAATTGCAGTGCTGCGCCATTGAATGGCTGATTAGATGATTTGCATATGACGGCTGAATATCACGCTGCTGTGCTTTGTGCAATTGTGCTGAACATGCTGAGCCAATGGCACAGTCCTGTGACATGCGTAGTACACCTCACTGCGCATGCCCGTGTTGCTGATGCAGGCGTCTGCTGCACTGATGACGTGCTGTGTGCAGTAGGCAATGCAGGGCACAGCCACCATTTTGCCAGTGGCACTATAGTGATGGTCACTACATGACGCTGTGGCACTGAGCCATCATAGGCGCAATGGCCCAACTGCTCGGTAGTCCGCTATGGCACTAGCACACAGGCGGCCAATCGCTCTACATGCATTGTCATCTGATGGCACTGTGTGTGGCCATGCGCCAGACACCCTTGACCCTGTGCCTGACCTTTTCCCCTAGGCACCATGCATCAGGCATGGGTGCACCTCTATCGCGCTGTTCGGTAACAGAGCGATAGGGAATGGCAGCGCTGTACCGCGCAGCATCTGCACGTGGGGAGCCATGCTGCAGAGCGCCATATTGCCTACTCTAGCTACTAGGATGGCGCGCAGATGGGCAGCACAGTGGACAGCAATTGAGCTCGCCAATCTGGTGGCAATTGTGGAGCCACAACATGGGCCTCTCTTCAGGGAGGCTCCCCTGGACAGGGCCAGGACCCAGGTGTGGCAGGAGGTGGCCACTGCCCTGGAAGAGGCCACCAGACTTGGACAGAGTGCAGAGCAGTGCAGGCACTGCTATGGTGACCTGTGGAGGAGAGAGCCAGAGCTACTGGCCCGACTGAGGGCATGTGCCAGGAGGGGCGCAGTGCCACGTCCAGGTAGGGGTTCCATCAACACACTTTTATCATCCATATGGGTCACAGTGTTGTATGTGTCCAACACATTGGGGAGGGACCGTATGGGGTTGGCCATGGCAGTGTTCACAGGGTGTGGGGTGGGTGGGACTGGCTGGGTAGGAGTGCACACACCTTGGGGCAGGGGGACTTTGCTTCAGGAATGTACTGATGTTCTTCTCTCCCTTTTTTTCCCTACAGGCCTGGACGAACTCCGCAGATTGCGGGCAGAGCAGTGGAGGGGGGGAGGACAGTTGAGCCAGGTGGGGCAAGGGCCATCACTGCCCACCTGAGCAGCCCAATCAGGATGAGTGGCATACATCCATGATTACTATTGCATGCTGTGTGACAGGGTGGGCAGCGGGGCATGGCCATCATTCATTGTCACCACTGCCATGCGCGCAATTTGTTACAGTCAACACTGTCCAGTAGCAATACATGTCTGGGTGTGCATCACTGGTCGTCCATGCGAGCACCAGGTGCATGGCTATGCCACTGCCTTTGCATCACATAGCCATGTCACTAAACGGCCTCGGTGGTGCTGTGCATGACTTGGCCAGTGGATGTGTGCAGCATTCCGCATGGCTGTATGCACCTGGGTGCACAGATCCTGTGGACGTGATCACTGTGGGTGGTCACACACC